>OX376320.1:2163832-3582665 GCA_947369225.1 Hofmannophila pseudospretella
AAAGACGTCTGAATAAACAAAAGACGACCGGAAAAAACAATATCGGAAAAAACGTACGTACATACGAGTATATATACGTCGAAATGGAAACCTCTTCTTTTTTGCCGTCGGGTAAAAATGGTGTGACATTTAGGAAAAGAAATTCCTGACTGTCACACTGGTGACACGGTTCATCTGCCCCCACCGCGACGTACATTACATAACAACCCTATTACGGATATTATTACGAATCGGATCGGATCTATCACTCATTAGCGTAACATATGAAATAGAAATGTGTTTATTTGTTAACTGCAGCACACATGCAATTCCACTTATGGTAAATATATGATATATTATACAATATTTTCTTAAATAACTAAATTAATAACGGACGGCGTACATGCTGCAGCACCAAATAGTCCTCAGCTCAGCATGATGCCATACTCTAGAGTTGTCTAGAGCATGGCGCTGATATTCTGCTTTAGCCGGTCGAGGTTGGATGCGGAAACCAAGCAACGATAATCTAGATGTAAAAATGTAAAGTTGTGTGCTGAAATGGTAATGAATTGAGATATAATATGAGTGAAAGATCCGATGCTTGCTTGCTTATCGTATGGTTAGTGGCCAATCTATTTGTCAGAGTTGTTCAGGCCGCCCGTAGGTCTCTGACATGGATTAACGACTGCTGTCGAACGACAACAAACAGGTACCGACCGCGCCAACGTCGCTTAACCTGCACGATCACTTTCGGACCGTGCTCGCCACTAGGCTACGAGCTCCTCAAAGATCCGATCCGATCCGGCAAAACACGGACACGTGTAACCGCCCTTAGGAGTTAAGTGATCCACGAAACCACAATCACTAACACAAACAAATTACCAAATGGGAATAGAAAAAAATATCATACTCCCATTTTTTGCTCCTTGTTTACAAGAAAGCGATTCAGTGAAATTGTCATAATACGGACAACTACGGTAGGTACTTAATTAAATCACTCTATGTAGTAGTTCTAGGGATCTTACCTACACACGACACGTGGATAGAAATTGGATTCCCGTGTAAGAGATGCTCGAGACTTACTCGAGAGTGTATTAAGGCGAGGACGGGACGCCGATGGCAGCTCACTTTACGAAATAAACATTGATAGTTAATCACGTCTAGGTCCATTATATAGAAAACCTCCTTAAGGGAAATGGAAACTAAGTAGGCATAAAAGAAAGAACGGGCGCCTAGGAGAGACTTATATAGGGCGATACATTAATTTTTAGTGAAATAGAAAATAAAAGAAATATTACAAATGTTTATTTTCAACTTTTCAAAGTATTCCCCTGCGGCATCAATGCACATATGCATTCGACTGAACTAGCTTTCAAAACATGTAAAAAACTGTTCTTGCGGAAGGTCGAAAAAAAGCCGCCTAAATTGGTCTACTGCTTCGTCCGCAGTCGTAAATTTCGTTCAATCCAAAGATCCAATCTTCAGTTCATCCTGAGTCTCGCGCTTGGTAATGTTGCGACATTCCTTTATTATCCACTCCACCCTGATGACGTTTTCTTGAGTGACTGCCGTTCGTGGTCGCCCCGGTCTATGGTCATCTTTTAGGTCGCTCCTACCACGCTTAAACACACGAAACCAATAGGTGATGGTGGCAAGTGATGGAGTCAATTCTCCAAAAGCACTGATTAAATTTTCATGTGATTCCTTATATGTTAACCTTCGTTTGAAATCATAATAGATAATAGCACGAAATGCTTCCCACGTTATCTCCATCGTAGCGATTGAAAAGTGACAGACATGTTTTTTTTAACAACTATTTAAAAAATAACCAAAGTTCGCCAGCCAGGAGTTTCTAATAAAATTTGCTTCCAAGGGATAATAAAAGTAAAACAATGAGGTTAATAACAAGCCGTTGACTAACAATTTTTGGACCGCCCCACGTATCTTCTTTCATCCAATCTATCGTTTATTCTGTAAGACTTACCATACAGAATAAGCGTTATAAAGAAATACTACCGGTGGGACTTAAACACCTCCAGCTTAACCGTAGCCGGTGCATTATCCAATTTCGCTACAATGGTCTTCAAGTCACCCGGCATTTTCTTTAAGGCAAACGCTTCTTTTCTCATATGTATCTATTAGGGATGTTACGGAGCTTCGACTCCGACTCCGAAAGGTCTGAACTTCCGATTGATTTTATACCTCCGAGTCCGACTTCGGCTCCGATAATTTTGAATCGGAGGTTAATACCGAAGATTTGTGAGCAAACATATTCAAATATCAATATTTTATTAAATACTGTGGGAATACATTTACGTATTATTATTTATGTATTCCGACACTACTCTCTAAAGGAACATGTTTTATTGCCGCAAACGTCATCATAAATAAAAATGGCCAGTTCAGCTAAAAAAATTAAAAAAACGGTTTAAAATTTGAACTTCTTCTGAACATCTCTCTTCTACCTCCGACTCCGGTATCGAATCCGGTTCCGACTCCGATAAATCAAATTTAAAATCTTCGGTTTCGACTCCGGTTCCGGTGGAACCACCTCCGTAACATCCCTGGTATCTATAACTAAGTACAGATGAACTACTAAAGAGGCAGCTTTGATCGACAGCTGCCGCTATTCGCAGAAACGTAACGGGAATACTATTTTCGTTCCAATTTTTTGTTCTCATCCATCATTCATATCTCTTCAAAATTCCGTTCGAATTCTTCATTTATTCATTTCAAATAAACAAGATCAAAAACAGTTCCTTTGATATTTATTCTAGAACTCCCACTTACCTTGCTGCTAATTAGGGACTTGAAACATACGTAAGTATCTAGATGGGGAATTACGGGTAGATAGATCGTTTTAGAAGTTGGGCTTTATCGTTTATGGACTATTCTTGACTCTAGAAGTTGTTTGTTTATTATTTTCGTCAGACATTTCATCAGACATCGCAGGAACTGATTATGCGCTCATCTCCAATTTTTTTCTGTATCCGCCCCTGTTAATATCGCCAGCGTCACTAAAATTCACCCAAAGACCCCCAAGAATATGAATTTAGGTTACATATGTATGACGCATTCATACATTTTACTAAATAAGACACCTGGATTACGATTACCTAGTACATGACCTCAGCATTCCGTGTGCATCAGCTTTGTAATTCATCCGACATCTCCATGACAGTTGATAACGGTCTGACGTGCATCTCAAGAGCTTTTTGAATGGCAAATAGAATGAGAGATCTATTGTGATGTATCTGAAGGTAGCCACTGTCTGACTTTGGTTGGTAGTATCGTAGGCAGAAATCGCTTTTGGGAAACGAGGTCGGATTAAAGCAAACTGTTGTTATGGGCCTGGCCAATTTGCCGCCCAATTATTATAAGTATACCTACTTATTTAATTAGGAAATCTTCAACTATCTTCCAAATCTTTAGAGAAACTGTTTTTCAAATCGTTGGCAAACCTTATTTAGATAAGGGGTATCTTTTTAACCCCCGACCGTTTCATACGTTTGAATTCATTCATTCAGTCCGATTTAGAACCTGTTTTTTTAAATTTAATATGGGATTTTGTCGATAAATAGAAATAGAAATATATTTATTGCCAATATACATAACAATTTAAAATTATAGTACAAATAATTATAATATTTAATTATTATAATATAATAGTGTTCTTAGCTAGGTCTGTTAAAAATTGGACCAGTGATTTCCGAGTTCTTGGAGTAACTTTGACGTCAGACGGGATCTCTGGAACGGTAATAGCCAAATGATTCGAATTTGAACTCAAATGTTCAGGTTCATGGTGCGTTTCCGACATCTGAAACCATGAGGATCGGATGATTACCAGAAAAAAGTGAGTGAACTTCAATTTTACAATATGAAGCTAGAAGAATTGGAAGATTATCAGCCCGTCGAAACTATAATAGTTAGATGGGGTCTTCTCGACCTAAAGTTGTAGGGAATCCTAATACATAACAAGAGAAAAAAAAATTAAGTTGGCGGCCAAAAAATAAATGAAAATGATGTGTAGCTAGGAATTTTAAGATAGCCATGGAGAGGCCGAAGGCCCTGAGCGTCGGTGGCGTCGTGGCTAGGACGTCGGTCTCCCATGCGGCAGGTCCGAGTTCGAAACCATGCAATGTCATTACCAATGAGTTTTCGGTTTTTCTCGAAAGACTTGCGTACATTTACCGACTGCTCTGACGGTGAAGTAAAACATCGTGAGGAAACCTGTACACTGAGATAACCAGTGTATGAAATGGGGAAGGCAATGGCAAACCACCCCATTAAAACCTGCCACGAGAGTCGTTCTACGTGATTAACTCCTTAGAATGATCACAACCCTCAGCAATGAGGAACACGACTTAGAAGAAGATGTATGGCCACACTGCTCTTCCCTTATCCAAGACTATCGAGGAGGATCTTTAGGATTGGGAGTTAGAATATCGTAGAGGAAAATGTGGTCACTAGATATGGACCCTGGAGTGTCCTGAGAAGCGTTAATAGTTATATACTGTATTTTTTTAAATAAATATTGGGCTAAGACAAACAGGCCAACGAACCACCTGATGTTAAGTGGTAACCATCGCTTAGAGACACGTGCAAAACTAGAGATACCTTTTTCTGGGATGCGGCCGACCTTGAAGGAATGGAATGGACTCTTTTCACGTATATTTTGAAGCATCCCATGTCGTAATGCTGCGGACATAATATCGGAAGGTAGAGCGTTCCAGATCCGAGCCGAATGTGTCATTTTACACATTCATATCGTATTCGTACAATATTTTACTGAAATATTATTACCATCAGGTCAATCGTGCTGTTGTATTATAACAAAAAAATTATTTTATTAAAAGATATAGGGTACACTTCACTTGATGGTTTTCATACAAATATGTGTACCTATTATTTTTATATTGGCGAGTTGGCAACCAGTAAAACAGCATGATTGAACTAATAAACCGAGTCCTAAAATTCCATCTTATATCAGTGCATTGTTGTTGAAGGCCACTTGAAGGCTCTACATAAATTCAATGTTGAGAGAACCTTTGATAATATGTACCCTTGATAAGACCTTTTTTTTTATCAAAATTTACGTATATCTGTAGCAAGCGTCAAACAGACGTCACTATACGAGACTAATTCAGGAACTTTTATTAGATGTTACGTCATCGCATTAAACCTGGCTTTACTATGCCTAGGGAGATAAAAAAAACCGCGTTTAGATGAGGAATGTCACTACAAATGTACCGACTCTAAATGGTGACAGATGCCTTTTACACACGTTCCTAAAACATGAGCACAATTTTTAAATCATACCGCAGATTTTTCTTTTAGTGCTGGAAATATTATAGCATGTATTTATGGTGTTTACAGTTCAATTTTCAATTTCAATTGGACAATAATCGATTAATCCCATCATTATTTTATGCCGTTATATACCTACCTAGATCCTTACAGCTTACACTATACGAGTAACTACACCAAGTATTAGGTCCCAAAGTTCAACATAAACCGCAACATGGTAAGTTATAGAAACATTCAACAGAATAATACTGTCATCAATCTTTACCCTCTGATTTTTGACACGCAATTTCAAGATATTCTCAAATCTCACATTACATCAAATTACCAGCCACAAGAATCCAACACTTACTCTTCAAATTGTGCAGTCCATAATCAGCAATCTGCAGCACCCATCTGCTATCCACCAGGCAATTACTAGACGTCAGGTTCCCGTGAGAGATCAGAGGAGAGTCGTGGAGATACGTCAGTCCTCTCAGCAGGTCGGCCACCAGACTGGCCACAAACATATCGTCTAGGTGCAGGTCTCGGTCTGCCAGGACCCTGGCCAGGGACCCTCGGGAGCAGTACGCGGAGACGATGCAGGCGGTGCCATTTTCCACGCATACGCCGACGAAAGGGGTCAGGTTTTCGTGGCGGAGTTCTCTTATCTGGGAGAAAGAGGTCTTGTAAATGAAGGGTCAGATAATAATAGACCGTACTGAGGGGTGTATTGATGGCTGAACTTTTTAGAGATCCGTACTCCGAAGAGGAGCCTATTGCTGTTGAGAACCCTACTGCCGTTACTCCTTCGTTAATAATTGAAATTCATTCAGTCACTGCAAATATTGAGCTTGGCATACCTAACTCTGAAACTAATATCTTTTATTGATTGTGCGCATACAAAGTTTTAATAACGAGGTCCATATCCAACATACTCGCCCGGTAAATCAAAATTTCTGCCAAGCTAACTAAAACCAATAAAATTGCCGAATGAATTAAAGTTTGCAATTTCAGATGATGATGGCTTTGTAATTTACTCATCGCATTAAGTAATAAAAACCTTGTTAATTTCATGCTTATCTAAGCGAGATATAAAACAATATTTTTTTTAAATTAAATCCTTGTCTAATTACAATCTCACACAATTAATGCTGCCGGCGATAGCAACAAGACTAGATGCCTGTTTAGAACTCACGGATCAACGTGGTATCAACAGCCCTTGGAAAGGAATTATACCTAGTCTTTCAAGAGGAAAGCCCTTAGGCAGGCATCAATTTTAATTCTCTTTTACTTATATAAAATAAGATTACTGTTACTTCATTTGCACTGGTCACAGAAGAGATCTGTCCTCCGAGATATAGGAAACTTCCTAGTTCGGAGGTCAGCGCTTATTATAACTAAGTTGTTGTTCTCTAATTTTATTTAGTTTAATATAACATATGCTTAAGTTCCTACTGGTGTATGGACTATGAATACTTTGTCATCTTACCGCACAAATAAACTTATTCTTAATTTAATTGCATTAACACTGAAAAAATTGCTTGTTTGTTCGGACGGCATTTAAAAGCCGATTACTCAACTGAACGATACAATATGCCTACTGTCCTACCTACCTACCTATATATTTTTTTATTTATTATTATTATATATTTTTTAAATTTCTGTTTATCTCCCATTTCTGGGGTATTCTACCACAACCGCGGGCTTTTGGCCAAACGAGAGTGGGGACGAAAAAATAAAAAGATATATATGAAAATGATAAATATGTAAGTATTTTATAGTAATTTAAGATTATTCTTCTATTGATAAGAATTTGCGAACTAATCTGCATGTATTTATTATAACTGCTTTTTGTAGGAGTCTGTATGTGAGGGCGTGCATGCCAAGTGTTTTGAGGCCGGTGTGAAGTGTGTTTGGGATTATTCCTGTGGATGACAAAATGATTGGTATAGTTTTATTATTATTATTATTGTTTATTTTTTATTTTTTAAGCCTGTTATACCTACCTACCTATATATTTGTTTAATATTATTTTAGTCTTCTTTACCTAGTTGTGTGTCGGAAATAAATAATCTTTCTTTCTTTCTGTCAATTTATGCAATTGACTATAGTAGGAGTATGGTTAATGGAGATTTTACCCATATTCTTCTCTTTCTTCCTTCTTTTTGTTTCTTTTTCTTCTTTCTTAAATTTTTAATTTCTTACCTGCTTCAGTTCTTTCCTAATAGCTCTGGTGACGTCAATGCTCTTCTTCTGCAGCCGCTTGATGCCCACGATATTGCCTCGGTACAGTGCAATGGTGGTATGCGCCCGTCTCGCTTCCACATCCTGGGGTATCGTCGTCTGAGAGAGTGATGGAGAATTATAGTTTAATTATTGGCCACACAATGGGAAGGTGAGACTGCAATGCAGCTCAAGTTGCTTTTGAATGGCAACCCCGCGGTTGAATGAGACCGGGGCGACCAGAGCACAACTGGAGGAGATCAGTAACTAATAGCTAATCAGTGTGTGTCACGTTGGAAGAAGAGAAGGAGGCGGTGCAAGATAGGGAGACGTGGAGAACTACATCAGCGGCTCTTAGCTCCACCTGGGAGGCATAGGAACTCATAATCATCATCAGGTATAATGCTTGAAAAAATTCGAAACATCACGGAATTAAATTGCAATTCTTATAAAAGTCATAACTACATTAAAGTTGTTCCTTCTCCCTTCGGTGGAGGTCCCCTTTAATCCAATTTATTTCAGGATATCAGTAAAAGGTTCTTCCAAAAATTACTAACTGTTTGTAAAAATTCAGAAATATATTTTTAAACATGACCATTAATTGGTAAAAATTAAAATATCGTAACAACCTCAAGTACCACACCTGAAATATCCTTAAAGTCACCACTCACCTTCCCATCAGCAGCCTGTCCATTGTAAGTGCTGATGAACGTCAGGTCTTTAGCCTCAATTCTCCACAGCACTGACGCAAGCTTCTGCTCGTATCTGTAATGCCGCACCAGCAGCGCAGCAGCCAGGATCGCAGCGGCTGCGACGGCAGCTGCAGCGGCAATCACGCCAGGGTCGTGGGGTAGTGAGCACTTGGCTCCGTCGAAGCCGCAAGCCGGTTCTGCTACAGGAGGCTTCCCGCCTATCCAGGCTATATTGCTTGCGCCTACTAGTTCCTGTACGATTAACCGATGTGATATAGGTACTATAAATATAATCAATATATTATTGTTTATATTTTCTTCCCTCCATTATAATTAATGGATCCTGATCCTTATCCTGATGTGACCTGATCTCTCAGCCTTACCTGGACCAGAGAATACTAATTATTCTCTGGTCCAGGTAAGGCTGAGAGAACAGGACACTTCTAATCTCTATCTATCTTTCACTTCGTCCACTGTCACCAAACTGCAGAACCATCTATGTGAAACTTTCGACTTCTGGAGTAACGGATTTATTATGTCAATTTGTCTAGCATTTTGTTAAGATTGTATGGCTCTGTGCAGACAACCTGGGATGGTACCACCCTTTCACCTATTTCTATAGCAATGTTTCTGCTGCTTGCTGTGTTTCGGTTTTAGGGAAAGAAGAGTCAGCGTAATTACATATGGCACATGAGGTAGACCATCTAAGTCCGCAAAGTTAGCAGCGCAGCGAGAAGGTTTTCGCTGCACAGTCACATACAGCAAGGTGAGGGTCCATGAAATACTGACCACTTACCATCAGGTGGCCCGTTTGCTCGTCTGCTCACATTATACTATAAACAAATGCACTAACCGGCAGCAAGGTGGAACAGTTGGCATATCTGAAGGTAGCCACAGGTTGCGCGCTCCAGCCCCCAGGAGCTGCGGCATCCTCCACCAGGCCTATCACTGTGAAGTTGCCTTCAGCATCCCCTGCGCCGTCCATTTTCACCTGGAGACCAAAATTCGTACAGGAAACTGCAATGATACACCAACTATAGTCTAAAATGCCAGAGCTATAAGAGTAGAGTCTTAAACAATGGACAAATACCTACGACATTCGTTCTCCATTTTCAGCTCCATATGAAGGGCGACTCATAGAACAGTGGATATATCTTTGTCTCTTTATAATAATAATATTTTTTTTAATGTTTTAATTTTTTTTGTCTCTAATAATAATATTATTTTATTTATTGGAAATCACTGACGTTCCAATTAATGAGTGATCACGTTTCATATTAAACGCGAAGTTAATTAAGTATCTAATCTAATTATAGACATGTACGCGTAGGTATTGGTTACTAGGCAGCAAGTATAACATCTTTCGCATTTGATATAACTTTCAAGTTTAAAAATAAAATTATACCTTGATCTGAATGTTAGACAATTCAATGCTGTACGGTCACATCATACATCTGGACGGCGGTGCGCCAGATGAGCCTCATGGGGGAGGCTCCGTCAGTGAGCGGGAGGCCGGTTCTCCTGGCGGCAGTGGCTGCGCGGGCCCACAGCGTGACGGATGGTTGATACTCACATCAAACCCCTGGACGGATCTGTAGGTGGTAGGTCTGAGCAGCCTCATGAGGGAGGCTCCGTCAGTGGGCGGGAGGCCGGTCCTCATGGCGGCAGTGGCTGCGCGGGCCCACAGCGTGACGGCGTCGTACAGGTGAGCTGCTTCTATCGGCACCTGGGGGGTGAGAGCGATTTGTTACACCTGTATGTAGAGCATACAGGGTGTAGTAAACACCTGTATTTTTTTATTTTTTTACGGGTTCAGTGTTAATGTTACGAAATAGAATCCATTTCTGCTGTGGTATTAAAATCTAGTGAGGCTAAAGTTACAGTAACTCAATTTTTTTATATGTTAATTATTCTTAATAAATCATATACATTTTTTTATTGTAAGTATCATTCCTGACCCACGGACCAACTCACGGACCAAATTAGAAGATGGCCAAAATGGTCACCTGGTGGTAAGTGGTGTCGCTCATAGATATCTCAAATCACTATAATGTTATTAGAGGATTTTCAATGCGCTGCTAACCTTGTAGACTGTTTGGTACTTTCGGTTAGATTTTATGTTTGTGGTAACCCCACTAATTAATTAAAAAAATCAACTGTCATGCGATCACTTTCGCTTCCCTCTTGCCTCAGCGACACAGCACGAGCTCGCATTTTGATCCCCTATGTTCATCCCCTAACCTGTCCTACCCCTGAATCGATTCGTTTCCCTCCCAAATTCTACGAAAAAATATATTTTTGATGTGTCAATGGTTCCAACCTGCTCCTCGTCAGATGAGTACCTAGCATATCCCTAAGTTATTACAACCCCCTGCAAATTGACGGGAAAACTGTCGCCTATCAACATCGAATATGGAAGAACCAAAATTCGCAGGGTTTGCTCTGAACCCACCCCCCAATCGCGGCCGATCCCAGGCTGTGCACCCTCTATGCTCCAGGGTGGACACAATTTCGGAACAAGGACTTATAGACGCCTCACTATATAATAATACTCAAGTTTTATTACGATAATATTATACAGATTTATTGTTACCGAATGTCACAAATAAACAAAAGAAAATTAATTTTCCTATCCACACTGTCACGGTCTTCTTTTAAATATTGTCTTTGTGCTGGACCTCTAAGGAGGCCTGCTATACCATAATTATGAAAAAACACATAATGCTTCCATTATTTAACGCTCCAACAGTTTTGTTTACTTTAGAGCTCACCCATCGTAAGAATCGCTTTATCTAAATCCAATTACCATTCCGCAACTACTCAGTTGTTTACAAACTGTACTTCGGTATTATTGTTATTCCAACTCGTTATATTGAATGCAGATACGAATAGCTCGTTCTCAACAATCCTGACCTCGGAAACTCCATTAAAACTATTGTTAGTTCAATATTCTTAGCTTAGTTTAGGAGGCTAACTGAGCTAAGCGATAATCAAAGTTTATACTTACCTATACTGCATATTGCGCAGATGATGGAAGTCAACGCTTAAGATTCTAACTTTCTTTCTTGAATAAGCCAGGGCCGAACTTATTGAGTGTTGAGGCTTTTTTGGGGCTAAATCTTAGCTTTTTTTAAATTAATTTTTATTGAATACTAAACCCGCATTTGACCTCGATCTCGCCTGATGGTAAGCGACGATGAGGTCGACGATGGAGCATGCGGGTCCAGTAAATGCCTATTCACTCTGGCCTTGAAGATCCCAAGGTTGTAGGATGCTTATAATAACATTAAGGATAAATCAGGACGAACCTGATAAAAATACCTCCCAAATTAACGCATTTAATAAAAAAGTGGACAATAGGTAATATAATTTTTAATAGTGTTTTAATATTATCATAGTGATACAATAATACTAGCACTTTTATTGTTCCACTATAAGGATATAGGTACTAAAACTTTATTAAAAAATCCCCCTTCTAGTGCAATTCTACTATCCACTTTTTTAATCAGTGCTAAAGTACTGAAATAAATTGTAATGTTGGCAACACCAATGACGGCACAATGGCCGACTGCTCTTTTAGTATTGTTTTTGTACTTTGCTATCAATAAACTTAACCTAGTTTATATCGTCTTTCCATTCTATTTATTGAACCTGACATACATGTCAGAAGAGTTTTTCGGTTCCTTAAACCTCATTAAATGACCAATTACCCCATATCTCTCGATCTTATAACTTCAACTCAAAACCATTTCCACCAACGTAATTGTAATTACTGACTACGACTCTGGGAAACTCGATCTTCGTACATAATGATCGATGGAAAGATACTGAACTTTTTATTTACGGAGTTTAATTGAAAATAAGTAAATTGGACGACTTTTATCCGTTATGGGAAGTGGACCATTTAGGAAATGGTATTTTAGGAGTGGACCTTTTAGGAAGTGGACGTTATGGGAAGTGAACCATTTAGGAAGTGGACGTTATGGAAAGTGGACCATTTAGAAAGTGGACGTTATGGGAAGTGAACCATTTAGGAAGTGGACGTTATGGGAAGTGGACCATTTAAGAAGTGGACGTTATGGGAAGTGAACTATTTAGGAAGTGGACGTTATGGGAAGTGGACCATTTAGGAAGTGGACGTTATGGGAAGTGAACCATTTAGGAAGTGGACGTTATGGGAAGTAAACCATTTAGGAAGTGGACGTTATGGGAAGTGAACCATTTAGGAAGTGGACGTTATAGGAAGTGGACCATTTAGGAAGTGGACGTTATAGGAAGTGGACCATTTAGGAAGTGGACGTTATGGGAAGTGAACCATTTAGGAAGTGGACGTTATGGGAAGTGAACCATTTAGGAAGTGGACGTTATGGGAAGTAAACCATTTAGGAAGTGGACGTTATGGGAAGTGGACCATTTCGGAAGTGGACGTTGTGAACCTAAACGCATTTTGCGTAGTACACTTTATCGAATGTTTCCAAAAAATCACCCAGTAGAATAAGTATAACTTCCTATTAATTCCATTACATGTTTTTCTTTCTTTTATTTCGGTAGAATTTCAATATTCAAGAACATAAATGGATTTGAATTAGATACATGCCCTTGAATAAAATTGAGGCATAAAAATGTTATCTATTCGTTTCCTGTAAAAGAAAATCTTTCAGTTCTTGGAAACGTGCGTGTTCATTTAGTCATATTAAATTGAATTATTTATATCCATCGACGTGTGTTTCTTTGATAATAAAAAAAGGAAAATGTAAGAATATAGCTAGGTCCTAATGTACAAATATATGAGAAATATGGAAATTAAATTTCTTAGACCAATCGTTTGAAAATAAACAAAATGACTGATTTTGTTACAGTGGTAGGCACAGTGGGCACAGTGGCGGAAAAAATATGTATCCGTAATTACAACCTTGTCATATTGAAGTCATGCGTCATGACATACACAAAATTGACAGCTTGACAACAAATGACAAGTTGGAGTATAATTTCATTCCGTGCAGTGCCATGTACCAATGAGTTTTTCGTATTTTTCAGAGACTTACGTACATTTACCGACTGCTCTAACGGTGAAGGAAAACATCGTGAGGAAACCTGCACACGGAGATGACCAGTGTGTAAAATGGGGTAGGCACAAAAGATCCTCATGGGTCGAAGTGCCGCTGGATTATTCCCCTATCATAAGATAAGATAATTTAATTAAGTCCAAAAGGATTGAAACTAGCGCCACTCCAGAAAAAAAATTCTTTAAAATTAATGTTCTGATACAAAATCTTTCATTTCAGAAGAAAGATAGCACAAGGACATGATAATAGTACATCAGATCTGTTAGGTACACTTTTTAGTCGGCACAACTGTCAAAATTCACGTTTTGGACTTCAGTCGCGAGCTATTCAATTTTTCGATTCGTTTCGAACTGAATTTTTCGGTGAAAAATGCATGAACTGTCATATTCTGTTGTTTAAATCGATGATTTCAGGTGATTCACTTTTAGAATTATTTATTGACGAAATTTTGTTTTAATAAAATTAAGTGAATTAATAAAACAATGTTAAAGAAAAAAAAAGAAAAAAATATTAAATATAATATGCCACTGTAATATAAAATAATATTTCTCAATAGTACTTATAGAATTTGGAAAAAAAGTCCGTTCAAATCATCATCATCATTCATTCAAATCTACATGTAATACCTAATAGAATTACCTATCTAAGTTTTGACAGCTTTCGTGAGTCGACTTTAAATGGTTAGGTAGTTTTAGTCAATATAATTCTTACGAGCTTAGGCTAGGTACTTTATGAGCTTTACTTATTTATGACCTGATAATACATCTTTGAAAGTCCACTAATACGATAAAGAAATGTATTATTTGAAGACGTCGAAGTTTATTCGAATCGATCGAAGTCATTCTAACCAAAATTTCTTTTGAAATCTAGGATAAGAGGAAGTGATGGCAGGCATAGTATCTGTGAGGTGGGGGATGGGGGGATCAGAAAACTCGATCAAAACTTAGTGACCGCTGGTAGCTCATTTTCATCTGAGCCCCTTGCCTCGGAGAGCACTTTAAACTGTTGGTCCCGGCTGATGTCGCTTGACAGCAGTCATTAGGTCATGAAGACTGAGGCCATACAGGTGACCTGAACAACTCTGACAATAAATTGGCCCTACCACAATAAGAAGAATAAGAAGGAGAAGGAACAGTCTACACCCTGGTCATCTGCCTCTAGCTTTGTACCTTAGTATACCTCTATCTATGGCGAATGCGTTATGGTTCATTTCAGTATACAGGTACACTAGCTAGAGGCCTAAACCCTCCCTCCACCTCCAAGTTCCTGAGCAACTCACCGAGGCGTCATCGAAGATCTTGTGATAGTTGGGCACACAGAACGGCGGCGCTGCCGACAGCTCCCGTATCATTTGGCACAGCGCTCTGTGGACAATGTATTCTAATTTACTAAAGCATAATATTTGTCTGTAACAACTGACAACACTTGTATGTAATCAGATGTGACACACTACTACAATACTGACCTAATTCAGTTTCACTATTATATCGTGAGTTGCACGCCTGAACATTTGAACTCAAATTCGAACCATCTAGCTATTACCGTTCCAGAGATCCCATCTGACATCAAATATACTCCAAGACCGACCACTGCTCCAATTTTTATCAGACCTAGCTAAGAACACTTTCGAATAAACTCTCTATTAAATTTAAAAACCCGTGTCTAAAAAGTATCATCCGTTGTCAAGTTATGATGCCACAGACAAAAAAAAACAAACGTGTCAAACTTATAACACGCTCTCTCGATCGGTCGAGGGTTAAAAAAGCTAGTGCAGACACATTATTATTTAGTTCATAATGTGAAACCAAGTGGCCTACAACGCGTAAATACATATAATACAATGTTGTTATCGTAATAATGTTGTGTATAATCGAACTTGACATGTAACACGTTTGGAAATGGCTGTTAGTGTTGTTATGAAATAGGGATGTGACTCCGAAGGGTCGGAACTTCCGATTGATTTTACACCTCCGACTCCGACTTCGCCTCCGATAATTTTGAATCGGAGGTTATACCGAACCGCGACCAGAGCGCGTACAAGTTTTGACTTGTCGCCCGGGAAACCCCTTCACGCTCGCGCTCGCAGCCACGATATCGCTTATTTTGCTATGCTACTTATGTGGCCGGTTAAGTTTTTTGTTTTGTGAATTGTGTGTCAGACGCGCTACAATTGAATTCGTGACAAGTTTATTTATAGAACAATGAAGCCAAAAACAAGTGTTATACATGGAACTATTTTAATGAAGTTGACGCGAAAACGGCAAAGTGCATAATTTGTGAGAAGACATATTCAAATACTTATCAATATTTAATTAAATAGTGTAGAACTACCCAAAGAAACATGATTTATTGCCGCAAACGTCATCATAAAAAATATAGGCCAGTTCAGCTATAAAAATTAAAAAAACGGTTTAATATTTGAACTTCTTCTGAACATCTCTTCTACCACCGCCTTCGCCTTCGGTTCCGACTCCGATAAATTATATGTAAGGACCTAATATTAATAATGAAAAGGCAATTACGATTTCGGAAGATCACATTCATCAAGAGATCAACTGCGAATTATTATCTGTCATATAAAATTCTGCCACTTTATTCGCAGGTAAGTAATATTTTTTCCGGAGATTTATTATATTTCATACCAGGGTCGCAGTTATAAACTTTTGGCGCCCTGTGTCGTTAGCAAAATACCCATTAAGGGACGAAGGCGCGCCCGGGGCTTAGGGAGGGAGACTATTTTTTCTTTCATCCAAGAAAATACCTATTATCCTGATTAGAAAACTCTTTCTAAATCTAACTACTTACTTAAAGAGCTTTAGATGCCGAAAAAATTGTTTAATAATCAATACATTATCATGCACTACTTTCTTTTTACATTATTCGGCAATAGTATATTTTAATACGAATGCTGAAAGTGGACAATTGTAAACGAGGTGGCGAGTATGAATAGCTTATTAACATGCGTTTCTTGTTCAGGTTTGTGTGTTTAGGGTTTAGGTAACCGTTTTCCATCCCAGCATTGTGTTTTTGAATAAAATTATGGAATAAAATAACAATAAAAAACCTAAGCTAAAATTACATAATACCTAACTAAATAAATAATAAAAATAGTAATAGAAATAGTGATAGATATTAAAAATGGTTCAACAAATACTGCTACTATATTTTTTATTTATTATTGTTGTGTACATATTAGGTTTTACTATTTACTAATCTCCGCGCCCTGAAACCAGAAACTGGTTTGTCTGGGCGCTGCACAATCCACTCAATTAAATGAAACACCAAATATAAAAACAACTTAACACATACAAATCAAAAACATGACGGTAGGTAAAAAATTGATAACGGCAGGTAGGCATCTATCACGGGAGCGCACGGCGCGGCGGCCGACAGTTGCTCGAGAAACCGGTCTTCATTACGTACCTTTTTCATGCATACAGGCTGTTCCGAGAGAATCGCGTAGATCAAACAAAGATCCTAGTATTTCATGAAATTATCGCGAGTCCTTATAGAATTAAGTATATGAACTTACTCAATTTGATTTATGTAAATATCACCAAATCTATTTTCAATATATAGATTATTTATTATTATATTTCGATATATAGATATTTTTAATAATTGGTATGAAGAGTTGCAATAGACCTTCAAAAAAATTCACGGGTTATTATGCACTGTTTATTTTAAAAGATCTTTATTTAACTGTTTTTAAAATTTCAGTAGAACCGATATAGCGCCCCTTTGAGTTCCCTTTTCTTCGGTTGAAGAAATTCTTATTGAGAGAGATAGATTTGGCCTCAATAGGCTCCAAAATGGAGGCTCAATATTACTTGGAGTCAGCCCACATGTGATAAAATGAAAAACTTACTGTTATTTGATAAAAAAGTGCCTTTTACCGTTTTCTCTCTATTTAATAATATATATTTTTCTGTTGTACATCATAAATGGCCTTACTCTCTTTTAATGTAAGTATCTTCTCTTCTGAGTCGTAATTCCTCATTGCTGAGGGTTGTAATCATTCTAAGGAATTAACCACATAGAACGACTCTCGTGGCCGATTTAATAGGGGTTTGCCATTGTCTTCCCCATTCCACACACTGGTTATCTCAGTGTGCAGGTTTCCTCACGATGTTTTCCTTCACCGTCAGAGCAGTTGGTAAAAGTACGTAAGTCTTGCGAAAAAACCGAAAAACTCATGGGTACATGGCATTGCCTGGTTTCGAACTCTGACCTCCCGCACGGGAGTCCGACGTCCTAGCCACGACGCCACCGACGCTCTTAAATGTATATTGTTTAATATACATTTAAGAGCTGGGAAGCTCACGTATTAATAGAGTCAGTCCTCGCTTTCAGAGCTTAGTTATTTTTTAATTTGATTTTATTACTATACATCTAATAGTAATAAAATCAAATTAAAAAATAACTAAGCTCTGAAAGCGAGGACTGACTGACATACGTGAGCTTCCCATCTGGTCCTTTGTGACCCTAACGAGGCTGACATGGTCACTTCGCTGAATAACAAAGTAAAAAACAGAAATTCTTCCTCCTATCGCCTTACCCTAACAACGGCCACAGCTACGACTCTACTCTATTCTCTATTCCTGAAAGCCTTGACCGAAATTGTATGTTTATTCATGTAACTCACGTCGCTTCGTATTATATGAGTTTGAACAGCGACTAAGATAGCGATACTGAAGTTATAGTACATCATCCGGCACTGATGTTAATTCCAAACCATTCTTTTCCACCAAGCTAGTCTAAAACAATAGAGCTCGATGAGGGCTTTAATTTCATTTATTAAAAATGCATTACAATGTCATACAGCACGGAGCCAAAATGGGAATTGTAGTCAGTCATGAAAACACAGTACATCAAAAGTTATCATGTCAAATATTAAATTATATAAATCAAATAATATATAATCAAATAAATTAAAATTACAATTATTGAAATTAGGTCCATAAAAACAAATTAAATTTAAAAACAACTGAAATTATTAAAAAAAATCCGCTTACCAATGCCTAAAATGAGTACAGCTGACATAGTACCAAATAAGCCTAATAGGTTGCCTGGAAGAGATCGCTCTTAGCGATAAGGCCGCCTAAATTGTATTTCACTATTTCCTTTTCTATCTCATGTTTGTTGTTTTATATTTGTGCCATAAAGTGTATTTTACTTTTACTTTACTTAAGCTTTATTTAGAAATATGCCAACAGTGTCAGCGAATACGGCAATATCATCGTGCCGAGCGAGCAGGGTACTGAGTAGACCCCGCGCGCGCGCGGTGGGCGCGTTGCAGGCGCGGCGCGCACGCGAAAAACTCGGTCATACAACGCGGCCCAAGGCGGGTGCCGAGAAAACAACCCTTTGTATATGTGTGAGTGTGCTGCAGTGTTAAATAAATGAATTCTATTCTACTCTCTAAATATTATTTTTTCTTTTAAGTATCTAAAACAATCACCGATCAACATAATTTTAATACAGATAAAAAGGTGTGCCTGATAATTAGCGCCGCAGTGCTAATTCCGCTCCGGCAACAGGCTGAGGCAGTCCCCTTTTTCCGGTGCTGCACACCACCTTCATCAAACTTAGTTACTTTTGTTTATTTATTTTCATAATATATTTGTTTAATATTATTTTTATCTCCTGTACCTAATTGTTTGTATGTGTGCGTTATTGGAAATAGATTCTTTCTTTTCTTTATAAGAGATACCCTAATTTACTTTACGAATTCGCTATTTTTAATTTAAAAATCAGTAACGGTTATGATTTTATGACTGATTAAAGTTTTAAAATAAAAGTGGTCATAAATTTGAAACCGCTCAACAAAATCTGTCACAATTTGCGATTTTAGTATCATCCAAATAATCACTTTCATGACACCTTTAGTCCGGTAGTCACAATTCCGAAAAAGTCGCGAAAATGTACCAACTTTCAACAGTCATAAAATCAAACCCGCTTTTTAGTTATGGATGGTTATATAAAATATTTTAAAAAAAAGGTTAATTGTTGTCTCTCAACCCATGCTAAAATTACCTGGAAATAATTGTGGCAACAATCCGGGATGATTTTGAACATCGGTTTTTTTTGGAAAATTTGACTATTAATATCTCCGCATCCGCTCGGGTCTGCGCTGTATGGCCAAGTTTTTCAGAAAGCCCACATCGACCTCTTTCATTTGATACTAGAACGAAGGTGGAAAAGAATGTTTGGAATCAACGGCACGGGATGATGGACTAAAAAGGAAATTATTTTTATTGAGAAATTATTTTTCCCGGAACACTCCATTCAAAAGTTTGACGTTAAAAGTAGCTGTTACAGGTAAAAGGAAATTTTATTGTTGTTTACTGACAAAATACGAGTAAGTTTTTTAAGTTACTAAAGTGTTATTTTCAATATAACAGACGGATTTTCCTCTAAGTTTTGCGTCCCACGTGTAAACCCATTATAAGGTATCACTACTGATTTGAGATTTTTTTAGATTTCTTTCATTGATATAGAACAGCCTTTCCCAAAGTGGGCGATAACGCCCACTTGTGGGCGCTGCAGGCCTAAAGGGGGGCGGTAAGAGACCCAGAAAAAAATGGGTCGATTATGTTTGTTTTATTTTGAATAAAAGATACTCTGAATACTATAAAGTTGCGTTTCAATAATCATTCTCATTGGCACGTGTAGCCCGTAAGAGTTAACTTGAGACCTGAGCGCCGTTGTGTATTACCGACTGCGCTCAGGTTTCAAGTTAACTCTTGCGAATTATAGTAAAAGTCTCGTTTAGAATTAATGTTTAATCTCCGCTAATATAGCTCACAATAATTAATTAATTTAATTTGAAGTTATAGTCGTTTTTAAGTAGGGGAAAAAAGGGGGCGCTAAAAAATAATTTATTCTCAAAGTGGGCGGTAGACAAAATAAGTTTGGGAACCCCTGATATAGAACATCAGTATATCAACCAATAAATATTTCATATTTCACTCTTCTGCACTATACTGCCGGTAACCTAGATCTACCGGTAGTGGTAGATCCTAATGTGAAGGATCGCCTGGGGTGGTACCACCCTCTTATCTATTTCTGCCGTGAAGCAGAAATGCTTGCATTTCTGTGTTTCGGTTTGAAGGGTGAGAGAGCCAGCGTAATTTCTGGCACATGAGGCAATCCATCTTAGTCCTCCTCCCTCCAACATTAATAAAGTGAGGTGAGATGTCTATGGGCGACGGTGACCGCTTACCATCAGGTGGTCCGTTTGCTCCTCTGCTCTCCTTATTTAATAAAAAAAATCGTATTAATAATTCTTCTATCGCCTAGGTTGCCTGGAATAGACCGCTCTGAGCGATAAGGCCGCCTTTGTACACTTATTCTATGTTTCCTTTCCTATGTAAAATTTTTGTGTGCCATAAAGTAATAATCTATCTATCTATCTATATTTTTTTCAATTAATGTATAAAGATTAGTTTATATACACATATTTAATTTTCGTCACGCATGCGAGACTCTGCTCTATGGATTTTTTGCAATTTAGGCCCTAGTGGTATAGGCCTTTTACATTATAAAATTAAATTAATTTAAATTATTTATTAAATCAGTCAAATGAGTCCATAATTTATTTATAACCTTAAAAATTACATCAAATATAATGACATACAAAGTAGAAAAATGTAAGACTACAATGAATAAGTAACTTTTGAATTTTAGACTAAACTGAAATGAATTTTACAACATTAACAATTTATTCCAAAATTTAAATATATCCTAACAGTGGGTGATATAGCAGCAATCAGGCTATTTTTTACTTCTGAAGACCCTATCCCTAAATCTAGCTGCACGGTGTGAGATCAGCGCGTCTGGCCCCGTCACACGGGCCTCCACGAATAATTATAGGCACATTGTTTCATACAACACCCATTATTAATTTTCATAACTCTTTGTGAAACTTTTATTAGCACATTAGTGTTCAACAGTAAATTACACGAATACGCTGCTTGAATACGCGGCATTGGCTAAACCGTAAAAGCGGATAATATTCTGCGTCTCGGAAGCCAGAATTGGAAGAAGAAGAAGAGATTTAACATACGTACGAGTACTAATATTTATAGCTAAGTCATCATCATCATCAGCCTATTAATGTCCCCACTGTTGGGCCATGATCCACCGAGCGGGCCCAGTGCTGATTGGTGGATTTCACACGCCTTAGAAAACTTTTAATTTCCTCAGACATGCAGGTTTCCTCGCTGTCATATGTAGTAGTACTTTGTGTACTATCAGTAATTATAACTATAATGTAGGTAGGTTGCTTAATGTTATAAGAGAGGGTAATTCTATGTGAATAAAGCCGGTTGGTTTTAACACGTCTACTGGTTTGTTTCATTTGAGCTCCTATAACCACCACACTCGCGATGTTGTCCTTCACCGTTAGAGCAGTCAGTAAATGTACGTAAGTCTTAGAAAAAATTGGAAAAACTCATTGGTACATGGCATTGCGTGGTTTCGAACCCGGATCTCCCGCATGGGAGTCGGACGACGCCTAGCCACGACGCCACCGACGCTCTTAAATGTATATTGTTTAATATACATTTAAGAGCCGGGAAGCTCACGTATTATTAGAGTCAGTCCTCGCTTTCAGAGCTTAGTTATTTTTTTATTTTTTTTTATTACTATACATCTAATAGTAATAAAATCAAATAAAAAAATAGTCCGGCGTCCTAGCCACTAGACCACCGACACTCTTTTTTAGCTCTTTTATAGCTAAGTATTACTACAATTTTAATAAAATTGGTTATTTATTATGCTACATTATGTATGACACGAGAAATCCATCACAATAGGTAGATATATGAAAAATAATAGAACCGGTTACCTTACCGATGTTCTATTCATAGAAAAAATATCACGTAGCAGGTAATATTCCGAGCGAAAATAGTTACACATAAAATGAAAGTAAACAAATTTATTATGAAACGTGATGCTCTCTTCCAATTTACGCTGTTGCTTTTCTAAGGATTCCTCTATGTGTAAATGTGTTTGTATGAACTAAATAATTGGGCCACCATGTTTTGTTGAAGGTTGATGGGGAGGGGGTGGGGGGACAAAAGAACTCCCCCCATAGCGTACGTTTTTCCTTGTATTGGTTCTCGAAGTTTCATGCCCCCTAGATCTATTGACATGAAATTTCGAGAAAAGCAAAACTGCTAGGTACTTTTTAACGGCCATTAAAAATTATTTCTCAGTACTTATGAGTTTTTACGAAATGTTTATAAAGTGTTTTATTAGGTATTTAAAAAACCCAAAAGTGTCGAATTTGTGTGAATAGTACCTACACATAAAATATCCCAACAAAAAAAATTCTGAATCTGTCTCATTTTTTTATTTTTGCACATATCCATCACACACTTTTGCACATTTTTCGATAAGGACTTCATTTAGAGATGGCCACCAAACCTGAATGAAGATTCACGTTCTCACCTATATACTAATTAGATTGGAAAAAAAATCTGTCTATGAACTAGCTTGCGTACGGATGTGTGGAGTGTGACATAAGCGGCCTTCTCGGAAAAGTTGAAATTTTATGCGAATGGAGTTCTTTAATGCCAGCTAATAATATTCCTTTTTACGCACCTCTGTGTGTATTAATTGCTAATAACCTAATGTATTTTGTCCCATCTGGACAATTTTATCCGTTCACCGGCCTAGGCCTAATTCAACAAATACACTTCCCACGAAGAGCCCAAGGCAAATGCTACGTAGCACCGGTGCGTTCCTCTGGAGACCCCGGAGCCCTCCGTTAAGCACGAGGCCGGCTATCGAGAGGGTTTTAGTGAGTAAAAATGTCACATAACCCAGTCTCTCCCCCAGGAAGCTGGATATCTTTCGAAGAACCCCCCCCCCCCCCCCCCCCGTTAAGAAAAAAAGGCTTAATTCAAGGGCCTAATCACAAATTTATCGCCTCTCATTGGTCTGCAACTGCAAAGATACTGACACAATAATTACCCAATACAGGACAGAATCCCGCAGGGTTCAAGACAGGCCCTTCACCCTTCAAAATTACATTATTTATAACTTGAAAACACTTAATGTTAACAGGTCTTGAACTCAAAGTTCGATTCAACAGAATTTCTACGAAAATAAGTCGGTAAATAAGAATAGTTTATTGTTAAACTAATACCTTCCTTAACATACTCTTAAACTTATATCTAATTATCTGAAATTAATATTCAATCTGGCTGGGGTCTATCCAGGAACAGCGCTAAAGTGTGGAATCTATTTTTTTAAGGCTAAGTTCCAGTGTCGCGTAGAGATATTTGAAATACCAGGTTCATTGCTAACGCAGTACTAGTTTTACAAGACTTTTCAAATACCCACTTTTTATGAAGCACCTCACGTCTTAGCGCGAACTGACACTGGTACCCAAGACAATCATTGGTACACCTTGGAGAAATGCACGGGAAGACCACGGACAAAAAACCAACTATAATTGTCAATTTATTTCATTTGACCTATCTTACTTATTGTACTACGACAACCTGAAGAAAGCAACTGATGATGTCTTGAAAAAATATTATAGACCGAGCGGAGCGAATGAGTGGCTTTAGTGTACGACAGATTCATTACTGCTCTTGTTATAGTCGCATACAACCGTTGAGTGTCGCGGTCATTCTAAGGAATTAACCTAGATCGACTTCCTGAATGAGGTGGTTTGCCATTGCTTTCCCTATTTCATACACATACCGTCTCAGTGGCCGGTATCTTCACGATGTTTTTGTTACATTTACAATAAGGGACTAATAGCAGTTAACCTTCAAAATAGATTCCTATTTTGAAGCACATGCAATATTGAGCCCAAAACGACAATAAATTATTTTGATCAATTAATATTGGTAACCGATACCTTTATTTCACAAAAATATATACCTATTGTAGATTCTACCTTAACCGCATGCGTTTCGATTCTAATTTTGCGTGTGCTGGTAAAATAGAACCGCTTTTCGTCCGTGCCACAAGCAGGTAACTCACGCGTAATGAGGGTTGGTGGGAAACGAAGGCGTCAGCTTCAGCACGGATCTGAACGCCAGGATGTCGTCGCTGCTGTTCTGCCCCAAGTGTTCTGCCAACAAAGTGAAAACGTCTCAATATACTATGAGACTTTCATGGAATTTTTAAGTAGGTACTTAGTACTATCGTGAAGATTTTAAACTTACACGATTTGTATTGAAACAAATGGCCAAACGTTTACTCTCTGGCTGAAAAACCTTTTATTGGATAACGAATTCTATTCAGTCAAGGAATTTATGGACAGGAAATTGTTAATTTTATTGTTGACATGTTCATTTTATCAATTATTATTCTATTAAACGGGAAACGGCACCTCAGTTGAAGATTTTTTAAATTACAGAAAAGATGTGTTAGGATTATCGTAAACATAGATCAAATGGAAAGCTGCAGAATGCACTTTATTGACCAAAAAATCTTAACCTTAACATCAATATACATTTTGGAGATTTGTAAATTTGTTAGGAAACATACACACTTGTATAAAAAAGCAGAGGACCTACACAGTACGCCATTTAACACTCGATACCAGAAAAGGCTTGCTCTGCCAAAATCAAAATTAAATCTACACAGTTCTGGACCGTTCGTTATGTCAATAAAAATATATAACAAAATTTCAAAATTTATCGACATCGAATTAAAAGACTCGATATTCAATAAAAGATTAAAGATGTATCTTCTTAACAAATGTTTCTATTCACTGCCGGAGTTTTTTGATGATAAAACCAATACTTAACTATAAAATCAATTATGTATAACTTATAATGACATTTAATTCAATTTATCTCGTTAGCATTTATTACTGTTATAATATATTATAATCTCTTATTTAATATTGCGGTGCCCTACTCAGGGTTTCATGTATGACCAGACAATATACATTTTTAAGACCAATTGTAACACATGAAAAGCAATAAATGGTATGAGTATGAGTATTATTGACATTTTGTATCTAACTAGTAGATACTACCTATTGTTTTATGTTATATTTGACATGTTATATTTATATCTAATTTACATTGAATTTATTTTGTGACGATCATAAAATCTATCTACAAAGGCGACTAACATTATGTACCTATATTTCTAATTCTGTAGAATTAAATAAATGATTCTAATTCTATTGATAATCGAACAACACTGACAAAAAGGAATAACCAAAGTAATGCAGAATAACAAAACTTTATCGAGTCATACGAAAGTTTACCTAACTGAAATAGTAAAAATGGTTTACTACATGAGTAAATACCCTATTGTGCGAATGTGTAGATGGTTTAATGAAATCTTTTCGAACAGTAACAATAATCCATCGTTAAACTTATTCGATCCTAGGCCATTAGTTTTTAAAAGACGGGTTAAGGATGTCCTCAAGTAAGCTATCCACGCACCCACTTCATAATTTTTGCTTTATTAATTTTATATTTCAATAGGTATTTTTAATCATTACATTCACTAGTATTTTTTGCTTTCCCAATTCAATGTTGTACAACAACCAATTTCCCACTTCCTAACCATGCTGTGTTTACACGTTAAGGGTTACGACCTAGCTCATAACTTTATATTGATTTTTCTGTAATTTCTCTGGTTGTAATCTGTTGTGTTTACCTAATAAATAAATAAATAAGTAAATGTGGCTTTGTTTATGTTATATATAACCAATAGTTTTGTATTCACTTTTTACATACACGTCACATGACAAAACTTTGGTTACGTGTAACGAAAAAATTCTCGTGAAATGTAACTACTTCATATAGTTTACAAAATTAAATACCGGCGCGATTTAGCCCCATTTACGTAGAAAAAATGAACATCTCAATAATTTGCTTTTCAGGCAAGTCAATGAACTCATTTGTTATTCCTAACAGGTACTTACTTGTACGAACTTTGTTACAGGCCGCCGGGCGGCCGTAAAACAAAACATTTGAGATACAAAACGATAGGAGCTATTACAATGCTTTTACAATCCTATAAATTCCCGATAAATGACACTCAAAAATACGATTAAGTGTCTGAATATTTGACATACAGTAAACTTTACCGATCGTAAATAATTCGCATTCATGTCGCGCTTTTGTTCAATATAAAAATCATTTGCGAACTTTATTGAAATTATTTTTATACCGTTACTAGACCACTTTATTGCTACTCTATTTTTTACGAGCGATAGATGTAAACAATCAATGGTTAACGAATAAGCTATATTTCTATATAATTATCATTGTTTTCAACCGTTTAATTAACAGAGTATGAAAGCTGTTATCCTGCAACTTTCCGGTAATATATCATCTTCGTGGAAAGCCTGTCTACGTGGCTGGTGTAACCTCATTATAATTCATAGGTAGGCTTCATAGCAATTCATCTAGCGGATATTTTGTTTTATTTGAGGTTTATTTCGGAGAAATAATACCTACTGGAAGAAATGACAGCCCGCTTCACTTCCAACCGCGATTATCGGTTATTCGTTGCCTACCTCAGTTCAATAGAGGTTCATATTTTCTTCATTAATATCATAGACCATTGTTAGAATACCAAAAAAATTTAGTTAATCGATGATGTTGTTATGTCTGTCCCGTTAAATGGAAAGTTTATCTCCATATACGTAATAAGTTGTTGAAATGGCAGAGCTTTTATTTGATATACACGAGCAATTAATTTAAATTTATTTATTAGGTAAACACAACAGATTACAACCAGAGAAATTACAGAAAAATCAATATAAAGTTATGAGCTAGGTCGTAACCCTGTAAACACAGCATGGTTAGGAAGTAGAAAATTCAAAATTACCCCCACTCAACATGTTACAACCGTAAGAATAGCTGTATACACAAAAATACGTGTACGTTGTCTAAATCTTTTCTCTTTCCATAGATATTTTGAGAAGCGAACATAAACAAACTTACCAGCGTGGGTGATAGCCGCTGAGCTGGGGTCGTATATCTCGTCGTCAACGGCGACCACTGCATACTCCCCATTCTCCAGCAGACCCCGCCGCTGCAGTGACTTCACGAAGCCCACGAGAGCTATGTGCTCTCCCAGGAATACGTAAACTGTGGACAAAAGAGTTTGGTTAGAAGTTTAACGCAATTCATTTTAATAACTCAAACTAACTGTGGAGATCCCCTTACATTTTCTGGTGATCATCAGGTCTCCAAGGTACACACATATGGGAATGTTAAACCACCAGGCAGCATAGAATAGTACTGAACATTTGAGCTCAAACTCGAACCATCTATTACGATTCTAGAGTTCCCAACTGCCTTCAAAGATACTTCAAGATCTTGGAAACCATTGATCCAATTTTTATCAGACATGGCTAAGAACAAAAAAAAGCGTGTCCAAATCTGGTCATCGGTTGTTGAGACAAACTAGACATACAGACAAATAGGCTTACGTGTTTTTTTTTTTATTTGCGACTAAACCCACGTTTAACCTTAATCTGACCTGGTGATAAGTGACGTTGAGGTCGAATATGGAGCACATGGGTTTAGCAACCAAGCTTATAAAAAGTCAAACTAATAGGGACTAAAATTGGTGAAATTCCTCTAAGGAATGATATCACAGAGCCTGGATACACCAACCAAGGATATCTACAAATATCTGTGATCTTAGTGACTGTAGAGATGAGACCAGGTAGCTTCAAGTAACTGACAAGATTAAAACTTTCAAGTCATGATGGACTATAATTAAATCAAACAAGTAATTTAGGCCTTTGAACCATTAAGCAATTACAAAACTACGCCTCTGAGTTAGCATGAGTTAGGTATATATAGTGATATATACGTACATTAAGTAAGTACCAAGATATTCTATTCTACAAGGTGTCGTGCCAATATAGGCAGTAATGCACCTCAAGAATGTGTAATGAGTTTAATTTAATTAATAGCCCAGTAAAAGATAATGATTTTAACATATTCCATGACTCATTCAATCAATTTAGAAGTAAAATGCTGAAATCTGTAAATCCTTAAGTTTCTGCAATAATTTTTTTCCATAAATAAGTATTTTCTATAAATAGTAAGTATTCTCATTCGTATAGAATATATATTTTTATTTATTATTAATTCAAAATGTCTGAATCCATATTAATATTGATTCAGACTTTTAGAATCCATATTATAAATAAGTTTTTTCTTTAAATATGTAAGTATTCTCATTCGTATAGAATATATATTCTCATTCGTATAGAATATTCAAAATGTCTGAATCCATATTAATACTGAAACTATAACACTTTGTTTGTGAAATTGCTAGTAGCCTATATTTTATGTGAGTGCTGTACACGTCTATAATTGGATTATATATTAGTATTATAGATTAGATTATAAATTAGATTATAATCTGTAGATGTGCCAAATAAATAAAATAAAATAAGTCTTTTATTATTATTATTATATATTTAAGTCAGACAATAAAATTAGTATATTATATTACTATTATTATTAGTATTAAAGCTGTTAGTAAAAAAAATATTAAAGAAATATTACAAAGCCCATGGTACCGACCGCGACCCCAAAGCACTGGACGACTACGTCTCATTGACATGCTGGTATATCCAGTGCCTCAGGATCGGGGAGTCAGGGGACTCGGCAAACGTCAACATGACGCTGCTGGGACTGCTATGTACACGGTGCATCAGGGAAGCAACCCTTTTTCGTATGATTGCGTGAAAGCCATCCACGTGGGCTTCTGCAAACATCCCCGATGCACTACAGTATTTCGGCAGCCCCATCAGCATCCTGAAGGCGTTATTATATTGGATCCTCAGGCATTGAAAGCCTTTTTGGTATAATTAACCTTTTGAGAACACCTAATAATTTAAGAAAATGTGGTATCTAAAAGGTATATGACATGCTTGAAATTTTTGTGCTTAAATCACTTCTGGGATTCAGGGGGACCCGCATCCCCCAAGCTTTACCCCATAGATATGAACGACCAAGTTGTTTTTACTGAGTAAATAAAAGATTCCCAAAGTCAGTAGGTAATTAGTAATTACGCGTGGTCGTTAGATAAATCATTAGACCACCAGTAGAGGACATCAACCACCGACTAATGACCGACAAGCTAATTTAGATTTGTCACCCTGATCCCTAAATCTACTTTCATGAAAGGGCTGAAATTCTGCTGAATATAGGTCGAATGACCGCGCAGGTTTATTCAAATAGGAGCTTACATTTCAATCTGTGGCCCAAAGCTCGCGGGCCGAGGCCAATGTTTTGTTAGTGAATTTTTCGGGACACCTTTCGAGGTTTGGAAACTTTTTAGGGTAATGGAAATAAAACGATAATTTTATCGTTAAGGTAGCTATTGTGGCAGGTTGAATGCTGTGGAAGTGAAGGCAGGGAGAAGTGAATATAATAAGCTGTCTGACCAAGATTTAATCCCTACCTTTTATCAACCAGCAGCACCTGGAACACGATTCTGTTGGGATCATATTTTTTAATACTGCATCTTTATTTACCGATCGTACAATACGTTATCTTTTAGTCATCTTTAACTTTGGAAAGAGCAATTCAAGCACATGTAGAGTCGAGCACAGGTCAACCTACCCAAAACGTCAAAATTTGAGAATCTGAAATGAATCATATTGCGCAGGCATAAGGTTAAGATTTAATCGAAGGTTTTTGACAGATGGTATACTATAGCTTGTGGTGTACTGTACGTAGTAATAATAATATAAGTACATAATTAAACTAAAATTACAAAATACCTAATTATTTTACAAGTAAAAGACCTGGCCCAGGTCCCAGGTGCAGGGAGTGTTGCCCCGCTGTATAGCGAGGCTTATACGCTGAGCAAAGTAGAGGCCAGCCTTCTTGTCCCGGAATGTCTCTAAGAGGCGCTTGGCTATTTCCCCGTAGAGGCAGTGGGCTCCAGGCCCCCACGGCCCCAAGGTCTCCACCCCGAACGGCGTAAATATGCAATCACCACCCAGGCCCGCATTTGCGCCGCTTGAGGTTCTCCGCAGATACCGCTGCTGACCCGGCCTTCGCCGCCGTGACTGGAAGGTGAGACGGGGCAAGGGTGTCGACGCAGGTAGCGTCCCACACCAGAGACCGTCCCAGCTTCCAGGGCACGAGTGTCATACCGTCGGACCATTTACCGTCATCGCGAGCTAGACCATAGTACTTAATTTGTTTTAAACATAATACAATGTAAATACAATCGCATTAGGACAGTTACTCGTATAGACTAAGCTTTATTTGACGGTTTGTGACTTTATCTCGTGACCCTTTCACCCTATTCTGACTAATGTCCTAAGTAGTTCACAAGTCTTCCAATCTAAAAGCGCGTTCCAAAACCAGTTGAAATTATTCACGTTGACAGCTGTACATGTTGCATTTCTTGTTTTGAATAAAAGTTTGATAAATTTTCAGCTGTTAACGCGGTAATGGAACATGGACAGTCGTCACCGTGAATTATTTCAACTTGTAATGGAACGCTCTCTCAGTATTGAAAATTGAAATTGAAAACGTTTATATAGCACTGTAAACACAAGAATATAGAACACAATACAGAAAGATTAAAGAATAAAGATAATAAATAAAGATTAATACATTCAGCGAGGAGCTCGTAGCCTAGTTGCGAGCACGGTCCGAAAGTGATCGTGCAGGTTTAGCGACGTTGGCACGGTCGGTACCTGGATGGGTGACCGCTAGTGGCATATTTCATCTGAGCTCCTCCGTGCCTCGGAAAGCACGTTATGCAGTCGGTCCCGGTTGTTATCGTTTAACAGCAGTCGTTAAGCCATATCAAATGCCTACGGGCGGCCTGAACAAATCTGACAAATAGGTTGGCCACTAACCATATGATAACCAAGCAAGCAATACATGCAGCACAGAACATCTGGTGTGGTACAGTGCCAAAAAGGGTACACCAGCTCAGCATAATGCTGAGGCAAGCCACAGCGCTGATTTTCAGCTGGCCTCTCAGAGACTGCACGGACGAAGAAAGCAACAGTGTGTGCGTGTTGTGTTGTGTATTGATAAAGTCGTATAAGTATTAGCCACAGGCTGCGATACCATTAGTCAACTTCGTCAGCATGACTCGTAACGAAATTGTGCGTGTCGATCTAAAGACGTTTTTGTATCGTCACTATACTTGCGATCCTGTCGTTATGAATCTGCGTGTTGTGTCGGATTATAGAAATAACGAAGAATTTAACATTTACTAGTTATTTCCTGTAGTTTCGTGAAGCAATAAAAAGTACCTAAGGTCGGCTAAGGTTGAACCGAGAGCGTCTGTGGCCTAGTGGGTAGGACACCGGACTCCATTGCGGGAGGGCCGGGTTCGAAACCGTGCCGTGATATTATGCTGTGGAGAATTGTAAAATCGCCGTTTGCAAGAAGGACTTCACCAAGAACCCTTCGTGAGTCTATTTTTTACGTTTCTAAAGATATAGACAGTTTACGGCAATATACAATTTTCGATAGAAATACGGCAATATTTTATGGGGAATTATAAAGCAAGCGAATGGAATTTTATTTGACGACTAAAACTAACATCCTATTTAATGTGTAAGCGACGAGAAAATAATAACGCTTCTTATAAACTAATTCATATTCTTTATAAAATCAACTGATTATTACGAATAAACCATCAAATATAGGACAACAATTATTTGTATCTCTAAATTACTAATCTACCGACTGGATTGGAAGCGACCGTCTTACAACAACCCAGGAAAAACTGTTCGCATATGCTTAATAATGCAAATTACCATATTGAGGTTATATTAAATCTTTCCGTATAGAGAATATTTAGTCTCAGAAATAGTACTTTTTAGATGCTCATAGCTGATCGCTAAACTAGTAATTCAGAGGCTAAATTAGTTTTACAATAGAAAAAATGCTATTTAATAGAAGTTTGGTTAATTAGCACCCATATTTTATTTACGGTTATGGCAACCCTGATACGAACAAATCTGCCGACTGCCGATCCCAACTTTCACTCTCTCATAACAATAAAACAGAATTAACCCTAGTTATGCCCTATTTCCACAGACGAAAGGAGTTATCTGTGGAGAGCACTTGGCTGCGATATTTCCTTCAAGGATATTACATGTCAAAGGGGGGATTGTGTGTGACGCAACTGTAATGCCCACTGTACACACCCCGAGATAGACCGAGGACGAGTGTGTACAGTCGACCACGAGCTATACATAGCTAACCATCTGTCAAAGACCTTCGTTTAAATCTCAACCTTATGCCTGCGCCTTATGATACATTTCAAATTCTCAAATTTTGACGTTTCGGGTAGGTTGACCTGTGGTTGACTATACATGGTAGGGATGTTACTGAGGTGGTTTTACCGGAACCGGAGTCGGAACTGAAGGTTTTAAATTTGATTTATCGGAGTCGAAATCGGAATCGGAGGGGGAGGAGATGTTCAGAAAAAGTTCAAATTTAAACCGTTTTTTTTATTTTTATAGTTGAACTAAAATACTGGCCAATATTTTTTAAGATGACGTTTGCGGCAATAAAACATATTCCTTTATGTAGTTCTATACTATTTAGTTAAATATTGATATTTGAATATGTTTGTTCACAAATCTTCGAAATAACCTCCGATTCAAAATTATCGGAATCGAAGTCGGAGTCGGGGGTGTTAATTTTACACCTGACTCCGACTTCGGCTCGGAAGTCCGGGATCGGAAGTTCCGACCTGTCCCGGGGTGTGTCACCGAGCGTACAGTGTACAGCGGGCATAACTATAGACCTACGGATTTGTCAATCTTGTTTCTACTCCGACGAGATAATATGAAAATTATTTCTGTGGCTTATAACTTGACCGGCATAAGAATGATTACTTGCTTGCGGGGAAGGCTCTCTCTCGACTACTAATCTAGTAGGAAGACTCACCATGCCTCAGGTCATTGAGAGGGCCATATTTTATAGGTATATGAGAGGGCCATTTTATAAGTAAAACCATTAGGAAGAGTTCCCCTTGAATGTTGTGGTAGTGGTCGAATAGACATTCGATATTTGAATCAAACAGTATTATTAGTGTATATAATTATATTTATATATGTATTCGTATATATGTATTACAGATTGTATATATCATTATAATTGTAGAGTATGTACTTTATTTATCTACTATATAATTATTGTTATTTATTTATACTTATTATTTAACTTTACCCACCATAAAAGTAGTCTAAACTTTCCTAAATCGAAGGTTGGCTGGAAGAGATTCCTATGGGATAAGCCCGCCTTTGTACATATTTTATTTATTTTCTGTGTATTTATTTTTTTGTGTACAAAAAAGAGACTACAAACAAAACGTAATGTTAGCAAACTCATTGTTTGACGATCCTAACTAATGTATGCCACTGTCATCGGCTTAGCGCGTAATATGATGATTTATCAAATCCACTTTTGACATTTAAGGCAAATTGACCTATAAGTCCATAGTCCACAGCCTCAAAAAAGGCTTATTTTTAATTGAACTCCAGTATTTATTACATTGTCGCTCGCTTAAGACGCTTTTCTGGAAGATAACAACGGTTATAATTTCAAATGTGGTAAGGGACATATAAACGTATGTTCCTTACGACTTGAAATTATAACTGTCAATATATTTCTTACAGATTTAGATAAGCACATCAAATGTGTAGGGAACGCGCTATGTGAGGGCTTGGAATGACGTAATGTCAGTTGCATGAAAAAGGGAAGATCTTCCACCAGGCGGGGTGTTGTGCCTCGTGACCAGATGTCCTGGTCCAACTATGGATGTTTGGAACTCGTATATATACGAGGTCCCATGAAAAATTTCGATAGCGCGTTCTACACCGATGTGAGTAGATACTAATCGTAGTGGCGCGTCGTGCGTCGCCACAAATGCAACGAGCTAATGTTCCTTTTATTTTAATAGAAGTTAGTGTAGTGGTTACTACTACTTTATACTTTATCGTCCAAGTTAAAGATTACATACTGTGCAGAATGATGTGAAATGTCCCTCCCGCGAAGTTATGAGAGCGCAGCAAATTACACAGTAGATACGAGTACTAAGTAGATATTCTTATACAGCTCATTTCATTTTATTATCTTTCATTTCACTTACGCGTCGTCCTTAGAATATACATCAGAGCGTTGCCATAGTAACACCATTGTTGCAGGGCCGTAGCTAGGATTGTGTTGGGGAAATACCCTATCATAAAATTACCAATGTCCCACCTTAAAAATTCCATCAATGTGTGTGTAATTGTTATATGTTCATAGGTAAATAGGTCAACACTATATTTCCATTTTATCTACGTTCCAGTTAGTATGGTTATTAGTTTCAGTCATATTAATTTGTTTGATTATTGTTTTTACGCGATGGATGCAACTCTTTATCAAAAGGCAAAGAGTTGCAGCAGAAAATAAACACGAAGACAGGTAAACTTATGAAGATAACGCGCTGCAGGGGCTATCACATAGTGAAAATATGCCGGTTGTAAAACCAGCTGTTAACTTTGTCTGTTTTCAGTATTTTTCCATTTTTAACACAGCACTTTGGAGTGAAGTGCTGAGGGTCAGGAGAAAATGGAGTCAAGACTAAAGACAATATTGACTTTATTTTCTATATTAATAATGTTGTGCTTCTTTCTAAAACAAACTTGAGTAGGTACAGTCAGCAACGAAAGTTGAATGAAACATCGAATCCATTTTATACATACGTATTATACAATAGGTGATGGTGGCGAGTGATTGAGCCAATTCCCCAAAAGCACTGATTAAATTTTAATGTGATTCCTTATATGTTAACCCTCGTTTAAAATCATAATAGATCATAGCACGAAATGCTTCCCGCGTTACCTCCATCGTAGCGATTGAAAAGTGACAGACATGTTTTTTTAAAAATTAATTATAAAATAACTAAAGTTTGCCAGCCAGTGACATTTGGCCAAGGAGTTTGTAATACAATTTGCCTCCAAGGGATAATAAAAGTAAAACAATGAGGTTGATAACAAGCCGTTGACTAACAATTTTTGGACCGCCCCACGTACATAGCGAAATATTATTTATTTTAAGTTGATTAGATATCTACTTACCGATTTATGAATACCGGTCAATGCATTATTTGTGCGACGAAGGCGCATGCAGAGGTTTTTTAACCATTGCTAGTTATGAACTTAAGAGGTGAGTGTATTAGTACGATTACCAGCAATGTACTACAAAATCAACTCGCCTCGTACAATGTAGGCACTTATAGTGAAGTAATTTTTTTGTTAAAATCGAATACACTGAATAAATTGCTTGTTTGATTCTGACCTACAAAGTAACTTTATTCATTTGGAAACGTTATTTGATAGACACGATAAAGATCTTGGTTGAAATGGACTATTTCTTGGTTGAACTAAACAAATCTACTTAATAGGCTCATATTGAAACTGTTAGGCTGTGTAATTTATATGCCTTTGCCTTGCTTTATGACATAGATAAAAACAATAAATAATAAAGAAGATGGCTGCTCGCTATGTAAAACTTATGAACTGAGTTCTTATTCTAAAAACTATTATATCCTCGTAAATACCCAAATAACAGAAACAAGTAAATATGTAGAAAGATAAAAAATACACCAGGGCTCTTGTCCTCTTTTTAAACGTTCATGAAATTAAATTATAAAGTTCACCTATTTACTTCTTTTATCATTGTTTATTTATATGTTTATTATATCCTAACTAAATTCTATGTCTCAATCAGGTTGCAAATTATATTTCCTTCTAATACAGGCATGAATCAATCACTTGACGCTGGCAGTATTGTTTCTCACGACCCACAAGAGGAATAACTGATGCCATTAAAAAAGAAGTAAATAAGTACTTGTTTGAAGTAAACACTCTTTTTTTCAGTTATGTTCAGAAATCTTTTATTGCCGATTATACCTAAACATAAATCCTCTCATCGCAACAATAATATAATACAATCCTAAGAAATAGGTAGTTTATTTTGCTATCTGTATTTCTGTTTGTTCCATCATTGCTCGAGTTTATTGCGAACAGAAATATTCCGAGACATCTAGAATTTATTTCTCGTAGAACTGGAACTTGAAAACCAAACAAATAAGTAACTTCTATATTAATTAATTGTAACTGAGAAGAGTTCTAAGTGAGATTTGTGCCGTGTAACAAAGTTTTTATAAGGCTCCGTGTTAATTTTGATATAAAGAGGAAAATAATCGTAAGTAAATAATACCTTTTTAAGCTTTCGTGATTATTGTCAATTCTATAGTTATAGACCCTAACCGTGGCTTGGGGTTGTTTTGAGTTCCCGATATTTCGGCACAGTTGCATGCGCCATGGTCTAGGGTAGACTGGCGAAAGCTGCGAGTTGATGTGGGTAGGTAGACGTCAGGATCTATCTACCAATTGGCGCATACAACAACCACAAACCGTGCGATATGGATCCCGTGTCTAACTATAGTAGTAAGTAATAAGTACATATCTAAGTTTATTTTACAAACTTCATAGACTACTTACATACAAGGAATCGCCATTAGAAATAGCACAGTTGGCATAGTTGTGCCCATGAATATATATTATATAGAATAATATATAATCACATACATTCGAAAATTTTGAAGGGCGATTTTCCCCACTACATATGAATTTGGCCGATAAAAAAGTTACGGGTCAATTATTTTTCACTCTCTCTCTCTGTGTTCATTCATTCATTCTCTTTTTCCTCGCCATATCCCGGTTAGACGGGGTCGGCTTTCCTAATCTTGAGGCGCCATTCTCCTCGATTGTACACGTCATCTTCTTCTTATTTTCACTGCTCTGCTATATATCTTAAAACGAATCTAATCGGAGCCGGACACTTGGGGACCTTTGCTTGTTAGTTTACTTATACACTTAAGAACTGTTATGTTATAACACGTTATTTGTTGTTTTTTCTTTTCAGCTTTAAATAATCATAAATATAGAGAAACCCTAAGAGTATTAGTATTTATCTGAAGAGAGACATCAATGTATTTGCTGCCTATATAGTTCACGACGTGCACCCTGAAATGTCATTACGCACTCCAAAAGTGATCCCATTGCTTTAAATTTGCTAACCTAAATAGAAAAATCTATATTTTAGCTCGATCTCTGTTTTTAATCCTTACTCTTAGGATTTCGCTAAAGGTTACAATTGCCATTATTAAATTCTACTTTTTAAAATCAAACTGAAAGTAGGTACTTTTTAAAGATGTAAATTAAAAAAGAACTCAAAGAATTCAATTTGTCATTATTCCCGGAAGAGGCAAAATAAACCATCATGATAATAACATAATATTGGGTTTTTGTAAGGAAAATGGCTTCGCAGCCATCATTATTGCCGGAAAAAGAACTCTTCCTAAACCACTTCAAAGAATTTCTGAGCCTTTGATAGTGATAGTAAAGCCCGTAAATTAGATGTTAAATATAGCTTTTTTGTTCGGAGAATGATCTAATCAAGCTTATAGCAAGTTTTGGGAAGCCGGAACCGGATTATTTATGTGGTGTATATACAAGTAATGACCTACGGAGCCGAAACGTAGACACTGACGGTGCGACTGGTTCACAAATTGACAGTCGCTCAGCGTGCTATGGAAAGAGCTATGCTCGGAGTATCTCTGCTGGATCGAATCCGAAATGAGGAGATCCGGCATAGAACAAAAGTCATCGACATAGCTCATAAGATTAGCAAGCTGAAGTGGCAGTGGTCCGGTCACATCTGTCGCAGAACCGACAACCGCTGGGGTAGACGAGTTCTGGAGTGGAGACCGCGTTTGGGCAAACGTAGTGTGGGACGCCCCCCTGCTAGATGGAGCGACGATCTGCGCAAGGTGGCTGGCAGCGACTGGACGAGAAGAGCCGAAGATCGGGCTCAATGGCGCGCCCTGGGAGAGGCTGGACTAGAGTAGGCTGCTGATGATGATGATACAAGTAAATAGGTCAAACTTTTTGAGGACACCAAATCTAATCAAATCAAAACTATATTTTTAGATAAAGCCAATGTCAATGCTTTACAATTTCTTATCCAAAATAGAAATAAAAATACTTTGCTTGCTTGCTTATCGTATGGTTAGTGGCCAACCTATTTGTCAGAGTTGTTCAGGCCGCCCGTAGGCATCTGACATGGCTTAACGACTGCTGTCGAACGACAACAACCGGGACCGACTGCTCTCCGAGGCATGGAAGAGCTCAGATGAAATATGCCACTAGCGGTCACCAATCCAGGTACCGACCGCGCCAAGTCGCTTAACCTGCACGATCACTTTCGGACCGTGCTCGCAACTAGGCTACGAGCTCCTCAAAAATACTTTGAAACTAGAAGATGCGGATAAATATTGTTGGAGATAAAATCCTTTTACTCTCTATCCGTGGTAAAGATCATTGGCGCATTTAGGCCCACGATTTCTCCTCCAACCAAATACTTGCTACAAAATTGCTACACGTGCTGACACATATAATATTGTTATTATTATGTGATAAAAATAATCCTCAATCACAGTTCCATACATGCATGACAGGGTTAAAACAGTTCCCATGTACATTAGCTGTCTTTAGACAGCAAACACTGTGTTATAGCAATTCTAAACGTGTCTTTGCTACTCCAAAATATATCCACGTTCCTAAAATGTCTATTGTAGTTACTAGCTAGACGTGAAAATATTGAGTTACTCGCATAGTAACTTAATATTTTCACGTCTAGCTAGTTTTCTACATGTTACAATATATAGATTTCACATGAATAAGCAGATCTTCCTTATTCATCTTACCTCTGGTCTTGTCATAAGTCTGCTGAACGATCCGCTCCATGTCGGATATCTTCCTCGGCAGGTAATCTGCGAAGCGGTGCTCCGCTGTTACCGACATCCCGTTCGACTGCGCCAGCTCCTGAAAACATGCTCCATGTTATTCTACACGATCTTATTCAAGAGAGGGCGAAATCTCATACTCATACCATTTATTGCTTTTCATGTGTAATAATTGGTCTTAAAAATATATATTATGATCTTGATCATACATGAAACCCTGAGTAGGGCACCGTAATATAAAATAAGAGATTATAATAAATTATAATAGTAATAAATGGTAGCGGGATAAATTAAATTAAATGTCATTAAAAGTTATAATTGATTTTATAGTTAGATAAAAACAAAAATAAATAAATGGACATACAAAATTTGGGGCCGAGTGAGTCACCCCATGCCTCCCCATGCATGAAATTATATTTATAAGCACATCCCCGAACAACATAAGGGTTCGTTATGCAGACAAAGGTATCGTATTTTTATTATTTCAAATTAAAAATAATTGGATTTTCTTGTTTTGGGCTGCGTGAGGTGAAGGTGCGGTATAAAACATTTTCGGAAAAATGTTAATCCTGTACCAACGATTTTGAAATTCAAGAGGGCGCTAGTAGTCCGATTTCTGTGTCGTATACGATATTACAACACTACGTCGTATTACAAAACCTCCATCACCCAAAGGTTGCCTGGAAGAAATAGCTTAAAGCTATAAGACCGCCAATTGTATTTATATTTTATATCTTTTCTTCTGTTATGTATTTTTGTCCTGTGTGCAATAAAGAATATTTTTATTGTATTGTATTGTACGTCAAATCCGCACTGCATCAGATTCTCACAATAGTGGACACATTTCAGGTTACATTCTCAGGATCTACGTTGTGTCATGCGCGCTTGGCGCCTGCTGGTCAATATCGACCTACATTACTGGTTATGGTGTTCTTTCGCTTTCATTTTAAGTTCTTAACGGGCATTGTATAGTGGCCCACACATATTTGTTACTTTGTCTCTTTAACTTATGTAACCTAATCTTACGACTGTTAAGATATCAAAACAAACAAAAACTTATTGCTACAGGATTCCCCTGAGTATAGCTCGATGTGTCCTCCAGCCCGCGCCTGGTCTCGCTAGGTCAGTGTTGTTTATAGTTGACCTTCAGGGTAGAAATCGTCTAGTAATTTACCGCTTCTCACCGCCATTTAAGCGGGAAAATACCCTGGAAGTGACAGATTGATCCCAAACAGCGTGTAAAGCCCGCAATATAGAATAGAATAGAAATAGAATTCATTTATCTAACACTGCAGCAAACACATATACAAAACAGATATTAGTCTAAAGTGTAACAAACTACAAAAGTAGGTAGATTCTGTAGTGCACATGCTGCAGCACCAAACAGACCCCAGCTCAGCATTTTGCCGTGCCCGAGAGCAGGGCGCTGATATTCTGCTGTGGCCTTCAGTAGTCGGAAGCAGAACTAAGCGACACTGAACTAACGTGTGAATTAATAAATAAAAAAATATAAAAATGTATTGATGCAGACAGTATCTTTAACATTTTCTCAGATTTCCCTGGCTCCCACACTAGGATACCCTGTGTTGTGACGGCCAGTCTCTTCCGATAAATATAAATTATGAAGACATGATAAGGTTATGCAATCAATTAAATAGTTAAGTATGCGTGTATGTGAGGGGGGGGGGGGGGGGGGTGTTTGAAGGGTGTGTGGCTGAGAGGGTGTGTGTGCGTGATAGGGTGTGTGTAAGGGGGGTGAGTGAAATTTATACATAGTTCTTTATTTATATACTTATAAAGAAGATAGATAGATAGAAACACTTTATTGTACACAAAATCAGGAAAAGAAGAAAGAAGAAGAGAAGAGTATAAATAGTAAAAATAGAAGAGAATAAATAGTACATATAATACAAAAATTGTAGGTTTCCCGAAACCTACAACCTTGGGATGTTCAAGGCCAGAGTGAATAGGCATTTACTGGACCCGCATGCTCCATCGTCGACTTCATCTGCGCTTACCATCAGGCGAGATCGAGGTCAAATGCGGGTTTAGTGGTAATATTAAATAAAAGGTATTAGTCAAAATGTAGGTAGGTGTGAAAAAGAGAAGTGATCTGCGTGAATTGGAAAGGCAGCGGCAATATTTGCTACGACACGCCAGATTTTTGTTTAGAGGAACATAAATTTAAAATGTTTTTTGAAAGTAAATTTTGACATTGAGGTTGTTCTAATACATAGCTGGTGGAATATCATTCCAACACTTAAAAAAAAAAAAAATATGGGGCGGAGAGAATTAAATACCGTGTCGATAGAACAACGTTTATTATAAAACTGACTTACCCTCAATACAATGTGTTATTTTACTACCTACATATACAACAACTTCCCACACTAAATCCACAATACCGGTGTAACGATCTTAATAAAATTACCCGGATTATATAAAATCAAACATGCGTATTTCCGCACATGTAGCAAGGATCCGCGGCACAGGTACTGTGTAAGCCTATAGGTGCTTACTATCGTTTCATACGTTCCTGCTCATGTGCGCAAATACCTACGCGTATGATCTGTTAATGCTAAATAAGTAGCTGAAGTAAATAAGATAACTATTAGCGATTAACCAGTAAGTAAACAACTTATTATAGATACAATAAAGTGAGCTTAATTCTAAGGTAAATTCGTACCATGTAAACTAATTAATTACTTGTCGTAAGTATATGAGCCTATATAATTAATTATAACTAAGTTGGCCCTTAATTAACAATAACGCTGCACGGGCTTCCTTATTCGTTTAGGTCGCTCCCTGCGTTCCGGAGAAACCGCCACTACTGCGCCCTCAGCTAATGCAGGTTCGATATCGTTATCAATCCCCTGATTAGTAGTATTCGTGCCCCCATTACAATTACGACTCGTATTGCTGTTCTCTACTCCTTCCCGCGGTTCGTTAGATAAGCGCGGATCACGGGGCAAGCTCTGTCTGGGCGAAGCCTTCGGCTCCGAGTCGTTACTCGTCGAAGGAAATACCAAAGAGCTTCTCGCTCGCTGTCTCATCTGGTCGACGTGCCTATGGTGAGCAGTTCCATCGCTCGTCACAACCGTATAATCAGATTTGCCCAACCTATTCGTGATTACACCGTCTGACCATTTAGAGCCTGGTCTGTAGTCTCTAAAAGTCACGCACTCTCCCACGGGAAATTCCCTGCTGCCTCTATTCGACCGTTCGATACTCTTAGACTGTTTATCCCTAACTTTAGCCGCGGCGTCGGGTTTCAATATGTCCAGTCGTATACGCAAGTCGCGCCCTTGTAGCATCCTGGCCGGCGATTCGCCCGTAGTAGTGTGTGGCGTGTTGTGGTAATGCAAAAGGAATTTTAAAATGGCTGTATCCACATTCATCTTTTCAAATTTAGCTTTTTTAATGACGTTTTTAATAAGTTTAACCGCGCCCTCGGCCGCTCCGTTGGACGACGGATGGTAAGGCGCCGAATACATGTGGTGGACTCCATTGGCCGTCAAGAATTTATTAAATTCACTACTAGAAAAAGGAGGTCCATTGTCCGTCACTACCTGCTTCGGAATCCCCCATCTAGCCCACGACTCACGCAATTTAGCGATTACACACTCGGCTGACGTTCGGCCCATACGAAATACTTCGATCCATTTCGTTCTAGCGTCGATAGCTACCAGGAAACTGTGACCATCTATGGGACCCAAAAAATCTAAATGTATTCTTTCATACGCGCGCTGCGGCCAGTGCCAGGGCACGGGCGCGCTGGCTGGCGGCGCGGGCGCGACGGCGGCGCACGCGTCACACGCGCGGCAGCACGCCTCTATGGCCTCGTCGATGCCGGGCCACCAAATGTAGCTTCTGGCCATGGCTTTGGTCTTCACGATGCCCATGTGCGGCTCGTGGAGTTCGTTTAAAATTCGCTGCCTACACGCTTCCGGAATCACCAGCCGGTGACCCCACATGACGCAATCTAGTTCTAAGTATAACTCGTTACGTCTATTGTAATATGGTTGCAATTCCCTAATTTCTATGTTTTCTGGCCAACCGTTTCTTATATAATTGACTACTCTACCGAGCAAAATATCCCTGGATGTCGTTTGCCGAATTTCATTGTTGTCAATTAATAAGGCATCCGATGCAAAATGTAGGTATGATTGTTCCGGTGGTTCAAATTCTCTTTGGTCGCCTATGGGTAGCCGTGACAAGGCATCGGCACAATTATTATCAGTAGTGACATACTGTATATCAAAATTATACCCGCTTAATATGGGTGCCCATCTTTGCATTCTACTCGATGTCATGCTAGGCACTCCCATTTGTGGACCGAATATGCTAACTAACGGTTTATGGTCCGTTTTTAAAGTGAACCGCCTACCGTATAAATACTGATGAAATTTACGCGTACAGTAAACAATGGCCAAAGCTTCCCTGTGGATCTGAGAATAATTCCGCTCAGCAGAAGTGAGTTTACGCGAGAGGTACGCGACGGGGCGCTCGCGGCCGCGCCGGTCCGGCTGCGTCAGCACTCCGCCGACGCCTTGCATGCTCGCGTCACATGTTAGAGTCAAGTCCCGCCTAGGGTCATAATGAGCCAATACGTCACTACTAGAAAGTGACGATTTTACCTCTTTGAAAGCCGCCTCGCACTCGGCTGACCATTTCCAATGTTTACCCTTTTTTAGTAAAGTATACAAGGGATGTAATATATGACTAACATTTCGGATGAATTTCGCGTAAAAGTTTATCATTCCTAAAAATGATCGGAGTTCAGTAACGCTGCTCGGGCTAGGCATTTTCGTGATAGCGGCGATCTTGCTCGGGTCTGGTTTTACACCCTCCTTACTCACCACGTAACCTAGATAAGAGACTTCATCCGCAAGAAAAGTACACTTATTTTTCTTGACTTTTAGCCCCATATCTTTTAATCTACATAACACAGCTTCTAAAGCTACTAAATGCGACTTGCGATCGCGGCCATGTATTAAGATATCATCGCAAAACGACTGGGCATTAGGTATTCCATTTACAATGGAAGCACTGATTCTACTGAAAATACCGGCACTAGACGATAGACCATACACTAATCTATTATATTTGAATAAACCGCGATGTGTGTTGATCACGGTGTACTTTTTTGAGTCCTCCGATAAGATCACCTGATTATACGCCTGTGACAAATCGATTTTGGAAAACTGCTCACCTTCCGACAAGTTAGCGAACAACTCGTCCACTCGAGGTAGGGGGTATCTATCTACCATTAAGACAGGATTTAATGTTACCTTAAAGTCAGCGCAAACCCTCAACCCTCCGTCTTTCTTAGCGACCGGAACCAGAGGCGTCGCCCAGTCCGAGCAGTCCACGGGCTCGATGACGCCGTCCCGGAGCATGGCGTCGATTTCAGCGTCGATCCGCTCGCGCAGCGCGAAGGGCACGGGCCGCGGCCGGCAAAACACGGGCACCGCGTCGGGCCGCACGCGCAGGGTGGCGGTCCCCCCGGTATAACACCCCAGCGTCCCATCGAACACCTCCTTATATCTGTCGAGGATTACATTCAACTCATCAGCGTCTGCTTTCAATACATTGATATCGACGCATTCGTTAGTGACACATTTTAAAACAGGAATTTGTATAGACAATTCTGCTAACCATTGCCTACCTATCAGACTAGTCTCCCCTTTTTCTAAAACATATAGGTCTAATTGTTTACACAAGCCATTATATTCCACTGACGGTGTAATCATTCCCAGCGGTTTCACTTTAGTTCCGTCATAAAACTTAAACACGATTTTAGAACGCTTTAATGTTAAGTTACTAAAAAGACGTTCGTAAGTTCTTTTATTGATAAAAGAACTAGCTGCTCCAGTGTCTATCTCCATAAGCACTCGTTGACCGTTAACACTTATCGGCAAACTCACCGGCTTGTAGTCACTTAGTGCCATTCTATAAATGGCCTCCTCTTCGATGTCGTCGTCGCTGTCGACGTCGCGGTCGCCGCCGCCGCCCCGGCCGACGTCCTCGGCCACGAAATGCGTCTTATAACGCCCATTTGCACCCGCAAACTGCTGCTCACTCGACGACATTTTTGGACAAACACGCCGCAAATGCCCAGATGCCTTGCAAAAACTACAAATATAGTTGCGAAAACGGCACCGCGATGCGTTGTGGTTATTCGCACCGCAACAAAAACAGTGAGCTCGCGGCGCGGCGGCCGCCCGTGCATTGAAACCGGTTCTCTGCGCCTGCGCTCGACTGCCTCCCGCGGGCGCGGCCGTCGCGCGCGCCGCCGCCACACGATGCACTGCTCCCGCGCCCGCCCCGGAACCCTCGGGGCCCGCGCTCTCTGTGACGCCGCTCTGGGTGATGGCTGCGTTCCGTTCCGCCGCCTCCAGAGCACACGCTAATGTCACCGCGTTTGAAAATGTTAGGTTTTCCTCCGCGAAAAGCCGTTGTCTAATGACTTCTCCATTCACTCCGCACACGAATTGATCCCTGAGATTGTCCATCAAGGAATCGTTAAACTCACACGATCGGGAAAGTTTCTTTAGTTGCGCCACATAATGCAGAATGCTTTCATTTGCGTTTTGTCTCCGTAAACGAAAACGGTAGCGTTCCGCCATTACTGATGGTTTCGGGTTTAAATGTTTTTGCATCAACTCCACTAACTCACTGTAGGATAACTCCGAGGGCTTCTCGGGACTGGCCAAATTAACCATAAGTTCGTAGCACTGGTCTCCTACCACCGAAATGAGTGTAGCTAGCTTCACTTCATGTTTAATGGCGTTCGCCGCAAAGTACATTTCCAGTCTATCGCAATAGGAACGCCAATTACCGGATTCGATGTCAAACTCACCGATTTTACCAATAGACATGGTTGCACGCACTAATTTATCCAAATACTGTAAATGATGTAAAAATCGTCGCCAATGATAAATATGGGGCGGAGAGAATTAAATACCGTGTCGATAGAACAACGTTTATTATAAAACTGACTTACCCTCAATACAATGTGTTATTTTACTACCTACATATACAACAGTTGCCATGTAGCGAAAGCTGCCGTTAAAAGCCACAGTTTTGTGACATTTAGTAACAAGCAAGTACTGAGAAGCCCTCATGTTATATTCATTTTGTGGTGAAGACCATCTAATTTGTTCCAATTTGTTCCATCCATATTGTGTTTACTCTCTGTTACTCTCTACAATGAGCTTATACAAGAGACATTGTAATTAATGTTCCTTAGACATGAACCTTGCATACCTACCTGATATGCTTCAAGGCTTCAAGCACAGGTGTAAATTATATTTGTAAGTAACAAAATTTTAATATTTTTCTCATGAAGGTAAAAAAAAGATTTTTTTATTTGTCCATGATTTTTCTATTAATTCTATTCTATACATTCGCAGACACTGTTGGCATATTTGTAAATAAAGTTTATTTGGAACTATGACAGTTGTAAGTACTCGTTATAGGCATTGCTAAACAATTATTTTAATAATTTTAATTGATTTTTAATTTAATTTATTTTTTACATACCTAATTTTTATTTGTAATTTTTATTTATTTTTATCTGTATTATTGGTTCATTTTTTGTATGACTTTAATTTAATTTAATAATTTATTTATTTTTTTTATTAAAAAAGGAGAGCAGACGAGCAAATGGGCCACGTGATGGTAAGTGGTCACCGTCGCCCATAGACATCCCACCTCACTGTATTAATATTAGAGGGTTTTTGATGCGCTGCTAACCTTGAGGACTAAGATGGAATGCCTCATGTGCCGGAAATTACGCTGGCTATTTGATTTATATAATTTAATATTTAACATAATAACTTCTCACGTATGACTACAATTCCAATTTTGGCTCCGTGCTGTATGAAACTGTAATACATTTTGAATAAATGAAAGGAAATGAAATTAAAAATTTGAAAAGGTGCTCGGAAAAGTTGCTCTCTCTCTCACTCTCATCAGGCTATTAACGTCCCCATTGTTGGGGAACAGGCCTCTCCTTGCATGTACGGGTCATGAACCACGGAGCGGGCCCAGTGCTGAATTTACACGCCTTTTTTTCCTCAGACAAAATTTGTACAATTTTCCTAAACAATATGTAGAGCCCGTTCATCTGTACCCAGCTTTCTTTTAACAGAATTTACCTAGGTCACTAACAGTTTCGTAAAAGGAGGGACCAGGGTCGCGGGCGGTCAAAGTGGAGGCTTTGGCCGTTCGTTGGCCGGCGACCCTGGGGAACGCAGCAACGTGCTACGGCCGCACGCTGCTGTGACGGGAGGAACCGGGAGGTGGAGTGTACACCTCCCAGGAAGATCCCAAGGCAAATGCTAGGTGCGTTCCACTGGAGATCCCGGAGCCCTCCGATAAACACGAGCCGGCCATCGAGGGGGTTTTAGTGAGTGGAAATCTCACATAACCCAGTCTCTCCCCCAAGAGGCTGGGTATCTTTCGAAGATTTCCTCCCCGTTACCAAAAAAAAGGTCACTAACAGTTACCTAGGTACATTCTGTTACAGCCTCTTGATATATAGTGGTAGATAGTGGTGACGTTGCGATGTTGATTTTTGTCACACGTGCTGACACATATTTTGCACCCTAACTTCTCTGATGGAAATGAAACTTGGGCAATAACACGAAAAGTTTCCAAGCAATGGTGCCAACAATCTGGCGACTGCAATTTTTGTGTTAGATTATCTTATCTTATGATAGGGGGCCGGGAATAACCCAGCGGCAACTCGACCCTTGAGGATCTTTTGTGCCTACTCCATTTTACACAATGGTCATCTTAGTGTGCAGGTTTCCTCACGATGTACATAAGTCTTCGAAAAATACTAAAAACTCATTGGTACATGGCACTGCATAGTTCGAACCCAGACCTCCCGCATGGGAGTCCGGTGTCCTAGCCACCGGTGTGCCACCGACGCTCTCTTCATGAACTATAAGTAGGTCCTCAAAAATTCTTCTTGACGTGTGATTGTGGCCAATCTTTTGCCAGAGTTACTCAGACTTAACAGGCATCTGATATGGAGTAACGTCTGCTGTCGAACGATAGTTTTACATACTCTCCGAGACATGGGATCAGTTGAATGTGGCATTTTTTTTAAAGTTTCCGAAGGCATTTTAATCTACCAATATATACTAAGGCCCACAGTGTTTTGGTATTCGTACCGAACTTTACTTATGTATTAAAAGTATATAAACTAATAAATATTTCATATTCCATTTTTCTGCACTATACTTCCGGTAACCAATTAACCATTCTTCCATGACCTAGGTTGCCTGGAAGAGATCGCTCTGAGATAAGGCCGCCTTTGTACACTTATCCTATCTTTCCTTACCTATGTAAATTTCTTGTGTGCAATAAAGTATTAATCAATATATCTATCTATAAATAAATATAACTCATTGTCCAATGTTGTACCCCGATCGCCACTAGATGGCGCCACCGTCAAGGTAAAACGCGGTTTAGTGTTGTATTAGTCGATTAATGGAGTTAAAAATTATGATTCAAATAAAGGAGAAATTCGACCCACTTCGCTTTTTATTGAAAAGCCTTTTTCCTTTCCACTGACGATATTGATTTAAGTATTATGTATTATCATAATTTCTCTTATAAAACTGTCAATCGTCACCAATTTCTTGTGACAAGTTAAAAGCTTTCTCTCGAATCATGTTTCAGCCATCAGCCTTCCAGGGAATCGGGTCTAAAAAGGCAAAGGCACACGCTTACGTAACGACATTACCTCGACGTCGCTTATTATATTACCTACAAAAAGATACACGTGTGTTAACGCTACAGTTCCGGGAAGTGAAAAGCTCCCCTACAAATATTTTGAAATTCACCCTAGGGCGGTATTAGTTCGATTTCTATGGGTCCCACGTTTATACATTATCATCATCAGCCTATTAATGTCCTCGGGTACGGGCCATGATCCACCGAGCGGATCCAGTGCTCATAGGTGAATTTCACACGCCTTCGAAAACGTTTAATTTCCTCAGACATGCAGGTTTCCTCACGATGTGTTCCTTCACCGTTAAAGAAGTCGGTATACTATTATACGAGTTCTTATACTAATAAACTTTCCATAAAGGAGGTAATGCAGCCAGCGTCCACACTCAGGGGACCAACACAACATACATGTACGCGTACATACAGTTTATGCATTTTAATTCTTATTGTATTTATTAAATTACTTAAACTATTAAAACCACATAAATAGACTAGCGCTCTCTTCTAAATTTCAAAATCTTTGAGAGGGTAGTCTGCGCGTGAAAAATCGTGAAATGTTCTCCCGCCATAAAATCAAAACAAAGTAATATTAAGAAATGAAATTTGACATTCCTTATCGGATAGTCATATGAATGTTTGCATAAAATTACTTTTTTTAAGGAATCGCTCTTAGCGATAAGGCCGCCTAAATTGTACTTCACTATTTCCTTCTCTATCTCATGTTTGTTGTTTTATATTTGCGCAATAAAGTGTATTTTACTTCACTTTACTTTTTTCAGAAAATGTATAGATATGAAGAAATTAACAATCGAAATTTCACGATTTTTCACGCGCCGACCAACCTTGGACTCTACAAAAACCTGTAAAAATCCTGTAACCAATAAGTAAAAGGTCATATGTAGTGATTATAAGCATCATCAGCAGGAGCCAGGAGGGCGGGTAGGGGAACCATACATACATATGACTTAAGTCCTATGCAATACCAGCATGTTATCTGTGAAAGACTTTGGAACTTTGTTTTTTCAGCGCACGTAGCCCTATGGCGCAAATAAACTTGGTTTCCAGTGACGCCTTTACTTAGATAATTTAGTCGGGATGTAAACATTAAACGGTCGTAATTTCCTAGTAATAAATCATCAATTTAAACAAACCGTTAACTACGCAGTATTTGTGGTTCCACGCATTATACTCTACAGATAATTTAAACTGAATTATGTTTATTTTGCACAGACGTTCGGAACTCCAGCCTCATTCCATTATCAAAGGTTCGGTAACTCGTTTAGTCCGTTGGAGTAAAGTTCTTGTGTAGTCTTAATTGACTTATTCAAAATCGGTGTCTCATCAAAAAGGCAAAATACTTGGAAAATAAAGATTTACTTAGTTGAGTAATAAAGGACAAGAATCTGAAATTGCGACCTCAAAAGTTCGAGAGAGTGTACATGGCATCCAACGGCAAATACTGAGTGACAAAAAGGGGTCCCAAACCCAGGGCTTTTCAATAAAAAGTGTAGTAGGTCGAATTTCTCCTTTATTTGAATCATAATTTATAACTCCATTAATCGACTAACACAACACTAAAACGCGTTTTACCATGACGGTGGCGCCATCTAGTGGCGATCGGGGTACAACATTGGACAATGAGTTATATTTGTAGATAGATAGATAGATAGATTAATACCTTATTGCACACAAGAAATTTACATAGGAAAGGAAACATAGAATAAGTAATTATAGTGTGAGCAGAAAATATTGTTAGCGACCCCGGGGATTGCGCCCCTGTTGCTGGGCTCTAGCTACGACGTTGAATTTAGCTATTAAAATGATTGGCGTTTGTTTTCATTATACATATGCGCTCTATTTATGTTTATTGTACGATATTTTAGTAAAAAAACTTTTGCCATATATAAATTAAGAAATGGCCCAGATAGCCACTAAGGTAAAGTAAAGTAAAGTAAAGTAAATTACACTTTATTGCACAAATAGAAAGCAACAAACAAAAGATAGAAAAGGAAATAGTGAAGTACAATTTAGGCGGCCTTATAGCTAAGAGCGATCTCTTCCAGGCAACCTTCGGGCAGAGGAAATGATTTCGAGAAAGAAGTAGTACCTACTACTTCAAACTTAAATCTATATGGCAAACGTTATTTAAGAGAATTTTATTTACACAGCAATAACATACTTATAAATACGAAGGTAATTAGGTATTAGATATTCGTTACGAAACATCTAGTTATTTCTATTTTTAGTATGATGATAGACTGGCAAAATTTAAAGTCACCCCGCTTCATCTTAGGCGCAAACACCAAGACCTAATAATTCTACATAAAATTCTTCATTCCACCATAGATTCACCTTCCTTGCTGTCCTGTCTAAACTTCAACACAAACTTTAAACTTGGCAATCCTAAAACATTTGTATTAAATGTTTTTAAGAACAACATCGTTCTATAACCCTATTGTGTAGATTGTTTAACGAAATCTCTTCGAACAGCAACAATAAGCCATCGTTAGACTTATTTGATCCTAGGCCATTAGATTTTAGAAGACGGGTTGAGGATGTCCTCAAGTGAGCTATCCACGCACCTACTTTATAGTCTTTACTTTATTATTTTTATTATTCAAATAGGCATAAGTATTTTTAGTCATTACATTCAATAGTATTTTTTCATAACTCAACATTGTACAACAATCAATTTTCTACTTCCTAACCATGCTGTGTTTACACGTTAAGGGTTACGACCTAGCTCATAACTTTATATTGATTTTTCTGTAATTTCTATGGTTGCAATCTGTTGTGTTTACCTAATAAATAAATTAATTAGTAACTTTTTGGTCACTGCTTATATAACATGCGCAAAGTTACGTCGTCGCTATGTCTACGCCATGGATGAAAAAAATTATCCCTCTGGGGGCGGGCGTTCCTACCATCATGGTCTACGCATTGTTAATTGTTTATTATAAAAATATCTAATCATTCGTTCATTTCATTGTTCACTCCCATCCTTAGCTCAAATCGGTCATTTGAGCTTTCAAAATACTTGGACGATCGGCTACGAATACAGCTATCTACATAAGTATAGGTATTCCGATAATAATAATGTGTAATACTTCCAAATATTCCAAAAATACATTAATTAATAAATAATTATATATATATATATATATATATATATATATATTATTAATAATTCATTAATTTTGAAGTAATAAATAAAATTTCATTTTTTTTAAATTAAGTTATAAGGCATATTGTTTTGAATTTATAACGGCCATGTGTAATACTGAGATATCTACGAATTGTGACTCGAGTTTGAGTTTATTAGTTTATTAACTTTTCGACGATGATATTACATTTCCATTTCAAGTTTTATGTAAATTCGAGTAAAATGACTAGTTTCTACAAAGTTTGCTGCTTACCTAGCAGACACTAACAATATTATTATTTAGTTTAATAGTTCAAAGTAGAGATGCCACGAATATTCGGCTACTATTCGGTATTCGGCCTATTCGGCCACTTTTTTGGTATTCGGTATTCGGCCGAATAGTGCGTACTATTCGGTCGAATACCGAATACCAAATCATGAAAAAAAACACATATTACTCAAGATTATATGTATTCTATTATCAAATTACAATACTTTAGTAAGTAAAATTTGATCAATGGTAGGTTGTGATGGATAATATCTCATAATATTCCCATATGGGCGATTTTTTATTAATTGGGGTCATTTTGTAAACCTTTTAACGAACAAACAATTGAATAAGAACTATTCTCTGCACAGTATTAATGTTTTATGTATTATTATGATCTGACAAAGCGTGCCGTGACGTGATTTACTCGCAATTGCAACAAATACCCGCCCGTCGCTCCCGTATGCACCGTAATGAGACAGGTTGCGGCCTGTCTATTACGAGTTTACGCCCTCGGCAACCATGTATTTTGTGACGAATATTCGGCGGCCGAATATTCGGCGCTTCGGCCGACAGCGTTGCCGAATATTCGGTATTCGGCCAAATCACTATTCGTGGCAACTCTAGTTCAAAGTACGGCGCGTTTTTAGAAAGGGCTTCGGGTCTTGAGACTTCGGTTATTGATAGCGATATGTGAATGTACTAAGACTGTAGTAATATAGAGACAGAAACCGATTGTACCCGATACCCGAATCCCTTACTAAGAGCTCACGGTCTGTATCAATTTATTTATATGTCGAAGCCGCAGACGAGACAGGGCGTCAACACCAGAAATAGCGTGAATAGATCGTGCATTTGTAAGGAGCTCCATTGAAATACGTGGACGTTTAACCCAGGTTACGAACAACAGCCATCTTTATCAGGAAAGCCTGGATGAGTACCCCTCAATCTTCAGCATGGGGAAGACACCACACACAATCGTGGAGGTCCACCTACACCCCGCGATAGCATTCTGAATGCGTCGTCAGAAAAACAATGAAAACATACCGCGAAAACGCTGGTCGCCATGATAGTTTTGCTGTGACGTCACTATTAAATAAATAAACAAACAAAACAGAACTGATCGCCCTACAACCTTGTGTTGTTAAAGCGATAGTGACGTCACACTTGACAGTGTCATGGCGGATAGCGTTTCACTGCGTTTCAGGTCACGTGATATACAGATTAAAAAAGGGCTATTTAAAACTTAAATTATTATATTAAAATCGTGATTTCGTGATCGGAAATCAATATATTTCTGTCTCCCATTACTTGAACTCTCATATTTACATACTCTCATAACATTTTGTGAATTTAACAAAGATATTTGAGATAATAATAGTAATGTCTCGTGCTATCCAGAATCATTTCATTTTCCAAAGTTTATTTTTTTTTATTTTATTTACGACTAAATGGTGGTACCAGTGGGACTTTTTTCTCTCCATAGTACCACCGGTGGTACAAACAGTGGTACTAGTGAGAACGAACCCGTTTCGTGACCTCGATCTTACCTCGTAGTAGGTAAGGGACGATGAAACCTGAGATGCAGCACACGAGCTTAGTAAGTACGGGCTCTTCTATAAACACTGCCGAAATACATCAACGCTGAAGCGAAGATATTTGACGGCAGACTTTACATAGAAGGGTGGTCGCTTCGGCGAAGGACCCCACCTGAAGGGGTCTTACATAAGAATTATTATTTATTAATCTTATATATTAAAATCAGACAAGGTCCATACAATAAAGTTAGTATATTATATTACTTAAAGCTAGCTAGCCAGCCCATGGTACCGACCCCAAAGCACTGGACGACTACTTCGCATTGACATGCAGGTATATCCAGTGCCTCAGGATCGGGGAGTCGGGGGACTCGGCAAACGTCAACAGGATGCTGCTGGGACTGCTATGTACGCGGTGCATCAGGGAAGCAACCCTTTTTCGTATGATTGCGTGAAAGCCATCCACGCAGGCTTCTGCAACCATCCCCGATGCACTCATAAAATTCAAATTAAATCATGAAATAAGATGATAAAATGGCATCCTATACAATTTCATTTCATTACTTACTTATACAATGATAAAGCTTTACAGTTGTGATTAATGATTATAAATGTAAGTAATAAATAATAATTCGAATTTTCTAAGATATTAAAACACTACGGAAAATAGCTTTATCTCAGCACTTTTATCTTCTACTTCGTTAAGTAAATAGGTACTTATTATTTGGTTCATTTCACATATACTCGTAACTTACTAGCTTGCAAGTTTTCTCTGGTTATTATAGATGTATGTATTATATATATATATATATATATATATATATATATATATATATATATATATATATATATATATATATATATATATATATATATATATATATATATATATATATATATATATATATATATAACAATATATAATGTATCCTTCGCCGTTAGATAGAACCGTCTCTCCTATACATAACTAACTTATAAATATAACTCGTATAGTTACTTTGCCAGTAAGTTGTTCAAGTTCTTGATATACAAGCACGTACGTTCTTCACTTTGACAATCAAGTTATTTGTACCTATTTCAATTTGATTATTCAAAACAGAGACAAGTTACTACTGAATGGGGTTTGCTGGAAGAGGTCTCTCTTAGAGATAAGTCACGCCCTTTGTGCTTCACATGTTTTTGTCTGAGTTTGTTATATATTATTTGTATGTACAATAAAGAGTTAATAATGAATCATCATCAGCAGCCTACTCTAGTCCACTGCTGGACATACGCCTCTCCCAGGGCGCGCCATTGAGCCCGATCTTCGGCTCTTGTCATCCAGTCGCTGCCAGCTACCTTGCGCAGATCGTCGCTCCATCTAACAGGGACGCCCGTCCCACACTACGTTTGCCCAAACGCAGTCTCCACTCTAGAACTCGTCTACCCCAGCGGTTGTCGGTTCTGCGACAGATGTGACCGGCCCACTGCCACTTCAACTTGCTAATCTTACGAGCTATGTCGATAACTTTTGTTCTATGCCGGATCTCCTCATTTCTGATTCGATCCAGCAGAGATACTCCGAGCATAGCTCTTTCCATAGCACGCTGAGCGACGTTCAATTTGTGAACCAGTCGCACCGTCTGTGTCCTGGTAATAATGAATGTATGAAATGTTTTCAGTCTATTTATAGACGCAGGCCTGAATCCAATTTTTTTGTTTTTCCCACACGAAAATAGAATTCAAAAGAATTCTTATCAACTAAATCAAATTAACTGTCTAAACTCGAACGAAACAAGATAAAACATTTTATTGTATTCAAGCGTAAAGAAAGTGAGAAGTTCCATAGACAACAATGAACAATGACATTCCTGTCATTGTTCATTGTTGTCTATGGAACTTCTCGGGAAAAATACTGGTAAGTACGTCTTCTTTTAGTGAATTGGGAAGTTTACAAGTCAAAGAATGGAATTGTTAATACTTGCGGTTGTTGGTACTTGGTGAAACTTACGAAAATTTACGACCGGTTTCGTTTACACTAATACCTGAAGATGTGTAAACGAAACCGGTCGTAATTAATAAAATACAGTAAAAACCTGTGAAACAGTATATTATTTAAGTCTAATCAAAGAATAGAAAATTAAAGATCTACTTTTTCACGGGTTACTTTAATAAATTATTAATTAATACATTGACCCAAATTAATTTGAGAATTTTGGGGGAAAAATACTTTGTGTCAGCACACAACTGATGTAGGTACCACGAAAAAATTCTCTTTGCTAGCTCTTAAAGCGAGGGCTGACTCTAATAATGCTTGAACTTCTCATTTCTTCGCTTAGTGACCCTAACGAAGCTGACATGGTCACATTATCGCCTTTAAAATACTTTAAATAAAAAACAACCTAATAAATAGATACGGTGACGGAACTGTAGTATACTCTGAGCTCTTTTCATATCACGTTGAGCAATTTTTAACTGACGACAAAAAGAAGAGGCTCTCAATTCGTCGCGTAAGTATGTATGTGGATTTATCTCAAAATGTCTCGGTAACTAGAGGGCCGATTTTGATGAAATGTATTGCGTTTGGCTTGGTATTGTTTGAATTAGGGAACAGGACGAGTGAAAACACTTAAATCTGTTTAGTTTCTGAATTATTATAAAATATTATAAACAGTGTACCTCGGCCTGCCTCTAGGATTGCCTTTAGCAACAATCCAGTTACTGTGTCAAATCGCTTTCAATAATATGAACATTAATGCAACACATGACAAAGCTCGCAGAAAAATATTAATTCTGAATCGACAACATGTTACCGCAAATTAGTATCATTTGGATAATTTTGCAAAAATATGCAAAAAATAATTTATCAAACGAACCAAACAGTTCTGGTAACCTAGAGTAACCTAAAATGTTTTGACAGATCACAGACTAAAATCATCTTAAAATTGTTGAAAAACTCATTGGTTTTTGTAAATGTAGTGATTAAACCTATTTTACTATTGTGCGATCCCCAGCGATTCCAGAGATCTTTCGTGCAACAAAGATTCTATTTATAGAAACTTTAGAGTGTGGAGTGCAGCACGTGCACTGCTATAACCCGACCAAATACGAAAGTCACTAAATGGCGTACTGCGATAAGGTGATTACGACACAACTTAATTTGGTCAGTTAATCGATTGCATCAGCAAAACGCATGGATTTTTAACAACAAAATATATTTGAATCTCGGAAAATCGACGAAATAATGATGCAAAACGACAAATAATGATACGAAAACGAGAAATTTGTATGCTAAATGAGTTGATTTTAGGTGAAACGATACGAGGTATGGATATAACGACAACGAAACAGCGAGAATTACTACGAAACGATAGTTTTGTTTACGATAAGCGAAATTAGCGACAGTTACAATACGATACGAGACACGATAAGGTTCTCCTGAAGATGGGACAGCGATTCTGGCCCACCCTATAGAGGATCCGCGGCTCTGAAGGACCAAATGTGCGTTCCCCAGCGATTCCAGGGATCTTTCGAGGGCGAAATAAACTAAGGGGAACGAGAGAGTGTCCAAGGCAGGCAATAAATACCAATGAAAAACCAACTCACCAGCGTCTCAGCCCGAGATCACCCGTCGGCGCCGACAATGTCCAAAATTCTGGCAGTTTTTTGTATCACCTAAGCACCAGCACTGTATCAGCACTGCGAGGAGTCCATGGAGGTGATAGTTCACAAGTGATGACGAAATTCGGTGACGCGCGCGCAAGTCGATTCTGTCTCAAGGGCTGTGTTTCCGAGACTGTGTCAGCGAGTGGCAATCAACGATAAAAATGACCCTCACTGGACATTAATATTCGACAGAACGAAACAAAAACGTAAGCTAAAACTACCCACAATAACTGTCGCTAATGTAAACAAAACTTATGAACTAGGTATGCGTGGTACGGACTGCACAACTATAACTACTTACTTCTTTTGGATCTTTTTATCGGGGTATACCCGAACGTAATAACATTCGCGTGTGTAATAACATTTGCGTGTTTCCGTTTAACTAAGTGCTCATGGACTGTATGTATGTTTTTCACATGTCTTCTTATGGTCGCCGTTAAAATAATTACACGGCATTGCGCTTACGGCAAGACGTGACAAAACATTTAAAATAAAAAATAAGCGCGACTTCAGTAGAGTCGGTTACATTTTTTATATTAATTTTTCTTAAATACCATCTTATTTAATACCAACCTTGATAGCGTCCATCTGCTGCGCCGCCGCCGTGAGCTCATCTCCAGCGACGATGGCGAACTTGGACCATCCGAAAGCCTCCAGCAGTGCCACCACCGACTTGCTCACTTTGTACGCAGGAGGCAGGGTCCGCGCGAACGTGGCTCCCAGACCAGTTCCGACCTCGTGGGAGCCTCGGGCACCCGCGCATTTCTGTAATTATGTCCTTGATTAATGATAATAAACTAGGAGGTTTAGCAATGGCCACGATTCCTGCACGACCGCTAAACTTAAATTTAAGTTTCGTTTTCGGTAAGAAAAGGCAAGAAGAAGAAGATGGCGTCATTTAAGGTTTAGAGCTGTCAAATTAAGACAGCTTCTTAGAAATTCAGATCGAGTAGAATAGAATTTGAATAGAGTTAAGAATACACCATCTCTGAATCTTTATCTACCTGCAACGACTTCTTTGCCAGTGTACGAAAAATGCTGCTGCAAACAAAATTTTGGACAAACTCAACAAAACTGAACATGAACTAGCTCAGCAGGTCAATACAACTGTCAACTTACTACAATCCTTTTTTATGTCCCCAACGGATTCGGAAGAAGTTTTAGTACTTATAAATTCGTTCGTTCGTGGACTTAGAAATGATTGTGCACCGGGATTAGACGGATGTAAAAACGCTAATTAAAAAAATGGTCCTGCAATAGGACCTCTCACTCATATAATATAATAATAGTATTTCTAGCGGTTGCTTCCCTTGCTATCTGGGAAGCAACCGCTAGAAATACTATTATTCTATAAGCCTCAGTGATCCCAATACAAGGAAGAGCCTAAACAAGACCAACTACGGGCCGATATCTCTTCTGAGCGTTTACTCCAAAATAAAAAAATAGAAAAAAAATGGAAAAAATAGTAAATAAACGCCATGTCAATGTCTTAGAGTCAAAAATATTTTATAGGAGTCCCAATTTGGTTTTAGTCCTAATAAATTTACGGAGGATACGGGCAGCAGGTGCCTGCTCGCATCCTCCGTAAATTTATGTATTGTATCAGAGTCTTTTATAGATTTGGCGAAAGCTTTTGACTCTTTTCGCCCAGCATAATGTTGGCGAAATTGGAGCATATAGGTACTGCTATTGTGCCAATTTTTCTAATGTAATAGCAAAACTTGTTCATATACTCAATATAATATAAACATATTACATGTCTCAAAAGCCTTAATCTAATAAACCGCCCCGAGTGGCACCCGGCGGGAAGGTGCCCACTTGTTCAAATTGTGTAAACACACTTCCTATGTAATGGTATTCTGTTAACTCTGACGGTCTCCCGCGATACAGGGCCACCAAGTGCGGGAGACACTGTATAACAATGTATACTGTAAGCTTAATTTTTTTTTTTATATCTCAATTTAGAGGCTTTGGTACACGACAAGGTGACAATGTCAGCCTCGTTAGGGTCACTAAGAAAAGAGAAAGGGAAGCTCAAGTATTATTAAAGTCAGCCCTCACTTTGAGAGCTAATTTAGCAAACAACAGTAAGTGTTTCATATTATCAGATAAGGGCTGACTTAAAATAATATTGAGCCTCCCATTTTGTAGCCTATTGAGGCCAAATTTTTTCCTCTCAAATTTCCCCAGGTCACACTCCATTCGGAGGTGAGTGAGGTCTTCTATTGTGTTGCAGTTGGTACAAAACGGTGATGCAGCTCTTCCCACCAAATGCAAAAACTTATTTAACGGAATGTGACCTGAGCGTAATCTAAAAGCCAAGACATGTAGCTCCCTACCAAGACTGACACAGTCGTTTTTTTTGGATTAATAACAATTTTGTACAAACATGCTGTCTAAAATTGTTGGCCGTCGATTAATTTGACAGCTCTAAATCTAAAATGACACCTTCTATCCTTTTCTTACCGATGATAATGAAAGAGATAGACGGACTGAACTTAAATTTAAGTTTTCAGGAATAGTGGCCAATGTTGGGATAAATATTCCGGGCCCGACGTTTTTAAATAAATTAAGATATTTGATGACAGAATACATAAAAGGGTGGACGCTAAAAGGGCCGACCATAAAAGTATTTTATAACCAGCAAGTTACTCGGGTCAGTCACCTCGTACGACACGCTTGCCCATGGCGATAGGGACTTCCTAATCCGCCCCATACACGGAAGAAAAGCAGTACAGTAGCACTGGAAATGCATAAACGCAATGCTGTTCTTCACACTTTCACAAATATAATGATTCACTTCATTGGGTGTTGCTATCCTACAGCTGCCGTAAAGATTGAATGCCGATTATTGATACAATTAAAAATGTAGACGTAGCTGTAGGTTAGGTATATTATTGATTACAATAAGGTATTATGTTTAAGGGAAAATTGTAAAACTGCGACCGGCGACGGTCTGTCAGTGTTCTTAACAAACCTAGATCGGTTTTTGATACACTGTGAATGTAAATAATTAATATAATTATGTACATTTTCAATAAATAAATAATAAAATAAAATTTCATGACGAAAGTGGCTCAGCTCTCAACATCGGTACCGATATTTTACTTACATGCGAAATAAGGGGCAAGTTCCACGCAGCAGCCAGCTTGGCTTCGGTGTGGCACGTGCCGTCGGGGCCGAAGAACGCCACAACTCCCAGATCGCGCATTTGCGTCATCACCCTGCGGTAAAATCATTATTAAGGAAATAAAGAAAGAATTTATTTCATACAAACAAACAATTAGGTACAGAAGAAAAAATAATATTAAACAAATATATTATAAAAATAAATAAGCAAATGAAATTAAGTTTGATGAAGGTGGTGTGCAGCACCGGACAAAGGGGACTGCCTCAGCCTGTTGCCGTAGGGCTTTTAGCACTGCGGCGCTGATTTTATTATTATACTCATACCTTTTTATATTACTTCCTGATTTTCTAGATACCACAGATACAGTGGGGACTTAGGGCCCTATCGACTATTAATCACTATGAGATCTGACAAGCACGATCCTTGGCTCCAACATTTGGGGGAAGGGGGTCACTTATAAAAGAAACTTAGGTTATTTTCTGTGGGAGTCGATCGTATTTGTGGGGAAGGGGGATTATGACCCCTGTGATCCCCCCCCACCCACCCTCCCAGCGACGAACCTGCTGAGTAGGTGTTTGTGACCAATTTTTAAGTACGCTTTTATTCCGTAAGAGGATTACTTACTTATAAATAAAATGTTTTTTTCATCAACTCCCTCTCACACATAAAACAAAAACAGATAAAGCCTATACAGAGTGTAGTGTGTAACGATGTCGACTTCATCGTCCATATCAACCTCCTTGCCATCAACTTCAACCTCATCGTCAGCGTTTATCTCATCTCATTTCGTATTGGCATCTTCATTTCTTCTTCATTTAAATTCAAAATCATGTTCCAATTCCATTTTTAAATTTCATTATTCCATTAATTTCATTGTTTTATTTGTACATTCACTTTTTATCTGTATTTCGTCTCGAACGGACGTCTCCCGTCCTACTACCTATTTTCTGTGTTACCTACTATGTGTTCTTTTCCTTAAAATATATTATTTAAAAACCAATTCTTCTATTTCTTCATCTGCGCACTGTCCTAGAACCCTGCTAGCCGGCAATAGAGGACAGATTGTAGCAAGTGTATAGAAAAACGCACGATAAGAGATGAAGTACTTATAAATATGAATAACAAAAGCACCGGAAAATACAATAGAAAAAAAAACTCAAAACATATATTTCATACAAATCGGTCATCATCACTTTATAGCTCAAGGTTACCATAGTACCTAAGGCAAAGCGAAGAAAAATTCAGAAAAACTTTTCTTTCAGGCGTTCTGCATATTTATGAATTTTCTTACCCCCTGAAAGAAACAGTGCGTTTACCTACACACTGTATAAATAAAACAAAAACCTACATCACTGACTGCGAAAATTTTATGAGCTCTACGAAATGCTACGACGTAGCAGTGCCAGTTTGTAGAGACAAGCTCTACCCGTAGGAGTACTACGTCGCGTAGTGCATTCATTCATATTCATCAGGGTACCCGTCACGAGTTAATATGTAAATAAGCTATATCGGCTGCCGCGATAAGAAGAACTGGAGAATCTCGATAGATATCGACTAACAAATTTTTTTAATAATAAAACTTCATACGTAAGTGGCAGAACCGTCACCTCCAAGCCAGAGATACTCGCCGAGATCGAAGACTTCTATGGCCGACTGTATGCTGCTCATGCTCCGCGCCCTGATCCGACAATCGAAGATCCTAGAGCCACATTAACCCGGCACTATACCGATGAACTGCCAGATTTTAGCCTAGACGAGCTCGAGCTGGCTCTCAAACAGCTTAAGAATGGAAAAGCCCCTGGTGAGGACGGTGTCACTTCGGAGCTCCTTAAGGCAGGAGGAATCCCTGTACTGAGGGAACTTCAGAAGCTCTTCAACTCCGTCCTACACAGTGGGAGAACTCCGGAGGCGTGGAACAGGAGCATTGTAGTTTTGTTCTTCAAAAAAGGAGACAAAACTCTGCTCAAAAACTACAGACCCATCTCGCTCCTGAGCCACGTATATAAGCTGTTTTCGAGAGTCATCACGAATCGTCTTGCGCGGAGATTAGACGACTTCCAACCTCCGGAACAGGCCGGATTTCGGGGAGGCTTTGGCACCATAGACCACATCCACACTGTGCGGCAGATTATACAAAAAAGTGAAGAATATAATCAGCCCCTGTGTCTTGCATTTGTGGACTATGAGAAAGCCTTTGACTCCGTCGAAACCTGGGCTGTTCTGGAGTCCTTGCAGCGTTGCCAAGTCGACTGGCGATACATCGAAGTGTTGAGATGTCTGTATGACGCCGCGACGATGTCTGTCCAAGTACAGAACCAGCAAACAGGACCCATCCAATTGCGCAGAGGAGTAAGACAGGGAGATGTTATATCTCCGAAACTGTTCACGAACGCATTGGAGGATGTCTTTAAGACCCTGGACTGGAAAGGACACGGCATCAATATAAACGGCGAGTACATCTCACACCTACGTTTTGCCGATGATATAGTCGTAATGGCGGAGTCGCTGCAGGACCTTCAAGAAATGCTGGACAATCTCAATGCTGCTTCACGACGTGTCGGTCTCGGGATGAACTTGGACAAGACTAAGGTCATGTTCAATGACCATGTCGTTCCGGGACCGATTATCGTCGACGGTACGGCCCTCGAAGTTGTGCAACAATACGTCTACCTCGGGCAGACTGTGCAATTAGGTAGAAACAACTTCGAGAAAGAAGCCGACAGAAGAATTCAGCTGGGTTGGGCAGCATTTCGGAAGTTACGTCACATCTTCTCGTCGCCCATACCTCAATGTCTAAAGACAAGAGTCTTTAACCAGTGCGTCCTACCAGTAATGACCTACGGAGCCGAAACGTGGACACTGACGGTGCGACTGGTTCACAAATTGAAAGTCGCTCAGCGTGCTATGGAAAGAGCTATGCTCGGAGTATCTCTGCTGGATCGAATCCGAAATGAGGAGATCCGGCATAGAACAAAAGTTATCGACATAGCTCATAAGATTAGCAAGCTGAAGTGGCAGTGGGCCGGTCACGTCTGTCGCAGAACCGACAACCGCTGGGGTAGACGAGTTCTGGAGTGGAGACCGCGTTTGGGCAAACGTAGTGTGGGACGCCCCCCTGCTAGATGGAGCGACGATCTGCGCAAGGTGGCTGGCAGCGACTGGATGAGAAGAGCCGAAGATCGGGCTCAATGGCGCGCCCTGGGAGAGGCCTATGTCCAGCAGTGGACTAGAATAGGCTGCTGATGATGATGATGATACGTAAGTATACTTATTAAAAGTCCGTATGGTGGAACCTTTTAGCTTGTAATTTAAGTATGGTTTTTGTGGGTTATATCGGTCACGGTTATATCGGATCTGCTAAAACTTTGTCATACCAATGAAACCATACTATTGCATATTTTACTCTATTTTCGAAAACATACTATTTACGCGCTTTCTTCGTAGTATGGTAGAGTAAATATGCATGGATCGTAATACGAAAACACTTTCGGAGGGCAGAAAGCGTGGGAGCTCTTTATACCATCTGAAGATACTGAAAATAGAGTGATATACACTTTGGGAAATCACGCTGTCCCCAAGAAAACGTGGAATTCACTTTAATTACTTAATTAGTATAGTATTCTATTTCTCAGAAATGTAAGGGCAATCGCCCACGGCGACTTTTTGTGGCGATACAGTCGCGATGCAGCATCGATACAGACGCGATGCAGCCGCTCGCGGTGTAGCATAGCCCATGCAGTCACGATTCTGTATCGCTACTGTAGCTATACAGCCGCGATGCAGCATCAATATAGACGCGATGCAGCCGCTCGCGGTGTAGCATAGCCCATGCAGTCACGATTCTGTATCGCTACTGTAGCTATACAGCCGCGATGCAGCATCAATATAGTCACGATTCTGTATCGCTACTGTAGCTATACAGCCGCGATGCAGCATCAATACAGACGCGATGCAGCCGCTCGCGGTGTAGCATAGCCCATACAGTCACGATTCTGTATCGCTACTGTAACTATATAGCCGCGATGCAGCATCGATACAGACGCGATGCAGCCGCTCGCGGTGTAGCATAGCCCATACAGTCACGAATCTGTATCGCTACTGTAACTATACAGCCGCGATGCAGCATCAATACAGACGCGATGCAGTCGCTCGCGGTGTAGCATAGCCCACGCAGTCACGATTCTGTATCGCTACTGTAGCTATACAGCCGCGATGCAGCATCAATACAGACGCGATGCAGCCGCTCGCGGTGTAGCATAGCCCATGCAGTCACGATTCTGTATCGCTACTGTAGCTATACAGCCGCGATGCAGCATCAATACAGACGCGATGCAGCCGCTCGCGGTGTAGCATAGCCCATGCAGTCACGATTCTGTATCGCTACTGTAGCTATACAGCCGCGATGCAGCATCAATACAGACGCGATGCAGCCGCTCGCGGTGTAGCATAACCCACGCAGTCACGATTCTGTATCGCTACTGTAGCTATACAGCCGCGATGCAGCATCAATATAGACGCGATGCAGCCGCTCGCGGTGTAGCATAGCCCACGCAGTCACGATTCTGTATCGCTACTGTAGCTATACAGCCGCGATGCAGCAACATTTCGTGAATTGCTTTCGATTGTGGAACCCTAATTGACTCGCTTCTGTAGCGCGTTTGCATCGATGCAGTAGTGATGCTGAATCGCTTCTGTAACGCGTTGCAAATGCGTCAAACGTGATTAGAAATGACTATTTACTTTAGGGCCATCACCCACGGCGACTTTTTGTGGCGATGCAGTCGCGCGTTCGCAAAAAGTCACCGTGGGCGATGGCCCTAAAGTAAATAGTCATTTCTAATCTTTTTTTTAAGTGTATATTACTTTACTTTATTTTAACAGTTAAAAATTTATACATGTTACTGAAAGTTTCAATTTCTGTTAAAATATCAAAATAACGAAAGTGATAAACACTTTGGAATTTAACGTCTACAATAAACCGTAGGCTTTACTTAGTTAAGTAGAGGATTGTCAGAAATGTTAAGTCCATGATTATAATCAAACTAGCAGAAATGTAAACAATCTATGGAAAGTCCCAATTTAACATAATCCTTTATGTAAAAAGGATTATTATAAAATAAATGACTACTTAAATGACAAAGAGGCTTGGTCTTAAATTCATCTCCAGCTCTGCACATTGTGTGTGTATATGATTGTATTTATAATTATTGTAAGATATATTTATTTCAAAAGATGTGCTGCTGAAAGTTTCTCGCGCCGCTTCCTTCCTTTCAGCTACAGCACCTTACGAAGCGGTGGTAGAGTAAAACATGACGTTGAAAAAATGTACTTTAAGGTACTTACTTACAATAAAAAAGTTTAATTTGATTTTCTGAAAAATAATACCTACGTGAAAATGACAACAACAACCTTAATTCCGATTATTAATTTTAGTATACCTAGTGTTGATCACAGACATAACATTACTAAGAAGACTTAACATATTTTCAAGTATACTGATAGTGATTATTATTACACTCACTCTCACTCACTCACCCTCAGTATTCATGCAATAAGGATACCCTATATATCTTTACGACTATATATCTTTTTCTGCTTATAGTCACTGATAAGACTCACCATCTTTTGGAATTAACCACATAGAACAACTTCCTGGGATTTAATAGGGATCTAAGGGCTCTGTTGTCAAGAGCAAAGTGATGGTACACGCCATCGTATCGCCGTTTTATGTCTATTAAACTATTATTATTATTTCGCCTTTAAACAAGCCATCATAAGGGCAAGTAGACAGCAAAGATTGGTTATCATGGGGATGACGAATCCGAAGGTGAGTGGTGGGTCCTTCTTCCCCAAATTTTTTTTTATTATTATTATGACGGATCGCGTCAGGAACACGACCCTGCGCTCCAAAACACGTATCGCTGATGCAATAACTAAAGCATCTCTATTGAAATGGGGCTGGGCAGGCCACGTATGCCGCATGCATCCGGAAAGGTGGGCAAAGATCGCCATGCACTGGGTGCCACAAGACGGACAGCGGCGCCGAGGCAGGCCCAGGCGTAGGTGGAAGGACGATATCGACCACTTCCAAAAAGGATGGTATAAGGACGCCGAGGATAGGGAAAAATGGAAAGGAGGAGGGGAGGCCTTTGCCCAGCAGTGGGAGAGCCTATAGGCAATTATAAAAAATTAAAAAAAATGGATTTCCGCAAAAAAACGCCTGATTCTATCAATTATCTTACCAGGGCTGTCAGGTTTTAGGGACTTGCTTCAAATAAATAATTACTTAATATTTTTTAATTCTGAATTTCGATGTTATTTTGAAAAAAATATTATTATTGTTATTTTTTTATTTTGATGTTTTTTTTTGTTTTTCGCTCCCACTAACATCTTGGGATAAGGGATGAAATGAAAAACAGCGCTGTATAATTGGTACCCGATTATGCCAGGATTTGCTGACTTTCCCCCCTTTTGCCAAATATGCTTAGATTGAGTGATAAGTAAGTAAGATAGGTGGCGAGTCTACATGCAACATGAGCCTAACATGTTTGTTTGTAGTATCTTTATTGTACACACACAAGAAAAAAAAATACATAGAAAATAAAAAACATTACAATATGTACAAAGGCGGGCTTATCCCATAGGGATCTCGTGTAATAGTTACATAGTGAATAAGTATTTACATTTACCTTAATGTTAATGTTTCTGTAAAAATTCCGTAAATGTTTGGCAAAAAATGTAATTCTATTCTATTCTTTAAAAAAAAATTGGAACCGAAAACGTAGTTTTTTCTTCTGTCTGTAATCTCTTCTCTCCATCCTTACATTCCTGTTATACAAAAATACTTTATGTAAAATTGTCCACTCGTTCATGTCCCAAATTTAAAACAATGCATCATCCCAAGCGACGAGAGGACATTTATTAATTTTATTATTATTAATGTCCTGTATGTAACGTCAGACAACCCTAAGCCCAACACTAAAATAACGTACATAACATACGAGGACCTATTATTCTTGATTACATTTCCGTCTTTGTCTGCATCAATCTGGACGTTAATGACGCAAAGCTGACTCGGTCACGGTTCAGTTCGATAGTTACTGACAAGGATAAATTCTGCCAGAAAATAAATACTCTCAATTTCATTTGATGGTAAGTGACGATGAGGGCGGAGTTTTTCGTATTTTTCGAAGACTTACGTACATTTACCATCTGCTCTAACGGTGAAGGAAAACATCGTGAGGAAACCTGCACACTGAGATGACCAGTGTGTAAATGGGGTAGGCACAAAAGATCCTTAAGGATCGAAGTGTCGCTGGGGTTATTCCTGGTTCCCTATCATAAGATAAGGTAAGATAAGACGATGAGGGCGAAGATAGAGCACGCGGGCGTAGTAAGTGCTGTCTCTTCTATAAACATATCAATGCCTAAGCAAAGATATTTGAAGACATCAGACTTTGCATAGAAAGGTGGTCTCTAACCAGGTGGACCCAGAAGGATGCTACCACCAGTAAGTACGACACACTTGACCAATGGATAGATAGAGATGGGATAGACATCAGCAGCACTGGAACCTAATCTAAAGAATTGCAGAAAACTTTGACTATATTTAGGGCACAGGGGCGGATCGAGAAAAAAAATTGGAAGCAGAGGCTTCGGTTACAGAAATCAGAAAATAGTACTAAGAAAATGGTCAAAGCGAGTCGAATCTACGGGGCTCTTACAGAGAACTATGAACTATGGGTGCTATGCGGAACTGATATGTTTTTTTTATTAAATAAGTAGGCGAGCAAACGGGCCACCTGATGTTAAGTTGTCACCGTCGCCCATAGACCTAGACCTCAATATTAGATGATTTTTGATGCGCTGCTAACCTTGAGGACTAAAGATTGCCTCATGTGCCGGAAATTACGCTGGTACTCTTACTCTTCAAACCGAAACACAGAAATGCAAGTATTGCTGCTTCACGGCAGAAATAGATAAGAGGGTGTTACTACCACTTCACATTGGGATCTACCACTACTATATATGTGAGTACTATACATATACTATATATGTGAGTCAAAATCAAAATATTTTAATGATCTTAATGATATTTTATAGATAATGATCAACTTTCGTTCGGCTTATGCATGCACTGAAACATGCACTTCATGAGCAGTGTTATGAAAATTATCTTTAATTCGTTAAGGTTATAGCGATAATATGGATGTTAACAGAAAGGCAGGAACTTGGCTCCTGATTCACCTTAAAGGGGTCATTTTCTTCAAGGCCAGAGTGAATAGGCATTTACTGGACCCGCGTGCTCCATCGTCGACCTCATCGTCGCTTACCATCAGGCGAGATCGAGGTCAAATGCGGGTTAAGTAGTAAATAAAAATAAAATAAAATGTACACACGACACACACACTACGACATGTTAAAACGTAACAAAAAGGAAATATACGTATAGGGAATGTAACACAAAGGTAAATTTTCCCTTGTTTTTACGTTTCTCTTCCTTTTTGTTAAGTTAAAATGTTGTAGAATATTGTAGAATCTATTCAGTTATGTTTTGCACGTACCTCAACGATAAGCTGTCTTTGTCCATCGGGAGGGGCGGGCGCGATCTGCCGATGTCGGCAGCAACGAAGCGCAGTCTCAAGCCTGGCAGCAAACTTGGCTCCCGGTTTACGGCAGCTACCGCTAGGGGTAGAGCCCCTAGTATTGTCTGTGAACAAAAAAAAAGGTTTACAGTTCTGTTCTGTAGATAATATCTTGAATCAAATTAAAATGTAGACCACGAGCTGAGAGCAATTGGCTTTACATTATTAATCAATCAATTTTTCAATTAAGTACCTAATCAATTTCATTTATTTCGAAATTACAGCTTTACAGAAAAAATAATCAAAGAGCTATATTTGTACATGTCTAGACTAGGACCTAGTCTAGACATGGTAGGTACATTCATAGAATAGATGCATGGATCACCAATTATACTTAGGAAATTCCTACCTATTGGCTTCATACTGAGTATCCACATTCTCATGGTAACATCATACATACATCACATTTTATTATGCTCACTAAAAACAACAGATTTAACGGTTCGCGCAAGGCTGCTGAATGACTTTCACACAAAAATATTGATCCAAAATAAACAATATTGAAGTATCACGTATTATCCCTATGGGATGGACCTTTGTACATATTTTAATGTTTCTATTTTCTATATTGCTTTTTTATGCGGGTACAATAAAGAGACTACAAACAAACAAACAAAGAACGAATGAAAGTTATGCTATGATATGCTTTAAGAATGAATACATTAGTTCTGTAACTGGAAAGCTCATATTGAGTGTGTATGTCAAAGGATCGACAGATTTGTTTTTGCACTTAGAAAACTAAGACGAACAACCTCAAAGGAAGTATCACTTATGGCCTATTATGGCCATGTGTCATCCGTACTGAATTACGGGCTCCTGTTGTAGGGTAACTCGGTCGAAGCAAATAAAGTGTCGTGTCCTCATCGTCCAAAAAAAGTGTGTGCGTGCTTTGTGCAGCTCATTATATGGACCCCTGTAGACCTCTTTTTAAATCTTCACAAATTTTGCCCGTACCATGTATGTACATTAAGCAGATGTGTATTTTCGTTCGACAATATCCGCAATATTTCAAAACACACGCTGATGTCTACAAGATACAAGAAACGTCTCTATTTGCCAAGTTCCAGAGTAGACTTGTATAAAAAGAATGCCTTCTGTATGGCAATTTTAGTGTATAATAATCTACCTAGTCGCCTTAAAAATGGTCCTGCTAGCAAATTTAAAACTAATATTTTCAAGTAGATACTAGACAAATGTTATTACTCCATAAAAGAGTATCTCAACGACACTAACAAATAGCAGAAAAGATTTGCATACCGTTGTCGGTGGAACATGATACCTATGCTTTTTAAATCACCTATAATTTTCACTATGTTCTGGCAAATAAATTTCATTTCATTACGGATACGGAACGGTTTGCGTCACACCACGTATATAAATGAACCCAAACGTTATGGGCCATGAAAAGTAGTTTATTTCGCCTAATAAAACGGAGACTTTTCGTCCCTGTCAGGAATGAGGTTTGTAAGGAAAAGGTCTGTAAAATTTATGTCTTATTTACAACAGCGATTCGAGGACGGCTTAGCGGTTTTTGAGATACAGCCAGAGCTATCAGTAAGAGGTCCATTCGCTGAAATCGTCTCGCTGTTTGAAAATGGCGCCCGCGCTCGCGTCGTCTCTATTCAAACGTGATTATGGTTGAGTGTCTAATGTTGATAAATCTAAATAAGTTTGTTTAAAAGTCCATTCGTTTAAATACTTGTAGTTTCGCTCTAAGAAAAGAGCGAGACGAATGGACCATAGCTTTAAAATTGTTGTATTTACGTAGGCTATAGACTAACATGGCGGCATGTTATATAGTTACATTACATGATTATATAGTTGTTTTTTTATTTTTTTTATTATTATTATTTTAGCTACGACAAACAGGCAGACGGGCTACCTGATGGTAAGTAGTCACCGTCGCGTAGAGACACGTGCAATACCAGGGGTATTGTTTGTGTGTTGCCGGCCGTGGAGGGAGAGGACTGTTTAACGTTCTTTTTGAAGCATCCCATGTCGTAGCGCTGCGGGAAAACGTCGGGTGGAAGAGAGTTCCACATTTTACAGGTAGAAACGTTCGTGTAAAACAGGTCGTGGTAGACACCCAAGACTTTAGAAAGTGCGGGTGAAAATTGAGCCGCCGAAAATTGTGCAATGCTGACAGCTGTCTCACCGTCCCGTACCGTGTCGTCTTGTCACCGGGCCCTAACTGACAACCAGCGCTGCGGCGGTGGCTAGCGTCCAGCCATATCGTCACAGCATAGTGCTGAGTCAGGGACCCTTTTGCCACATATGCATGTGAAATTGTGTTGCAACCAGCGACACTTAGACCCATTGGGATCTTTTGTGTTCAACCCCTTGTACCTATCCCTTGACCATATCACCGAATATGTCATGCATGAGCAAGACTGTGCTGTCTTAGTGGGAGGGATTTGAATTCCCTTGGGTCCGGATAGGCAGAGCCTAGTAGACCCATCCTTATTGCCGTGAAAGCGTCACATTCACATAGGAGACGTGAAACGGTTTCCAGTTGTACTCCACAGGCTCTGCAAGATGTGCTGTCTGTAACTTACTCTAAGTAAAAAAGTAACTCTTTTAAGTAATGAAATGTAATTATCGTGTTATTTTTTATTTTATTGACTACTAAACCCGCATTTGACCTCGATCTCGCTTGATGGTAAGCGACGATGAGGTCGACGATGGAGCATGCGGGTCCAGTAAATGCCTATTCACTCTGGCCTTGAAGATCCCAAGGTTGTAGGTTTCGGGAAATACAGACGCCGGCAGGCTGCTCCATTCCTTAGCCGTTCGCACAATGAACGAAGAAGCAAATCGCTATATGTGTACAAAAAAATTTTAATTCATTCATTCGGCTATAGACTAGGATGTTTATGGAATGATCCGATCCGGGATCAAAAAAATATTAATATAAAAAATTCTTTTTCAGAAAATTTTGTTTATCTCTATCCGGGGTTCAGTTATAACTTTGCCGCCATAAAATAAATGGGAGAGCTTCGTCAGAGCTTTCATTTGATATATCACTCAATGTGCTACAATATTGGGACGGCTCCCATACTAAAGTTCCCATTCTCCTTCCCTACGTAGGCTGTTTGATTTTTTAATTAAAAAAATATATATTTTCTAATTAAAAAGAAGAACTGACCCATTGTAAGTGGATTCCAGTGCACAAACAGATTAAGCAGAAAATCCAAATTGGATCACTCTTTCGAGGATAATTTCGGCATCACCAGCGCTCCCGAACCTTTGTTGAGTTTTGAGGGCGCAATATATTGAGGTTGCTACCTACCCTTCTATTCTCCTGTATAGAAACCTTTTGAGAATACCAATGATCCCAACTATGTATAACAAAGGTAACAGTGGCGAAGGGTGAATATTTTCGCAAGGGAATCCGACAAAAAAAACTTACCTACGTAAAACTAACGCAGCCATTTCTCACCGTATACTCAGATAACAACAAAGTTCAACAAACACAATCAAACTGAATAAAAACAACACAAAAATCACAAAAACTATAACATAACATAATACAAACACTACTACTTCACTATTTCCTTTTCTATCTCATGTTTGTTGTTTTATATTTGTGCAGTAAAGTGTATTTTACTGATACTTTACAAAATAACCTCCTAACCTAAAACAAAATGCAAAAAACATTATAAACCTCTAATAAAAATGCATCAGTTTCAGACAAGAATCTTTCCGCACGTGGCAAAAATCGGAACTAACGCCGCCATCTAGTAAACTCAACACAGTTCGCTACGTACAAACTGGCGCCCCCTGCGAGTGACAATTTTTATCGTTGTTATCAGGAACCAATATTTTGCGCTTGTGGGACTGAGATAGCGAACGAATAGATTTCGTGAGTACGAAAGAGAAGGGTAGTGATACATTTGTATGAACGATAAAGCCGGGCTATTGTCGGCTTAACGGTATGCATTGCTATTCAAATTTGTTCAGGCGTTACATTTGCTTCTTGAAAAGTGATTGAATGTTGTTTTTTTTATGTTGGTTGCTTGTAAACTCTCGTGTAAGTGAGGAACGTGTGGATACCCATTGATTCAAAAGGAAAGCCGAGAGGTATCGTGGTATATGGACCCTTCGCCACTGATAGGTAAGGAATAGAAATAGAAAGGGAAATCCTCAACTCCTATAAAATTTAGGGCGTTTTGGGGGGCGTATCTTTATTTTAATCGGACCCCAACCCGATCAAGAGATTGTGCATATCCCATGTTTTTTTTTGCCCAACTAGAAAGTCGTGTTGGACAAAAGGTTTGTTTAGTTACTGGTGAAACAAAAATGAAGATATTTCTGTTCTGCATCTCCTACCCCACATGGCTTAGAATATTTCTTCCATAATTAAAGATGTAATTCTAGATGAGATCTAACAAATGCAGGCGAAGCTGTGGGCCAAATCCATCCAATGTGACATGTGTGTGTGTGTGTGTGTGTGTTCTTATGGTGACACCTTTTGAAGTAGACTTTGTACCACGATTATCTAATACAGGCTAAATTAAGAACAATGCCAATGTAAATTCAATATAACTGAATAGAATTCATTCATGAATAAAGTGAATTGGATTGATTTGAATGGCACGTACTTTTCTATACTTCATTTACTTCATTCACGTTAAGTGAAGTACATCATCCTCATCAGCCCATGTCGTCCCACTGCAGGGTATAAGCCTCCTCTCTTTTGTGCCACCCTATACGATCCTGTGCTAATCGCATCCAGGTCTTCGATGCGACTTTGGTGATGTCATCCGCCCAAGTGAAGTACATAATCAAGGTAAATTGTTATTTACCTTGATGTGTGTTGATGTTGCAACGTCTGTCAAATTGTCTAAAGAATTTATTGAATTTTATAGATAGGTTGAAATTACAGACTTAAAAGGGTTGCGGTTTAAAGTTTTGAAAGTATACTTATAATGAAATAAGTACTTCTAATTCCCTTCGAACTCAAAATAAACTCTTCAAATTTTACAGATTAATCCTTAGGGCCAAATACAGGTGAAGATGAGGTGAAGTTATTTTTCAGCCAGATATTAAAAAAAAAAAAAATTATTAAAAGTCGTCCATCCCCTTCACCGTGATGATTTTTTTTTAAATGAAATTGTTTTGGAAAAACACGTACGTACAGAGCTTTTATTAAAACAGAAATCTAAAGGGTTGATCCCCAGTGGTTTTCATGTAATAAGCCAATTGTAGAATAGAATGTGCAATCACTAAATTATTACTTTTAATGAACTGTTTTTAATTCAATTTTATACTAATAAATTGAATTAAAACATGGGGACCTTTGCGCCAGTGTCGACACGGGGCGGAATTTTTGACTAAGGCTTTTCATAAGTCTTTTTATTGTATTTTAATTTATTATAGTTACATCTATCAGATACGCATAATTACCTGATAGATATCGATTACGGGTAAATTTCTATCATCACCTTTTAATTTAAAAAAATTTCATTTGTAATTTATTTCTGTAATTGAAAAAAATTGATAACTTTTGTTATAAATTTATTATAATTGTTAATATTTTTTGTTTAATTGTTACTCTTTAAAATGCCATTTTGCATGTATTCGGAATATTATTATTGTCTTCCAAGTGACAAAGGGACGTGTTGAAAATCAGCGCTGTGTACTCCGTCCATAGCGTAAGCTGAACACGCTCCCTGTTGCCACAAATTAGTTTATGTACAACATTGTAAGGGCAAGATATGTACCTGTAATATATATTTGTGTGCAATAAATGGTTTTGTATTATATTTTAAAATAGTAATTTGTATGGAATGTATTTTTACGGTCCAAAGAAATTTTGCGAAAAAGTCCATTTGGCATTATAAATAAAATATACCCTCCGTTCAATCCGTTGATAAAAAAATTCGGAATAATAAAACTGATTTTTGAGAAATAGATACCTTTCGTTCATTCATGGGTAAACCCTTTCACTCTGTAACGAGAATTGAGGTTCACGAACCCACGAAAAGAGAACCCAGTCTTGCTATACAATCTGTGGGAATCGAACCAAGAAATGATATCAATAAATTGCTTGAGTGCCTCGCAAACATCGTTTTTCGGGAATTAATTCCCTTATTTACGGTCAGTTTCGGACCGAATAAATAATCTAACGAACAGGGTTTTATGAGGCGCTTAAACCTTACGGAATCTAAGAGCGACTGGATATAAAGTTGGCATGTAAAATGTATAGTCTACCAATAGCTAAAGTATACCATCATCAAAAACCGTCGATTAAATCTCAACCTTATGCTTGCTTGCTTATCGTATGGTTAGTTTCCAACCTATTTGTCAGAGTTGTTCAGGCCGCTCGTAGGCCTCTGACATGACTTACCGACTGCTGTCGAACGACAGCAACCGGGACCGACTGCTTAACGTGCTTTCCGAGGCACGGAGGAGCTTAGATAAAACATGCCACTAGCGGTCACCCATCCAGGTACCGACCGCGTCAACGTCGCTCAACCTGCACGATCATATTCGGACCGTGCTCACAACTAGGCTAAGAGCTTTATCTTATGACTGCGTAATATGGTACGTTTCAGAGTTCTTTTCTCTCGCTTCGTCAAGCGTCACCATTCACCAGGCCTAGCGGTTACAATTGGTGAAAAAATTCATCGAATGTAACCTATTACAAATATGTACTTAATTTCTAATCAATTGCTCTAAAACATCGGCGTAAATCAGAAAACATTAAAATATTGTGCTACAATAATTACCTACGTCACGATAAAGTAAGGATAAGCCTACAATCTTTTAATAATTATTCCGTAAACTTTCCATAGGTACCTACTACTGTGAACAAAAATAAATGACTTCTTAAAAGAGGCTTAGTCATAAATTCAGCTCCAGCTCTGCACATTGTGTACATATATGATTGTATTCATAATCATTGTAAGATATATTTGTATCAAAAGATGTGCTGCTGACAGTTTCTTGCGCCGCTTCTTTCCTTTCAGCTATAGCACCTCACGAAGCGGCGGCGGTAGAGTAAAAAAAATGATGTCGTAAAAATGTACTATAAGGTGCTTACTTACCATAAAAACATTTTGATTTTGATTTGTGGGCGTTTAAAAACTCATTATGATACAAATGACCAATACCCACGCGTTTCATACTACGTTTTTCAATACACTTGCGAGGAAAAAACATTCATTAGCATAATATTTCAAGACATAAAACCTATGCTGAGATTGTAAAAAAAAATTAAAGTATAAAGCTGAACGGTTTTGTACATTAGAACAGATGTTGTAGTTATAGTCGAGTTGCTGCTGCAGGTGATGTTGTTAGAGTTGGAAGTCGCTCCACAGATTTTTATGGTAAATTGAGTAATGAGTTCAGTTGCAAAGAGTTGTAGATAGTTCAAGATAGTTGTTGAGAGCGCAGCAGGGAAAGATCACTTTAAAGTAATGTAGAACGTGTAATGACATAATAATTATAACAATTACTTTCGGTGGCGACTTCTCTCTGTCACTCTAACCAAAAATGTTTAAAATTAGTTACACGAGTCGCGGCTAAAGTAGGTTGTTGACTAAGCAATATAAAAATGTACGTGTGTGAACCGTACAAAGCACTAGTGCGGTAATGAAAATTAAAAACCGGTGCAATATGAGCCACTTTACGAGCAAGTCTGTTTAAAATATAATTATGACATGATTTTGAACCCGGAACTCCCATTCGGTATCTTACTAGACACTACGCCGCCGATACTTTTTACTGCTGAAAATGCTGATACTTGGATGTCTACATAAACGTCGCCCCATACGCCACTGCGAATGTTAATATAACGAAAAATTTCCGATGTCAAAGGTTTGTTCTCACTGATCCGAACAAGGTTGAACACCGTATCAATATCGCGATTGGCATTCCAAGATGAATCCACGAACAGGAGATCAATGGGGCGTTTAAAATGTTGTTTACACGAAACGTTGTTGGGGAGCCGGATGCGTGTTTTTGTCTTACTGAAAGTCCAGGTTGTAATCGGTCTACGAACAAATCTTAATTTAAGATTAGTACTTTATGTTTTGTTTGTAAATTTTATAAAAAACTAACGTAAAATATAATTGTGTCCATAAACCTTATTCATTTTCGGATACAAATACAAATGTACACGCGGGACAAAAACAAAACATACACCATAAAGAGAGGTACAATATACATGTATACGGATACATGTAGTAAAGACTCTGTGTTTGTTCGAGTGTTTGTTCTAGTAGTGTAAAAGAGAGTTTCACTCTCATGTATATGTGTACACACCCTTTCACTCTCTTCTACACAAACACGCTCACACACATTTCTAATAAACACATTCATATACACACACACCAAAACTTATTTCTCTCTATAAGCTTTATTTTAAAATAGGTAATCTATAATTGGCAGTATGTTTTATTAATTGACTTTTTTGTTTATAAATTTAAGTGCTGTGGATTCTGTAATAAATATATTTTTAAAAAAACAATACAATGTGCAGAAGGCAGTCTTATCGCTTTAAGCGATTATCTTCCAGGCAACCTTCAGGTGATAGAAAAATCATATGATACATAATATACGGATGCAAAAGGCGTATGAAATAGATACTACCCTCAAATAAATAAATAACAATAATATAGAATGCATAACTTACGGATGATCCTTTAGAAGTCTGTTTGACGTATCATACATGGATGTCTATTCGGTGCTCGAATCATTAGCGATCCGATGTTTAAAAGATCGATTATCTATTTCGATTAATTAATTTCCTTTCCATTTTGTAAAAAAACCGGTCTAGTGGGAGTCGGACTCGCGCACCGAGGGTTCCGTTCTCAAAAGATTTTTTTTTTGTTCTTAAAAATATATCATTTTAATTTATTTTTTCAAATATCATAAATATTTAGATTTTTTTTTATTTTTCCCGGAATACATATAATACCTTCTATCAGTACTAATTAGTTTAGATTTTTCGGCTTGCAAACTTTGGAGATAAGGGGAACTGTCATTTATTGATCATTTTTGATCGTAAGGCAAAAACTTAAAAAAAAACAGTTTTGTGCAAATAAAGCCCTTTCATATGATACTCCAATTGCCCCACTTTCAGATTTCGACCCCACATTTCGGACCCCATTTTCATTAAAAATAAAATTGTTTCCATTTTTCTTTTACTTGGCTTAGATGCGGGTAAGCAAGTCTTATAACTGTGCCAAATTTCAAGTCGACAGCTTCATTAGTTCCTGAGAAAAACAGCTGTGTCACACAGACGGACAGACGGACACCGAAGTCTCACCATTAGGGTTCCTTTTTTGCAATTTTTAGTACTGAACCCTAAAAATTAGGTTGTAATAACGGGCTGATTTCCGCATTTTGCGTGTGGAGGAAACTACTACTAATCGAGCCACCCCAACTTCGGCAGAAAGTCCAGCAGTCCTTTGATGTCCTGTTACAGTTGTATTTCAAGTCGATAGCTTTAGTAGTTCCTGAGAAAAACAGCTGTATCACACAGACGGACAGACGGACATCGAAGTCTCACCATCAGGGTTCCTTTTTTGCCATTTTTGGTACGGAACCTTAAAAATTAGGTTGTAATAACGGGCTGATTTCCGCAACTCGACGTCTAAAGCGCCTATTTTGCGTGTGGAGGAAACTACTACTAATCGAGCCACCCCAACTTCGCCAGAAAGTCCAGCAGTCCTTTGATGTCCTGTAGGACTTCGGGAAGTGATCCTGGGGTTCCAAATTAGGTTAATACTCTATTATACGGACTCAGGCCTGATATCAGATAGACTCGGTAGGATAATCGTTTATCCGGACTGGGATATTTATTGACAGCCTTTAGATCAATCAGCCTGTAGGCTCGTGTATTCACATCGACTGTTGTTTATTTATAAGTATAACAATTTATCAGTATTCATTCTGAAAGAGTACTTTGTCTGTGGTGTTCTAACCCCGACGAACCGAGGAAGGGCGTGTTATAAGTTTGACGCGTTTGTCTGTTAGTCTGAGTCATCATAACTCAACAACCGATGTTCCGATTTGGACATGATTTTGTCGAGGGGGTGTTCTTAATGTCTGATAAAAATTAGAGCAGTGGTTTCCAAGGTGTTGGAGTATCTTTGATGTCAGATGAGATCTCATGAATGGTGTAGCTAGATAGTTCGAATTTGACCATGATGCCCATCCCACATCAAAAAACTTGAGGATCCGAAGATAACAAGAAAAAAGTGAAGGGGTCTCCACAATGGTTAGTCGGATGTGTCTTAAATTTTTAATTTAGAGTATTGATCTTTTCACTGACATTATAGTCTATTGATGTCAAGGCAAAATATGCACCAGGCTCGTCTTTTTCTTTATGTTGAAGGTAAGAATACGACGGGTCACCTGATGGTAAGAGGCCAACTATTGCCCATAAACATTTCAACTCGCTAAAATATTGCAATAGCGTTTTAGATCGCTGTTAACCCCGAGAACTTGATCGATGGAGTGCCTCATGTGCAAGTAATTATACTGGCTTTCTTACCCTTCAAACTGGGACGCAGTAATACAAATATTACCGCTTTAAAGAAGAATAGTATATATATTATAATATGCTTTTATTCCCTGAACATGTGTCTCCTACAATAAACATTTTACTAGTGTTGACCTTTTAAACTGTTCTTTGGGACAGATGAAAAATAGTACTATGATAATTAGCAGTAACCTATCTCCAATGTAATTTTGTTTATTTGTTTTATTAGGTTTGTGTTATATTCCCCTACATTATTCTACATTTACTTCCTTTGCATATTTTATTTTCTATGTTTATATAAGGTCGGGGGAAAAGTTTCTTCGCATTTTATATGAAAATTGAAGACCTTTTTTTTTTTAAGTTTATTTACATATAATTATAGTACATATCTGCCATTTTGTTCGATGACTTTTTGTCATCTTGTAGGTAGTGACATGATCCCGTTGCTGTAGAAGTTTTGGGACTTCTGATCAAAAAACGCAACAAGTAGTTTTGACAGTCCTCTCGTGATGTTAACCTGACACTGCCTAAAGAATTCTGAAGAGACCGAAACAGGTGGAAATCAGGTGCAAGGTCAGGTCATATGGCGGATACATTAACACCTCCCAGCCAAACTCTCTTAATTTTTGCTGAGTGGCTAAAGATGTGTGTGGTCTATATAATATAATTTTGAAGATCACGCATGTTGTTAACAATGCTGTCGCGGAGTGATTAAAAGGTTAAACTTCGAATTGATCGTTTACTAAATACCTACCTAAGTACAGTCGGCTCTAGCTAATGTTTACCATCTGAGAAAAATCTACAACTATTTTAGATAGATAGTTAGTTAGAAACACTTTATTGTACACAAATACAGGAAAAGTAAAAACTACAGGAATAGTAGCACGATATGTACAAAGGCGGCCTTATCGCTTAAACCGATCTCTTCCAGGCAACCTCTGAAGTTAATTGGACATTAAAGAGATTAGCGACAGTGTAATGTGAAGATATGAAAAAGTACAATTCTTTTAAGTCTATGGCGAATGCATTAAGGTTCGTTTTAGATTGCAGAAACTTGTCAGATGGCATACATTAGCTAGACGCCGACTGTATAAAAATACATAGACATAAAAGAATTGTAGAATTTTCTCAGATAAAACGATCAAATTGAGTAAACGATCAATTTGAAGATTAACCTTTTATAAGTTAGGAGATTTGTCCTAACTTATAAAAGTACGAACATATGGCGTTTATTACTAAAATTATAAAAATATTGCCTCTGCGAATAGAAAAGAAAAATGCGAAAAGTTTGCCGTGAGCGGAGAAAGTTGAGTTGTTATCATTCATTACTGACTTTTCTGAACGCTGTGAGATGAACAACCCTATTTATTATACTTATAAAAGACAAGTGTTCTAGTAGGTAGACTGTAGTACCTATCGGCGAATGGACGAGCTTTTTTTTAATTTTTAATAACGTCTGCGTATGAGAATTGAAATGGCCCCGCCATAGCTTCTATGGTTTTTAAGGCGACAGCCTTCTAGGGCCCTCCGCTGTGCCGCTGTACCGCGCGGCGGACGAATAGGTAGGACCTATCCATTGTTTCTTTTGAAGTCAAAACGTCAGCGAATGAACATGATAACAAGCTATATTGAAATCGACTAGCACGCGTCGTGTCCTTATGACGATGTAATAAGATTTCATAAGGCTACGACGATCTATAAAAGAATTTAATTGAATTGAAACATGATTTTGACACGTGAAAAGGAACGACATGAAAAAGTAAAAAATTAAACGCAAAAAGAATGAAACCTGATATGGTAAATTATCATTATATTCGTAGATATTTCTTATTTATTCTATAAACTTATATAATATTTCATGATCATTTTTTCGACAATACGTCGCATTATTTGTTATTATTATTTATCTATTTGTTATTCAGCAGTATTTACCTGTTATAATCAAGAAATCCGACCCGCACTTAGCCGTACCTACCCGTTTCATATTCAGTCTGAATAAATGCCATAATATCTTTTTCCTATGAAAATATTACGTCATTAACAATCTCTACATTATTTGTGGATGTTCCTAAACTAGTCTCAAGCATAAACATTTTAGCTAAACGCACACTGCAGCGATTTTGAAATGGAATTATGGAATACGGTTTTCTAAATTTTATGAGGATTTCGGTCAAATTCCGTTTCAATATCGTTGCAGTGTGCAAAGGCGTTAGCATATTATGTGTACACAAATGGAAAGATAAAGTGATACATCTCGAAGATAAGAAGAGTAAGAACTGAAACATATTACTGACAAAAATCTGAATCAAAACTTAAACATATTAGACAGTTTTTAAACCTTTACCAAGCTCAAGTCCGGTCGTGCATGGAGTACTGCTGCCACCTGTGGGACGGCTCAGCTAAATACCAACTGGCTGCCCTTGACTCAGTGGAGAAACGCGCTAAGCGCCTTATAGGTGACGAATCGCTGGTGGAAGCTAGACTGCAAAGTCTGGAACATCGGCGCAAGGTTGCCTGTCTATCGGTATTTTATAGGATACATTTCGGAGAGTGCGCATCTGAATTGCACGACCTAATTCCAGCATCACCATTCCGCCTTCGGACTACCAGGCGCGGGGAGGGGTTCCATCCTTATGTTGTTGATATCCCATCTGCTCGTACGAAGCGATTTGCTTCTTCATTCATTATGCGAACGGCTAAGGAATGGAACAGCCTGTCGGCGACTGTATTTCCCGAAACCTACAACCCGAATGCTCCAACGTCGACCTCATCGTCGCTTACCATCAGGCGAGATCGAGGTCAAATGCGGGTTTAGAAGTAAATAAAAAAAATAAAAATAAAAAATATTACTGACAAAAATCTGAATAAATAATAATTTTAGGAAATCTCGATTTACCCTTAATTAAACCTAGGTATAATTACTTTGTTTAGTATTTATTGATGACCTAAGCCTTTTTTGTGGAATCCTTTCGCTATTAAATTGATTTATGACCAGTCAGACATAAATCCATCGATGTATAAATCATTTTGGAATGAGTAATATAAATCACGGGTAGGCAAGTGTTAAAATCGATACTTATTTTCTCAAATGTGTATTTTAACATCACGTAGGTTTCCCTATATGCTCATAAATCCTTTTAGAACAAATGGAATATCTATTATATAATATATACTCGTACCAAAGTTATTCTAGTCTAGTCTGAAGCTGACAACAACATTGGAAGTTATATTATTTATAGTCTCATGGAACTGACTGTAAGTTATATGTTTACAATAAAGTGACTTCGATAAAGTCCTTATAAAATATGTAGGTCATAATTTTAATAATATTTCTCGAAAACTGATTTGTAAGAAAACAAGCTAAATGTTTAAAAAATTACCTTAATATTAATATATAAGTTAATTTTTCAAAAGATATTACAAATAGAAGTCAAACGAGCCCTATTACGAAGGTCTGCTATTAGCCGTTAAGGAGTTCCGTTGACCACCTTCCGATTCCATCTTCAAAACCTAGCCTTCATCTCTCACCAAAGGAATGTCCTTTGACGAGAAGACGAGTCAAACTAGCCCAAATACGATTGTACTGTGGTTTACGATCGAACAGTTCCTGTTGGTACTGACACTCCTGGCTCCATCATCAGATCATAGATACACTTCTACCAAAGTACTCTTAAGATGATCAAAATGAACCCAAACACAATAGTAGGTACTACAGCTTACAGTCAAGGAGTTACTGTGGGTACTGGCACTCCTGGCTGAGTTATCCGATCATGAATTCGATTAATATTGTCACCGGGAGAGAAGTTTATCTAACTTCTGGACACATCTAGAAGTTCGATCGACTTCAATTTTCCCACTCGCTGGTGGGATACAAATCAAACAGAGAAGTGAACGTGAAGATAATAAAATACGTGGTAAAATACGAGTGAGCATGTACAAGCTTTGTTACTCAGTTTCTATATAAAGTGCTTAAGGGTACAATGCAGAAAAATGTGCATTGCATTTTATTTCACTGTCTACCTACATTCGAAAACCTATAAAATATTTAGGGAATATAAATAATTCTAAAATAGTATCGAATAGGCTATCTTATCTTATGATTGGGGGCCGGGAATAACCCAGCGGCACTTCGACCCTTGAGGATCTATTGTGCCAACCCCATTTTACACACTTGTCATCCCAGTGTGCAGGTTTCCTCACGATGTTTTCCTTCACCGTTAGAGCAGTCGGTAAATGTACGTAAGTATTCGAAAAATACAAATAACTCATTAGTACATTCTGCGTGGTTTCGAATCCGGACCTCCCGCATGGGAGTTCGGTGCCCTAGCCATTGTGCCATCGACGCTCGAATAGGCTAAAAGTACTCTCTGTTTGTAAACTAAACTAAAATCTTAATTGAAATAAGAAAAAAATATTTTTGAATAGTAGTTTTGAAATTCGACATTTTAGTTTCATACAAAGAAAAAATGACCGACGCCCGATCCATAAGTTTGAGCCTGAAGAAATGTATATTATGTTTTTACCCTTTATTAGAAAACTGTGTAGCAACACCGACCGGACCGCAGTGACCTACATAGTCCACTTTGTTTTTAATAAACCTAGTCTACACTAAATAATTTAGCCTAGTTCTATTTAGCATATAAATAGAACTAGACTCTTGTCATTGACTTAGGACGGTTTTTATAATCTGAGCTAAGCCTGAGAATAGTTTCCACGGAGACCTCGAGAGGTCTCCCTCGACCTCTGGTTAACCGAGTCACCTTTGGTGTCTATTAGACAACAGCGACATTTTATTTGGGTAACGCTCGTGTAGTTAATGAGGTGGAAAAGTTTAATACTGTTACGCTGCGGTTACCAAGTGAAATTACATCACAACACGCACACACTGTTGCTTTCATCGTCCGTGCAGTCACTGAGGGGCCAGCTGAAAATCAGCGCTGTGGCTTGCGTCAGCATTATGCTGAGCTGGTGTACCCTTTTTGGCACTGTACCACACCAGATGTTCTGTGCTGCATGTAATTAAACTTTGTATACTTCTGTAATCTGTATTCTGGTGTTTACAGCGCTAAATAAACGATTTCAATTTCAATTTCAAAATTTGGGTAATCTTTATGAATAATACAAAATTATTGAAATTGAAATATTTTATTTCCAGAAGCATTAGTCTTCTAATATTCTAATACACACATTACAATTTAGATACATTAAATTAAAAAAATAAATTAAAAATTTAAATTAAATGAAAATTATTATAATGTCAGTAGAACAACACAAACATAAATATTTCTCTATATTGTCGTCAAGTAACCGGGACATGATAACTGGCCCATCTCCGATGTAGTGGGCTCTGAACCCAATCTCTTGTAGCCGTGATGACAAGGTTGACCGAGCGCATGACTCGCTCGTGGAGCCCCGCCGTTCGCTGCCGGAGCAGCGCCTGCCAGGCGGGCGCGCTTAGCAGGCGCGCTTATGACTACAGTAATACCCGCTTTACGCGAGGGATACGTTCCAGAGAAAATCGCGTTAAGCCAAATTCGCGTATATTGGGGTCTGCTCAAAAATAATACTTAAACATACTAAATCAATTTCATTTATTGCAAATACTAGGTGATACATTTTGAGCGTTGGTTTTACGAAAATACACGTCCAAAATCTTTTCCAATCATCGTCACCTAGATAGGTGACAGACATCTGTCACCTGGAGAGCCAACATAAAGATGGCAAGTCGCAATGGAAAACATTTTCTATAATTATCTATTCATTTTCTATTTGGGATTCCCTAATCAGAGCTTATATAGAGAAGGAAAGTCGCACCAGAAATTAATTTGTGGGGAATACCCCAGTTGGTGTTTGCAGGAAATCGCGTCAAGCGCGAATTTGAAATTCGCGTTGTAACGAATCCGCGCAATACGGGGTCGCGTAAAGCGGGGTATTACTGTATACACTCACGCTAAAACCTTTTTACCCAGGCCTCAAGTGGATCACAATATTGTGCTATATTTCACACAAAAAACATCAGAGAGAGAAATGAAAGTAGCATCCAAGAAAGTACAAATTACTCTCTTATCTCTACGGACCACCTCTACGCCGTAGCTTGAAATGCGCGGCACATTTTTTCACTTCGTAGCTAATAAAAACACGAACACAACTCACTTACTTTGTACGGGTATTACGAGGAGTGCACTTTAAATTCATTGCGACGTAAGCACTTTTTTTAAGCAGTATATTGCGTTAGGTTAATAAAGAGGAAGAAAGGAAGAGCGTCGGTGACACAGTGGCTAGGACACCGGACTCCCATGCGGGAGGTCCGAGTTCGAAACCGCGCAGTGCCATGTACCAATGAGTTTTTCGTATTTTTCAAAGACTTGCGTACATTTACCGACTGCTCTAACGGTGAAGGAAAACATCGTGAGGAAACCTGCACACTAAGATGACTAGTGTGTAAAATTGGGTAGGCACAAAAGATCCTCAAGGATTGAAGTGCCGCTGGGGGTATTTCCGGTCCCCTATCATAAGATAAGATAAGATTGGTTAATAAAATATCCTTGTTTATAAATATTTAAAAATAGTACTATAAATCACGGAAGTGTCAATCCCCATATTTTATAGTGCACCCCCCGTATTAAGCATTCACAAAAGCAATGGATTTACGATAAAAATCTATTCTAGCTAGACAACCTTTGTGTGATTGATGAATGTTGCCTCGTCGATAAAAAAAAAACACGTTTGAATGACACCTAGAAGTCGAATAATTATAGCTCCGAAGAATTAGAATTTGTACTACATTCGAGTTATATTGTCACATAATAATAAGTACAGAAGGTTATCTCAAAACATTACCATAAGCCGCGCGAGGACCCGACCCTCCCACTAATGGACCGATAACGCCAAGGAGTTCCCTCCGCCGACCGTCATACTACTACGATTACCAGTTCATAATATCCACTTCCCAAAATAACATTCCCACCTTTAGTTCCTGAAGACAAGTTTCATCCATCGTTAACTTTTGACTTAGATATCATAGTATCGCCACTTAAAGAATCACTCATTACCAAATATAATTTCAATAAGGCAAACTCAAATGTCATTTTTTTGCCACAAAGCAGACATTTTGCAAAGTTATCGTTTTGGAAAGCGGATTTTCGGGAAGTGGTTATTCTGGGAAAAGGACTTTAGGGATGTTTTTAACTGACATTATGGGAAAGCGAACAGTTGGGAATAATTGTGGTGAAATTGAAATTGAAAACGTTTATTTAGCACTGTATACACCAGAATATAGAACACAATACAGAAGTATACAAAGATTAACACATGCAGCTCAGAACATCTGGTGTGGTACAGTGCCAAAAAGGGTACACCAGCTCAGCATAATGCTGAGGCAAGCCAAGCGCTGATTTTCAGCTGGCCCCACAGTGACTGCACGGACGAAGAAAGCAACAGTGTGTGCGTGTTGTGTTGTATGAATGTGTTTGTTTCTATGAATGAGGATATTAGTGTGTATGTGAGGTACTGAGTGTGTGGGAGGGTGATGGCATGGTGCGGGTGTTTTTACATGGTATTATGTGTGTGGATGGTAGATTGGTGCTTCGATTCGTTTCTGTACTTTTTTATTTGAATCCGTAGTACATGTAATAAGGGACGGAATGGGCGGTGCACGAGTGGAATATTGCATGAGAGGGCCTTGCGTAGATTTGTCGAAAGCCTCCAATGTGGCAATGTAATGGATCGCCTTCACGTATTATTGCGATGGAAATAAACGGGATTACTTATTGCGTGTGAGTGTTCTTATTTATGTTTTAGAAGTGCGGTTTAGGAGTACCGATTACAAAAAAATTGTGATAAGGTTCAATAATTTTAAAAAAATCTCGTAATATCACGTTTTCTCTTAGAAAGATTTTATGTTTATTTACTTATTTATTTATTAACACTTTATTGTACAACAATAGACATTTAAAAACAATTAAAATGAGACATTTTACAAAGGGTGAACTTATCTCTAAAAGAGATTTCTTCCAGCAAACCCGCGAAAGTGAATATGCGTTATAATTTAAAGGTACAATAATTAATTTTCACACATAAACTCTAACTTTTATTCTTAAGGAAATACTACATTCCTAAGGATGTAATTACATTTTTTCATGACAATTTTATCTTTGAAATCTTCGCAATTTATGAAGGTTTCCATTACGGAACGGATGGAAAAACTCAATACCTATACATAATTTAAAATATTAATAGATTTTTGTAACAATAGCTTTAGAGAATTTTTAGAACTTAGTTTTTTTAAGAAGAAATAGATATTAAAATCTATCTCTACGAAGAAATACATAATATTACTATGTGGGTAGTAAAGTACTAAGTAGGTAGGTAAAATTCCAATAAATAATTATACTTTCAATCATAATCCAAAGTTAATTTTTTCATTAGTTGCAGATACCCGTCACAAATAACTGTCAAATTTGACAATAAATTCGAGGAAACACACATTTTAGTGATGAAATTTATAATTTTGAATTTTAATGCCGAAATTTGATCACTTTTTGGACAATAATAAATTACATTTTAGGTACTTCCAGTGTGACGGGTGATTAAAAAATGGATCATCATCCCCAAGCCTTATTATCTTTTCCAGAACAGGAGAAAATTACAAAAACCTTGAATTAAACCCGTGAAACTGATACTACCTATGATAAAAACCCTAACCTTTTCTCACAATGAAATAAAGCCTTACATTAGCTGAACAAAACATAGCTTACCATTATTTTTTACTTACAAAAACCTTTTGTTGACTGTTACAAATCTGCTACCCAAAGTGATGTGATAAATTATTATTGCTTAATATGTACGTACATACATTAGGTAATGGTTGGTGGTATGCTATTGAAAGGCTTTTTACGAATTCGTAATTAAAGAACAACAAACGTATCACGACGAAGTTGACGAAGAGAGATAAATAATCTTCTTCTTCTCTTCTTCAGGCTTTATTCATCCACTGCTGGATATAGCCCTCTCCTATATATTTCCATGTAGCCCGATCTGCAGTGCATCTGAGCCAAGTCACTCCAGCTCTAGCCCTGATGTCGTCTGACCACCTCGCTGCTGGACGTCCCACACTCCTGCTGCTCGTGCGCGGTCTCCATGTGATTACTCCGTGGGTCCACCTGTTGTCGGTTCGCCTAGCCACATGTCCCGCCCACTGCCATTTCAGAGTCGCTATGCGTTTAGCTATATCTGTGACCTTTGTGCGCAGCCGGAGGTCTTCGTTTCGCACTTTATCTCTTCGGGAGACTCCGAGCATAGCTCGCTCCATGGCTCTTTGGGTAAATTTGATTTTATGGATGGCCTCAACCGTTTCCGAAGCATATGTCAATATTGGGAGTACACACTGGTCGAAAATTTTAGATTTCAGGCACTGCGGGATGGACGACTTTAACACCCTCTTTAGCTTTCCAAATGCAGCCCATCGCAGCCAACTGTATACGTCGATCTATTTCTTTTTTAAGATTACATCGGCCCAGTGTGAGCAATTGACCTAAATAAACATACTCTTCGACCTGTTCTAGAGTATGGCCCCCGATATTAATGGGATCACCCTGCATGTCGATCGTAGCCATGACCGTGGTTTTATCCATATTCATTCCAAGACCGACAGTAAGAGATGCATCGTAAAGGTCTGTTAGCATCTGTTGTAGTTCTTCTTTGTTATCGGCTAGGATGACAATGTCGTCAGCGAATCTCAAATGACTTAAGTATTCTCCATCAACGCATATTCCAGAGTTGTCCCAATCTAGGATTTTAAAGATGTCCTCTAAGGCATTTGTGAACAATTTAGGGGATATTATATCCCCTTGCCTAACACCCTTCATTAGCGGGATGGGATTCGTAGTCTCATGGAGCTGAACCTTCATGGTCGCCGATTTATATAAGCTTTTGAGTACTTGGATGTATCGATAGTTATTAGTTATAGTATAGATAGATAAATAATCGCTATCGGCTAATCGGATAAAATGAGAATGACCTTACGCATCTCAATTCACACATAAGGCACTCTATCTAAATCCTTAAAAAAAATCAACCAATCAGATGGACGGAGGCGTAACGTAAATGTCTAAAGTCGGATTCAATAGAACTTGTTCATAATTTTATCAAACCTATCTTTGATTTGTCACAGACGATGAACCATAGTTTAATTCACGTGGAATTCACTTTTTTCCTATTCTAAAGAAGAAGAAAAAGAATTTATTTAATACACACATACAAACAATTAGGTACAGAAGATAAAAATAATATTAAACAAATATATTATAAAAATAAATAAACAAAAGTAATTAAGTTTGATGAAGGTGGTGTGCAGCACCGGAAAAAGGGGACTGCATCAGCCTGTTGCCGTAGGGGTAAGGGGTTTGTTATAAGGGGTTTGTTTACATTATGAACAAGTTCTATTGAATCCGACTTTATGGACAATAGTACCACCATGGCACAACAAACTACGGATTAAACGATGTTCACGTCACCGCACAAGGATACGTCATCAAACTAGTGTTACCATAGATGACGTACGTTTGTGCTGTGACGTGAACATCGTTCAATCCATAGTTGATATGCGTAACCAACTTACTGATAAAACTAGTGTATTTTACCTAAAAATCGTCCGTGTTAAGTGAACGTTATATAAGACAGTGAAATGGGAGTGAAAGATGGTGTGGATCCGGCAACCTAACCTCCAATTGCACTTGGAATGCAAGACACTGGGCATTCCTAGTGCACACGACTCTCCCTTAATCTCGACGTTGGTAAACTGTTTTTCTCAAAACAGTCGCCAAAACGTAACTATGAACGTTTTTTTTTTCAAGATTCTAACACTGTCATTGGCCAAATTGCAGAGTGTGCACTAGCAGAGGCCATTCATTAAAGAAAAAGAAGAAAAAAACACTTACTGTTGAGTGGCTCCACTGCTACAAAGAAATTTTATATTTTTACTATTTCCCCTTTCCTCCTCCCCCCACCGAAATCCCAGAATAAAAAAACGGTCCTGTCACGGAGTAGCGTAGTGCAGAAAACCCCACTAATTATAATTAATTTTTTTGTCGAAAATGGTGATCCAATTAGACTTAACTCTTAATATGAAACACGAGGAGGTGCTATGTTGTAAAGAGCAATCAATAGTTTATTCAAGACTTATTTTCTCCATGAAATTTGTATAAATTAGTTCATCAGATGCCTACTTGATTTCAGAAAATTAATTGAACTTCAATGTTATTAATTTACAATTTCTCGTGAAAATCCTTGTGAATTTTCAAATTCAGATCAAATAACAATTTCTAATTCATTAGACATTGTTATCTAATTCGTTAGACTAACATAACGAAAATGTAAATGACCAGTAAATATGACCTATTTCGTCCAATAAAAACATCGTGACGAAAGATAGCTGCACACTGTGATACTGTAGTGTGTGAATGGGGAAGCATGGCATGGCAAACCGCCCCATTAAATATGTCAAGAAAATCGTTCTATGTTATGTATGATCACGACCCTCTACAATAAAGAATACGACTAAGAAGAATTAATACTGCGACATCAATCTGGTGCCCAGGCCAACGAAATTATATATATATTTACAAACTACAAAAGAATACTGATATTTCACGAATGGACGATATGTCAATCAGGCAAATTAGTAACTGGAAGCGTCTCGTGCGTATGAATTTTCTCAGAATTTATCTATATTGAGCAATATTGGGTCTTTGAAAACACCTAACTATATTACCTAACTACGAAACACTCGTGTGGTATAGTTTATTACGTAATGATAACGAGAAATAAGTGGCTATAATATTTTTCTGCCAATATGAAATACCTAATTTAATAATAATGTTACCTACAAACTAATTTGCACAGTCCACATTCTGTTTTATGTGAAGAATTCACTTACGAGAATGGCGCTGATTTCCAATAAACAGTGACCAATGTCTAATTGAAATCTAATTTCATAAATCTATTAAGTAACATTTGAATATGTGAAATTAATATACATTTCCAGTACTTATACTCGTATTATATTTCATTTTTATATTTTTCTTTATTTTATGTCATCCCAGACCTCTTTGTTATTGTACATCTTGTTATGGTTGGGTATGGTTTGGGTATGGGGGTAGGTATTTTTAGCGGAAATACCCACTGGGCTTTATTTACTTATTTAGTTTTTTAATTCGCATAGCTTTATCTGTTAATTTTTTCTCCAATCATTTAGTTTTACAAATAGAGACACCAACATTACTCACACAATTCTACTTCGCCAAATCACATGACTTACAGTACATTTAGGTACAAACAACACACACTCCCCAACACAGCGCCCACGACACAGGATTACCTAGTGTGGGTGGTAATCGTAGGCTCGGTATTAGGAAATATGTATGTTATTTTTTAATTTAATTTTTTGTAGTATTCATTGTACCTTTCCGTTGTAGTGTTGTCGTTAAATAAATTTATTATTATTATTATTAATTTTAGTACCTATAGACTTATACTAAAATGCTGACCCGTTTTAATTTAAACCATTATGTATGACTGAACCACTTTGTGTTACTGATTGGGGTTTCGTATTGAACAAATACCAAATGGGAGTAAAAAACAAATTCGAAGCTGGCCGGTGGTCTATATATAAAGAAATAAGCGATTCTAAAATACGCCGGTCAACTTGACCACCACTGTGGCTAAATTGGCAAAACACGCCGGCTACGGTACCGGTGGTGTTTTCTTTGTATCGCTTAATTCTGATATTTGTAACATTGTAATTAAACTCACCTGACTCCTTCCATAAACGCCAAGGAATCCAATCGTAATAGTGTTCTCGCTGGTCCAATTTCGCCTCAAACTGGGACACAACTTGGCACCCCCGCACTCACTGTTCACCACGTCCAGCAAACCGACCCCATTCGCCTCTATCGTCTCTATAGACACGTCTTCTACCACTGAAGTCACTCTATAGTTCGTCAAATACACAGAATCCAAATTCTTCGCTTGAATAATCTCTGTTTCTTCGTTAACATGATCTGTATCACACGTTTTCTTGTTGGCTACAACTTCGAATTCCGAAATGTTGTTTGCGATATATTTTGTGACGTCATACGTTGTATTATAATCATTGTTTAAATCAATCTTTTGATATTCGGTGGAGTTACAAATAGTTTCGTTTGTTACGTCTTTGGATAATGTTTCGTTGTTTTCAGCGCTGATTGCGTCATTTTGTTCGTTGATTGGCTCGCTGGCTATGACGTCACTTATGTATATGATCATAATGTAAAGTAATAGTACTCGGTTCGCCATTTTGCCGCTATTTCATTTTTGTAGTACCGCTGTTCAGAGCTGGTGTATCTGAAAGAGAAACGATTTTGGTTAAAAGCGGCTCTTCTTCTCAAGGGGTTTCGGTTAGATTCTTAGTCGAAAAATGTACAGATAACAAGTCTAGGGAGATTTTTTTTTTTTTATTTACTTCTAAACCCGCATTTGACCTCGATCAAGAGAGAGATTGAGAATGAGATTGTTTCGAACACCTAAGGATTTAATTGTACATAACTATAAAGTATCTAATACCTGTATGGAATCTACTTAATACCATTGTACCTAGCTATTTATAAATTGTACACGTAAGTACCTAAGTCAGGCGATCCTAGCCTAACATTTGGGGCAGGCTATAAAGGAAACCATCAATTTTAGGGAAGGGTCACATGGGGAGTCCCACTGAATAGAAGATAATCCTGCAATGTTTTACCACTAGAGGCGCCATTAGCACAAAGGTACGTAGCCAATCAACATGTAGATACGTTCCTTTCCACCAAATCTTTTTTTTACCCTTCAGGCTCGCGCCACGATGTCTTAATAGATTTTTTAGGTTTGCTATTTTGAAATGACCATATAATGCCATGACATTATCACAATTTTACGAGAAATTTGTGAAATCTTCAAAAATAACGTTTCGTTTTGCTTTTCTGTTTACGGGGTGTGCTCGTGGTTATGATACGCTTTGCGTTTTATGTCCCATTTAAGGTTCAATCTTTTTATATTTATGCTCAGCTACTTAATGGACCTAGATTTTTTATAGTAAAGCCCCTGTATTTCCAGTTACAACGTTTTGTCAAATTCGGATTTAAAAGGCTTTTAAAAGTCTAGAAAAGGAATTAAAATAGAGAATGACACTCTTTTAATAACATAAGTGCTTTTAAACAAAACACAAAACTCACAAAACTTTTGTCTCCATTTCTGACTCTCTCGGGACACGACTAACATATTATGAGTAAGTGTCCCTAGATCCCTTGTCGACAAAATGTCCTGGCCACTTCACTGTCGGCTTTATTACCTTAGGATAGAGTTCTTTTCTTTATTGTCAATTTTCTAGGCAGTTACTATTCTAGGCGTCGCGTTGGTACATCGTACGCTTTTAGCTTTAGTAACGTTAGAAGCCACAAATTATCTATCTTTTAGATGCTAGGAAAGAGTATTACATTACCTTACCTCTTGTTAATTATTTACCTTTTTGATGTGTTTTTCTTCCTTAAGACCAATAAAAGGATATTATTTTTTAAGGAAGGTTAAGTAACTACTTTTAATTAAGAGTAAAACAGTAAAATCACGTTTAGGTTATAAAAGATCTACGATCAAAGTCGCGGAGGATCTTAATGATCTGTTAATTTACACCAATTAGACACCCCCACATATAAATAGTACAACATGTAACACGTCTCGCTTCCCCTAATCCCCATCGCTGGTAACAAACGACGTAAAAATCGACCGTGTTCCCAATTAAAAACAGAACGGCGTTCGCATTCCAGCATCTACAATCATTAAGTACCAGGTTGTACAATAAAATAAACGAACACCTTGATATCTATCCACTAAATAAAAATAATTGTAAAGTAAAACTTAATAGATGGCTACTCTCTTTAGATTACGACAAAACTGAGGCTCTAACATTAAATTTTACAACTAAACTCATTACGTTCTTCAGATTATTAACACTTAACTTCCCACACTCACACACCCACTCACCCTACACTACATATGCACACTTACATCATTACACACTCCCACACAACCTAAACCCCCCCCCCCCCCCCCCCCCCCCCATACTCACTCTTACCATTACCTTTACTAAATTCCTTTATGATTAAATTTTCCAAATTCCTTTTAGGTTAAGAATATAATTTGTAATTTGCTTGCACAGAAAGTGCGACGGAATCCCGGCTTACAAGATACAGGTTTTCGACCTAGTTTGTAAATCGGAGGTCTTTTTTTTGTGTGCCCTGTAATAAGTAAATAAACTTTTTCATTTTCATTTTTTTTTTCATACATTCACACATTTTTCTGAATCCGGAATTTCCTGAAACACCTCTAGCACACTGAAAAATACATGTCTATGGGTTCTATCCGATTCTGTATCGAAATCCCTAAAGCGTGTTAAAGACCCCCTGATTTTGTTCTACCTACTTGACAACAACAGCATAATACCTGTAACCGAATTACCCCCCTCCCCTTCAGAGCGTGACTTTCCACCCTTCTCCCTAAAGCCCTAGTCATTCACCTTAATCTCACAGTAATCTTGAATCAACTCCAGTTAAGGTGCAACTTCACGGTCCGTTTATACAAATTATTTTACGCATTCATGTCGTATTTGTATAATATTTTTTAAATTATTGTTACTATTAGTCAATCATGCTGTTTGTGTATTAACCCAAAGATGTGTCTCACAGAAATCGAACTAATAGCGCTCTCTGAATTTCAAAATCCTTGGGTTACGTTTATATATTTAACACTTTAATGCACAAAAGTAGTACATGAGGCGAGCTTCCTTTCTTTCTTTACGTTAAAGAAAGAATTTATTTCCAATAGCGCAGACATACAAACAATTAGGTACAGAAGATAAAAATAATATTATAAAAATAAATTAACAAACGTTACCTGAATCTATTTTGAAAAGATGATTTAAAAGTTTTGAGGTGTTGATCGCTTTTAAAGTTTAGAGGTAGAAACTACAGTAAATTATTCGGTTATGACATGTAAGTGTATTAAGGTGTATATAATATGTATATCTATGCATTTAACTGTTTTAGTATACCTACATATTTATTTATGGACATCATATTAGTTTTATTTTACTAAATTTACTGTATATTAAGTAATAGTAACCTTTTCTTTCTTCACACTACACTGTTGCTAATCTCTTTAATGACCAAATAACTTCAGAGGTTGCCTGGAAGAGATCGCTTTAAGCGATAAGGCCGGCTTTGTACATATCGTGCTATTATTCCTGTAGTTTTTACTTTTCCTGATTTTGTGTACAATAAAGTGTTTCTATCTATCTATCTATGAACTTGGCGGACACACTGCCGTGTGTCTAGATTTGAAATTCTGAAAAAATGGCAACCCAGCCGACGCACCATTGTGCATAAAACGTCATGAAAATCGTAACTGTTTTGCCTGATCTTCTTGTGCCATCAGTGTTTCAGTGTTTCTATTTATCTATCTAAGGTGATCAGATCACGTATCTGGACGAGCCGAATGCGCCGATCCAGCCACATTTTGTGATGATCTTGCGCACCTATCCGCATCGTCCGCGTCGCAAGAATCGCCCGCGCCGAAGAATCGTCCGGCAGACCAGGGTTGCCAGTTATGATTTTTCAAATTTCTCCTTATTTATAGTTGCTTGCTTATAGTATGGTTAGTGGCCAACCTATTTGTCAGAGTTGTTCAGGCCGTCCGTAGGCCTCTGACATGGCTTAACGACTACTGTCGAACGACAACAACCGGAACCGACTGCTTAACGTGCTTTCCGAGGCACGGAGGAGCTCACATGAAATATGCCACTAGCGGTCACCCATTCTGGTACCGACCGCGCCAACGTGGCTTAACCTGCACGATCACTTTCGGACCGTGCTCGCAACTAAGCTACGAGCTCCTTTAGTATTTATAGTTACTGTTTAGTTGACTTCGATAGACCACGGTCTATCAGAAGAACCAGACCAGCTTCATCCACATCACTTGTGCGGAAACCGAGTCGTGAAGTTGCACCTTAATGTTACAGTAACAACGAGGGTGTCCAGAAGTGATTAATGACATACCTTACAGTGTTAACGATTGAATTTCGGAGGTCGCTGTTTGACTTTAGTAACAGTTAAGAATGTTAAAGCTGCGTACTATAATTAACAGGAAACAACTAGGCTACTCTAATAAAAAAATATAAAAAAATATCTTTTAAACACAGGTTGATTTAATAAAACGTTCGTATTTACGTTCTTCTACATATTAAAATTGATTTTCAGAATCATATACCTACTCAATACTCATTTATTCAACCGTATGGAACATTACAGATCACTGGGTTTAAATCACTAAACATGGCTGGCACGGCATTATCACGTTTTATGATAAAACCAATACTTAACTATAAAATCAATTATGTATAACTTATAATGACATTTAATTTAATTTATTTCGTTACCATTTATTACTATTATAATTTATTATAATCTCTTATTTTATATTGCGGTGCCCTACTCATGGTTTCATGTACGATCATATAATATATATTTTTTTAAGACCAATTGTGACACATGAAAAGCAATAAATGGTATGAGTATGAGTATGATTACGAAAGACGTTTCTTGCACAACTGTACTGTCTATCTAATAAAATAATAATTAAATACAAATAATAATTAATTACTCCTAATTAATTAATGGTTTAAAAACCGGCCGCAAGCCTCGAGAAAACATTCGTTTTACACCCACCATAATAATAATTACCAATAGCTGCTGTAAACAGGCATTGTCGTTAATAAATTAAAATATATAATACAATAAATAATTATGACTAAAATACTGGTGTTGGGGCGTTGTCAGTTTTAAAATAATTATTATGTCAATTTAAACTTAATACTACTTTGAATGTCAAATAATTTATAATTACCTTTACAATTAAAACATAATTAGAATGTCATTGAAATGAAAAGTCTAATAGTAGTAGCTTCATTCTGAGTCGTTTTCCTAGTCGTCTAGACGTATTAAAGTGGTCACTTTATTTAGTCTGGAACTAAAACGACTTGCAACATAGCTATACCACCAATATGTCTAAAAGTCACTTATCAACAGACAGAAGAAAAAAATTTTTTTTTTTCAGAAATCCCTTGTTAATGGAAGAAATAGATTTTTTATTATAGTGACGCTAGTCGTTTGCTGTTAAAATTCGCACCGACTCGAGTATTCCACATCGCATACTTTAATACAAGAGACGAAATGATTACACCTAGTATGTTCATTTAATGAGTAGGTAGGTTTATTAAAATATTTTCTAAATGTAAGTTATTCTAATTATTTGGAAACGAAGGACCCGCCACTCACCCTCAATCAACTACCTTTTCTGAAGATGGTAGATCCTGATATGCAGGTTTACCTAGGGAGGTACCATGTACCCTCTTACCTATTTCTGTTGCAAAGCAGCAAAGCTTCCATTTCTGTGTTTCGGATTGAAGAGTAAGAAAGGCAGACACTTCACCTCAAGGTAGCCAGCGCATCGAAAACCCGTCACTAATTCTAGGTACCATTGACATAGTGGATGCGCTTCAAAACTTTCAATGCTACGAACTACGCTTGAACTACACGCTACGCTCCAGCTACGCCAGGCGTAGAGGTGCTACGCAGGGATATTTAATGAGTTTGAAACAAACAGCTATAAAGGGCAAGTAGCAACTTGGCAAGGTTATTTCGAACTACTTTTTATTAGCAAGTAGATAATAAAGTTATTACCCACCAATTTAAAAACAACGGCACATTAATATTAGCGAAACAATCAATGTTCGAGCAATTTCTTTGTCTTCGGATAGCACACGACAAAACACGCAGCCAAGTTGGCGGTCAAACCAGTTCTGGTTGGTCTATGGCCGGTAGCAGCCATGCAAGCTGTGGCGGGAGAAATACCCACCCAAAGGTTTCATACCGCCAAAAGAAGACCTACCACCGGGTTTCAAACTCCCGTGGCCAACCTGGAAAACGCTTAATCGCCTGCAAACCCAGGTTGGCTGTTGCGGAGATAATCTTCACAATTGGGGGTTTTCCAGCGATCAAGTAAAGTATGAGTGTGATGTCTCCCCTCAAACCATGGAGCACTTGCTCTGCTGTCCCGCGTGTCCGACCACCTGCACGCGGGAGGACCTTTTCGAGGCCAACCAGAGGGCTTTCGATGTGGCTGCCTTCTGGTCGGGAAAAATTTAATTCGGATCATCAACACGAAAGAAGAAGAAGCAGGCCAATGTGGCGCGACGCTCGTCGAACGTAAACAAAGTAAAAATCAGCTGGACTATATCGCGATCCGGCACAGAATTAATCTACCCACATTTTGTCCGAACAAAGAAATAAAAAGGTTTGTTTATATATTTGCGAACACTATTATTGGCTGAAGGGACATAGCCAAAAATCGATTTCTGTTACACCTGCTCAAAACCTGGTCTATTTAGATACTGAAAACTGTGCTGGAAATACATACCCAGCATTGAGTGCGGGAATAATTACTCACGATGGGAAGTACACAACAAACAAGTAACATAGCGACTTGATTATACCGAATAAAATCAAACCGAATCTTCTAAACGAATGATTTTATATAGGTAAGTCCGTGATGATATTTTGTGATTAATGTTTTAATAAGACATACAAACATACATACCCTATGTCCCTTGCGGGGTAGGCAGAGAGAACGGAACGCCACGAATCCCTGTCTTGGCACGCTTCTCTAGCTTCCTCTACAGTCATCCATCGTTTCACGCATGCTCGCCGTAATAAGACACAATCTTAATTTATTTGAATTACTGTTTTACTTCCCAAAAAGAAGGACGGCGACCCAGCGCCCAGTTATTATGAACTAAACGAAAACCTCTTTAGTTTTAAATATAATTTTATGCTAAGTAATGTCAAAAATATAAATATATAATAATATAATCAATGTCATACTATAACTAGGTAAAATTATATAATATAATTCAAACAGAGCGTCCCCCCGCGAAGTACCCAAAATACTCGCGGCGTTCCCTCGCTGAATGGCTATGCTAAGTTATTTAATACAAGTCGTACATTTTTAGCAGTAGGGAAGTTAGTAATGAAGAATTTTTAGAATATGTTTTTTGAAATAAATGCAATAACATAACGCAATTGATTCAGTTTGACCTTGACTCTAACTGGACTACTCACTATCTGGTTCGTTTTTCCTCTTTGGGTTATGTCAAAGCAAAAACAATCTTGTGCGTGTGGGAATAAGATTTACTTTTAATGACAGTTATATATCTAGTCAGGGTATAAATGTATGGTTCCACCTCAGATAGACAGAAAGAATCGTGGCTGCCAATAAACTGTTAAAAACATAGAGCCTCAAAATGTATGTAAAGTCGCCATCCTTCTTTATACATCTTTCCTTTTCAGGACGCTTCTCAAAAAACCATCAATCATTTATACACTCATTTTATCATTTATCATTTATATACTCAGTTCACTTCCATCCTTAGACTATTCAGTACAAGATAAAACACCATTTTGGTTAGATTTTTTTTAAGGCAAAGAGAAGTGAGCCCATACAGCCATGTCTGATGTAAACAACTCTTTCAAGTGTACATTAAAATGCTGGTGTGACACATTTCAATGCTATCTGGGATAATCTTCCACGCTTCTGCACCATCCGAGCCAAAGAAGAAGGCGTCCCGGACGCAGTATGGCTCTTCAAAATCCAGCCAAGTACGGATCGGGCTGCAGCGTTTTATTTGACTTTACTTCACTGTCCCACACATTATTCACATCTTGTCGAAATTCTTCGAGCAAGAAACACCATTCTTACTAGAAAAGCACTACTGTAAAACAATGTGCAAGACAAAACGAAACAAAGCTGACGTGGATGCCACAAAAGCGCGAGAGAAACTCTTTGGTTAGATATATATTTTAAAGCCACTAAGAATATACTCATCAAGAAATGGCCAGTCATTTATAAAACACACAATTCACTGTCATAAATTACACAGTACAAAATCAATCAATCAATATAACTTTTTAAGCTTTCGTAATTATTGTGAACAAAACAACCCCAAACCGTGTAATGAAGGCCGTGTCGAACTATAGTAGCAATCAATTAATTCTGATTTTTTCGTGTGAGAGGGTGTGTGTGTGTGTGTATATATATTTTTTTAATTTTAGAAAAACATACAGCTTATATGCATCTAAATACCAAAACATAGTTTACATACGCCAATAAAGTTTCCACTTATAAAAATCGCATGCTTAGAATAAATGAATTGGCACAGTTCATCCAATACAAATGTTATTGAGAAAATATAGACAAAACATTAAATAATTTGACTGAAAACTGAAACTTAAAAACAATCCAAAAGAATAAAGGAGTTTAAATAATAAAACACTGAAAAAAAGTCCTGTCAAAACACTACTACTTATTGATTACTGTAACAAAGCTATTGAATGTTTCATTAAATATGTTTATGTATTATTAGTTATTGTAAATTCGACAAGTTCTTACGAGAAAACCGTTTTCTGCGTAATTGGTGTTTTGCGTAATATATCGTGTGTATCACGTGAGGAAAGACCACGTGTCACACTCGTGTTGGAAAATTACATTCGCAGCGACAATTGCGGTCATTCCCCACTAGTTAATCTACTATTGTCGCGCTACCTAGGTACTTAATTATTACACTCGGTAGAAGTGAGCCGAGCATCTTGTCCCGAGGGATGTTTGTTTTCAATTTCTAATAATAAAATTACGCGCTACGCAGTTTTCTGCCACATTAAATTGAGACGAGGTACGCAAAGAGAACAATAAGAATGTCGTTGACTCGTAACTCCATTTTATTACTTAGGAAGTTGACGTTTCGGGAAGTGGACATTTTAGGAAGTGGACGTTCTGAACCTGAGCGATATAATTGTCATATTTTCAAGTGAGGGTTTCTTTTCTCAAACGATCTCTTTCGGCCAGGGGGCACTTCGCGGGGGGCTCCTGAAATGATATTATATAATTTTTACCTAGTTATACTATGACATTGATTTTATTATTTTATTTTTATATTTTTGACATCAAATTATTGACATGTCACATCACAAAATGATCTCTTTAAAGTTTTATTTTCAAACAAACATTATGTTATATTTACGTTTAAGTGCAGTCGTTATAGATAAAGTATACCATCTGTCAACAACCTTTTTTTATATTTACTTCTAAACCCGCATTTGACCTCGATCTCGCCTGATGGTAAGCGACGATGAGGTCGACAATGGAGCATGCGGGTCCAGTAAATGCCTATTCACTCTGGCCTTGAAGATCCCAAGGTTGTAGGTTTCGGGAAATACAGACGCCGGCAGGCTGTTCCATTCCTTACCTTCGATTAAATGTTAACCTTATGTCTGGGCAATATGGTATATTTCAGATTCTCAAATTTTGGCGTTTTGGGTATGATTACCAGTGGTCGTCTGTACACAAAAACATAAAACAATTAAAAATAAATTAATGTAGCTTTCAAAGGTAAGGTAAGGTCTAGTTTCCTGAGAGCGGCATGGTCCCCAGGACACTGGGTGCATTGCCTCCCTGGATCGTCTTTGCGCGAGGTATACGCGCCAGCCCTGAGGTCACTCAAGAAAAGGACCAGCTGGGTAGAAATCTTTTGGTTCTATTTTTGTGTGTTCATGTATCCACTACATCATCAGCAGCCTACTCTAGTCCACTGCTGAACATAGGCCTCTCCCAGGGCGCGCCATTGAGCCCGATCTTCGGCTCTTCTCATCTAGTCGCTGCCAGCCACCTTGCGCAGATCGTCACTCCATCTAGCAGGGGGTCCCACTACAAGAGCTATAAAATCGTAATTATTTAAGTTACATACTTAGTTTGAAGTTGATTCTCAAGTAGGTTTAATATTATGAAATTGCACTAGGATTAGATATTAACTAGATTCCATAATATAAAAATTATATTTACATAAATAGTTAGATGCCGAGTTTTTTAGTAGGTAACAATATTGGTAATATTTTAAACATTACCAGTATTCTTCATAGACCACTCCAAAGACTAAAATGCCTGAGTGATCCACCACAGTGGTCCAAAGGTGGATTTGAACCAGCGACGTTTGCGCTGCAGTCTCGTGCCCTAACCATTAAACTCTACACGAAATGACTGAGTCATTTTCAGACTAACTTCATAATTATAAAGTCGTTATCACAAAATAAATTCCTATAAGTCGAAGAAAACAAGAACAAACTTGCGAACAGAACAGCAGGCGAATAAACTTATTTTAAAATACCATTCGACCAATGTTGTAAACTTGTTCCACAATATAGGTAAATAGAAGTAATAAGCTCAGTAGAACATCTTGCGATTGAATAAAACGGCAGTACCAGGGTACAGAGTCAACATAATTGGTAACAGAAGCAAATAGGGTCCTCATCGTCCAAAAAAGTGTGTACGTGCTTTGTGCAGAGATTATTACATGGATTCCTTTAGACCTCTTTTTAAATCTACACAAATTTTGCCTGTACCATGTAGGTACATTAAGCAGATGTGTATTTTCGTTCGACAATATCCGCAATATTTCAAAACACACGCTGATATCTTCCCGAGGTCTACAAGACACAGAAACCGTCTCTATTTGCCAAGTTCCAGAGTAGATTTGTATAAAAAGAAATCCTTCTGTATGGCAATTTTAGTGTATAATAATCTGCCTAGTCGCCTTAAAAATGGTCCTGCTAGTGCTAATTTAAAACTAATATTTCCAAGTGGCTTCTAGACAAATGTTATTACTCCATAAAAGAGTATTTCAATGACACTAACAAATAGCAGAAAAGATTTGCATACCGTTATCGGTGGAACATATGATACCTATGCTTTTTAAATCACCTGTAATTTTCACTATGTTCTGGCAAATAAATTTCATTTCATTTCAGACATGAGTGAACTGCACAGTCACGACCCATGACACCTGCAGTGGGTACGTGAGTGCCTCCGGGTCGATCGCACAAACATTCAATAGTACTTATAGGAGCAGACTTCACATTATAATAAATAATGCGTGGCAAAATCGCAAACATAAGTAAAGGAAACAGTATGGAGAAAGCAGTATACTTAATTGTAACTTTTTTTTCTTTTATGAATGGTCCCTGCTAGTGATTTACACTGCAATTTGGCCAATGACAGTGTTAGAATCTTGAAAAAAACTCGAACGTTTTGGCGTCTGTTTTGTAAAAAACAATTTACCAACGTCGAGATTAAAGGAGAATCGTGTGCACTAGGAATGCCTTGTGTCTTGCATTCCAAGTGCAATTGGAGGTTAGGTTGCCGAATCCACACCATAACCTGTTAGTTCACTCCCATTTCACTTTCTTATATAACTTTCACTTAACACGGACCATTTTAGGTAAAATACACTAGTTTTACGAAAAAATAACCACTGTAAACCGGTTTTAAACAATAAAATTGAACGAACACGCCATGACAGCATGAACGCAACAAAATAACCTGTAAATGTAACTTAGTAAGCTACTTTTGTATGGCGGATTGTCAGACAGATAGCTACTCTTCGATATCCTGTCAATGTAGTAGTATAGTGTACCTACTTGTCGATAAAACGAATATCCTTATGAGTGTGAGTGAAATAGTTATAGACATTGTACGAGAAATATGACGTCTGCTTTATATATTTCATGTTTGTGACACTCTAACTCTACTGTTTTTACTTATAATTGTGCTTGTACGAGTACAGTCAAGCTGGTAACTTGTAAACAACTTAACTTGTGAATGGGTAATAAATCATTCAGGCACTAAACGCGTGGGTATTAAGATTAAGAGAGTAATATGTATGCAGATTATTGCGGTATTGTTTGTAATGAATAACATTTAAGGACTAAGGCTGCCACTAGAACCGTTATTGCTACAATGTTATAATGATGTTTACATTTTTAGGGTTCAATTCCCTTTCAAAATATTCATCTTTTAACTAGTTAGAGGTAATAATTACCATACAAATAACTATATCCATTTCACTCCTTCCCCGAAAGTACCCGTAAGTAGAAGATACCCCTCTATCACCGGGAATAACCCCAGCAGCACTACGACCCTTGAGGATCTTTTGTGCCTACCCCATTTTACACACTGGTCATATCAGTGTGCAGGTTTCCTCACGATGTTTTCCTTCACTGTTGGAGCAGTCGGTAAATGCACGTAAGTCTTCGAAAAATACGAAAAACTCATTCTCATTAACTGCATGTCTGAGGAAATTAATAACTTTTCGAAGGCGTGTGAAATCCACCAATCAGTAACACTGGGCCCGCTCGGTGGATCATGGCCCGTACCCCTTTATGCAAGAGAAGGCCTGTGCCCCAACATTGGAGACGTTAATGGCTGATGATGATGATTCTGGTTTTGAATAGTTCCAATTTTAATGACTTCTGTCTTTTTTTCAGAACAATCTAGGAATAAATACCTCAAAATGTACAACATTTTCTATACTATATTCTCACCCTTTAGACGCGGACTACACGGCGACGGTTCCTAAGACGGTTCCAGTATCGGTCGAATCCATGGAACCGGAGCTTCATATAAATTCAAACAAAAATACGCTGTCGACTACACGTATAACGGTTCCACTTGGACCCGGCCAGCGCGGTTTCAGAACCGAGTGGGCGGGGCTTGAGCGCAACGCATGTACTTTGAATGCAGTCGACTACACGGTCGGTAGCGGTTCCTGAACCGAACCGTCGTCGTGTAGTCCCAGCCTAAAGTCTGCCTTTTAACAACGCATTGTTTACACTAATGTTAAATGCTGCTAATATACGAGTTATATATAAGTACTTACTTGTTTTGACGTCCTTTCATTTTACCTTATCCTCTGAAGATCCTTACTTTTCCTAGTAGCCTATCTCGCTCATGTCGGAAGATACCTCTACGAATTCATCCCTACATCAAAGTAAAATCTCCATTAATTGTTTCACCGGCAAGCCTGCGCCTTAACTTCCGAATCCTTTTCAACAGAATTGAAGACGTCCTGACGCAGGAAATTCAATTTAATTAATTTTAAACTCATTGACTATTTAATTGAATTCGTCATTCATTTGTTTTAGACTGCGTATTTGACTAAGTAATAGCTTTGGTACTCGTACATATTTCTCGTCTTTTCTTAGTAATTTTAATTATTGCGATCGGTGTTAAGGACAATTAAATTATTTTTTCGTAGGATTTTCAGTATCCAGTCGTCTTAGAACTAAGACTATATTATTTTGTATTAATACTTATCAAGAAAAAAAAAACTTAAACTACATTCCATTATTCTATTATACAAAGACAAGCGCATGGGCAGACGATATGGACGAGCTTTTTTTCTTTTATTTTTAATTTTTATTATTATATTATAAAGGCTGTGAATGGGAGTTGAAATGGCCCCGCCACAGCTTGCTATGGCTGTCGTTTGTAGAAAACAGTTGTTCTATTTTCATATACGTTTATAGTTGTAGGTTGTAGATACTGTCGGCGAATAAAGTGCTCAGTGCTCAAATATATTTATTATGATGATAAAATGTCATCTTCATGCTATATCCCTTGTGAGGAAGGCAGAGAGAAAGTAGCACCACGAATCTCTCTGTCCTGGCATGCCTCTCTCGCTTCCCCTACAGTTCACGCGCATGCTCGCCGTTGTTGGGGTTGCCTGCTCTGTAATCTTTGAGCTCTCTGTCAATATGATCTTTCAATATCAGTCTAGGACGACGGTGCTATGCTTCGATCACTAATAATATGTAGTAATAATATGTAGTCACATACTTTGTAAGGGTATTACGAGGAGTGCACTTTAAATTTATTGCGACGTAACCACTTTTTTTTCCAGCAGTACTTTGCGTTAGGTTAATAAAGAGGAAGGAAAGAAGAGCGTCGGTGGCACAGTGGCTAGGACACCGGACTCCCATGCGGGAGGTCCGGGTTCGAAACCATGCAATGCCATGTACAAATCAGTTTTTCCGATTCTTTCGAAGACTTACGTACATTTACCGACTGCTCTAACGGTGAAGGAAAACATCGTGAGGAAACTTGCATGTCTGAGGAAATTAACAGTTTTCGAAGGCTTGTGATCCATCAATCAGCATTGGGCCCGCTCGGTGGATCATGGCCCGTACCCCCTAGTGCAGGGGAGACCTGTGTCCCAACAGTGGGTCCAAAGATGCTTTCTTATTCGTTGTAAGGTAATCAAGATTCGGTCAAAGAAGCCAACTGAAACTTTCTGAAAGCTTCAGCCTACTCAGCTTGAAATATTAATTACCTCCTGCTGTTCTTTTAACGGTTTTGTTTGATGGAAAAGGCAATCATTGTGTACAGTCGACCACAGGACAATCTACCCAAAACGTTAAAATTTGAGAATCTGGACTGTATTTTAATGCGCAGGCATAAAGTTGAGATTTAATCTAAGGTTTTTGACAGATGGTATACTATAGCTTGTGGGAGACTGTACCTAGTTTTGCATTTTCATGGTACTATTTAGTTTTACTTAGCTATGTGTATGATTTAACTACCGTTACTTGCTGGCATTAGAACAAAGTCAAAGAAAAACGAGGGTATTATCGCAAATAAAAATTAAAAAATCAGATAAAATTAATCGACCACAAAAAAAAACAAAAGAAAAGGGTTTGCAACAAAACAATGTGTATGCTTTTTGACAATTTTCTATAAAATCGTTCTTTATTACCACATATATCATATGCTTGCACGGAAAGTACGACGGAGTCCCGACTTCCAAGATTCCAAGGTTTCGACCTAGTTTGAAAATCGGAGGTTCTATTATTGTGCCTTGTAATAAGTAAATAAACTTTTCATTTATTTATTTGTTCATAATTTTTAAAAACTTAGTATTTTTCTAATACGAGTACCTACATATTTTTATAGCATATAACATTAACAATTGTATATGGTTTTAGTAAAAAAACACGGTAACTAATTTTAAAACATAAAATACGTGCTGTGTTTCACGTTAAGGGTTACGACCTAGCTCATAACTTTATATTGATTTTTCTGTAATTTCTCTGGTTGTAATCTGTTGTGTTTACGTAATAAATAAATTAAAATTAAATAAAATTATCTACAATTTCCCGAGAATTGTTGGTTAGTTTTAGAAGAAAAATGACGCATTGTTGTCAGTAGGTACCTACAACAATGATGTTGTAAGAATTGCCGGTCTTGAAATATGACCCGGTTCCTCGAAATCTTAACCCTGTCAGAACAATCAATGTCAAGCCGGAGATATTTGACGGCAGGCTTCAGCCGAATATTTGGCGACAAAAGGGCGGTCGCTAACCAGGCCTCAAGGAGTCCTCCCAACCTACAGACACATAATATATACTATACTTTATTCATCTGCCATAGATTAACGTAAGGGGTGCTACACACATTAAAAACCCAAAATCTCGTGCCACACGTAAACAAACTTCTCCAAAATTAACGAAAAATACGGGAAGTTTCCAAGAAATTTCACTTCAATATATAGTATTAATAAGATTTAAATTATTATTAGTAAGATTTAAATGTTTCAAAATTAGTAAACAAGTCCAAAAGTGTTTTAGAAATAACCACTATTAGGTACTTTAATCACACTACCTGCGAATATCCTCAAGTTTGTTTCAGCGAGTGTAAAATGAAATTTGAAGCCTGCAACATTGCAATCTAAGCGTCTCTGTCTCGCGGCCGTACCGGAGATGTAGAAGGGTTTAGCTATCCATATTATTATTTTTTAATTTATTGAAAAAGGAGAGCAAACGAGCAAACGGACCACCTGATGTTGAGAGGTCACCGTCGCCCTCATAGACATCTCACCTCACTGTATTAATATTACAGAGTTTTAAGCGCTGCTAACCTTGAGGACTAAGATGGTGTGCCTCATGTGCTGGAAATTACGCTGGCTCTCTTACCCTTCAAACCGAACACAGAAATGCAAGCATTTCTGCTTCACGGCAGAAACTATATAATATTTAAATCTATGCATCCGCGTCACACGGCGGAGTCCCTAAGGATGTTTTATTTAAATTCTACTCTTTGATATATATACTCTCTGTTCTCTTATTATTTGATGGTATCAAAGCGCTACCTTGCGGAAATCCATTATGATATAATCCTTCTGAACTGTATGTTTGAGTGTATCGTCGATCTCGCCGTCTGTGTTGGATAAAATTTACGTATAACAACCAAAAAATTAGAAAAAAATTGTTATATGTCAATGTAAGTGGTTCTTACTGTCGATTTTTATTTTACTTTACAAAAATAGCGCCATACCTAATTTATTTTATTTTACTTTACAAAAATAGCGCCATACCTAATTTATTTTATTTTACTTTACAAAAATAGCGCCATACCTAATTTATTTTATTTTACTTTACAAAAACAGCGCCATACCTAATTTATTTTATTTTACTTTACAAAAATAGCGCCATACCTAATTCGTCAAATAAAAAAGCGTCGATGGCCTAGTGACTAGGACGCCGAGCTCCCATGCGGGAGGTCCGGGTTCGAAACCATGCAATGCTGAATGCCATGTACCAATGAGTTTTTCGGATTTTTTCGAAGACTTACGTACATTTACCGACTGCTCTATAGGTGAAGGAAAACATCGTGAGGAAATCTGCATGTTTCCGATGGCGTGTGATATCCACCAAACAGCATTGGGCCCGCTCGGTGTATCATGGCCCGTACCCCCCTTGAGCAAGGGGCCTGTGCCCCAACAGTGGGGACTTTAATAGGCTGATGATTTTTTGACACCTAATTACTCACTTGATTGATTCTACACATTTTAGGTGACACTTCAGAAATCTTGATGTATTGTTTCCTTGACGATAATAAGTTATTGAATAACTCTGCAAATATAAGTCCTACTAGAATACTTTTGCCATCATTCTAACCGACTAGTTCCGTTGCCCTTTAAAACGTATTCACGTCACGTCAGTCCCTCGACAATACGCTTACCGAATCAAAAGATTTTGTATTAAGGTTGGAATAGCCTCTTGCGACTTTCGTGTGGAGGAGGATTCAGTGTGGCAAAATGTGCAATATCTCAAATGACTAGTTAGGTGTAAATAGTCAAGTATAAATAGTCTAGCGTCTCAAAATAACTAGTCTAGTTTCGAAACTTCTAGAGTTTCAGAACCTAACAGCTTCCATAACATTACAAATTTATTTATCATTAAACTGACACTTTTTATACATGCCGGGAAACCAACTCTTATACCCTTTTGTTCGTGAAGGAACGAACACCTCCCTTAGAGGGGAAGTCTATTTTTATCTTTTATCCCAGGACCCTGCCCTAACTAAAGACAAATTGATAAGAAAAGGAACTTTAGGAAAAGCTAGCCAATCCAGTCGATAAATTGTCAAGAGAGATTGATCCTCGGAGAAAATGGCATATTGACAGCCTGAATGATTCATCTTCGTTGGAGCAGGTGGTTGAAGATGTTTAATTTAATTTAGCAATAAACGTTCCCGTAATAATTTTTGATATTTGAGTGTTTTATAATTGTGTTATACATATTTGATGAGTTTTGCTTAAAATTCGAAATAAGTTATCTTTTTAAAGGCCAGGGTTCAGTTCTAAGTGATGACTTTTTATATAAAAAATATGCAGGTATCTTTATAAATTAAAATAATAATTAATCACATTTTAAATACTGTCAGTGTAACGGGTATCTGCATCTTATGATGTGGTGATTGTACTACAATGTTCGTTCGTAGGTAGGCGATATTCTGAGTATGTACAGTCAGTAAAGAAATTGCTTTGCCTCCCTATCTGGAGTGTATGTTGCACATTACAGAATGACAAGGGTTATTTGGATCTGACACGTGACAATTAACTTATAACTTTATCGTATAGTCTCTCTATATTCAAAAACAAAACAACAAACAAACAAACAAACAATTTCAAGAACAAAATATCAATGAAAAATATTATGTGTATATACAAATGTAGGTAACACAAGTAAACAAATCATTTATTTCCATTTTTGTTCCACTACATACAATGTTTGTAACATGACAGGCATTATAGTACCTATTATTATATATTTTTACGTCAGTGACTTTGACTATGTAAGACGGCCTTAATCAAAAATCCCGCCCCGTGTCGACCCCGGCGCAAAGGTCCCCATGACGCTCGCGGCATTGCCACGCTGAATCGCCACGGCCAACCTCTGCACCAAGAACGACCCGGAGCGGGGGTCACAGCCCCTCTCTATCTCTTAATAAATTAAATGTAGGGTCTTAATAGACAATTATCATCTATACTAAAATAGAGTTAATCTGGAAATTTAAAATAAATACAAAATTAATATCGAATTATATTATAAAATTAGAGATTGACAATGTAAGGAATTATAAAATTTGATTACTAAATTATTCAGTTATGGACATTAAATGCACAGCTATAGTAGAATTTAATGCTAACTAAAAACAATATGAATCAAATTTTAAATTATCTAGCATTTTGTTCTAAAAAGTTCTCTATCCATATTTTTTTACCGAACTCACAAAGGGTAACTTTGTTTATTGTTTATTCACCGTGACTTCGTCGTACAGGTATATCATAGTTTGTGTGCGGGAAGTACAAGTCGTAGAGAGCACTGCATAGATCTTGCCAACATAGGTAGTACCTACTAACAATGAAATCCTAAAACTGACTAGTTTAATAATATATTGATGTATAAATGAATATATACAAGATGAAAAGAAAGTTGTAAAATAATTTTTTTTTATATAGTTATTACTATAAATATAAATAAACATGTTTATAGCTTTTTTATAGACCTCATAGTAAGCGGTCACCGTCCTCACCTAGCGCTGCGGGACTGTAATTAAATTATAAAGTTTTGTGTGTAAAGGTAATATTAAGGAAGTTGTGACGTTATTTCTTATTATTTATTTATTTATTTCCACTTTATTGTACAACAAGAGACATTGTACAAAGGGTGAACTCTTTATGTTACCTACTTTAGAAAAGCTTTTAAAATTAGAATTTTAAGAACGTGTACGTAGTCCGAATAAGTGATACTTACTTTTTAAAATCCGTCTTAAAATCAGAACCAAAATTCCCGAAACTGACAAGTTTTAACAAACTTCGTTCACAAACTTTACATAAAAAGTTTCACAAACCAGCCAGTCACATTTTTAAAACTAAGTTCAAGTTTTTAAAATAGTGTTTGTTGATAAAGTTTTTTGTAAACAACTTAAGGTAGCTTTGCGGTAGCTTTGAGTGTAACGCGTGTGCTTTCTACAAGCTCTCGCGATAGACTGACTGAAAGAAAGCTTCGCAAGCTCGAAGTCGTCGAGGAAAAGCGCCGACCGACGCAAGTCAATTCGTGGTATTAATTACACTAAATGTTGTTTTGCCACACATGTTATGTACCATAATTGAACACATTTTAGCAAGTTTTATTTATTAATTATTAAGAGCCATGCTGTGTCGTAGTACTTTGCTAAATGAATTAGAAAATTGTAGATACTGCTGCTCGAGGAATTTTATTCAACATTTTTTTTAATTTATTTACATTTGACAATTATACTTATTATACAAATACATATAATAAAATCATAAAAAGGTAAATTTTTGTATTTTTCTGATTTTTGAACGCACATCACGTTAAATCTTCTTAACGGATATTGGTGGGGTTTTCACGGATATATTTAAATAAGTCCAGATTGACATCTACGCCAGGTCATACACGTTTCGAGAATTCTACAAATATGGGGGTAAAATTAGTATGGAACGCAAACGAAGTTGAGGGCAACAGCTAGAAAATTAATAAATAATAGTTTTCTTGTCATACTTGTTATAATTCGAATTTCTTGAATAGACGAAGTAGTGTGCATAATTATTTCGTAGAGCCAAGGATAAGGATCACCTTAAACAACCTACCTTGAAACTTGGTAACACAATACTTGCCTTTTAACGATTTAGGTCAAACCTTCAATTTAAGGAATTGCGAGTTCAACCTTGGCGGATGAAAGAGCGCGACTAACTTTTTCTTTACGGTTTCTTAGTTACTGTCAACGTAATCTCCGCATAGACTTTCTCGGCCATCCTATTATATAAAAGACAAGGTATTTTTGGAAGGTGTAAGGGCGGACGAGAGGACGAGCGAGGTTTTTGGATGGGAGTTAAAATGGCCCTGCTAAATCTTGCTATAACTTTCAACCTACTTTCTCCGCTGGCGCAGCGACCCGAAGTGGATCTTGTCGTCCGATGCCAAAGAGCGCCATCGCTCTCTCTCGTGCACAGTCTCGAGCCAGTCCGGCCTGGAGCTCACACAGATTCTTCTCCACTTCATCGCGCCAGCGGTATCTGGGACGTCCGATCGGACGTTTTACTGCCGTATGTAACTCATTTAACTGCCGGATCCTCCCCCATCCTAGTGACGTGTCCGAGCCATCGGAGTCGAGTTGCTTTCGTTTCTCCAATAATGTTCGGCTCGTTCACCATCTCTTAAAGCTCCCTATTCTTTCTTATCCTCCACCCTCCGTCCTCCTTCTTGACTGGTCCAGAATCTTCCTCAATATCCTCCTCTCGGTAAAAGAATAAATATAACTTTCGACTATGGGGATCAAAATGAATTGTTTTAATTTTTACTTATATAAAAGTTACTTATGTATGTTAGTCTGTAAAGTATATACCTATGGGTCTTTTGTATAGTTAGCTATATAATTTGTTACATAAAGAATTTTATTATTATTATTATTTTAAACACTGTTTTTCTCCCATTATTGGGGTGAGTTTACCAAACTGTCGCGAGCTTTTGGCCAAACGACAGTATGAGTGAAAGACGTATTAGAAGTAGAGTTAATTATAGAAGAAATAAAGTGAGTTGATCGGTGTATGAGAGTGTTGATAATGAGTGAATGTGAGACGTTCATGTATCCATGGACAGGAATTATCGAACAATCCTGCAAGTGTTTAGAATGACAGCTTTCTGAAAAAGAATGAAAGTAAGAGGGTGTATTTGAAGTGTTTTCAGGCTGGTGTGTAAGGATTTGGGCATGATTCCTGTAGATGAAATTATGATGGGTACAGTTCTTACAGTGTTCACCCGCCACTGGGTCTTCAGCTGTATAGAGAGGTCTATATACTTTGCTATTTTTTCAGCGTGGGTGGTAGTGAGGTTGTGTGTGTTGGGGACGACTGTATCAATGTTGTTATTATTATTATTATTAAACCGGGATAAGATATATGGAGCAGTTAAAGGATTGGAGCGGTAGTTCGTCGTATCAGGAGTTTTAGAAGGCGGGGGACAGAATCGGATGGAGACTGCTACAGCGACAGGGAGGTTTTAATATAAGAAGAAGTTTATTAAACGGACTTCTAGAGGAGTTCTATACTAGGTCCCATTTTTCTTCTATGGGATGGTATGTCTACAGTGTAGACAGAGTGAAGCCGACCCGCTCTTGGCCTGTTTTTCTGTATGCCAACTCTCTAAGAGCAACATAAAGTTAGGTATTGTCTTTGACGGTAACTTCTACCTATAATCCTATATTTAGTTAGGGTTTATAAACTGACATGGGTTTAGATCGTTTGTTGTGGTTTATGTGTGTGAGAACTGAGAATTAAGTACCTAAATCAGTTTTGGAACCTGTTCTATTAATACATAACTATCATTAATGGAATGATTAATGTATAAGGTCGGGGAAAAATTTCTTCGTATTTTATATGAAAATTCAAGACTTTTTTTCAAAGTTTATTTACATTTAATTATAGTATATATGTGCCATTTTGTTCGATGACTTTTTGGCATCTTGTAGGTAGTGAAATGATCCCGTTGCTGTAGACATTTTGGGACTTCTGATCAAAAAAAACGCAAAAAGTAGTTTTGGCAGTCCTCTCATGATGTTAACCTGACACTGCCTTAAGAATTCTGAAGAGACCGAAACAGGTGGAAATCTGAAGTTGCAAGGTCAGGGCTATATGGCGGATGCATTAACACCTCCCAGCCAAACTCTCTTAATTTTTGCTGAGTGGCCAAAATGTGTGTGGTGTAGCGTTATCGTGATGAAAGACCACACCCTTTCTATTGATCAATCCCGGCCGCTTTCTCTCAACTTCTTGCTTTAATCTCATCAGTTGTTGACAGTAGATATCCGAATCGATGGTTCTGCCCGGCGGTAAAAGCTCATAATGAACAATGCCCTTCCAATCCCACCATATACATAGCATCACCTTATTGCGAGTTAACCCGGGCTTTGCCACAGTCTGTAAAGCCTGACCGACCTTTGACCACGATCTTTTTCGCACGTTCTTGTCGTACATGATCCACTTTTCATCACCAGTTATCAATCTCTTCAAAAACGGTTCGGTTTCATTACGTCTCAATAAATAATCGCAAATGAGTACACGGTTCATTAGATTTCTTTCAGTGGGCTCGTGTGGCACCCAAATATCGAGTTTTTTTTGTGTACCCAGCTTTTTTCAAATGGGTCAAAACTGTTTTGTGGTCAATTTCCAGTTCTTCACCTACATCGTAACTACTGATATCCCGATCTTGCTTCACTTTTTCAAAAATGTCGTCCATTTTATCCGTAACAGGGCGAGGTGCATCTTTGACATCAAAATTCCCGGATTGAAAACGCTTAAACCAACTTTGTGCTACTCAAATTTTTTTCGCGGCTTGCGTTGCATTTTTTCCTTTTTTGTAATAAAATTACAAAATGTATCGAATTTCTTCATTAGATTCACTCATTTTGACTGAAAGAAAAACAAATGAAAAATAGCTGGAAACAACATTTTACTAATTATTTTTTATTTTATTAATGTTACCTTTTTAATGTCATCAAAACCAGCGAGATACAAATAGTACAGCCAAAGAAATTTTATTACAAGTTTATACATACAATATGCGAAAAGACTTTTTCCCCGACCTTATATATACCTAGTTATTGTTAAGTTATTATTATTCAAAACAATATTATTTCCGTGAAACTGTTTGTTATGCGAAATACGTTATTGCGTTCTATTATGATCCTTAATGAAACCTTAAGACGTCTAATTAAAGCAATATCTTCCAGAGGCCTTTCAATCTTGTCACTAATTAAGAATCACTTCAAATAATTTAGCAAATAATAGAAATAGATATAGGATCCATACCGCGCATCTAAAACGCTGCGGGACGACGTTTAAACCGGTTCTGTTTGTTGTCGGTTGTCAGCAATCGTTACGCCATGTTAAAGGCCTACGGATGGCCTGAACAACTCTGACAATAGGTTAGCAAATAACCTACTATAAACAAACATCGAAAACGGAGCCCTATTGTTGTGACTCCGTCATCCATCCGTCCGTTTCTCACAGCCTTCTAACTCATTAAACAGATTATTTAGTCCCTTATACTTAACCCACAGCTGAATATCGATGTTAAAATTTCGTAATTTTGTATTTTATTATACAAGTAAAGGTGTAACGATGTCGACTTCATCGTCCATATCAACCTCCTTGCCATCAATTTCAACCTCATCGTTAGCGTTTATCTCACTTCATTTCGTGTTGGCATCTTCATTTCTTCATCTATATTTTCAATTTATATTCCCATTCCATTCAAATTATATTCCCATTCCATTTCTAAATTCCATTAACTTCATTGTTTTCATTGTATGTTGTACTTTCTCTCTTTATTTTGTCCTGAACAGACGTTTCTCCGTTTTATTTTTGTCTCCTACTACTACCTACCTATTTTCTACGTTTACTATTTTCTGTGTTCTGTTCCTTAAAAATGTAATATCTATTACCAAGTTCTTCTATTACTTCATCTGCACACTGTCCTAGAACCCTGCTAGCCGGCACCTAGATGGCAGAATGTAGCAAAGGGGTCGATAAAAAATAAAAGTTTCCCTAGTATGTGGAGTATAACTACTACTTATGTAGGAACTTACCTATAGGTACTCCGTACGTGTAACAAAGATCCCCTATAGTCCCGAAATGAGGGTGTTCAGTATCCATAACTGAATAACTTCCACTATGGGACCGACTCTGAATTTGGGAAAACATCAACTGTTCCATACAAAATCTCGGTGGTCTAGTGGCTAGGACTCCCATGCGGGAGGTCCGGGTTCGAAACCAGGCAATGCAATGTACCAATGAGATTTTCGAATTTTTTCGAAGACTTACGTACATTTACCGACTGCTCTGACGGTGAAGGAAAACATCGTGTAAAAACCTGCATGTCTGAGGAAATTAAAAGTTTCCGAAGGCGTGTGAAATCCACCAATCAGCACTGGGCCCGCTCGGTGGATCATGGCCCGTACCCCCTTGTGCAAGGAGAGGCCTGTGCCCCAACAGTGGGGGCATTAATAGGCTGATGATGATGATACAAAAGCTCTACATGACCTAAATGTATGAAACAGCTGTTTTTATTTCACTATTTCAAAGTTGGTCCCATAGTGAAAAAATTTCAGTTATGAATACTGAACACCCCCCTTACGGCTCTATAGGGGTTTTTTATATACCCTGTCTGTATCCTATAGTACCTACGGCGGCGGTCCAACTCGCACTTGGCCACTTTTTGACTAACGTAGATAGATAATACTTGTATAACTTAACGTAGGTAGGTATTATATGGTATTACGTAAATAAAGTAAGCACTGACGGTATAATAAGGTTCAATGCCCTGGGAGCAACATGGTGTAACTAAATTGAAATTGATTGCTTTGAATAAATATACAGCATGTCTCTTATAATGGCAAGAGTTACGTCCCTAGGCTGTATAATTATAGGGATAGGTCACATTCACATATATTATAATTTGTACCTAAAGTTGCTCTAAGCATAATGTGGACATGCCCTCTTGAATAAATAAAGTATGTGGAAGCTGCTCCATGAATGAAGTTATATGATGCAAAACACGATATTCCTAGCTGTTTTCGTTCCTGAGATCCCGTAACTGTTCCTGGGCATCAGACCCTCAGGACTAGGGGGTCGCCGGGGTTTAGGGTTACTCCTCCCCTGAAATGCAAGACAACCGATATGGAACGCTTTTTGCAATCCCGGGATTTTAAGTGCAATCCCGGAACATATTTTAGTATCGAATTGTTTACTATTGTTTTTGTTTATTACTAATTTTAATGTGTATTTAATCTCATGACACTGTCGTTAATCTCTTTAATGTCCACTTACCTACAGAGGTCGTCTGGCAGAGATCGCTCTAAGCGATAAGACGTAACTATTACTGCAATTTTTACTTTTCCTGTTTCCTTCCCTCTAAGTCGTGTTCCTCATTGCTGAGGGTCGTGATCATTCTAAGGAAATAATCACATAGAACTACTCTCGTGGCAGATTTAATGGGGTGGTTTGCCCTTGCCTTCCCCATTTCATACACTGGTTATCTCAGTGTGCAGGTTTCCTCGTGATGTTTTCCTTTACCGTGAGAGCAGTCGGTAAATGTACGTAAGTCTTGCGAAAAAACCGAAATACTCATTGGCACATGGCATTGCCTGGTTTCGAACTCGGACCTCCCGCATGGGAGACGATGTCCTAACCACGACACCACTGACGCTCTCACTTTTCCTGTAATTGTGTACATTAAAATGTTTCTATTATCTATACGCAGGAGTTGCTCAAAGTCTAATTGTCATGGGTATCCAATGGGAAATCGATTTTTTTTCCAACCTTCAGAGTAATAATTTATGAAGAAGAAACCCCATCTAATTTAGTTCGACAGTTCTTGATAAGTTCATTGAGATAAGATTACATATGTACAGAATTTTTCTTATTTTTATGTAACTATTTTATTATTTTTAATAACTATTTAGAGGTATAAGAGTTGTACCTCTTTACTGGCCTAGGAGTTCGGTACGTGTCTACACCTACGTCCTAGCCAGGGTAGGTCTTCGAGGAGTCATCTTCAATGAGACACTGGACTTGTTAACCGATACTTATATTTCCAAACCGTATACCATACATGACGGTGGTAGAGACATGACCAGGCTGACGCGGGCGCAGCCGCGTGACATTTAAAACTGCTGACATAATAATTCACAATGTAGAACACCGTGTGCACTGTGTCTGTACACAGTGTCTATAGAACTACTTATATTTATGGTTTAGTAAATCAAAATATCATATTATAATATCGACTAAGATTCCTAATTACATTTAGGTACCTACTAATTAAGTATAGAACTTTATTCAGAATAAACTATAGATAGATAGATAGAAACACTTTATTGTACAAAATCAGGAAAAGTAAAACTACAGGAATAATAACACGATATGTACTTAGGCGGCCTTATCGTTTTAAGCGATCGCTTCCAGGCAACCTCTGAAGTTAATTGGACATTAAAGAGATTAGCGACAGTGTAGTGTGAGGATATGAAAAAGGTTACTATTACTTAATATACAGTAAATATAGTAAAATAAAAGTAATATGATATACATAAATAAATATGTAGGTATACTAAAATAGTTAAATGCATAGATATATATAATATAAATAAATAAACATATATAATAGATAGTAAACAATAAATAGGTAAATATACATAATAATGAAAATAAAATGCACAACTACAACGACAAATAGTGATGAGTGAGACCCGCTTTAAACGAAGCCAGGGATTCCGAATGCCGAATTCGACGAGGAAGTGAGTTCCATAGGTGTGCTGCCTTGACAGCAAAGGAGTCAGTGTAGTATCTGGTACGACACAGTGGAGCCTTTAGGATATTATCATGGCTGGATCTGAGAGCGACATCATGATTAGAGCCTAGGAATGTGAACATGGATTTCAGGTACGGTAAACTATAATTATACGGGGATTATACGAAGTAAACAGAAATAAAAATCTTATATATTTCAGTAGTCTCAGTACCACAGTTTAATAAAAAATATTTGATAATAGTAAACATTACTCTTCCTTTCATTCTTTTGTAATTGTAATACCTATTATTAAACATATATTATTAATTAAATTTAAATCAAAAAAAAACCCATTGATTTGTATTATTTTTTTGTTTCATGAAATAAATGCCTATCTTAGTAGTTACTTTAATAATAGAATGTGATCCCATCGTTTGTATATTGTTATTCCTACCTACATAAATACGTATGTAACTACCGTTAAAAATCTAGCTACGAAATAGTAACAAAGTTGAACTTGGAATATCACTCTGGAATGCTACGAGGTATTTCCTGAGAGTCATGCCAATAGACATTTCAAGCTTAATTTTAATTCTTACATTCAATATCTACTCTCCTAATAAACAGTGAAAGACCCATTAAGCTATACTCTGTAGAACTCTATCGCAATAATTTTTTTGGTATGATTTCTAGTCATTCGTACGAATGTATCAGATCAGTTAAAGCAACAAAGTACGGTATAGCCTGATCTGATCTAATATGTTATCCACTAAACACTGGACCTAAGGTCTGGACCACATGCGCTGGTTCCAGCGCCCGTTCGGTTTGCGCAGCCAATCACAAGCGTTTCGCCCTCCCCCCACTGCAATTCAACGCCTCATGATTGGCACACCGAACCAGCGCTGAAACTAAACTTCATTTAATTCAAGATTCCACAAGATTGTAAAATGCGTGCTCCGTCACTGGGGTGGCATACGAAGAAAGTGGGTGTCCCCTTGTACTGTGACAGGATTCTACTCTTCAGGTCTTCCACGTGACTCTTTTGTACCTGGAGAACGACTTCATGATTAGTGGTAATCAAAAGATAGACAATAAATGTCTATGGTGGTAACTATAGAAGAAAAAAGGTCTTGAAGATGGGCATGGCTCTGTTCAGACTAGTGCAGAGTCAGCCTTTGAGGTGGTACCACCGTTATACCTATAAAACCTGGCTTTAGAAGACATATAAAATCTAATAATAGCTAAGTCTAGGTAATTAGAAATAATTCTCTTGCCTCGTCGAAAATTATGCGAATGCTCGAAATTATTAAATCTCTTTGATATATTTACAAAAATAATTAGGTACAAAAACCTAACTACTACAGTGAAAAAAAGGATTTGAACCGAGAAAAATAAAAATAAAATATTCCAGACGACTTCAATTTTAGAAACATGCCTAAGTAACCTAAGTTCAAGAAAAAAGGTTTAGAAGGTACTTTGTAAATAAAGCAGCGAATTGTCGTCCATAAAAAGTCAAATAAAGACTTGAATGTTTGAAATTTCAGTCACCATCGACCTTATTCTTTTTGTTGTGTGCGGGTCTAAAATATAATTGGCAATTCTGCTCACGAAGAAAAGGAAATACTCGGAAAAACTCTTTTATTTTCTGAAATTCTAGAAATAAAGCTACGTCGTCGGTTTAATGTCGATGGACCATGGACCTATTGATTTTAGTGACTGACCACCCTCGGGAGGCGCATAGGCCTACATATAGGGTCATATTTTATTAGCTGCAAATATAAAATAATAAACATGAGATAGAACAGGAAATAGTGAAGTACAATTTAGGCCTTATCGCTAAGAGCGATCTCTTCCCGGCAACCTTCGGGCCGAGGAAATGATATCGAGAAAGAGGTAGTAGGTGTGCAAGGTTTATGGAAAACGTTATATAAGAGAATAAAAAATATATATTTGAATATTGAAGGTTATAACCTGTGATCGGAGTAGGTAGAGCTCTGTCGGGTCAATGTCCTCAAAGGTTATATTAATATGGATATGATTTCGGGATCCCGTTTTAAGTTATCGAGCAAATGTTGTAAACTACTTTTATAAACCTCGCCCTTACTCGGCGGATTACGATTTTTAAAAATTGTGAACTTACGAAGAAGTTAAAACACTACCATAGGTACACTAGCGCCATGAATCTTAAAAAAAAATATTTCGCTACCAATCTTAAATGTGTATCAAAACAAATATAACGTTAAAAATCTAAATAATATATTTATTCAATCCCGGAAATCCCGGGATTATTGGGCATACTTATCCATATTATGACCGTATGTGGCAAGTACCAAAAACAGCTCTACCTACTCCGATCACTGGTTATAACAATAACGATAGGGCCAAAAAACATTTCACACAAAACACAATTCTTTTTCTTATTAAATTTTCGTGAAAAACGACAAAACTGATAGTTTTAAGGTTGTCAGAAGGTTGTCTGGAAGAGATCGCTTTTAGCGATAAGACCGCCTAGATTGTATTAATCGTTTTGTACGCATTGTATCACACTAATTTTGTGCAATAAAGAGTATTCATTCATTCATTCATTCATTTTATTTTTTTTATTTTTTTATATGGGAAATCTACAGCTATTAACAATTATAAAATTACATATGTATTAAACTTAAAGAAGGCCAATTAGATATTTCCTCGTTTATATATGCCTGGTATACCTAAAGAACGCGGACATTCCACAAATGAATGAATTATTGCTATTCTAATACTGAAATAAGAAGTATGAATGAAACTCGTTTCATTCATAACGACATGGATGAGTTTATGCCACCAAGGCGCAAAATAATGGGGTTTATTTTTCTTTAGTATGGAAAATATTCATTCAAGTAACAGGGTTATTTTTCGTGTAAAGTGGTACAAGTGAGCAGCATATACCCCCCTCCAAATATTTGCTACTAATAAAAAGGACCTTATATAAATAAATCATTTTAGTTTTTAATACCCAAACACAAAAAATACATCCAATGCATTAACACCCAATGGTAAGTTTTACTCTTTCCCAAGCTGGAAAAGCTCTATGTGCCAGGAGGTCCAAAATCGAAAGGGCACGGGGTGTTAAGTCCATTTGGCAGATATGACGCGAAGGGCGCTTGGAATAATCTATGACAATCATCGTCGATCCGGGAGAGGATGGTATGAGGCAGCGTACGTCTATGTTTAAAAACAAATACAAAATAGGTACAAATAGTCTTTATTGCACACAGGATAAAAATACAGAACAGAAGAAAACATACACGCTCACACACATTTCCAATAAACACATCCATATACACACACACCAAAACTTATTTCTCCCTATAGGCGATTTTTTTTTTTTTTTTTTTTATATCTCTATTTAGAGGCTTTGGTACACGACAAGGTGACCATGTCAGCCTCGTTAGGGTCACTAAGAAAAGGGAAAGGGAAGCTCAAGTATTATTAAAGTCTGTAGATTTTGTAATAAATAAATTTAAAAAAAGATATAAAATACAATTACCGACGTTACAGCTTTAAGCTATTTCTTCCAGGCAACCTTTGGGTGATGGAGTTTTTGTAAAATACAACGTAAGCGGGTGCAAGAACGATTTAAATAATACCAAGTAATAAAAATACAACAATTATAGGTACTTAATGAATGATAATGTTTAAAATACATATATAGGTAGGTATACTTAGATATTTATAATATAAATACATATAATATGTATACATGATATAAAGAAAAAAGCTAACAGATAAACACAATATATTCTATAGGATTTAATTACACGTAACCACATTGCTGTTCGTAGTGGTGGCGCAAGTAATTTTTATAAATCGAGTGTGATTGGGCCTGTCTAATGTGAGGCGGCAGAGAGTTCCACAGACGTACAGTCTGAACCGTAAAGGAACGGCTGTAAGACTCAGTAGTATGTGACGGGAATTCCAACAGCATAAAAAACTTACTAAAGTAACGATGCAGCCTCCAAACCCGCCTCCTGTCATCCTGGCCCCGTAGACTCCAGGCGCCCCCCTCATAATGTCTACTAACTGATCCAACTCTGGACATGACACCTCCATCAGTTTACTGAGGGAGTCGTGTGATTGGTAGAACAACTCTCCAACCTGTCAAAGTAATTAATGTTCAATATTAATATTTGCTTTTTAAACTATTTAATTAATTAATAAAAGACTCATTAATCATCATTTATCATGTCAGTATAAATAAATGGCAGCCATTCGAGATGAAATTAGGGCTTGCGTAAAATAAAATGGAGTAGTTAAAACTCTTCATCATCAGTCTTATAATGTCCCCACTGTTGGGGAATAGGTAGGCCTCCTCTTGCACTAGGGGGTACGGGTCATGATCCACCGAGCGGGTCCAGTGCTGAGTGGTAGATTTCAGAGAGCTTTGGAAAGTCTTATTATATCCAGTCCCATGGCGGGAGATTACAGAAGACAATAAAATGGTGACAGGGTATATCACAGACTTATATATAATAATAGTGGGGTAGATCATGCAGGCAAAAAAAAGATATTTTGTGATTCAGGCCTCGTAGAAATGCACGCTACGTCACTGGGGAGTCTACTTACTCTTTTTAAATCTTTTCGTGGTAGAGTCTTGGCCGCCTCTTCAGTCCGGTATATTTCTTCTATCACATGTTTTGCTCTCATGATGACCAGTTTATCACAGTTCTGTTTCTTCAACCCTGCAATGAAAACAAAACTGAAAATTAAACAGAAGACTGTAGCTCAATGGTTTCGTCTATCTGCGGCAAGAAAGGTTCGATTCCAGCTGAGGACTGTAAATTCGACACCAGAAAGAATCTGATCAATCACTTTTCGAAACTGTACAAAAGAAATGGATTTCAGAAGTGAAAAGTTATCTTTTTTGGCGATGGTACAAAAGGCGAACCTGAATTCTGACCACTGTTATATTTTATAATGCCAATTATCATCTTTTAAACGGCTTAGTAACCAAATATAGACTATTACTAGTGGTAATAGAAAACGAACATTAAATACCTATAATATTTCGTTGCTAACAACAACTAGGTACTGAATAGTTTTAACGGTCCTAACCTAAATCAAACCCCAAATTAATAAAAGCAAAACCAGACAAGCGGAGTAGAGGGAATTCCCTAGAAATTTAGGACAAGTTCTCTAAATAATTTTCTCGCAATACGATAATAGTCCGTCCACTCAGTGCCGGATCTAGGACGTTAACGGTGCTCCAGCGGACACAGGAACAAACTACTGAGGGACGTGGAAAGAACCTGGTTTTTTTTGGGTTTTTTTATTGACTACTAAAACTGCATTTGACCTCGATCTCGCGTGATGGTAAGCGAAGACCGGTTTCTCGACAATTGTCGGCCGCCGCGCCGTGCGCTCCCGTGATGCATGCCTACCTGCCGTTATTATATCAATTTTTACCTACGGTCATGTTTTGATTTGTATGTGTTAAGCTGTTTTTATATTTGGTTAGTGTTTTAATTTAACAGAGTGGAATGTGCAGCGCCCAGACAAACCAGCTTGCTGGTTTCAGGGCGCGAAGATTTGTAAATAATGTAACTTTGTATGTACACAACAATAATAATTAAAATAATGTTATCCTAAATTGCTTGGAGTGGTCCAACACAATGTTCCAGTATCGTATCGATCATGCCCAAGCCATTGATCGTAAAGATTTACTTGGAACTCATTAGCTTATTAAAGGTAGCGACTAATGCTTCCTAAATAGCACAATAAAGGGGGCGCAAAATACAAATAAGTCCTAGATACGTATCTGCAACGAGGACATCTATAGACTTAGCTATCGTATCTCACTATTACTTAAACTTTTAATCGATTCGATTTATCTTTACACGGTCAGGAAGCTGACCCAGACAGGGTTGTAGCTAGGGCGGGAGCCGGGGCCACCCTCTTCCCCCTGAACAAATTCCCAGACGATTTATTTTCATTTATAATTTCAATCAATTATGTCAACGGAATGATAAGCAAGAACTTGGAAAAGGGCGCACAAGATTGAAAAAAGTGGACAGCAATAGTTCGAGCCCGATAACCTGGTAGAGAGTAGCATAAAGAAAAGAAAAAAGAAGAAGATCATCGAAATATACAGAAATATGTCAGAAATCGAAAATTTCTCAGAAGTATTTAAAATTATATTTCTACTCCCATTTCGTAATTTGTTCATTAAGAAACCACAATAAAGAGGTTCATTCGTCATGATCGTGTGAAAATAGTGTTTTAATGAAATATTAAATAACAGTTTTCGATTGGCTTATGCAAATTTTTCATTTTTCGTGGCACTGCATAAAAGTACTCTTTCGTATTAAATGAGCGGGCCAACTACTTGGTACTATAGCCATTACAAAACTCGACACCCGCTTGCGCGATATTGACAATACTTCAAAATGTCTACGGTTTCCATAGTTACCCATAACATGTCAAGCAGACGCGATATACGGCGTCTTTTTAATTTGTTTCTCTGAAGGAATGATAATAATTAATAATCAATGAAAATGGAAAAAATAATATTGACGAAAGTTTAATACCATCTGAAATAACTGAGGTGGCTATGGAGACGAGAAATCGGACGGACCTCACACTGTTTCATCGAGGGACGAGCTGTCATGGTGTCTGTTGAACGCAAGAAAGTTTCTGTTATTATTTATTTCTAGTTATTTTCTGTTAATTAGTTCATGGTCGTAGAAAAAATATTGTATGCAACGCACGTAATGGCGATTTTAACACTGGAACGATCGTTCCCATTTTAAAATCGCTAACATTACGTGGCCTTTGCATAAACTACTATAAATGGAGCATTGTAAATTGTTACCCAGGGAAATTACGCAACAAGATATCACGCACGGCTATACGATCGATTCAAGGACACCTGTAAAAACCTTTTAACATTCATTGTGTAAGATATCTTTTGTTCATAATCTCCTCAATATTAAATGCGACATTCAATACTATTCATATCCAATACCCGTCTCGAGCCCTCGAGGAATATATTTATTAAAGAAAAAGGACAAACCTAATGGGAAGCCAATGTAACCCAGCTGTTACTAAACGCTGTAGGTATATGACAGCTGTAAAGAGTTTGCAAAAAAATATGAAATCGGAAAATTAATGTCGTCAAAATGAGTTGCAGGCTTTCATTTAATCTGTACAGAGAAAGACAGACCTATTTTCTTCGAATATTTGTGTATAGAATTAATTTTCTGAGAATTTGGGTCGTGCGCTCCCGGCGCCTGGAATCCCAGATCTTCATTCAAAAATTGACAGGGGCACTAAGGGAAGAAATTGAAAGTTCAAACATTATTGGACTCAGCCTGGCATAAGGGCAGTTTATTCGAATGCAGTAGGCATAAGGCTACTGAAGGGGAGCGCGCGCGCCGCTTTGTTACCTATATAATATTTTATTTAAAAAAATCTTGTGAAATAGTTACTATTAAATATTCTTCTAAACGTCATTATCTATGTTTTTACAAACTTCAAGTACGAACAAAAAAAAACAATCGAAAACAATCAAAAATTTACCTGTCTCGTTTTTTTTGTTGATCGAGTTAAGTTGAATATACATTGAATATAAATACATTGTACGTATTTTGAACCATAAAATAATCAAGAACGCTTATGAAACTACAACATATATTTCTGCAGCGCCTCCGGAATGTTTGCGGAAGCACGCACCGACGGCTTCCATGCGATCGTGCGCAAGAAGACCGCCTCCTTGCTACACAGAGTGGAGGGCGGCAACAATGGCATTCTGAAGATGATAGCGGGCAAACATGATTGTCCGATAATCAGACACTGGGTTCGTGTGTTGACCGGGTTCGGGTAGGTCCCGATGAACGCACCAACTCTCTCCCACATGTCTGCCTTTAAGTTTTTCTTTGTAAATAATTACTAACATAGTCTTAAGTACCTGCATTGTTACTAACAAAAATTGAACCTCTGTTGTTCCGAAAATAAATTGATTTGATTTTGATTGTATCATTTGGACAGATGGTCATCTAGTCGTGTACCAAAGCCTCTGAAAGACTGATTGAGAGTCTTCAGATCAGTCCTAGCAGTGCAACTGCTTCTTTTGATTCTAGTGTATTCACTCAAGCATTAGCTGAGCCAGGTGCCTATTGTATTATCTAATGAACTAAATATGTATTTTTTATTTATTTATTTACACTTTATTGTACAACAATAGACTTAATAAAAACAATTAAAATGAGACATTGTACAAAGGGTGAACTTGTCTCTAAAAGAGATTTCTTCCAGCAAACCCGCGAAAGTGAAAGATGCGTTATAATTTAAAGGTAGACAGACATAGTGTGTACGTCAAATAAAAATAAATACAATGTATAAAGACAACTATAATAAATATTTGGGCAAACGTAGTGTGGGACGCCCCCTGCTAGATGGAGCGACGATCTGCGCAAGGTGGCTGGCAGCGATTGGATGAGAAGAGCCGAAGATCGGGCTCAATGGCGCGCCCTGGAAGAGGTCTATGTCCAGCAGTGGACTAGAGTAGGCTGCTGATGATAATAAATATGCATATATATATATACAAATATACACATTTGAATATTGTTTGGCTTAATAAATATTTTTGTATTTGTATTTATTTGTATAATTACTGATAAGCAATAACTATAAAATAAATAATAAAAATCTCTAAAAACATTTTTTTTGTGGCATTATAGTGTTTTTCTTTATTTTCTTTCTGTCTTTCTTTCTATTGATAGCGCCCCGGAGCTGGAGGGCCGGCAAGCCGAGTCGGTGCACCGCCTCCTGGTATTCAAGTTCAATTTTATATACTCGTTTACAAAAATACATTTGTGTTCGAAATTTTCCTATGAACCTGCGTTCACTAAGGTCGGAAAATCGCTAAATCGGTAATCGGTAAAACGGTAATCGGTAAATCGGTAATCGGTAAAACGGTAATCGGTAAATCGGTAAGGCAGCGTACGCTACGATGACGACGCGCAGTGGACGCGTCGCTGCTGTGGATACTCCATTAGCTTGCTACAGTCTTTCCTCTAGGTGCCGGCTAGCAGAGTTCTAGGACAGCGTGCAGATGAAGTAATAGAAGAACTTGGTAATAGTACGAGTAGATATATGTAGTATGAGACAAAAATAAACGGAGAAACGTCCGTTCAAAACAAAATACAGAAAGAAAGTGCCAAATACAAAGAAAACAATGTAATTAATGGAATAATAGAATTTAGAAATGGAATGGGAATATGATTTGAATTTAGAAAATATAGATGAAGAAATGAAGATGACATCACGAAATGAGGTGAGATAAACGCCATAAGGCCGCCTAAATTGTACTTCACTATTTACTTTTCTATCTTTTGTTTGTTGTTTTCTATTGGTGCAATAAAGTGTATTTTACTTTACTTTACTTTAATTTTTCCTATATATTTTCCTATAGAATTACCTAATTAACGTCATCACTCGTCACGGCGGACGATACGAGTATTAAAAACTCTTATTTTGTATGTACAGTGCAGATAGGTAGAACTATTCTTGGAATAGCAAACAAGGCAAAGTCGGTCTAACTAAACTCTATATTGACTCTATACTCTCTACTAGGTGTAGAGCCATAAATAATTGTATTGAAAATTCATAAAAATATGTAATGTTACGAAAATACTGCTACAATCTGCCCTCTAGGTGCCGGCTAACAGGGTTCTAGGACAGCGTGCAGATGAAGTAATAGAGGAAAATTCGTAATAGAAAATATTATATTTATCAGGAACAGAACAACACAATAGTAGAAAATAGGTAGTAGTAGGAGATAATTTTATAAAACGCACAAACGTCCGTTCAGGACAAAATACAGGGAGAAAGTGAAAACAATGAAATTAATGGAATAATGGAATTTAGAAATGGAATGGGAATATGATTTGAATTTTGAAAATATAGATGAAGAAATGAAGATGCCAACACGAAATGAGGTGAAATAAACGCTAACAATGAGGTTGAAATTGATGGCAAGGAGGTTGATATGGACGATGAAGTCGACATCGTTACAAGCTGATGCTAATTATTACACATTTACGAGTACCTACCTTCCAAGTCGTCCAACGTAGCGCCTCTGAGGGTCGGCAATCCGAGTCGGTCCGCCGCCTCCTGGCACTGCTGCCGTCTCTGAGGGTATTCGCTGCCTGTCAGCTGATGCTTCACATTGGAGTTGGTCACGAGGATCACCGCGTCTCCAAAGTCTACTGGAATCTGAGTGGATTCGAGAGACCTGGTGAAAAGAAGCAAGGAATGGTCAATTGGAATGGAATGGTTTCCAAAACAGATATGGAGATGTACCTATGCGGAACCTCAAAGATGTTTGAATGTTTTGTGATACAATCTGAAAGAAAAGATTTTTTACTTCAAACACTTACATACTACTTACACTTACTTACTTACTTTTCAGCATTAGCTGCCTGCCTGCTAATCCAATAATAATAATAATATAAACTTACTTGTTTCAATATGAGCATAGTTATTAAGTCGATTGTCACTTCAACCGAGAAATTATTAGCTACAACCAAGATCATAGTCGTATCTTATCCTATGTTGGGGGCCGGGAATAATTCAGCGGCACTTCGACCCTTGAGGATCTGTTGACCCCATTTTACACACTGGTCATCTCAGTGTGCAGGTTTCCTGGCGATGTTTTCCTCCACAGTTAGAGCAGTCGGTAAATGTACGTAAGTCTTCGAAAAATACGAAAAACTCATTAGTAATGGCACTGCTCGGTTTCGAACCCGGACCTCCCGCATGGGAGTCCGGTGTCCTAGCCACTAAATAACGCTCTATCATAGTCGTATCTATAAAGTAATGTATTCAACTGAATAAAGTTACTTTGTGCTCTAAACTAGATCAAACAAGTAAAAGTAGTATAAACTCTCCTAAATCAAAGGTTGGCTGGAAGAGATCCCTATGGAATACATGCCTTTGTACATATGTTAATGTTTTTTATTTTTTGTGTATTTTTTGTGTGTACAATAAAGAGACTACAAACAAACAAACAAGTATGTGGCGACCAAGAACAGATTATTTGCAGTCGTTATGAAGACCTAGCTCGACTTATATTCTAGTACCTACCTACAGGTAGGTATATATATTTTTAACTTATCAATACTACCTATCTTCAATTAAATTTATTTGTGTCGTATCTTTGTCCTCTTGGACAGGTTTTGGCCAGCCATCGGTCACGGTCCAACAGAATACCAGCGCTGGAGGCATACTTGTCTGCAGCAATAAGCTGAGTTGAGGCCCTTTTCACAACAACAGCAGACCATCATACATGATTTAGATATGTTTACCTTTGACTACATAATTATTTTATTATAATTATAACTGTTTCGGTCATTGCTGTGTGTGAAATAAACGTATTACTTACTTACTTACTTACTTACTTACTTACTACTTCTAAGTCGTATACTTCATTGATGAGGGTTGTTATCATTCTTTGGAATGAACGAACGAATGACGAAATGAAATTACATTAGAAAGTCAATAAGTATCTGCAAGGTGGATATGTTGAACGTTCATGCTGTCATGGCGTGTTCGTCCTGTTTTATTGTTTAAAAACGGTTTACAGTGGTCATTTTTTCGTAAAACTAGTGTATTTTACCTAAAAATCGTCCGTGATAAGTGAACGTTATATAAGACTGTGAAATGGGAGTGAACTACAGCTGGTGTGAATTCGGTAACTTAAACTCCAATTGCACTTGGAATGTAACTTGTAAGGCACTAGGCATTCCTGATGCATACGTCTCTCCCATAATCTCGACGTTGGTTAACTGTTTTTTTCAAAACAGACGCCAAAACGTTCGAGTTATTTTCAAGATTCTAACACGGTCGTTGGCCAAATTGCAATGTATACTAGCAGAGGCCATATTTAAAGAAAATGAAAAAAAGTATATACGAAAGGATGACTTCCTGTTTTTTTCCGTTTAGTGTTTTTATTAAGGAAGCTTGTAGGTATACTTAAAAAGAGTCGTCTAACTCATTTCCGTCTAAGCGACACTTTAGCCGCTAAGTGCAGGAAAAATTTCTCGCCAACATGAAAGCTTTATAGGTAATGTAATTTAAGTAATTGTTCGTTCGTCGGGGAAAAACAAAGGCTATAAATATACTGTCTACCACGTGGCTCTATTCTTAGTTTTCTAGATTCTTTAGGACCTATGTAATACAAGAAACGGTCAATATGGCTAACTGCATGAAGATTCGTTAAAATTCAGGCTAACAAATACAAATATTCTGTATTGCACACAGGACAAAAATACAGGACAGCAGAAAAGATACAAAATACAAATACAATTGGCGGCCTTATAGCTTTAAGATATTTCTTCCAGGCAACCTTTGCTAACTAAGGTTAGGACTACATGCGCCGGTTCCAGCGCCGGTTCGGTTCCCTGCAGCCAATCACAAGCATTCCGCCCTCCCCCGTTGATCATAATTAATTAAAGACATTATTATTGCAAAAAATTCAATTATATATTTGTGTTGATGCTTCTAACGAGAAAGATAAACTGAAATGACTACTTTTCCACGATCGGTACGAGAGGTGCGCAATGAACAACCGATGATCGCGGTAGGAAGTGAATACAGGGGTAGATGACGATGATGGAAATTGAAATCTCAGGCCAATTCGTGCAACAGGCGATAATTGCGAAATAAAGGAACTTAAATTTTACCTCATGATGTACCTATACTCGTAGATAACTTCGGCACTCAGACCAAATAAAAGAGGGCGTGTACAAAAAAAAACACGCAAAGAACGACTTAGATCTCCATAGAGAAATAAACAATGAAACGATGCACTCCTTGTTAGACAGTAAACGTGGCTGATGACAGCTGATGACGACTAGAGCCAAGTATACGCGATTCAGCGTCACCGACCCGAGCGCGCTTGATGTGGAATGGAGCCGACTATACCCGATTCAGCGTCACCGACCCGAGCACGCTTGATGTCGAATGAAGCCGAGTATACCCGATTCAGCGTCAGCGACCCGAGCGCGCTTGATGTCGAATGGAGCCGAGTATACCCGATTCAGCGTCACCGACCCGAGCGCGTTTGATGTCGAATGGAGCCAAGTATACCCGATTCAGCGTCACCGACTCGAACGTGACGGTTCAGTTTGGTTCACTGTTCAGAAAGAGCGCAAGGTGCGCCTAAAAAAGTTGGCAATGTATTTTTATAAATGAACCACTCAACTACGATAAAATACCTGTGCTAGGTGGTCCACCACAAGGGTCCAAAGGTGGATACGATCCAGGGCCGCTTGCGCTGCAGTCTCGTGCCCCAGTCATTGTCATTCAATTTCATTGCTGTCATTAATATGTCTTTATTATGAAAGCGTACATGTAGGTATAGCTAATTTTGATGTGTGCTTTTTTCTGACCGCGTACCCTCATACCTGCAGTCGATCAGCAGAGCGTGGTCCTTCTTGCCCAGAGTGACGATATACTGGTCCATGATGCCGCAAGGCATACCGGGGAACTCGTGCTCCGCCTTTTGGCATAACTTGGCTTTGCTTACTGGGCTGAAAGGGAAATGGGTCTTAGAGAACACAAAATTTTATATGGACTTGGGTATAGCTGAAAAAATAAAGAGTTATGCAGCTTATTAAGCTTACATTTGGAAGCATGAAACCCGCCCTTTTGGGGAGGGAGACTAATTTTTCTTTCATCTATGCGTGGAAGCATCTAAAACCAATGCATTTTTTAAATTATTTTTTTGACTACTAAACCCGCATTTGATCTCGATCTCGCCTGATGGTAAGCGACGATGAGGTCGACGATGGAGCATGTGGGTCCAGTAAATGCCTATTCACTCTGGCCTTGAAGATCCCAAGGTTGTAGGTTTCGGGAAATACAGACGCCGGCAGGCTGTTCCATTCCTTAGCCATTCGCATAATGAACGAAGAAGCAAATCGTTTCGTACGAACAGATTATCAACAACATAAGGATGGAACCCCTCCCCGCACCTGGTAGTCCGAAGGCGAAACTGAGATGCTGGAATTAGGTCGTGCAATTCCGATGCGCACTCTCCGAAATGTCTCTTTGATTCTGGAAGTGTTGAAATATACAGGATCTATACCTATTATACCCTAATTTTGCGTTCTCCTTTCTTGTGTGCAATAAAGAATTAATCTATCTATCTAATTTCTTATACGTACAAATCTGTTTAGTATACATTAGAAGTATTCTCTAATCTAATCAAAAATAGCTTTTAAAAAACCACACGAGCGGCCCTAATGATCTCATTGTGTTGGTCTGACTTACGAGTGCTGAGCTGAAGGTTATACGTGATCCCATTTCTAAAACATTATTTTCCTTTGTAAAATAAAACAAATTACCTAACCTACCCACTTTAGCTTTATAATGGCTTTACAATGCACCACAATTTGTTTTCTAGAAATAATAAAAATTGTTTCTAGAAGATTCTAGGCTTTAAATTTAGCTCCTTTTGAATGCTCACATCTCCGGTATTACGTTACAGCGACCAGCTTCCAGGTCTTTTGAAACCGTCATCATAGTTTTTATTGCTAGTTTTATAATCTGTTTTATGGAATTCGCTATGAAAAATATAGTACCATTTAATTTCACAGTATGGCGAGGGTTTTTATATTTCTGGTTAGGGTATAATTGAACAAGTTACGATGATCTAAAAATATTTTCAAAGTGTTTCTGCGTTTTACAGCTAAAGGTCCGGTTACACTTGGTTCAACACCAATTCGGCGACCTAACTGCGGCAAAGATTACCCCATGCACTGGACGAGCTACTGTCACCGACTGCGTTAAAGCCAACCGCGCGATGCCCAGCTAATGGTAGGGCATAAATTACGACTCTTGGCGATGGAGACCATGATCCACTTCGGAACGCTCAGCCCGAGGAGAGTTTCTAACCGGTGTGTTCCTCTGGAGATCCCGGAGCTCTCCGATATTCACGAGGTCGGCCATCGAGGGGGGTTTTAGTGAACAAAAATCCCTCATAACCCGGTCCTTCGCCCAGGAGGCCAGGTGTATATTTGGCCATGTTACAAAAAAAAGGGAGTGGTTCAAATATTTGTTCATTCTAGGTAACTTACTCAATCCGTTCCCCAGAAAGTGCTTCCAAGAAGGTGAATACTGCCACCTCCACCGAAGCGCTGCTGGACACGCCGGAGCCCATCGGCACATCCGACATGATCACCGCGTCGAAACCTTTCACAGGTCCTGTGTGGGACAGGCATTAAAATTAGCGATGTTAACATGGAGAGTAGACGAGAAATGAGGCACCTGATGGTATCACTAAGTAACTGGTCACCGTAGCCCATAGATATTTAACTTACTATAATGTTTTAGAGGGGTTTCGATGCACTGCTAACACTGCTTAGATGCAATGAATTAGTTAGTACCACTAGATGGTACCACCTCTGGCTGACCCTCTAAAGTCATACCACTTTCTAAAATAAACGTATCCCGATCTGTAAAGGAGGAAGTTGTAGGTCTACATAATTAATTATCTAAACGACCTCAGGGTGTTTTACCAAAACGGAAATTACCTACGACGTTCGCTTCGCTATGAGATGCACGAGTATTTAGCGCTTGTATACCGCCAAGTTTGATATAATATTGGGTGCGATCACAGATTTTGAAATTCAACCAATGGGCGCTACTAGTTCGATTTATGTGGTGCTATACATATAATTATTACATGCAAATATTTTACTAGTGGCATGTTCTAAGTGAAATCAAATCGTGGCTCGAAAATATTTCTTTAAACTATTGTGGTGCTTTGCCCCCTCGAAGCTGCAACTCTGGCGGCCTCAGCCCCACACACAAAAATCGCCACAGATAGGTATCCATTGTTGGTTAGAAAGGAATCATTTGGAACTCTAGTCAAGTAGCCCTGAGCCACAATTACCAACTTACCAGGGAAGTTAGCCACAACGCCCTTAACATAGTTGGCCCAGGCCGGTTCACCAGGCTTCAGAGGAGTGGTTTCTGGGGCCGGGAAGCTGGTCTTCAACTCCTGGCCGGTCGCGAGGATGGACACCACATTGCACTCGGAGGTGTTGTTGTAGCCGCCTACGATTACCGTTACGAAAGGTAGAGCCTGTCATAAAAGCACAAGAACATATAAAAATTCGCTATTCTACCAGTAATGACCTATGGAGTCGAAACGTGGACACTGATGGTGCGACTGGTCCACAAATTGATAGTCGTGATTGCTATGGAAATAGGTAGTGATTGCTATGGAAAGAGCTATGCTCGGAGTATCTCTGCTGGATCGAATTCGAAATGAGGAGATCCGTCATAGAACCAAAGTTATCAGCATAGCTCATTCATAAGATTAACTAAGCTGAAATGGCAGTGTGTCGGTCACATCTGTAGCAGAACCAGAACGGGTAGACTTGTTCTGGATTGGAGACCGCGATTGGACGCACCCTGCTAGACGGAGGTGGCTGGCAGTGACTGAATGAGAATAACCGAAGATCGGGCTCAGCGGCGCGCCCTGGAAAATGCCTAAGTCCAGGAGTAGACTAGAGTGCGCTGCTGATGATGATGATTTCGGGGACTATATTTGGGAAATAATCTGAGGAAATAAACTAAACTTTTGGGGAATCTTGATTATCAAATATAGTAACTCTAATAATAACTCATCTAAATTAACCCCGTTTTGCGATACTTGTAATTAATTTTTTCCCGGGAGCCATAGTAATCAAACAATAGCAATTTGTTTACCAACATTACAGAGAACAATGAACTAGTTATATTGAGACAATATGCTTACGTATTTCCGGAGAATATTGATGGTTAAAAATAGTGATCAAAACTCCTTATTGTCTCCTGGCAATACTTATCAATAATTATAGGAGCCATAGTAAAAAAAAATACCACCATAGTTGAGAACGGAGAACTGTAAATGACAATAATCTGGAGTTTCTCCCGCGCTTTTGTCGCGTCCACACCAGCTTTTTTTCATTGTTTTGCAAATTGTTTTACAGTAGTGCTTTTCAAGTAAGAATGGTGTTTTTTATTCGAAGAACGTCTACTAAATGTGATTAAAATGTGGGACAGTGAAGTAAAGTCAAATAAGACGCTGCAGCCCGATCCGTACTTGGCTGGATTTTGAAGAGCCATACTGCGTCCGGGACGCCTTCTTCTTTGGTTCGGATGGTGCAGAAGCGTGGAAGATTCTCCCAGATAGCATTGAAATGTGTCACACCAGCATTTTAATGAAGACTTGCAAGAGTTGTTTACATCAGACATGGCTGTATGGGCTCAGTTCCCTTTGCCTTAAAAAAAAAAAACAATGACAATAATCTGATGTACTGTTGGGGGTTAAATAAAAAATAAGTAAACAAGAACTCGTCCCCAAATAAAGAACTGAATTGAATTGACTTCGATTTACGGTACTCATCAATAATTCATATCCCAAGAGCCCTAGTAAACAATAGCAAAATTGTTTACCAACAAAAGCAGAGGACAGAAGACTATACTAATTTAGTAAAGTTCAGTCTGAGCCTGGTTTATCGGCAGCTGAGCTCTCATGAAAATTGGGGATTATAATCTTGATTCTAATTGTACAAACACGTAAACATCTATTCATCGTAAACAAATCTATTTCGAAATTAACACAATGACTAGAGTATGGCCGGAGGCTGCCGGCAGTATCATTAATGTACGCCAGTCTTTTCCAACCTTTTTTAACCGCTGACCCTTAGGAGATCAACCCCGAACGTCACGACCCCAAAAGTTTGGTTATGGAAGATAAAAGTGCTCGAAATGGTTCATGTAATGAAATAGACTGTACACTTTTAAATAACAATAAACTTACATGACTTGGTTAATTAAATACTTGCGGTTGTTGGTACTTGGTGAAACAGTATATTATATTTTAAGTCTAATCATTTACATGAGTTACATTGCTGTGTTTTAGGGGTAAGAGAGCAAGTGTAATTACCGGCACATGAGGCATTGCATCTAAATCCATTATAGTGATGATGACCAGTTCATTAGTGCAATTAATTTATTTTTAGCTAATTCTTACTATAAATGTATATAAATTCTTCACATATTAATTAATCTTTGGTTTTATAGTTTTTAACTTTATTTTTTTCACCTACCGTGCTACACTATCGCTCCCACTAACAGCTTGGGATAAGGAGTGAAATGAAGAACAGCGCTGCATAATTGGTACCCGATTATGTCAGCATTTGCTGATGCAAAAGGGGGGCTTTTGCCAAATATGCATAGATTGCTTTGGGTATCTACCACGCACCTGTAAAATGTGGAACTCTCTTCCACCCGACGTTTTCCCGCAGCGCTACGACATGGGATGCTTCAAAAAGAACGTTAAAAAAGTCCTCTCCCTCCACGGCCGGCAACACACAAGCAATACCCCTGGTATTGCACGTGTCTCTAGGCGACGGTGACTACTTACCATCAGGTGGCCCGTCTGCCTGTTTTTCGTAGATAAATGATACTTTTTTTTTTAAATGTTTCTATTCTATTCATATATTTTGCTCTCCTTATACAATAAAAAATAGACACACGGCTAGTCGCTAGTGACCTGTTTCTTCGAACTTGGCCTGGCCTAGCACTCATTGTATGCATATATTTAGGGTTTTATATTGAGATGTGTCCTTGACCCCCTTGGGAGATGCTCGTTGACCCCTTACGAAGTTGAGAAAGGCATGTACAGGATAATAGTAAACAATATTTTTCCGGGAAGATGATTAATGTCGCAAAATATAAAGATCGTCATCTTACTTTTGCAAAGATTTGTTTTTGGGCTGAATTATTTTGTAATTGGAGTTTCATTACCTATTGAAAGTTTCGTTTTTAATTTCTTATAGAATACTTTTAAAAGTTTATTACGCTGCTTTTTCGTAATTTAATTAAAGGAATATCAATATTAATTTAGTCTGTTAATACTTTTAAATGAAATTTTTAATCGCAGATTGATAGACGTCTTTAAAACTAGTAAAACTTAAATTTTTGTTTAATTCATAGATAGGTGTTATACTTACTAGTTCTTCCATAAACACTGATGAACATCAATACCGAAGCGAAGATATTTAACGACAGACTTTACATAGAAAGTCGCTATCCAGGTGGACCCTCATTCTAAACCCGTGTGCTCCATCTTCGGCCTCATCGCACTTACCACCAGGTGACATTGAGCTCAAAGTTCAGTCGTAAATAAAAAAAATACAAACCACAGGCAAGACGAACCCTTCGCAGTAGTCCACGTGCTCTCCAATGAGGTTGACGCGGCCGGGGGCGCAAGCCGCCGCGGCCGGCGGCCGGCCGAAAGTCGCGGAGAACTGGTCGCGCGCCAGTCGCAGCAGTGTGGCCTCACCTTTAGGCACGGCTTCGAGCGACATCTAGGAATATGAATTTAATAAGATTTTGAAATTCACAGTAAGTAGGTATGTAAGATTGCTCGCAAGGGAAGTTTTATGGAAACCGCGTCTGTCAGTTGAACATGCGCTGTGAGCTTCTCCCCACATTCAGTCGGCCAATGGAATATCAATTAAAAAAAATATAAAACAGGCAGGCGGGCCACCTGATGGTAAGTATCCACCGTCGCCTAGAGACACGTGCACCTTGTGTGTTGCCGGGACTTTTTTAACGTTCATTTTGAAGCATCCCATGTCGAAAACGTCGGGTGGAAGAGAGTTCCACATTTCCCAAATGTATGAAACTTGTCAAAATTATATGCGAATATTTGCCTAAACCCTAGCTCGCTGTCAGCCTAGTACTCACATCATCATTCTAGGGGACAGGGTGCTTCTACTCGGATGTCTTTGCATTACGAATAAGAAGGAATCATTAGCAGCCTATTAATATCCCCACTGTTGGGGCACAGGCCACCTCTTGCACAAGGGGGTATGGGCCATGATCCACCGAGCGGACCCAGTGCTGATTGGTGGCATGCAGGTTTCCTCACGATGTTCCGCCAGCATTCTTGCTGGCGGATCGCTATGCTGATCCTTTGGGCGAGATAGCCGCCAGCCCTTGGGTCCCTCGTCGCATTCTCATTTAATTCAATTTAACGTTAACAATTTTAATTTAATTTAATGTATTTAATTTGTATTGTATCAGAAGACATTACTGAATAATTTATTGTATCTATAATGCTTCATTTCATTTAATTGTAACCCTGTGGCTTACATAATTGAGTGCACTTCTGAAGACAGAATGAATTGATCGATCAATCAACACAGATTATCACTAAGCCAGAGGTAATTTAATCCGTTTAAATTTTTATCCTCTCACTTAACTAGAACTGACAATCCATTAACGTTAAATATTTTATCGGCTTGTTCCACGAACTGTCTTTATACAATATTTAGTTAATTAAATTGAAAAGTAAAATACACTTTATTACACTAATATAAAACAACAAACATGAGATAGAAAAGTAAATAGTGAAGTACAATTTAGGCGACCTTGAGCGCTAAGAGCGATCTCTTCCAGGCAACCTTCGGGCAGAGGAAATGATATCGAGAAAGAGGTAGTAGGTGTGCAAGGTTTATGGAAAACGTTATATTAGAGAATTTTATTTACAACAATAACATATAAATACCATGGTAATTAATTACCATACTGTACTTACTGAGTACATAAAATAAATAGGCAGATATATATGTATACTTATATAGATACATATAAAAAAACCATGGCCCCTGTCATAATATAAGATAAGATAAATAGATAACATACATTTTTTTTTTTATTATATAAGGAGAGCAGACGAGCAAACGGGCCACCTGATGGTAAGTGGTCAACGTCGCCCATAGACATCTCACCTCATTGTATTAATATTAGAGGGTTTTTGATGCGCTGCTAACCTTGAGGACTAAGATGGATTGCCTCATGTGCCGGAAATTACGCTGGCTCTCTTACCCTTCAAACCGAAACACTGAAATGCAAGCATTTCTGCTTCACGGCAGAAATAGATAAGAGGGTGGTACCATCCCAGGCGATCCTTCACATTAGGATCTACCAGTACCAAAAGTGTACCACATAAAACAATACATAGACTACATAAACCAAAATATATAATGAGTACATAACATACATTGTTTTATTTGGTCCCTCAATTATTCTAAAAATAATGTAAGTAGGTACTTACTTGATTTTCTGTACTTACACGCGTACAGTCGACCAGCTAGAAATTGAATTAAATTAAAGTTAATTTAATTTGTCTATGACGTAATTAATTACGTCATGAAAACTCAATTTAAGACTATTATTATATAAGTTTGTCATCAGTCAATTTAAGTGTTCACGAAAAACGATCAGTCATTTCAGAAAAAAAAATGAGTTCACGCCTTAAAATTAGGTTCCTTATTTTAACTTTTTAAGCCACAGAAACATGGCTAGAGCAAACGGGCCTCCTGATAATAGGTGGTCATCCATGCCCATACACATCTCACCTCATTATAATGCTATTTTATTTTTATTTTATTTATTTACTTAAATTTACAGTTTTTTTGTTACTATTAGAGGTTTTTCAATGCGCTGCTTACTTTCAGGGCTTAGATGGAGTGCCTCATGTGCCGGTAATTACGCTGACTCCTTACCCCTCGAACCAAAAAGCAGCAATGCAATAATACTGCTTTGCGACAGAAAACGCCACATTCAAAACACGTTTGATTTTCTAAATATGTTTCTGAAATAACTCGATCTTTCTTAAAGAAAGAAAAACATTTATTTAACATTGCACACATTATTAAACTTAAAAAATATTGGAAATAAAAAATAAAAACAATGCAATATTAAAAGGACACATGCTCAGCATGTGCTGCGGTCCGACAGGTACGGCAGAACCACAGCGCTGGTTTTCAGCTGTGCCAGGGCGAAGGCATCGCGGGCGAAACGGCAGTCAGGGACGAAAACAAAAATATATTAAAAGTATAAATAATAAAAGTACAAATAAATACCTAAAGATGAAATAGATAACAATTAAAACTGGAAAGAAAAGGGATAGAAATACATTATGAGTGTCTTCCCATGAACTCATCAATTTCCTTGGATTGGAGAGATTGGTTGTAGAGGTTGACCTGTGGTCTACTGTACCCCTGTACCTACGCTGTCGCAGTTTCATCTCCTGAAGTGCCCGAGAAGCCGGGTGCTCAATCTCCGTCCATAATGGACACCCATTCAATCCGTATTGGTGTCACGCACTATTGAATACCCACCCAAGTCTTACAAAGAAATAGAAGTACTCGTTTCCGATTGAGGTAACTTTGGTCTTATTTTTGCTGCTACGGGTTCGGTCATATTTTTAGTGGCTAGAGAGTCGAGTTGACGGTTATAGCTACCTACTTATATTTATAATTTTTCCAAAAGTCGTACATTTAGAACTAAAAGTTGTTTACTTATTTGTGTGATGCAGTTTTTTTGGGACATCTATCGGTTGCCATTTTACAAAACTTTTATATTTTACAAATTCAACGGGTGTGTCTGAATCACACCAGAGAACAGAGACCGTATCGCGGCGTTTCATTCTCTCTGCCTATACGGGACGTGTAGCATTAAAATTGGTCTTGTTTGGCTAGTTTTAAATGTCCTATGACCACTTTGACCTACTGTACCTATCGGACATTAGGCCAAAGTGGTCTACTACATGGTAATGTGGCTTCCGTTACATGTTATATAGGTACTTAGGTAAAAGAAAGGTAGTCAAAGCTGGTCTATTCAAATATGTTCAACTGTTTTTTTTCAATTAGTTGAACTGTTTGGGCGACTTTTGTCAAATTCTTACGGTTTAAGACATTTATTTCACTAAAAAAGGATACAATCCACTTTGCTGAGGGAAATACAGGATAAACTTATTGTAATTAACAGTGTGTACGGGTAGACGTGATTTTAAGGCTTATAATTTAAATTACTAGTGTATAGTATGATCTAATTGAAGAGCTGTAATTTTTCTGAACTGCGGGTAACCAGAAGACGAATAACACACAAAATTCTTTCAACTTTTAAGGCTGGCCTCAAATTCGCTCAACGTATAAGCCTCGCTATACAGCGGGGCAACGCAGCCAGCCTCCTCGGGACACTCCCTGCAGGGAGCGACCTAGGTCAGGTATATTGTAATTTTAGCTTAAGCATTTATTTTAGTGTTATTTTAGTATTATTTTATTTTGAATAAACATTATACACTTTTAAAATATTGGAAAGACCAACAAAACTTTGGTTACGTTTATCGAAACATTTTTCTCAGTGTGTTCGCTCAAGGGCAAGGCAATCCGTCACACGATTTTAAGCGCCGGTCCAAGAATAGTCAGATCGTCAGATCGGACCCCGAGGGGCAATCGAGTGGAGCCCGACAATTCAAACACCCTAAGAGAGAGCTATAGCATTCAGTCGAACCGCATTTCAACTTGTTCTTATTTTATTCGTCTACCTAGATGGTCGCGAAATGTTGATGTCGTGAAATGTCAGACTCTAAATTACGTCCAAATCGTGAAAAGTCCAATGTCCAAGTCGCAAAACAACAAACAACTAGACATTTTCGACTTTGACTTTTTGCGATGCATCGACTAATTTTGTGACTAGATAGTGATAAAATCATACAGGTGTAATAATGGTATTAGATTCGAAATGTAATGTAACTGTTGGGGTACTGGCAGATTGACTGGCAGATGTGTATAAATCACTACCTAGTATGAATCAAAGGCTCCTGGTGCGTCCATCTGTGTCTGTGTGGGTTATTTTCGGCACGAGTTTAATCCTCATGAGTTTCTCAGGAATGGCTGAACAAGATTTGTTCCGGTTTTCACGTGTTTATATGTATTCCCGAGGATGGTATTGTTTACCCGTGGGATACCGATGGGGTCGCTAGTGATGAATATCTCTAGGACTCGGTTCCTATAGATACGTATTCCTAAATTTATTTTTCTAATTATTTTCTTAAATGTGGGTAACAACTTATTTCGGTTTATGTTATGTTATGCATTCGCTTTATAAATTCTTCCACACCGCATATTGACGAAAATACTAATTTTCTACCAGTTTTAAATAATGATATCCTTTCTTGGATGGCTCAGACTGAGCGCAGCTTCATTTAGGTTTATCTTTACATTTGGCAGCCACACCGGAATCATCATCAGCCTATTAATGTCCCCACTGTTGGCGCACAGGCCTTCCCTTGCACAAGGGGGTATGGGCCATGATCCACCGAGCGGACCCAGTGCTGGTTGGTAAATTTCACACGCATTCGGATTTTTTTAATTTCCTCAGACATGCAGATTTCCTTACGATGTTTTCCTTCACCATTAGAGCAGTCGGTAAATGTCTTCTGGTCGAAAAAAACCGAAAAATTTTATTGGTACATGGCATGGTTTCGAACCCGGACCGACGGACCCGACCCGGTCGGATTACATAGGAGTAATGAAATATGAAATTTAAAAAAATAATTAGTTAATATAAAGGCAATCAATCTGATCAGTACAACTCTGTTCTATATCATTTCGGAATCGCAAAAAAGGTATATGGAAAATCCATTCGGTATATTTTTCAAGGGTATTAAACAGTAGATATCAACAAAATCAACAGTAATAATAATAAAAATACAGATATTCTGTGTAAGAAATACCTCTGTATATCTCTGTATGTCCCGAGAAATCCCAACCACATCGAACAATTTCACTTTATTGGTTTACTTGTATTAATAACAATGTTTATAGTACATTATGATATAAGTGCGGTAAGTTGAAAATTACAGCCGAGGCGATATTGCTAGCCCGAGCCGTAGGCGAGGGCTATAAGGAAGCAGAGGCTGTAATTTTCAAAGCGCACGTATGTCATACGACGTTTTATAACATATTTACGAGGAAATAAATAAAACTTTGACTTTCTTAAACGAATAAATCTTTAATTACTTGTTAAAGCAGTTATAGAAATTTGAACAATTTTTAAAAGTGATTGTTACGTTGCCAGTTGCTTTTTAGCATTGAATAGTAGCACCACAATGAGCTTGACTTATATTTTTGAGAAAGTTCCATGAAATATGCTAAAAACACATTTTCTGAAAATGAATTTGCATCTTTGCTTGTTTTCCATATGATGAAATTTTGATACGCTTGTAAGTATCTATCGGTCGATTTTTCAGGCAAGAGGCTTAGAGTAGCCTTTTTCGCTGCGTTTAAGACTTGTGGCGGTGTCAAATTAATAAATTCATCACTACTTGACGACATTTTCAAATAAAAACAATACAGCGAAAAGAAAAAGCGCGCGGAATAATTTTACTTGTCCACAAATTAGCGATGCGCGCGCATCAACTTTTTTTAGGTAAAGGTACAAAAACAGCCAGTATTACTAATAAAGTAAATTAATATTTTTGTGTTTTTGTTACAGATAAATTGGTTGTAATTTATTGTCAAAATTAATTAAATTAAAGAATTAAATCTTTATTTATTATATTTTATCTCCCAAAGTTAATTTTATTCATAAAATATTGACCACTTTTTTAACATAAAAACTCTTTGCTAAGATTTTAAAAAGTATCGTTCATTTTTAGACGGAGCATCTTAAAAAACCGTACATGTTACTTTATTTAAAAAAACTCGTGCGTTTCACATTACTATAACGCACAAGTGCGTAATGAGATACATTACGATATTGAAATTGGTGTAATTACAGCCACTTTACGAGCAAATATGTTATAATAGTACATTATGATATAAGTGCGGTAAGTTGAAAATTACAGCCGAGGCGATATTGCTAGCCCGAGCCGTAGGCGAGGGCTATAAGGAAGCAGAGGCTGTAATTTTCAAAGCGCACGTATGTCATACGACGTTTTATAACATATTTACGAGGAAATAAATAAAACTTTGACTTTCTTAAACGAATAAATCTTTAATTACTTGTTAAAGCAGTTATAGAAATTTGAACAATTTTTAAAAGTGATTGTTACGTTGCCAGTTGGCATTTTTAATGTTGTCAAGTTATTATTATTAGTTACAATTTCCCCAGTCTCTCTCTCACTCTCTTGAGTGAAAGTAGGAGAAACGAGACCACAGAGTTCTGCAGTCGGTGGCGGCGGCGGAGGTGGCTGCGGCTGCGGCGACGATGGTGGAATGTACGCGTGTGTGCTCGTAGATGGTTGAAAGTCAACACTTGACTCCAAATTTATGTTCCTTGTAATGCGAGAGCTAATTTCTTCTTTATTTCTCATCGAGTCATCTATGTATCCCTCGGCTACACTGCTCGACCGCCACCCTCCGTGGCGTTTTAGTGTCAATAAGTCCGCACCTGAATCGGCGAGCAATGTAGCCGAGGACCTTCTGAAACTGTGCCCTGTGTATTCATGTGCTTCAGGCAAATTTAAGAAAGTGGCAATTTGTTTCGGCATTGCTCCAAATTTATTAATGCCAATGGGTTGGTTAGTGCATTTACCATTTTGGTAATTTTGAAAAAATCTGTTGGAATTAGATTTTGTTGATCGAAGCGCTTCGTATTTCTTCACTACGTCGTAAAATGGCCCCTGTATTGTGAAAGACCTTGGAATTTTATTTTTTGTGTTTTTGACATGGACAAGAAGAACCCGCCCATGATTCTCGACATCATTAGTTGTGATGTTTGCCAACTCTTGACGTCTACATGCACCATTTATACCGAATATTAATGCAACCTGAAAAGAGATAAAAAGAACGTATAAACACCTATATTGTAAAGAAATACGAAAGTGAAAGAAATTAATAACAATAATTTAGTTTCAACTGACCTTTGTTGCCAAATATCGGCAATCCGGAGCTTCTTTTAGGAACTTCTTGATATTGTCAGCCGAAAATACTTTCGACTTTTTACTTACATGGCCATCTGAGCGTCTTTTTAGGAATGCTAGCAAGTTGGAGTATGACTTAATATCAATACCATGATTTGTTTTCATAGTGCTTTTTAGCATTGAATAGTAGCACCACAATGAGCTTGACTTATATTTTTGAGAAAGTTCCATGAAATATGCTAAAAACACATTTTCTGAAAATGAATTTGCATCTTTGCTTGTTTTCCATATGATGAAATTTTGATACGCTTGTAAGTATCTATCGGTCGATTTTTCAGGCAAGAGGCTTAGAGTAGCCTTTTTCGCTGCGTTTAAGACTTGTGGCGGTGTCAAATTAATAAATTCATCACTACTTGACGACATTTTCAAATAAAAACAATACAGCGAAAAGAAAAAGCGCGCGGAATAATTTTACTTGTCCACAAATTAGCGATGCGCGCGCATCAACTTTTTTTAGGTAAAGGTACAAAAACAGCCAGTATTACTAATAAAGTAAATTAATATTTTTGTGTTTTTGTTACAGATAAATTGGTTGTAATTTATTGTCAAAATTAATTAAATTAAAGAATTAAATCTTTATTTATTATATTTTATCTCCCAAAGTTAATTTTATTCATAAAATATTGACCACTTTTTTAACATAAAAACTCTTTGCTAAGATTTTAAAAAGTATCGTTCATTTTTAGACGGAGCATCTTAAAAAACCGTACATGTTACTTTATTTAAAAAAACTCGTGCGTTTCACATTACTATAACGCACAAGTGCGTAATGAGATACATTACGATATTGAAATTGGTGTAATTACAGCCACTTTACGAGCAAATATGTTATAAAAAATCTTACAGTGTTTCACGTAATTGTACCCATAATTGTAAACTACAAATAATATCTTTAGAATCGAAACCCAACTCTGTTCACCAGCTCAAAGGTTTTATAACTGCGATGTAATCACTGATAACGCACCGTGCTTGTAATACAGCAATAAAACATTGTTTGTAAAGATTACAGCTGAAATTATGCTGTAATCTTTTCATATTAATGCTGTTTATGTTACTGGGTGGTATAAAAAGTGTGAGTGAAAGAATCTATTACTAATAAACTAATAATATACAACTTGAAATGCGCGAATAAAACTTCCGAATTGGGTAGATACTTTTACGTATGTAGATATTAGAAGTATTTTTGTTTCATGATTTACTTACTAAATACTTACCTCTCGTGTTAAGGAAATTTCTGAAAACAGAAATTAATGAACGTACCTACTCTAAAAAAGGATTTCAAATGTGGATTAAGGATCTAGATTATAATGACACAGAAAATTTAATGGAAACTAAAAAGTAGCCAGACATACTAACAATAACAGGTGCATACACACACACATACACTCACTCTCTCTCTCACACACACACACACACACACACACACACACACACACACACACACACACACACACACTCAAACACCCTCTCACAACAGTTTATTTTTTTATTTTATTTTTAAAATAATAATATTTTTTATCTAATTTTTATATAAGTGTATCCCCCAGGCCATTAATTAGACTTGCTATCTACTACGCTGCAAGACGGCCGATGAGGCCAGTGCGGGTAGTAGAGACCGATATTTACTTATACATTGTAACTACACTGTTGTTAAGTGATTATATTTTGAATATTTTTGGGTTAATAAATATTTTTGTATTTTGTATTTGTATTTTGTAAATAAAACTTTCACACTTGAATACAATTTTTTTGAAACGTTAATTATAACAATAACTGAATTAAATTCACTGATTCGAATAGTTCCGCTATATTTTATTGTATTCTACATTAATCATGAAGGAACGAACGCCCCTAGTGCGATACATTTTTTTATCTTATTTTTAATGCTTAGAGCACAAAACGGTTAAATTAATGTTGTAATAATTGATATATGATAGATAGGTATTTAATTTTATTATTATTCCTAATTGAAATTGAAAAACATTTATTTAGCACTGTAAACGCCAGAATACAGCAAGTACACAATACAAAAGTATACAAGGATATAATACATTCAGCACAAAAATTCCGGTGCGGTACAGTGCCAAAAAAGGTACACCAGCTTAGCATATGCTGAGGCAAGCCACAGCGCTGATTTTCAGCTGGCCCCTCAGTGACTGCACGGACGAAGAAAGCAACAGTGTGTGCGTGTAATTAAAGTTTCCCAACCTGGGGTTCGTGTACCACCTCAATATAAAGCCCTAAATTTAGACATAGGGCTTGTGCCAGTCCAAGTTCGGAGACAGGCATTCGCAATCTGTCTATTTACACGAACCATTTCAAGCACTTTTATCCTCTTCATATTTTTCAATTTTCGTTTTTTCTAGAGGTCTTTGACTATTATTTTCATGACCTTCAGAAAGGTAGGGAAAGGCTGACTTATAAGTACTCACCTTTAAATTACTCCGAGTTAAATCCAAAAGCCCATCAAATAATTATTAATATCACTGTAGGTGTACTTCAACACTCAAAATGTACCCACCACTCGTAATGTGAATCACTCGTGTAGGAATTGTACAACTGTACTGGCCCGCCGCTTGGTGTTGTGATACGAGATAATAGCCAGTATTGAAAGTTAAGGTCAAGTCAAAAATTTGTACTAAATTTTATGACAATCCTTCACTGTCCATGCTATCCGTCTCTGGAATTCTTTACCTGTATCCATAAGACTCAATTTACATTGCCGCGGAATGGAATGGTAGCGAATTTTCGCAACGTAATTGTACATAGCATAATGAACTTTATGTCAATTGTGTAACATACAAAATAAATACGCTTTACCGCTAGGGGAATTCTCGAGAATGTGCGAGGATTCCCCGGAAACCGCGCGACCTCTTTTTGGCTCGTATTTAGTTTGTATGTTACACAATTGACATAAAGTTCATTATGCTATGTACAATTACATTGCGAAAATTCGCTTCCATTCCATTCCGCAGCAATGTAAATTGAGCCTAAGACAAGCCAAAGCACTTAACCTGTGCTTTGAAATAAGTACGAGCCAAAAAAAGAGGTCGCGCATTCTCGAGAATTCCCCTAGCGGTAAAGCGTATTTAGTTTGTATGTTACACAATTGACATAAAGTTCATTATGCTATGTACAATTACGTTGCGAAAATTCGCTTCCATTCCATTCCGCGACAATGTAAATTGAGCCTTAATGACGTTTTGTTCATAGCATCGCCATTCGCTACTATATATTTTTTGTTTACAGCTGGGTAGCGTCGCCTTAACAGCCACTGAGCATTATCATATCACCGGGTCAGTTCAATTATTTACTGCCCTTCGTCACTTGCTGATCAGATAACTGTCTATCCGTCACTAACATAAACATAATTAACATAACGTGCATGAACATAAATAAAGCAATAAGCTAGACTTAGGTAATTAGTACTTACTTATTTTATTATTCTTCTTATTCTTCAGGCTTTATTCATCCACTGCTGGATATAGCCCTCTCCCATATATTTCCATGTAGCCCTATTTGCAGTGCTTCTGAGCCACTCCAGCTCCAGCCCTGATGTCGTCTGACCACCTCGCTGCTGGACGTCCCACACTCCTGCTGCTCGTGCGCGGTCTCCACGTGAGTACTCTGCGGGTCCACCTGTTGTCGGTTCGCCTAGCCACATGTCCCGCCCATTGCCATTTCAGAGTCGCTATGCGTTTAGCTACATCTGTGACCTTTGTGCGCAGCCGTTATTTTATTAATACCTATCAATCCTATCATGTTGAAGATATAACTCGTCTGTCAAAACATTTCAACTTCTCGACTTCTAAGACTTCATTCTACTTCATGCAAGATTTTAGAAGTCGAAAAATTAAAATGCTTTGACAGACGAGTTATTGGACAAACGTTTACAACTTCTCCCTTTTGTATCTGTGGCGGATCCAAAATTTAACTTACTTTATATACGAGTAGGTATGTGAATTAACTTATTAATGTTGATTATGTAAGTATTTAACTCTGTGACGTGTAGAATTGCTACGACCAAATAAAGATGACTATGACTAGTGGGGGCTAGGGGGGTCATTCCCCCTCCCCCAAAACCCATAAGATCCCTATAGGGCGCTAGACTCACTCTTGATCATTTTTTTTGTACTATTTTCCGAAAACAGTAACCGATGCAAAAAAAACTGAACTGTTTTGTATGGGACTTTTTAATTATGTACTTTTTTCACTTTATACTTAAAATAAGAATAAACAATAAAATACATTATAATAAATAAGCACATAACGTCGAGCTAATCCCTAAAGAGATCTCTTCAAGCCAAACCAAAGACATAGTGTGATATAATACGATGCAATAGAAAGAAATATGTTGAATAATTCTCCTGAGATTTCAGGGAACGACCCCTACACCGTCCGCGTCTCTCCAATCTCAGAAATATTTCCAATAGATTTATTTCGTCCAGTTGAGTCAATGCACTTTAGTTCATTACTATTCAGTCTGATACGATTACGCATGCACCGATGGCTGCACTAAGACTCCTGGACAGGTGCGAACAACCTTACAATGTCATATTATTTTTAACCCCCGACCGATCGAGAAGAGCGTTATATCTTATCTTATGATGGGCGCCGGGAATAACCCAGCGGCACTTCGACCTTCGAGGATTTTTTGTGCCTACCCTATTTTACACACTGGTCATCCTCAGTGTGCAGGTTTCTGTGATGTTTTCCTTCACCGTTAGAGCAGTCGGTAAATGTACGTAAGTCTTCTAAAAATACGAAAAACTCATTGGTACATGGCACTGCGTGGTTTCGAACCCGGACCTCCCGCATGGGTGTTCGGTGCCCTAGCCACTGTGCCACCGACGCTCTTGTTTGACACGTTTGTCTGTCTGTGGTCTTATAACTTGGCAACGGATGATCCGATTTGGACCCGATTTTTTTAATTCAATAGAGAATTTTATGGAAAGTGTTCTTAGTCATGTCTGATAAAAATTGGATCAGTGGTTTCCAAGATCTTTGATGTCAGTTGGGATCTCTGGAACGGTAATAGCTAGATGGTTCGAGATTGAGCTCAAATGTTTTGGACCATGGAGCCCTTCCCACATCTGGAACCTCAAGGACCTGATGATGACCAGGAAAAAATAAGGGGATCTCCACAATGGTGAGTCAGGGGTTTTTAAATTTTTATTTAGAGTTATAGATACCTACTGAAAATAGTCAATATTACAGGCAGCTGAGTAAATGGATTCAGGTAGGTACTCGTATGTACCTATTAGTATAAACCTCTGTTTAATTATTTTTGAATTAGTCATTTATTTCGTAATCTTAGAATAGTAGTTTATGCAACTGTCACGTAATAACAGCCATTGTAAAATGAGTTTTAAGTTTTGATACGAGCGAAGCAAGTAGGTATCTAAATAGAAAATCCGAATTTTCCAATGGCTAATTAATTACGTGCAGTAGCAAAAGTTCTATTGTTTAGGGACTACTACGGGAGTTAAAATAAAAGATATCTTAATGGATGCACTAGGTAATTATTATTTTTATAGATCAGAACACACACACAAAAATGCTTATCGCAAAAATCCACCATTTTAACAAAAGTGATATATAGAGCACAGACCACTGTAGGTATGAGAGGGTATAGAGTAATGTAAGTTCTTTAAGTACTTACAATATAATTTTTCGTATTTAGAGTAGGTACAGCTGATGTGTTGCCCACTGTAATGCTAATGCCTGTGTGCACCATAGACTAATGATCGTATAGGTTCATATGTGAACCCTGTGAAGATTCTTCACTGAAGAGCGTCGGTGGCGCAGTGGCTAGGATACTGGACTCCAAAGCAGAAGGTCAAAGTTTGTAACCATGCAATGTCATGTACCTACTTGCTATTGAGTTCAGTTTTTCAAAAGACAAACTCTGCCCCAACTGTTGCGATGTTAATAGTGTGATGATAAAATTAAACATCCAAAGAGGTAAGTTTTTCATCTTATTATAAAAATAGAAAATAAATAGAGCATGTAAAATATGAGTAGGTTAGTATCCTTCCTTATTTACAGATAAGGAAGAGATGTAGATGCTTATGTACAGGAAGTGACAAAATATCTATATTTAGTCACATATTTGGTTTACACTTATTTAGTGTGTATAAACTATATTTAGTATACAAGCATCTACGTCTGTTAACGCCGATACGCGCCCTTCACTAGCTGATCGAGTGACGTCACGCGTGAAGTTCGCTGCGGGCTACGGGATCGCGGCCCGCGCCATTGTTTTCTGTCAATTGCTTAATACGAGACGCATCGTGTTGAAAATAATTATATTTACATTATTTTGGTTATTAAAGTCATCGTAGAAGTCACTGGAAGTTTCACTAAGCTCTCCATTAAGACCCTGGCCCCAACAACGTCACTTTGGTAGACCAAAAAATAAAATACAACTTGTTAAAAAATTATTGCATCCTTTCACCAAAAACATCATTATCATTATTTCGTCATGGATTGATAATTATGATGACGTAATATTTTGTGGTTTGTCTATGCGTCAATACATAGTTCGATACAACGAGATAGATAGGTTTGATTGGTGTATGTGAACATTATACGTAGTGAGACATATGACTATAATGTGCTAGGCGAGCCGCCGCAGTGTCGACAGGTGCTTTGCACTCTCCGTGACCAAGGCCTTCGAAATAGAAAAGTGAGTGAGTGAGGTAGGACCATCGCTAAACGCATTATGATAAGCTTCTTAGACTACCAACCCCCAAGACCATGGAGCACCTGTCCTCTGTGCCCGTCCACCATGCACGAGGGACGATTTATTTGAGGACAACCAGAAGGCAGTTGACGTGGCTGCTTTCTGGTCTGGAAAAATATAGATCTACGCTCAACTCGCGATGTCATTGACTCGATAGAAGAAGAAGAATCGTACAAGTCACATAAGTATAGTCTGAGCTTTTTCGTTTCGGAAAAAGTTTTCGAATTAATTTACACCTTGTACGTAGGTGTACTATTAGGTATTGTCGCTTGAATTCTATACCCGTTGCCACAATTACTCGCAGCCGCCTCCGACATCCTACATCCTATTGTGATATTAAACCGTGCCAGGAAAGTCGAACCGGACCTGAATATGGCCCCAAATTGCGTAGCTTTTGCGTCATTTAATCCTTTTCAAAGAACATTTATATATAAGACGCAAAAAAGTGTGTCATATCTGAGGACACTTTTATACTTGGACATATTTCTAGAAGTGTGATCTCAGGGCTGGTTTACATGTTTGTTTTTGCAAGGTCAGTGGACCGTAGGACAGTAGAATGGACAGTAGACAGTAGGATTTTGTTTCAACTGTCCTTGCCACTGTCCTACTGTCCACTGTCTTTGCCACTTGAAAAGGTGTAAACCAGCCCTAACACCTTGCACGAATGATCCTAAGTAACCTTAAGTCTTCATTAAAGTAGGTATGTTACGGAGCGCGACAGTCCCGTTTATTGTACCTAGGTTAAGGTAGATGTAATATTAACCTAGCGTAAGTATTGTTGTTACTAACATAGAGTAACGGTATTTTTATAGTAAGTCTCGCCGCTCATGGACTTCAGGTAGCCGGGGACCCTTGCGTGGGTCTGGGAATAAAACTAGTGTGAGAGCGCCCGGCCAGCCAGTTGTCTGCGAGCGGCCGTTGTTATAGTATATTGAAAGTAAACTGTAATTACCATTGTTGTGAATTGTACTGTACTATGTGTGTGTGTGTGTGTTGATTAAAGTGTACGGTAAAGTGTTTCCATATTTTATTGTAGCATCAAACACCCTGCGCCTGTCGTCTTTTTTATTGGTCCTTCGAGCCGGATGATCGAACAATGCTGGACGAGCTCATGACAACAGAAATTCCAATAGGAACCCAATGCCTCCTAAAGTGATCCATCGTGTCAACACACAAGTGGAAACAGCTCTCACAAAGAGCAATGAAGTCACATCAAGTGCTAAGTGTGTTAAATGCCAAGGTGCTCGGCTGGATCGAGACACCTGAGTACCGGCCGCGAGAACATCGCACAGTGCACCGGAGACACCGGCGACGCTGAAGGCATTGAGCAAGAGGGGAGGTACTCAGGTGTCTCGATCCAGCCGAGCGTACAGAGAAGCTCAGAAACTCCGCGCCGAGTATGAGGCTGAAATTGAAATTTCAAGGATAAAAAAGGACCTCATACGGAAGAGACTGGCGATGGAGCGGGCTGAGATTGATGCCACAGAGGAGGAGTCGCAGTCACGAAGGTCAGATAGAGAATCCGTCCGAATGAATCCGTCAGAATATGTGATCAACTGGTTGGACGGACCAAAAAACCACGTGGACGAGAATAACCACGTGGAAGGAAATCACGGCACGGGCGGCAACGAGGACAATAGCGCGCCCCGGGCAAGGGACGCGCCGCATAACGGTATTGTGCCTCCCGCCCCCGCCGCCACCGCCGCCGAAGCCTGCGCGCCTGAGAGCAGCGTTCATTCTAACGGTATCGGCGCACCCCTCCCAATCGATGGACGCGCTACCCCTGTGTTCGAGACCGCGCCGCGCGCGCCCAGCGATGACGTACCCCGTAACGGTACCTGCGATCCTCTCCCGCAAGATAGACGCCCTGCCCCCGCCGTCGCGTATAACAGCGCATCGATGCAGGGATCCCACCGCGCCGCCGGCGCTGCAGGTAGCGTTGCGCAAGAACAATGCAGCGTCCGTGCACCGCTTGTACGTCAAGTTGAAAGAGACGGAGATAACAGCCGCGCGCCCTTTGTTTATAACAATGCGCGGGCGCCCTTCGGCGGTGAATTTGAGGAGCTCGCTAGAGCCATAAATAATCTAGCGCGGCCTAAACCGGTACCTAGGCAGGTATACGAACTGCCGCATTTTAATGGAAACGCAGCTGACTGGCTGTCCTTTAAAAATATGTACCGTAGCTCGTCGGAGGCCTACAACTTTGAGCCATATGAAAATATAGCGAGACTGCAGGCAGCGCTACACGGTGACGCGAAAGTCGCCGTAGAGGACATGTTGCGATCGAGCTCCGATCCTAATGAAATCATGATGGCATTAGAGGAAGAGTTCGGGCATCCGAACGGTATTTTAGAGTGCGCCCTGCAAAAGGTACGCAGTTTACCTCGTGTGTCCGAGAGTGGTCGGGAGCTAAATAAATTTACAGCTGTGGTGCGGAACTGCTTATCATTATTGAAGAATATACGCGCCGATGGGTATATAAATAACCCACAGCTTGTCAATGAAATACTGAACAAGCTGACACCTTCGCAACGTGCTCAGTATGGCAACTTTGCCATGGAAAGAAATAAAAACAGTACTGTGGACTTACGAGTGTCACCTAACTTGTGTGTGTTGGTGGAATTTCTAAGCCACTTGTCAAGAGCATCGTCGTACTACGTGCCAATAGCAGTCGCCGGAGGATCGAACAATGCTGGACGAGCTCATGACAACAGAAATTCCAATAGGAACCCAATGCCTCCTAAAGTGATCCATCGTGTCAACACACAAGTGGAAACAGCTCTCACAAAGAGCAATGAAGTCACATCAAGTGCTAAGTGTGTTAAATGCCAAGGTGATCATGAACTTAATGAGTGTAGAGACTTTAAGTACTTAAATGTTAATGATAGATGGAACTTTGTGAAAGACAATAATTTGTGTTTTAAGTGCATTGTGAAAAGTCACCCTCGTCGATTTTGTCGCGCGAAACGCTGTAATAAATGTAAACGGTTGCATCATTCGCTATTACATGCGGATAGACCTAATGAAAGTGATTCTCAGCCCGCGGTACCCGTAGATACTGAAGCAGTGACCAATGTAGGGGAAAATCGATCCAAGGCACTGCTTAAAGTGATATCTGTAACGATAGTATTAGACAATGGTGATGAAAGAGACATCTACGCGTTACTAGATGACGGAGCTACGGTGTCATTGATAGACCGCGCGCTCGCGAGTGGTTGTGATGGACCTGTAATGCCACTTAAAATTGTGAGTGTCGGTGGGCATTGCGTAACGGACAATATATCCCGTAAAGTGGAGACCACAATTCGTGGCCCTAATGGTGTTAGCCACCGTGTGTCGTTGCGTACAATGGACGATCTCGACTTACCGACGCAAACGGTACCAGCCAGGGTTTTTCAAGATAACGCGCACCTACGCCAATTGGATTTCGGTGAAATGGAGGAAGCGAAACCCATGATACTATTGGGCCAGGACAACTGGGAGCTCATCGTCAGCTTGGAAATCTGTCAGGGTAAGTCCGGCCAACCTGTTGCTTCTCTCACAAAATTAGGATGGGTCGTTCATGGACCCTTAGGCGCGAGCGCTTATGTTGATTCGGATTCCATTAATTGCATGATGACTGTAAAATCTGACTTGCATGACCTAGTGAAAGAACAGTTTGAACTAGAGGCCATTGGTATAACGGAATTATCGCGGAAGAACTTAGAGTCCGAGCGGGCTACTCGCATTTTGGATAACACCAGCCGACGTATAGAGGGCGGCTGGGAGGTAGGCTTGCTCTGGAATCGCGATAATATCGAGTTACCTGATAACTACAGCTATGCACGTAAACGTTTAGGCGGCATAGAGCGTAAAATGGATAGTGATCCTGACTATGCTGAAGCATACAGTAGACAGGTAGGTAGGCTTCTTTCTGAGGATTTTGCTAGGAAGGTAACTAACGGCATGCAAGTTAATCCTGTGTGGTACCTACCTCACTTCGGAGTAGTGAATCCCAATAAGCCAGGGAAAATGAGGTTAGTCTTTGACGCCGCGGCGACTTTCAAAGGGACGTCACTGAATGATAATTTGCTTACAGGTCCAGATATGCTAAATTCACTACTAGGCGTATTGTTCAAGTTTCGAGGCGGCCCAGTGGCCTTCACGGGCGACATTGCGGATATGTTTATGCGCGTTAAAATCCGTAAAGTGGATCAGGGAGCTCAATTGTTTCTGTGGCGCGGTCAAGACAGGAATCGGGACCCAGATATCTATGTAATGAATTCTATGATTTTTGGGGCCGCGTCTTCACCCACGTCCGCCATTTATATTCTAAATAAAAACGCTAGTGAGTTCCAAGACATTTATCCTGAAGGCGTAAAGGCTATATTTGAAAAACACTACATGGACGACTATCTCGATAGCGTAGAATCGGTCGAAAAGGCGCAACAGTTAATAGAGGAGGTAACGCGTATACATGACGCAGGCGGATTCGTCATTAGGGGGTGGGTCACCAACTCGCCTGTGCTCCGCCAACGGCTGCCAGCTGTTGCACCTGACCGTGTGAATTTAGACAAATCACCAAACAGTACTGAGCGAACCTTGGGCATGATATGGTCACCAGATAATGACAACTTGGGCTTCGACCTTTCGTTTAAACGACTGCCTACAGAACTTATAGAAGGAAAAATTGTTCCTACTAAAAGGGAATTCCTCCGGTTCATTATGAGCATCTTCGACCCGCTGGGATTTCTGTACCCTTGCGTTATACAATCGCGAATTCTCATGCAGAAAATATGGCAGTCAGGGATTAAATGGGACGAACAGTTGCATGAAACTGAGGCTAAGATTTGGTTTAAATGGCTAAGTAATCTTAAACTACTGACCGATGTTAAGATACCTCGCTGGTACGGACTACAACACGACAATATAGAGCTACATGTGTTCGGTGACGCAAGTGAGCAAGCCTACGCGGCAGTGGCTTATCTAGTAGGAAATGACGCGAACGGGATTAGAACGACTGCGATGGTTATAGGGAAGGCGCGAGTGGCTCCTTTAAAGGTTGTTTCTATTCCCCGCCTTGAGTTACAGGCCGCCGTTTTAGCGTGCAGGCTTGCCGGCACCATAGAAAAAGAGTTAGGTATTCCAATTAGAAATAAATACCTTTGGACTGACTCTATGACAGTACTTAAATGGATTAATTCAGACGCGCGCGATTATCAGAAATTTGTATCGCATCGCCTCGCTGAAATTGACCGTAGGTCTCAGAGAAGCAACTGGCGCTGGGTGCCCTCCGATGATAACCCAGCTGACGAGGCTACTAAATTTGATTGGCCTAATGGTATTAACATGTGGCTTTTGGGTCCTCCCTTTCTTTGTAATCCACAGGAACAGTGGCCGGCGCCTAACGACGCAGAGAGGGCAGCCGGGGAAGACGTGGAGAGAATCCACAGGGTACACACAGCCAAGGTGGCAGACCCGCCACTCATTGATACTATGCGGTACCCCTCGTGGACGCGTGCAGTGCGTGTTATAGCACGCGTGCTGGCTTTCATTCATAGATGCAGGAAGAAGCAAGATGTTTCTCTAACAACAGAGAACATACAGGAGGCTGAGATGTGTCTTCTCAAACAGGCACAGGTGGAGTGCTTTCCTAGTGAATTGGCCGCTCTTCAGGCCGGGGAGTGCCTACCACCCTCCAGTAGACTTCGAAATTTAGACCCCATGTTATTTGATGATGGGTTGCTACGAGTGAGAGGACGACTGAGTGCCGCGCCAGGCCTGACCTTTGGTGAGAAGCATCCAGTCATTCTGGATGGGCACAGTCATACTGCCCGTCTAATTGTGCTCCATTATCATAAAAGAGCACTACATGCTAACCAGGAAGCGGTGGTGAATGCCGTTAGAGAAAAATATTGGGTCACGCGGTTGAGACCAACTGTGAAGGCCGTCGTCGCGAGCTGTCAAACATGCCGGGTGGTACGCGCCCAACCCGTGCCGCCAAAGATGGGAGACTTGCCTACCGTCCGTCTCTCAACTACACGCCGAGCCTTCGTGCATTGCGGAATTGATTACTTCGGCCCGATGGAAGTCACCATTGGTCGGCGCCGTGAGAAGCGGTGGGGCGTACTTTTTACATGTCTCGCCACACGCGCCGTGCATCTGGAGCTGGCTGCCTCGCTGAGCGCCGCCTCCGCTATCTTGGCCCTAAGACGCTTAGTCGCGCGTCGAGGGCAACCATCCGTCATATACAGCGACCAAGGGACGAACTTCGTTGGCGCGAACACGGAACTACGGGCAGCGCTGCGCACATTAGATCACCAGCGTGTTCGAGACGAGTCACTGGCGAAAGGGATCGAGTGGCGCTTCAATCCCCCCTCTGCTCCTCATATGGGTGGGTGTTGGGAGCGTTTGGTACGCTCTGTTAAAAATGCGCTTAGAGTCACCCTAAGGGAACGTGCGCCCAAAGAAGAAGTGCTGTATACGTTGTTGCTCGAGGCGGAGTTAGTGGTCAACAGCCGACCTCTAACATATGTGACATCAGACCATGAAGACCCCGTGGTACTCACGCCCAATCATCTGCTCCTGGGCACTGCTGCTGGAGATGCGCCTATGAAAACATTCGATCCCAAGGACACGGATGCCCGTCAGCAGTGGAAGGTGACTAATGCACTGGCTGATTTGTTCTGGAAGAGGTGGACGAGAGAATACCTGCCCTCCTTACAGCGTCGTCAGAAATGGACTAAAACGTGCGAGTCTCTGAAAGTTGGTGATATAGTGGTGGTAGTGGATGGCAATCTGCCGAGAAATAAGTGGCCCCGTGGCATTGTCAGTGAAGTGTATCCGGGAAATGACGGAAACGTACGTGTAGTGGACATTAAGACAAACCATGGGACACTAAGACGTCCAGTTGTGAAGGTTGCCGCGCTTCCTACGAATGAAAATGTTTTCGGTTGAACCCTCAAACAAGGGGGTGGAATGTTACGGAGCGCGACAGTCCCGTTTATTGTACCTAGGTTAAGGTAGATGTAATATTAACCTAGCGTAAGTATTGTTGTTACTAACATAGAGTAACGGTATTTTTATAGTAAGTCTCGCCGCTCATGGACTTCAGGTAGCCGGGGACCCTTGCGTGGGTCTGGGAATAAAACTAGTGTGAGAGCGCCCGGCCAGCCAGTTGTCTGCGAGCGGCCGTTGTTATAGTATATTGAAAGTAAACTGTAATTACCATTGTTGTGAATTGTACTGTACTATGTGTGTGTGTGTGTGTTGATTAAAGTGTACGGTAAAGTGTTTCCATATTTTATTGTAGCATCAAACACCCTGCGCCTGTCGTCTTTTTTAAGGTACATGCTAACCCTTTCTACGCCTTAGCTCTAGATAGAGATTATACGAGAGTCAAGGAAGTCTTGACATTAAATGCAATTGACGTTTCCATTTATTACCTCAGGGACACCTATTCTCGATCGAGGTCAAATGTAGAAGTAAATAAAAAAAAACATCATCATGTTGGTAAAAATCTGTTTTTTGAAGACCAGTTATACCTTCATCAGTTCATTAAAAGCATTCGATTGTTTTAAAATAAATATTTGAAAAAACATTTTTTCGCATGAATTCCAAAATTATCCAGGGCATCTAGGTACTTCTTCGTTGCTCCTGGCCTGGCCATGTCTCTCGTGAATTGAAGTTACTCTTCTATGTATTTTCTTGAAGGGCTGCGTCATCTACGCTCAGTAATTACTACGCAACTCACGTACTTGTTTATTCACGGATCACTGTCTCGGAAGCGGAAGCGATAAATAAAGACTTCCTTGAAACTGACGCAGTCGCAATCGCTAGGTATCATCATTTGAATAACTTTTTAGTACTTACATTCCCAACTTACGAGTACTAAAGCATATAATAGTTTCAAAAGTCAAAAGTCATTTTTTAAATTGCAAGTAAGTAACTACCTCAAAGTACATTTATACAGTCATTTTTACTCTACTACGGCTTCGTAAGGTGCTACAGCTGAAAGGAAAGAAGCGGCGCAAGAAACTTTCAGCAGCACATCTTTTGAAATAAATATAAGTAGGTAGGTACTTACAATAATTTAAAAAATATATGAATATAATCATTATTAATCATATACACAATGTGCAGAGCTGGAGCTGAATTTAGGACCAAGCATCTTTGTCATTTATTTAATAATAGATAACCCTTTTTACTTTAGGTCTGTATTATATGGGTTTAAAAAAAATCTGTGTCATATTTATTATTACCTTATATCTTATTATGAAAACGTACACAGTGACCCATAAATTATTATATATTACTGTAGTAATATATAATAATTCATTAATTACTAATATTATAATTACTTATTTACTGTAGTAAATCAATAAATTTTATGGTATAATACATACTTTATGTTAATTGGTATTTTACTTGACTTCACGCGTCCGGTTCCAGCCCCGGTTTGATTCAGGCAGATTCATACAGGCGTTCCGCCCTCTCCCAGTTGAAATCAGCGCTTTGTGATTGGATGGAGCGAACCGAAGCGTCCCTGGAACCGGAGCATGTACTCCTAGCCTAAGTTTGTTTCTGAATACCTTTTTGTGCATCAAAGAGTAAAATAAATTAATTAATTAAGCGAGCAGCCTGATGGCGATGGGTGGGCGAGTTTATTATTGTTAATGGCTGTAGGTGGGTGTTGAAGTGTCCTCGCCATAGCATGGCTTTCAACTTCTCTATAATACGTACACTGTGGGACGATCGATATGAGCTCATGATGATGAACTTTTATAGTAACATAATAGGTACGTATCACGATTCACGTACGACGGAATAGGTCTTCTTCAATATTGCGTATTAGTTGCCAAAATAAACAGTCGACTTTCAATCGGAGGGAATATTTATGTAGGGTCCTGTCAATATTTATTTATTTCGACACTACAAGGTTAACTTCTGACAAGTAGGTATCTACGCCGCGCCAGAGGGGATGGGAAGAATCGAAAAACAGAATAAAAGTTCCAGTTATTAAATTCTGCAATATTCGTAGGTATTCGTGCTTAAGCTAATGCCCGGTTTACACGTGGTCAAGTACTCAAGTACTCGCCATTTTACTTGCACCCGCCACTGTACTTGACCAAGTGTAAACCGTAAGGGAAGTTCCACGCTACGCTTGCTGGTTTTGTTTGCTGGTTTTGCAATAACTCTAAATTAAAAAAAAACCTACTTACAACATCGGCGCAAGGTTGCATGTCTATCGGTATTTTATAGGATACATTTCGGAGAGTGCGCATCGGAATTGCACGACCTAATTCCAGTATCTCCATTCCGCGAAATCGCTAAGGAATGGAACAGCCTGCCGGTGTCTGTTTTTCCCGAAACCTACAACCTTGGGATCTTCAAGGCCAGAGTGAATAGGCCCGACCCGCATGCTCCATCGTCGACCTTACCATCAGGCGAGATCGAGGTCAAACGCGGGTTTAGTAGTCAATAAAAAAAACCTAATCACGAAAAGCCTTTACATATAGTCTTTCTTAGTCTTTACATAGTCACATTAAATAAAGGGGTTTTTATTTACGAAACAGATCCAAAATATTAAAATAACGATTAGAAGATTAAATTAAAACTAAAATTGTGTACCTATTCTGTATTAAAACTAATTAGGCCCGCTTGCGCGAAAAACCCTGGGTTAACTCGCGAATTGTCTATGGTTTTCATACAAATTGACATCGGGTTAGAGTTACCCGAGAGAAAATGGTTCGTGCAAGACGGCCTAAATAAACTAGAAATAAATTAAGTACTTACATATCCTTCGTTGTCCCAATCTAAATAATGAATCTCCAAAACACTCGCCAAATTTAGCGATGATCGCTAAACCAAAAATCCCATCTAGCTCAGTCGTACACAATCTAGTGTATGAGTGAGCGTGACAATTTCATTTATTATTTTCAGCTTTGATTTTGTGGCCCAATCAAAACTTTTAATTTACGTCAGGCATGGCTGTATGGACTTAGGTCCGTTTGCCTTTTCCAATAATACGGGAAAACCTATACTAAAAAAATATTTCTCTTGTGCGATGATTTGTTATTTTTATAAAATTATCTGAGAGAATTCATCTTATTCAAATATTTATCAATGTCGTTAAATACAAAAGACGTTGTCCTCTCAGAGGACAGGCCAAAAACCTTGCTGCTGCAGAAGCATTCGGACTATTTGGCCAGCTATGGACTGAACAAGGATGATTTTGAATTTTGCATGACTGAATATCTTCGAATGTCCGGTATTTACTGGAGTCTGACGGCTATGGAACTGATGGGGCAGTCTTCAAGGTACCGTACATACAATTAAAAAAAGAATCAGAAATATATATTTTTTAGTTAACATTTGAGAGCCTATTTGTACCTATGAGAGCTTTGTTACTTTTTCTCCTGTAGATTCTAGAAAGCTCAAAGAAGACAAATCTTAACACTGAACTGAAGGTCTGTACCTATTGGAAGCTCAACTCATTGTAAAAATAATAAAACAGTATTTTTGACTAAAATCTTCTACTTTTTTCTTTCGGTACCTTATGATGATGACGATATAGGCCTAAATTTTGATGAGGTTGAATTGTAATAAGGAAAATAGTAGCCAAGCAGCAGTATAAACTTAGTTTAATAGGAAAGGTGAGGAGCTCGTAGCCTAGTTGCGAGCACGGTCCGAAAGTGATCGTGCAGGTTAAGCGACGTTGGCGCGGTCGGTAGTAGGATAGGTGACCGCTAGTGGCATTATTTCATCTGAGCTCCTCCGTGCCTCGGAGAGCATGTTAAGCAGATGGTCCCGGTTGTTGTCGTTCGACGGCAGTAATTAAGCCATGTCAGATGCCTACGGGTGGCCTGAACAACTCTGACAAATAGGTTGGCCACTAACCATACGATAGGTTGGCCACTAAACATAAGCAAGCAATAGGAAAGGTAATACAAATTATGTTTCTCATTGCAGAATGCCCAAAGAGGAAATAATCGAGTTTATATCTTCATGTCAGGACAGTGAGAGTGGAGGCATCTCGGCTAGCATTGGACATGACCCCCACATGCTGTACACACTGAGTGCTGTACAGGTTGGTCTTTATTTAGATAATAAGAACTTTATTGGCATAATATAGATAGTACTTACTACAATATGGTAAACTTCACAACATCTACTAAAATCCATTATATTATTAGCTTGTACTTAATTCTACACAAAGTTCTGTAAATAAAAATAAATAATAATAATTAGGCTAACCTCAGAAATTTAGTGTGTAACATGTTTACAATGGTGTGCCAGAAAAGTACTTGGACAGAAATTGATGGGTGCATTATGTGTCTTTGGAAGGATAAGCTTATAGGAGGGGATCCTTAAAATCCCTTGTTTAAAACCATATTTGAAACTTGTAGTTCTTGATTGTGAGGGGATTTGCTGCTGCAAAATTGGTACTTTTGAATATTTCCCCTCATTACCCATTTGTTCATGTATTGCTGTTAGATATTACCTAGTCCTAATCTTATCTTATGATAGGGGGCCGGGAATAACCCAGCGGCACTTCGACCCTCGAGGATCTTTTGTGCCTACCCCATTTTACCCACTGGTCATCTCAGTGTGCAGGTTTCCTCACGATGTTTTCCTTCACCGTTAGAGCAGTCGGTAAATGTACGTAAGTCTTTGAAAAATACGAAAAACTTCTTGATATATGGCACTGCGTGGTTTCGAAACCGGACCTCCCGCATGGGAATTCGATGCCCTAGCCACTGTGCCACCACACTCTACCACCAACTTTAATGGGGACCCTATTGTGACTAGCCCATTTTAACTGTTCTCTATCATTTGTTTATATGGTGCCTATTCTTATTATCTCCAAAATTATTATTGACAGCAATTTAATTATTTTCCATATTAATGCATAATTTATTACTGTTAACTTGAAGAACTTTATTTAAAGATTTTGTATCTGGGCAGGTTCTAGCAATGTACGACAGACTGGACGCTATAGATGTGGAAGGAGTGGTCAGATTTGTGGCTTCCATGCAGCAGGAAGATGGCAGCTTTTTTGGTAAACATAATTTAAAATAATTTCTAACAGATACCGATTAACCGTGAACTACAGGCAGCATGGTTGAGCTGGAGTGAAGCTAAGAAGGTGGCACAAGACAGCGGTGTGGAGAGATCTCGTGGAGGCCTTCAGTGCCTCCGGGGTACTATAGGACGACAACAACAACAACCGATTAACCTAATTGTGTTGTCCTTTTTCTTTTAGTGAACTCAACATACCGAATCAACATCAAACTTCATCATCAACTTAAAATTATCACACTGTCATTTTCAAACTCGACATTAGCAGAATCATTGATAAAACGATTAAACAAATTGGAACAGGACAGCGATTCTCGTAGTGGAATGTCGAATTCGACATTAGTCCTATCTCATTCGCTCACATTACATGCAGACTTTTGTATGTCGAACGCTGCGAGAATCGCCTTCCTGTTATAATTTTGAAATAAGTTTTACTTGCAATAATAATATCGTACCATTATCTAAAATCCTGTCTTATAATCTGTTCAGGATATCCTCTCAACTTGTCATTTCAAATACTTATAGCCTAAAACATATCCTTCCAGGCGACAAGTGGGGTGAAGTGGACACCCGGTTTTCCTTCTGTGCTGTGAACTGCCTTTCGCTTCTACACCGGTTAGACTCCATCAATGTGAACAAAACTGTTGAATTCGTACTCAGCTGTATGAACTTTGATGGTGGTTTTGGGTCGAAGCCAGGCTCTGAAAGTCATGCAGGTATGTAAGGGTTGCTTTATACCAATATGTATATACTACTGGATCGGGTTGTGATTATTTACTTATCTTCTTATTGAGTGGTCAGTGAACAACCAAATCAAATCAAAATACTTTATTTGTCACAATACTGTATAGAATAATGTAAAAGATCTTAAAAATATATTAAAGTCAAAGTATTCAGTTAGTTCATTATTTGTGGCCTCGTCTGCCTAATGTGCAAGTCGCTCTGCTTTGTAAAATGAAGCATATTGGCTTTAACGAATAAGCATATGTCCTTAATATAGATACATGACAAGGGCAGTAAATTTAGTTTTTTGTGGTCTGCAACTGTCCAGAAATTTAGCTCCGCAGACTGCCCTAATACACTTCTTTTGCAGTCTAAACACTCTCTCAGACTCAGTAGAGTCACCCCACAGGATAAGACCATAGCTAAGCACCATCGACATATTGATTTGACAATTAATGACAGCCTGAATGTACTGAACCAGTTGTATAACATAATTATTTATATTAAATGAGATTTTCACATAAGTATTATCTAACATATTGGTATTCTCCCAGGTCTAATCTACTGCTGTGTGGGCACACTATCGATATGCAAGAGAATGGACGCTCTACAAGCAGACGAGCTGGCATGGTGGCTGTGTGAACGGCAGCTTCCCAGCGGAGGGCTGAATGGCAGGCCGGAGAAGCTGCCAGACTTATGTTACTCTTGGTGAGTTATTGTCATGACTCATGACTTCATGAGAATATGATAGAGCAATTGTATTGTATTGTAGTAACGGGCTGGTTTCCGCAACTCGACGTCTATAGCGCCTATTTTGCGTGTGATGGAAAAACAAGCCATCCCAACTTCGCTAAAAAGTCCAACAGTCCTTTAATGTCCTGTAGGACTCCGGGAAGTGATCTCAGAGTGCCGAGGCTTTCCGCCCGGTAGGATGGTGACCTCACTGCTTTCTAATAGCACGTGGGCGAAAGTCTCCTCTTCCACCAGGCATGCTCTTCTGCAGTTGGGCTCTACTGTGCCGCAGGAGCTCGCTAGATAACTTGTGCGCTGGCAGAGCGATGTTTTAATCTAGCAGAAGGGAAGGGGTATGAGGGGCTATGGGCTCTCTGCAACCAAGTCTGATGCCCTTCTCGCCAAATAAGTAGTTCTGAGCCATGGCTAGCAAGAGATCCATAGACGAGGTCATGTAGCCCAAGTATCAGTTACTAACCGGGGTATGGCCGGTGCAGTGAGTTTGTCTTCCTTTAGGGTTGTTACATCCGCCAGGACCACAGGCTCACCACACACATTGGGAGTGCATGAGCATAGCGTGAACGTTTCATCAGTGAGTGATCTGTAATTAATTATAGTAACTTGTAATATTATTATTACCATTATAATCTGTATCTATAAGAATGTATGAGTAAGTATGTATGAGCATGATGCAACTTTTTCTTTTCTTTCTCTGAAATAAATATTGGCATGGAAGCTAGTTGATTAGCCATGTTCAACGGTGTTTTAAATGTTTTGCAGCTCAGGATACAAGCCCTTTTAAATTAGTAAACTAGGGTTGCCATGAGATTTTTTTACTTTCTGATAATTTTAATTGTACTTAGTCGTAATTTAATTAAAGAAAGTGAGCAGCTGCATAGGTTTATACAGGTTGTAACAAACAATTGACATCTTGCAGATCGACTCAGTATTTACTTTAAGATGTTACTTTAGCTTCTTCATAAGTTTTTATTCACTCAATCAACTAACTTAACTACCAATGCTAAAGTCGGTTTTTCTTCACAGGTGGGTAATGTCATCTCTTTCAATGCTGAATAGGATACACTGGGTTGACAAGAAGAGTCTAGAACAATTTATACTAGGCTGTCAGGATGCGGAGACAGGCGGCTTCAGCGACAGACCTGGCGACATTACTGACCCCTTCCATACACTGTTCGGACTAGCAGGGTTATCACTATTAGGAAACAACAGTATTAAACTAGTAAATCCGACGTACTGTATGCCACAAGAAACTATAGACAGGCTAAAATTAGAGCCTCAAATACTGCATGTTTAGTTCTAAGAATAATATTTTTTAATTATAATTTTATTGTAATCGATTGCAAAGACATGGTAAATATATTTATTTAGTTTTAAATTAAAACTTTCTCTTCCCATTTATGCTCGTTCCGAATAGTTATAAAAAGTAGATAGATTAGATAATCTAAGTAACCTCTGGAGTTTTTGCCGCGCTTTTGTCCTGAACGGATTTTTGACTTTATATTATCTTGCAAATTGATTTACAGTGGTATTTTTCTACTATAAACAGTGTATTTTAATTGAAAAATAAAGACGTTGCCCTATCCGTTCTTCCCTGGTTTTTGAAGAGCCATAGGTACTGCGTCCGGAACGCTCTTTGGTTCAGACGGTGCAGAAGCGTGGCAGGTTTTCCTAGACAGCATTGAAATGTGTCACCACCATTTTAATGAAGAATTGTAGAAAATTATTTACGCCACACTTGGTTGTATGGGTGCAGATCCCTTTACCTTTTCCAGTAATATGAAAAGTACTATACAAAAAAAATAACATAACCTCTACTCTATTCCATCCAAAGTGAGCGAAAGCTAAAGATTATAAGAGAAACATTTAATTGTACGTGAAAATATATAATTTTATTATTAAATTTTATGCAAAACAATGTCGCCGTTATACTGCATCCAGTTTTACATGTACAGCTTTTGTATTTGCCTGTTTACGATGTATAGTTACGTTGTTTACTATAGCGACTTCATTTCTGTGATATTTCGTGATGAATTGCAAATCGAATACGATTATATTATAGGTAAGTGCCCTTTTAATTATACATAACCCTTGTGTTTCGTTAATTATTCGATAGAATTGATGATCTAAAAATGGATTTTTTTAAATATACTTAACTTTGAAAAATCAAAATTCATCGCACTACAACTATTCTAATAACGCTAATTTATTATTCAAAGACGAGAATCAAGGTTTTATAGCCCGTCAGTGGTAAAAAGTTAATGCACGTTTATGTTATTTTGGCAATATTTTGGGATATGATTTTATATACTGCGGCACGAATTATCGAAAATAGATTTCTATGGGTTTAGTCTGTGTCTCTATCAAAATCACTGCACTGTGCTAAAGGCCTTTCTTAATTCCCAGTTGGTTCAGGAACAGCGGGCGCGCTCATTGCCCACAGATTAGCAACGGAGACCAACTACACCTTCATAGTCTTGGAGGCTGGCAGTCGCAGTCAAGTTCTAATGGACATGCCCATAGTGGGGCCGGTCATACATAAGTCCCTGTTTGACTGGCAGTACCAGACCGTTCCACAGGAGTTCGCTTGTCAGGCTATGTGGGATAATGTAAGTTAATTGAATTAATCTCATAATTACACTACATGGGTACTTTTTGTTCTTAATACAAACCTTTTTAAAATTAGCAAAATAAAAGAACATTTGAATGAATGCTAGAATTATAATTTGAGCTGACAGTTTGTTTTGAAAATGTTCCTAATGCCATATTTGTAAATTAAAAATAATTAAAAGTGTCTTAATTTCTTAATTTTTATTGTACACAAAAATATTACTAAAAAGAACATGCGATGTACAAAGGTACACATAATAGAAGTCAGTGACATATCCCTAAAAAGAGTTTTCTTCCTGATTACCTATGAGGAAAGGAGGATGTGAGTTTAGTGGGCAAATTGTATTTTGTATAGTTTTTATGTTCAAGTTTTTTTTTTCTTGGCAGTAAACACATATTTTTTTCATATATACCTGCCAGTATACGCATTTGATAACTTGTTAAGCAATAAATAACATTAAAATAGTTTTTATGTATTGAATACCAGAATTATTATTTTGTTTTAACCTGGCAGTTATGTTGAAAAAAAATTAGTAATGCCATTTGATAATTATAATTAAAAGTAACATTAATTTTCTTCTTTATAATAAATGGTATTAGCTTATTTTTTCTATTAAGACAGCCAGATTTTTATAAAACAAGCCATACATTTTAACGATTTTAACAAATAATTTTATAATAAGGCATTTTCAAAAATCTTGTTTGATACTATTAAAAATGTGAAAATAATACATTAATTCCAGGAATGCAGACTACCACAAGGCAGAATTATTGGAGGCTCATCAAAGCTGAACAACATGGTACATTTCCGAGGTAATCTATCACATTATGTACACTGGTTTAATGGAAACTACACTGAAGAATACATAAGAAAACAATTTGAGTTCATAGAGAATGAAGTTTTATTCTTAAACAACGCTCAGTATGAAACTGAATTGACTAGGGCGACCCTAGAAGCTGCGCATGAGCTAGGATATGATAAATTAGAAACGGAATTTAGACAAGGCTTTATGCGAAGCAGACTGTCTCAGAAAAATGGTAAAAGATGGTCCATATCTGATAATTTGAAACCGGAGCATGTAGTTACCAATGTTTTAGTTGAGAAGGTAATTATAAAGGACAACACAGCTGTTGGAGTTGAAATTATACTTTTAAGTAAGAAGAAGGAAATACATGCAAGAAAAGGAGTGGTTTTATCAGCTGGGACTTTAAACACTCCAAAAATTCTACAGCTATCAGGCATTGGACCTTCAAAAGTGTTGAAACCCTTAGGGATACCAGTGGTCAAAGATTTGCCTGTAGGCAGAAACCTACAAGACCATATTGCGTCTGGATTAGACCTAGTCATGTTCAACCAGTCACTGTCAATTAGTGGAGCAGATATCATAAATCCATTCAATAGTTTTTATTACTTTTTCTACGGAAAAGGACCTCTGACCACTGCAGGATGTGAAGTAATAGGATTTTTATCAACTAAGAATGAGACAACACCAGATTTGCAATTTATGGTGTTGCCAACTGGAATATCTACGGACAGAGGTAGCCGTTTAAGGAAAAGTTTAGGAATAAGGGATGAAGTGTGGTACAATTACTTTGCAAAAACTTTTGATAAGCATGCAGCGACAATTCTTCCCATTGTCCTACATCCTGAGAGTAAGGGAGAGGTTTACATAAGCTCCAAAGATCCAGAAAAACCACCTATAATAGATCCCAAATATCTATCAAGTAAAAATGATAGAGATACTCTAATAAAGGGTCTAAAATTAGTATCAAAATTTGTAGGAACGAAAGCCATGAAATCTATTGGTGCTTATATAAATCCTCTTCCATTTCCTGGCTGCGAGAGTTATACCATATTCTCAGATAAATATTGGCAATGTTATATACAGAAATTAACTCTACCTAGTTACCATCCAGTGGGAACTTGTTCTATGGGGTTGCCCGAGTCAAATAATTATGTAATAGACACTTCTTTCAAAGTCAAAGGGGTTAATAAATTGTATGTGGCTGATGGTTCAGTGTTGCCCACTCTGCCTAGTGGGAATATTAATGCAGCTATTGCTATGATGGCTAGTGTGTTTTTTGATACCAATATTGGTTCAAATATTGAATCTAAAGATGTTGAACTCATGTTTTGTTATAAGTATGATTTGTATGAATTTCTGTTTAATATTTGTATAAAACACTGACAGTCACAGATGTCAAGATAGGTTTAAAGGAGCAAGCAACTAGTCAAGAATGCAGTGTGAAATATACATACATATAAGTAAGTAGCTTTAATAATTTAAAAGACTGTGGTGATATTATTTATAAAAAAAATAAACTTTTTGAGTAATCTAATCTATACTTTTTATTCTTACGAAGCGAAGGCGAGCGACTTTGTCTACACGTACGTACGTACCTACGTACTAACAATAATTACTGTATTATATGTTAATTTATATAAGTTCCGGAGCGTTGGTGGCCTAGTGGTTAGGACGCCGGACTCCCATGCGGGAGGTCCGGGTTCGAAACAAACAAACAAACAAACAAATATTCTTTATTGCACACAGGACAGTAGAAAAGATACAAAATACAAATACAATTGGCGGCTTTATAGCTTTGGGCTGTTTCTTCCAGGCAACCTTTGGGTGATGGAGTTTTGAATGCATTTGTTTTTTTTTGTTTCGAAACCATGCAATGCCATGTACCTATGAGTTTTTCCGATTTTGTCGAAGACTTACGTACATTTACCGACTGCTCTAACGGTGAAGGAAAACATCGTGAGGAAACCTGCTTGTCTGAGGAAATTAAAAAGTTTCCGATGGCGTGTGAAATTCACCGCACAGCACTGGGCCAGCTCGGTGGATCATGGCCCATTCCCCCTTGTTCAAGGGAGGCCTGTGTCCCAACAGTGGGAACATTAATAGGCTGATGATGTATGATATAAGTCCCTACCTACTTAGTAGATCAATCGAATTGTGATATTATCTTTGTCTACCTAGAATAATTATTGGACTATCGAAACGAATATAGGAAAAATTGTTAGAATCAAAGTATTATAAGATTCATATCTAGAAAAGTGAAATCCGCTGCGGCAACAGGCTGAGGCAGTCCCCTTTGTCCGGTGCCGCACACCACCTTCATCAAACTTAATTACTTTTGTTTATTATTATTTATATTTGTTTAATATTATTTTTTAACTTCTGTACCTAATTGTTTAAATATGTGCGCTTTTAGAAATAAATTCTTTATTTCTTTCTAAACATTTTGCCGCCGGTGGGATTATAAACCGAGACTACCCTTTCCGGGAGCTGCTCTATTTCAACTGAGCTATCGCGGTCTGATGAAACAGCGACAAATATCAGAGAATTATGTAACTACACTGAAAACTAATTATAATTTATGATTTGAATTTCCACTTCGCATGGCGTGCATAATAAATACTATTTATTTATTATAAGGTTATCAAAAAGCGTCGGTGGCCTAGTGGCTAGGACGCCGGACTCCCATGCGGGAGGTCCGGGTTCGAAACTATGCAATGCCATGTACGAATGAGTTTTTCCGATTTTTTCGAAGACTTAACGTACATTTACCGACTGCTCTAATGGTGAAAGAAAACATCGCGAGGGGAAACCTGCATGTCTGAGGAAGTTTTCGAAGGCGTGTGAAATCCACCAATCAGCACTGGGGCCGCTCGGGTGGATCATGGCCCGTACCCCCTTGTTCAAGGGGAGGCCTGTGCCCCAACAGGGGGAAAGACTTACGTACATTTACCGACTGCTCTAACGGTGAAGGAAAACGTAAGGAAACCTGCATGTCTGAGGAAATTAAAAGTTTTCGAAGGCGTGTGATATCCACCAATCAGCACTGGGCCCGCTCGGTGGAAGGAAGGGCAGGCCTGTGCCCCAACAGTGGGGACATTAATAGGCTGATGATATCAAAAAGGGATTACTAACACTGAAATATTTCTAACACTTTATTGAATGTAAGGGCACTTCTAGACAGGAAACATTGCGTATACCTACGACAGTTTTATTTGAGCCAAGTTACTGAACAACCATTTCATGCAATCTTTACAAATAAATTAGAGTATGACATGTTATGTGTACTATACAGGGCGTAAAATATTGCGAATATACTCATACCATTTATTGCTTTTCATGTGTTACATTTGGTCTTAAAAAATATATATTATCTGATCATACATGAAACCCTGAGTAGGGCACCGCAATATAAAATAAGAGATTACAATAGTAATAAATGAAGTTATACATAATTGATTTTATAGTTAAGTATTGTTTTTATCATCAAAAAACTCCTGCAGTCCCCACCCGATAGTAGTTCACACACAGCACCTACATACCGCCCGCGCCGGCGCGGGCGGCGACCCGCTTCTGGCGCTTACACGCGCTATCGGCGCATTCCAGGCCGCTTCTCCCCGACCTCTCCCTCCCCAGCGACGTCCTAAGCCGAGGTCCGTACCCACCTGGGTGCCCTTAGGCAGTCGCTTCTTATAGTAGTTTTTAAGTCCTCCTCCAGGCTGGAGCGCACTTAGCGCTCGCCCCAAAAACCCCGGTGAAGCTGTAAAGGTCATTAGGACCAACAGCAATTGTCAGTACGAAAAAAGAAAACTCCTGCAGTGAATAGAAACATTTGTTAAGAAGATATAACTTTAATCTTTTATTGAATATCGAGTCTTTTAATTTAATGTCGATGATTTGTGAAATTTTGTTATATATTTTTATTAACATAACGAACGGTCCAGAACTGTGTAGATTTAATTTTGATTTTGGCAGAGCAAGTCTTTTCTGGTATCGAGTGTTATATCCAGGTTTGTTCCTGTTATTTTCAGACATTCCCTTTTAATTTCATGCTCATAACGTAGAACCAATTTTCAGCATGAAAATCGGACACCTTAACAAAGTTTTGGCAAAGTGTTTACGCCCTGTATACCTGCCACAAAATATAATAACACACTTTATACACAATTCTAAGTCACAAGTTGGAATAAGTTATTGTTGTTTGATATTAACAATTATTGATTTATATCATATTGTATTTATCTACGTCGTTATAGAAAAATGCTCAAAATAAATTACTTATATTATGAACTAAATGTTCTATTTTGTTTCACAAAACCTAATCGTCTATTCACTAACACATACAAACATTGACTAGATTTAATCGTAACACGAACATTTAATCGTAACACGAACATTTAATTGCCCGTCATAGTTAAGGAAAAAAATTCTAATCCAAAGACAATATTTAGTTTTGAGATAATGGATTTTACATTATACAGGATGGAAAGTTTCGGCGGGGCACCCGGGGCAGATACCAGATCCGTTGGAGCTACGAGAAAATGGTCTTAGGAGACCGTCCCTAACTTTTAGAGCTATTTAAAGCTGCATTTACAGATTTTTGAAAAAAAGGTACAGTCAGCGTAAAAATGCAATTTAAAAAAATTGATGTCAATCGATTCTATTTTATGTCAGGTACAAAATACTATGGGGTCGAGTACTAGAAATCCCAGAAATAGCAAAAAACGATTCCCATATATTTGCTATGAGTTATGGTTTAAATGTTACTGTGGAACAATGAATTCCAAAAAATGCTGGCCTCTATATCGCCAAAAATTATGAAAATCAAAAATCTGTGAATGCGGTTTTAAATAGCTCCAAAAGGTAGGGATGGTCTCCTAAGACCATTTTCTCGTAGCTCCAACGGATCTGGTACCAGCCCTGGGTGCCCCGCCGAAACTTTCCATCCTGTATACACTGTTTTCTTCAATAGTATTTTACATATCGCAAGCATGCAACAAAAGTAACACAACCCCAAAAACCCGAAAATCGACTTATTGACACAGATAGGTACATTTAGTATTCAATCTTTGATCTTTGAACAATATCGTTGCAAACTAGGTTCATCGCATTTTCATTTCGCAGCTCTAAATATTATTATCAAAGGTGCACAAGAGAATCATTAAAACTGTCATTAATAAAAAACCGTGAATTATGCTGTTTTGCGTAGATTTGTATAGGTATAACCCAAGGCAATATTAATTTTCTTATAACGTCTTGACATCTCGTGGTAACCCTTACTCTTATAGAACCGCAAGAACTGGTTTAATGCGATTTCTGAAAAACGTAACTTTTTGAGTTGTGTCACTTGTAATACGTGTGCGATATATGTATGTGGGTAGAACCCACTATAGCTGTTAGTTCGCACTCATAAAATCTGGCTTGAAACATTTTTGCTGTAAGAATGTGGATTGGTATAAAATTTAGATTTCTGTGGGATTGGAACATTTTTGCTTAGCTAGGTACGTCCGAATCATAATAGTATTTCAAAAAGTTGATCCTAATTTCAGAAAACTATTCCTAGTGTAACAAAACACCGATATCTTTCAAGTCGCCCCATTATCGATAACTCTACGAATTTTGCTAAGTTTTACAATAAGGGAATTAATGTCTCCCCATACAATTCCGTATGGAATGACAGTTAAAAACGTTTTCTCTAATATTCAAATGTCTTCAGTTACCGGAACTGAGTCTCCCAGATTACACCCCAGGTTGTTAAATATAGGTATTTTGTTACACCCTGTATGTTTTTTTTGTTAATGCGAATCATTTTTATTTTTTACGTAAGTAAGACACTCTAGGACGGAAGAATTTAATCTAAGCAATTATTTTTCTACATTATCGTAATCTGATCATAATTCTTTTTACTACCGATAATTTTAACATTTATGAGTCAAGTATAGTTATATTATTTATTTATTTATTGCCAATATTAGAAAGCAATCATTCTTCAAATTTATTTAGACAATGGTACCGATTTTGGGAGTCATCCTTTCACCATTTCTTACATGTGGGTGAGCGGAACAGCTTTAGATTTAGAGGCAATTCTAGGATCATCACCATTAATATTTAATTATTTGTTAAGCCATATCAATCGGCCATGCAGGTTTAAAACACTACTTAAATTACATATAAAACTGGCCCAAAACTTCTCCAGACGTCCCCAAAAACGTTTCCAACGTAAAATACAGTAACTGCGTTTTGCATACTAGACCTAGGTACCTTCTGTATATTTTATTATCGCCATAATTTAAATAGGTACGTATAACACGGTATACCTTTTATAATAGGTATGTATTCAATTTATACGAAGGATATCTTATAAATCTTATAATATTTCAAAGTACAATATACACTGAGCAATATTTACCCAAGACTGCAGTAACTGCGGTATCCTACTGGACGGTACAACTGATAGGCACCCTACATTAAAATATTGCCATAATAAATTATGTAGGCCACATAATTTCAATACTTCCACATTAAATCTGTGTTAAAGATAATAATATAAAGATTTACAATAAATATTTTAAAAATACATTAATTTTGTGCTGAGCAAAGTTTACCAAGAACGCAGTATCTGCTATGTGGTAAGTAAGTATATTATAATACTGGACGGAATAATTGATAATGCTTTAAAACTTAAATATTATTTAGAAATATTGCCACACTTAATACTTTTAATTAACTATATAATATAATACATTGTACGTTTTAATACTGAGCGGTAAAATTGTCATTTCATTATTTAACATTTTCCATAACATTAAAATTTTAGATAATATTTAATTATTTATTTCTTTTGATTTCACTTTTTTAAACCAGAATAATTTGAAATAGATTCTAGTCGCTTTGTTTTTAAAACAAATTTTAAAGGTAATTTTATTTTTTAAATTAGTAGGTAAATATTTATTTTCACTGAGCTTTTCTTTGTTGAGCAAATTATTGTATATTTTGAGACATTGTTTATTTAATACTTGAAATAAATTATACTGCCTTTATAATAATTATTAATTACAAACCTCAGTAAAACCTAAGTAAAATAGGTAGAGTCTGTCTATAAAGTCAGTTTAATTAGTAGAATTAAAGAACCTTATATTTAGCAACACGGACATTGTCTGTAAAATGTGTCTACTGCTTGTCTACTCCAAGTTCTACTTCCAGACATATTTGATAGCTAAATTTAATGTTGCTAAATATAAGTTTTTAAAATTTACTAAAAACCCTAAGTAAACTGACTTTTTAGATAGACTATACTTTGTATATTTTTTTGTGAAACACAAAATTAAATCAGATTTTGAAGCAACACTTAAAAATCTAAATTGTGCAAGATATTTAAATAAGTAATTAACATAAGATTTAACTAAGTACTTAGGTACTTTTATTTACATCTCATTTAGTTATAATTAAGATATTTTTGGTATAAAAAGAAGGTAGGTTCTTTCGCAAAGGCCCTTTATGACTAGACTATTCCAATATTTCACTCATTTCAAAACTAAGTATAGTTATAACGTCTCCGCCGGCGGTTTCACTATCATGAAAGTATCTTTAGTTTGAAACAAAATACCTACTTTTGTCTACCTTGTACACAATAGGTACTTAGTTCAATATTAAGTTGTTTTTTTTATTATGTATAACTAAACCCGCTTTTGACCTCGATCTCGCCTGATGGTAAGCGACGATGAGGTCGACGAGTTCCCAAAAACTAGGCCTAATAAGTTTATCATGAGAATACAAAAAACGCAGAGAATAACGTTTATCTAGATACAGTTTAGACAGATCTAATTTACAGTACTTCCTGTCAATTAGCCGAGTGAAATTCAAAACCCAACTTTAAACTTAAAAAACACATTCTTACTTGAAACACGAATCCAGGTAATTATCCAGCATATCCAGTTGCAAGTCGTCCCAATCTGTCGGGTTGAGCAGCAACGAAGAGAGGTCATCTTCAGCGATCAATGGAGGAGGAGCCACTGGCTCCACGATCACGTTAGCTCCTATATTTGTATCCAATCCCATTTCTGATATCGGCTGTAGACCGCCGATAGAAAATTCTGGTAAATGCAAAGTCACTGCTTGACCAATATCATTGACAATCTCTTCCACTTCAATATCTTGAGGTATATTAGCGACAGCGACTGTTTCTTCAGACATTTTCGTGTCTACTTTAGCGTCAGTGTTTTTCTTCTTCTTATGGGGACGGTTGGAAATTCTTTTAGTGCCTTCTAAATGGGCGAGATCGAGTTTCCAAAATCCGCCTTTTCCTGGCTCGTGTTTAGACCGAGCCACTTTGACGAAAACTTTGTTCAGAGACAGGTTGTGCCTTATTGAGTTCTGAAACGAAATTTTTTTTTACTCGAGACTTTACAATGATTTGGATCGGAACCAATTTGTTAGTAGTTTAATTTTGATTGCAAAACTACTTAATACTTTCACCAAAAACAATAAATATTATGTATAACAATATATCATTGGGAGACTATTCGGTTCCACTCGATATTTCAAACCACTAAAACTTTCTACAACTTCCTATATCGGTTGTCGAATAATACGATACTTTGTTATCATTAAGTATTTCGTATTTATCTACACTCAACTAATCCGGTATGCAATAAAGTGTCCCCGCCATTTCACCCACTCCACCCTAATCTATTTACCATATCCAATTAGATCCTATCTTATCCATCGCTTGCAGATTTAACGTTTATTAAATCAGGAAGGCCCTACCGGAGAGATAAGGCACTGCACTCACCTGCCAAGTGGGGTCGGCGTTCCTGTAATACTTGAAGTTCTCCCGGATCCACGAGTAAATCGCAGAAAGTGTCATCTTGTCGTTATTGTACCTCATCGCCATACAAATTAGTGTGCTATACGAATACGGAGGCTTCTTCTCATTGTCAGTTTGGTATTCTTCTTTATTCTCCGTGAAATCCTTCTGGCATTTCGCTATCGTCTGATTGAACTTCTGTAGCCTCGTGTTCGGAGGCGGAGATTTCACTTGAGGACTCGGGGACATCGGGAGTATAGGAAATTGTGGAACCGACATTATATTCGTAATGTTCTGCAGCCATGTCAAATTAGTGAGATCAGTTTCTTGTTCGTCTTCGACAACCATCTTTTGGGGCTTGTGTTTCGTGCGAATCTTTTTGGTTCGATCCTCCACATTTTCTTGCGTATTGGTTGCTTCTTGAGCTTTGTCTTGAATGTAGCTCTCGGGTTGTTCGAAGACATATTCAATCTCGACTGTGTGTGAGGATTCGGGCACGGTGTGGTCGACGGCGAAGTACGGGGCGCTGCACTGGTCGCCCGCGTCCCCGTAGAAATTGAGAGAAGTGTCCAGCATCTCGCCAGACGCCGGTGACAGCCCCGATGTGATGTGCATCCTGAACTACATAGCCTGGAAGCGATACAAAGAAAATGATGACTCACGGATGAATCAGCTAAAGTTTCACCACTATTTACCAACGCGGAAATTTCTACATTATATTATCCGAAACGACGTAAAAAAAGCTTAAATACAAATGTAAATAAATTGGGATTGGGTTTGGATTGCAATAGTTACCTTACCTGAGAAGTCGAAGATGTGGTCAATGAGGGTGGTCAAGATGCCGGACGGCGATCGATCGGCGACGGCGCGAGCTCGGCGTGACGTCGCAACGGTCAGCACCGCCCCGCGCGCCTCATGCCGCAACGGCGGACGGTGAACGGTGGACGGTGAAGTGCGTAGGTGTGCTCGGGGCGGCGGCGCGCTCGCTTGTGGGCACGTTGTGAGCAGGTGCGCGGTGCGCGGTGCCCATTGTTCGTCGAACAGGTGTGTGGGGCCCGATCGATATTTTTCCGCAAGAAAGCCTAGGGCGGTAGTACAGAGCGTTCAGAGGGCAGCCCGCATCGAATGGAAGATAGCTTCGGACAATTAGTCACGGCTATCATATTCGCCGACTTCTTATCAGTGACTTTACTTGACACTGCGGGTACTTCCTGTAGGTAGTAGATATACATACAGTCGCGACTTGCTTGACGAAGTCGATGGCAGTTGAACAATGGTATTTTGCTTATTGAATAATACCATATTGTTATGATTATGAACGAAGGTTGACCTCTAACGATTTTTTAATTCTTTGGGTTGTTTTGTTGTAGATACCACTGATGCTTGTTCTGTTACCCTGAAAGTATAAGTAGGTACCTATGTTGCGAAGTAACTCAAAAAATCGGCAAATCTTAGAAGTCCCAATGCACGATTTGGGGACATCTGATGTTCATAGAAAAAAAATCTAGTCATTCTGTTATTCTACGATCGCCCCTCCCCCGTTTTACCAACCCTTAACTTTCGCTTTAAACCCAGACTTTATTTACCGTTTATACTTAAGAGCTCTCAAATTAAGCTTATAGTAGGTACTTTTCCAGCGTCGTTCACAACTGAAGTGTTAATAGACACCCCTCTGTTTGTTTAGCGGCCTCAAAAAGACAAGCGACGGAAAAATAACATTTCAATTTTTAAGGCGACATGACAGGTTATCTAATGGTAACCTTTTTTTCCTCACCACACTGTAGATATTATTATTAGAGGGTTTTTGATGCGCTGCTAACCTTGAGGACTAAGATGGATTACCTCTTGTGCCGGAAATTACGCTCGCTCTCTTACCCTTAAACGGAAACACAGAAATGCAAGCATTTTTGATTTACGGCAGAAATAGACAAAATTTAACAGTGGTACCAACCCAGTCCATTTCACAGATAGATCCTGATGTGAAGGGTAATCCTTCACATCAGGATCTACCTCATGATCAGGATCCATTTCACTACCTGTGAAATGGACAACTACTTATATCTAGTGAAGCTATTTGGCTTTACGTTGAGAGTTTACAAAAACGGAATGCTAATTTCAAAGACGCGGACAGCGTCTACTCGGGATACAATCTTCAATGAAGGTTGCTTAGACCCGCGACACAGCAGTTCTGGATAATGATCAGGTGCTCTTCCCTAACCACTCTAGCGCAGATTTTTAAGCCTGGATGTTCTTCCTGCATCCCGGTGTTCCTCTACTCACTATCTTGCCGGTTCTTGCCCTTGGTTAGGAGCGGAAAGCCTAAGATTGGCTTAGAGAGGCCTGTATCCAGCCCAGCAAGACTCCTAGATAGATATAGAGTCGAAATGTTTCGGTTTAACTAGAGGTTTTTGAAGGTAGGAGCTATCTGAAGGAGCCAAGTTGATGACTTGTTACGGCGCAATGTAGGTATGAACACAGACTCCTACAATCTTCACTCTAAGTAGCTCTGTTATTAAATGTAGTGGTAGGTATGTATACAATAAGTAACTCGGTAAATTTGAAACGTGAACTTTGAAATACTTAAGTACCTACACGGATGCCTTTTGTTAGACTTCTTATACCTAAGGCTAAGTAGTTTAGTGTATGTATTATTATTATAGTATAAGTATTACATATGTTCATATGAATGTATTCAAGTAATTTTGTTTAGCTTATGTACAATTATGTTCTTGTGTTAAGTATTGAGAATTTATTAGTATCTGCATATATTTTTTCCCTCCTGTTTTACATAGTTTGTACACGTATGTATGTCTACTTATCGTACTAAATTTCTGCATGTTAAAGGTCTAGCTGGAAGAAATCTGTATTATAGAGATAAGCTCTACCTGTGTACGTCAAATTTCTTGTTGTTGTTTCTTTTGTAATTTATGTGTGTGCAAAATAAAGTAGGTATAAAGTAAGTATAAGTAAAGCTCAGCATAGCAAGACAAATGACTTACAGCAACAGCACTGACCCACAAAAACAAGCCACAATGGCGGAGACAAATCGTCTTGAACCCGAGTGTGAACCTGAGCCATGGACTAATGATACAGGGTCAATAGCTTCACGCAGGGCAACGTCCTGTGGCCGGCTTTTTGATAGTCATTAATTTGACAATAAGCAATCGATTTATTTTAAACTATTGAATGAAGATGACACTGCAGTGTATCTACAGTTGAACAATGGCGAATAAGTTGATATGTAACTCGACTTGCATAAATCGATCAAAACTATTAATTTGGCCATCTTGGGTGCATTATATATGACTTACAAAATACTAAGCTGGAAAGCTCAAAAATTTTTGGAGTTAGCATTTTCCTTATTGAGTATTGTTATGATTATGAAAGAAGGTTGACCTCTTAACAATTTTTTAATTGTTTGGGTTGTTTTGTAGCTGTACTACTGTTGCTTGTTCTATTATCCTGAAAGTATAAGTAGGTACCGGTATTGGTAGGTAACGGTGTTGCGAAGTCACTCAAAAAATCGGCAAAACTTAGAAGTTCCTATGCAGGATCTGGGGACATCTGATGTTCATAGAAAAAAAGTAATCTACTAAAGGTGTAAGAAGTGTCGAAGGTAAAAATTAGCTCAAGTGGTTTTTCTCTACATTTGTAGTGATAAATGGTCGGAGTATCTCTGCTGGATCGAATCCGAAATGAGGAGATCCGGCATAGAACAAAAGTTATCGACATAGCTCGTAAGATTAGCAAGCTGAAGTGGCAGTGGGCCGGTCACATCTGTCGCAGAACCGACAACCGCTGGGGTAGACGACTTCTGGAGTGGAGTCCGCATTTGGGCAAACGTAGTGTGGGACTGCTAGATGTAGCGACGATCTGCGCAAGATGGCTGACAGCGGCTGGATGAGAAGAGCCGAATATCGGGCTCAATGACACGCCCTGGGAGAGGCCTATGTCCAGCAGTGGATTAGAGTAGGTTGCTGCTGATGATGATGAAGTAGTGATAAAATAGGAATAAATAAGCTGCTACATATCAGCAGTCAACCTACCCATGCACTATCTCTGAAACCCTCACCTCAACCTCGTCGTGAAATTCAAATTAGAACCCAACAGGAAAGAAACAGGGTTAAAAATCCAGTTTCCCATTTCGGAACATACACACACGCGTCCCTACAATTAACCCTCAATAACAAGGGAATATAAACAGTTGAAGGAACGGGAGACTGGTACCGCCATGTGACACGGTTACGCTTTGCTGAGTCTGGGGTAAAAAAGACTGGAATTTTTTATCGTTCCGTTGGGATATGGGTGCACTTTCCGTTTTGAATATGCGGTTTGGTCGATTGTTTATTTACTTATTAACATGTCTGAGGTTGAGCGTCGATGGCACAGTGGCAGGGAAGCCAGGTTCTCATGCGGGAGGTGGGAGGTCCGGGTTCGAAACCATGCAATGCTGAATGCCATGTACCAATGAGTTTTTCGGATTATTTCGAAGACACGTACATTTACCGCTGCTCTAACGGTGAAGGATGCCTCAGACATGCAGGTTTCCTCACGATGTTTTCCTTCACCGTTAGAGCAGTCGGTAAATGTACGTAAGTCTTCGAAAAATACGAAAAACTCATTGGTACATGGCATTCAGCATTGCATGGTTTCGAACCCGGGTTAGTAAACCTGATTTAACTCGCGAATTGTCTGTGGCTTTCATACAAAATAATTCAGGGTTAGCGTTGATACAAGACGTTTTTGTGATTTAACCCGGGTTAGGCACTAACACTCGAGTTAACTGTCAATTTGACTTTCGCGCAAGCCGGCCTAAGCGTTTTAATAGCTGATCGTTTCAAGTGGTTAATGATGGCAATATTTTCCACTGTCTTGCACTTTATTTAATTGGAGCGATTGTCCGGCAGACACCCTTCGTGTGGACACTGCCACTTGTGGGGTGTTCACGTCCAGGCAATAATACGAACACATGTCGACGGCACCTGCTAACGTGACGAAGGGTTAGTCCCTTCATGTCAGTTGACCGGATAATAAATAATAAAAAATAAATAAAAAGTCTTTATTGGCAGGTTATACACCCATAGTGCCTAAGTTTTATAAACACATAATTAAAAATAGAATAAAACATAAAAAATAAAATAATAAAAAAAAATAAAAAAAAAATACATTAAACATAATAAAAGTGAATAGAAGTGATTTTCCTACTTTTTATTCGCAGTCCGGTGCATCTTCAGCCAATGTCCATAAAACCTATTTCTATGGATATCCTGACCGACAACTTTCAAAAGTCCGTTATTTGTGTCACACACCCTCTGCCAGAACATGGCGACCCCGCTCCTAATGATCGCGAAATAGTCCGGGACACCGGCATCCGCGAACATGCTCGACGCGCTGCAGTATCTTGGTAACTTCATTAAGATACGAAAGGCATAATATAACCATAGCGTAACTCAATATACCGAAAGTCAGAAATGTTTATTACACCGATGCATGAGTGATCGAGATACGGTCTTAGCGGAAAAGTTAGCTAACGCTTAAATATAAGCGATTCAATTTTGCGATTCGATTCGATTTTTTAACCCTTGATCGATCGAGGGAGTGTTATAATAAGTTTGACACGTTTGTCTGTGTGTACCTATGTCTGTGGCATCATAATTTAACAACGGATGAACCGATTTAGACCCGGTTTTTCAATTTAATAGATAATTTAGTCTGTTAAAAATTTGATCAGTGGTTTCCAAGCTCTTGGAGTATCTTTGATGTCAGTTGGGATCTCTGGAACGGTAATAGCTACATGGTTCGAATTTGAGTTCAAATATTCAGGTTCATGGTGCGTTTCCGACATCTGAAACCTTGAGGATCTGATTTTAAAAAAATGTAGGTGGACTTCAATTTCGCAATATGAAACTGGAAGATTATCATCCCGCCGATAGTAAATTAGTTCGATTCTGGAACTAAAGTCGTAGGGAATCCTGAGACGATTCAAATGAAAAAAAATATTTAAAGATGGCCGCCAAAAAATAAATGGAAATGATGTGGAGCTAGGAATTTTAAGATAGCCATGTCGAGGTCGAAGGCCGAGCTCCGCGTAGAGCGAAGCCCGTGACGTCCACCCGCCTTCAGCCGCCGCAGGTCTAACCTGCTAAATGTTTTTAGCCATGTCAGATGAAAATTGGATCAGTTTTAAGATCTTGGAGTGTCTTGGGATGTTGGAGTATGGTGTGATCTCTGGAACGGTAACACTTAGGTTGTTCGAATTTGGGCTGAAATGTTTATGACCATGGACCTCCCACGTCTGGTACCTAGAGGACCACAATGGTACGTCGGGGGTTTCTTAAATTTTTAATTTAGAATTATTTGTGTAAGTTTATGGACTGTTGTATTACCGATGGTTTACATGGTATCTATAGAAACTGCGTTCAGATTATAACCACAGCGTTTAGGTACTATTTTCCCTTGAAAAAAAATATATCCAGTGAGTATCAATATCCTCTTGGACAGGTTTTGGTCAACCATCGATCATGGTTCGACAGAATAGGCTGTAGGCATTCTTGTCTACAGCAATAAGCTTAGTTAAGACCCTTTTCACAACAGCAAGCCATTTGATATATTATCGGTATTTTACCTTTACCGTAATTATAACTGGTTCGGAAGACCGAAAAGCAAAGATGCTATTGTGTGAAATAAACATTATTTTACTTCTTTTTTTACTTACAGTACTAACGGGAATAACCCACTAAGGGTGACCCTACCAATCAATCAAGCATGCGATTACGGTAGCTCTGTATTTTAATTGATAGTATTGTCAGTTTAGTATTTCTTTGGTTCGGTAGTTCATTGATGATATCATATTTTTTCTTTCAATTGTTGAAGAAAACACCTTCATCAGCTATTTCCTCACTGTTTGGGTACTTATCACGACGTGGGTACGGACCTTCATCCACCATGAGTGGATAGGTTGGTTTCACTTTTACGCCAAATGCTGATTGGTACAGTCCATTCGCTCAAATAATCTCGGTACTTCCGAACAAACGCGGGACTATGGGTGTTTAAAATCTTGTTGTCGCGGCAGCATCCTTTGACTGGTAGCGGCGCGAGCGCGGGCGGCATTTCCAAAGAGAGAGACGATTTTAGCGAATGGTCTTTAGATTTGCATTGAGAACTTTACTTCCTCAGACAATATTCAGGTTTTCTCCGCCCGTCCCCATGTTTTGCCTCACTGTAGACCAGCCTTTCCCAAAGTGGGCGATAACGCCCCCTTGTGGGCGCTGCAGGCCTAAAGGGTAAGAGACCCAGAAAAAAATGGGTCGATTATGTTTGTTTTATTTTGAATAAAAGATACTCTGAATACTATAAAGTTGCGTTTCAATAATCATTCTCATTGGCAGGTGTAGCCCGTAAGAGTTAACTTGAGACCTGAGCGCCGTTGTGTATTACCGACTGCGCTCAGGTTTCAAGTTAACTCTTGCGAATTATAGTAAAAGTCTCGTTTAGAATTAATGTTTAATCTCCGCTAATATAGCTCACAATAATTAATTAATTTAATTTGAAGTTATAGTCGTTTTTAAGTAGGGGAAAAAATGGGGGCGCTAAAAAATAATTTATTCTCAAAGTGGGCGGTAGACAAAATAAGTTTGGGAACCCCTGCTGTAGACTGTAGTGAAATGTCAGCAAACTTTTCGGAAACTCATGCCCAAAGTCCCTTAGTTCCTAAGCAATGTGTCTTCTTCTAAGTCGTGTTCCTCATTGCTGAGGGTCGTGATCATTCTCAGGATTAATCACATAGAACGACTGTCTTAGCAGATTTAATGGGGTGGTTTGCCATTGCCTTCCCCATTTCTCACAATGGTTATCTCAGTGTGCAGGTTTAAGGTTTCCTCACGATGTTTTACTTCACCGTCAGAGTCGGTAAATGTACAACTTTCGATAAAACCGAAAAACTCATTGGTACATGGCACTGCGTGGTTTCGAACCCGGACCTCCCGCATGGGAGTCCGACGTCCTAGCCACTAGACCACCGACGCTCCGCAATGTATCTATTTACTTTTAAAAAACATGGTTTTTTTTTTAATATAATAAATTCTTTATTAGAAAACAATATATAAAAATATAGTACACAAACACCAATTCGTTTCTTATTCTATCAACTGTAGAAACATTGTACAATATTGCTTGTAATTATTGCTTGAAATTGAAAACGTTTATTTAGCGCTGTTAACACCAGAATACAGAAGTATACAAAATTTAATACATGCAGCACAGAACATCCGGTGCGGTACAGTGCCAAAAAGGGTACACCAGCTCAGCATAATACTGAGGCAAGCCACAGCGCTGATTTTCAGCTGGCCCCTCAGTGACTGTAGTGCTTGTAGTCAGATTTTAAATTGCATCAACGTATTCATTCAGCCAAAGAATCACAGAAAACGGACTAGTGGCGCCCTCAGCACTGACAGCGAGCCAAAGGCTTTGCGTGGATATTTCAATTCCCGACTGATGTATAGGGAAATGCTCACATCGCATGCGCCAACTGGCAGTCGACATTTCCATGTAAAACTTCTCTAGCGTGCAATCTACATAGGGTGAATTTCAAAATCCTTGATTAAAATAATATCCAACATAAGGGACCATAAATTACGTCACACGAGTTCCATGATTTTGGACCCCCCCTGTCCTTGTCACAGGTGATCACATTTGTGTGACCCCCTCCCCTGGTGTGACGTCAAATATTTTGCAATTTTAAATTCCAAAATTATTTATATTATTCTATATAAATTTTTTTTTTCATAAATTCAACAATAAATCAAACATTTTAGAAAATTTACAAAACATCAAATCTAATGAACGATACTAAATGTAATCATCTTGTGTCCATGGACTTTGAACCCATTCCTTTATATTATTTATGACTTACGATTTACGCATGTGACGTCACGAAGCTCATTACTCGTCCCCCCTTGTCACCCTTGACCCCCACCCTCCGAATTACCGTGTGACGCAATTTATGGATGGCCCCTAAGTAGATGTGGGCAACGGTTTAAGTGGGTAGAACCTCTTGGTTTTCCTATAGCGGTTTGTGAGTAACTTGATGACGCTATTGCAACCAGAATGGCTCAAAAGTCAGGTAACTAAGGGCGTTTTCAGAGCCGTGCGGGTTCTCCACACACGCACGATTTTGAAATTCACCCTTATGTCGATTGCTTGCTAGAGAAGTATTATAAGGAAACAGAGTCTGCCAGTTGTCGCATGCGATTTGAGCGTTTTCCATACAATAGCCCGGCACTGAAATGTGTATAAAAATATGCCATGTATGCCATATTTCACTTTTCTGCACAATACTGCCGCTAACCTACTAATAATTCTATTAAATTGAAATTGAAAACGTTTATTTAGCGCTGTAAACACCAGAATACAGAAGTATACAAAGTTTAATACATGCAGCACAGAACATCTGGTGTGGTACAGTGCCAAAAAGGGTACACCAGCTCAGCATAATGCTGAGGCAAGCCACAGTGCTGATTTTCAGCTGGCCCCCTCAGTGACTACTTTTATCGCCTAGGTTGTCTGGAAGAGATCGATTCTGAGCGATACGGCCGCCTTTGTACACTTATTCTGTTTCCTTTCCTATGTAAATTTCTTGTGTGCCATAAAGTATTAATCTATCTAGATATATCAGAAGAGACGGCCCCCACAACACAGGGTATCCTAGTGTGGGAGCCAGGGAAATCTGAGAAAATGTAAAATATACTGTCTGCATGAAAAAATTTTTTTTATCTATCTATGGTCAATTATGGGTCAAATCCGTGGCTCGCTGTCAGTGCTCACGTCATTGATCTAGAGGGGGCAAGTAGTCCGATATCTGATGTCTTATGTATGTAAGTAATCTGTGGTTCTGGCGAACAGTGTTGCCTCTCACTCTACTGCAAGTGCTCGAGGAACCACCTGGCACTGTTGATCAGGTTGTCCATTTCGTTAGGGAGCGCCGACAGGGAATGGTTGTCATCGTACATGTAGATTCTAGACCGAGGAATGGAGATTTAGAAAATTATTATCTAAAGTAGTATTTTTTATTAGACGGACTAAACTGATAATTCCTGTAAAAATAGTGTTGTGACCAAAGATCGGGTTCAATCACTGACCAATCTTTTCTTATCTTATGAAATGGGGCCGGGAATAACCCCAGCGGCACTTCGACCCTTAAGGATTTTTTATGCCTGGTCATCTCAGTGTGCAGGTTTCCTCACGATGTTTTCCTTCACCGTTAGAGCAGAAAATGTACGCAAGTCTTCGAAAAATACAAAAAACTCATTGGTACATGGCACTGCACGGTTCGAACCCAGACCTCCCGTTTGGGAGTCCGGTGCCCTAGCCACTGTGCCACCGACGCTCATCACTGACCAATAGTGTCACAAATCAAAGTATATTTTATTTTCTTCTGTAATGTCGTAATTTATTTTTGTAAATTAAAAAGTTAAATCGCTGAGCCTCACTTTGTATGGGAGCGAAATCTATCTTCTTTCAATACATAATTGAACGTTATCTTTTTGGCTCACTGTTTGGGTGAACTAAGGGAACTGATTCACAAGTGAACTGAACGCATCGCTATTAGCACCTGTCAGTTTAGTCGGTCTAATAAAAAACTTCTACTTTAGAAATATAGTTGAAAGGGTCGCGTTGGATATGGATGTGTATGTAAAAGATAAAATGATGTAAAAATGTTAAATTTGAAGATCCTTATCTTATGATAGGGGGCGGGAATAATCCCAGCGGCACTTCGACCCTCGAGGATCTTTTGTGCCAACCCCATTTTACACACTGGTCATCTCAATGTGCAGGTTTCCTCACGATGTTTTCCTTCACCGTCGGTAAATGTAGGTAAGTCTTCGAAAAATACGAAAAACACATTGGTACATGGCACTGCACGGTTTCGAACCCGGACCTCCCGCATGGGAGTCCGGTGCCCTAGCCACTGTGCCACTGACGCTCTAAATATGAAGATACAATGACTTTTTTAATGTTTACTATACTATTGGACTCCGCACTAGGGCGACCCCGAGTCGCCAACATTATAAAGAAGCTCTGATAAAGTGGAATTCTTTTGTCCCCTGAACCTATCATCTGCCCAGTATATAACCATCATAATTACCTGGTGATCACTCCATTGGCCTTCAACCGTCTTTCATACTCCAAGCCCTGATAATGCGGGATCCTCCTGCCCCCTGATTCAATCACTTTTTACAAATCTGCCAGGCATCCATAGTCATCCGTGTCTCATCCTTTCTTGCCACCATCTATAATTGGTGACTCTTCAGGGCGTTCTATATAAAGCTAATATAAATTGTAACTATACCAGGTGAAAACAGCATTAGTTCGCAACCCCCTGTCTTATTCCAAGCCCTGATAGTCGTTTGTCCCCTGAACCTAGCATCAGTATACAACCATAATAATCACCTGGTGGTCACTCCATTGGCCTTCAACCGTCTTCCATACTCCAAGCCCTGATAATGCGGGACCCTCTTATCCCCTGAACCCAACATGAGCGCGGTGGGAGCCTTTACTTTATGCACATGAGCCAGGGGGGAGCACCGTCGCATGGCTAGCAGTTCGTCTTCGGAGAGAGGTCCTCGCTCTGTGAAGGCGAAACCGGCTTCTACGGCACACCTGTGGAAGGTGGAAGGGTTAGTGTTTCTTCTGCCGTACTCCTCATTGATGAGGGTCGTGATCATTCTATGGAAAACGTCGCAAGGAAACCTGCACACAGATATCCAGTGGGTGAAAGGAGGGCAAAGAATTGTTGAGATCTCCCTTATCTTATCTTATGATAGGGGGCCGGGAATAACCCAGCGGCACTTCGACCCTTGAGGATCTTTTGTGCCAACCCCATTTTACACACTGGTCATCTCAGTGTGCAGGTTTCCTCACGATGTTTTCCTTCACCGTGAGAGCAGTCGGTAAATGTACGTAAGTCTTCGAAAAATACGAAAAACTCATTGGTACATGGCACTGCGTGGTTTCGTACCCGGATCTCCCGCATGGGAGTTCGGTGCCCTAGCCACTGTGCCACCGACTCTCTCGAGATCCCCCTACTTTTCCCTGGTGATCATCAGGCCCTCAAGGTTCCAGATTTAGAAAGAAACTAAAAACAAAAAAACGGTAAATGAACGTATCGTCTGGCTTAAATTAAGTTCAAGGAAAAGACTCACCCGTCAGAATTGTCTGCATAATGACCCTTGGTAGCCAAATCTATCAGCGGATTCCTCATCACCATGACTCTAAACCTCTCCGGGTACCGACCCGCCAGGTGCGACACCACGAACCCCCCGTAACTACCCCCATATAGCAACACTCTGTCTGTTTCCAGTCGCTTGTCTGTTTCCAGCAGGGTGGTTAGAGCGAGAAGGCAGTCAACTACGTCATAGTTCCCGGGGTGACTGATGAGGGATCGTACGTTTGAGTCTCCGTTACCGGTCGAACCGCGGTAGTTTATTCTTACTGAGGCCAGACCTAAGGAAAATTTGTGAAGTCAAAATAAGGCACGAAGAAAAAAATTTTTTTTTTCAATTTTGTTCATGAATATTAAAAAACAACTCAAAACACTTAGGGTTAAATATTCGCGCAAATGCGCTTTAAATTGGCAGTTAAAAAAAGTGTCATGTAGACGAGCGATTTTTGACCGCGGCCTGACAACTGCACAACTTTGAATCTTCATTTTCATTTTAACGTCATGAAAATAAATGATTCAGATTCAGTTGAATTGTGAAAAGTGCTAGAGATTTCTCAAACAAATGAATCTTATAGTATCAATTAAGGCGAGGTTATGCATGAAAGCTAAATGACAACAATACAACAGTGAGTGCTCAGACAGTGAGTCTCAGTATAATATTATTACATTGTGTAAAAGCAGGATTTTAGCGAGTACCACTCCAGAATCGGTGCTAATGTTAAATAACTTTAAAGTACCTATCTATCTAGGTAGTTTCACGGTCGAAATGACGTGACGGAATGCATTACAAAACGTTATGTGCGACTTTTAATTATAAAAGTTTTGATTTCTCGTAAAATAAAAAAAACTAACTTAGGTCAGACCTCAGTACAATGTCATAGACACGTTCATTTACCGTACCGTAAAAAATGATTTTTTAAAACATCAAATTATAAATAGGTACTGCAATCATAGAAAATTTCCAATCATGCGTCAGACATTATCCTTCCAAGCGTTTTTCTAAAGAACAATAAACTGTTCCAACTACCAACGTTAAAAAACGCTTCACAACAAAACGCTCGTATCAACAGCCTTACTCACCAGTCAGCTATATCCGTAGAATTGAACATACTGGTGATATCTATAACCGGGTTCCGGCTAACAACCGCAGAGTAAAAATCAGGGTACTGCCCACTGAGGTGCGTAACAAGAAACCCTCCATGGGAGCCGCCGAACAGACAAAGCTTCCTCTCGTCTATTGGGAATCGTTTCAGAGTCTCATCGGTCGCGTATTTGCAGTCCTTCACGTCTGCGTCGCCGACGCGTTTCGGTAGGAATTGTACGGAGGCCTGACCAGCGCCCGTGGAGCCGCGGTAGTTTATTTGGAGGGACGCGAAACCTGTGAATGACGTTTGTAAAGCGGAGAGCCAGCGTAATTACCGGCACATGAGGCACTCCAAGTCCACAAGGTTAGCAGCCCATCGAAAACCCTCTAATAATAATACAGCGAGGAGAGATGTCTATGAGCGACGGTGACCGCTTACCATCAGATGGACCGTTTGCTCGTCTGCTCTCCGATTCCGTTCAAAAATAGCCCCGGTGTGCTAAAGACTACAGAAGACGATCAATTGCGACTACCCCCATATAGCAACACTGTCCGTTTCCAGTCGCTTGTCTGTTTCTAGCAGGGTGGTTAGAGCAATTGACAATTAAAGTGAGACGGCGCAATATAAAGAAGCGAGAGGCGCTTACAACCTTCTCGCTTTTTTGTATTGCGCCATCCTCCAATTGTCAATCGCAATTGTTCGTCTCCTGTAGCCTTAATTCTTTAGCACACCGCGGCTATTTTGGAACGGAACCTTTTTTTATTTAATAAGAAGACCAGACGAGCAAACGTGCCACCTGATGGTAAATGTTCACCGTCGCTCATAGACATCTCTCCTCACTGTATTATTATTAGAGGGTTTTCGATGGGCTTCTAACCTTGTGGACTTTGAGTGCCTCATGTGCCGGTAATTACGCTGGCTCTCATACCCTTCAAACCGAAACACAGAAATGCAAGCATCGATAAGACTGGTACAGTCGACCGCAAGCTATAGTATACCATCTGTCATAAATCTTAGTTTAAATCACATTATATATATATAATAATAATGTCGTGATTGGTTGTTTTTTGAGCCTCATTTGTATGGGAGCGAATCCATCTTCTTTGTTAATATTAGTAACTTACAAACAATACAGTGTAAATAAAATAAAAGGTGGGTAGATAGGCTTAAAATTCACTTAAAGGCCGTTTAAGTACCCATCCAAGCGGGGAAATGACGATCCAGAGGTAAAAAAATTGACTTACCGAAAATTCTGCCAACAGCCACTTTCTGACCGTTTAAATTGTAGTGTAATGATGTAATTAGTGTTTATGTATGGATCTGGGGTGTAGATAGTCCTAATTAACGCAATTCAGTTAATATATTCAGCGGAGAAAAGATATAGACGTGACTCATTGCGAGCTTGAGATGAAGAAGTAGTTGAATGAAGTTGTCGCGGTAAGCGGGGTGAAGTTAGATGTAATTGTTCTTTTTTTAAATATTAATTATGCGGCTTTGGGTGGTGAAACAACGGCCAATGCGTGCGTCAATTGGTGCGTCTAGTGGCTAACTTATTTTTTAAGTTCGGCGAACTTATTAATGAAAATAAAAATCATTTACCCAGCATAGCGAACAGTGCAGCTTCCAAAGAGAACGCGTTAACGAAATTGGAATGCGGTCCCCCGTGCGGCCACACTATCAGAGGCAGTTTCTTGTCCTCAGTGCCAGGGGCAAAGTACAGCGCTGAGAATGAATCTGCAAATACATACGTATAATGTAAAGATCATTATCTCAAAGATGCTCGGAAATATTCGAACTATTCGACTTGGTGCCGTCGTCTACTTTCTTGAATCGCACCACTCGTCGGCGGCTCAATTTCCACCCGCACTTTCTAAAGCCTTGGGTGTCTACCACGACCCGTTTTACACGAACGTTTCTGCCACGCACCTGCAAAATGTGGAACTCTCTTCCACCCGACGTTTTTCCACAGCGCTATGACATGGGATGCTTCAAAAAGAACGTTAAAAAAGTCCTCTCCCTCCACGGCCGGCAACACACAAGCAATACCCCTGGTACTGCACGTGTCTCTAGGCGACGGTGACTACTTACCATCAGGTGGCCCGTCTGCCTGTTTGTCGTAGCTAATTTATATAAAAAAAATAAATAAAAAAAAATGTGCTCAATACATTCGAATTTTGAGCCAGGGAAGTACAAACTTCTGTCTCGAAGCCAAATACTTTTTTTTTAATTGACGACAGTAATGGATTTTCATACATCCTTACCGGACTAAGACCAGGAATCACCTTCTCTTGTTTTTTACTTTTTTAAATTCGAATTTTAACATCAAAACGCAGTGCGGTGCGGACTAAAGTACCGCAAGGAGTTGGGGCGGCAAACGTTCTATGTACGTATAAAATAATTTAATTTTATTGGAAAACCAACAGCACTTTAGATAATATGTATACCAAACTAACAATAAACGGCCAATTATTAGTTAAACTACTGTAAACACACACACACACACTGATTATGAAATAATAATAAAACATTTGACTCAGCACACGCCTCACCGCCACACTACCGGTATTGAACAGGTCCAGATCTAGGACCTTACTTCATTTATTAATGTTATCACTTGCACGCTAGAGATATGTGTTCTATCTATAGTTGGTGGATGCAAGCGGAATATGTAGGGGAGGATTGACTCTCAGTTTTCCGGGAGACCTTTATAGAAATTTTTGACAGGATTTTTTGTTGTTGATAATGATGACTTACTTACTTTATCAGCGCAGCCAGTGTGTTGCAGTGACAAGTTATCCACGGTGGACGCAGCAACGCAAGGACTTGGGGCGGCAAACGTTCTATGTAGGTATAATGATGACTTACCGACTTTATCAGCGCAGCCAGTGTGTCGCAGCGACAAGTATTCCACGGTGGACGCGGTGACCGGGTAGGGCGCCCCGTGCGGCCGACTCACTTCCACCCATTTGATGTCGGATTCCTTGCGTTGGGCCGGCAAACGGGCTATGTATATCTGAAACATCATCCATCAGTTTCAGCTCTTTATTTATCATTTCCTCCGAACATCGCTCTTGGCGATAAGGCCGGCTAAATTGTACTTCACTATTTTCTTTTCTATCACATGTTTGTTGTTTTATATTAGATAGACTTATTTGATCCTAGGCCATTAGTTTTTAGAAGACGGGTTGAGGATGTCCTCAAGTGAGCTATCCACGCACCTACTTTATAGTCTTTACTTTATTATTTTTATTTTTCAAATAGGTATAGGTTTTTTAGTCATTACATTACATTCAATTTTACTTTTCATTCATTTTTCCCAACTCAATTTTGTACAACAATCAATTTTCCACTTCCTAACCATGCTGTGTTTACACGTTAAGGGTTACGACCTAGCTCATAACTTTATAATGATTTTTATGTAATTTCTATGATTGTAATCTGTTGTGTTTACCTAATAAATAAATTAAATTAAAATTATTGCAATAAAGTGTATTTTACTTGTATTCCTTTTACTTTTACTTTTTTCCCCAACCGTTATTGACACTAACACGAGGTCAATTTTATCTAAAAAAAACACAGATAATACATAAAAGATTATGTATGAAAATGCACAGAAAGAATATTTTACCTGTCCAGGAGTGGTCATGTTGGTAAACGAAGCAAGTACGACGTCGGATCTCACGTCCAGGATAGAGGTGGAGCCCGGCCCGCTCTTGTTCGAGATGTCGACGATTCTGCCGCCCTCTGAAACACAAACATACTATAAGGTCGAGGCAAAAGATTCTTCGCATTTTATATGAAAACTCAAGACATAGTATATATGTGCCATTTTGTTCGATGACTTTTTGCCATCTTGTAAGTAGTGACATGATCCCGTTGCTGTAGAAATTTCGGGACTTCTGATCAAAAAAAAATTTTTCGCGGCTTGCGTTGCATTTTTTCCTTTTTTGTAATAAATTTTCAAAATGTTTCGAATTTCTTCATTAGATTCACTCATTTTGACAGAAAGAAAAACAAATGAAAAATAACTGGAAACAACATTATACTAATTTGTTTTTTTTAATGTAACCTTTTTAATGTCATCAAAACCTGCCAGATACAAATAGTACAGCCAAAGAAATTTTATTACATGTTTATACATACAATATGGGAAAAGACTTTTTCCCCGACCTTATAACATATGTTATATATATTATATATGTTATATGAGAGTGAAAATCCAGATAGCACATCTGGCTAGGACTCCACGGGTCTAGTTCCTACCACAGATCACTTTCAAGTAGGGGGAGTGCGGAACGCATGTTATGATTGCCGCAAGCCGAACCGTGTTTGGAATCGGACCGAGTCTAAAATTTTAACACAATATATCGAGAAATGCAGTAGGTAGTACATATAAGTGGAGTAAAACCTATGTTTTCCTTCAAACCTGTATGTTTGTGTGTGTGTGTGATGTGAAGTGATGTAAATGGCTAAATTTCATATCCTAAACCTCAACCCCTACACACCACATTACATTAGGCTGATGGCCTGTGTTGCCAATGCCTTGTTAAATTAAAAAATAAGAAAATAATAAAATATCTTTCGGATCGTGTTCCCCTCGATACATACCAATGTCTACGACATAGCTCCTAACTTCGTTCTGCTGCGGCGAGCTGAATACGAGTCTCTTTCCATCGTCGCTGAAACACTTCCCCGGCAGCCCAAGACTGTAGATGCCGTGGAAACTCTGATTGTTGGTCGTCTTAATCTCCGTCTGAACTATGTCTATTATGGTTGACACTTCATTCTGAAGAAAAAGTGAGTTATGGCCTATGGCACCCCATTTTTGTAAAGATGCTACAATCTGTCCTCTAGGTGCCGGCTAGCAGGGTTCTAGAACAGTGTGCAGATGAAGTAATAGAAGAACTTGGTAATATATATTATATTTTTAAGGAACAGAACAACACAGAAAATAGTAAACGTAGAAAATAGGTAGTAGTAGGAGACAAAAATAAACGGAGAAACGTTCGTTCAAGACAAAATACAGAGAGAAAGTGCAAAATACAAAGAAAACAATGTAATTAATGGAAGTTAGAAATGGAATGGGAATATGATTTGAATTTTGAAAATATAGATGAAGAAATGAAGATGCCAACACGAAAAAACGCCAACGATGAGGTTGAAATTGATGGCAAGGAGGTTGATATGGACGACGAAGTCGACATCGTTACAAAGACAAAGAAAAATCGACCGTAAGCAACACTAAAGTCATAACCAGTTATCGGATGAGGTAGTGCAATTTTGCGGGATTCCATGAGGAAATATGAACATGGACATGCCCAAGTAACGATATACCGGGATTACAAATTCGCTAAGAGCAAGTTACATTGGACAGTAATATCGTTCAAAAATATTATTAAACATTCTTATAAGATTTTTACTAGGCTAAATTTACCGCCATATTGTTGTTTACTTAACACTTGACAATTTTTTTAGAAAATGTATTGTTTCGGCATAACAAAGGCGACGACTGATAAGAGCGTTCTGAGAAAGTGTGAATGTGAGAAAGAGACAATAAATCCCGAATATAGTCCTAATAGTGGTACCTCTTTTCTCATCTTTATCTCATCGCAAAAGGGATGACGAGATGATTTCCTTTTGAATCAGCACTGGGCCCGCTCGGTGGATCATGGCCCGTACTGCAAGGGGCGGCCTGTGCCCCAACAGTGGGGACATTAATAGGCTGATGATGAATGGATGAATGATGACTACAAAAGAATCTCTTGAGTTTCCATTAAGAGAAAAAGTATTTTATATACAGAACATTTCCGAAATCCCGCAATCCCGCGGGCGTATCCATATTCATATAACGTTTGAGGTCCTTAACCCTAAAATGCACTACCTAATCCGATCACTGTCATAACTCTTTACTAGACACTTGACATAATTTATGACATTTCTTTTTTATTTGTTTGTTGCCATACGTAGATTTTACCCAACACAGGCGGTGAGATCGACTTCCTATCCTACAATCCTTAAAACCTTAAGCGCACTGCAACGATTTTGAAACGGAATTGGACCGACCCCATAGAAATATTTTTCGGTTTTATGGGTACGGTCCAAATCCGTTTCAAAATCGCAGCACCGACCGTGCTAAAGGCGTTAGTTCGTTTGAAAAGATGTCGATATTCCTGGTATACTCACTGAATCCTTCTTCTTCACTACTAAGGCGTGGCAAGCGTGATGCGGCCCATCAGCCGGTCGCTGGATCCAAACCAGATCGCCGTTGGGGCTAAAACGTGGAGACCGGACAGCAAACCCCTCCGCTGATAGCTTTTCTAAAAACAAGAAGAAATATAATACGTACTGTAAGTATAGCTATCAACCAATTAATTTTAGTAGGCAGTAGGGAAAAATATCCTTGTCCCTTTCCATCCCACGCACGGGGCATATACGCCTTTTGTCGCTCTGACCAATATATGGTTCCGCTGAACTTTCCGCCGTTTGATCACCACATGGTCACCGCCATTTTGATTCCACTGAGTGATGAACTGAACTACCGTCTGGGATTGGTGATACAGTGCCGGCACTACGTGTCTGTGATCTGGACTGATTTTAAGGCCCCAGAAGCTACAGAGCCCATCGAGCTGAACTGGACCTGGATCACGTGAGTCCCCGTGCACTGTTCCAAAATCCAAAGTTTTGTTACCCTTTAATTACCTCTTTCCTTCCTCATACCTTAAGTGCCCTGTAACTACTGTCCTTCACAATCTGGAAGTGCTCGGTAATATTATGCCTCTACTGTGAACTACCATCCACACACATAATACCATGTAAATACATCCGCACCATGCCATCACCCTCCCACACACTCAGTACCTCACATACACACTAATATCCTCATTCATACAAACAAACACATTCATACAACACAACACGCACACACTGTTGCTTTCTTCGTCCGTGTAGTCACTGAGGGGCCAGCTGAAAATCAGCGCTGTGGCTTGCCTCAGCATTATGCTGAGCTGGTGTACTATTTTTGGCACTGTACCACACCGGATGTTCTGTGCTGCATCTATTAAACTTTGTATACTTCTGTATTCTGTATTCTGGTGTTTACAGCGCTAAATAAACGATTTCAATTTCTTTCTTCATTTTAATTTCGAACTAGCCCCTGCTTGATATAGCAGTTCCATAATAATTCTCATTTTAAAAATCATTTTTTTGATATACTCGCATCCCGCAGTAACATACTCATTTATTGAACCTGAAGGAACTTTCAGAACACTAGGTTCAGTCCCTAGATTGACAAGAATATTAAGGACTTATAGATGAAACATAACTGGATACCAATTCCGAGCAAAGAACAGCCCAATTTGACAATTTTAGATGTGAACTTGTGTGTTATTCGATTTTAATTTATTTATTACGTAAACACAACAGATTACAACCTGAGAAATTACAGAAAAATCAATATAAAGTTATGAGCTAGGTCGTAACCCTTAACGTGTAAACACAGCATGGTTAGGAAGTAGAAAATTGATTGTTGTACAAAGTTGAGTTGGGAATGCAAAAAATACTTTTGAACGAATGAATGATTAAAAAAATATCTATTGAAAAATAAAAATAATAAAGTAAAGATTATATGTAGTATATATGTATATGTAGTATATGTATAAATAGGTGCGTGGATAGCTCACTTGAGGACATCCTCAACCCGTCTTTTAAAAACTAATGTCCTAGGATCGAATAAGTCTAACGATGGCTTATTGTTGCTGTTCGAAGAGATTTCGTTAAACAATCTACACATTCGCACAATTGGATTATAGAACGATGTGTTGTTCTTAAAAACATTTAATACAGATTACAAATTCAATGACTACAATTAAAATTATCAGAAAGTATAAAAAAATCATGGCAACCCCAGTTTACTAATTTAAAAGGGCTCGTATCCAGAGCTGCAATTGTGGAAAATTGGTTGTTGTACAAAATTTAGTTGGGAAAGCAAAAAATACTATTGAATGTAAAAAAATACCTATTGAAAAATTAAAATAATAAAGTAAAGATTATAAAGTAGGTGCGTGGATAGCTCACTTGAGGACATCCTCAACCCGTCTTTTAAAATTATTATTGCCGACTACAGGCGGTCACGGCCGATTACACACGATCATGCTCTCTACACGATCGTGCCTTCGCCCATCATGACCAGTACCCAAGTAGTAACCAGTACTCACTCAGTTTCCCATCCAGTGTGAGCTCGAAGATGAACCCTGGCCGGTTAGTGCAGAAAATAAGCCCAAGACGTCGCGGCTCCGTCTCCCACGCCACGCCCACCACGCTTTTATCGTCAGGCGCGAACCGGACCTGATTACCGTTTGAAAACTCTAGTAAAATAATCATCAAGGTACTGGCTTCAAATTTCTAATTGCAAACATTTATTGCATTCATGGTAGTTATCTGTGTTCGATTCCGGTGTCGTGAGCGTCGGTGGTCTAGTGGCTAGGACGCCTGACTCCCATTCGGGGGGTCCAGGTTTGAAACCAAGCAATTCCAATGAGTTATTCGGAATTTTTCAAAGACTTACGTAAATTTACCGACTGCTCTAACGGTGAAGGAAAACATCGTGAGGAAACCTGCATGTCTGAAGAAATTAAAAATTTCCGAAGGCGTGTGAAATCCACCAATCAGCACTGGGCCCGCTCGGTGGATCATGGCCTGTACCCCCTTGTGCAAGGGAAGGCCTGTGCCCCAACAGTGGGGACATTAATAGGCTGATGGTGATTCCGGTGTGGCTGCCAAACGTAAAGATAAACCTAAATGAAGCTGCGCTCAGCCAGAGCCATCCCAGAAAGGATATCATTATTTAAAACTGGTAGAAAATTAGTCTTTTCGTCAATATGCGGTGTGGAACAATTTATAAATCGAATGCATAACATAACATACATCGAAATAAGTTTACCCCCACATTTATTGATAGTAAACTGTAACACAGTATTGATAGCAAACTGTGAAAGAAAATAATTAGAAAAAGAGATTTAGGAATACGTATCTATAGGAACCGAGCCCTAGATATATTCAACACCAGCGACCCCATCGGTTTCCCACGGGTAAACAATACCATCCAAAAAATTTGTTCAACCGTTCCTGAGAATCTCATGACAATTAAACTCGTGCCGAAAATAACCCTCACAGACACAGATGGACGCACCAGGAGCCTTTGATTCATACTAGGTAGTGATTTATACACATCTGTCAGTCAATCTGCCAGTTTATTTGAAAATAACTAACCTGCCCAGGACAGCAGGAGTCCGGTAACCCCTCCAGCACAGTGAAGGTCTCGGTCTCCACGCAGCAGACCACTATCACTGACAGGTGTTTCCCCACCAGCTGCTCTCCCCAATCCTGCTTGTACACGTACTCTTCACCCTGGGGAAGTAATTTAAAAATACAGGTTTCATGTTATGTGACTTTATTTACAATTTACACACGGACCATAGAGCGTCGGTAACGTCGTGGCTAGGACGTCGGACTCCCTTGCGGGAGGTCCAAGTTCGAAACCACGCAGTGAGTACCAATGAGTTTTTCGGTTTTTTCAAAAGACTTACGTAAGTCTTTTGAAAAAACCTAAATGAAGTATGTACGTACATTTACCGATTGCTCTGACGGTGAAGGAAAACATCGCGAGGAAACCTGCACACTGAGATAACCAGTGTGTGGAATGGGGAAGGCAATGTCAAACCACCCCAATAAATCTGTCACGAGAGTCGTTCTATGTGATTAATTCCTTAGAATGATCACGACATTCAGGAATGAGGGAAACGACTTAGAAGAACCCGGACCAGAAAAATTGAAAACTTTTGTCATAAAGAGTATTCAATCATTCATTCATATTGCGGAATTAAATGGAACTATTAATTTCATAGCGAACTCCGTAACACGGATTAATACAGATACATGTTAGATCTAGTTTGAGAGCTAAATAACATTATCTAGATACCTAATAGTACATTGTACCTATAGTACCTTGTTGTTAGCGCCTTTGTCGCGAACCGGTTTCTATCGTAACTCACCTTCTGTGCGTGCACTAGTGCTACTGAATGCGCTTCTTGCACTAGTACCGGAATACGACTTATTTGGAAGTCGATGGAAGGAATTAAGTTACCATTGTCTGCGATTTTGTGAGAGGATGAATGAATGAGCTTTATGTTATTGTAAAAATTGTTTTATATTTGTGGATATATTATTATTATATTTAATATATTGTACGACACTATACTGTACATTGAGTACAGTATAGTGTCAATGTTAAACATTTGAATTCACAGTGTTTTAGTGTAAACTGCATTACTGTGCAATTTTTGTAATAATAAATAAAATAAATAAATTGTTTAATTGTATTTATTACATCTCAAAGTAACAAAAACCGTTACGATAAGTCAATCATACAAAATAATTTAATAATAAATCAAAATTAAATCATTTGTACCTATATCCATCACTTATGTAACACATTGCACAGCTTAGATAATTAAGATTATATTTAACATAACTAAACTCGAGACACATTGAGAGCAGAACTACGTGTGGTTAGTGGTAGTCAGTTTTAAGTTTTATTTTTTTATTTTTTTTATCTCTTGTTAATTTAATTTCTATAGATTCTATAGTTCTTCTATATCTGTTTTATTTCTTGTCTTAATAATGTGTATGCCTATAATTGGCACAAGTATTAGAAATTAAGCCTAGAAATTATATATTATTATTGTACAATACTGTACCATCTCGTACGAAGCGATTTGCTTCTTCGTTCATTATGCGAACGGCTAAGGAATGGAACAGCCTGCCGGCGTCTGTTTTTCCCGAAACCTACAACCTTGGGATCTTCAAGGCCAGAGTGAATAGGCATTTACTGGACCCGCATGCTCCATCGTCGACCTCATCGTCGCTTACCATCAGGCGAGATCGAGGTCAAATGCGGGTTTAGTAGTCAATAAAAAATAATTTTAAAAGACTTGTCGCCGTTGGCATTTAATTAATAAATAAGTAAATAATAAGTACAACAGTGTAGTCAAAAAAAAATAAAGTGTGGATAGTGTATGTCAAAATAATTTTAAAATGTCACAGACGTTAAGAGTAGATAGTTGTAAATCACTTTTTAAGAAACTAAATATATTGCCACTCCCGCGCATGTACATAAGAGATATCTGCGTATTTGTTAAACAGCATCCAATGTACTTTAAAAAACATTCAGATGTTCATGAAAGACAAACCAGACACGAAGACAGGCTATTCGTCCGTGCAGTCACTGAGGGGCCAGCTGAAAATCAGCGCTGTGGCTTGCCTCAGCATTATGCTGAGCTGGTGTACCCTTTTTGGCACTGTACCACACCGGATGTTCTGTGCTGCATCTATTAAACTTTGTATACTTCTGTAATCTGTATTCTGGTGTTTACAGCGCTAAATAAACGATTTCAATTTCAATTTTCAATTTATATACCTTCCGAAATGTACCTTGGACATATATAAGAAAAATGTATGTTGTATGGCAATATACATTTATAATAAGTTACCATCTGAATTGAAAGCCATGCCGTTCAATGAATTTAAGAGGAACATGTATATTTGGTTGATCAATAACTGCTTCTACAGTGTTAAGGAATTTTTTGAACACAAAGTTAGTACTTAATAATATTTGACATAAATAATCTGACATTTAAATTAAATTGACATGTAATCACTATATTAATATTTCTTGTAATCTAAAGCGTATTAGTTAGCTTCGTATCAATTTTTTTTAAAAATTTTATGTTATCTATTATATAAATTTGCACACCACAATGTGGTAGGATATGCTGGAACTACCTATGTAATTTTAAGATCCTTCATAACGTATATTCTTGCAAATAAAAATTCATTTAATTCATTCATTTCGAATATATGTCAGTTTCCCGAGTCAGAGGATATGAGAATTTTTTAATTTTGAGAACTTAAATTCCTTCAGACTGTAGTAGGCACTTTTCTCAAATAACTTTTTCGTAATGGCCTTAAACTCTTTAGCAGGGAGTTCGATCGGGAGCATGTTGTACATTATCATTTTCACTAGAATCCCCTGTTGTGTTTTACTTAATCTTGCCCTAGGAATATTCAATATTTGAATGAAGGAATGAATACTCTTATTGCACAAAATTAGTGTGATACAATGCGTACAAAACGATTAATATTATATTGGCTTATGTTTAGATTCTTAAGTATGGTTAATTTGTTTTATGTTTTGTTTACCTTTTTCGGTGGTTCTTCTCCACTGCCATCGGGTTTGGGTTTATCCTCTCCTTTCCTCTTGAGGTAAGGTTCAGATTTCTTCAATTTCTTCTCGGCTACGTACACTATAGCAGTTTCATCGTGAGTCCAGTCTAAACAGCCGAACTCAGCTGAAAATATAAGAAAACTGTGAAGATCGTGATGATGTGGCCGCTAGTGGCATATTTCATCTGAGCTCCTCCGTGCCTCGGAGAGCACGTTAAGCAGTCAGTCCCGGTTGTTGTCGTTCGACAGCAGTCGTTAAGCCATGTCAGAGGCCTACGGGCTGCCTGAACAACTCTGACAAATAGGTTGGGCACTAACCATACGATGAGCAAGCAAGCAAGTCCATAAACACATTATGGCAGCGCAGGACAAAGAGAGTTGGCGCTCGTATCGGAGGCCAAGATCCACTTCGGGTCGCTGCACCAGCGAAATGTTACGATATTTTTAAACGGCGCATGCGGGAAACGGATCTCAACCAATCTGTCAAATACGCCATTTTGTGGCGGCCAGAGTATAGTAGAGGTCTACCACATGGGTCCAAAGGTGGATTCGACCCGGCGACGCACGTGCCGTTGCCTCGTGCCTTAGATGTTAAGCCACCGTTGCTTCAATTAATAATGTCATTTGTCACTATAAAGTTATGTATTATAAGATCTACCAGTATTTATACCCTGACCCAAAACGAAAAAACCCTCCCCGTATTGCGGAATTAAATGGTACAGCCAACCACAGGTCAACCTACCCAAAACGCCAAAATTTGAGACTCTGAAATGTATCATAATGCGCAGGCATAAGGTTGAGATTTTATCGAATGGTATACTATAGCTTGTAAGCGACTGTACTACTTTTTTCATAGCCAACTCCGTAACACAGATTATAAAACTACCAGTGGCGCCCTCTTGACAGGGTTTTTAATTTTCAGATGAGGGTATACCGAATTAAAATTGTTTTAAAAACTTACAGTCAGCGTAGACATCTCCATGTAAGTCCAAGGCAGTCAGGTCGATGCAATGCGCGAGGCTGGCTTTGCTCCATACTTCCAGATACTGTTTCTTGACATCTTTGCTGTCCTTCTCCTCTCGTATGATAGCCTTGAAGTTCTCGCGAGGAGACACAGCCGCTAGCAGTCTGGAAATCATCACATTGATAAGTTAGTACAGTGTTAGACTTTTTTTTTACTTCAAATACTTTAACCCGTTAAAATTTGAGCTTAGGGAATCTGGGAAGCCCGAGGGATAGGGGAAAAAATAGTAATTAAAATGTATTAAAAATGTTATGGTTTTTGCATACAATTTCATAAAATCCAACACTTATTTTAATACTTGAGTACTTATTAAGTGTATGTTTCAGTACTTGTGTATTTTTAGTACTTGAGTACTACTGAGTATTATTACTTTAAAATAAATAAAGTTTATATGTAAGTACTTTCCTTATTTTACACATTTGCTTCTAGGCTAAAATTCCTGTGCTATATATGCCACATTCTCTGAGCTGAGCACACTAGCTTTTGAGCAGAGAAGACTTTTTTGTGGTTCCGTTAACACTTCAATGTGATATTATTTTATTTGTAGTTTCGAAAAGACCCATTAACTTATCTTATCTTATGATATGGGACCGGGAATAACCCCATCGGTACTTCGACCGTCGAGGATCTTTTGTGCCTACCCCATTTTGCACACTGGTCAGATGACCAGTGTGCAAAATGAAAACATCGTGAGGAAACGTGCACACTGAGATCAGTGTGCACGTTTCCTCACGATGTTTTACTTCACCGTTAGAGCAGTCGGTAAATGTAGGTAAGTCTTCGAAATATCCGAAAACCTCATTGGTACATAGCACTGCACGGTTTCGAGCCCGGACCTCCCGCATGGGAGTCCGGTGTCCTAGCCACTGTGCCTCTTATCTATTAACTTACTCATTGCTAACATCTGTCCCAAAATCACTCTCAGAGACCACTTTCAGGTTGTCATCCAGCACATAGTTGTAGAGATACTTGGAGCTCTTCCCTTTATCGAGGTTTCTCACAGACAACTTGGACGTTATGTTGGTCCCGTTGTTGTTTAGTTTACCGCCAACTATAGACGGTATCTTAGATAGGGTCTTGTATGCGTTTACTATGGTTTCTATCTGAAATTGATAATTTATTAAATTAATATTAACACTTTACTTTTAAATTAAACAGAAAATATAATATAATATAACACTAAAATAATACTAAAGCTAAAACTAAACTAAGGCTAAGAAAACTAAAGATAAAAAATTTGGGTTAAGTCCCCCACATCCGGCAGTGTACCCAAGAGACTGGCTGCGTTGCCCCGTTGGATAGCTAAGCTAATCCGCTGGGCCAAATAGGAGCCAGATCTTGGGTCTTTTGACGCGTCGACCAGGCGCTTTGCGAGGTCCTTGAAAACGCGGTGCGCTCCCGGGCCCCAGGGTCCCAATGTTTCAACCCCAAACGATAAGAATTAATTAATTACATTTCTTTTACAATATTTTACATGTCATATGGAGGACATATGTAACGGTTTATTGCAGAGATAAGGTTATTAGGAAACATGAAGGAACGAACATGCACTGCCGTATTAATGTTTGTTATATTAGGTCACCATATAGTTGAAATGGTACAAAGGTATCGATACAAAATAACATTAATTAATTAACAATGTGTTTTGTCTGCAAGAGAACATAATGTCAGGCGGGTAATGTTTTAATTTCCAAAATATTCTTCCAGCAACAATCTCTTCCAGATCTTTACATATGACCTGTAATTCAGCTTGGGGCTATTCAAATAATTCTATTCTTATCGTACCTGTGAGGACATCTTCAGCATTACAACCGCCACTCACGTAGCTCACAACACTGTAAAGATAACAAAGGCACTAGTCAATAAAATAATGTGCAAACACTTGTATCTTTAACAGTATTTATTTTTATTTATAACTCAGGACTCAACGTACATATAAAGAAGTCATACATAAATAAAATAATACATATAAAAATAGGACACATTATAGGTAGGTAACGGTATTTATTTTAGGCAGCAACTCGTAAGGAACTCGCTGCAAAATTCCTTATGAGGTCAAAGTGACCTAAAATCTATTATATTATATACATATAAAAATGAATGTTTCTTTGTTTGTCCCCTATGCGTTCCTTTACCATTCATCTGATTGCTATGAAACTTTGGTAACTTGTTGTGCACAAGCCAGGGAAGGTTCCCGAGTCAAAAAGAAGTCCACGCGAGCGAAGCCGCGGGCATCAGCTAGTTTATAATACAAAGTAATTATTTTTATTTATAACTCACAACTCACAGATAACAAAGCCACATGTAAATAAAATAATATACATGACGTCCTAAATCCTACCAACACTTGTATATTTGTAATAGTACGAGTATATATTTTAGGCAGGGCTGAACTCACTGCCAAGTTCCTTAAATCAAGATATGTAATATTCCTTAGATCAAGTATGATAATGGCAACCTTTACTGGAATCTTGGAAATATCATTGTAACTTAACATTTTTGTAAGAAATTTTTTTTTATTTTTTTATATCTCAATTTAGAGGCTTTGGTACACGACAAGGTGACCATGTCAGCCTCGTTAGGGTCACTAAGAAAAGGGAAAGGGAAGCTCAAGTATTATTAAAGTCAGCCCTCACTTTGAGAGCTAATTTAGCAAACAACAGTAAGTGTTTCATATTATCATATAAGGGCTGACTTAAAATAATATTGAGCCTCCCATTTTGTAGCCTATTGAGGACAAATTTTTTCCTCTCAAATTTCCCCAGGTCACACTCCATTAGGAGGTGAGTGAGGTCTTCTATTGTGTTGCAGTTGATACAAAACGGTGATGCAGCTCTTCCCACCAAATGCAAAAACTTATTTAACGGAATGTGACCCGAGCGTAATCTAAAAGCCAAGACAAGTAGCTCCCTACCAAGACTGACACAGTCAAACCATGGAGCCCAGCCTGGCATGTAATTAAGTGTATTGTACCAAAGCCCCTTCACTTTAGCTAATTCCTCATATTGGTCTCTCCAGCGGGACATACAAGCAGCCCTCGCATTCGGAATGTACTCAGGTCCAAGCGGATCTAGATGCATTTCAACACCCTCAGAAATAGCTAAGAAAAGTTGCCATTATCTTTACTCTATTATGTAAATCAAATTTGTACAGATTGGAACAGGAAATTCATTTTTAGGAGAAAATTATAAAAGTAGTTGTTAAATCTATTCTAAAGTTTGAGTACCTATGTCCAGCACATTCTCTGATAATTAGTCTTTCTAACTAATGACACAGACTACTGTATACTGACGTAAATAACGAGTATAAAATATTAATTGGCCCCTAAAATCATGTAATTGTTTCCATATCACAAAAGTGACCTAATCATAAACCATCTATTCCCACCTCACTTAGAAATATTTCAGTTTGCTTGCTAGTGCAAACAAAGTACCTAATAGGTTTGTAGAAAGTAATTAGCTGTGTTAGTCACAATCCATTCCGCCAATCTATATTCTATAGTATCCGTTTTAAGCTTATAGCTGACTGCAAGTGACTTCAAGTCTACTTGTACACCAGACTATGAAGGTGTGTAAGCTAGCTTGTAAACCAATTATTCAAATCTTCCAACCCGATAGCCTTTGTAAGACATGCAAGTAGATGTTTTAACCTTTTAAAATACCTAGCCATTTTGTGGAAGAGCAGGTGTTACCTGCCTTATAGACGGAAATCTGTAAGACTTCCATTTGTATGATCGGTGAACAAGCCAAACATAGTCTGAGTCTGGCATACGAGTAGGATACTGTTTTGCATTTGCAGAAAGTTTTTAATTTTAGTAGTTGAAGGTACAATAGTAACTTTTAATCTGGTTTTGTTATAAGATTTTTTTATATTAACGGCTTCCCTGTCCCCATACAAGTGTGTAATTTCCTTGCTGTATGTCCAATGTTTATTTCTGTATTCAAATTATATGAAAATTTGCTCACATTTGATTCATGGACATATCAGACTAGGGACAAAATTGCGATCATGAAACATATGTGATTCATCAGACAGGGTTTACATGTTGATATGATTTGCACGAATATTGTCCAATTTGTGTCACTGCCACAACTACCTAGTAACTTATCATCACGGCTCAAAAAATTCAAATCATTCACTTTCAGAGCGTTCCATAACCAGTTGAAATAATTGATATTGACAATGGTCCGTCTTCCATGACCGCGTAAATAACTGAAAAATATCAAACTTTCATTTGATACAAGCAATGGAATGTATAGGTACAATTCAACGTGAATAAGTTCAACTGGTTTTGGAACGTACACTTAGTAAACATAACCTAGACTAGAATCTGTTACCTTATAGTATTGTTTATATTAATACAGTAGAAGGCTGTAGGATTATTAATTTTCAGGGTAGTTAACTGAAACACAGGAAAACACTGGAAAACTTTTGGAAAACATTAACAAAATACAAAAACAAACAAAAATTAACAAAGCAAATTCTTTTTTTTTAGTTCAGTTTATCCCCCATATATGGAAAAGGCCAAGGGATCCGAGACCATACAGCCAGGTTACAGTTTCTGTGTTTCCTTTCCAGTATAGAAGGTCTTAGCCAATCCTATTGTTAAAATTTATTATATGTCGTAGACGCATAGCGTAATAGCTCAGAGCCGCCGACGAAGTTCGTAAATACAGTTACAAATACAGGGGAACTAAAACCTGCACATGACAAGGCTGCATGATCTTAGATCCCTTTGACTTTTCCGCAATGAAATAATAAATTGTCAAAAAACTGGTTAAGTGCGAGTCGGGCTCGCGCATCGAGAGTTCCGTAGGCGAGATCAAAAAGATGCAATGTGCATAGTGCAAACAAGGTTTAATTCATCCGTGATACCTAATCTAACTTGCTCCACTTTCAGATTTCAACTCATTTCAGACCCCGTTTTCAATAGAAATTAAAAAAAACCACTTTTACCCTACCTACTACCTATCTAAGGCCCAGACTAAACAACGGCGGTTCCAGCGACGGTTCGGTTCAGGTACCGATATCGGCCGTGTAGTAGATTGCGCTCAAGCCCCGCCCACTCGGTTCAGGAACCGAGTAGGCCGGTTCCAAGTGGAACTGTTGTACGTGTAGTCGACAGCACATTTTTGTTTGAGTTTATATAAAGCACCGATTCCATTGAACCGACCTATACTGGAACCGGCCTATGAACCGTCGTCGTGTAGTCCGAGCCAAAGCAGACCGCTGGACACGAATCAACAGGTGTTTACCCGTTCCCTGCGTCACAGCCACCCATCCACATCCATCCATCTCACCTGTCCTTTTCCAATTCATGCACCAAGTAAACGGAACGGTAACTGAGTTGATAGGTACTTGTTCACCCGTCCCCTGCGTCTCAATCCGCCCGCGGTATCCATCCAACTCCCTCACTCGTTCGACTGAACTCACCCGTCCCTTTCGATACAGCTCCAAAATGATGATCCAGATCCGAATCGCGCTCGGAGCTGGATCGCTCTATTTAACGTCAGACACGAATCCGCGAACCCGTGTCCATCCGGAGTAATCCATCTTTAATTCCTTTTTTACCATATAGGTACGGAACCCTACAAATGTTTGTACGGTTTTGTTGAGGTTATGATTGTTCATTTCGTAAATCGCAATTTTCGCTGCTTGTTCGTAAATTCTTTGATCGCAAAAGCAAACAATGTCTTCTTCTAGATATAAACTTGGTGATTTAGTATGGTGAGTATAAAAATATTTCTGCTTCACCATTGACTTTGAAACTGGACAAACAATAATTTTGGTGTTCTCCATTTACAGGGCCAAAATGAAAGGCTTTAGTCCGTGGCCTGCCAGGGTGAGTAGCTACATTTTAGTTAGAATCAGTTGCATGTCTTTTTATAAACCTAGGTTTCGTTTAATATCTTACCAAAATATTACTTAGGTAATGTTTTTCCTCAGGTGTCCATCCCTCCACCCCAAATGAAGGCTCCAAAAAATTTCTCCAATTTCCAGTTTGTGTATTTCTTCGGCTCCAATAATTAGTAAGTTCAGCTTGGATATAACAACATGCATAATTTGATGTTATTTGTCCTTATGCAAGCTTATTATTATTGTTATTTATAGGTATTTTATCAAATGACAATGGCACTTAGAGCCCGTTGAAATATAATCCATGCCATTCACAACATCTATATGAGCGTAACAACATATTCTGTAGCGGCTCGACTTTGCAATGTGCATGTTGAACATGACAAAGCGCTCAGGTCCACAGATATTTCCGACGGATTATATCTAGGGGCTTTAGTTGCACTGGCCATTTGTAAGTGATATGGAAACATGTTTTTTTTTCTATGAATACTAAGTGAATCGTGAGTGTTGTTCCTAATCGATGGATCTCCTTGCTCTAAACATGTTTGCAAATCGCCAGTGTGATAAGGTCCTAGACTCGTGTATGAGGTGTAAGTAATAGTTCACTCACTGATTGCGCTTAGTCATTAAGTCCATAGTTCATTAGTCCCACTACTATCAAAAACCTTTATATTTAATTTTAACGAAAGCTGCATCCACAATGTGGTGCCGTAGGCTCATTTCTTGTCTTTGTGCGGAAGCTTATGATTTGTTGTGGCCGACAATAATTTTTCCGGTGTAATCGCCACTAGGCTGTCAAAAGTACTGTTAACTGATATGACCAAAACTGATAGGTACAAGGGGTTTCCCATTTAAAAGATCCCCATGGGTCGAAGTGTCGCTGGGATCCCCGGCCCCCATCCAAAGATAAGATAAGATATGACCAAAAAGTTCATGCAAGTGGTTTCAGCTGAGAGCTATATATTTTAGAAATATTACTTTATTAATTTATTTAAATGAATCTTAAAAATTAAACATGAAGTTTCTTAGCACCCATTTCTCCACCTATATCTGTAGTCTCAATAACTTGGTCCTTTTTTTCACAGTGGCCTTGTAAAAGAGCACAACATGAAGCCCTACCGGGAACACAAGGCGGAATTGCTGAAAAAAAACAAAACAGCCGCTGTTAAACATGCTGTGGAACAGATTGAAGAGTACATAGTTAATCCTAAAGTAAGATTTTTCAATTTAATTTAAGTTGAATCAAAGCATACGGACCACATTTTATTTACCATAGACATTTTACTTCACTAAAATATTGCAAGAGGTTTTTCAATGCACTGCGAACCCTAAGTTAGAGTGCCTTCACATCCTTGATGTAAAGAACACAGAGAATAAATATAATGATGATATGAAGAATAAGCTTTCTATTTATTTCCATTTCAGTTCCCAGTGGAGGTTTCAATATTGTTGTATGAAAGGCTAATGATAATAAGGATAATGCATAAATAAGCCTTTTAATTAGATAAATTGTAATATTTTTCTTAATTGTGACAGTACAACAGCATAATTCACTTATAAAAACAATACTCCAGTAATTTAAACATTGTCAATATTCTCCAATAACCACTCCAACTAAGTGGATTCTATCCGCAGACGCTTACCCCGCAGTCTCGTGCCTTTAAGCCATCGTCGCTTCAAAGTACTGCATAAACTACGACGTAATAGAAACCGAGTCGTAACCTTTACTTTAACTGGAAAGATTTCTAGAAGAAACAAATAATAATGTACAATATTTGTTTCTATTGACAGAAATTCGGCAAAATAGACAATGTGGCGGAAGACGCAGATGAACACGACACGGAAGTGGAAGTCGTCAATGAAAATGGCGTCAGAGCTGACATGGCAGAGTCTCCTGACTGTTATATAGACGAAGGTTCTGGAACTGTTGCACCGGTGAGTGAAATGCATTTATATGTATGTATTTTATGCTGTTAGTGGACAAACACTTCACTAATTAATGATTAGTTTGAATTACTTTCCTCATTATAATGTATTTTGTGATCATAATGAACCTAAATGAAAATCGTAATACGTTATATAGTTTTTATAACCTGTTAGAAATATCTGTAGAACTGGGCTAGCGATTATGGCAACGTATCAACATGCAACCATCGAAACTATATTTTAAACCCTCTCCTTCACACACTTATAACATGGATATGTGTGAGTGAATCAACACAATCCGTATCTGCTCGACTTTGCATGTCGAACATGCCAGACAGACTCAGGTCAACAGATATTTCCTACAGGTAATATGATATTGTAGTATATACTAGTAAATATAATAAGAATAATAACTTTAATAAAATACAACTGATCAGGCTTTCATTTTTATCTGAAAAGTCATTACATCTCATTAAGTTTTGTTTCGACCCCAAGTCTGGACAAACATTAATAGACATAAACTTCCCATCTAAAGCATGGGAAAGTCAGTTTTCCTTTATGATTGAAACATATTTAGCAAAAATATCTAGGTTACAAAATTATTACCCTTATGGTACATTGCAATGTTTATTACATTACATTAATCACTTGGGAACACAGTATGAGAGATGTTTGACTTTTCAGATTTGCAATGTGGAGGTGAAAATCGAACGGGTTGACATAGTAGAGTGTGAAACATGTGCAGAGTGCTTCGTAGACAACCAAGAGTATCAGAAGCATAAACTGAAGCATGATGGTCCGAACAAGCCGTAAGTATTATATTATTTATTTTATCATTATCACGATACAGATCCAAGAAAGATTTCATGAATAATGTAATGATACGGATCTGCTCCAATTTAATATATTGTATATACACATTCCCTCTTATAATAAGAGTACAAATTAATTAATGTTACTGGTTTTAATTGCACCATTTCTATGAGATTTCAGTAAAAGGTTTCTATTTTATTATTTAATATTTTTAGACAGAATGTGCATGACTTGCGTATGAGAATGAGTCTGTAATAAAATTTATATTGAATAATTTTGTTCCTTTACTACAATTTTTTATTTATTACAGTTGGATTTCTTTTCTTATTAGGTATCTTTGTCTTTATTTCAGGAGAAAAATATATATCGATCACAATTTAGAAATCAATCCAAAAGAACGGAAATTGAGATTAAAGTACAAACGAAGAAAGGCAACTCATTTTGAAGTAAAACTGGAGAGTCCTGCAATATTACGAAACAGTGACAACAAGTTCATGTGTCCTGTATGTGAAAAGGAATTTACCTGGGAAACCCATGCCAAGATTCACTTGAGAACGCATACGGGGGAAAAACCGTACGCTTGCAACCAATGTGACAAGAGGTTTAGTCAAGGTGGTGCGTTGAGCATACATTTGAGACGGCATGCTGGTATCCTAGACTATGTTTGTACGTACTGTAAGAAAGGCTTCCCCGATAATGGTACTTTAACGCGTCATAAACGTACTCATACTGGATCAAAACCATACAAATGCGAATACTGTGCGAAGCAGTTCAGTGATCCGTCATCGTTCAAGTGCCACCTCCGCATACATACGGGAGAAAAGCCGTTTGTTTGTAAACTGTGTCCGAGGACTTTTGGCGACTCCAGCGCTTTCATTCACCATAAAAGGCGACATGAAGGCCGAAAGGAGATCGGCTGCGCAATTTGCGATAAAATGTTCTATACTAATTACGAAATGAAGAAGCACGTGATGACCGTGCATTGTGCTTGGAAACCATTTCAGTGCAATGATTGTGGAAAACGGTTTCCAGTGAAACAGTCTCTAAGTCATCATATAAAATTGAAACATACTTAACATAAAATCATGATCGGATCGGATGTTGAGAAATTATGTCGTGACATGGTTTAGCAACATAGGCAATCATTTTAAAATAAGGATAGAAATAAGATAAAATGGAAATTATGTAATGTTTGTAATGGATTTTATTCCTACATTCTGCTGATTTTTAGAAAATGATTTTTCAGAAAGAACTTTTTACTATATTCAGTAGTTTAAGATATACATATGACTGCTTAAAATTCTTATCGTAAATTGTCAATAAAATATCAATAATTTATTGTATCAAATTTTAATAATAAATATGGGTTTATGCACTTTTTGTTATTTATTATTGTATGGCCGAAACGTTGCCAACTTGTCTTAATGTTTTATATCGCTAGTACAGTAAATAAGTATGCCAAATACAACACATTTGTATGCCACATAAAAACATTAGTATGATATATACATTAGTATGCCACATTCCTAAGCCGAGGTCCGTACCCACCTGGGTGCCCTTAGGCAGTCGCTTCTAATAGTAGTTTTAAGTCCTCTTCTAGGCTGGAGCGCACTTAGCGCTCGCCCCAAAAACCCCGGTGAAGCTGTAAAGGTCATTAGGATCAACAGCAATTATCAGTACGAAAAAAAAAACAATACATTAGTATGCTAAATACAATACATTAGTAAGCTACATACAATACTGTAGTACGACACATACAAATGATTAGTATGACACGTCAAAACATTAGTATAATACATTAGTATGCCACATACAAAACATTAAGTATGATACACAAAAGATCAGTATGACTTACGTTTACGTCACACATACTATACATTAGTATGCGATTACAATATTATTATTAAGCCAAATTGTACAGTCCATAATCCTTTTCATTTAATTTACAATATTTGTCCCTAATAATGTACAATTCGAATATCGGTTCAGTCAGAGGTATGGTTTTGTATCAGATAGTACTGGGTTATTCAAATGATTTAAAATCCTTCGGGGTAGTGCTTAGACAGATAGACAGATTAAACAGATATTAAACAGCGTTACGTTTTACAGAACATGAACCCGTTTGTGACACTGCTTAGAATAATCAGTTACTGTAAAATGTGTAACTTATACCTGTTGAGTAACGAGTATCGAGCTCATTTGATGAAGCACCAGCAAGTGTATATGTAAGTATATTTTTTATTTAGCTTATTTTCTTCTATAGCTCGACCATTATAATCATCTATGATCGGAGTAGGTAGGGGTGTTTTTGGCACTTGCCACATACGGTCATAATATGGATAAGTATGCCCAATAATCCCGGGATTTCCGGGATTGAATAAATATATTATTTAGATTTTTAACGTTATATTTGTTTTGATACACATTTAAGATTGGTGGCGAAATATTTTCTTTTTAGATTCATGGCGCTAGTGTACCTATGGTAGTGTTTTAACTTCTTCGTAAGTTCTCAATTTTTAAAAAATCGTAATCCGCCGAGTAAGGGCGAGGTTTATAAAAGTAATTTACAACATTTGCTCGATAACTTAAAACGGGATCCCGAAATCATATCCATATTAATATAACCTTTGAGGACATTGACCCGAAAGAGCCCTACCTACTCCGATCAGTGATAATCATATATCTATTAGTGTTTAATACTTTAACAAATATGAAATAATTTATTATTTTTATATCACTTCTGTAGTTTCTGTTTTGGTGATAAATTGTAAAAATCTATAAATTATCTGTGGCTAACAGTGTTTGTTCTTATCTTATGATATGGAATAACTCGGCGGCACTTCGACCCTTAAGGATCTTTTGTGCCTACCCTATTTTACACACTGATCATCTCAGTGTGCAGGTTTCCTCACGATGTTTTCCTACACAGTTAGAGCAGTCGGTAAATGTACGTAAGTCTCGAAAAATACGAAAAACTTATTGGTATATGGCACTGCACGGTTTCGAACCCGGACCTCCCGCATGGGAGTCCGGTGTCCTAGCCACTGTGCCACCGACGCTTTTAACAGTGTTGGTTACACAATTACCTACTTAATTTACATTTAGTTATTCCAGCTCTTGTAAGACACATTGTTTGTGTAATTAATTGTTATCCTGAAGACGATAGATTAAAATAAATAAAATCATAGGTACTTATATAGAACGGCATAGGTACTTATATCTTGTAACGGTCTCAGTTACTATAAGATAAATAAATACAATACAGTACGGCAAGGTCGCAGGTTCAAATCTGCTCGCGGATTATTTTTTTCACCCCTTTTAAAAACCATGATTATAATTAAATAAATTAGTTTATTTAATTATAATCATGGTTTTCTCTCGATTTCCAGCTATAATTGCTTACATAATGTGCACTGGATAGGTATAATATAATATAACCATCTAATTTGTTTGTGTGATGGACGGTATGAATTATAAACAAACTTTGTCATACATTTCAGGAAAGAAGTAGAGCCTAAACTGGAAATCCTGAATGTGACAAACTGAAAGCGAAAAGAGAAGATAATCTGTATGTAAAAGATATTCCTTCAAGCAATCCTTACAGAGCGGAGTTCCTCCCGCACTTTTGTGGCATCCACGTCAGCTTTGTTTCGTTTTGTCTAGCAAATTGTTTTACAGTAGTGCTTTTCTAGTAAGAATGGTGTTTCTTGCTCGAAGAACTTCTACAAGATGTGAATAATGTGTGAGACAGTGAAGTAAAGTCAAATAAGACGCTGCAGCCCGATCAGTACTTGGCTGGATTTTGAAGAGCCATACTGCTTCCGGGACACCTTCTTTGGTACGGATGGTGCAGAAGCGTGGAAGATTCTCTCAGATAAGCATTGAAATGTGTCACACCAACATTTTAATGAAGACTTGAAAGAGTAGTTTACATCACACATGGCTGTATGGGCTCAGATCCCTTTTCTTTAAAAAAAACCTTACAGAGCGACTTGTTGTTAAGAAATTGATGTTTGAAAGATTCTTTGACGAGGAACAATTAGGTTATATGTTTCAATTTCACGTCTGTATCTGTATAGTGGGGCCCTTCCACGAAGCAACAATAGATACTTTAAAATGTCAAAATTGACGCTGTTTTGTAGGTATCTTGTTTTTTTTTTAAGGCAAAGGGAACTGAGCCCATACAGCCATGTCTGATGTAAACAACTCTTGCAAGTCTTCATTAAAATGCTGGTGTGACACATTTCAATGCTATCTGGGAGAATCTTCCACGCTTCTGCACCATCCGAACCAAAGAAGAAGGCGTCCCGGACGCAGTATGGCTATTCAAAATCCAGCCAAGTACGGATCGGGCTGCAGCGTCTTATTTGACTTTACTTCTCTGTCCCACACATTAATCACATTTAGTAGACGTTCTTCGAATAAAAAACACCATTCTTACTTGAATAGCACTACTGTAAAACAATTTGCAAAACAATGAAAAAAAACTGGTGTGGACGCGACAAAAGCGCGGGAGAAACTCGCTGTTTTGTAGGTACCTATGGGAATTTGATTTCTATGAATGTTGCCATTTTAGACTAATTTAATTACCTACTAGGATTATTTCTTCGTTATGTTTTTCTTTAGATATAAGTACGATTAGTACCTATGTACGACAGTATTATTAAATATAAATTCTAAATTACACTGTTTTATTTTCTACTCGTATGGCTAATAAATAATTGATACCTACTGAAATATTCTACAATGCTACTGGCTGAATGTAAATTCTCTTGGCATAAGCACAAAGGAACCAATATATCCTTTATATAAATGTATTTTATTTCCGTGGTCATAAGGTATATTTTAGAGCAGCATTCTCTGCCTTCTGTGCAAGGGTCCTAGGTTCGATTCCTGGATGAAATAATTTTCCAAATCACTTGGTGTAATTTGTACGAGTATCTGTGTCGTCTCTAGGACTGTTATAGGGATGCAAGAACGTACCTAATGGTTTTCTGGGTGAAATACAAAATGGGACTATAGGTTGATGATTAATGAAAGTGTTTATTACATCATGCTAAACCCAGAAATAAAATGCCTGTATCAATGACTTATAAGTTATAACTATAAGGTGATGTGATTACTGAGCCAATAGATATTAATTTCCTACAAATGTTGGTAAAAGAAACCACCTTTTTTTTCGTACTGACAGTTGCTGTTGGTCCTAATGACCTTTACAGCTTCATCGGGGTTAAAGAAACCACAATTTTTTAAAGAAAGTTATTTATAATCTGTAGATTGTTACAAAGCCTGTAGGCTTTGTGAAGAATTTTTTTATATCTACTTCATTATAGGCTGTGTAGGTAACACCCTTTGCTTACTGCGTAGACGATTCCGCAAAAAAGCTATTGACATTATTTGCACAGAGTTACCAATATAAATAATCTAAGGCCGTCTTGCACGAACCGTTTTTTCTCGGGTTTTTCTAACCCCGTGTCAATTTTGTATTAAAACCTTTGAGAATTCGCGAGTTAACCCAGGGTAAACTTCGCACAAGCGGGCCTAAGCAATATAATGTATTTTCCTTTAAGAGTGCGTTCCAAAACCAGTTTATATTATTCACATTGACAGCTGTACACGTTCCATTGCTCGTTTTGAATACAAGTTTGATACATTTTCAGCTGTTATCACGGTAATGGAACATGCACAGTTGTCAACATGAATTATTTCAACTGGTTTTGGAACGCTCTCTAGGTATACCAACAAACAAAAGGAAGTTTTACTTTGCCGTGTTATTTATTTTTATTACAAAGTAGGTGCCCTATTTTACTTTTGTTTTATTGTATAATTACAAATGTAAATACGAGTCGTGAAAGTCAAACAAGGAAAAGCAAGGGACCTTTCCATAGCGTTTAGCAAAGTAAACGTAAGTTACAAAATAAGTTTTAAAACATTCTACCAAGTTGGTAATCTGAGCTTACCGGCTAATATTACACTGCACTTGTTTGCACTGCATGTGTGAATTTTGATTTAGGTATTCGAGCGGTTATCAATAATATCCTCGCTTTGGTCAGTGTTGGTTTATTACTAATAAATTATTAGGTTAGTTTCAAAGAGAAGCCTAGGGCTATTCTTTTATTAATTCTTCAAAAACACTGATAAGAAGAAGAAAGACTGAAGAGGCTAGGAAACCGGACTTACTAGAGGACCGATCCTGGTTCTAGATTTTTGAAAACTTCGTACATCTACTGACTAATGGTGAAGGAAAACTTTGAGATTAAACCTGCATTATTTGAGGAAGTAAAAAGACGGTTAGGGTGCCGTTAAGGGGGCACTGAGGGAAAAAGTGTTTTCTGACTTGTTAAAAACTGAACTGTGGATTTATTTTTTATTTATTTTTACTTTTTCTTTATTGTAGGAAATCTTACAGCTTATAAATTTTTAGATTAATTTTTAGATGATTGAGAACTGACTCGGATATAGTAGGTTATGTCAGGTTGCATTATGACAATCACGCAAAGAGCCCCATGAAGCAGGGCTCCTTCGACTTCTCATAGCGCTCCCCTAACGACACTACCCAGAGCAGTCTTTGACTGTATGCAAGTCTTTGAAATAAGCGAAAACTTATTAGTACATAGCATGGTTTCAAAACCGGACCTCTAGCATTCTAGCCAATACACCACTGACGGTCCAACATAGTCATAGTCTTAACTTATTATAATGGTCTATATTTTCCCTACCACATCAGGATATGGAGAAAGAGCCCATACTGAAGCTGAAGAAAGTAACAGTGTATGCATGTCACAAGTGTCCCAAGACCTTCAGTCATCAGAATGACCTGGAAAAGCACAGGAAGATCCATATTCATGTGAGTGATTGATATTACTTTTCTGTTTCTTAAAAAAAACTGGCTGTATTCAATGATACATTGACACATTTGGCCTTTATGTTGACGTATTTTACAGACCTAAATTCTCAACTTGTATAGCACAACCCTTTGTTTTCTGGGGGTGGTCTAAACAAAACGAGAAGACTATAGGTTGCTTCCTGTAAGTTGCATAGTGTCCTTCAAGGAACAGGGAGGAGACGAGGAAAGGGGTGAACACAAAAGATCCGAGAGGGTCGAAGTGCGCTGGGGTTATCCCCACCTCGCTATCATAAGAAAAGATTAGAGCCCCCATGTATTTGCATTTCACAAATACGTTGATATTGTAATGTCTTAATTCTTCTACATTCTTTCCTTTTCAACGCCATCCTAGTCCACATTCTACCAGCCATATTTCCGCTATTCAAGTTGTGATATTTTTTTTTATTGGCCTTTGGTGTTGTGTTTGAACTATTGAAAAATTTAAAATTGAAAAAAATATTCGTTTACATATGATTAATTAACATTTTACATTAAACTAAAAACCTCCACACTAGGCGTTGCCTGTGTCGTGGAGATTATATACACACTCTGACCACTTTACATTGTTATGTGTCAATTTAACATTCACATTCCAGAATTAAAAGAAAAATTACAACTTAAGTTTAAAAGATCATATGTATTATTTAAAAGATTATATATACTTTTATAAAATATATTAATATTACATTTATATATCTAGGTATATTTATTTAATATATATTTATAATATTAAAGCTAATTATGTACATATATGCACAATATGAAGGCATAATAATTATTCCGCCAATTCACGCTGTAAAGTCGTAAAAGTGACCAGTTACGAGTTGGTTTATCGTAATTTAGAATTTTGCACTTTTTGTCAAGAACTCCACCTACAACAAACATAAAACGGCACATAGGTACATATGGGCGAAACAATATTAAACAGGGCAACATTTGGGGAACTTTTACATATAATAAATATTTATGTAAAAACAATATGAAGACAATCTGTATTGTCTTCATATTGAACTATTAACTGAGCTATTCTTATTCTTATCAACTAGTATTAGTATTCAATATTAGTACTCGACTTATTCTTCTTCTATCAAATACAAATATATTAATATTTATAATACGTGTGGTTTACAGAAACCCACATACAAACAATCACAGTTTAATATTATAAATATTAATATAATTGTATTTGATAGAAGAAGAATAAGTCGAGTACTAATATTGAATACTAATACTAGTTGATAAGAATAAGAATAGCTCAGTTCTATTTAATTGTGGATCAGTTTCTAAAAATTCTGAATACATTGAAATTAGATATCATTTCAATCACCGTACATGTTTGCAGATGTTCAGCGCCTACGTGTCACTGGAGCGAAATGCACTGCTCAAGTGTCGCTGCTGCAAGCTCAGCTTCACTAACACCAGAGAGCTGCGCCTGCACGAGCTGATACATGTGCGGCAGGACGCGTAAGTATTGACACTGTGCTGCACCTGTGGGTGCTGGTGGCCTTCATGGTGGCTGACAGGTTTATTTTGGTAGCTACACGTAGCACTGACCATTCTTTTCATTGAAAATATCTTCCTTTTATTCATTCCTAGCACAGACTATCCTAACATTCCCAGTCTCCAAAAATAATTATATAAAGTTTATTTATTTTCAGAATTAAAAACAGATCCAACAATAAGGACTACGAGAATAAAGAAAAGCCGTACAAATGCGACGCGTGCGACGCGCGGTTCGTTCTAGAAAGCACTAAAAAGAGCCACTCGGTTGTGCACGCGCCCTTCCCTCACATCTGCCACTGTGGCATCGGCTACTACACCAGCAGAGACCTCCACGCTCACCAACGACTAGTCCACCCCAAAGCAACCACATGGAAACCAAAGATCAACTACACTGGACCAAAACCTAAACACGAATTCAGTGTCCAAATCTACAAAGAACACAGCCCAGAATCAGAACCAGAATTCGAAGGTTCAGATTCAGAACCAGACTGGGAACCGGTCAAACCTAAAAAGGGTATAGGGCCTCGACTAAAAGCACAGTTGGTGATGAAAACTAAAAGTGAACAGAAACTAAAGCAAAGGATAAAAAAAATAAAGTCGGAGACAATTCCTGACACCGAAGTAAGATTGATAGATGAATTCGGTGCAGAAATTGAATTGATAAAGAATGAGAACAACCATTATCCTTGTCCAAAATGTGATAAAACATTTCTGCTTAAGGCCAGGGTTGTCAGACATTATATATCTCATATCAAAGGGAGAAAATTTCTTTGCAGTCAGTGTCCAAAACGCTTCAAACATCCAACGTTACTGGAGAATCACATATTAGAGATACACACAAAAAACGGTCCTAGAAATTTTATATGTGATTTTTGTGACAAGGGTTTTGTGGCTAAAAGGAACCTAACACTACATATTCTGGATCACACTGGTATAAGACCTCACGCGTGCGATGTATGTAACAAAACGTTCAGGGAACAGGCGGCATTGTATACTCACAAAAAGACACATGATGAAGCCAGTAAAACGTTTGCATGTCAGTACTGTCAGAAATGTTTTAGGAATCTTTCTAGCGTGCAGCTTCACGAACGGATACACACGGGGGAAAAACCATATAAATGTACGTACTGTGTGAAAGCTTTCAGCGATCCTTCAGCTTTCGGACGCCATATCCGAACCCACACCGGAGACAAGAGATATGCTTGTGAAAACTGCCCGATGAGATTCAGCGACGCAAGCGGCCTCATCGCTCACAGGAGAAGACATGGAAGTGTCGATAAGAAAGTGAAATGCGACTTCTGTGATTTAAAAACTTTCACAAAGAATCAAATGAAAAAGCACATGAACAGTGTTCATTTAAAAATCAAGAAGTTTGAATGCAACTTATGTTTATACAGATCATCTTATAAAAAGAATTTGGAGAACCATATAGCAGCAGTACACGAGAAAATAAAGGACTTCGAATGCAAGAGATGTCCGATGAGGTTTTCCAGTAAGTGTAACATGAAAAAACATGTGTTAACGATACACACCAAACCTAAGAAGGTGTACCAATGTCAATGTTCAATGAAGTTTCAGTTTCCACATTACCTCAAGAGGCATATAGAGTATGTTCACCTTGGTATAAAACCGAGGTATGAGTGCGACGAATGTGGACAGGTGTGTGAGAAAAAGAAGGAAATCCAGCATCACATACTTACATACCACGGAACACCGTTGTACTGCTACAAATGTTTGGATGTGTTCGTCTCTGACTATGACTTGCAAAAGCATAAGGATTCCTGTGGAAAGAAAGTAAAATCGAAGAAAACTAAGTATGAAAGAAAACGCAAAGTGTCCATTGATTCTGTGAAGTTGGAGTTTGAAAGTGATAGTGATGCTTTATGAAGGTTGAGGGTTTGAGGTTGTTACAAGCATCAGTACAATACTGAAATGCTGTGATTCTCAGAGAGCATACGAGCAAACAGACGACCTGACGGTAAGTAGCCTCCGTCGCCCTTGGACATCTCTCACTATAATGTAATTAGGAGATTTCTGATGAGCTGATACACTTGAAGACTCGGATGGAGTGCCTCATGTGCCGAAAATTACGCTGGTTACCTTCTAACCGAAAGAAAGTGATGCAAGATTGCTGTTTTGTGGCAGAAATAGTACCAGGCTGACTGCATAGAGACGCTACCTTCAGAATTATGCATTCTGCATACTTCTTCTTCTTCTTCTTCTTCTTCTTTCGTGTTGATGATCCGAACTAAATTTTTCCCGACCAGAAGGCAGCCACATCGATAGCCCTCTGGTTGGCCTCGAAAAGGTCCTCCCGCGTGCAGGTGGTCGGACACGCGGGACAGCAGAGCAAGTGCTCCATGGTTTGAGGGGAGACACCACACTCACACTTTACTTGATCGCTGGAAAACCCCCAATTATGAAGATTATCTCCGCAACAGCCAACCTGGGTTCGCAGGCGATTAAGCGTTTTCCAGGTTGGCCACGGGAGTTTGAAACCCGGTGGTAGGTCTTCTTTTGGCGGTATGAAACCTTTCGGTGGGTATTTCTCCCGCCACAGCTTGCATCTTACTTCTGGTGGGTTCTCTCCAGGGTCGATGGGAGAGACATTTCGCAGAAACCCGTTACGGCTTTTGAGACGAGATGGTTTGGCAGTGTGACTATGAAGTGGATGCCTGGTGTCGGTTTCCTGTTTAGTTTTCTCGACAGCGCAAGCCACTTTTCTACGTACGCTGGGTGGTGCAATACCTGCCAGAGGGTACAGCATCTCCAGTGGCGTTGGCTTGAGGCAGCCCGTAATTAATCTGCAGGTCTCATTTAAGGCGACATCCACTTCCTTGGCGTGTGCGGATCTTGCCCATACAGAGCAAGCAAACTCACCCGCAGAGAAGCCGAGTGCCAAGCCAGTCGTGCGCAACACGTGTGGAGAAGCACCCCAGCTGGTGGTCGTGAGGCGACGCAGGAGATTATTTCTGGAGCTAATCTTTAGCTTGGTGTTTTGACAGTGAGTTTTGAAAGTTAGTGATCTGTCCAGAGTGATACCGAGGTACTTGGGAGAGGAACAGTGTTGTATAGGGACCCCTTGCCATGAGATGTTTAGGGGCTTGTTTGCTTGACGGTTGCGGAGATGGAAGGCACATGATTGGGTTTTGGAGGGGTTCGGTCTTAGGGCGTTTTCGTCGTAATATTGACCAAGTTTTTCAAGCGCTATGGTCAATACACGCTCTGCCTCCTCGAATGATTCCATCTGTGAGGCCAGTGCTAGGTCATCAGCATATAAGAATCGATCTGTTTTGGGAGTATGTGGCTGATCGTTAGTGTAAATATTGAAGAGAATTGGGGCCAGCACGCTTCCCTGAGGTAATCCGTTTCTTTGTGAGCGCCACCTACTATTCTGCGAGTTCAACGAAACCTGGAAGCGCCGATTGTGTAGCATCTCGTTAAGGGTTCTCACAAAGGTTGTGTCACTAGTGAGGCTACCGACCTTCCACAGTAGTCGTTTGATGTTAACGGTATCATACGCTGCTGACAGATCAACAAAAACTACACCAGTCACTTTTCCACCCTCAAACCCATCCTCGATAAACTGAGTCAGGTGCAAGGTTTGACCGGTGCAGGATTTACCTGGTCTGAAGCCAGCCTGCTCAGGTATTAAGTTGGGCTCTATCAGGTTTGTGAGCCGGTTGAGGATAAGTCGTTCGAAGAGTTTGTATGTGTGACACAGGAGAGAAATAGGTCGATAGCTCTTTGCATCGGTAGCAGGCTTCCCAGGTTTGAGGAGGGCAACGACTTTAGATTTCCTCCAAGGTTTGGGGATTTTAGCATTCTCCATGCAGCTATTAAAGAGTGCCAGTAGCCAAGACACAGCCACGGGGCCTAAGTTTTTAATTTGTTCGACTGTGATATCGTCGACGCCAGCTGCTTTCCCATTTTTCAGGAATTTTATGGCCATAACCACATCGGTGATGACAAATGGCTTGCTGATATTAGTGCATGATTGGTTAGGTGGTTGCTTTGCTGACTTAGGTATCTTAGCGAGGCGGCGTGGTGGTCTACCATTAAGTAACAGTTGGTGAGCTACTTGATTGGCTGTGACCTGACCTGGCTGAGATGCTGGAGGAGGGTCGCTTGTTAGATTGCGCATGGTGGACCAGGCTTTTTTGCTATTATGGGTCATGTCGATGTTTGACACAGTTTTCATCCATTTATCTCTGCGATTCTCTGAGAGCCTTGACATAATCTCCTCGCCGATCATTATCGTATCCTCCGCAAACGGATCCTGTGCATACAAAACTTCGTAGCGCAAGAGGAGTTCAGCTGTATCCGACGGTAAACCTGGGATGTAAGAGGTGCGGCAGCCCCTCGGGATGCATTGTCGGGATACCCTCCATATAACCTTCACGAACTTTTCGTAATTTTGTGGAAGAGGAGGAATAGCGAGCAGCTGTTCATCGATTTTAGTGGCATAAGCGCTCCAATTGGCCTTTGAAAAGTTGAAACGGCGTCTAAAGGGGACTATACATGGTCGTACGGCAGCCATGATGCGGCAGATGATTGGCCGGTGTTGAGTTCTGGGAATGGGGCTGTGCACTGATTTCACACATTTTCACACATTCTGCATACTAAGAACATTAGTTAGATTATACCCTGACCAAAAAAAATTATTAAAAAATCCCGGGATTTTCGGAATTTAAAAGAAAACTAGAAGACTACTAAAGAAACCCGGATTTAGACATACTTGAAAGAAATGAAATAGACGACGAAATTCTATTGAATTATAAATTCGCTTCACTCTGACGTCTACAGATGTCCATACTAACCTAGATTTTGAGGTCTTTGACCCCAAACAGCCCTACCTACACCGATCAGTGATTATCACGTTAAAAAGGGTATAACAAAATATGTATATTGACTACTTGCAGCATTAAAAATGCACAAAAAATGTCTGTACTTCACAATACACCTCAATAGTGTTTAATGTTTAACGAAAAAAAAAAAAAATTATTTTTGCAAAAACATCTGTTATCTATATTATTGTGTTTGCCTGCAAATTGTTAAGAGAGAGGAGCTTGTCGTTCGACAGCAGTCGTTAAGCCATGTCAGATGCCTACGGACGGCCTGAACAACTCTGACAAATAGGTTGGCCACTAACCATACGATAAGCAAGCAGTTAATAGAGGTTTTTTTATTACCCTTTTACAGTTACATCTTGAATAACGAAGTCCAAGTGATATCGATCAGTATGTCATTGTTATTATATGACATTATTAATGATATTAATAAATGAAATGACTGAAAAGTAGGTAGGTAGGAATTTTATGTTTGTGTTCATATATTTTCCTTATTATTCCTATTAGCTAATTGTTTGTTGTTTTGACTCATATTATGTTCTTTGACTAATGATTTAAAGAATTGATTTTGTCCATAATCTTTATTTAGTATTTATCATTATCACAATTATTATCAAATCTTCAAGTTTCAATTTTATATTAAATCGTTAAGTCAAAAATATAATTGTAAAATTGTTAAGTCAAAAATATAATTGTAAAATTGTTAAGTCAAAAATATAATTGTAAAATTGATAAGTCAAAAATATAATTTACTTTTTTACAAAGTGTTTTCATTGTAACAATCTTATTGTTAAAAAGTTCCAAGTATTAAGTTAGCATTGAGGGGGGGGGGAAGATTTTAACTTTGCTTATTTTTTATGGCAACGGGGGGGGGGGGGGGGGGGTTATCAGCAGTTAATATAACAATGATACTTGTTTATGAATTATAATTAAGGACTTGACAAATTCTGTATATTATTTATACTAATGCTCACGTAAGCGTATTAGGGGGTGAGGGGAGCTTTGCTTACTTTCGCTGAGGAGGGGGGAGGGGAGCTTTGCTTACTTTCGCTGTGAGGGGGGGGGGGGGGGTAGCTAGAAATCTGCTTACGTAATACTACAATTGTTAACAAAAATAATTTATAAGGGCAATAATAGAATTAGTGGTTTCTAAAAACCAGCTGTGACATACAGACGGATGGACACCGAAATATCACCAAAGGGTTCTGTTTTTACCGTTTAGGTAGGTAGGGAAACCTAAAAATTCGAATCGCGATTTTTTACGCGATTGAAATCCAATGTGGAAATTTAAAATTGACCTCTAACTTAAACTTAACGGTAATTCTACATTCTATGCCTACCTACTCAAGTCAGCATTGATTTTAGCTAGTGACCCATTAATCCAGGGGTTGCTTTTAACTTCAACTACGAAACAGGATTGTATTCAGGGATGGGGGGCTACAAATGCCGTGTAAATGTATGTATGTATGTGTGTAAATGTGGGTGCCGTTTGCGCGAAAGTGTTAGATAAATGGGTTAACTCGTGAATTGTCGTATGGTTTTCATACAACTAATTTCAGTGTTTTCATACAACAAATTTCAGTGTTTTCGTTGGTGCAAGACGTTTTTGTGATATAACCCGGGTTAGGCACTAACTCTCGGGCTATCTCTTAACTTATCTCGGGTTATCTCTTATTATCTCTTACCTTCGCACAAACAGGCCTTAGTAACCAACCCAAAAGTGGGATGGTCATATGGCTGAGTCGGTTCCGAACCTAACCAAATTGTTTGTGTTTAATATTATAAGTATTACGTAAGTTTTTTCCTGTAAATACTTTTGGTTTCGGCTGATGGTCTATCCAATGCCCTCAATAAAAAATTTTAAAAGTGTTAGAAGTAAGAAGCGAAAGGTATTTCGTTAGCTACGGAACCGACTCAGCCTTATGACCATCCCACTTTGGGGTTGGTTACTAACACTGTTTTTGTTATACCCCGACCAGAAACTAAAAACCCTCGCCATATTGCGGTATTAAATGGTACTATTTTATTCATAGACAATTCCGTAACACAGATTATACATTTATTTATTTTATTTATAAAACTACCAGTTTGACAGTTTTTTTTTGTTGTTTTTGGTCAGGGTATATATATGGACATTACATCGTCTCTGAGGGCGGTCTTGGCCCCTAACCCTAACTACGGCCCTGGCATACCTACAACAATATTGACGCGGCGAATGCGTCGCGCCAACGCGCCGGCCGCGCCGCGCCGCTCGATACGCGCGGCGCGCGCGTACCGTCCGGCGTCGCACCCCACGCAAACCCCAGTCTGCGACAAAGCACCCCAGCTTTACCACCCCTTATTACATTTCTCAAAATACCAATATTAATTCAAAAACCGTAAATAAAAATAAATCCCGTGGAATTTTGCAGAAAAATTAGCTCTGAAAGTTTTGTAAACAAAGTTTCGTTTGCCTCTGAAGTTTCACGGAAATTAAAAACAAAATTTTCGAATTTAAAAATAGAAGACACTAGTAAAATAAATCTATTTTTGAAAAAAGAAAGTGATCCAATATTCCGCGGATTCCCGCGCATGTCACTTTTTTCTGAACTCGCAAAACAAAATCAAAACTAAATTCAGAGCCAGGCCAAGTTCGTAGGAAGTTTGAAAAAATGAACGAAATCGACTTGATAAAGGAAGTGGAAAAGCGGCCCATTCTGTACGACAAATCTGTGAGCGGATTCAATAAGACGAAACTACGCGATGACGCGTGGAAAGACGTGCAAGAGTCTCTCAACGTCTCGGGTAAGTGAAACTTGTGTTGTTATCAACCAAATAATATCAAATTTCAATTTCAATTTAATCATATTCTTACAATTAGAATATTAAACTACTTATACCTACATAAAAAAAGCACCAACGTTTTCTAACAAAGTTCAACGAACTGTCAAAAAGTTGCACATGCGTAGGGAAATATTAGTTTTTCCTATAAATATCTAAGTCATTTGATTTCTCGTTCTGTAATAATAGGACACTCAAGTTACAATTACATAGTTAGCAGTTTAGGCAGAGCATGCACTCGTCCTTCCTACTGAGTGTTCACAATAACATTATTAGGTAGGTACCGTTGCCTACGTCATATATAACAAAGTAAAATGAAAATAAATTATTTTTTAATATTTAAATCATGAAACAATGATAAAACTTCATAAGTAATAGCAAATGTAAATCGTATGATGTAGGTAAGCTACGTATGTCATAATCATAACATAAAGTATAATACAAAATAAATTACTAATAATTTTAAAGCATTAAGCCATGATAAAACTTCATAAGTAGGTACTTAGTTGGAAATATAAATAATTAAAGTAAGTTGATACTAGTTAAGTAATGTTTTGCTTACCTACGTCAGTATTACAATAGAGATGTAGGAGGCTTGGTGTGGCCATTACATTAAACTCCCATCCACAGACGTTAAAAATTTTTAAAAAACTCACCCATCCACTCGCCCACACCCCAGAAACTCATTGTCCTTTGTTTATATAATCATTATATTATACATAATGTTTAATAATTAATTCGTAGTTTTTAACCTTTCCACAGAATAATATTTTTGTACTGATTCACACAGAGGCAGAGTGCAAGAAACGCTGGCGGTCCCTCCGCGACTCGTTCATAAAACTTCAGCGCACACACGGCGGCCGCACGCGCTGGCCCTACCACCAGGCCATGCGGTTCCTGCTGCCCCATGTGGAGCCCAAGGGGGAGAAGTATGCCCTTTGCATTTTAACAAACGAGCGGTGCCAAAGAATACCCCGCATATAAAGCCCAGTCCTATACCCATATCAATCACAATAGGTACCTACCTACCTACCTACCTAGAGTAAGAGCGTTTTCTGTTTCGCGCGGATGCGGATGCGAATGCGGACCCGTCCGCACGGGTCCGCACCTGTCAGCTCCGCAGACAGTCTCGCAGACGTGGACCTATCCTCACGTCAACATATTGTAATGTTTATCCCACAACAATGGCCACATAGGAGTTTCGATAATAAGTCGCTCTATTATCGATATTCATCGTAGTTGTTGGTACATCTGCGTATGTACAGTCCGCTTTACAGCAAAATCTACAAGAGAACGTATCCGTACGTGGAGCTATTCAGCTCCGCAGCGGACGGCTCCGAATGCGGACGCCCCGCTTTACTTAAAAATACTACGTACTATAGAAAAGAGTTGCGGACCGTACGGGTACGGACGAATCCGCGTCCGTACCCGCATCCGCGCGAAACAGAAAACGCTCTAAGAGTCCCCATGGTAGAGTCACTATTCTACTAGGTATGAATTATCATACCTATTATAGGTATTAACCTAATACTAAGCACTAAGATAAAACTGAAAACCGGTAATAATGGTCAATGAGTAATTTTGCAATGACTTGGCTCTCGGCGTAATAACTCTGCTGTACACCTTGATTAGATACCACAGTCTTGTGTAAAGTTCAGTATCAGTCATTAAGTTTAAAGGACTTACGGGGAAGTGCAAGAAACGTCCTTAATGTTAAGGCTTCCTTAAGTATTGTGTTCATACATATCTATCTAGCTAGAGCTATAGCGTAGAAAGAGATAGTGTGTATATTAATGGGATACTTAAGGACGTATTGTGCAACTGACGGTTAGTCCTGAATTACAAAATCCTCATCATCTCTTACCATGATAATTTCTTACAGCACATTCAAAAGAGAAGCCGAAGACTCGGATCCGGAAGAAGAAATCCGTCACCGCCCCCTGCCGTCGCTCCCCGACCTCTCCTTCCAGGACAAGTTCGACGACGACGATGACTCCCAACCCTCGCCGAAGAAGATGCGACTCAGTTCCACCGAGGAGGAAAACCCTTGCCAATGCAACAGAACTGACCCTGACGAACTATTTCTGCTCAGTTGCGCTCCTACTTTGAAGCGACTCAGTTCCAAACAGAATGCTGTAGCCAGATTGAAGATCCAGCAAGTTTTGTACGAAGCTGAGTTCGGGAGTCAGATGGAACTGCCGTACGTGACGCCTGCTAGTGACTGTGGGTTCGATAATATTGATGGAAGTGTTGAATAGGGTTATGTTGATTTTTTATTTGAGCACAGTTTTATGAGGACCTTTTGATTTGACCATGACACAAGAAGATCAGGAAAAACAGTTACGATATACATAACGTCTTATGCACAATGGTGCGTCGGCTGGGTTGCCATTTTTCCCGAATTTCAAATCTAGACACACGGCAGTGTGTCCGCCAAGTTCATAGATAGATAGATAGATAGAAACACTTTATTGTACACAAAATCAGGAAAAGTACAGGAATAATAGCACGATATGAACAAAGGTGGCCTTATCGCTTAAAGCGATCTCTTCCAGGCAACCTCTGAAGTAATTCATTCATAATTCTTGTCACAAATATAATTTAATAGGTTCGCAATAAAAACAATATTAACAATATTATGGGGATTACGGACGTGAAAGTTTATTATTATTATTATATTACAATATTAAGTATTTATCGTGCAATGTGCATGTACAAATGCGTGAGCATAGGTACGTAATTAATTAATTATGTTTTTACACATTATTGTACGACACTAGACTTAATAAAAACAATTAAAATGAGACATTGTACAAAGGGTGCACTTATCTCTAAAAGATATTTCTTCCAGCGAGCCCGCGAAAGTAAAAGATGCGTTATAATTTATAGGTAGACATAATCAGTTAATATTTTAAAAATCATGGAATATTTTGAACGGTAGTGTCTGACATCCATTAATGGCATAATTAGTAAATCTCTTCTATTTAATTTATATGCACCTGCCTTGCAAAATCTGTATGACCCAATGGTTAGCTGGTACAAAATGCCGCATGGCATTAAGCTCGCCTCATGTACTATTTTTGTGCATTAAAGTGTTAAATAAATAATACATGGCAACACTCGGTTGGTTGACGCACCTTGTGCTTGAAATATCATGCAAATTCTAAATGTTTTGCCTGGTGAAGTATGAAACATCATGCATGTGTCAAGAATAGTCATGATTTTGACTGCCTCCCATGTTATTTGAAAAAAAATGTGCGTTCGATCCATCCAGGAAATTTATCAGTATTTTATGCAACAGGACCAAAAAATTAGGATTTATCTACTTTATAATTAATTGTGTGGTGAAACCAAAGGACGCTATTAGTACGATTTGTGTGGGTGCAACCTTTCTCAACTTGGCGTCCGTGGACCCTTGGGGATCCGTGGACCCTTGAGGGTCCGTGGAGACTTGGGTACTTATTTGATACATTCATACATAAGAATGTCAAGAAATCATTTAACAAAAGCTTATCGCGACACAGTTCCACAAAGTATAGCGTGATGTGTCTTCCGTTAAACACATCTCATTGTAGAAATAAAAAAGAAAAGACACGGAGTGTGCAGGCCAAGTTCGGAAAAAAACAGGTAGTACTAGCCAATTGCTATGTGCAAAGTAAACTAGATTTTTTTAAAAAGCTATAGCTTTTCTAGTTTACTTAAACTTGTATTAATATTATGGTCGATCCTGAAGTGGTATCAACATATATTTCGAAGTTATCTGTCGTGCTTAAGTAAAATAAAATAATTTATCGATTTATGTAGGTAGGTAAGTGATATTGTAGAACCTAGATATAGCGTAGACCGGATTGAGCGAACCGTTAACTGTCGGATTATCACTAACCCAAACTAACTAACACATAGACAATTCTCGTAATCCATGTTTAAATGTTCGCGCAAGTAGGTCTTAATTAGAATAAATACTGAGGAGCTCGTAGTCTAGTTTCAAGCGCGGTCCGAGCTCCTTCGTGCCTCGGAGAGCACGTTAAGCAGTCGGTCCCGGTTGTCATTCGACAGCAGTGGTTAAGCCATATCAGAGACCTGAACAACTTTGACAAAGGTCGGCCACTAACCATAAGCAAGCAAGAATACATTCTGTAGTTTTGTAATGGATCAGATTAGTTTAGTTTCCACGGCATAGGTAAAATTAGAAAACCTCTCTCAAACGATGTAATTGTAAATAAAGCTCAAAACTTTCTTGATAGACGATGTGATAAAGTAAGAAGTCAGTAATATAGGTATATGAGAAATATGTAAAACCTAAGTTGAATTTTTTCATGGCATACCTATGTAATTCATAATTCATTTATTCATGCATAATCATGAGTTACATACAGATGTACAAATAAATATATTAATTTATGTACAGTTATTTAGTCCTAACATGATAAACCTTGTCGATATAACAAGTTTGTAAGAGTAATTCTATCTTCAAAATATTCCCGAACTGAATAGTAGCTTTTGGAGGTTAATAAGTCCCTTAGATACTTTTGAATTTGCTTTTCATTTTGTTTTTTTTTAAAATTTTCAGGGAGGTGGTTATAGACTTTTACTGTCATGAAATAAGTGCTGTCCATTTGCATTTTTAATCTTGTATCGGTTGATATAATTTGTTCTTATTACGCGCGTTCTTATTGTGTACCTACTTTCATCACATCAACCTATTCATGACCCCATTATGTAGGCACAGGCACAAGGGGGACAGAATGGCACAAGAAGACAGGCAAAACACGACAACACAACACGCACACACTGTTGCTTTCTTCGTCCGTGCAGTCACTGAGGGGCCAGCTGAAAATCAGCGCTGTGGCTTGCCTCAGCATTATGCTGAGCTGGTGTACCCTTTTTGGCACTGTACCACACTAGATGTTCTGTGCTGCATGTATTAAATTTTGTATACTTCTGTATTCTGTATTCTGGTGTTTACAGCGCTAAAGAAACGATTTCAATTTCAAAACGACTACGGATTGTACGAAGTTCACGTCACAGCACAAGAGTACTTCATCAAACGAGTGTTACGTTTGATGACGTACCCTTGTGCGGTGACGTGAACATCGTACAATCCGTAGTCGTTTTGCCTGGTAAAGAAAGAATGAGCCGTGTTCTTGTGCCATACGGGTAAGGATCCTCTGCTGATTAGCGGACGATGTTTTTGATTAATGCTGCAATTGGGGAATGCAATAGCGAACCACCCCATTAAATCTGCCACGAGTCGTTTTATGTAATTAATTCCTTAGAATGATCACGACACTCAGCAATGGGGAACACGACTTAGAAGGAAGGAATGCTGAAAAAGGTATTTTGCGTTCTGTATAAATATTAAAATACTTAATGTTTACCTCAATATGAATTTTGTGTCTCTATCATCAAAATAAAAATTAGTTTTGTGAAGTAAGTAGGTACCTACCTATGTCAAGAATTATATTATGAAATATACCTACCTACTACATGGTACAAGTAACAACAAGTACTGGGTTAAATGTCGTATGTAATTTTTTTTATCAGGATTTGAACAAATATTAGAAAACACCACTGGTGATACTTCCGGAGGTGTGGATACAATTCAAATCCCACCGGTGGTGTTTTCTTCGTAGCTATCGCTTAGGTATTTTTGATATTTGTAACTTCTTTCGAATTTGAAGTAAATTCTGAGTAGCTATAAAATTAAAATTATACCTTGGGACAAGTGTTAGGTATTCTCCCAGAGTTCCTCCTGATGGTATGTATGTTTTATTTCCTGTAGTCTCAGTAGTTCGGTTATTTTGTCCGGTGCCGCACTGTTGAGACCCTCTCAGTCTCAATAGTTCGGTTGTACAAATTTACCGAACTACTGAGACTTCTGTAGTTCGGTTAGTGATTTCAGAAAGGAGTAAATAATATACTGTATATTAATAACTTAATAAGCCCAAATCGCACTTGGAGTTATTTCCGTGTTCTCAACGCTCTAGCGCGATGAAACTTGCCCCAAGGAAATTAATTTATCATAAGTGGCCAATAGTAACTTATTACGAAGGAGTTCCTATCTCAAGTAGGTACTTGAAATTCTACACGAGTCATAAGCACCACCACATAAGTATGGTTCTAGTGGGACAAGTCAGTGCCAGTTGTACCATCAACGGTACTAGTGGGACAAATCGGTGCACTGGTGGGTCCACGGGTCGCTCACCAGTCTACCAATGTTACTGGCTGATGGCCATTTTTGTATGGAGGGAGAGTAATTTTTTTTTGCTAATATAAATAAGTAATTATTTTGTCATGAACTTGTTTTACAGGAGCGAAAATAAAAAGTGCGTCATGTAACTTAAATATGAAATTGAATACCTACTTACAAGACCAACAAACTTACTTGCGTACTTCCGCTCATAGTAATAATACCTAACTATAATAAAGTTATTGCATTCGAAAACAAATAAGTATTATTCTTCTTCAGGCTTTATTCATATACCGCAGAATATAGCCCTCTCTTAGTAATTTCCATGTACCCGATTTGAAGTGCCTCTGAGCCAAGTATATAGTCATAAGTATTAAATACCTACTTAATTTATAGTCAACAATTCAATATAGATACCTAAAATATTATCCACGAATACTTAACTTACTCCGCTGGCGCAGCGATCCGAAATGGATCTTGGCCTCCGATACCAAAGAGCGCCATCGCTCTCTCTCCAGCACAGTCTCGAGCCAGTCAGGCGCCTGGAGCTGACGCAGATCCTTCTCCATATCCACGAATACATTCCTCAAATCGTGATTCGTGAAGTTGCATGAACTCATTTTTGTAAACGGGCCAAATCATGCATGGTATTGGTAAACTCACATTATTAATGTATTACTAAAAGGTTTATGGTTTTTGATACGTTTTTTTTACCTCGAGCACTTATGATAGGGGGCCGGGAATAACACAGAGGCATTTCGACCCTTTAGGATATTTTGTGCTTGGGGTTTCACACACTGGTCATTTCAGTGTGCATGTTTCCTCACGATGTTTTCCTTCACCGTTGAGCAGTCGGTAAATGTACGTAAGTCTTCCATAAATACGAAAATCTCATTGGTACATGGCACTGCATGGTTTCGAATCCGGACCTCCGGATTCCGGATATCCGGAAGTCCGGTGTCCTAACCACTGTGCCACCGACGCTCTTTTTAAGCTCGAGTACTTATTTAGAGGTGTATGAAACACCTCTAAATAGTGCCGGTAATTACGTTAGCATAAGTATTCGGAAGAAATAGGTAAATTAGTGACTCTGACTCTGCAGACTGATGGGCACATTCAAATTCAATGGTAAGCTCATCAATGAAAACAAACTACAAAATTACAATAAAACCTATAATAAAAGCGTGTGTAATCTAAAGCCATCTCCAATGTAATTTAAAAATACCTATGTATCCAGATGATTAATTTGTTTTTAACATATAGCGTGTCCGCGTAAATGTAGCATGAGTTTCAGTTATTGCTTCATACCATGACATGAACGGTCCATGACCGATGAATTCGTACCACATACGCACTGCTAATATCAATAAGTTATACTAAATTGAAAGGAACGTGGGGAAATCTGATCTAACCATAAGTATTATATGATCGATCTAACTGTAAGTCTCAGAATGTTCGATTCCCAAATTGAACATTTCGGGAAGCGAGCATGTTAAATATTAAAAAAGTAAAATGAAAAAGTTTATTTACTTATACAGGGCACTAAAAAAGGACTTCCGACTTACAAACTAGGTCGAAAACCTGTATCTTGGAAGTCGCGATTCCGTCGCACTTTCTGTGCAAGCAAATTACAAATTATATTCTAAACCTAAAAGGAATTTGGAAAAGTTAAATTTATTAAAGATAATGGTAAGAGTGAGTATGGGTGAGGGTGTGTTAGGTTGTGTGGGAATGTGTAATAATGTAAGTGTGCATCTGTAGTGTAGGGTGAGTGGGTGTGTGAGTGTGGGAAGTTAAGTGTTAATAATCTGAAGAACGTACCTAATGAGTTTAGTGTGTAAAATTTTATGTTATATGATTAGAGTCTCAGTTTTATCGTAATCTAAAGAGAGTAGCCATCTCTTAAGTTTTACTTTACCTACAATTATTTTTATTTAGTGGGTAGATATCAAGTTGATCGTTTATTTTATTGTACAACCTGGCACTTGGATTGTAGATGCTGGTATGCGTCGTTCTTACCAGCGATTGGGATTAGGGGCGAAGCGAGACGTGTTTGCGCATTACAGCTCGCAAGACAAACAGTTTCCTTACTGTAAGGACCTTGCAGTCGGTATTAAAGCGAGCATATTGATGCTGACGTGGGCTATAAGCGGTCATTCTGGGACCTAAATCAATCACAAGCTTTGATTTCAGTTACGTTTCAGTTCTCAATGGAAATTCATTTTGGAAAAGTCAGCTGGGTTTGTCATCGATAAAACAATTTAGGTTGTCAATATTATAAATAAATGATTTAGAGCCTAATTTTGTATGAAAAGCATGCAGATACGAGTCCCAGGGTTTAGGTGGTAAGTCATTATAAGATCGCGATATCTCGTGCTGGTAACTCTCTTATCCTTCGAATCGGAACACGTGCCTTTTGCTCGGTGGTAAAAAATGGTGGTGGCTAGCCAGGCAAAACCTACGACGAGGAGAGTTTACTATCAGCAAATGATACTCGAGTTTGTCGCCAATAAATTTGGGTCTAAGTTAAGTGTACTTACATTTTTTGATTTATTTTCTCTTAGAGTAATTTACAGACGAATACATAACTACAACAGACTAATAATATATAAAAAATATGCTTATAATAAATTTCCACTTTTAAAAAACAGTATAAATTATAGTACCTACTTAAAAAAAGTTAAAAGAATTACTTACTCACTTATGAAAAAGATCACTTAAGTACCTATTTATGGGTTCGAAACCGTGCAGTGCCATGGTATACATGGCACTGGAACCTTGAGAAAAGTAAGGGGATCTCGAGAGAGCCGGTGGCACAGTGGCGAGGGCACCGAACTCCCATGCGGGAGGTCCGGGTACGAAACCACGCAGTGCTATGTACCAATGAGTTTTTCATATTTTTCTAAGACCTACGTACATTTACCGACTGCTCTAACGGTGAAGGAAAACATCGTGAGGAAACCTGCACACTGAGATGACCAGTGTGAAAAAAATGGGGTAGGCACAAAAGATCCTCAAGGGTCGAAGTGCCGCTGGGTTATTCCCGGTCCCCATCATAAGATAAGATAAGATATGTACATAAATACTTATCCTATACAGGCTAGAAAATTTAGTTAGCATACAAACTTACTAGTTACATAGTAATAACAGAATGACATGCGCAAACAAAGGGTCACGACTGTGCTTTCTCTAATTTGTTAAGGAAATTAGTCGACCTCGCCCTGAGAAAGAGATTTTACATGAAAACTACAAACCTATGTAATTTGGTATGTACGTATTAGTGATGTTACGGAGCTTCGACTCCGACTTCGAAAGGTCAGGACTTCCGATTGATTTTACACTTCCGACTCCGACTCCGGCTCCGATAATTTTGAATCGGTGGTTATACCGAAGATTTGTGAGCAAACATTCAAATATCAATATTTTATTAAATAGAGTAGGACTACATAATGGAATATGTTTTATTGCCGCAAACGTCATCATAAAAAATATTGGCCAGTTCAGCTACAAAAATTAAAAAACGGTTTAAAATTTGAACTTCTGAACATCTCTCTTCTATCTCCGCCTCCGACTCCGACTCCGACTCCGATAAATCAAATTTAAAACCTTCGGTTTGACTCCGGTACCGGTATAACCACCTCCGTAACATCCCTAGTACCTATAATTATGAGCCGTGAGATTCATTGTGCAAGAACTTGCATGCTGGCGTCGTAAAAACATCTTGCATGTAAGTTAACTTTGTTACTATGCATGCAATATTTATAGTATTTAATTGATTCGATGCCATCAAAGCTGACAAGCGAATAAAATTAAAGACTTACAATTAAAAAAGCAAAACTATGCAGAAACGCGTGTTCTCTCTGGTTACCCGGCCAACTATGCAGCAACGCGTGTTCTCTCTGGTTACCCGGCCCACTATGCAGCAACGCGTGTTCTCTCTGGTTACCCGGCCAACGACATTATAATACCTTTATTACAATACGGTATTAACCTAATTTTTTTATTGCATCAATCAACTTACATGGACATACTAAAGAAGGATCTAACATTAGCTTTTCGATATCTCAACTAACATCAGAGATATTAATGGTTAAAGTTAGTATTGGACAGATGCTTTGTCCCTTTCTAGCAAAACAGTCCTTTATATGCAGCCAGGACCTGCTTGTATGGCGCTAGAGAACAGTTACGTCATAAAACTTATTGCCGTTTCTTTCTACCCTTCTGATTTTTGATTTCCTGTAACCATTTTTATTTTTCAACGAATTTTAATTCTGTTTTCACATTTGACCATCAATTTATGAGTATTTCTTAATTTTAAGAAATGTATTTAATATTTGATACTTGGAAACTATCCTATTCGCTAGAATGTACGTGTGGGGCACGGAGTTGGTTGCTTCATTAAAGGTCAGAGGATCCCGAGAGTGGTACAATTTTTTTCGTAATTTCACTGCAGAGGCCTACGGTGTCAGTTACGTCATAAAACTTATTGCCGTTTCTTTACCGTTCTGATTTTTGATTGCCTGTAGCTACTTTATTTTTCAACGAATTTTAATTCTGTTTTCACGTTCTTTATTTTTAAGATATGCATTTAATATTTGATACTTGGAAACTAACCCTATTCAGCGTTAACTTAGGTACAGGCGACCACAGGTCATCCCACCCAAAACGTCAAAGAGAATCTAAAATGTATTATATTGGGCAGGCATAAGGTTAAGATTTAAGCGAATGTTTTTGACAGATGGTATACTATAGCTAGTGGGCGACTGTACCTAACATGTGGCATGTGGGTTGCACCGTGTCTGCATTTAATACGTACGTACATACCTACATAATATAATATGAAGAATTGCACTTTACTATTACTACACTGACATGCCTTGACTGAGAGGTTCCCAAACATTTGTATTGTTTAAGAAGATCAGGAGATCGATTCCACTAAATAATTTATTAGAGTTTTTTGATGCAATGTAAACCTCCTAGGTCTAGCTTTTCGATGCGCTGCTAAACTTGAGAACTTAGGTCGAGTGCCTTATATGTCGGTAATTAGGTAGGTACCTACGACGCTAGATAGATAGATTAATACTTTATTGCACACAATAAATTTACATATGAAAGGAAACATAGAATAAGTGTATAAAGGCGGCCTTATCGCTCAGAGCGATCTCTTCCAGGAAACCTAGGCGATAGAAGAATTATTAATGGGTTACCGGCAGTATACGCAGTAGACACTAGTTCTCTTACCTATACTGTAAACCGAAATACAGCTATGTAATCAGTGCGGCTTTGCGGCAGTAATAGGTAGAGGGCGGTAACACTCAAGCTAACTCTGCAAAGAGTCATACCACCACCTTCAAAATTACTGAACCTGCGTTTGACCTCAATCTCACCTAGAGGTATCTTATCTTATGATAGGGGACCGGGAATAACCCAGCGGCACTTCGACTCTTGAGGATCTTTTGTGCCTACCCCATTTTACACACTCGTCATCTCAGTGTGCAGGTTTCCTCACAACGTTTTCCTTCACCGTTATATCAGTCGGTAAATGTACGTAAGTCTTCGAAAAATACGAAAAACTAATTGGTACATGGCACTGCACGGTTTCGAACACGGACCTCCAGCATGGGAGTCCGGTGCCCTAGCCACTGTGCCACCGACGCTCTTTCACCTAGTGGTAAGTGACGATGATGTCGAAAATGGAACACACAATTACTTTTTTAAGAGACAGCTTGATCCTTCACCAAAATCAAGTCGTCTTAACATTATCCTTCATCAAACTAAGATCTATAGATCTAGAATCAGCTGTCGCAACTGTGGGTAGAATCGGAACCCTGAAATGGTACGCTGGTCCAATTTGTAGAAAGGCACAGTAAGGGTTATTTAGTATTCTATCGTAAGGGGTTGATTCGTCTTCTTCTTGTGGTCGTCAGGGGAGGATCACAGGGGCTGGAGTCCCATAGCCTAACTTAAATTATTTAGTTTTTTTTCATAAAAAGCTCGCTAAATTCCATTTGTCTAATAATACTATTCACTTTTGTCTATTTCTTGTATTTTACCTTCCTCATTCGTTAAAAGTGTTTCGGTTGTCTTAAAATAAATTATTGAAAAACTGTGAAATTTTTCGTCTGATTTCAAAAAAAAATTGTTGCTCCAGGGCCTCCCAACCTTCAAATCCGACCCTGGTGTTCTTCCTGAACAACTGACAATATTGTCAGAGTATCTGTTGTTAGATTTGTTCAGGCCTCTGCATGGCCTAACGACTGCTGTCGGACGATACCTACAACTTTGAGAACTACAGTATTACCTAGTAGATAATTAATTAGATACCTATATCTCGTACATTGCGCGTTTCGTCTCAATACTCTAAGCAACTTGCAGTGAAGCGGAAATGAAAACCAAACTATATACGTGTATGTATGTACTCGTATACCTACATTAATAGTATAGACATGAGGTTTACGAAATGGGCTGATTAATAAACAATTCTAATAGGTACCTACCTACTTACATTGTGTTATTGACTTATTGTGCACGTGATACCTACTTACCTATTAAATTAATCTCATCACATGTATTTGTTTAGATAGGTAGGTACTTATTTGATACTATTTATAAGTGTCATTGGATTTCGATACATAACTTTCTTAGATTTTTTCCAGTAGAATTAATCTACGTCATCACTCGCAACGGCGGACGGTATGAGTATTAAAAACTCTTATTTTGTTTGTACAGTGCAGATAGGTAGAACTATTCTTGGAACAGTAAACAACGCAAATCCGGTCTAACTAAACTCTATATAGACTCTATACTCTCTACTAGGTGTAGTGCCATAAATAATTGTTTTGAAAATTCATAAAAATATGTAATGTTACGAAAACACTGCTACAATCTGCCCTCTAGGTGCCGGCTAGCAGGGTTCTAGGACAGTTTGCAGATGAAGTAATAGAGGAAACTTGGTAATAGTGGATATTATATTTATCAGGAACAGAACAACACAATAGTAGAAAATAGGTAGTAGTAGGAGACAATTTTATAAAACGGAGAAACGCCCGTTCAGGACAAAAGAGAGAGAAAGTAAAAACAATGAAATTAATGGAATAATGGAATTTAGAACTGAAATGGGAATATGATTTGAATTTTGAAAATATAGATGAAGAAATGAAGATGCCAACACGATATGAGGTGAGATAAACGCTAACGATGAGGTTGAAATTGATGGCAAGGAGGTTGATATGGACGATGAAGTCTACATCGTTACAATACATATCCTAGGCTAAATTAAAGACGTTTGGGTTAGATTTTGAATGTGTAGGTAAGCATATCTGAAATATTCGTTCAATCTCTATTACTCTACTCGTAAAATTCAGTCAGAAACCCTGAGAGAAAAAAAATATCCTAGCAATACATTCATTCGCTCATTTCTCAATTTATCTAAACGGTAGTGTATCTGATTGATTTGAGAATTCTGTCAAACAGGACAAAAACGCAAATCAAATATTTATTTAAAATATTAAGTGAGAACAAAGCTGAATACTTATTATTTATCTACCATATTGTAACCTATAGTAAATTATCTAAATTACTTGTTATGAGTTCCTTTCTAGTTTAATGATAAGAATGATTTATAGAGGAAAATAATTCGAAATAATAGCTGTTGGTAAAATATTAACATTTATTTCTCTGTCATACATACAATAAGTATTTACCTACTTAGTATTAAACATACCTACCATCCGCATACAGAATATATCACATTTGACTTAACGTTAAATATTAATTATTTTAACAATAAATAGGTAGTGATTTATCACAAGTATCACTGAATTATTTACACCGACTCACATTGTGTGTTGAACACAATTTTCTGTCGGCAGGTATACATTTGCTATAAAAATCTGGTATCTGGTGTTTGTTTCCTGAGAAATTTCCCATCCCGTTACGCTCTTATATGTTTCCCACGAACAAAGTCATAAAAAGTAAATGACATTTGCACAAAGTCACAGATATTTATAGTTATTTAAAAAAAAAAAAAATTATTATCAATATTTTTAGATTGTTTCTTGCACCTCTTCTGTGATGTCAACAAAGCACCTTACGAAGCAGTGGTCATTTAGTATACTTATACTTCTAATTGGCGGTATTAGATTAAAAATTACGTTGCAAAAATGTTCTGCAAGTCCTTATTTCATTGCCTTTGATCATATTCTCTCATATCATTTATTTTATTCGAGAGGAACAGAAATAGATCGTAACGGGATTGGAAATTTCTCAGGAGATATCTAACTAATTAATTTAACTACACTTTGTTTATAATTAATCACGTAACGCGCCGCACGTAAGGCAAAGAAGACCCTGCTTGTTCAATGGAAGGCAGCTCCTTCCCGTACTTCTGTAACAGTTCAAGGGCCACTCCGTTGGTCCACCCGAAACCGTCCTGCACCCCGTACTCGCCCCCTCCCCCCTGATGCCCCGGCTGCACCGCGCTGTACTTCTCAAACATCTTGTGCCAAGTACTGAATCCTATGTAGTTGGCTCGCAGCCATATCCTCGCCTGCTCTTTCGCCAGTCGCTTCGCCTCCTCATGGCCGCTCAGCTCCAAACCACCGATCAGAATACTCTGCAGTGGCGGCCATGCGTTCGGATAGTCCCACTGCTCCCCGGAATGTAGCACCGATGTCGGAACTCCTCCGGGAAAGTCCAAAGCACCAGATGAAAGAAGATATCTGACTAAACGTGCCCCGTACTGAGGAGCTTCGTATTTCTCGACCGCACCCGCCCACAGCGGCGTCGCGCAGCTAGGGAAGAAGTGCCTCCTGTGCGTCCTAGCTTCAGCGTCGTAATCGTACCAAACGCCATCTGCAGGGTCCCACAACACTTTCTCTATCGCATTTCGCCAGTACTTGGCGAGACTCCACCACTTCAGTGCCGCTCGCTTGTCCTTCAGCCTGTTACGGAAGTCACCGACGAGTTCCAGAGCACCGGCAAATATAGCGTTTAGGTCAACGGGCAGAATTCGAGTCGCGTGCACGTCCGTCAAGTTCCCGACCACGTCGCCCGCGGTCACGAACCACCGCGACGAGAAATCCCAGCCACTTTCAGCAGCACTTTTCATTTCGATGTAGAAGTCTTGACGAATGTTGTCGTTTGGCATGCCCTGTGCATTCGTGAAGTCCTCGAAATAGGACTCTGGACGAGGTCCTTTTATTCTTCTGTCAGCTAAATAGCGCAGCAAAACGTAGTTCTTTCCTTTAACTTCAACCGTAACTTTCTTCCTATCCAGCCAGTACTGCAGCTCCTTTTCCACAGTGCCGACGTGGCGCTCCAGCCACGCGAGGTCTCCCGTAGCCGCGAAGTAGCTGGCCACCATGGCCGCCAGCAGCGGCGGCTGGCTCCTGCCCAGGTAGTAGATCCGGCTGCCGTTCGGCACGTACCCGAGCTTCTCGACAAGGAAGAGTAGATTTTCGATCATACCCTTCGCTGTCTGCGTCATGTTGCTGATGAGGAGTCCGCGTATCATCCAAAACGAGTCCCAGTAGTATAACTCTTTGAATCTTCCTCCGGGCACTATGAATCCGTTCGGCACATAGATAAAACTGTATCGATCAGGATGCCACGAGACATCAGGATCGACTATTCTGCCGAGCTTAGCCCAGATTCCGATGATGCCTTTAGCGAATTGCCTCATTTTGGGATCGGCGATCTGACCGAGGATCGGTGGTTCGGGATCGAAGTCGGGCGGCTTCCATTGCCGCAGCTCGTCTCCCTCAATGAAGTGTGCGTCGACGAAGTTAACAAGCTGCTTGTATGTCGGCTTCCGGTGGGCCTTGCGCATCAGCTCGGAGAAGTCGGCCAAAATTTCATTGTCGGGGTAAGCGAGTTTCAAGTCGACGAAGGTTTTGGAGTCGGGGAATACTCTCGCGAGCTGAACCGTTTCGAGAAGTTCGCCGGAGCAGTAGATGGAGGAGTTGCAGATCGGGATCGCGGAGAAGGCCTGGGCGCACCCCAGGAGTCCGAGCACGGGGTATAGGGGCACGAAGCGAGACAGTCGCATCAACATGTCGGTCAAACTTTCCGTCGAACACTAGCCGGCGTATCGAGCGCGGAAGCGCGCGGTAAACATAACCTTTGCGCGGTCAGCGTGGGTCGAGCGCGGCGCGCGCGGGGCAAATGGCCTCGTGTCCGGCCCGCGACCGCTATTAAACGCATCGCGACTGCCATGACCGATGAGTGCCACTACTCACTAGTCGAGTACCGCGCCCTCGCCACTGTGTCCCATCTTGATTCACTCGCGACACAGTCCGCAGTTCGCACTTTCACTGCCCCTTGCGAGACAAATGCGCGCACAAGGAATTCGCCCGAGAATGTCGGTCACTCTCAAGGCCTCGATCCCGACAAACTTCTCAGAAATCTGCAGCCAACGAATACGTGCTCTCCACAGAAAAGGAACTGTCAAACTGTCTTTGACAAGACAGTGCGTACGTCAAATACCGTTAGTCTATGCGCGATCGAGGCATACAATTTAATGCTCTCTATCAATTCTCATTAAGTTCATTTTACGAGTTTGCTCTACTACTGAGAATTATAAGACTACGCGCATGCGCGTTTATAATAAAGTTGCGTCACGGATTCGCTGATTACATAGATTATTATGTAACATGTATGTATAAATAAACCTCTGTGCACATGACGTATGTAAGCAACACAGAAATAAATTATATTTATGTTTATATTCAACCTAAACAGAAGGTATTACAGTAGGGTTAGTACCGATCATGAATCGTAAAAGTAAATGGAAAACTGAAATCAATTTAATTCCCTTTATAAAGAAGTAAACTATACATCAAATATGAAGTAGGTGTTACAGTCGTATTTACTATGTACCTACTTAAAAACTTAAGGAAGGGAACTCTAATAGGTTATTTTTTTAATATATTTTTTAATAAATAGGCTACGACAAACAGGCAGACGGGCCACCTGATGGTAAGTAGTCACCGTCGCCTAGAAACACGTGCAGTACCAGGGGTGTTGCACGTGTGTTGTCGGCCGTGGAGGGAGAGGAGTTTTTAACGTTCTTTTTGAAGCATGTAGCGTTGCGGGAAAACGTCGGATGGAAGAGAGTTACACATTTTACAGGTGCGTGGCAGAAACGCTCGAGAATAAAAGGTTAATTGGTCATATTAGGGGATTACCTAGCTCTCTTACACTTCACACCGAATCACACCAACGCAAGTATTGCTGCTATGCGGCAGAAATAGGTTAAAGAGCCACCACATATTAATCTTAGTCACTTAGCAGCACTTGATTAACAAGTACTTACAAATAACAAATAACATTTAATAGCCGTGGTAAATATGTATCACATATTCATGTTAATTCTACATTATTAAGTTAACCGCGTTCTGTAGGTATACAAGTCATATTTAAACGAGGAAATCTGTAATTGGCCTTCTTTAAGTTTAATACATGTGTAATTTTATAATTGTTAATGCTGTAGATTTTCCTTATAAATAAAATAAAAATAAAATAAAATAAGAGTGGTACACTACGAGACTGACCCTGAAATCTGCATAGAGCTAGACATCTTCAAGATTAGTATTTTCTTACTATAATTTGTAAGAAAAAACCCAAATAGGAATTACGATCTTTCCCAATCAAAGTATTACAACAATCAATTTCCCACTTCCTAACCATGCTGTGTTTACGTTTTAAGGGTTACGACCTAGCTCATAACTTTATATTGATTTTTCTGTAATTTCTCTGGTTGTAATTAGTTGTTTTTACCAAATAATTGTTTTTTTAAAAACAGACACTACGACTCTACCAGTTGTAGAGTTATACTCAAGGGTCACATCCAGGTCTGATAGCTCCCCTGCTCAATCCCAAAAATCAACACAAAATCTTGCGTCCCTTGGTTCATGCCTACCTAACATTGCTTAGGCCGGGTTGCATACGCTTTTTTTTTCGTTGGAGTAACGTCACATATCAGGCCTGTCAATAAAAGAAGTCCCGTAACACAATGCAATGACGAAGTGGCATTATAATTTTATAACGGTCACGATCCTTACTAGGTAGGTGCATTGCTCACACCTAAGCGACCCAAGCATTTGCGAAGCAGGAGCGTCAGTCGCGCGGCAGACGCTGATGTGGATACTGGCAAGCATGTTTAGGTTTTTTATATATTTTGTTTTGATTCTTGAAATCTTGGGTTTGAATTTTTGAATTTTTTTTATTGTTATTTATTTATTTGAGGGTTACTACCCTGTATTTCATACGCCTTTTGCACCAGTATATTATATATCTTATGATTTTTCCATCACCTGAAAGTTGCCTGGAAGGTATCGCTTTAAGCGACAAGGCCGCCTTCTGCACATTGTATTGTACCTCTCTTTATGTTGTATGTTTTATTTTTGTCCTGGGTCTGCAATAAAGTATATTTGTATTTGTATCTCTGCTGCAGAATAAAAACGTGTTTCAACAATATCTCCAGTTTATTTGGTATTACGAACAGTTTCAACATCTTCACTACAAAATCTCCTATCGGTCAGCTATCAGGTGCATGCAACGTCGTCGGCATAAGAGGGACGGACGTGACCTCATGTTCACGAAACAGATGGGACACTAAAGAGTATGTGTAACATTGCGTGGAGTATTTATATCGTAGCTTCTTAAAAATAAATGTATTATTCTTGGAATCGCCGATATTTCTATAGGATCTGACGTGAATTGACGTTTGAGTGTGCCGCGACGCGGTCGCTCAGGTGTGTATGACTAGATTCGCGTTGTAGACATGCACATAAACATTTAGGTTTAGCTGTAGCTTTGGCCGCCATCCCAGAATCAACGCCAATATTTAGAAGCGAAACCGTGCAGTGCCATGTACACACTGTTGCTTTCTTCGTCCGTGCAGTCATTGAGGGGCCAGCTGAAAATCAGCGCTGTGGCTTGCCTCAGTATTATTCTGAGCTGGTGTACCCTTTTTGGCACCGGATGTTCTGTGCTGCATGTATTAATCTTTGTATACTTCTGTATTGTGTTCTATATTCTGATGTTTACAGTGCTAAATAAACGTTTTCATTTTCAATTTCCATGTACCAATGAGTTTTTCGTTTTTCGAAGACTTACGTACATTTACCGACTGCTCTAACGGTGAAGGAAAACATCGTGAGGAAACCTGCACACTGAGATGATCAGTGTGTAAATGGGGCACAAAAGATCCTCAAGGGTCGAAGTGCCGCTGGGTTATTCCCGGCCGTCTATCATAAGATAAGATAAGCTGTCCTTAGAATATTTGATACCGCCATCTAGTTGTTTAGCGGGGTATTACAGCGTGTAGCGTGCCGTGTAGACTCACTCCACATTATAACAATTCATACAAGAAGATTCAACAGTATTAATACTAGACTGTTTCGTTAGATGTCATTGGTAAGTTAAAGTTTTGTACGGGTCTCTTTAGCCAGCCATCAGCCTATTAATGTCCCCACTGGGGCACAGCCTCCCCTTGCACAAGGGGGTATGGGCCATGATCAACCGAGCGGGCCTAGTGCTGATTGGTGGATTTCACACGCCTTTGGAATTTTTTTTGTTTCCTCAGACATGCAGGTTTACTCACGATGTTTTCCTTCATCGTTAGAGCAGTCGGAAAATGTAAGTAAGTCTTCGAAAAAATCCGGAAAACTCATTGGTACATGGCATTGCATGGTTTCGAACCCCGGACCTCCAGCACGGATTCCCATGCTGGAGGTTCACAGCATGGGAGTCCGGAGTCCGGAGTCTTAACCTCTATGCCACCGACTTTCTACGATACCTATGTCTGTCTGCCACCCTAAGCCTAAGGCTCGGACTACACGACGACGGTTCCAGTATCGGTCGGTTCCATGGAACCGGTGCTTCATATAAACTCAAACAAAAACGCGCTGTCGACTACACGTACCGCGGTTCCACTTGGAACCGGCCAGCACGGTTCCTGAACCGAGTGGGCGTCGTGTAGTCCTAGCCTTACACACGAAGTTTTTTCTTTAATAAAAAACATTATTTTAAAACACAGCCTTTTATTAATATGAACGCTGAAATTGATTTAATTACTTACAATAATTAAGATTTCGTAATAAATACACAGTTGTAAATAAATAACAGATTTTTTTAAAATATATAAAACAAGTGTCTTAACTAAAAAAACAAGTATAAAATCTTTTTAATTTACATCTTATATTAAAATACCTAATACACAGCCTAGGGGCAGGTAAAAAAACAAAAAGTTTTAATTAAGTAACTACCTGTAGAATACATAATAACAACGATAACAGGTAAACTGCCCTTTAACTGATGTGCCCTTTGCATACGAAAACGTGGCATAAATTGATAGGTATACGATTGTTGGTGCACTAAGTCGCTAGGCATTTATTTTTTGTTTTTTAAACTTGGCAATGAATTTTTCGCTTCATTAATAATACTGAAGAGAAAACCAGCCAGGTGTGAATTTTTTTTTTTCGCGTAATTTGAGTCTATTTCATTTGAAATAGACTCAAATTACGCGATGTTCATAAGTTCAAAATTATGCTACATTTTTCTAACTTTCCTTCTTCGTAAAGGGCTAAGCACATCAATGCAAATAAATAATACTTATGATGTAAAGTATTTAAGATTGGCTATGATTGTAAATATATATTAAAATTATTAAATATCTAAAGATTAAACTTGGTCTACGCTACCGTACGTTGTCGTAAATTCGTTTTTATAGTAATTACTAATTACTTATATATTACTTATGTACTCTTCTTGAATAGTACCAGCCTATTCTCTATTATATTAGTATTTAAAAGAGCACTACCTATGTCAATTAGATTTAGGTATAATCTCCAAGTTGGATTCTTATTCTATTAGGTATTGAACAACTTCAAAATTGAATAACTTATCTAATTCGCAAAAATGTCAACATTTCGCTCGTGGTCTGATCCAAGGCATTGTTTTGTCGATCTACTATTAATTATTGAACCTTTAATACTTATGAGTATGAGCTACACTGTTAGGCATATATCTATATACTCTTCTGTTTGTTAAAAATTTGAACGTTTTTAGGGTTCCGTACCTCAAAAAGAAAAAAAATGGAACTCTAATAGGATCACTTTGTTGTCCCTTAATGCTGTAAAAAATTCAAGCTTCTAACTAAATGCAATCTAAAGATACGGCCATATAAGTCACATATTTTGACAATTACAAAATCATCAAAACCCGGGTACTTCCCGTTGACCTAGAATCATGAAATTTGGCACGAAGCAAGGTATCACAGCACAAGTAAAGGAACAAATCTGAAAATCGTTAATTAAATCACCTAAAAAACCTAATTTTATGATTACAAACATACATTTGTAGGTGATACAATATATATTGGTAAAATAACTGCCTACTAAGTTTTTCGGTAATGTAATTTTTTTAATGTTAAAATGTTTTTGTACGGAACCCTCAGGGCGCGAGTCTACTCGCACTTGTCCGGTTTTTTTGTATATGGCACATACATAAATACATAATTATAAATGAACAATTATATTATTTAGTACTTATTACAAGTTTCACCCCATCTCTCCCCGTGGGTGTCGTAAAAGGCGACTAAGGGAAACGGGGCAGTACCGAACACCGTTGCCTCCGTTTGGAGTCCTGAGCCTCAACCAGAAAGTGGCAATAGCCTGCAGTCGATCCGGCTCCGCACGTATCGACTTGTCGTTCCTGCGGATTAAGTCGGTGAGGTCGAGAGGGTGGCGCGGGTACTGGGCAAGCCCGCGTTTTCCCTTAATTGCGTCCCAGGCGATGCAGCGTCTGTGGAGAGGTTTGCCTTCGCGACGCTACTTAAATCGTCTGCAATAGACGTTACAGGCCTATGATGATACATATTATTGCGTCCCAGGCGATGCAGCGTCTGTGGAGAGGTTTGCCTTCGCGACGCTACTTAAATCGTCTGCAATAGACGTTACAGGCCTATGATGATACATATTATTGCGTCCCAGGCGATGCAGCGTCTGTGGAGAGGTTTGCCTTCGCGACGCTACTTAAATCGTCTGCAATAGACGTTACAGGCCTATGATGATACATATTATTGCGTCCCAGGCGATGCAGCGTCTGTGGAGAGGTTTGCCTTCGCGACGCTACTTAAATCGTCTGCAATAGACGTTACAGGCCTATGATGACAAGTTTCACAACCAAAGTAAAATAAGTAATATTTAAAATAATTAAATTAAGAATAAAATAACTCTCCGTTTTCGACAATCTTTGTACTAATTTAATTATTTAAAAAGTTTTAATATTATACAAATGCAATGGTGTATAATTCGTCTTTGACACTTTAATTATTGCTTACTTATTGAATTAATTTATAATTATACATAACAGTAATAATTATATATTATTATTGTTAATTAAAACAAAGTTTTGAATTTAAAAGACGTGTACGATTGTATATTATCTGACAAATGAATGACCTGTTTTATTTTTGAGGTAATTCACGAGATATTATATATAATATTTATAAGTAAAGAATTACATTTTAATTATTGTTTATTTATTAAACGAAAAATAAACAATAATTAAAAAAAAAACGCGACACAGGGTGTCCTAGTGCGGGATTTAGAGCATCCACAAACGGGATTTAGAGGATTTAGAGCATCAACCACTCTTGTATTAATTTAAGTTTTTTTAATTATTTGTATTTGTATTTTATTGAAATATTATAATGCTATCTTATTGTAATGTTTTTTTTAATAGTTTACATACTTCAAGACACCAGCGGCAGCCTACATCTACCTATCCATTTTTAACCCCCGACCGATTGAGGGCGTATTATAAGTTTGACACGTTTGTCTGTCTGTTTTTTCTGGTCTCATAACTTGACAACGGATGATCCGATTTGGACCCGGTTATTTTTATTTAATAGAGAATTTTATCGAGAGTGTTCTTAGCCATGTCTGATAAAAATTGGACCAGTGGTTTCCAAGATCTTGAAGTATCTTTGATGTCAGATGGGATCTCTGGAACGGTAATAGCTAGATGGTTCGAATTTGAGCTCAAATGTTTATGACCATGGTGGCCTTCCCACATCTGGAATCTTGAGGACCTGATGATGACCAGAGAAAAGTAAGGGGATCTCTACAATGGTACGTGGTTTCTTAAATTTTTAATTTATAGTTATTGGAAATAGTGTACTGTAAACTATAAAATAAGTAGTTTGCTTCCACCGAGGGGCCAGGATGATGAAATAGTAATGTATTGTATCGGTGGTTTCTCGTAGTGTAAGTGTAGCCCTAGTTAGGAACAATATCATTTACTATCATACTGTTTTTAGTCATCTAATGCAGAGTTAGAGTTCTCAATGGTACGGGATTTAGCGGAGTCATCAACCGTCATAACACTGCCATATTTCTCTAGGAACTCCAGCACGACCCCGTTAGACCAGCCGAATCCTTCCTGCACGGTGTACTCCCCCCCACCCCCCACTCTCCCGGGCTCCTCGGCATCGTACTTCTCGAACATCTGGTTGTTCTCCGTGAATCCTTTGTGGCAAGCCCGCACCCACACCTGAGCGACATGGAACGCCAGTTTGTTCCCTTCCTCTCCTAAAGCCTCTAAAGCGCCCACCATGATACTCACTAGAGGGGGCCAAGCGTTAGGGAAGTCCCACTGCTCTCCGCTCCTGATAAGCGAGGAAGGAACGCCGCCAGGGAAGTCCAGACCCTGCGAATGGCGCAAGTAATTGACCACGCGAGGAGCGTGCTTCGAGACAAGCTCCGGCTCAACCGCCGACATCCACAAAGGAGCCACGTTGCTCGGGTAAAAGTACTTTCTGTGCTGATTGTTGGTCATGTCGTAGTCGTACCACACTCCGTCCTCCTCGTTCCAGAGCACGTCCTCGATGTTGCTCCTCCACTGCTTGGCGAGGTACGCCCAGTGCGCCGCCTGGCGCGGGTGCTTCAGCAAGCCACGGAAGTACGCCACGTTTTCCAGAGCATTCGCGAAGATAGAGTTCAAATCCACGGGGACGAGGTGCGTCGTATGGATGGAAGTCAAGTTTCCCTTGTTGTCTTTCTCCTCGTCGATGAACCAGCGCGTCGAGAAGTCCCAGCCGCTCTCGCACGCGCTCTTGATGTCGACGTAAAACTCTGTCTTACGCTCCTCGGTGTCGAAGCTTTGAGCGTTCTCGTAGTCCTCGTAGTAGGACTCCGGCCGAGGGCCCGCGCTCGGGGCGTAGTAGCGCAGCATCGTGTAGCTTTTGTCGTCCTTATCAAATGTGATGATTTGCCTGTTCAGCCAGTAGTGCATCTCGTCCTCCAGAGTTTCAATATTCTCTCTCAGGAATTCGATGTCTTTAGTGTGCTCGATGTACAGATACACCATAGCAGTCAGTAGCGGCGGCTGGCTGCGCTCCTGGTAGTACCACCGGCTGCCGTTGGGAATGTGACCGATCTTCTTCACTAGCTCGATGAAATTCTCTATCATTCCCTTGGCCGTGTCCTCCATTCCACTGATGAGGAGTCCCTCGATGATCCAGTAGGCGTCCCAGTAGTAGATCTCCTTGAAACGACCGCCGGGGATGATGAATCCGTGGCTGACGGGGATGATACTGAACTGCTCTGGTTTCTCGAAGACGATATCCTTGATCTTTCTGCCGAGGCTGGGCCAGATGGCGTTGATGTCCTTCCCGAACTTCCTCAAGGTTTCGTCGTTGATGCCCGCGAGGAACTGGGGGTCCGTGGTAAAGTCGTAGGGGGTCCAGTCTTCGAGCTCGCCGGTGGTGTCGAAGTATTCGTCGACGAATTTCCGGATTTGGTCCCTGGAGGGGTTGTTGCCGGTGTCGTTGAGGAGGTCGTCGAAGGCCGTGAGCGTGGTATTTTCGTCGAAGCGCATCTGGTGGTCGACGAAGGTCTTGGAATCGGGGTAGAGGCGCGCCATCTGCACGTGATGCAGCAGCTTGCTGTCGCAGTACACGGGGCGGACGCAGGTGGGCGGCAGGTCGTCTGCTAGTGCTGCGGTCAGCGCCGCTACCACCAGTAGAAGGTGCTTCATCTGAAACAATTTGAAGAAGCTGTTATTTACTATTTATTTATTCCTTTATATATCCTTATATGTTCCTTTTACTGACAGCCTATTTCTGTATCTAGAGTATAGGCGTATAAGAGAGCATATCCTATTAAATAACATGCGAAAAGTCTACGATTCGATGATGAAGGTGGTTTCTCTGTCTACCCCCTCGGGGATTATGGACGTGAGAGAGAGACTATGCTATGATAAAAGTCTTACTAATAATGAGATTCGCGTTTGTCGGCAAGTCTCCGAATTTAATTTACGTAACACGGAGTTTAATAAGTAAATTAGAAAAATTTCAAGCTAGCGGCAGCAGGATAGCTCAGTTGGCTAGTGCACTGCCAACTGAACACCACGGTCGCAGGTTCACATCACGGAAAAATTATTTATCGGAGAAAATGTAAAAGATACTGTCTGTATGAACAATTTTTTTTTTCAAAATTCTCTTATGTAACGTTTTCCATAAACCTTTCACACCTACTACCTCTTTCTCGATATAATTTCCTCTGCCCGAAGGTTGCCTGGAAGAGATCACTCTTATATAAGGCCGCCTAAATTGTATTTCACTATTTCCTTTTCTATCTCATGTTTGTTGTTTTATATTTGTGCAATAAAGTGTATTTTACTGATACTTTAATTTATTTCAACCATTTTTTGTAATTTATTTAACTAAGCTAAATAATTTAAGTTAAAAGTAAATAAATAAAATTGAAGTAGGAAAATTCAAAAAAATTAAAACCGTTTTTATGCGTCAAAAAAACACACACACACACACAAAACATGTCTGTTTCTCACTCTACCATGGTTGTTTCTCACTCTCACCTGTAGAAGAAAAAGATTTTGTGTAGATGGTTTTGTGTATCGTATAAGGAGGACGGTTTCAATGTTTCAAAACACTTTTTTTTTAATGAACACGTAATTTTAAGAGACTTATATAATGTGCTACTTAAAATACAGGTCGATGAATCCAAACTTAACAGTATTTAGCGCTTAATGGAGTTTTTGCGGGAAAGTCGCTGGAGAAGGTTCTACGGTGTTTATTTTATTGCTCAAAAATTGTTTTCTTGTAATTTTAATAGCTAAAATCGGTGTAGTTTTGTCTAGCAAACGTCTGTAATAGTGACAATGTGTTGAACTCTTAAAATAAACTTCTCGTTAGTGGTTCCTTGTGTAGTTTCATTCTGTGATTCTGCGGCGGGCCATGAGAATTCGCCAGAGACTAGACCGGTTAAAATTTCCGTCATAACTCCTAGGAGTGTTAAAATGTGTAACTGTTTTAAATCGCTTAATGTTTAGGCTGATGGCCTGTGTTGCCAATGCCTTGTTAAATAAAATATTAATAATAAGTAGCGCTTAATTTTGACATGTCGTCTCATCATCATCAGCCCATGTCGTCCCACTGCAGGGTATAAGCCTCCTCTCTTTTGTACCGCCCTATACGATCCTGTGCTAGTCGCATCCAGGTCTTCGATGCTACTTTGGTGATGTCATCCGTCCATCTAGGTCTGGACGACCCACTCCTCTTGTCCCCGACCTTGGCCATCACTCAGTAAGGGCTCTGGTCCACCGGCCATCACCACGTCTAACCAAGTGAGACATGGGTGAGATCCATCGCCACTTTAGCGTCATGACGCCACATGTCGTCTAAACGTCGCAATTTGAAATCGTCTCATAAATCGTCGCCAATGCCACTAGTAAATACGATTCAATTCATGTCTATTCGGTTTTTAACAGCTGTAAAAACTACTTGCAAAAAAGAATCGTTCAAATAGATAATTGAAGATGACAAAAAACGATTCGTTTTAACGATTTCTGAACCGTGTCGCTTCACCGTTTAGGAAACCCCATTATTTTGTACCTAAGCAAATGAAGGTTGCCCACATCCTATACAAATAGCTAAGTAATAAGACTTGAGACAAAAAGTAGTATTTATATTTTTAGGATGACCAAATACATATCGCTTCGTCATCACTCAACTTAACTTAACTCAACTTGTGGCTATCTCTGCTGGATCGAATCCGAAATGAGGAGAGCCGGCATAGAACAAAAGTTATCGACATAGCTCATAAGATTAGCAAGCTGAAGTGGCAGTGGGCCGGTCACATCTGTCGCAGGACCGACAACCGCTGGGGTGGACTATAGGTTTTTTTTTTAATTATTCATCTTTTATACAGTATAAGATACAGCTTAGCAGTTTATCGGTGGACTTATTGCTCCCTTTTATAAATAATAATTACATTTTTATACTTAGATACTATAATTACACATCGCAGAAATAAAGATTCACGTGCATGGGTAATTTCGTGATTCTGAGTACGCGTCAGTGTCACACACACATCACAACAGGTCACACTACCTACAGTTCTGGAGTGGAGACCATGATTAGGCTAGTGTAGTATGGGACACCCCCCTGCTAGATGGAGCGACGAACTGCGAAAGGTGGCTGGCAGTGACTAGATGAGAAGATTCAAAGATCGGGCTCAATATTTAAAATATATATGTTCCATAAGTGATTAGATTAGTATTCGAATAATATCTAAGTTTTATTTAAATTCCATAAGTGAAGCTATGCACTATAAAATTTACTTCGATAAGTTACCTACTGTGATAGGTACTACGTAGCGTAGATTGATTATTTACTCATTACCTATTGTAATACCAACCCACGAGGTTCATGACCCCCCCAAATCTTGGAATTGAACAATCCCTTTAACCTAATCCAGCACTTGTGTCGGATCTGCGCCGAAATTTCTAGCTCACTTCGCTCGCTCCTGTACCAGCCTTCTAGCCTAATTCACCACCTGTGTCTAATTTGTATCGATAATTCGAGCTCGCTTCGCTCGTTTCTGCCCTAGCCTTATAACACAATCCCTTATCTGTGTCGGATCTGCGTGAAAATGTCGAGCTCGCTTCGCTCGCTCTCCTTTGCGTTCTAATCTATCATCTGTATTTTTAGGGGACCCTCTACCGTTGTTAAAAAAAATTTAAGGTACGTGTACGTGACCATGACCCCAAAAAGTTGAGCTGCGACCGCGCCAGGGTATATATAGTTTTGGAAGCGGTCTAGTATTAATGGCGGTATAAAGATATTTATGATCTAAGACCGATCTAGAGTCGAATTATTTCGTTTTTATTTTCTTGAATTTTAGGCACCTTGCTAAACGGGTTTGGACTAAATCTAGCTAGATCATACATAGTAGTTCATACTAAGGGTGATGCACATTTTAGTACATTTTACAGAGCTTCTTAGAAACTTTCAAAGTAGATAAGTAATGTCTAGGGGAAGTGTGAATTATCTAGATATGGGACACTACCCTTTAACTATTTCTGCCGCAAAGCAGCAATGCTTGCACCGCTGTATTTCGTTTGAAGGTTTAGGAGAGTCAGCGTCACTCTATCCACCCTCAAGGTTAGCAGCGCATTGAAAACCTTCTAATAACATAACATTATAGTGAGGTGAGATGTCTATGGACGGGGGTGACCAATTATCATCAGGCGTTCCGATTGTAAAGAACTTTGGTGGCCTAGTGGCTAACATGCCGGACTCCCATGCGGGAGATCCAGGTTCGAAACCATGCAATGCCATGTACCAATGAGTTTTTCGGGTTTTTTACGTACATTTACCGACCGCTCTAACGGTGAAGGAAAACATCGAGAGGAAACCTGCATATGTCAGGAAATTCAAAAGTTTCCGAAGGCGTGTGAAATCCACCAATCAGCACTGGGCCCGCTCGGTGGATCATGGCCCATAACCCCCTTGTGCGACGGGAGGCCTGTGCCCCAACAGCGGGGGCATTAATAGGCTGATGATGATGATGTTCCGTTTGCTTGTCTGCTGTCGTGTAAAATGTAACAAGTGTTATTTTAATAAGCACTTACTTATCCCTTCTTTATTCAATAAATCCTAGGACTCCCTATGTAACAAACGGGTCTACAACTCGTGCATTAATCCTAAAGTCGAACGAATCTAAAGCAACGCCCTGTTCCGATATAGAGTATAGGTAGAATCTATCAAATGAATTATGGCACCCCATGTTCGTAAAATAAATATATACGAGTACTTATCATCATCATCATCATCAGCAGCCTATTCTAGTCCACTGCTGGACATAGGCCTCTCCCAGGGCGCGCCATTGAGCCCGATCTTCGGCTCTTCTCATCCAGTCGCTGCCAGCCACCTTGCGCAGATCGTCGCTCCATCTAGCAGGGGGGCGTCCCACACTACGTTTGCCCAAACGCGGTCTCCACGAGTACTTATCGTTCATGTATAATTTAAAAATTAAGTACCTTCCTTCGTTTCCTAATATTTTACTTCTGTTTATTAATATCCGGTAGTGTATTATTAGGGAGTGATCCCTGGCACTCAGGGGATGCCTGAAAATCAGCGCCGCAGTGCTAAAAGCGCTGCGGCAACAGGTTGAGGCAGTCCCCTTTTTCCGGTGCTGCACACCACCTTCATCAAACTTAATTACTTTTGCTTATTTATTATTTTTGTCTTCTGAACCTAATTGTTTGTATGTGTATCGGAAATAAATAATCTTTCTTTCTTTCTTAAAGGAAAATAATTGCAGGAATGCAGTCTTCTATCAATAAAACCAACGTTTGGTCGGTACCTAAGAACCTAATTTTTAATAACTCGTTTATTAGTTTGCAAGTAAATTGTAAATTCAAAAGAAGATGACCATGAACTTCTAGCATTAAACAAGCAATAACTACTAACTGTTTTAGGGTCTACGCAGACCGGACGAGTGGCCTTTTCGATAGCGATTGAAATTTATATGTATTTTTTCAACTTTATCAATAGATTTTGATATACACCTAAATATATAACTATAACTTCAGAGGTTGCCTGGAAGAGATCGCTTTAAGCGATAAGGCCGCCTTTGTACATATCGTGTTATTATTCCTGTAGTTTTTACTTTTCCTGATTTTGTGTACAATAAAGTGTTTCTATCTGTCTATCTACACCCAGATTACTCGCTAAGAGAAGTATTATAAGGGAATCTGCGCCTGCCAGTTGGCGCATGCGATGTGAGCAATTTCCCATACATTAGTCGGGTATTGAAATGTCAAATGTATGGAAGAAGAAGAACATACACACTAATATCCTCATTCATACAAACAAACACATTCATACAACACAACACGCACACACTGTTGCTTTCTTCGTCCGTGCAGTCACTGAGGGGCCAGCTGAAAATCAGCGCTGTGGCTTGCCTCAGCATTATGCTGAGCTGGTGTACTCTTTTTGACGCTGTACCACACCAGATGTTCTGTGCTGCATGTATTAAACTTTGTATACTTCTGTATTCTGGTGTTTACAGCGCTAAATAAACGATTTCAATTTCAAATTCAATTTTAAGAAGAAGAAAACACTTTTTTGCCACAAAAAAATACATATGGAACTATAAATGCATTTGCACAAACCCTTTGGCTTTCTGTCAGAGCTCACATCATCATTCCAGAGGAGAGGGTGCTCTAGTCCGAGTTTTGTGACTTTATCTTTTTTATAGATTGAATGGGAAATAAAGTTGACCGTTTTGATTCGCTGTCCTCACTTTTTTCTACACGATTTTTTTCTTGAAAAAAAAAAAAAAGAAAAACACTTGTACACTTTACTTTTTTAATGAAATTCACGTTGGTAGAGTTTAATCTTTAATATATTAATTCGGTAGGTATACCTAAGTACCTATCGAAAAATTACGTGTGATGTGAATAAATCTAAAGCGTCTGATAAGACTTAAATAATACACTGCTTCACAGGTTTTTACTGTATTTTATTAATTACGACCGGTTTCGTTTACACATCTTCAGGTATTTGTTTATAACAACCGCAAGTATTAACCATAAAATGTCTAGCTGTGAATGATGAACTTACTGGCTAGAGTTTTTTTAATTTCTATTTTTGAAATCCTTGACCTATTTGCTATTAAGATAACTGGTTCTATTGCGCATGACCATAGACGCCAAGACTCCAAACTAATGCCATTCGATCACTGATCATTACAAGTCAGTGCCTTTGATTAAAACCTGATGAATCCATCGTTTATAAAAAGATGATGACATGAGGAGTTTCTTTTCGTTATTAGGCTTCCGTAGTCAAGGGTGGGGAACCCTTATAGTTTCGTCTTGTTTATCTGTCTGTGTGTTTGTCGCTATACAGGGCGTACTCACTCGCCATTAACTTTTGAAAAACCTAGATACAGTAACGTACAAAAAGACAGAAAAAATCTAAATGATACCTGGTAATTAGTACTTCGAATGAAAATTATAACAAACCTAACCAATATTACGTTGTTGCTTGCTTATCGTATGGTTAGTGGCCAACCTATTTGTCAGAGTATCTCAGGCCGCCCTTTTTCGTAATCCAACTGCTGTCGAACGACAACAACCGGGACAGACTGCTTAACGTGCTTTCCGAGACACGGAGGAGCTCAGGTGAAATATGCCACTAGCGGTCACCCATCCAGGTACCGACCGCGCCAACGAGCTCCTCATATTACGTTGTGAAACAGAACTCACAAACTTATAGTGTTTGAAATCGATCGCAAAATATTTTTTGTGATAAAACGGTTACGGAACTCTATCACCTGGGTGGCAACTCTATCTATCTTATCATCTTTATCTATCCGTTTTTTCTGCAGAATTATGCTTAGTAATAAAATATTTATAGAAGAATTTTTAAGTTACTCATAAGACTGTTTTTCTTCCAGTTTTTGCAGGTTTCCTTGTTAGGTCAGCCATAGATTAAAAACTGGTTTTATTTTATTTTGATTAATATTTATTGTATCTAGTATGGACGGATAGTTTTTTCTATAGAAGTATAGTTTTTATGTAAATGCAATTATCGTAGGTAAGGAGCTCGTAGCCTAGTTGCGAGCACGGTCCGAGAGTGATCGTGCAGGTTCAGCAACGTTGGCGCGGTCGGTACCTGGATGGGTGACCGCTTGTGGCATATTTCACCTGAGCTCCTCCGTGCCTCGGAGAGCACGTTAAGCAGTCGGTCCCGGTTGTTGTCGTTCGACAGCAGTCGTTAAGCCATGTCAGATGCCAGGGCGGCCTGAACAACTCTGACAAATAGGTTGGCCACTAACCATACGATAAGCAAGCAAGCATCGTAGGTAAGTATACATATTCACCTCTCAATATTTTAAGATTCACATAAAGGGCGAGCGAGCTTATAATACCTACAGTTGTCAAGATGGCGCCAGTGGTACTTTTATATAATCTGTGTTATGGAGATCGCTATGTAAAATTTAGTTCACATAAAATTCCACGACATGGTGAGCTTTATTATAAGTCTGATTTACCTAGATTAAGATTTACACATTCCATTATTTGGAGCACAATTATTAGTAGGCGGGCAAAGACCTGGTGGTAAGTGACGATGAGGTTCTTGGCTGTCTATAAACACTGCCGAAACACTTTAACGCAGCAGCAAAGGAATATATTTTAAAAAAATTAAAGAAAAAAGATTGCAATATAATAAGGTTTATTTTCCCGCGTTTTTGTGGCGTCCACACCAGATTTTTTTCTTTGTCTTGTAAATTGTTTTACAGTAGTGCTTTTCAAGTAAGAATGGTGTTTTTTTACTCGAAGAACGTCTACAAAATGTGATTAATGTGTGGGACAGTGAAGTAAAGTCGCCTGTTCTCTTAGAACGAATTGAACAATTCCCATAATAATAAGTAAGTAATTAGCTATAAAAAGGCTTTACATACATTATAATTTTTTCTGATTATAGCGACCAAGATAGAAAAAAGTAAGTAGGTGAGTATCTAATAGTGAATCGTCCACCAAGCGAATCGTAGAGGTCGAATTATGCACAATTAGTGGTTATCTTAACAATTATACTGATCGCTTTTGACCACACCGGTATTCTAACCACCGCTTAATACCGGTTTGGTTAAATAAAAAAGTAAATAGGTCATTTAAAAAAATTAAATAAGCTGCGGTATAAATAAATCCCAACTGAAGCGTATCAAATTATAACATAAGTATTTATAAAAATACAACTCCATTGCTCTGAATTTAATTTTAGTGTGGCAACATTACAATAATATTTTGATTTTCGAACAAAACGTGAGACACGTGCGGAAAAAGTGACGTAGAAAATACGTTAATAGTTGCAGTAATATTGTAAAGATGAAATTGAACACGGCAATAAGCGTCGATTGCCGTAGCCCGTATAAATACGCAATGCAAAGGTCATATAAGATAGTGTTTAGATAATTGTAACGAGACCTAATTTTCTGGTGTAAATTGACCGTTTTGCGTCATTCTTGAGACAGCCACAGAAATCGGAGTACACGCGCCTCCTTTAGAACAATGACGTGAGCACTGACAGCGAGCCACGAAATTGACCCATAGGTCATATATACATTTGATATTTCAGTGCCCGAATAATGTATAATAGGTATGGGAAAATGCTCAAATCGCATGCGCCAACTGGCAGGCGCAGTTTCCTTATAAAACTTTTCTAGCGAGCAATATACGTAGCCTTGCTATCAACAGACGAACTACTACGCTAGCGAGGTAGTAAATGAGAATTCATTTTTTTTTTTAAATTTTTTTTATTACGGCTGTGGCTGGATGGAAGTTGAAATGCCAAAAATGAGTTTACTATGGCATTCAATTCATCGCGAGCAAGCAATATGAAGACGGTTTTGGTCTCTATCTCCTGACCCACACTACTTAGGGTGTTCGTCTTATAATGAAAGATGTAGTCCTAGGTGAGATCTATCATATGTACTATGTTTAGTTAGGGGCAAAACAAAAATAAACTAAATCGGAGCAAGTTAATATGAATACAGTTTTTTGTCTGTAGCTCCTGGTTTACACGACTTAGGATGTTCGTCCCATAATGAAAGATGTAGTCCTAGGTGACATCTATCAAACGTACTATGTTTGGTTGGAGGCGAAGACCGGATTGTCACGTTTATTAAAAAGTGCCCAGAAGTGCCCAATTTTTTCGCCCCCTTGCCGTCCGTCCAGCGTGTTTAGAAGTGCCAGTTTTTTAAAACTCCTATGCCCCAACTTCGGTCTCATCTCAGGTGAGATAGAGGTCACTCACGGGCTAAATATTGAATAAAAAATCCTCCCGCATAGTGTCAGAGTCAATAGTAGCAGAATGGAGACCTTGCCCTTGCGGATTTATCAATGGCGTTGGTAGCACGTGCTCAATGTCGGTGCAGACTGACCTCAAACGACTTATAGACAATCGAACTAAGTAAAAAGTCTGTGTAAATAAACTAATTTTATTTTGTGCATATACATTTAAATCCTACATTACAAAAAGGGTGAAAATATTTCCGTAAACAAACAAAAAACCTTTTTTCTAATTTATTTTTGTAAAAAAGTAACTTATTTTGCCTCACACATTGTACAGGCAGTATTGTACAAATTAAGATAAATGAGAATCATATAAAATGTGTGAAGTTGTTGAGACATAAAAGAACCCCAACCCAGCATGGGGCGGCCACCTGGGCTGCGACGCTGATTTTCAGTTAGGCCTGTGTTTTGAATAGCTTTCAATTTCTACCCTTTTAAAACAGAGTCTAATAAATAACAAATAAATTAAGCGTCGATGGCGTCGTGGCTATGACGTCGGGCTCCCATGCGGGAGGCCCGAGTTCGAAACCAGGCAATGCCATGTACCAATGAGTTTTCGGTGTTTTCGAAAGACTTACGTACATTTACCGACTGCTCTGATGGTGAAGAAAAACATCGTGAGGAAACCTGCACACTGAGATAACCAGTGTGTGAATTGGGGAAGGAAATGGTAAACCACCCCATTAAGTCGTTCTATGTGATTAATTCCTTAGAATGATCACGACCCTCAGGAATGAGGAACACGAGAAATGAGGAGTCTACGTGAAAATATCCATGGGGTTTATCTTTCAACCGCATTTCATAGTCGCTTGAGGCAGACGTCATGTTTACAGGTCTGATATACAACCATCAATTGGATGGACCACGGGTAATTAAGGGGGGGGGGGGGGGGGCTTAAGTCCTAAGGACCACACACACTGAACTGATCGAACCAATAGATATCTATTTTTCGGTTTTCTAGATTTCTATTGGCTGGTTTACATTTGGTCAAGTGTTTAGCGAAGTTGGGTAAGGACAGTGGCGAGTGGTAAGTGCCTGAGATAAAATGTCAAACAAAATTTGGATCCACTGGCAAAGAAGCTTGCAAGCCAACTCGACTCGCCACTGTCCACCGGTTTACACCACTGTACTATTACCCACTTCGCCAAACACTTGACCAGTGTAAACCTTAGGGTTCGGTTTAATTCCGTTTCAAAATAGCTGCAGCGTGATAACGCCTGCACCACCTGTAAGTATGATAAGATGTAGATTTAAAGATAAATTAATACAAAGCAAAACAGTTATTGTAATTACTTACCTAAGTACTAATAAATATTGATAGAGGTATGAGATGATACAATTTAATTTTGATAATCAATAATTTACACAAATATCTGATATTACTTATCTGATAATTGATACGATTGTTGACCCGATTTTGATATTAATAGACGATATGCATAAAAATAACTTTAATATTGATAGATCTGGCTAATGACGCTTTTGAGCAGGGATATTATACTAATTAGAATACAGGAATATCTGATCATCTGATTACGAAGAGATTGAAATTAAAAATAACAACTGCAAAATGAAAATAATGCGAGGCTAAAAAGGAGATAGGACAAGGTTGGTCCTACATATTTTACAGGATACACATCATTTACCATTACACACAGAACTTTACATTACATCTAGATTATCGTCTGTAACTGTATACTTACTTATTATTACCTATGTTCACGAATAAATGATTGATTAATTGATTTATTTCTGTATATATTATAGTATATATATTATAGTATTTATGTAATATTATTACTACTGCTTGGCAGCTTGCAAAGGTTTGCATATTTTTTTATTTTTTTAAAAATTATTTTTATTATTTATTTATTTGAGGGTAGTATCAAACGCCTTTTGCACCCGTATATTATATATTATATGATTTTTCCATCACCTGAAGGTTGCCTGGAAGATATAGCTTAAAGCGATAAGGCCGCCTTCTGCACATTGTATTGTACCTCTCTTTATGTTGTATGTTTTGTTTATGTCCCGGGTGTGCAATAAAGTATATTTGTATTGTATTGTATTGATCGTCTCTTGGTATCCGCATCCGACCTCGACCGGCTACAGCAGAATATCAGCGCCATGCTCTAGACTACCCTAGAGTATGGTATTATGCTGAGCTAAGGCCTATTTGGTGCTGCAGCATGTAGGCCGTGCTTTATTATTAATTTAGTCTAAGAATATATTGTATAGTATATATGTATACACTTATATATTATTGTATAATATATAAGTGGAATTGTGTGTGTGCTGCAGACAGCAAATAAACGTTTTTCTATTCTTCTTCTTCTGTTTAATCAGATGAAAACTTCCAGAGCTCATCGGAAAGCCATAAACCATGGTGTCCGCCCATGAAATGACGCAGCCAATAGTCGTTAAGCCATCATATTTGTAGCACAATAACTCTAAGTACCCATTGTCTGTATTATTGAATCTAATTCGTTATTTATGAAGTTCTACGTTACCGGACTAAGTGATCATAGTTCAAGAATCTATACTGACTGAGTGTTGTATCCAGAAAAAAGAGATTCTTTGTTCATAAGGCGAAGGGCTATGGAATGGAACAGCATTATGTCTGCATCTGTCCAAAAAGTATTTAGCGGATATGGCTAGTCATAATGAAACTCCTTGTTGAGTGTAGAGAAGTACCGTCATCCTGACATTTTGTTTTTTTTAATCTATTTCATTTCGAGGCTAGGCCCTTTATGGGACATTGCTTTAAACATTTTACATATAAATCACTATTATTCCAAATTTTCTTCTTCAATTTTTTTTACGTAAACTGTACGAAAGTACAAACAATTGGTTAGTGAAAACTAACCCCTTCAATGGTGCGTTATAACACCCAATATAAGCTTGTCTACGTCAATAACAAATCAGATATTGATCATAATGAAAACATTTATAAATACTTATGATACATAATCCGATGTATTGCTCATACCGATATGACATGATAGTAGGTAGATGTGGAGATAGATAACTGATGACATGATACGCCACTGATAAGGGAAATCACCTATTTATAGCACAGCGAAAGGAGTATTCCCATCTGTCCCGACAAATTACGCCACTATCCCACTTATGGGGGAGAAAACATGCCACCTGTCCAACATTATCTCGTGCTCGTTTGATTAATGCTGAAGCGGACAACAGATCATATTTTCGATTAATAATAATTTGTAGATGGACTGCGGTGGTACCTATTTTTGCCGCAAAGCAGCAATGTTCCATTGCTGAGTTTCGGATTGGAGTGTAATTACTAATTACCGCTGGAGGCACTCCATCTGAGCCCTCAAGGTTAGCAGTTGAAAACCCCTATTAAACATTATAGTGATGTGAGATGATCAGGTGGTGGCCCGTTTGCTCTCCGTATACAGAAGGCTCACAAGAAGGACACTCGCCGTCGGATTCGCCCTCCCCAATGATATCAAACCCAGAAAGATGACAATTTACAATAGCAAAGGTTGACAAATCCGACCTCCTAAGGATGGATAAGTGTGTGTGAAATCAAGTGAAATGGGTCCTAGCAAAATTTCGCTAGAAAGCGAGAATTTCATGAAGGAACGAACTATTTTTTCTTTCATGCAAGGAGAATTTGAATTCAATGCACATGTTTCGCGCCACTAATTGAGGCATCATTATAACAAGTGGACAGCTCCAAAAACTGATTAGTGATTACTGATTACGTACGAATTCATAAAGGTGAACAAAATATCTGGTAGAACGCTCGAAAAAAATTCGTCGTCCTAGACACTGGGCTGATGGGCTTCCGAACTCAAACATTTTTTACGTACAGGGGCGGCCTGAAAGTGTTTCCCAGTTTTCAATTTCATTCCTTTTTCATATCGCGCGCAATAAGGTGTACATACAATCAATGTACTCGTACTTACTACGTTTAAAAATAAATTAAATGAATATGCTGGTTGCTCACTAATACATATGCTATGTTACATTAAACTTAATAAAATTCCTACTCCATTTAAGTTCCTACTCCATTGTAATCTTACCGCACAAATAAACTATTCTTATTCTTATGCAAGAAGTTTATTTACTTTCGTAATTTGGTCTCTTTTTGTTACTTTTTAATTTCTGACATCACAAAAAGATTTTAACGATTTTTTTAATAATTATGAAAATTCCAGTACCTATGTCTTACAGATTTACATATTTTTAAATATAATTTGAACGTTCGATGGTGTGGATCTGTAATATTTCACTCCCATTTCACTGTCTTATAAAACATTCACTTAACACGATTGTTAGGTAAAATACACTAGTTTTACGATATAATAACTGTTTGTAAACAATAAAATAGGACGAACACGCCATGACAGCATGAACGCAATAACATAACCCCCCGCAACATTCTTATCGTTTATTCGGCTTCCGTATCAATTTGACAGCTGCCAGTCGTATTATCGTAAGACGTATGACGTATAACTAGATAACTCTGCTTTACACTTGGAATTGCACTTGGAATGCAAGACACTAGGCCTTCCTAGTGCACACGACTTTCCCTTAATCTCGACGTCTTGCTATTTGATTGTAATAAGTTAGCATAATTTGCATTCCCGCGTTAAGTACACATTTACAACGACGTTCAGGGTACGTCCTATCGAATGTGCCGCCGTATCATCGTAGGAATCTGTAGAAAGACAATTTTAGACTGTGACCTTATAAAACTGACGTGTACATGCAATTATAGACCTTAGGGTGGTAAACATTTTCTGATCGCGACTGTACATCTGGGATTTCGGGGGATTAGATACTGTCGGTGGTGGTAGCGGTCGGAACAGCTCACGGAGGCAGATGGGAATAAACCAACCGACCAAGATTGCCTCACTGTTGTTTCAAGAAACCCTTCAAAACAAGCACTATTACATTATTGTTGCTCTATCTATTGATAAATGCGCCTGCGTCAGTTTTCGTCTTAATTCGTCAAGTACTGAACGCACAGAAATCGAACTAGTGGCACCCTCTCCTCTAGAACAATGATGTGAGCATTGACAGCGACCCACGGAATACCCATAGGTCATATATTTTCATACTTTTGATATGTCAGTGCCCGACTAATGTATGGAAAAATGCTCGAACCGCATGCGCAAACTGGCAGACGCGGTTTCGTTATAAAACATAGGGGTGAATTTCAAAATCCTTGATGGAACTGTTTGCTCGATTGACGTTACCGTTTCAGTTACAATTATTGATAAGAATCGATATTATTGATAAGATTTATAAGAAAGAATATTCATCGCAACTAAGTAGTTGTACCTACAATTCATAAAAACCATAAGTACAATTTTTTGTATCGATTTTTATTAAAACTTCGTGCGTCGTAAAAAATAAATAATATTTACCTATTACTTATCTAGGAATTTGCTATAATTAAAATGCATTAAGTATTAAAATTTTAAGAAACCCACGACTTAGCATTGTTGAGATCCCCTTTCTTTTTTTTGGTCATTATCAAGCCCTCACGTTTCCAAATGTGGGTAAGGCTTCATGGCCCTAAACTGCTGTTGTATTGGCGTTTGTATGAGTTGTATGGAGTCTGTATAGAGCGTCGGTGGTACAGTGGCTAGGATACCGGACTCCCATGCGGGAGGTCCGGGTTCGAAACCGTGCAGTGCCATGTACCAATGAGATTTTCGTATTTTTCGAAGACTTAGGTACATTTACCGACTGCTCTAACGGTGAAGGAAAGCATCGTGGGGAAACTTGCACACTGAGATTACCAATGTGTAAAATGGGGTTGGCACAAAAGATCCTCATCAGGATCGAAGTGCCGCTAGGTTATTCCCGGTCCCCAATCATAAGATAAGATGGAGTCTGTATGAGTCTGTTTATGCAGGTTGTATGGAGATTGTATATACGAGTATCGGACGAAATGAACCTAAATGACGTAGAGTTGCAGAAAAAAGTTTCAAAAAATCCATGAGTAAGCCTTATGAAGACCACAATTTGACGTTTATTGGCGCTTTTGACTGGTGGATAGTAGTCGAAAGTAAACAAATAAACAACATATATGCCAAACCCATTGGTAGTAAATGAGTAAGTACTATTAATCATAATAAAAGGGTGTGACTGTCATTCACCGCCCACGAGTGACGAACTTATATGGAACTTATATGTTTGCTTGTTTATTATCCGCGTTGCAAGAAACTTACCTACTTAATGTTAAGGCTTTCTTAAGTCTCGTGTCATCTCTATCTAGAGCTATGGCGTAGAAAGGGACAGCACGTAATTTATTAAAGACTTCACTTTATGGACGTTCCGTGCAACTGATGGTATATATACTAGTATGTAGGTATGAAGGTATGGCACAAATATTATTTTGAGAACGGAAATCTTGGTGCCCGAATCGGACTTGCAATTGGCCGGTTTGTTAAATGGTTTTAGATGAGAGTTGAAATAGCAGACAAGAGTACTTTATTGGATTTTGACAGCTCTATAATGAACTCGATTTTTATTATAAAAATCACCCTAATTACTATAATACCTACAAGCCCGCTCGCGCGAAGGTCGAATTCAAAAATAAAAAAGAAGGTTGCCTGGAAGAGATCGCTCTTAGCGATAAGGCCGCCTAAATTGTAATTCACTATTTCCTTTTCTATCTCATATTTGTTATTTTATATTTGTGTAATAAAGTGTATTTTAATTATATATTTTTTAACAACCCGAGAGTTAGTGCCTAACCCGGGTTAAATCACAAAAACGTGTTGCACCAACGCTAACCCTGATTTTTTTTGTGTGAAACCATACACAATTCGCGAGTTTTTTTTTAAAGTTAATTCAGGGTTATCTAATCCGGGTTAAGAACATTTAACCCGCATTTTCGCGCAACGTGAATAATTTTGTAATTTGTTGATTACATATTAAATCTTGCCTATATAAAGCAAATTGCAATACTTATGTAATATCAAGATTCACGCCTATTAATTCCCATTTAATAGGCGACTTTTAATAATCGGTTTTAAGTTGTAATATAACACACACCCCTTTCACTCTCTTCTACACAAACACGCTCACACACATTTCCAATAAACACATCCATATACACACACACCAAAACTTATTTCTCCCTATAGGCGTTGTTTTAAAATAGGAAATCTTTAATTGGCAGTATGTTTTTTTTAATGGACTTTTTGTTTTTAAATTTAAGTGATGTAGAAAAAAAAGGCATTATAAAGGTAACCCGGTAAATCGACTTTGTAGATACTTAGTCATTTGAGTCTAATAATATTAAGGTTTTTGTCAAAAAAAAATTATCACAACCTAGATCCGATGATTATTTAGGTTTAATTTATTAAAATATTATAGGTAATACGATAAATTGGTGATAAAAATTAAAATCTAGATCTAGGTTATCTATTAGAACCTGTGATTGGAACGTTCTATCCACGGCAATCAAACTCAACCATACCAACATCTGAACATTCATTATTTAAATAAATTTTTATTACAATTTAAATCCGGCAAAATAATTGTAAAAATCTACAATCTACGTGTACTTATGGCCATTTGTAAAACCCTTATATATTACACTATGTAATTTAGTCTGCGATTTAGTGGACGATTTAGACAACTACTTATTATTACATTTGTCTGAATCGTTAGCTGAATGGGTGACTCAATCAATATTAACTCGCTTTAAACGCGGAAGGTAGTGAATTCTCTATGAAAAAGTAGTGTATTAAGGCGGATTAAATGAAAATAAAGACGTGGTGATGGCCAGAGCACTCACTGGGTGGTGGCCAAGGTCGGGGAAAAGAGGAGTAGGTCGTCCAACAGCTAGATGGGCGGATGACATCACCAAAGTCGCATCGAAGACCTGGATGCAATTAGCACAGGATCGTATAGGGTGGCACAAAAGAGAGGAGGCTTATACCCTGCAGTGGGACGACCTGGGTTGATGATGATGATGAAATGAAAATAAAAATAAATATAAAGGAAAAAAAATCAAATAAGTAATTTTTTTTCGTATCTTTTTTATAAACAAACAATCATGTTCGACTGAAATGCGGTCACTGACCTCTATTATTACCACTGGACAGGCGGCTATCAAACTATTTTTGTTCCTACATGGCGAAAGTCTACGGAACTATAAATAGTGATGAGCAAAAGTCAAAACTTAGACCCCACCCGATAGTAATTCACACACAGCACCTACATACCACCCGCGCCGGCGCGGGCGGCGACCCGCTTCTGGCGCTTACACGCGCTATCGGCATATTCCAGGCCGCTTCTCCCCGATCCCTCCCTCCCCAGTGACGTCCTAAGCCGAGGTCCGTACCCACCTGGGTGCCCTTAGGCTGTCGCTTCTTATAGTAGTTTTTAAGTCCTTCTCCAGGCTGGAGCGCACTTAGCGCTCGCCCCAAAAACCCCGGTGAAGCTGTAAAGGTCATTAGGACCAACAGCAATTGTCAGTACGAAAAAAAAACTTAGACGTTGTGAATATCGATAGTTCATCCGAAGGTGTAAAAATATTCTTTGAAACAAATACCTGCCTACCTTATATGACATAAAAAACGTGGGTATGACATAAATAAACCAAAAAACTAACAGATTAAATCCCGTTTGCGACCGACCAAATTCACTTTCGGGAGCGGAGAGCACAAGAAGCCCAGAAAAATGACACCGGTTCGAACCAGGTTGACCAAGATGGTAGCGCCTAGGACGAAATTTGAATTCATGAAATAATAAAACCATCAGTCCATCATCACCCGACTTCCACCAACCCCGATGTTTTTAGCATAGTTTTTAAAAATAAATGACCCACTTGCAAAAAATAGAATGACCTATGTTATATTTTACGTTTCTTACATGATGGCCAGGGCTTTTCAGCTTACCTCAGTGAATGGTATAGACACTCTCTCCGACCCATAAACCCAATTGTTATCATCACAAGGAAGCTAAAGCCAGCTACATATTGTCATCCATTTTAATATAAAATTATAACGGTGATTTGACCACATAATCGTGTTGTGTCCCGCAACCAGCGCTCCATCTAGCATGTTAGGCGAGACCTGAAAACCAGCGTGTCGCTGAGGTCTCGACCATTTCATTCTACACATAGGTCAATGCGTGTTATATATATATATATTTTGTTTATAGGTTAAGAATTAGAATAAAATAACAATATTGTACCTTTTTACTCATGTGTGAATGAATAAATACTCTTTTATTTTATTTTATTTATATACCGGTTTTAATACCCAAACTCTGATTTTTGTTTCGGTTTTTCCGATTCATTTTCCGGAACCGGATACGACGATATCACGTACTCTACAAGTACAAGCCCTACTACTGGATTCATTCATTGTATGATGTCCATGAACGGTCTCGACCGGTAAACATTGACGCCTGTTTCCATAAGGAAAAACTTTTTCCTTTTATTAATTGTAAGGCAGTTGTGAATTTGTTTATAAATCCCTGCAACATTCATCATAGGCCTGTTACGTCTATTGCAGACGATTTAAGTAGCGTCGCGAAGGCATCTCTTTTCGTGGCTAAATAAACCTATTCGGGAACGGCATACACGCCCGCACGCGCGTATGCAACATTAGTTGTCTCTATATTCTGCATTTAAGTTCGTGGAATACCCAAACGTAGATTTTTTTTATATTATTTTATTTAAACTTACATAAATACGAGTAGTTATTTCAATAATGTTATTTTATTACTTAGGCTCAATTTCCATTGCCGCGGAATGGAATGGAAGCGTATTTTCGCAACGTAATTGTACATAACATAATGAACTTTATGTCAATTGTGTAACATACAAACTAAATACGAGTCAACAAAGAGGTCGCGTGTCTTCCGGGGAATCCTGGCGCATTGTCGAGAATTCCCCTAGCTACTTTTTTTTTGCGAATTTCGCTTCCATTCCATTCCGCGGCAATGTAAATTGAGCCTTAGGTTACTAATATTCCCTTTTACCTAGGTTACCACATCAGAGTCTTAATTTATGTATTACGCAAATAGAAATCTATTATACCGAGAAACTCGGGACAATGAAATAACTATGACCTCCGAAAAGCGAAATCATTTCCTGACGGGCGCCATCTTTTCCGAGTGTTATGGACAACATGCCTAGTGATGGCCTTTCGTGACAGGTACGGTTTCACAACGGTACGGTAACGAACGGAATGTCAGTAAACTCAAGCACAAAACTCAAGTGAATTATGGTTTTTCACAGGTCCCTAAGTTAAAGGTTATGGCACACATATCACCCCGGCACCGGATCTCCGCCGCCTCGCCTCATCGCCTTGCCATCAACCAGGCGGCAACCCGATGTAGGCATGTAACCGGTGCAGCTCAATATCTCCTAAGTATCGTCGCGGCTACGGCTGGGCGACGGCTGATTGACGGATTACCGTCACTACAGGGACTACATTAACTTTGTATTCTTCTGTATTCTGTATTCTGGTGTTTACAGCGTTAAATAAACGTTTTCAATTTCAAATTTAATTTACAGGCGGTCTGCGCGCCATCCCCGCACCAACGGCGAGACGTAAACGCGGCGACGTCCTGACGTAAGCGCGGTGACTGCGAGTTGACCACGAACCGCGTGCGGATCACTAGCTTGTCCCGAGGCAAGGCGATGCCGTTACGACGGTGATTAGTGTGCGTTGCAGTATGGAGTTTCATACAAAGAATACTAAACGGCTCGAGTTGAGGCGACGCTGATCAGGTGCCGGGGTGATATGTGTGCGATAACCTTTAGTCGTATTCTTTATTGACGTGGGTCATGGTGATTCTAAATCAACCACATAGAACCATATTTTTTCCGAATATTCCATTTTGTTCAGAAATTTTCTTTGTATAGACTGACGTCAAAAAACAAATGCCGGCTGCATTTCGATGACATGGTTTCCAGTAGCCAGGATGTACCTATATAGTATGTACTTAATCTAAGTTAGGATTGGCTTTTGGGCTTCTGGGGAAGACAGCAACGTGCTATGGCCGCACGCTGCTGTGACGGGAGGAATTGGGAGGTGGAAAATACACCTCCCAGGAAGAGCCCAAGGCAAATGCTAGGAGGGCACCGGTGCGTTCCACTGGAGATCCCGGAGCCCTCCGATAAGCACGAGGCCGGCCATCGAGGGGGTTTTAGTGAGTAAAAATCTCACATAACCCAGTCTCTCCCCCAAGGAGGCTGGGTATCTTTCTTTTATATCTTTATTTCTATATTGTTTGTAACATTAGCATTGCGTCATAAATATCTACATAACATATCATAAACTGAATCTCATAGATAAAGATATCACAAAATAAACAGGTTATTTCGCTTGCAAACCATTGTTTTTATCCGATTGTGCGCGCAAAGGAGGATATGTGTTATAGAATAGGTAGGTAGACACAGTACATTGCACAGATGCTGATTTTGACGATAACAAAACGTGAAATAAATTATTATTTAAATTTTTAATACCTACATAAGATTTTGAACAAAATTGAAAAGACGGTATATTTAGAAAATTAATGTGCTAATAAAGGTGGTAATTAAATAATAGCCTACGTATTTAAGTATTTGTCTCTAAAATACCTAGTACCTATTATTTAAAAAGTATTTGATCAAGTGCTCAATTAGTACCACCTATGTATATTTTACATATCATCATCACATCAATATATTTTACATAAATTAAGTATTATTATATATTATATATCCTTAATGAATTAAATAATATTGGCCACGGTTCCTGCATGCCCGCTTAATATAATTTTAAGTTCCGTCAATCTGTCTCTTATTAACTCTTTATTGTACACAAACATTATAATACAAACTTATACAAGAATATGTGAAACACAAAGGGCGTGACTTATCTCTAAGAGAGATCTCTTCCAGCAAACCCCATCTCTTAGATAAGATAAGATTTATTGTGTAAAAGTTTAGGTAAGAATTACAAATATTGCAGATATAGTTGCATAAACATGTCACACTAAACTTTACCTTTGCAGGCATATACACCAAATTCACAAGTTAATAAAAACATACATCTATACAGATAATGAAAAAAAAAACAAAAAAAAGAGAATGTCATTAAATTTACAAAATGTCAATAATAATCCAAATTAAATATAAATCAGCAATCAATTAACGTTTATCGTCCAAAAATTCCTTGACGCTATAAAAACATCTTTCTTTCATTATCTGTAAGAAAAAGACAGTTTCAAAACAATTTTAGATGGCATGTATTTGTACCCGATCTATATTTCTGTGGAACCGTCTTAATTTGACAGTTCTAAACTTAAAATGACACCATCTTCTGCCCTTTCTGTCCTTTTTTTACCGATAACAAAAGAGACGTTAAAAAAGGTCTGGACTTAATTTTATGTTTAGCGGCCATGCAGGAATCGTGGCCTTAATATGTATAGACGGATTTTTGTGGCCATAATAATAATATCTGTCATCAAGAAACTTTTAATTTCGTAGAAATCTCCATTTTTCAGGAAGTGGGTTATCTTATCTTATGATAGGGCGCCGGAAATAACCCAGCAGCGGAACCTTGAGGATCTTTTGTGCCTACCCCATTTTACACACTGGTCATCTCAGTGTGTCACCTCACGATGTTTTCCTTCACCGTTAGACCAGTCGGTAAATGTAGGTACGTATATCTTCGAAAAATACGAAAAACTCATTGGTACATGGCACTGCGTGGTTTCGAACCCGGACTTCCGCATGGGAGTTCGGTGCCCTAGTCACTGTGCCACCGACGGTCAGGAGGGAGGAAGTGGGTTACTTTTAGTCCTTTCGTGAAAAAAATCTTTTTCATCCATGGTACAATTCTACTGTCAACTTTTTTGATTAATTCCACATTTTAGGATAAGTAAATGGTTTTTTTTCGAGAGTGGCGAAGTTGGATGCCAATTCTCACGATGTGATATAAATATCACAGTAGATAAATATCGAAAAAATGGCGGATATCGAAGGACGGGACTTTTTGGTATTCTTGCATTATCACCTTAGTTATTTATCGAGTCCTAGCGATCGACATGCTACAAGTGGTCCTTAGCAGTCGATATTTTACGTGATATTTATAGTCGACATGTGAGACGGGATATTGATCGAATTTCGATATTATATCCCATTTTTGAGAATTGGCCTCCTGGTTCGTTTCGGGTTGAGTCTCAACTCAGCTTATTGCTGCAGACAAGAATGCCTACAACATGCCTACAGCGCTGGTATTCTGTTGGACCATGATCGATGGAAGACCAAAACCTGTCCAAGAGGACAACGATACTCACAACACAAGTTTTTTTTTTAAAGTACCTAAGTACTTTGTCATACCAAAGATCAGGTCCATTCAAAACAATGAGTTTAAATAAATTATAAAATGAATTTAGTCGACAAGACACGAAAATTAAGCACTGTCTTCTTACCATAAGAATAAGAGCGTTGGTGGCCCAATGGCTAGGACTAGGACTCCCATGCGGGAGGTCCGGGTTCGAAACCGTGCAATGCCATGTACAAATGAGTTTTTCGTATTTTTCGACGACTTACGTACATTTACCGACATCTCTAACGGTGAAGTAAAACATCGTAAGGAAACTTGCACGCTGAGATGACCAGTGTGTAAAATGGGGTTGGCACAAAAGATCCTCAAGGGTTTCTACCCTATCATAAGATAAGATAAGATTAGAAAAGCAAATGTTATTGATATTTAGTATAGTAGAAGTAGTTCCCGATTGTGGCGGGTTCTCACTTCTATGGTCGGTTCAAATGGGACCTTTGTAAGTATATTTCTCCAAGCTATATCAGCAGTCTCAGTTCCTGCACGTATAGCAGTAGGAGACCTTGGATAATTCGATCATCTTTTATTTATGCAATAAACTTGTATTTAATCGTAGTAAAAACCTTTATTGTCGACTTAGGTTAGGCCATAGACAAACACATACATAGAGTCTCATGCAGACATATTATAAAGCTGTATGGTAACATACACAACAATAATGAGTAAAACAGGTAAAGTAAACACACACATTTAAAAACTTCTCTTTTTTAAGTTTTTGGAGTTTAATTTGACAAAATCCAAAAGTGTACTCGTAATTTCTTCCCTAATTGTACCTACTTAATAATCTTAATTATGTTACTTAATAACATTTAGTAATCTATAATGTTTTATGATTCTTATGGGAAAAAGAATCCGTTTAAAAATTTCGAAAAATAGTAGAACAAACATGATTGTCAGTCATTGCATTAGATACGTAAGATAATAAATAACTATTACGAATAAATCGTATTTTGTAGATATCAATATTAACTGATGGTTAGTGACCTTTGTCGCCTAATCGACTTGTTTACTTTATTCCTAGTAGGTAGGCACATATCTACTTTCCGTATTAACATTTTGCCGTAGAATAGAATAGAAAACTACCAGGCGCGGGGAGGGGTTCCATCCTTATGTTGTTTATATCCCATCTGCTCGTACGAAGCGATTTGCTTCTTCATTCATTATGCGAACGGCTAAGGAATGGAACAGCCTGCCGGCGTCTGTATTTCCCGAAACCTACAACCTTGGGATCTTCAAGGCCAGAGTGAATAGGCATTTACTGGACCCGCATGCTCCATCGTCGACCTCATCGTCGCTTACCATCAGGCGAGATCGAGGCCAAATGCGGGTTTAGAAGTAAATAAAAAAAAAGAAAAGAAATAATAGATAAACCGAATGATGTATACAATTAATAAACCGATTTCAGTAATGTCAAAAATATAAATGGAAAATACATGTTAATAATTTGATGTCAAAAATATAAAAATAAAATAATAAAATCAATGTCATACTATAACTAGGTAAAAATTATATAATATAATGTCAGTCAAACAGCCCCCCGCGAAGTGCCCCCTGGCCGAAAGTACCCAGGATACTGGCGGCGTTCCCTCGCTGAATGGCGAGGGAAATGCGCTGTACTAAAAAGTGGCCGGCTCGTGGATCACCTCCTCTCTCCTTAATTCGTCTATGAAGTATATAACTTCATGTATTTTTAATTCAATAAGGAGAGCAGCCTATGGTAAGTACGGTCACCGTCGTCCATAGGCATGTCACCAACCATCATAGACATGTCACCAAATAAAAAATGCATAATTTTATATACTTCATTCGGGTTCTTCTATTCTTTTCTTTTCTATTTTTTTAATTTAAAGACCTAAGAACCTCCGACTTAAACTACTCGTAGGTAGAGAAGTAAGGACTTATATCTTAGAATTACGAATGAATTATTAATTAGCTAGGTATTAAAATATAGGTTAAATGTGTAACTTATAAGCTTTTATAGGCCTACGTGTGATCTATTGTAAGAGGCCTTAATAACCACGAAAAAGATGATAAAATGTTTCGTGATGTGTATAAGCTTTTATAGGCCTAAGTGTGATCTATTGTAAGAGGTCTTAATAACCATGAAAAAGATAATATAATGTTTTGTGATGTGTATAAGGTTTTATAGGCCTAAGTGTGATCTATTGTAAGAGGTCTTAATAACCATGAAAAAGATAATATAATGTTTCGTGATGTGTATAAGGTTTTATAGGCCTAAGTGTGATCTATTGTAAGAGGTCTTAATAACCATGAAAAATATGATAACATGTTTCGTGATGTGTATAAGCTGTTATAGGCCTAAGTGTGATCTATTGTAAGAGGTCTTAATAACCATGAAAAAGATAATATAATGTTTCGTGATGTGTATAAGGTTTTATAGGCCTAAGTGTGATCTATTGTAAGAGGTCTTAATAACCATGAAAAATATGATAAAATGTTTCGTGATGTGTATAAGCTTTTATAGGCCTAAGTGTGATCTATTGTAAGAGGCCTTAATAACCACGAAAAAGATGATAAAATGTTTCGTGATGTGTATAAGCTTTTATAGGCCTAAGTGTGATCTATTGTAAGAGGCCTTAATAACCATGAAAAAATAAAATGTTTCGTGATTTGGAGATTTGCCAATTGGCGTTTCCGATTCTAGATATAAATGTAGGTTGCTAGCTTGATTATGTCAATCAAGATTACAACGATTTGCGGTTGAAAATATCTATATCACGACAATTTGTAGTAAGGAACCATACCTATCATTATTACGATAGTATAGATAACGTCCCTAAAGAAAAACACCACTGGAATCTTAAAATATACTTACACCTACTTATATTCTATCGGCAATAAACTTGTCAAATTATTCGATTAAATCGTAGACTACACATCTAGAATCTCAAATCTAGACACACTGGAGTGTGGCTAAGTTCGGAAAGAAAAAGGGCGACAACGCACTGACGGATCTTACATTTCGAGCCATTTTCGACCTATTAACTCAAAATCTATTTGACCTACATACCTGAAATTTTGTATGTGTGACCCACCAAATTACCCAGAACTCCACATTTCATAAAAACCCCAAATTTCATTAACTACGTTTTTGAGTACAAATATCTTATCTAAGGGACTTTTACTTTTTTGTGACTTATTTAATTTATGCATATATTTGCATGTATAGGTATATAATTGTATGTCAAACGACGGAGCATAGTGATACCAACTCATTAAAACTGTACACTTACTTATTATTACCTATGTTCACGAATAAATGATTGATAATAAATATACCTAAATATATAAATGTATATATTAATATATCTTATAAATTTATAATAGTCATATCATCCCATCATTCCTATTTCCTTTAATGTTGCATGTTTAATAGTATAAAATAAACATCATAAGTTTTAACTTAAATTGTAATTTTAAGTTGTAATTTTGGAATCTGAATATTTAATTCACACATAACATTGTAAAGTGGTCAATGTGTGTATCCATGTAATCTCCACGACACAGGCAACGTCTAGTGTGGAGGTTATAGTTTAATGTGAAATGTTAATTAATATGTGATAAAGGAATAAACTTTTTAATTTCAATTTTCAATAGTTCAAATTATTCCTGAGATATTGACCTCTGAAAATGGCCATTTTTAACACTGACTCACTCATCAAAAACGTACCACTTCCAGTTGACTTAGAAACTTGAAATTTGGCATGGAGTTAGGTAATTCAAATTCAAATTAACATTATTTGTTAAAAATACATGTCAATAAGGTTTTAATATTTAAATATATATCCAATGTTTTTGGCCAGCCATCGGTCATGGTCCAACAGAATACCAGCGCGTCTGCAGTAATAAGCTGAGTTGAGGCCCTTTTCATAACAACAGCAGACCATCAGACATGATTTCTCAACCTTTGACTACATAATTATTTTATCATAATTATAACTATTTCGGTCATTGCTGTGTGTGAAATAAACGTATTACTTACTTACTTACAATGTATTTTGTCTATGTAAAGACGTGCAAATATGTTATATAATACAAATGTCAATTCCAGGCTTATAATAACTTAGTCATATGTCATTTTTAAAATTATACGTCAAATATTCTTGTACTGAGTAGAAACATTTAACTGTGAGCCACGAATACAATACATATTTAAATTTGTTACTCGGAACACTTTTAAGTTCCTCAGGCAGTTTATTAAATATTCTTACAGCCATAGCGTAGCAATTTCTACTGCGGTAATCAGTATTCATTTTTGGGAGTACCGATCTCTCAGGATACCTAGTGTTAAATTGGGTGACGTCTTTCTTTCTTTTAAATGAATTTGGGTGCAATTTCACGAAAAATTTAAAAAGAAAAAATCGGAAAACAGTCAAGCGTCAGTTGAAATAGAAGACAAAGTTAATAGTTGTGTCGTTTCGGTGCATGCGAGCGGGGCGCGAGGGCGATCAACCGAAAGCACACAATACTAAATCTAGTATCTTTTCCATACCGAAAGCAGCTTAATAAGGGAGCTTAAATGGATAATAAAAGTAAAAGAATGAGATTGATAACAAGCCGTTGACTAACACTGGATTACAATGCTACGGAGGCGACTTTGTGCATTCCACAATAGCATAGAATGCACACAATAGGCAATAGGTGGCTGTCCTGTTGCTTTTATCGCTTAAGAAACACACACACACACACACACACACACACACACACACACACACACACACACACACACACACACACACACACACACACACACACACACACACAACACAGAGTAGGTATATAGTAAATTGTAAAATACAACTGAGTCCAACAGTAAACTTAAAAACAAGTACCTATATATTTTTTTGTGGTCAATAAATTATTTTGTTTTGTATTTTGTATTTGTAACAATTTTTGAACCGCCCCACGTATTTGTTACTTAGAAACTGCCGGATTACTCGAAAATCGCAGACTAAATCGTTGACTGAATTCAGTCAAGTGTTTACCTATGTCTCTAAGACACTTATACCTAACGAATTGCAGAGACCGGAATTTAAGATAATTACGTGTTTTGGGATTTAATGATTGCAATTTCAGAGTGTTTTAATGAGTTGACGATTGAAGCTGAGGTAACAATGTGTTTTATAACCGCAAATTGTTCAGCTCGTTTAGTTGAGCGGAATCGTGAGATTCTATAGGAACGAGCATTCAGTAAGTTAAGTTTGTTGCAAGAAGCGTTATTAAAGTTAATCGTCTCTCAAAAGTAATAAGGAGAGCAAACGGGTCATCTGATGATATGGATTAGGGATGTTACGGAGCTTCGACTCCGACTCCGAAAGGTCGGAACTACCGAATGATTTTACACCTCCGACTCTGTCTTCGACTCCGATAATTTTAAATCGGAGGTTATACCGAAGACTTGTGAGCAAACATATTAAAATTTCAATATTTTATTAAATAGTGTAGGACTACATAAAGCAATGCTTTATTACCGCAAACGTCATCATAATAAATATTTCCCAGTTCAGCTATAAAAATAAAAACGGTTTAAAATTTGAACTTCTTCTAAACATTTGTCTTCTACCTCCGCCTCCGGCTCCGGTTCCATCCAATCAAATTTTAAACCTTCGGTTTCGACTCCGGTTCCGTTAAAACCACCTCCGTAACATCCCTAGTATGGATGGTAATCATCATCGCCCATGGCATCTCAACTCACTTTATTGAAAGTTTCTTGCGCCGCTTCTTTCCTTTCAGCTATAGCACCTTATGAAGCGGTGGTAGAGTAAAATGACGTTGTAAAATGTACTATAAGGTACTTACTTACAATAAAAACATTTTGAATTGATTGTTATTGGAGGGTTTTCGATGCGCTGTTAACTTTGAGAACTTGCAGTGCCTTATGTACCTATCGGTATTAAGCTGGCTTTCTTACTTTTCAAGCAACGCTTGCATTACTGCTTTGCGGCAGAAAGAGGTGAAAGAGTGGTAATATCGGGAGTTCAAAACAACCCCAAAACGTGATAAGAATCCCGTGTCTAACTAAAGTTTTAAACGTTTGTATGTGGTGTGGTCCGCCACAACGGCCTAGAGATGGATTCGAACCGGCGCCGACGCCGCTTGCGCTGCAGTCTCGTTTGCAGACTAACATTTGAGCCATTGTCGCAATAATCGAACGAGATGGCTAAAACAATTTAATTGTAAGTTTTACATATTTATGAGATCTGAAAGACTTCTAACTACATCCAAGGTACCGTAATGGTAGAAAGAAAACTATTCGAAAAACATTGGTAAGTTTCTACTCACTACTGTTAATAATTTACTTTATTTCATTTTGTTTGTTTGTAGTGTCTTTAATGTACACACACACAAAAAATACACAGAAAATAAAAATATTACAATATGTACAAAGGCGGGCTTATCCCATAGGGATCTCTTCCAGCCAACCTTTGATTAAGGAGAGTTTAGACTACTTGTATGGGGGGTAAGGTTTGGAGTACAATAAATATTAAGTATAAATCATTGTTAATGTATACTGAATTAATTTGTATGTTTGTAATTTATGTTGCCATGTTTCTTAATTCTATTTGTATTTCCATCTAACAAGTGTAACGCATTGGAATATTTTCTGTTATGTTGCATTTTTGTCTAATAAATATATTAAAATTTTAAAAATTTATAAATTAGTATATTTCTTTATCATTATATACGCTATATACGCCGCAGTTGTGGACTAAATATATTCAGGAGGACTACAGAAGTCTGAAAGTGCAATATGACGCTTTTAGAATTGTATTCAGGCCGCCTAGGGTCTGTAGTGCTTCTGAAATGTTCGTGAAGGCCCGTGTGGCGGGGCTTGACGCGCTGCTCCCACACCGTGCAGCTAGGTTTAGGGATAGGGTCTTCAGAAATAAAAATAGCCTGATTGCTGCTATATCACCCACTGTTAGGATATATTTAAATTTTGGAATAAATTGCTAATGTTGTAAAATTTGCTTTAGTTTAGGCAAAATTCAAAATTTACTTATTTATTGTACTTTTACGTATATATTTTTACTGTGTATGTCTTGCGAAATTTTTGTCATATATGATGTAATTTTAAAGTTACAAATAATTATGAACTCTTTTGTCTGTTTTAATAAATAATTTAATTTATTAAGGTGCAACGTTACAACTCAGTAACCCATGAAACTGATATGTTTATTCATGTAGTTTTCAACTTTCAACAACTTCAACCATCAGATCAATAAGGTATGCTGTCGTACAGTCGTCGATTAAAAAAAAATACATTTAATTTTAGGTTTTGTATGCACTTTGAAGGTTTTCATGCAAATATTGAAAATTAAAAATTAATCATATTAAAAGTTCTAAAGTTTTTATTTTTTATATTGGCGGCATCGGCAGTATAACAGCATGATTAAACTGAAACTCCAGTAAACTATTCCAAAAGTGCGATATGAATATGTACAATAATTTGTATGGAAACCGAGTCTTAACGTTGCACCTTAACCTTTCCAACTAGGAAAAATGTATGTGCTAGGACCATAATGAACCAACATTGAATACGATCTTTTTTGAAATGGACTTTGCCGCAAACTTTTGGAGACTTGCTAAAATTAATATTATCGATGTAAAAAAGAACAAATGTAAATCAATTGTTACAATGATAAGTACCTAGAGGTATTAAAGACAACACTACAAGTAAAAATTATAAACAAAACACTCACCTTTAGGTCGTAATTGCTGATGCTCGAAAACAGCTCTAAACTTCAAATTGTCGTACAAAAGTTACCCGAACTTAAAAAAGTTTAAGAAATCGAAACTTAAATTCACTCGAATTACAAAACAAAAAGATAAAGTAGTTGCAAAAAAGAAAAAATTGAGCTATTCTAGAAACCGCACGACTGAAGGGTACGCTATCACAGCCTTATCTATTCCGAATCGATGTCGTTATCTCGACATTGTTTTCGTTCGAAGTTTAAAACGTAATACGTGCGGCACAGAAGGAAGGCAGAGTGCAACTGAAGGATTGACAGAGGCTGCGTTGAGCCTTCGAATTGACTGCGGATACTAGTTGCGTATGCGCACTCTTTTTATACTGAGTTCAGTTTGATAAGCCTGCCTGAAGCATCATAAGCTCATCCACTTTACATGTCGATGATCTTGATAAAGGTACTTTTTACGAATATCAAGATATTTCGCAATTGTTTTTGCTATGCAGGTATATCTACTTGTTTACTTGGTTTTGATGTAGTCATTAGTTGGTTAAATCAATCCCAGATAAGAAATTATATATAATTAAGTAGTTCAGCTGATCAAAGATTCGGTTTCCGTGAAAAAAGTCTCTATTCTTTATTGTACATACAACATTACAAAGAAATTTTTACATAAAAATCCCAAAAATAAAAAATATTTACAAGGGATTTCTACCAACCAGACCCATTGGTATTAAAAAAATATAATACCTACTTACTTATGATAAAGTAGATAATACATTGCACAATACAATAATGAAATGAAGAAACTAAGTACAATACCAAACAATACCCAATAATAAGTTATTATGTTTACGGAAAAATTGTAAAGCTGCGACCGTTGACGGTCTGTCAGAGTACTTAACAAACCTAGATTGGTTTTTGTTACACTGTTCATGTAAAATATTAATATAATTATGTAGATTTTCAATAAATAAAAGCAGATGAAACAGAATGTTCACGCGTCACACCGTTAGATGGCGCTGTACGTGAGTGCCTAATTTATAAAACGCGGTGTTAAGTTTTTTTTGTCAAATCGTATATGATTAGAGCTTGTCTCAATGTCTTTTTTGCCTTGGAACTATTGTTTGATTTTTGGGATCCTGTACACAGAAAATCACGTGTTTCCCTATGAGCCGAAATTATGGCCGAAACAGAAACTGCATCCATGAAACACAAGATAAATTAAAAATGTTGACAAATCTTTGACTCTTTCTAGTCCTCATCAGACCCTCAAGTGTCCGGATATGGAGCAACTTAAACAAACGAATCATTACCCTCATCATCATTATCATCAGCAGCCTACTCTAGTCCACTGCTGGACATAGGCCTCTCCCAGGGCGCACCATTGAGCCCGATCTTCGGCTCTTCTCATCCAGTCGCTGCCAGCCAGCCAGCTTGCGCAGATCGTCGCTCCATCTAGCAGGGGGCGTCCCACACTACGTTTGCCCAAACGCGGTCTCCACTCCAGAACTCGTCTCCCCCAGCGGTTGTCGGTTCTGCGACAGATGTGACCGGCCCACTGCCACTTCAGCTTGCTAATCTTATGAGCTATGTCGATAACTTTTGTTCTATGCCGGATCTCCTCATTTCGGATTCGATCCAGCAGAGATACTCCGAACATAGCTCTTTCCATAGCACGCTGAGCGACTTTCAATCTGTGAACTAGTCGCACCGTCATCAACCTCACTCTTACGCAATCTAGCATATGATTGAGCGAAACAGTTTGAAGGAATGAATGAATGAATACTCTCAGTTTGATTTAGCGACAACCCTAGAATTGACACCAGAGTCGCAATAAAAGTCGCCGATTCTCCTAAGAGCTACGTATGATACCTACGATTGTTTTGAGGTAAAACTGCGTAATTTTGTAAGTGCGTTATTAAACAAACCAAGATGTAACCATAGTGCTATGCTATATATACGGGGAAACACTTTTTATTAGAAACATAGATGACTGATTAGTCTAGGTAAATAGGTAGGTAAGTAGATACGAGTTTCGAAAATATTTACCTACGGGGAGGAATGTTTAGACGAGGTTACAATGCTAAACGTAGAGCGTCGTCGGTGACATAGGGGACTAGGACGCCGGACTCCCGTGCGGGAGGTCCGGGTTTTAAACCATGCAATGTCATGTAGGATGTTACTAGGGATGTTACGGAGATGGTTTTACCGAAACCGGAGTCGAAACCGAAGGTTTTAAATTTGATTTATCGGAGTCAGAACCGGAGTCGGAGGTAGAAGATAGATGTTCAGAAGAAGTTCAAATTATAAACCGTTTTTTAATTTTTATAGCTGAACTGACCAATATTGTTATGATGACGTTTGCGGCATAAAACATATTCCTTTATTGTAGTCCTACACTATTTAATAAAATATTGATATTTGAATATGTTTGCTCAAAAATCTTCGGTATAACCTCCGATTCAAAATTATCGGAGCCGAAGTCGGAGTCGAAGGTGTAAAATCAATCGGAAGTTCCGACCTTTCGGAGTCGGAGTCGAAGCACCGTAACATCCCTAGTACTTACCAATAAGTTATTCGGGTTTTTTCGAAAGTCTTACGTACATTTACTGACAGACTAACGATGAAGACATCAGAAAACATCGTGAGGAAACCTGCACGGCTGCACTGAAATATCTACTGTATGAAATAGGGAAGGCGATGGCAAACCACCTCATGTAAATCTGCCAAGAAAGTCGTTCTATGTTGTTATTTCCATAGAATGATCACACGACTCACATTAATGAGGAATACGACTAAGAAGACAGCAATTTTCGCCAATTACATGGTGATGCTGACAGCGAGAAGAAAGTGGATATGGGCGGGGTACATTGCCAGAATAAATGCGAGCCAATGGGCGCGGAAAGTCCTGGAGTGGAGACCACGAGCGAACACCAGAGCGCGAGGCCGGACACCAAGACACTGGGTCGATGACATCCGACGATACGGAGGACAGGATTGGATGGAGCGGGCTGAAGATGGGCTGTCATGATGATGATGACATGCTGATATGTTCTACCAACTAACTTAGAATAGTCTATGTCTGGAGTAGTCCACCATAAAGGTCCAGAGGTGGGATCGATCCAGCGGCGTTTGAGTCGGAGATCTCGAAACTTTAGTCATTGATAATAATGCGTTCCAGGTGTTGTTGGGGTTGCCGCGATTCTTGTTTGGATGTTTGCGCAGGCGCACACTGATGACTTTTACGCCATAATGCGCAAACGGACCGCCTCCCTGATGTGCAGGGCGCGCTGCAGCACCAACAGCCTCCTAACCACCATGGCTGAGAAGCTGGACAGCTCCATACTGAGACATTGGGTCTTGGTACACTTACCGGCACTCAATGTCTCAATAAAAAGAAATTAAAAATAATATTATAATATACAAATATACTTATTGCACACGCGGGACAAAAACAAAACATACAACATAAAGAGAGGTACAATACAATGTGCAGAAGGCGGCCTTATCGCTTTAAGCGATATCTTCCAGGCAACCTTCAGGTGATGGAAAAATCATAAGATACATAATATACGGGTGCAAAAGGCGTATGAAATAGATACTACCCTCAAATAAATAAATAACAATAATAAAAATTAAAAAATATATATGCAAACCTTTGCAAGCTGCAAATCAGTAGTAATAATATTACATAAATACTATAATATATACAGAAATATAATACTTCATATATAGTCAAAAATATAATAAATAAATAAATAACACACATCATATGCTAAAACGAAACTGCATTAGAACAATTAGGCAGTGTATCCACACTGCAATTCGTAATGTTGACGAAGGAGATTTTTAAATATTGGCAGTTATTTGGCCTGCCTGATAGATGACGGGAGGGAGTTCCACATACATTCCATACACATTACTAACATAGCTATAAGAATTTACTAACATTTTAAGTATGGACTTATTTGTCTGACAATAAACGTTTTTGTATTGTATTGGTCATTGGTCCGAACAAGTTAAACCTTGCTCTGCAGAAATAAAGCCAATTTCATTTTTAAATACCGAAACATTACGAAATTCTCACATTCACTTTCACTCACATTCAGAAAGTGAAAGAAATTGCCCAAATAAAGACCCAAAAGATCACAAAACGGATAAAAAATTATACTTAATTTAAAAATGATATGGTGAAAGGCTGAAGGCAGGCAATGCCTATACTTAGGAATTAACAGATAGTACTTACATACCTGCTTAGGTACCTAATTATGTGATAACGCTTTAAGATGGTATTGGGAAAAACTGCCAATTTAATTTCAAGCTATTAAGGCCGTATTATCTTCAATGAACATATCTATACTTGTCTATAGGGTACTCAAGGTACTTAGAACGGATTAGAATATCCCTACCGCCACTGGTCTGGTGATAGAAACCCTCCAGGTCCAGGATCCGCCACTTCTATGTAAAGTATGTCGTCAAATATCTTTGCTTCGGCGTTCATGGGTTTGAGACACGTTTCGGTAGTGTAACAGTGTTTATAGAAGAGCCAGTACTTACTAAGCGCGTGTGCTCAATCTTCGATCTCATCGTCACTTACCACTAGTTAAGTAGAGGTCAAACACTAATTAAGTTATAAATTTAAAAAAATAATTAAACTTTATGAGCGCTATATTTACTTCTATCTAGAAGTCTTAGAGTATGTAGAAGTAAATATAGTATTCTCAATGAAATTCATGTCGTTTTTTTGCTTGAAATTCTTTACTTTACCTTCCTTTTATCAGAAAGGTGAAGCCCATAGCTCTCTCATTTCCCGGTTACGCTAATCACTGAATTAATATTCCCAGTGCCGTAGTTAGGGCCTGGTAACAGGGGCGCAAAAAGCAATATCGAATGCTAATCAATTAACAGATCGTGTTTATCTCTGTCTTCAACCATTGGATATTTTCGACTCCACCGCGCACCCTGCATACGAGTACTTCGCTCGTAACATAGACACACCTTCCCACATTTATTCATTCATTCTACCTTCTCTATTAGAGAGCGCTGGTGACTCGGGGGCAGCAAAAGATGTGTTATGTTACGGGCGAAGTACGCAGGGTGTGCGGTGTTATCACTATCTTTGAGCGGCACACGCACGTGTCAGTTTATATAAATATTTCTTTAAGTTTTTATGGCAATATAATGACAATTTAATTCGAATTTTAAATTTAGATGCTCGAACATATTATTTCTGAAACAATAATAGAAGTATTACATATTTTCAATGTATATCGATTTTTGTATCTTCCTGTAAAACACGTCGGCGGACATGTGGTAATTTGGTTACTAACTAGGCTATGCCATATTAGATATTGATGTTTGTTGGTATTGCATTTTTAGGGTTCAGAAATGATCATATTATTAATTTAAATATTATGTTTCATAATATTAGGTAATCTAAAAAGTAGTGAAACGTATCCGGCAGACATAATATGGCAGTATCACGCCACCTCATTTTGTTGTTTACATCGTACGATGGTATTGTTAGACTTTGCTTTAAATTATGTTAAGTTATAAAACACGTTGATAAATATCCAATTTAATTAACAATAGATTAATTAATGTGTCCATTACAATGTATTAGCCCTAAAGTGAAATAGTGTTTAATTGTACGGTAGTCGGAATCAAACAGCATGGCGACAATTTGATATAAATAGAAGCCAACGCCCAAGATCAGAGAAGTTCAGTCTGTGATGTGTCTCTAGTATAAAAACGTATATACTTCTGCCATGCTGCCCAATTCTAAGTTGGTTCTATCGACACCAGTGTACCTGATTTGTATATAAATTATGACTGCTGTGCTGTGTAATACAAAAGATGAGTATTGAATTGTATTACTTTGATGTCGTAGCTAAGATGCTTTTGATAAGTGTGTTCCTCTGATATTTGTCTGACACTGATGATTTCTATGAATACAGTAATGATATATCAAAGTGTGATTCTTGTTGTTTTGTCTTAAAAACTATCCCTTATAATACTTATTAAATATTGCCTAACAGGCCCAGGCAGGATAGTTTAACAATTGGCAATGCCACCCTCGCTATTACAGTATATGATCAGTAAATGTTACTTGAAAACTTAGAATGCTAAAAGTAAATGCAGTATATTATTATTATTTTGCATAGTCACTGACTGACATTTCTATTGCAGTTACATTTAATCAATAGTCCATTGGTAGTGCTTGGTAATATTAACTACACACGACTTATTAAATCAAATGTAGGTACTTCATTAATAACGTATGTAATTCACTAAACCTGAGGTTACTATTACGTACTATGAATAACCAGTACCAAACATATCACGTAGGTAGTTCTTATTATCGCATTATTACAGCAATTGTGAGAAGGTTAGTAACTAGACTGACCTTAGTCCATCTGCCGTTCTGAGATGATCCAATTATAACATGAAACTATCGTGTAACTATGTGTAGTGTAACTATGGTGGAATTATAATTAGTAGTGTCTATACAACAGTGTAGTATCATGTCGTCTTGACAATAATTTTATTATTGCTCTACGTCATGTTTTAAATCTAACACACGCTTCGAAGTGTTGCCTGGGGCGCCAACCCATTCCCTAGTTGCGACTCTGTAATTTCCACTATACTCGTATTACACCTATAAAAACTGATAATAACAAACCCTTGAAAACTGACAATGAAACCATGACATTGTTTTTCACGAGTAAGATAAGTATTGTTTTTCCTTTAGTGAATGTAGGTTAATTTCCGGAATTATGCTTGTATTATACTTAACCACTTTCTGGGCGATTCAGTGTAGATTTAACTAAATAATTCACATTTTTGTTCATGCAATATCCAAAAGAAACTGTTTCCGTTGCAATACATAATGTGGGTAAAAACGTTATGTAAAGTCGCAAATATGTGGTCGCCCGCCCACAGGATCAACCCCGGGTTGTCCTCTAGTTTTTCAGAATATCATCATTGACTTTGTTGTGAAGGAAAACAATGGAACGAGGAAACCCGCATTCCCGAGAAATTCCACCAGTGCTTAAGAGTGTTTTCAGACTTGAGCGGGTTTCCGAAGGCAATCAGTCTACATCAAACCTGTATTAATCACTTTCATTGCAGGTCCATTGGTATATCTGACGTAGTCTGATTGTAAAATACACTGTTTTACTAAACCGCTAGTCGTTTTCATAAACGATTTTATTTATTACAGCCTGTGTGACAGCTAAACGACGTTCACCCGTTATGACTACTAATACATAATTAACTAACATTTGGCTTTAAACTTTAGATATTTTTATTGTATAAGGGGACGAGTAAACGGCTCACCTGTTGTTAAATGGTCGCAGTATAAGAGGGTTTACTTTTTTTTTAAAATTGATTCATGCAGACAGTGTCTTTTACATTTTCTCATATTTCCCTGGTTCCCACACTAGGATACCCTGTGTTGTGGGGGCCCGTCTCTTCCGATATATCTATATTATGATGACATAATAAGTTAATGCAAATATGACAATGCTGTTAACGGTAATAAAATAAAGAAAAAATAATTAATAGAAGAAAAATGCGGGTTTAGTAGTACATAAAAAAAAAAAAAAATTAAAGCCCAACAGCTACAATGACGATAATAACAAATATGAAAATAAAGAAATTCAGAAGAGAGAAAAGAAGAAGAGATAGATAAAAAAGGAGAAGATAGATAAATTTTGCGTAGTCATACCATCTTCAAACATAAAAACCCGACTCTGTACAATTTCGTCCAAGTTGGCTATCGGTTTACCTTGACTCCGGACTAAACCTGCTGCCAAACTCGCGCCTCTGAAAGCACTCCTACATAACTCTGAAAACGCTGTAACCACCATCCTGCATCATGTGTACTTCGAAAGTGCCCGCCACAGCGGCACGTGATCACCTGTCGATTTACTCTGCACGTTACTCCGCATGACTGTAAAAGCACTCTAACCACCAACCGCAGCGGGCGCGTCTCGGGAGTGCCCGGCAGAACGGTACGTGATTGGCTGTCGGTTTACCCTAATGTTTGATGAATACATAGTAAACATAAGCACAGAATAAATAATTGACATAAGTTAGTCATGATTTACATGACGCTTGTTTTCGTTTGATGTGGTCATTGCAGTAGGTACGTGAGGCCTTGCCTTCAGTCCTTCGGGGGAAGGAAAATGACCACCAGTGACGTCGTTAGTGACACATTCTTGGTTCAGGAATACGTGCATCTCATACGCAATAGAGTGGTAAAACGAAATGATATAGGGCAGCGCGAGATATGAAACATTGATAACTAATGGTTAGATTTAATGGTATTTATTTCAAGGCACTAATTTTCTGTGCTATCGTGTTCGCTTAGGTACATATCTACTACAGTTATTTTTATTGTATTTTATAGCACACTATACATAATTTAAATTGCATTAACCAATTAAAAGGTAAATAATAATAAAATATGCAACTATAACTCTGTTTTCCTTCCCTGCTCACTGCAAGCAGGTCTGTGAGGTTATATAGAGGAATTATTTCCAATAGAAGATGTTGTCTTTTGCCAATATATTATTTCCTTAATTCGCTAGAGCAAGAGGAAAATCGTCTAATTAATCTTATAACCTTGGAACTAATAACAAAGGTAGACTAGACCAGAAACTAAAAAAATTAAATTCGCATCGTGCCGGCCATAAAGAATAGTACCACCCCAACTCTTCCCGTGCGTGGGCGTTGTACGAGGGGACTAAGGGTCTTTGTGGATACTATACTATACCTAGTAGACGGCGATAGGCTCGCCACCTATCACGTTTGTCCACCAAATCTTACGGCGAAAAATGGGAGCTACCTAAGATGAAGGTGGCTCGTCTGTCTACCCCCTCGGGGATTATGGACGTGAGAGATATGCTATGTAACAAGGGCTCGCCAGCTAATGGTCCAGGGGGGAAACAGCCGCTAGCGCCCTGGGCGCGCCCGCCTGCAAAACCGATTATGCCGCCCGCCGATAATCTCTTTTTCCTCTCCCACGTCAAAATGAAATATTTATTGAAAAATTAGGTGCGCACCTTGCACTCAACTAGCGAACCGAATTTGTGTTGTTGTTGCGAATGGAATGGGTTAGGAATAAGATAGAGGGCTGTGGCAGGAGCGAACGAAGCGAGGTCGAAATTTTGGCCAGATCTTATATGGATTATGGGTTTGCTTAGAGGGCTAGGACGGGAGCGGGCGAAGCGAGCTCGAAATTTTAACGTGGATCTGACCTAAATGTTAGGTCAGGTTAGAGGCATAGGGCGAGAGAAAGCTAAGCAAGCCCGAAATTTTGCCCAGATTTGACATGGATTATGGGTTTGGTTATGATATAGTCTTCAAAATTTTTTCATGTGTATTCCCTACCGAAACCCGAGCATCAATTTTAAATCTTTGTAATTTTAGTGCCACATTGAGAACGTTAAACTGTCTCGGTTAGGCTTTGAGGCCTACGGCCGGCCTGAATATCTCTTGACAGTACGTTGGCCACTTCAAGAACTATACTAGGTTGTCTGGAAGGAATCGCTCTAAGCGATAAGGCCGTCTTTGTGCACTTGTTCTATGTTTTCTTTCCTATGTATTTCTTGTGCGCAATAAAGATTATCTATCTATACATAAAGTCAAATCAAATCTTGTACGCTGGCGGTTGATTATCGTACCCTAATTTCCGCAAATCCTTGGACACCATGGAGAGACTGAGAGTGACGCTGCCGTATGACTCCGTTCTCAGCACTGCAACAATGGATACATAAAATTGTTATTGTTTATTGTTACTTTCAGAAGTCACAGCTGGCGCTAGCAGTCGATTTAGGCTACCAAGTTAAGTTAAATTCTTGAAAATCGGTAAATTCTGACTTTCAAATTGCGAACCAGTCAGACAAACCGCAAAAAATAATCAAGCAGCGAACCAGCCATAGACATTTTAGTAGAGATCTTATCTTATGATAAGGCAGGGAATATCCCAGCGGCACTTCGCCCCTTGAGCATGGAGAGTTTTCCCAACTTTTGCGAGCCTATAAGGCTCGGATTTGAAGTTGTCCCCATGCCTGGTGTTGTAGTTATGAGATGCACCGAGTTCCGTGTACACCTCCCTGTGTCCCCGCACGTACTTAGCGGCTTCTAGAAGTATCACTGATGGTACCGTGAGGACACGGTGACTCCGGAACAACTCCTGCGCAAGGAGCGACACGCGCCACTATCCTATCACTATTACAAGATTTAATTACTATAAATATGATGTTCGGAGATAATCTTTATCAGTTTATTGAAGAATCCTCAGACTTTTCTATTGCTATTTTGTGACTTAATTTTATAGTCCAGTGTTCGGTGAGTTATACTGTCCATTTTTAATGCAAAAGTGTGATCAATCATCATGTCGTAGCTTTATCAATTTTGTATGGGAAGGGAATGAATCTCTCGGAAATCCGAAAGCTATATTATTGATTACTTTGGGCCACGATTTTTCACCTAACGTTGTTATGCCGTATCTACTTATTCCCTTTCATTTCATGTTTTGTAATGTAACTTTAAACATTAGTTTTTTAATAAAAAAATATCATAGTAAATCTTAATTAGTTTCTTGAATGAAGAAAAAACGAGTCTCTTCGTGTCTCTTCATGATTTATTTTACCAACCAAAATCATCATTATGTTTGTTCCTCCCATTATGTATTTCTATTTACATTCTTGGGGCACAGGTCTCCTCTTGATGCATGCCCAAAGGTCAGTTGGCAGAGAATGCCGCAAGGCATTAAGCTCACCTGTACACAAAAGTGTAAAAGAATAAATAAAATAAATAAAGTACTAAGGTAAGTACTATATGCCTGATGTGTTGTCCACTGTACCAGACTGTACCTATTTTGTACCATTATTTGGAGGAGGCGGTTCCGACCACATGCAACCCGTTGCACTAGGTGTCTGGGTTATCATTTGTATTATAATTATTTCTAACTTATTTGAAGGCGTTTTATATTAAAATTAATTTATTAGTATGTACTATGTCCTCTACTCAAGTTTAGGTAAGTTAGTCATACCTATAGCCTGTTTCACGCCAAAATTAAACTCTGTAAAGATACCAATTAGACATGCATACAAAACAAATGTGTAAATTATCTTTGAATAATAATTATGTTACCTGCGTGAAAGAGCAAATATCGCTACTTAGCATATGAATGAACAAAAAAAAATGTTTCATGCGTAGATAATGTTTCATACGTGAAATAATTATCCTAATAATCAAAATTACAGCTGATAATCTGTTGATTTAAATACTATAGTTAACTTTTATATTTATTTTATAATGTTTGTTCATTGTTACCTAGGTACATTGGTACTTGAACAAGAATACGTGTTCATAAGTCTGTAGAGTATATCACTTTTATAATGTTTGTACATTGTTACCTAGGTACATTGATACTTGAACAAGAATACGTGTTCGTAAGTCTGTAGAGTATATCACTTTTATAATGTTTGTACATTGTGACCTAGGTACATTGATACTTGAACAAGAATACGTGTTCATAAGTCTGTAGAGTATATCACTTTTATAATGTTTGTACATTGTTACCTAGGTACATTGATACTTGAACAAGAATACGTGTTCATAAGTCTGTAGAGTATATCACTTTTATAATGTTTGTACATTGTTACCTAGGTACATTGATACTTGAACAAGAATACGTGTTCATAAGTCTGTAGAGTATATCACTTTTATAATGTTTGTACATTGTTACCTAGGTACATTGATACTTGAACAAGAATACGTGTTCATAAGTCTGTAGAGTATATCACTTTTATAATGTTTGTACATTGTTACCTAGGTACATTGATACTTGAACAAGAATACGTGTTCATAAGTCTGTAGAGTATATCACTTTTATAATGTTTGTACATTGTTACCTAGGTACATTGGTACCTGAACAAGAATACGTGTTCATAAGTCTGTAGAGTATATCACTTTTATTCCTATTTAATTCATTCGATTTTCTTATTCTTCTAAGTCGTATTCCGCATTGCTTAAGGTCGTGATCATTCTAAGAAATTAATGACATAGAATGACTCTCGTGGCAGATTTAATGGGGTGGTTTGCCATTGCCTTCCCCATTTCACACACTGGTTATCTCAGTGTGCAGGTTTCCTCACGATATTTTCCTTCACTGTCAAAGCAGTCGGTAAATGTATGTAAGTCTTTCGAAAAAAACGTAAAACTCATTGGTACATGACATTGCACGGTTTTGAACTAGGACATGGGAGTCCGACGTCCTAACCGCTCGATTTTCTTATAGCCACCTTAAATTACTATAAAAACCTATTGGAGGCTTTATCTATATCACTTTTTTAAATATATCCAAAACTAATTTTAGTTTTACCATTTCTATTGCCATTTTAATAAATAAATAACCAACATTTTTAGTAGAATATCTGTCGACTAAATAGGAAAGTAGAATTATGTATAAAGTGTCTAAGATGAGATGTAGACATGATCAACAATTCTGATTCTTGACAATTTGTTGTCAAGGCATTGCTCACAGCAATGAGACCGCCTAAATAAATTGTATCACTAAATGTATCTGTGAGTTCTGTTCTGTCTGTGTAAGAAACAATAATTATATTTAACCAGAACAGAGCCTATAAATAAAAAAATAAAATAATCGATTTAGATTTCGTTGTTCATAAAGGTAGCTCTGTACAGGGGTTTGACAGGGGGAGGCCGCTGTCAAACCTGGTACAGAGCTGCCTAAAACACAATTAATTACAATAATTTTCCTATCCACTAGAAAGTTAATTCAGGTCTGGCAGTTCAAGGAATCTACCGGTAATCCAGGCCAGCAATTCACAGAGTAATGTGGCAGCTGGTGGACGGACCACGTTCAGAACAGGTCGGAGCTCTTGGGAGGCACTTTATTCTAATTGAAATGCAATAATTACATACAATAATTTTCCTTCCCGCTAGCAAGCATCTTCGGGTCAGCCAGTTCAGGATATCTCCCGGTGACCCAAGCCAGCCATTCGCCAAGCATTGTGGCAGCTTGAGGCCGGACAAGTAGGGCGGTCACAGCTCTTGGACCCGTTGTAGGAGGCAGCAGTGCCAAAGTGTAGCCCCGGAGAGAGTCACCGGAGATAGGGTTCTGTGCTCTCACTGTTATGACCAATTGGGGCCCTGGGGAATTAAAGTTGGGGATATAATAATTAATCTGATTAGTGCTATTCTATTTAACTACTGTGTTTTAAAAAAACCCATTAAAATTGGTTTTCCGCACTTTGGTGTGATCTTTTGATATATCAATAATGATTTTTGAATAACAATTGGATTTCACCGATTGTCTCATCATAATTAAATTATGTTACTTAAATGTACTTAGGAAAATTAACATACACTAAGGCGAGTCTGTAACTATTATAACTCTGTATAGTTTAATAAAGATCTTTTTATAACTTGCGTTTTATGTCCTATTGTCTTTGTTCATTTGATTTTGTATTGATGAGCGTGAGGTAAAGAAATTATTAATGGAAAATAATAATAATAATATAAAGAAAATGTAAAGAAGCAATATTAAGAAATTATCTTTAACCCAGCCTGGACATGCTAAATTACTCGCTATTACGTTAAGGAGCTTATTTATTTAATTTGTTTTGTATGTTTACAAAAGTTTTTCTGCCTATAACCTACAAAACCAAGCTAGCTAATAGTAAAATCAAAAACCACTCACAACCAGAAACGTTGGTGCTGCTAAACACCGTCTCAAATGGCATATTGAAGACCACTCTCTCAGGGTCCCTGCCAGAGCGTGCCATTTGGCTGGTGCCTGATACCAGACCAGAAACCGGCTCCCAATCAGCCCCCCATACCGTTTCGTACTGAATATATACTTGATCATCGAACACACCGCCTGGGAATATCACACACTCTATCTGCCCGCTGAAGGACACCAAGAACTTAGTTATTTCACTCTCTTTCATTGATATTTGTTGTTAATTTGCAAGAATGTTTGAAAATTAGCACAAAAGTAGCCGCCTATTGATTGAACTGACAGATGAAATCAAAACAAGCGTTGCTATAGCAACGAGTGTTTCCAACTTTCCACCGTCAAAAACAAACCAATTTCCGATTTCTTTTTACAGACCAAAGACAATAGATAGAAAGAAAACATAACTTCCGGTTCTATTTTACCGACATGCTTCTATAATCTGATACAAGATGGCGCTGTACAAGTTACTTTAAATTAAAAAGAGAAGGCGCTGTATGTAACGATGCTAGTACGTGTCGAGAAACTGCATAATATTATTGTTCAAGAGATGGTGCTAGATGTTCGAAAGTTCCTCTTTCAGTAAAAAATATGTGCTTGTGCTGAAAATGCACTGTGAAAGTCTTTGGTTATTGTTTATTCTGATAACGGTATAAATGCCAAATGTGATAAAAGCCTTAAAGTTATACCTACTAAAAGATTTTGAAATAGAGCGCTACATATAGTCCGATTTCACTACTCTATGCATATGCTGCATACAGTTATTGCTGGTTTAATTAAGTACCGTGGATTGGGGTTACATTGATTTCAGGTACAATTTTGATTAAAACTTTGTTTTATTTAATAGTCGAAATTGTGCATTAAATGTAAGGACATATTGTTTTGCAAGTATTGTAAACATCGAAATAACTTCGAATATAACAAGCTATGTATAACTGTCAGATTTTTTCTAGTCAAACTACACTTTCAGAAGTATATCCAGCTATATGTTAAGTGTTTAATAAAAACATTTTGTCGTTGACCGTTTTTTTATCGCGGCACTTTCTGTATGGGGTGAAAGTGATTTAATTTGATAACTAATCTATGTCACATAAAGTATCTATAGTACGCGGTTTATAGGCTTTATTGGATATATATAAGTTTTGTTTTGTGCTAGATCGAATCCGAAATGAGGAGATCCGGCATAGAACAAAAGTTATCGACATAGCTCATAAGAATAGCAAGCTGAAGTGGCAGTGGGCCGGTCACGTCTGTCGCAGAACCGACAACCGCTGGGGTAGACGAGTTCTGGAGTGGAGACCGCGTTTGGGCAAACGTAGTGTGGGACGCCCTCCTGCTAGATGCAGCGACGATCTGCGCAAGGTGGCTGGCAGCGACTGGATGAGAAGAGCAGAAGATCGGGCTCAATGGCGCGCCCTGGGAGAGGCCTATGTCCAGCAGTGGACTAGAGTAGGCTGCTGATGAAAATAATAATTATTGTAAGTTGTATAAATGATAAAGTAAGTAAGTTTTACTATTAATCGTAAGTGTTTTCAAAACAACTTGCATAGTAGGTTGTTTTGAAAACACTTTACGATTGATAGTATAACTCATCTCAAAATAAGGATACTTTAAAATTACTGCAATTCTAGGCAATAAATTTAGCCTCGTAAAAATCTGATAATATTTTTGAACGATATTACTGTCCAATGTAACCAGTTCTTAGCGAATTTGTAACCCCGGGATATCATTACTTGTTAGGCATGACATGGAATCCCGCAAAATTGCACTACCTAATTCGATAACTGCTAATAACCCAAGACTTTCGCTAGGTATATGCAATGCACCAGCAAACTGAAGTAGAAAAGAGAAGAGATTGTTTTGGGAAGAGGCCTCCATGGGGGATGTTTTATTTATTTTATTCATGCATGCGCGTTCTGTAGTCCGTAGTCCGCACGTGAGAAACCGTATGAGGTCGTCTAGGTAAATAATTAAACACGTGCACGGAACTGGAAGGAACCTAATCAAGTAGCGACAAGTAAATCTTCTGCTAACAATTACGCCTGGACTACATGCTCCGTTTCGGTTTGCTGTAACCAATCACGAAGCGCTGGCTTTAACGCGGGCGGAACGCTTGTGATTGGATGCAGCGAACCGAACCGGGGCTGGAACCGGTCGCGTGTAGTCCACGCCTTAGATTGGAGAAGTTGGTACTGTTTTACTACGTCCTTCAAGACTGTTTTCTTTATTGTTTATTGATTTCTTTCTTTTAACCCTCTCTCGACCGATCAAAAGGAAGGGGTGCTATACCACAGTTTTGATACTGGGGCTGTACCAAGTTTGACGCGAACGTCTGTTTGTTCATTTGTCTGTGGCATATCATAACTAAACAACCAATGACCCGATTTGGATTCAGATGATTTTATTTAACTAAGAATTATGTTGAGTCATGTCATGTCTGATAAAAATTGGAACAGCAGTTTCCAAGATATTGGAGTATCTTTGATGTCAGGTGGGAACTCTGAAAAAAAGAAATGAAAAAAATATGAAAATCATATTAATTTTATATATATTAGCTATCCAACGGGGCAACGCTGCCAGTCTCTTTTGGGTACACTGCCGACTGTGGGGGACTTTACCCAATTTTTTTATCTTTAGTTTTTTTTCTCATCTTAGTCTAAGTTTAGTTTTAGCTTTAGTATTATTATAGATTTATCAATGTATATATTAATAAACTGTTATTAAATTAGTTAGTGACATATATAGAAAATTACAAATATATATAAAAATAGTCTTTTTTAACGTTTAAGCTGCAGCAAACAAACTAGGTAACTGCTGCAACAGGCTAGGGCTGATGTGCTGGCCTCACTGTTTCCTACGTAACGGTCTGTATGACCAGTGCAGGAAAGATATCTAGCCTGTTATATATAGCCTATACCTTGTTAGTCAGGTGGTTCATACAACAATGTGACTAAGAAAGAAAGCGACATGTTTCCGAATGGTCAGGTCAGTCCTGACCCGTTTTTCCAGTATAGTGATAAAGGACGTATACCTAATCAATATTTTCTCATCTACTATTATAGACTAAAATAACGTATAGACCAATTTTAAAATCTATCTTTATTGTAGCAATTGTTATGTAATTTTTTGTTTTGATACCTTTATTATTATATTGCTAATTTATTATGATTGATTAATTTATTGATGATGATTTATGATTGATTTATTAATTGAACAAAAATTTGTACGCTTTCGGTCAGAATATGGTGATACTGAGACACAATGTAACATCTGCATTACAAATTTTTACAAATAAATGATATTTCTATTTCGAAAATATCGTTTAGTTTCGTAGGAGCTGCGTTACTACTCGTACCAGCATACCTGTTTTAAGCTAGAAACCACATCTCTAGTAATCTGTCTCCATAGCTCAAATTGCGAGTTAAATTCTCCGGTTCATGTGAACTCCGTCCCAAAAGTTGGCCGCCCCCCAAGGGCTCGTATTTAATTAAAAGCCCTCATTAGACACCGGAAATATGCCTCCCAATGAGCGAGAGGGTTTTCTTGGGGATTTCGTCAGCGAGGACCGAATAAGGCTATTAAAAAGTCTGTTGATTGTAAGTAATTTTTAATGACCTCCTTCCTTCGTCTTAGTTAGGCTGTTATATTTATCTAAGCCTGATTGTAATACTAATACACGTCTATATATAGTATAATAAATTGTTTTTCATCACATTTGCAACCCCCTCGGATTTTTAGGGGGTTTGTATATCAGCCTGGAGCGTCGGTGGCGTCGTGGCTAGGTCGTCGGATTCCCATGCGGGAGGTCCAAGTTCAAAACCATGCAATGTACTAATTATTTTTTCGGTTTTTTCGACTTACGTACCTTTACCGACTGCTCTGACGGTGAAGGAAAACATCGCGAGGAAACCTGCACACTGAGATAACTCTTTATTGTACACAAACAATATAATACAAACTTATACAAAAATATGTGAAACAGTGACTTATCTCTAAGAGAGATCTCTTCCAGCAAACCCCATAAAATGATTTGATTCGTATCAAGGCAGGCGAAGTGTACACCTATATGCTAAATAAATATACCTACTTAATAATATAACCAGGGTGTGAAATGGGGAAGACAATGGCAAACCACCCCATTAAATCTGCCACGAGAGTCGTTATATGTGATTAATCCCTTAGAATGATCACGAACCTCAGCAATGAGGAATACGACTTAGAAGAAGAAGATATCAATCAGCCTGCAGAACAGGGTGTGCATATTTTATAAGTACATGCCTACCATATGGGGCAACAAGTTGAGATTTAAAAAACCAAAAGTATTTAAAAAAAATTTTAAGAGAAAATTTTAAATTTATAATATGCTCTTGTGTACTTTTCTCTGTACGTAGCCACTACTAGTCATAGCAGATCCTAGCGCGTATATATCCGTAGCCGAAACAGGAAGCTTTTCACTAAATCCGTTTGAAAATTGTTGTTATAAGGAATGCTATGTTTCACAACAGACTTCACCAGCAAATAGTAGACAAGACTAACATTCACTTGCGATAAAAGTTTAAATCTTAATTACTATCTCGCGAATTATCTATACTTTAACTTCAGGTTAGCGTTACCTAACCTGAGTTTTAATGGTCAGCGCAAGGTGGACAAGCAAAATAGGCGTCTAAGGTAGACGGTGGTGATATTTAATTCATTTGGATGGAGAGCAGACGGACAAGGGGGCCACCTGATGGTAAGAGGGAGAAGGTCACCGTCGCCCATGGACATATCACCTGGATGCTTTTCAATGCGCTGCTAATTTTGAGGACTTAGATGCAGTACCTCATGTGGTGGTAATTATGCTCTCCCTTATAGGTGGCGGTGGTGGTAGTGGCTCACCAGAGTCATACCATCTTTATTTTAGGTAGAACTGTGTAAAGCAAACTCGCTTACCATCTGCAATTTTTTTATTGTGGTAGTAATGCTCCAAATTCGATACTCCTGTAGTTTTTCAGATTAATCAGTTCTTCATAGGTACATCGTCGTACTTATTTCATATCTCGCTGGTGAGTGAACAGCGGGAAACCTTGATGTAAAGAATATGGCCAAAAGATATATGAAAACCGACGCTGGAATTCGGTTGAATTCTAAACGTTCCAGCGCTTCTATAACTGATAACAACAAGATTCATGACTTCCTTCGATTCGCGAGTCGCAAGCCTGAAGCCAGGATATTCTTACTTATCATTCCCAGTTTACCAGCCGCGTACTCTTGCATAAATCACTCCAGTCACGTCTGGAAACGGAAGCAGCCAGTGCACATCTCTGGAGTGGGGCCAAAATATCTCGGAAGGGAGTAATTAGGGTATTTTTATTGTCTGCAAAATTTAGTAGTGTGACCCGCTTAAGTGATATCACTTTTCATAATTTACGAGTAAGCGCTTTGCACTATTTTTAAAGATAGATAGATAGAAAAACTTTATTGTACACAAATACAGGAATAGTAGCATGATATGTACAAAGGCGGCCTTATCGCTTAAAGCGATCTCTTCGAGTTTGAAGTGTTTGTCTGTTTATTTATCTGTGGCAACATAACTCAACAACCGATTATTCAATTTGGACGCAGATTATTATATTTAACAGAGAATAATCGAGAGTGTCTGTCCGAAAATCGCATCAGAGGTTTCCAAGATCTTGGAGTATATGGATCTTGCTTGATATCACCCATGGGATCTCAGGAACAGTAACTGTTATGTGGTTCGTGTTTGACCAAGGTGCCTTCCTACATCTGCAATCACAAGGATCTGATAAAAACAATGGTAAATCAGAGTTTTTTTAATTTTTTTACTTATACCTAACTCTGCCGCAAAGCAGCGATCGATGCTTGCATTGCTGTGTTACGGTAACCCTTACGGTTAAGGGCGAAAGTGCGGGTTAAATGTTCTTAACCCGAGTTAGTTAACCCTATTTTAAATCGCGGATTGTCTATGGTTCTCATACAAAATATTTCAGGGTTTGCGTTGGTGCAAGACGTTTTTGTGATTTAACCCAGGTTAGGCGCTAACTCTCGGGTTATATCTGAATTCGACTTTAGCGCAAGCCGGCCTAGGGAAGCCACCGTAATTACCGGCACATGAGGCAGTCCATCTAAGTCCTCAAGGTTAGCAGCGCATCGAAAACCTATGTCTAAGGGCAACAGTGACCAGACCATCAGATGGCCAGTTTGCTCGTCTGCTCTCCTCATAAAAAATAAACTGAGCCAAAACATAACACTGGTGCAGAAATAAACCTATTTCACGAAATCACTTCGCTACCAGAATAAAGTAACTCAATATTGGAACTGGCGATTTCCTCGCATGGGCACGGTGCCAGTCGGACGGACCTTTTTACGTCGCCACATTACTGCTCGACGAACTACATTGAAGAGGTATTATCTAGTTAGAGAAGCCACGTACTGGGTTTGTATTTTTTTTCATTGGAGAATAGATAAGCGAACGAGCCACAGATAAGTGGTTGACGCCCATAGACATCTCGCCTCACTGTTCGATGCGCTGCTAACCTGAAGTCTTGATGACTCAGATAGAGCGTTAAAGTGCCGGTAATTACGCTGGCTTTCTTACCCTTCAAAGCGAAACAGAAATGCGAGCATTGTTGCTTTGCGGCAGAAAAAAAGGGTTGTACTAGCCTAGGCTGACTCTACACAGAGTCATATACCATACAACCTTTATTTTAGGTAGGACTATCTATAGTAGAACAAACTCACTTTCATATGCGATTCACTTTATACACTGATTGTACATATTTTTTACAGATATTTTTTATATATGGTCAATTAATAATGGTTTTTCTATTCTATTCTAAAAGGCCAACTTCAACTGACTTAATGAAAAAATAAATCGAAGAGCGACTCGGGAGGTTGCGGCCTAACACTCGCTGAGGCAATTTCGCCCTTAGCGTACTTGTTACACAATGTATACTATTATTTCACATAGAAATGACAAATGAAATTAAAAAAAATATTTAAAAAAATGAAATGAAAAATGACCATCAGACATGATTTCAATATGTTTACCTTTATGATTAGATTCAAATAATATACTGTTTCACAGGTTTTTACTGTATTTTATTAATTACGACCGGTTTCGTTTACACATCTTGAGGTATATTTTTTGTGTAAACGAAACCGGTCGTAATTATTAAAATACAGTAAAAACCTGTGAAACAGTATATTATTTGAATCTAATCATGTACTACAAGTTTCACCAAGTACCAACAACCGCAAGTATTAACCATGTTCACCTTTGACTACATAATTATTTTATCATAATTATAACTGTTTCGGTCACTGTTGTGTGTGAAATAAACGTATTACTTACTTACTTACTTAAATGAAACTAAAAAATTAAACCTGACAATTAGTAAACCTTTATACCTTTGTATATAAAACTGCACTTACCACAACTTAGCAAGAAATAAAAATGTAATAATAATAATGAAATGTTCAGCACAAAATTTCTTGGCATAGTTGTGCTACAATAATTTGTTATGAAAAATTCTTAAACCGCACGGCTCTCAGAGAGCGGCTGAAAAGTTACGATTGTCGCTTCGGGTCGCCCCTGCCGTTTCCAACATCCAGCTTTATAATTCCTACTTCTATCTTGGTGAAAATTATTTTCTAGTATTCTACTGTATATACTGTGTTCTACTGTCTTCTATGTATTAATCTTTGTATACTTTTGTATTGTGTTCATATTAAAAGACTAATACGAGTAATACTCGTAAATATGTAGGGGAGACCGGGTCAAAATCGTATAGCTAAGGATAAAGTCATCTACCTCAGTCACAAATAACGATAGAGAAATCATTCTAGTACATTAATTAAAGAAAATTATAATGTACATAATTCACCAGTTACAAAACAATATAATCAAATAGGAACATAATAATCAAACAAAAACAAAACATCATTTTTTTCCGGTTTTACCCCGGGGGGTGGACAAAACCGTATACCATTGTACGATTTTGTCCCATAAGTCAACGATTAGCAATGCAAGAAAAACATTCAAAAGAATCCATGTCTTCTGGATCCCAACCGGTGCAGCTTTCGTGAGCCCACCCATTGCAAGTGATACATTGAATCCAGTAATCATCTAAACGACTTATACCATATTCTTCACTGCAATATAAACAAAAGTTTTCTTCATTCTTCTTCACTCTCTTTGCCTGCTTATTTTTCTTTATTAATATATAATTAATAAAGACAAATAAGCTTCTTTTAAAATGCTGCTTTCTTTATAAATTTAATTAATGAAATAAATGGACAAAACCGTATACCAATCAACTCGGCCGGTTTTGCCCCGAAGCACAGCACACATACATTCACGCACCACTACATTCACAGGTTTCATTCGCCGGTAATAACATCACGATTATGCAATAAATACACACAATTTAACGTATACAATATGATACTTACCTAGAAATCGTAGAAACTTCAGGATATAGACCTTTTAATGTCACAAAAATAAGATCAGAACACCTAAAAATCTTTTTTTTTCGATAACTTGATAACGCCGGTGCATGCACTGACAAGTATTTGCTGATGAATTAATCCTATTGGTCGCCACCTACGAACGGTGCGCGAGCGGGAAATTTGAATTCGTTTCGGAGATATCAATGCTATACGGTTTTACCCAGGTAGACGGTTTTGTACGGGTCTCCCCTACCACTTTTCATGTGCCAGAAAAAATTCAGCGCCCGAAGAAATGTTCCGCCCTGGAATAACAATAACTACAAAATGAAATTGTGTAGGTATGTGTGAAGAAAAATGCTTAAAATAATTAAATATTTTCGAATTTTGAAAAGTTACTTTAGTTACGTATAAGTTTATGCAAATATTAATATTAATTTTATGACGGTTATTATACCGATTGGGCCTTTAGGATAAGAATATTCTGTTGTAAATATTATATATCTAGGTGTTTTTTAAAACCGAAACATAAACACTGCCGGATTTTACTTATCCCAAATTTTTTATCTTTAGTTTTTTTTCTTATGAGTCTAAGTTTAGTTTTAGCTTTAGTATTATTGTAGATTTATCAATGCAAATAATATACAAGTAGACTCTCAAAAAACATAAGTAATCCAAAATTGGTATTCCCAAAAATTATAGCCCAAAAAAGAAAAAGAAATAGAAATATTTATTTGCAAAAATACACAATAAACTTATATAAATAGTTCTTATAATTTCCCTTCATGCAGGTGTATAAATTATTAATTAAATTAAATTAGGTATACGTAGGTTTTGTACCTATCTAATCTTATAAATTCTAAAAATTCGTCATGAAACCATGCGGTAAACGACCCATGATAGGTATAATTTTTTACACCTTAACTAATTAACTCTTTATTGTACACAAACATTATAATACAAACTTATACAAAAAAATATGTGAAACACAAAGGGCGTGACTTATCTCTAAGAGAGATCTCTTCCAGCAAACCTCATAACCATTACCTTTTGTTGTAATTTTAAATAAGATTCTGTCAGTACAAATTTTTGGGAGTTGAAGGAAAAACACATAACTCACAATATAACAGAACAAGTTTCTACAACGATTAGTAAGTCTGTCAATCACTAACAAGGGAGCAATTACTCATGTGCACTCATTCCGTCCGTACTCTGTACCGTCGTATGTACTCCAATTACCAGCTGGTTGCCTAATAGGCAGGCTCCAGATACAGATCCAGGACGCGGCAGAAGATCATTACCCCCAAAGACATTTTAACAAACTGGGATTTTTTATTTTACCAAGAAAATAGTGGCACGTTACATTAATAAAAAAACCTCGAATCATAAGCAACTAAGTAATTAATGTATCTGTTCGTAATTCCAATGTTTATTTCGCTTTTCTTGGATAAATGTGGGGTAGATGTGACCGGACCGAATAATTATTTACGGCTACCTGCTTTTTTCGTATTTTGTCGTCGAGTGACAGCTGTCACCCCACTGCGTCCCAGTCGCACGACACCCACCGCGCCGACCGCATACATTTTGTCGCGATCGCAAATCAATACCTTTTTTTTGAGAATTGTGATCCAGGATAATTTTCATCATTGCCTGTGCTCACCACCGTTATTCTCATCCGCTGATTCGTAACCATTTTTGGACGACGACCCTGAAGAACGGAATCAAAGTAAGTGGTTTTAAATCATTATCTGCGACCGTTACGTTCTAACTACATTCTATCCAACTTATTCTTTCAAATTTCATGCAGTCCACTATTCTTTCCTTCAGTATCTTTTGTATTTTTTAACAGAATTCAAATGACAAACATATTTCTTTGTCATTAAAACAAACTTTCTTCAGGCATTGCATAAAGTAAAAACTAAAATAAAGTAGACTTTAACGAGGTTTTAAGCATTGTTTTATTCAAATACTTTACTTTTGAAGCTTAATTCCTAATAAAGAATCTAGACCTATATCTGATTAGTAGGTTAGGTACGTAGGTTGGCACTGTACTTTCTTTATTTCAGAATTCTGATTTCAATTTCATACTCTTAAAACGGTTTTATTGGCAAATATGTGTATTAGCTTAATGACTAAACCGAATGAAATTTATCACGTTTATCCACAAAATCTTACGGCAAAAAGTGGGAACCTATGATGAAGGTGGTTCCTTTGTCTACCCCCTCGGGAATTATGGACGAGAGAGTTATGTTATGAAATAATATTTAATTTTAGGCACTAGATTTCAGATGTGATGCCATCGAAAATAGACAATCACAGACTTCACTAGGTCATGCGATCTCCCAACTGACTCCACCACTGTCTAGATAGGGTATGTACCGGGAGTGTGTACCTTACGCTGATACAGTAACTTTTCAGGGGGGTTGTGACCCCCACTGACTCCGTCCCTGTATAGCCAGCTAGATAATGTTAAGTGTGCTCCGAACGCTGACACCAGGATATATCGAGCCACTTCCATCGGGTGCGATCGTGAGCCCAATGTGGGTTTCAATAGATCGATATTTGACACTGAGTTATTCGGAACGATTAGGAAACTGTGTAATAAAACTCGGGAAGGAATAAAGCGTCAGTGACCTAGTGGCTGGTCGCGTGCGAAACCATGTAATGCCATGTACTAATTTTTCGGATTTTTCGAAGACTAACGTAGGTACTCGTACATTTGACGGGCCAGCTGAAAGCCAGCGCTGTGGCTTGCCTCAGCATTATACTCATACTCATACTCATACCATGAGCTGAGCTGGTGTACCCTTTTTGGCACTGTACCGCACCGGATGTTTTGCTTTGTATTAATCTTTGTAAACTTCTGTATTGTGTTCTATATTCTGGTGTTTACAGTGTTAAACAAACGATTTCAATTTCAATTACCGGCAGCTCTAATGGTGAAGGAAAACATCGTGAGGCAACCTGCATGCCTGAGGAAAAAGTTTCCGAGGGCGTGTAAAATCCACTAATCAGCACTGGGCCCGCTCGGTGGATCATGGTCCATACCCCCTTGTGTAAGGGGATGCCTGTGCCCCAACTGTGGGGACGTTAATTATAGGCTGAAGAGATGAGATGGGGTATTCCTCATAAATGTAGGAAAACTTAATAATTAGCGTAAGAAATAATTAAGTAGGTACACTTATAGTTTTACATCTGTGTTATGGAGTTAACTATGAAAAAATAGTACTTATATTGCGAGGGTTTTTATATGGCATACCTAAATACTTACTTTCTTATGAGACGTTATATTTTTTATGAAAACAATATCTTTTCAATTCAATGTGTCGTAATCGTAAACACACGTTTAATGGCCATACAGGTGTTTTATAGCTTAATAAGAGGAACCTATATCATAAAAATGAAAAATAGGACAGTCGATAAGCACTTCTTTTCATTAAGGAAAAGACCCGGCCAGGGTAGGGTCGTAAACCCGACCGCCTTAAGTTAGAGGCACCTAGGTATACGATAAGTAAATAAGTATAGAAGTGAATCTCCGTAAGCATTCTCCGCGCGACGCTCTTACATAATCACACTACCTACTATACCTACTACATGGGGCGTATAGTGCAACCGCTACTTCTTTTTAGTCGTATATTGTTCCTCGCCGATGAGGGTTATGATCATTCTAAGAAATTAACCCCATAGAACGATTTTTTTGGCAGATTTAATAAGTTCGTTGCCTGGAAGAGATCGCTCTTAGCGATAAGGCCGCCTAAATTGTATTCCCTATTTCCTTTTCTATCTTTTGTTTGTTGTTTTCTATTTGTACAATAAAGTGTATTTTACTTTACTACGTTAACCATTGTCGTTTCACATACTGGATATGATAAGGTTATGCAAGTTTTGTCACGTTGTTTTCCTTCACCATTAAATAAATAAATATAAATACTTAAGTCTTCGAAAAAACAGTGACTTGTCTGGAATAGAACCCAGATATGCCCAGATTGATTATAGCCTGGAGTACAAGCGTCCGATTCCAGTTCCAGTCACCAAGCGCTGAGTTCACGTGGGGGAGGGCGGTACGCATGTGATTGGTTGCAGAGATCAGAACCGGGGCTGGAACTGGACGCGTGTAGACCAGGCCCAAGGGCGTCTGGTGTCGTAGCCACTACGCCACCGACGCTCGACCGCTACTACTGAATCCCGCCCGTCACGCCAATGTAATCGATGGCGCAGCATGCGAGTGTATAACTTCCTAACTTCCTCGCGCAGGGAACGCTATATACTAAGTTCTGAGATTTACTTCTGTTCTTGTTTATTTTTAGTATCAGTATTTACCTACGCTTTTTAGTTGCCCTGCCGACCACGCCTTTCGACGCCGCCGTATCTTCTTTCATTATGAGAGCAATGCCGGGAGCGAGCCTCTAATTACGAACTGATTGATTCTCCACTCAGAATTCCATTAAATTTGTTATACCTCTTACAAATATGAAACTGGTTGGATATTCGTAGGATCTAACAGGAAAGACTTTCGTATGAATAATATATTCTTTATATTTCTGCAAATACGTTATAAGGGGCCATTAGAAACTATTAAATTCAAACAGCACTTTCAAAATTATTTATATATTTAAAATCTTTTTTCATAAAATCAATAATAAATCAAACATTTTAGAAAATTTACAAAACATCAAATCAAATGAATGATACAAAATATAATTATCTTGTGTTCATGGACTTTGAACCGATTTCTTTATATAATTTATGACTTCTTCTTTTAGATTTACGCATGTGACCTTAACGAAGCTTATGACTCATGTCACACGATGTCACACTTTGTTGACCCCTCCCTCCCCCCTGGATGGCCCCTAACACGCAGATTTACACTATTTCAATTCTATTTGTATTTTATTTCTATTTGGGCGGCACAACTGTCAAAATTCACGCAAAGGATTTCAGTCGCGATGAATTTTTTTGATTCGATTCAATTAGTTACAAACGATTTTTTTTGGTGAAAAATGTCCTTTCGACGCAGAACGCCAAAAACGCAAAACGCCAAAAACGAAAATTTGTACGCAAAAAGCCAAATTCGCAAAATGCCAAATACGCGAAATATTTGGCGTTCTGCGTTTTTGGCATTCTGCGTAAGTAAAGTTTTAATTACGCAGAACGCCAAATATTTCGATTTTGGCGTTTTGCGTTTTTGGCGTTCTGCGTTTTTGGCATTCTGCGTAAGTAAAGTTTTAATTACGCAGAACGCCAATTATTTAGTTTTTGGCGTTTTGCGTTTTTGGCGTTCTGCGTCGAAAGGAAAAATGTGTCTGCAGCGATTTTCAAACGGAATTTAAGACAGCCAAAATGGCGTCGTTTACTGACACCGTTCGTGACACCATTCCACACTTTCGCGCCGTAATTTGCTCCAGTTTTTACGAACACAATGACGAGAGCGTCAAATTACAAACTGATTTGTTACAAACTGAGTTGTGTTACGCTCTCGTAAAATGTGTTTTTAATCACACGACCCATGACAGTAATCAAAATTACATTCGTTTACTTGTAGCACAGAGTAAGTATTATATTTGCTTGTTGAAACTAGTTGGATTGAACTAAATATTTATAGGACTCTCAATTTGTTTTAAAGACAAGATTGTTTTCAATCAAAACTATTTTATTTGTGGGGTCAGGTACAACTTACGAGTATACTTCATCTTGATCACGATACTGTTGCGTTGTGATCAACATTTGTAAACAACTGTGATATCAGTATAGATCGTCTGTTGTCGTAGTTAATTACTTTTATATGAATGAACAAATTAATTAATACTAGTACACTTTATTGAAAAAAAACTATATCAAACTAAAGTCTATTAACAATGGATTCACTGGGCAAAACAGTTTCGATTTACATGGCATTTCAAGCTCAAGGGTTAGGTTAGTCAACTTAGTTGACAGAGTTTATTTAGGCTGGAACTATACGACGAGGGTTTGGTTAAGGAACCGCTTCCGGCCGTGTAATAAACTGCATTCAAACTCATGCGTTGCGTTGAAACCTCGCCCACTCGGTTCAGGAACCGAGCAGGCCGGTTCCAAGTGGAACCGTTGTACGTGTAGTCGACAGCGCATTTTTGTTTGAGTTTATATGAAGCACCGGTTCCATGGAACCGTCGTAGGAACCGTGGTCGTGTAGTCCGAGCCTTAAAGTCCACACCCAAACTGATTGCGGGACAGCGGGTGTTTTTACATATAAAATAGGAAATGTAACACAAACGGAAGCAAACGGCAATCTGCATACTCTGTTGCCGCGGCGGCATCGTTTGACTAGCGGCGGTGGCATTTAACAGCGAACTTATTTAAGCAAATGGACTTTATACGTACATACGTCTCGTAAAAATGTACGAGGGGCGTAATTGATGTAGAACCGCCACTCCAACTTGACGTGCGATTATTCAGATGTCCGTCGCATGCGACGACCTCGGGCCGCCGCTGGACCGCCGCCGGGAAGTCTGAATTGAATTTGTGCAGCGGATTCTAAAAGTAAATCTAGTCAGGATTTATGCACTGGCGTCACAGGCGAGGTACCCCAGAGGTACAAGACAGAGCGGCGTGGAGAGATCTTGTAGACTGAGGGTCTACAAGATCTCTCCACGCCGCTCTGTCTTGTGCCACCTTCCTAGCTTCACTCCAGCTCAACCCTGCTGCCTTTAGATCACGGTCGACAGTTCTTCACGTGTGTACAGGGCGGCCAGGTTTTCTCTTCCCTCGTGGCTGCCACTCGAACGCGATCCTTGCGGAATTTGTCTTCCCTCTTCGTAGCATATCCAGCACCATTCGCGTCGGGCAATCTCCGTGGTCGTTTTGCGTATTGATCATTATGCGTAATTAAGATCGGTAATTATCGATAATTAATTATGCGTATAAAAAGTGGAAACAGTAGACAACACATTTGTCGCTTTAACTTATTAGCAACAGTGTTCCACCGAGTATAGCTTGATGTCTCTTCCGTTGTACAGTGAACTGTGACCCAATTCGCCTAAATTACAACGTTTGTAGTTCTATTTCTATCCAATTTCAATTTAGTTTTCGTTCCAATTCTATTTGGACACCAAATCGCATTCTGCTGACGCATAACTCTACTACTGCCACCTTTCGATTTACTATCGATCGGTGGTACCTCGGGAGGAACTTATGTTCGATCGTTATATTTGACAGTTAAAGCGTTTTGTTACCGTTCAACTGCGATTCAGTATTAACTAAACGTTTTATTAGAATGCACAAATACGTTACTGTTCGATCGATCGTTAACTCGACCGGAACTTAACTGAAATTGGATCGTTAGTGGATAGTAGCATACGAAACACGTCATAACGATGCAGTTTAAATCTATTAAGAAGAGATCTGTCCTCCGAGATACAGGAACTTCCTAGTTTGGAGGTCAGCGCTTATAGTAGGATAACCGGTTGCTCACTAATTTTATTTAGTTTAATGTAACATATGTTAAGTTCCTACTCCACTGTAATCTTACCGCACAAATAAACTATTCTTATTCTTATTTAGTTACGTCGAATTTAGTGGAATCGATCTCCTGTACGTTAGAACTGAACGTTAGTTTTTTTTAAGAACGGGTGCGGAACTCTATCATGTGCATGTCCGACACACTCTTAGCCGTTTTTTGGGATAGAGACTTCTTAACGAGTTCCGTGTAATACATAGTCTGTGGCTGGTGGATTAAGCTATGGTAACTATGTGGTCATACTGAATTTTGCATGAAATACTGTGGCGATTCAAGCGCACCGTCGCTTGAAATAGAGAATGAACAAGGCTTGAGTATAGCTCTCCATTTTAAAACTGAGTAGTAAACTGAGTTTAAATTATAAAACTATGCACGGTTTTTAATTTTGTAGTCGGCTAACCGTCAAGAATCAGTATAGGATAGAACCTTGTCATACCAAGACAGTGTAGTATTTCATTTATTCATTTATTGAAAATGCATTACAATGTCATACAGTACGGAGCCAAAATTGGAATTGTAGTCAGTCATACGTGAGAAGTTATTATGTCAGAAATTAAAATTATGTAAATCTAATAATAATTAAATTAAAGTAATAGGGATAAAAATAAATTAAAATTGAATTACTATTACTATGTATAATTATTACTATGGTATAATGCGGTGGCCTAGTGGCTAGGACGTCGGACTCCCATGCGGGAAGTCCGAGTTCGAAACCAGGCAATGCCATGTACCAATGAGTTTTTCGGTTTTTTCTAAAGACTTACGTACATTTACCGCCTGCTCTGATGGTGAAGGAAAAACATCGTGAGGAAACCTGCACACTGAGATAACCAGTGAAATGGAGAAGGCAATGGCAAATCACCTCATTAAATCTGCCACGAGAGTCGTTCTATGTGATTAATTCCTTAGAATGATCACAACCCTCAGCAATGAGGAAAACGACTTAGAAGGAGAGAATAACGGGTTTATTACTTACGTACCATCCCAGGCTCACTCTGCACAAAATCATACTACCCTCGTACCTTATATTTAAAGTACATAACCTTCCTATCAAACATAGAAGTAAGTAAGTAAGTAATACGTTTATTTCACACACAGCAATGACCGAAACAGTTATAATTATGATAAAATAATTATGTAGTCAAAGGTAAACATATTGAAATCATGTCTGATGGTCTGCTGCTGTTGTGAAAAGGGCCTCAACTCAGCTTATTGCTGCAGACAAGAATGCCTACAGCATATCTAACATATCGTACCGTTTGCTTGCTTGCTTATCGTATGGTTAGTGGCCAACCTATTTATTTGTCAGAGTTGTTCAGGCCGCCCGTAGGCCTCTGACATGGCTTAACGACTGCTGTCGAACGACAACAACCGGGACCGACTGCTTATAACTTGCTTTACGAGACACGGAGGAGCTCAGATGAAAATATGCCACTAGCGGTCACCCATCCAGGTACCGACCGCGCCAACGTCGCTTAACCTGCACGATCACTTTCGGACCGTGCTCGCAACTAGGCTACGAGCTCCTCAATTACTCGTACCGTAATTTAATATGTATTTAAACAAGCTTGACTCAGCAGCAGCTGTTCTCTTAAAATTTGATAAAGTTGAGAGGTTTCAAAGCAAACATAACTTTGTTTATAAACTTCGTTTGTAAGCTTCTAATTATACGTTAAGGTGAGCATTAAACCATAACGTAAGTATTGTAGAACACGAAATTAGGAGTTCCGACTTGGTCCATTAAATAACACTTATACGTATTTCTTTCTACTGGAGTAAGTCTGTATAATACTCTAAACTATTGTCTTTCATTTCATTAATTTTGCCATAAATCGCGTGTAGGATATTATAGGTCTTATAAATACGTTCTACATACGTGCCAACACAATTATAACCAATGGGTGTAGCAAAAAAAATATATTGATTATAAAATTAAATATAAATTAAGTCATTAATAAAATTAATCATTTTAATTTATTTTTATTTCGTTTTTTTGGTACTTACAGCACAATTAAACATGTGTATACAGTATTTAAAATTTATGGTGTAGCTATACAAACTAATATCTAGCTCGTTAGCACAATGCACCAGGGGCAACACAGTCAGTATAAAATTAATCCTATAAGTAATCAAATAAATCACAATAATCTCTATTTATGAAATCAAAATGTCAAATCATATTATTAATTACCATAATGTCAATCATATTGTAAATTCCGTTTTAAGACAAACTACACAGAACAAATCTTTTATATAAGTAACCAAAAGAAACAGTAAAGAGGCTAAGAAAAACAGACAAGCGGATCTCCTGAAGGTAACGGTAAATGTAAAGGTAGGTCACTGTCGCCTAGAGACACATGGTTTTTAACTATGTATGCGGTTATTCAATTTTTTTAATTTACAACTATGAGGAGAACAGATGAGCGAACGGGCTACCTGATGGTAAGTAATCACCGTAGTTCAGAAACATCTCACCTCACTATAATGTTGTTAGAGGGTTGTCGATGCACTGCTAACCTTGAGGACTTAAATGGAGTAGGTACCTAATGTATTAAACCAGAACCATCGGAACACAGCATAAGAATTCAAGCATTGCTGCTTTTGGGGCAGAAAAAGGGTGGTACCACCCACGGCTGATTGTGTACGGAATCATACCACTTCCTTTTTTTTCCAAAACCACATTTACACTAAAAACCAAACAAAAAATACAAAAGGACAAAAACCAGATTGACAGTGTTCTTAGATTTTAATATACAAAGCAGACGACCCCAACGGCGGGCGTGAAACAACGAATGACTGTTGAGGAAGCAAGAGAAGCGTGCTAAGATACGTGGCACTCCATTCTGTCTGCCTACGAGACATTGCGTGAAAGTATTTATGTACGTATGTACAAAACGACAATACTGCTCTATTTATTGGAGTGCCTATTATTAACAAGATAACCACATACAATAACGTACTTAGATAGGGAATGTATTATTGTAATGTTTCGATAAAATAAGAAAATATGTTTATCCGTTGTGAAACCACAAAACGTAAATAAGAACAGTAAAAAGTTTCATATAGCATGGCGTCCGCTAAAGGACTGATAAATAGACCCCGTTATGGTGTAAGTAAAAACACAAAACAGATATGGGGAATCTAGAAGACGTATTCACTGTTAGTATATTAAAAAAATAGTTATGAAAAGAGCCTTAAGGTACTTACATAATGGGGTAGTTTCCAAGTGTTAAATAGTGTTTGAAATGCCTTTTAGTCATAAATTGATGGTCAAATGTGAAACATAATTAAAATTCGTTGAAAAATAAAATAGCTACAGGCAATCAAAAATCAGAACGGTAGACAGAAATAGCAATAAGTTTTATGACGTAACTGTTCTCTAGCGCCATACATGCAAGTCCTGGCTGCATATAAAGGACTGTTTCGCTAGAAAAGGACACAGCATCTGTCCAATACTATCTTTGACCAATAATATCTTTGATGTTAGTTGAGATATCGAAGATTTTAGATCCTTCTTTAGTATGTCCATGTAAGTTGATTGATGTAATAAAACAAAATAAGGTTAATACCGTAACACACAGCGTTTCGTATTCAGGGCGACTCTCAACTTTACATTGTATCGCGAGCTTCAATCCAGCCCATGTAAACGATGAAGGTGCGGGGCGTGTGATTGTTTGTGTAAGTACCTTGTGCAAGAACGCTTTGTTTTTCTGTGTGCGATATGTGAGTGTGTTTGCCTCGAAGAAGTCTTATTACAGTTAGGTTAGGTTACTAAAAAAATCTCTACTGTTCTTGTTTATATTGTGGTGAAACGAACGACGTATCCCATATAATGGGCCACTATATCCGGCCTTACACCCTCAAGGGATTCCTTAGTCTGCTGCTGTTGTATCAGACGAAAGCCTTCGGGTATAACGCGATAAATTGGTCAACCGATGGAATCGAGTGTTATTTATTTTAGGTCAACTTCACTTCACAATATATTCGAACTGCAAAACTCATTTCTTATCAGTGTATACCCAGTCGGGGGGCTATTCGGGAGCAGTCTAAGATAAGTTGGGTATTAATAATAACGTAACTCTAGGTTTTTTATCCCGCATATCCCTTTTCATCATTTTATTGGTGTTAACACTTTTTAAAATACACACGAATCAGATAAATTATAACACCTTTTGAAGGTAAGATAAAATTATATACTCGTACATGAATCCAAAAACCGGCAAGTTTCGTTCTGAATAAAAAAAATTTTGTTTTTCTCTAATATCATAAATATTTAGACTTCGTTTTATTTTTCCCAGAATACATATGACACCACCATCGGCACTAATTATTTCTTGCGGCCCCCTAACGACACCCCGACCCAGATGTTTTATCGTAAAAAAAAAAAAATTCACAAATATTATAAATTTTTGAACTTCATTTTATTTTCCCTGTAAAATATAGGATATTATCAAGGTTCAGATTTTTCGGCTTGCAAACTTCGGGGATGGGGGGAGGGGACAAAATTATTTGCAAATTTATTTTACTAGATGCCGGAAAGTATGTTCTACTACTATGGCAAATTTAAAGTCGATAACTTCAGTACGATAAAAAAGTTGTGACAGTCGGACACCGAAGTCTCACCATAAGGGTTCCTTATATACAAAACAATACACTAATTTATTAAATTAAGGATTGACGTCATTAACAATTTAAGCCCCATATAATGTATGCGCAGCTGATTGGCGAGCTTTTAATTAGTGCCAACTCATTTCTTCATGTCATTTCTTGCTGCTCCGAAAATTATTATATGATAAAAATTAATATTATACTACCCGATAAAAATTCTTTAACTAGCATGTAATATGCTAGTCCCCCCACTGCGACTGCGGCGCGGAGTCCCAGACCGTCGAGCACATCACGCGCGAGTGCCCCCTGCGAGCATACGCCGGTGACCCTGACGACTTCATCCTACTAACCTCAGACGCCGCCGAATGGCTAAGAAACCTGGATATTTGGTTGTGACATATCGCAGTACCTACTGTTATTGTATATTGTGTATAATTCCAACTGCCATACGAATAAATAAATAAAATATGCTAGTGAAAGTATTTTTAGATTTGGTCCAGTAGTTTTTGATTTCTGAAACTGGATGTTTGAGATTTTATTAATTTTCTTGGCTACCATTTTGAAAGTTTACGCCAATAAGTTCCACCCTGTTGTGATTTGTGTCGGTTTTTACTTAAATCCAAAATATCTGACGATTGTAATAATTCTATGGAATTAACCACAACTTTCCCGTTGCATTTTACATAAATTTAACAATCAACTCATTCCATTGTTCACTCAAACAGTTGAAATCTTTCGTGTAAAATAAAATAAATGCGGGCATATTGTTAACACTGAAAAATATCCCGAGGGATTTATTGTAGCGTTCTATTTACCTTCAATGACTGCTGTATGTTTGAAAATATGGTTATTTTTCCGTGTGTAGGAAAACTATGAAACTTTTCAGCTGAAGTTTTGAATGTGAGGCGAAGCAAAACTTCGCCTAGAAATTCGTCCAGAATTTTGTTGATGTGAATGTCAAATTGGTTTAATGGTCGATCTGGATATTTATTTCCGGTTGTGGACCTTAGTATTAGATATTTAGATTTTATTTTATACTTTCATCATCATCAGCAGCCTACTCTAGTCCACTGCTGGACATAGGCCTCTCCCAGGGGGCGCCTGTGTTATCCATGGGAGGAAATGCCATAATCGCCACGCTAGGCCTGCGGGTTGGCGATCGCAGTAGCCGGGTCGCTTGCCCCGATGACGCTGCTGCCCGTCACCGTGCTTCTGGTATTTTACCCAGCCAGAATTTGAGTGGTTAGACCGCCACTAGTCGGTCGCCAGGGACTCGTTCGTTAATCGGCAGGATGCACCACGTGCAGGTGAGTTTGACATTTGGAGGTCTAGATGTTGGTGACCCCCCTTACATCCCTTACATTTTATACTTTATTCAATTCAATTCAATATTTTTATTTTTCGGATAACTTGATCCATTGTGTTAGTGTACTTAAAAACTATGTTAGTAAATATATTCAGCAAAAATTACGAGTTTTTACACTTCGATCAGATGCTGGGATAAGGATAGGGGAATCGTATTTATCCGTAATCGTATAATCGTATTATGACGTACTCGTAAATACATACATAACTTCATTCTATAATATCTCTTCATTTGCGGGGTAGGCAGAGAGAATGGAGCGTCACGAATCTCTGTCTTGGCACGCCTCTCTTGCTTCCTCGGTGCACAAACTACCTTTTTCTACCAAAATTACTCCACCAAAGGGTTGTCTGGAAGAGATCGCTCTTAGCGATAAGACCGCCTAGATTGTATTATTCGTTTCGTACGCACTGTAACACACTAATTTTGTGCAATAAAGTGTATTCATTAATTCCTCTACATGAAGTAAATAGGTAGAGCTTATATCTAAAATACCGATTTTTTCCAGCTCGACCTGTCTTTCTGAATCTTTGACGTGAAAACCGAGGAAAAAAGACAATTGTTAGTTTGGCATTAGATCTAATAATATTTTTTATAAAGAATCTTCGATGAAAGAAAAAATAGTCACCCGGGCGTTCATTCCTTTAAGAGTAGACGACAAAAATTTCAGTAAGTGTTCCGTAGCCCCAAGTGTCACCGTCGCCGATGGACATCTCATCTCACTTCACTATAACGTTATTAGAGGTTTTTTGATGCGCTGTTGACATTGAGGATTGTTGTTGTTGTTCTGCGCTATTTTGTAAAACCTGCTTCGTTTCGTGGTGTATTATTTATTCTTACAGTAGGTATGACATTGGAAATATACGATTATTACTCTACAAAGTTGTTTACAAGGATATTTATCTATATTACTACAATAAAAGTAGATCAAACCGTGATACTTTTGAGCTTCAATTTAACAGTATGAAACTGGAAGAATTGGAAGATTATCAGCCCGCCGAAACCATGATAGTAAGATGGGGTCTAATTAAAGTTGCAGGGAATCCTAAGACAATGTTTACGCGATGAAGTGAAAAAAATAATTAAAGATGGCGGTAAAAAAATAAATGTAAATTATGTGGAGCTGGGAATTTAAAGACAGCCATGGCGAGGCCGAAGGCCGAGCTCCACGTAGGGCGTAGCCTCCAGGCGTCCCCCGTCTTAAGGTCTGAATTTCTTAATTTTCTCAGCCATTTCAGATGAAAATTGGATCAGCGGTTCTAAGATCTTGGAATATCTTGGCGTGTTGGAGTATGATGGGATCTCTGGAATGGTAACAGTTAGGTGGTTAGAGTTTGAGATCAAATTTGAGTGTGACCATCCCACATTTGGAACCTTGAGGATCTGATGATGACCAGGAAAAAGTAAGGAGGTCTCCAAACGTCGTACGTCGGGGGTTTCTTAAATTTTTAATTTAGAGTTATCAAGAAATATTTTTGTTTCGTAATTGTCAAAAAAATCCTACGGGATAAGTCCTTAGGGCCACAGATATTTCCAAAGAGTATGTGGAAAAATTCTACTGTCCACTTTTTCAATGAATGCCTTATGTGGTTATTACACATGCAGTATACGGTATACCGTATCGTAATCGTAGTCTATAGACTACGATTTAGTCGACGATTAGACAGCTCTTATTACTGAACGTACTGAAAGCTATTTACACTTACAATGATTCAGTAAGACTACATGCAGCATAGTGTAATAACCCCATTAACGTCGAAGAAATGTTTTTTTTCCAGGAGTGTCGCTAGTTTCTTTCTTGGAAACTGTAAGCAAGGAGATGGGATGATAATGCCAACCACAATCTGATTTGCAAATTGAATACAAGTAATGTGGCGTAGTGATGGCGCCTCGGAGCCCCTCGTTATGTTAAGCACCTCTACTCCGGGCTCGATACATATTCAATGAACGCATTACAGCGCAGACTGTTTATAACGTCACGTCATGGTTTTTTGTTTGACTTAAAATTGAATATTAGTACTTACCGTGTAGCCACGGACAGTGCGTCATATTTTTTTTTAAAATTAATGGCATTTGGTATTGTGTTTTTTTTGGTTTTTTTGTGCGTCATTATTATACATTATGCACCTCAACATAAACCTTAAAAAAATACTTACCTCGAATAAACCTTTAGTGCACAGACTGTCAAATAGACTATCTTGTTCTTTCTGTCTTGTAAGGGGCTATCCATAAATTACGTCACACGAATTTCATGTTTTTTGGGGGGCCCCCCGTCCTTGTCACAGGTGGTCAGGTGGTGGTTCTGAGACTCAAAGGGATGACGTCACATAATTTGCAATTTAAATTTAGAAATTATTAAATTAAAACAGCACTTCCTAAATTATTTATATATTTCTATTTTAAATATTTTTTCATACATTTTAGACAATTTACCAAACATCAAATCAAAGGAACGATACAAAATTTAATCATGTGTGTGTCTTCAACCCATTCCAGGTTGAGATTGATTAAATTTTGTTCCATCCATCCATGAACTCTTCCTCCAACCCATCATCTTGAACCCATTCCTTTATATTATTTATGACTTCTTCTTTTAGATTTACGCATGTGACGTCACGAAGTTTATGACTCGTCTCCCGCCCCTCGTCACACGATGTCACATTTTGTTGACCCCCTCCCGCCCCCTCATCGTAATCTATGGATGGCCCCTAACTACGAATACATTATGACGTCATAGATTCTACAATACAAGTAAGTTGGCATCTAGCGGATACCTCGCCATCATTATGGATTATGCTAAACTCCTCGACTCTATAGATATTCAGAGAACGTAATATATTAAAGTTAAAAGCGTCACAGGCGTAGTGGCTAGGACGTCGCACTCCCATGTAGGAGATCCGCGGGTTCGACACCATTTAACATCATGTTATGTATCAGTGAGATTTTCGGTTTTTTTAATGACTTACGTGTATTATTTACGGGCCAGCTGAAGATCAGCGCTGTGACTTGCCTCAGCACTATGCTGAGCTGGTGTACCCTTTTTAGCACTGTATCGCACCGGATGTTTTTTGCTGCATGTATTATATCTTTGTATACTTCTGTATTGTGTACTTGCTCTGGTGTTTACAGTGCTAAATACATGTTTCAATTTTACCGTCTGTTCTAAAGGTGAAGGAAAACATATTGAGGAAACTTATGTGTGAAATGGGAAAGTTTAACGCGAATAAAATCCATATTCAAATGAATAAATATATATTCTCATTTCAATTGATACCTATCCTAAATCATTTTCCCACTGGGAAACTGGAGCATTCACTAATCATGTTCAGGAATGGCCCACATAAACATTGGAATTCGAGATGTGGTCACGTACGTTTATGAAGATACGATACGATGTGCTCATGGCTGGCAATGAAACACATGTTTCTACTCCCACTAGGTTGTTTTTGTTTTTATAAAATACTTAATAAATCAAACTTATAAACAAATGCAAAACTAACTTAAGTTATACAATTACATATGATTATTTTTAACTTCAACAGGCTTAATAGACATCTTCTAAAGTAATTTACATAATTAATAATTGCTCATTACATCTTGAGATGTGTCAAAGTAAAGTAGGTACTTATTTTACGTTATCTTATGAATATGTAAGCTATTGTATAGTCTTTATTATTTTTATTCTTTCATTTTCATTTTTACTCCCACTAGGTGATACGGTCATAAATATACGGTCAAATATTTTTTTTTATTAATTTAAAAATAATTGTGACATCTTCTTACGAATTTCCTTCAGGTCTATAACGTTCAAAGTATCAATAATACCTACCATTCGCCCTATCATTCTAATTGTCATGTTAAAAAGCCTTGGTCCATTAGTCATTTTGTAAAGTTGGACATTTTGATAATTAGACGTTATGAACCCGAAGGAAATTCGTATGATTTCACAAAAAAATATTAAATTAATTTTTCTAAGCTTAAGCGATAAGGCCGCCTTTGTACATATCATGTTATTATTCCTGTAGTTTTTACTTTTCCTGATTTTGTGTACAATAAAGTGTTTCTATATATCAATGTACAATAAAGTGTATCTATCTAATTACATTTTGTATTGTATTTATTTTTATTTATCCAAACACAAGTTAAAAAATATTTCTGAAAAATGTACGCCAAAAAACCACTTTGGGTTTGTCCTGGCACACTATTCCCTCGTAGGTACGTTGCTTAGCAACTATATTACAGGAAACACCACCGATGGGACTTGAACCCATACGCTTAACGCGTCGGCTTTTACTTTTTATCGGCGTATAGATAGCTTATTTTTGTAATAACGTTTTATATTTTTTTTTCTAAATGTCAATTTTACACTTTTAGGTAGACTTGAAGCCAACATTTAATAAATTAAAAAAAACAGCCTTTAATTCCAACTACTCATACACAATCATTCATAAATTAAGATAAAATTAACATGTCATTATTTCATTAAATTATAGGTATGTCAATATTTATTATTTGTTTCAGTAGTTGCCATCTCTGGCATAGGCCTCCCCCAATTTCCTCCAGTGTTCCCTGTCCCTCACCATTATCGTCCAGGGTGCTCCCATTTTCTTTGCAAAGGTATCGTCCCATCGTTTATAGGGTCTTCCTCTTTTCCTTTTCCCTTCTTTTGGGTACCACTCCGTGACTTTTTTCGTCCATCTGTTATCCTCTAGTCTTAGTATGTGACCCAACATTTAACCCAGTATTAATTCGAACTGTCTATGCTTTTCATACCTACCTCGAATATGTGTTAATTCGAGTGTTAACGATTGGCGCAGACAACCTGAGTGATATTTAAAATAAGCATGTGTCCATGAAAATGTCATGTCATTATATAGGTGATGATCTTATGTATATCGGTTCAGCATTAGGTAAATGCCAGCAGCTATTGATTTAAGGTCGCCTCTATTCCGCTGCATTTTATACTCTTTTACAACGTCAATAAAACCTGTAGACATTTCCGACTTTTATAGGTTATAAACAACTTTTAATTTAAACTTGAGCACGACTATCGCTTTAATTACTGTGCAGAACTTGAAGGTCCATAAAAATGTCATTAAAGCCTCGTCTATTCTTTGATGGTGGAACTAATGGCTACACAGAGCAAAATGAGGAACCAAGCCAGCTTTACAAAAGTATGATAATATTTACAATTCATTGTGGCATTTCCATAAATTATATAGAGCGGGTAATCACTGTATCTTTGCCCTACGTAGTACTATAATATACTGACGTAAGTTACCAATTTTAACAGAGTACTCCCATTAGGTCATGCGCTTACTAGGTCATGCGTGAATTTTTTCACGCTATGTCATGCATGACCTAGTGAGATTAAGTATTTTCTCACTATGTCATGCATGAGTAGGTCAGATTAATTATTTTGTCAAAGTTTTCTCACTGGTCATGGTACGCTGCTGCCTTCCCCAGGCTCGCCATCCAATGGCAAAGACACAATGATTACCCGCTCTATATAATTTATGGAAATGCCACAATGAATTGTAAATATTTTCATACTTTTGTAAAGCTGGCTGGGTTTGAAATTTTGCTGGGAAGTAAATGGGAGTACTTTGTAGTGGAGATGTGATGTCGTAATACAGATGTGCAGGTGAATCCGGTCTTCGAGAATAGCCAACTGCAAATAGGCTCTGATTTCAAATGTAATTCATAACTCTAGCTACCTTAGCCTTGTAGTCATTTGTAGCTACCTTAGTGTGTAGTTGAGTCAGTCAGGTATGGTACCACCCATGACTTTTTCCAGGGTACCACCTATTTACATATTTCTGTCGTGTGTTTCGGTGTGAGGGGTAAGAGAGCAGCGTAATTTTCGGCATATGAGGCACTCCATCAAGTCGTCAAAGTTAGCAGCGTCTCGAAAATCCTCTAATAACATTAAAGTGGGATGAGATGTCGGCCTATTCCTTGGGTGACGTTGAACACTTACCCTCAGGTGACCCATCTGCTCTTATTATACAATAAAAAAATAAAAGAGGCACATGTACGCTGTGCCGTAAAGTTTATGTGTGAAAACATCTTGGCTATCTTTCTGACCTTCCTCATCTCTCCTGTTTACCTACATTTGACTCCAAAATTAGCTTTGAATATCGATGTTACAACGATACTATTTGTTTTTACACATCTACAAAATTGACGAAGTTACTAGTAGTACGTAGTATACCATAAAAGTGTGACACTCGATGTCCGAACCGGTTCCCATACTTCACGAGTTATAAAATGTTTTCACATCAAAAAAAGATAGGGACGTGACCTCGGTGTAACGCTAACAGATGAGGCAGGTAAATCAAGTGGATACAATTTTTTCGGCCCGTTAATCCCGCCCCTAATGACGAGTCGTGCCCAACACTACAATATTACTCTATTACCTCCCGAGAAGGAAAAACAAATAAAGAAAAAAACTTAATCCCGACTACGTTTAAAAAGGTCAAAACAAGTATATAAGTATTAGTGAGCATCGGTGGTCTAGTGGCAAGGACGACGGACTCCCATGCGGGAGGTCCGGGTTCGAAACTATGCAATGCTATGTACCAATGAGTTAATCGGATTTTTTCGAAGACTTACGTACATTTCTAAAACATCGTGAGGAAAACTGCATGTCTGAGGAAATTAAAAGTTTGCGAATGCGTGTGAAATCCACCAATCAGCACTGGGCCCGCTCGGTGGATCATAGCTCTTGTGCAATGGGAGGTCTGTGCCCCAACAGTGGGGACATTAAATAGGCTGATGATGAAGTACATAAGTATTAAGCCCTTCTGTGAGTTCTGCCTTAAATTACTACACGAACGCGGTTGATCAAGGCGAATTCAACGGTACCCATTTTGTTAATATCCGTCTAGTGGTTTAGGCGCTGTGAGGGAACAGACGAACATACATACATAGCCTCCTAAAATCATAACTTTCCTTTTTGCTCCGCGTAGTCGGGTAATTACACCAATTACGAGTACTTTGCATGAAAAGAAAATGAGTCGGAATGTGTTTTGTTTCCGTTCTTAGCCTCAGGAACAATGTTTCTGGTTACAAAGGTAATTTAATTCAGTAATGAATATAGAATGTAAGGGGAAGTTTACTTTGTGAAATCTAATTATGGGAAAAATGTTTTTCTAGATATTTTTAATTCTCATTTATAAAGTACGAGTAATTATACCCACAATTGCTTTTCATACCTTGGTGCATAATTGAAATTCAGCTTAAATACGGGGGTGGGTAGAATAATTCACTTACCATACTTTGTTACACAATATTATATTTGACCGTTATTCTTTATTTATTTCTTTGTAACAAAAATGATGTCTGGTTTACAGGATGTTCCAAAGCACCATTTATTTATTATATTTTATTCAATCTGTGTTGTTTCTACAATCACATCTACAATCATTAAAGTGCCAGGTTGTACAATAAAATAAACGATCACCTTGATATCTACCCACTAAATAAAAATAATTGTATAGTAAACTTAATAGATGGCTACTCTCTTTAGATTACGACAAAACTGAGGCTCTAATCATATAACATAAAATTTTACACACTAAACTCATTACGTTCTTCAGATTATTAACACTTAACTTCCCACACTCACACACCCACTCACCCTATACTACAGATGCACACTTACATCATTACACACTCCCACACAACCTAACACACCCCCACCCATACTCACTCTTACCATTATCTTTACTAAATTCCTTTATGATTAAATTTTCCAAATCCTTTTAGGTTTAGAATATAATTTGTAATTTGCTTGCACAGAAAGTGCGACAGAATCCCGACTTACAAGATACAGGTTTTCGACCTAGTTTGTAAGTCGGAGGTCCTTTTTTTGTGCCCTGTATATGTAAATAAACTTTTTCATTTTTTTTCTGTAAAACCGAAATGTAACTAATATTAGAATGTAAGTAGTTGTTTTACACTGATTTTGTATTGAGATATGTTTATATAGTTGTGCAATGTTGACAGCTGTCTCACCGTCACGTACCGTGTCGTCGTGTCCCCGACCCTGACTGACAACCAGCGCCGCAGCAGTGGCTAGCGTCTAGCCGTATCGTCACAGCATAATGCTGAGTCAGAGACCTTTTTGTCACATATGCATGTGAACTTACTCTAATTCATAGTTACTTACTTTTAAGTAGTGAAATGTAATTATGGTGTTATGTATGTGTATGCAAATAAATTATAATTCATTCATTCACTTTAGTTAAGGGGCTCATAGCCTAGTTGCTAGTTAAACAGCATTGGACGCGGTCAGAACCAGGATGGGTGATCGCTATTAGTACATCTGAGCACCTTCGTACCTAGGAGAACACGTTAAGCTGTCGGTGCTGGCTGATGTCGTCCAAGAGGTAGTCGTAAGGCCATCTCAGAGGCCTACGGGCGGCCTGAACTACTTTGACAATAGGTTGGGCACTAAGCGCACGTCAAAAATAACTTGAGTTGTCTTTTTCTATATACTTATGGGAAAATACTTGTAAATACTACTTATTGAAAATTTTTGTAAACATAGTTAGAAAAACATGTGCTAATGCTTATTAGTATTTCATTTATGTAGAATTAATGACATACGTATAATAATTTAAAAAAAAAACCTTTGCTCCAGGTAACAAAAACTTTAACTGAATAAAAAATATCTTAGGTATTTTCGGCCAGGGGACACTTTGCGGGGGGCTATTTGACTGAAATTATATTATTTTACAAAAAAATTACCTTGACATGATTTTTGACATGTAAATTAATTTTATGAATAATAATTTATAACTACTTATCTTTTAAAACGATATTTAGAAGTTTAAATAAAATATCATTCAATAAATAATAATATCTACTGAATAAAAATACATGCAATAAATATGGAACTACGCAATAAACAAGCTTGAAATACGCAACTGCTATTTCATTTAGCGAGCGTATAGAGGCGTAGAGCTATATGCTACGATACCTCTACGCTTTCGTAGCAATGCTACGTAAATATATTTTTGATTGTTTACGAAGAGCTGACGAGCAAACGGACCACCAGATGGTAAGTGGTCACCATCCCCCATAGACACTATGAAGTAAGTAGAGGGTTTTCGATTCGCTGCTCACCTTGAGGACTTAGATACAGTGCCTCATGTGCCAGGAATAACGCTGACTCTCTTACCCTCCGAACGTATTGCTGCTTTGCGGCGAAATAGGTAAAAGGGTGGTACCACCCCAGGCTGACTGCATTGAGTCATAAATTCTTCAAATATTAATAAGAAGTAAGGATATGATGTTTTGTACCTCTTAGAAACCATTCTCGTATAAAACCCTTTTGTATTTTTTCTCGAATGTTCGACAACCTAGATCAAAGAAATAATAAGATATTAGTATGAGGAAAATACCTACACTTCATAATGCCAACGTCGAGAATAACTTTTTTAACGGAACACAATACAGGGTGTAACAAACACCCCCTTGTAAGCCGAAAGGGGGGGTATGAGATTTTAAACTTACACGATTATACAAAACCGACGTAATTAAGACCCGTTTTTATAGTTAAAAACGAAAGAGTGTTCAGGTGAGGCATTGCGAACACTAGCACCGCTAATCGAAAAAAACAACATATCAATTAATTAAGGTATTAAAAAAAGTGTCTGGTATTAAGGTTCCACGAATGAAGAAGAAATTTTTTAAAATAATTTTGTATTCTCATATTGAAACCATAAGAAACATATTAAGAAGATATTATTTCTTTGTTTCAAACACTTTTAACAGTTTCGCTTTTTGTTGTTTATTGTTTCAATATGAGAACACAAAACATATTTTTAAAAAATTCTTCTTCATTCGTGAATCCTTAATACCAGACACTTTTTTTAAATTCCTTAATTAATTAATTGACACAATTTTATAATTGACATTTTTATTAATTACAGTAATACATAATATTATGTACTTATTTAATGGTTATTATGACTTTGTTAAATAAAGAATAATAATTCTGTAGTTCCTCCGGGAGTGACTGTATTTGTTTTTATCTGCGTGTATACCTCAGTATATGCTGCATATAAAATTAGTATATAATACCTGAGTATATTTTGACGTGTAATGAATATCATCAATAAAATATGTCTATGTCTATTGATATGATTTTTTCTCGATTGGCGGCGCTTGTTCTTCAGTATCTAATAAATAAATAAACAACTTTTGTTATACGACTCGCAAATACATGCACTCTGCCCTCCCCCAACATAAAAATAGCATGTCTTTCTTTGTAACGATGTCGACTTCATCGTCCATATCAACCTCCTTGCCATCAACTTCAACCTCATCGTTAGCGTTTATCTCATCTCATTTCGTATTGGTATCTTTATTTCTTCATTTAAATTCAAAATCATGTTCCCATTCCATTTCCAAATTTCATTATTCCATTAATTTCATTGTTTTATTTGTATTTTGACTTTTTCTATGTATTTTGTCTCGAACGGACGTCTCTCGTTCACTTTTATTTCCTACTACCTATTTTCTGTGTTACTATTTGTGTTCTTTTCCTTAAAATATATTATTTATCAACAAATTCTTCTATTACTTCATCTGCGCACTGTCCTAGAACCCTGCTAGCCGGCAGTAGAGGACAGACTGTAGCATTTTTAACACTTTCTGTACGTATGTTGTGTGAAATAAATTATTTACTTACTTACTTACTTTACTAATTTGTGTGGGCTCAGCCTAAAACGCTGTAATTCTTTATCTGTGTACGTGGTTAGAAATTCTACCCCGGCCGCCAAACGTTGCCGTATTTTCCTCTTTATTGGTATTCTACGCGTAAATCTGCCATCGTCTCACTATTTTCATGATTCCCTTTTCTATTAAATCATTTGGAACACCGACCGGTATGATGTATAAGAGTAAGGGTACAGGTAGGGATGTTTGGAGAGATTTAATAAGTTTTTCTTATATTTATGGTTTTTGTGGGAAATGTCAACTTGTAAAGTAACAAGTTGATATAGTTCTATGAGATTAATTACGAGACTTTTTCGCCGACGCCGTTTTCTTAGGTAAAATGAAGACTTGTACCTTTTTTATAGTTAATTTTAAAAAAATCTAAATTGTGGAATTACGACCTACCTTCTTTGTTGTTTTTTTTATTATTAGGGATCCGTATCACGAAGGGGAAAACGGAAACTTGCTGTCGCTACCCCGTTCGTCCGCCTGCCACGTGGGTCTAGCGCTTAAACGGAATAAGATACAAACTTCAAAATTTGTTTCGTATTGAGCGCGCGTTTGCCTTTAGCGGATCTTCTGGTGTATTCTGTGGCGTTACCCCGCTGACTGGCTAGGCTAAGGCGTTGTGCAAAGTATGCTCCAGCTCTGAGATCCCCCGAGGCAAGACCAGTCTGGTCGAAATTTCTTTTACATTTTTTTTTGTGTCAGACGACTACAGAGCCAAAGTTTCCACAGCCAGTGCCACGAATTCGTAGTGTGCGCTGAGCTGTGAATACTCCCGCCGTTTAAGTGTTTGTTCCTCTTCCGATGCTGCTCGAAGGGCCGCGAGCGGTGCCGTTGACATGAGAAGGAGCCAGGGTGTCCACACAGGTGGCGTCCCACACCAGTGCACGGCCGAGATACCACGATACCGGTGTCGCCCCGTCTGGTCAATAGTCGTCATCTCGCAGCATGCCGCTGGGTTCCAGGGTTGAGGGTATAGAGGCGGTCGTGAGGGCACGCCGGACCTGATCGTTGAGGACCCAGTGGCAGTAGGGACGCCCGGCAGTCCTAATCGTCGCAGTCATATCGCAGTAGCTAACAAATAATTAATAGAATAGAATAGAAAAACGCTGTCTGCAGCACACACACAATTCCACTTATATATTATACAATAATATATAAGTGTATACATATACATATATACTATACAATATAATCTTAAACTAAATTAATAATAATGCACGGCGTATGCTGCAGCACCAAATAGGCCTCAGCTTAGCATAATGCCATACTCTAGAGTAGTCTAGAGCATGGTGCTGATATTCTGCTGTAGCCTGTCGAGGTCGGAGGCGGATACCAAGCGACGATAATCTACATGTAATATAAAGATGTAATATTAAAGATGTAATAATATATGAGATAATAATGAAGTATAGTTATTTATTTTACTGGTCAGGCATGTCAAAGTTTCATTTTAGATATCGTCTAATATTCAACCGAAATTAACAACAATTCAACCGAATATTGATCATCAAAACATCCTACTTAGTTTCGTATTTATTTTGAACGATTATTCCGGTTCTGCATGTCAATATCATAAGTTTAAGACCCTGAAGCAATAATTCCCGGGGGATGAAACCCGGAAACTTGTAAAACATGGTAAAAACTTCTCCCTAAGTTGAATAATGTCATCTTCCGAAAGTTGAGGGGGAAAATATGAGTTTTCCCCTAGTTATTCCTTTATTTATGTTGTAATAACAATATTACAATAGCGTAGTTTCCAAGTAAAAACATTTCATAAAAATTAAGAAATAGTCATAAATTGTTACAACATCGTCATGATGGAAACATAATTAAAATTCGTTGAAAAATAAGATAGCTATGTACAGTCAATCAAAAATCAGAACGGTAGAAACGGCAATAAGTATTATGACGTCAGTGTTCCTTAGCGCCATGTAGGCAGGTCCTGGCTGCATATAAAGGGCTGTTTTGCTAAAAAGGAACAGAGCATCTCTTCAATACTAACTTTAACCATTAATATCTCTTATGTTAGTTGAGATATCGAAAAACTAATTTTAGATCCTTCTTTAGGATGTCCAATGTTCATGTAAGTTAATTGATGCAATAAAAAAATTTAGGTTAATACCGTAGGTATTGTCTTTTTTTGTAAGTGAAGGATATCTGTCTTTTTATTCGTTGGAGGTTTACCAAAATATATTAATAAAAAAGTTTTGTTGGGAAGATGGATAAAAAAAGTCAGTTGCATTATGTGTCCTAAGAGTTCTCTCTCCGTTAAAACACGTAATTGCGCTATAAAGATATGGCCATGAATTATAAAAAAAATCTTCATGCAATTGGTGGTTGTCTCTTATTTTCTATTTATACTAAAGTTTTGTATGTTTTTCAAAAGAGGCAGCCTCGAACTTCTCGAGTTTGGTTTCAGCCACGGTTCGGTTTGCGCTAAATTCAATCAGAAAGCGCTGCGCTGGCTTCAATTGGAGGGAGGCCGGACTGAGCGCATGTGATTGTTTGCAGCGAACCGTACCATGGCTGTACCCGGACTCGTGAAGACAGAGACTAAATGCTCAGTTTGTTGAACTTGTCCTAACCCAACACTTCATCAACATATCGACGGTTATAATTTCAAATGTCGTAAGGGATATATGTTTTGAAATGATAACCGTCGATATTATAGAGGAGAAAAAAATCTGATTTCACATTTTTTATGAGAAATCGATTTTGGGAAATATGTGGAGTCTTTTAGTATAAATGGAGATATTTCAAATTGTGTGCTTTAAATATGTTAGGTATATTTTGATCCTTCTTTTCTTTACACATATATTTTCAATATAAATCGTCTGTTCTGACTTCTGACACATATTATGAGGGTCCGATTGAATACTCCGACCACGAGTTGTACACAGGATGTGTTGAAAAAATTTGACGAAGGATAAAAAATGTGAAAATTCATAAAATTAATTGATCTGTATTTATTGTTTATTTGTTTACTTAAAGATAGATTTAGTATTACTTACTGAAAAGTAAAAATATTTTTTGCTCGTTTATTATATGCGAGGTGAAAAAACATTATATCTTCGATCTGTGGTATGAAAGTGAAAGTGGATGAAAGTTTACGAGTCAGGAAGCTCTGAAATTATTCATATTATATAACATTTTTACAGGCGTTAATTAGTTGTGCTTTTACACAAAGTTAAAATAAACTACAGCGGGCCATTCCTCCATCTTCTGTTGTAATTCTGTGTTAAGCGACATGCGTTCCTGTAGTGAAACGATTTGTATTTTCGTCAACAAACTGACTTGAATTGAAATTGAATTGAATCGAATTATGGACGAGAACTCGCTACTCCCCGTACAGTCAACAGACTTGGCAATACTCCAGCATTGGGCACGGGTCTCCGGACAGGCCCTCGCCGGGTATTTTACAACCAGTTCCGCCGACCGCGCTTCCGTTCCAGTTTCGCCCATTAGACACTCTTTACTTACAGCACTGTAAACTTGAGGAATTTATGTTATAGTTGAGATTTCTATTATTGAATTAAAAAATCTTGAAACAAAAGCTATCTAAAATACACCGGTCGACTTGACCATTTTAACTACGAAATTAAGCCCCGTTTTCATAGTTAAAAATGAATACAATCGACTTGACAATCATCATCAGCAGCCTACTCTAGACCACTGCTGGACATGGGCCTCTCCCAGGGCGCGCCATTGAGCCCAAATTTCGACTTCTCGTCGCTCCATCTAGCAGGGGGCGTCACATACTACGTTTGCCCAAACGCGATCTCCACTCCAGAACTCGTCTACCCCAGCGGTTGTCGATTCTGCGACAGATCACTTGATCACTGTGGCGAAATTATAAAACGCATGAGGTGTGGGTTCAAGACCAACTGGTGGTGTTTCCTTTGTATCGCTTAGTTCATATTTGTAAAATCTTAACACAGGTAAAGTATTTCAGTATTGAATATACAATAATGGGTGTATATTTCAGTCGCAAATGCATACCATTTTGGAATACATAACAATAAATTCAACAGTCGGTAAATGTACGTAAGTCTTCGAAAAATACGAAAAACTCATTGGTAGATGGTACTGCACGGTTTCGAACCCGGATCTAGGAGAGTCCTAGCCACTAGACCACCGACGCTCCCTAGACCACCGACGCTCCACGACGACTGTATTAACGTTTAATTTTTATTTATTAGACAAAAATGCAACATAACAGACAATGATTTAAGGCGTCACATTTGTCAGATTAATTAGAATTAAGAAACGTTATTTGTTAAAGGTAGATCCTGATTCCTCATGATCTCTCTCATATGCATGATGATCCTGATATGATTCTGGTACCATTCTGCCGTAAAGCAGCAATTCTTACATTTCCGTGTCTCGGTTTTAAGGGCCAGCGTAATGGCAGGTTTTCTTTTTGTTTGTTTTTTCGAGTTCAAGGAGGTCCGGGTTCGAAACCGTGCAGTGCCATCAACCAATGAGTTTTTCGTATTTTTCGAAGACTTACATACATTTACCGACTGCTCTAACAGCGAAGGAAAACATCGTGAGGAAACCTGCACACTGAGATGACCAGTGTGTAAAATGGGGTAGGCACAAAGATCCTCAAGGGTCGAAGTGCCGCTGGGTTATTCCCCGGCCCCCTATCATAAAATAAGATAATTCTAATTAATCTGACAAATGTGACGCATTGGATTATTGGATTGTTGCATTTGTTACTAATAAATATATTAAAAGTTAATCTAATAAAAAAAAATGTTATCCAGCGTTAAACTTCAAGCTTCAATTTATTACCACTGTGAGAACGAAAGAACGCTACTCAAGCGAAATGTAGACATGTTCATTTTCAAGAACTGAAGACAGTAGAGTGCACTCAAACTTGGCTGTATGCACCGGCGGGCACTCCTTCAAGATGCCAATTCTCAGTTAAATGTCGGATTCGATAATAGTCCTATCTCGTTCGCACACCTAACATGTGTGAGCGAGACAAGTTATCCGTAGCGCTAGGTTAGCATGTTGAACGCTGTGTGAATAAGGAATTCATTCTTTCCGGCAGACTCTTTGATATCTCGACGGCTGGAGCAGCCAATGTTCAATATTATTGTATTGGTAATACAATTCTATTCAGACTGCAACGTGTCCATTGTTATGGAAATTTCCTCACGTATAGGTTTAATTCTGTTTATTATTTCTTCCTATTGTATTGAGCTTTCGTAAGTTACTCGTACTTACTAGCTTCTGCTAGTTGTTTTGTTATGGAAAACCATGCACATCGAGCAAAGAATAGGAAATAATGGTTTTTCAAAAATAATAAATAAAATTTGCATTACGTATTTAGTATCCAGAGGGTCATTTTAAGACTCGGACAACACGCGTCCGGTTCCAGCCCCGGTTCAGTTCACTGCATCCAATCACACAGCGCTGACTTCAAGTGGGAGAGGGTGGAACGCATGTAATTGGTTGCAGCAAACCGAACCGGGGCTGTAACCGGGCGCGTGTAGTCCGAGGTTAAAGATTAGAACCCACGCAGATCACCCCTCTACTATGAGGAGGAAGGGGTCAAAGTGCCACCCCAGCGCTCCAATCTTGAATTTAACACTTCATATTTATACCTACCGCGCGTTTTGGTTTATATCTCTTTGAAAATGTTTTGTTTAAGGGGCCTACAGTCGCCAATTGTAAGTTTTTTTTTGGTAAGCTCTAGTGACGACACGGCTTGATCCTATAAGTTAATATTTTGCACATACGTACTTCAAACATCTAACAAGTCTATATTTGGACAACCAACAATAATTGAGCTATTAGAATTATATAGGTTGTGTAAGCTTTTTTTTCCTTTTTTTGCCTCTGCTAGTGAACACACTGTAATTTGGCCAATGACCATGTTAGAATCTTGAAAATCACTAGAACATTTTGGCGTCAGTTTTTTAAAAAAAACAGTTTACAAACGTCGAGATTATGGGAGAGTCGTATGCACCAAGTACAATTGGAGGTTAAGTTGCCGAATTCACACCATCTGTAGTTTTTCACTCCCATTTCACTGTCTTATATAACGTTCACTTATCACGGATGGTTTTTAGGTAAAATACACTAGTTTTATGAAAAAATGACCACTGTAAACCGTTTTTAAACAATAAAATATGACGAACACGCCATGACAGCATGAACGTTCATCATAACCTCCTTGCCTAAGCTTATTTAGATTAAAAAGAATAGAATAGAGATTTGATCAACACTCTACAACACTGAGGTTCATAATATAGGTAAACCAAATATTTCATTCACATTTTATTTCATTTATTTTGCCATAAATCGCGTGTACTTACATTGTGGGTCTTATAAACATATACATACGTTTCAACACGATTTTACTCAATAGGTATTGAAATCAAAATTCAGTGGTTGGTCGGTTTAGTTGGTCGGAGTGTAACACCTGTTTCAGAAAAAGAACCTCGCACAGAATTGAAAAAAGCTTTCCGTCAAATTTTCAGTAAGTTTCAGGTGGTAAACATTTTCAGATCGCGACTACAAAATCATACTCAATAAATTATGTGATACAAAATCCGACTACAATATACTTACCTTGTCGCACCCCATACGGTACTAAACACTGTTGATATGACAAGGTTCCATCGTATTTTGATTTTGTCATTTATGAAGAAAAAGAAGCTTGTATGTATTATAGAGATTATATATATTATATCTGCAGGATTTTGCGAAATTGTTTTCGGCAAGAGTCCAAGGCTGTAAACTTCTAGATGCTGAAGGTCAAACCCTCAAGGTCATTGGCGTTAAGGGAAAGTGGCGGCACTCCAAAAAATAATCCTTAAGATTCGGATTCAACACTTTGGTTAAATTTTTCGAGTTTAGACTCTTAAAGTGGAAGATACCATTTATAGTCGACTCACGACAGTGCGAATCACGCAAGTTCTGATAATTATTACCTAAATCTGTTTAGTAAGAGCTGAGAAATCCCTTGAGCCTTAATCAATATCGACTATCAAGTTGAGCAGGGCCAAAGTTATGGTGGTTACAGTACGCAGTTTGCACAGAGGTTTTCGACGTTAAATACAGTTCAAACCTACGTTAGATACTGTATAAATCCCTCGCCCTTTATTGCAGAATTAAACGAATCAATTTTTTCGTTGCGATCTCCATAACATAGACTATAAAAGAACCTGTGACGCCCTCGTGGCAGGGTTTTCATATTCCTGGTCAGGTTAAACATGTATTGCTCAACTCTCGGTTGCTATTTTATTAAAAATGTTTCTGACCAAAAGCTACAGGACCCGAGAGATCCTAGCACATGCAACCGGGATCGTATAAAACATTTTACTGAGCCATAAAAGTTCGACGGCTGGTGTATATTTTAAATTAGATTTTATAGGTTCTTACTCGTATTCGTAAACATTGCAATATAATTGCAAATTGCACGAAATTTCTTAATTTACAATAGCATTAAATGTCACATCTTTCTATAACGCGAATAATGTGATAAAAAATCATAACAGAAAAAAAATGTGATTTTACTAGGATCTACCTATTTACAAAAAATAACTTTATAATAACACTAGTGATGAAGTCAAAAGTACCACTTATACCAATGATCATATACTTGTATCTAGATCGGCGTTATGTACCTACAAAAAATCGTCGAAAAAAAAAACCCGTTATCAAACGTTATCTTATAAGGAAAGTTAACTAGATTCGCACAAAGCGAATAATAGAAGCATTAGTTGTTCACATTTTTGGTGAATAAAACTTACTATACTTTTACTTTTAATTTTTTTTTATTATTATATTTATTTATATGTTTACCTGTTAGGTTTTCTCCCATTTCTGGGGTCAGTTTAGAGCGAAGTTCACGGGTCCAGGACCAAGTGAGCTTCACTTCCTAAAGTTGTTTCACCTGACGGTTCATCCTGTAAAAAATTTCGTACGATACGACAAGTGTTCAGGATTGCGGCTTGCCTTATTTTTATTATTTATTTATTTGAGGGTAGTATCTATTTCATACGCCTTTTGCACCCGTATATTATGTATCTTATAATTTCTCCATAACCTGAAGGTTGCCTGGAAGATATCGCTTGAAGGGATAAGGCCGCCTTCTGCACATTGTATTGTACCTCTCTTTATGTTGTATGTTTTGTTTTTTGTCCCGGGTGTGCAATAAAGTATATTTGTATTTGTATTTGAATTTCTGTTTTTCGGTTTGAAGGGTAAGAGAGCCAGCGTAATTTCCAGCACATGAAGCAATCCATCTTAGTCCTCAAGGTTAGCAGCGCATCAAAAACCCTCTAATATCAATACAGTGAGGTGAGATGTCTACGGGTGATGGTGACCACTTACCATCAGGTGGCCCGTTTGCTCGTCTGCTCTCCTTATTTAATTAATTAATTAAATTAAATGAATTTTTGACAGATACATTATAATGACATACTTACAAATAACAATATCTCCAGACGCTATTATATATTTTTAAGATTGCATTAAATACTTGTGTTGATATTAATTTTACTAAATAGATACTTATTATACCTTTGCTTCTTATAATAATTTGCACGCCTAGTACAAGGCAAAATGTATTACTTAACTAACAACAACATCCTGTAAATACACCTACATTTTTGCAAATAAAGATATTTTGTATTATGTATTCATAACATCTGAGATATTTTTAATTATTTCACAAAGCGTCTGAATCCGTTATAATTAGCAGCATTTGAACCGGGTAGGGCGGAGCAGACTGACTGCAAGCGATGCATCGGGGTCGACTGGAGGGCCACATCGGTGGTGCAGGGGGCTTCACAAACGGTATCCCAACTGTAAGGCAAGAAATGATACCGATATATATATGTAAAAACAAAGGTTTCAGTCGTGAAATAACTGAGTTGCGAGGTCCAGGACCTTTAGGTACACTTTACGTTTAGGCACTGTCTAATTTAATGATGCAATTGAATTTAATTTCATATTTTTATAATTGATACTTTAGTATAAGTAGATAGATAGATTAATACTTTATTGTACACAAGAAATGTACATAGGAAAGGAAACATAGTGTAGGAGAACGCGCTATGTGAGGACATGGATGACGTAACGTCATTGTATGAAAGGGAAAAGGGAAGATCTTCCACCAGGCGGGGTGTTGTGCCTGGTGACCAGATGTCCTGGTCCAACTATGGATGTTTGGAACTCGTATATATACGAAGTCCCAGGAAAATTTCGATAGCGCGTTCTACGTTGTGGCGCGCGTGTCGTGCGTCGCCACAATAGAATAAGTGTACAAAGGCGGCCTTATCGCTTAGAGCGATCTCTTCCAGGCAACATAGGCGATAGAAGAATGATTAATAGGTTACCTGCACAGCTGCAGTATAGTGCAGAAAAGTGAAATATGAAATATTTAGTAGTTTATATACTTTTAATACATAAGTAAAGCTCGGTACGAATACTAAAATACTATGGCCCTAGCCATAAAACAATGCATATAATATAATTAAAAAATTACTGATAAGAAAATTAAATTAATTACAGTCTTATATTGGCTGACAAAATGACTGAGACTAGACTGAGGTGGTACGGCCACGTGCACAGGAGATCAGACGATCACGTCGTGAAAAAATGCCTTTCCATCGCTATGACCAAAAGGGGCAGAGGAAGGCCTCTGAATACATGGCTAACGACTGTCCAGAGGGACATAAGGAACCTGGGCCTTGTGGAGGGTGATGCATGCGACCGAAGCAAGTGGCGCCTCAAAATAAAGAAAGCCGACCCCGTATAACGGGAATGCGCGAGGACAAAGAAGAAGAAGAAGAAGACAGTCTTATATTGGTATAAGTCTTATCTTTATAATTTATTTATTTAGTTCATAAGTTTTAGACTGCGCGTGCTCCGCTACTCGGTACGATGGTAGCAGATGCTACGGCGTGGCACTCGTAGCGTTGTTCCATAGAACATGAGGGATAAGCTTTTTCTTATCTAAGTCTAACTTAGATAAGAAAAAGTTTATCCCGCATTAAAAATTAAAATTGAAAATATTTTCCTTAAGTAAACAAAGATCTAGGGAGAAGCGTCCTTTAGTTTTCTTTCATTTTCAGTTTACAATCACATAGCTATTGAAATGTTACTACTCCAGGGTCGACTGGTGAATGCTTTAATTAAAAAGTAAGTTTCCTCAGACTTGTAGGATTTTCACGATGTTTTTCTTCGCATTTAATAAGTTTCCATTTGTGTTTGATCTGCGATTGCACCGGACCTCGCGTAATCAGAACTGCGGATGCTTACTTAGGTTGTTGGACTCCTGTTTCCGCACTTAGTGGTTCTTTATGTGTGCAGGGATATTGGGTTTGCTTATTTCCAACCAACCCAGCTCCGTACAGAAGCTCAGAAACCACAGGCTTCACGGAGTGTCTTTGATGCACCAAGGGTAGTTTCCAAGTATCAAATATTAAATGCATTTCAATAAAAATTAAGAAATAGTTACATTGATGGTCAAAATATGTGAAAATAGAATTAAAATTAGTTGAAAAATAAAACAGCTACAAGCAATCAAAAATCAGAACGGTAGAGAGAAATAGCAATAAGTGCCTTGGTATCACTGTTTTGCTGTGAAATTTATTTAAATAAAAAATAAATAAAAAATAAGATGCAGTTTGAAGGTTGCTAGTTGTTGTGACGTCAAACCTGGGTACTATTCTAACGTGTAAAGTTAATAGAAACGCGTCCTAAACATAGATGGAAACTCGAGTTACTGTAAAAGTTACTGTGAGAGGAGACAGCTCGTGAGTGCGCGGGCGTGCGCGAGGTGCACCTGGGAGCGGCCGGCGGCGGGCGGCCGGCGGCCACGTGCCTGGGCTCAGTCGCTGCCGAGTCGCCGCCGTGCCGCGTTTCGCTACCGTCTCGCCGCCGCCGCGCCGTCGCCGCGCCGACGCGCCGCCGCCAGTACCAGAGCGACAGGTGGCGCCGCCGCCGACCGCCCCTCCGCTACTCCGCAACCCCGGCCAGCCGCGATTTCAACCGGGGACCGAAACTCTCGGGTTGAAAAACCTTAGGGCTCCACAAAGTTAGAAACGGGATTTGGGTTTGTTCTGAGTTATCAAGGGGCTTTGTTAGTAGTTTCTGTAATTAAAACGTGCTTAGTTTGAGAGAAAATATAGCAGAAATACAGTGCTCGGGAATTTGATTAATTTTACTCGTTTTTTTTGTGTAATTTGTTTATTATTCATGGATTTTCAACTCGTAAAGGGAATACGGTTACGTTTGCCGTGGAAACCCGTAGTATAGATCAATCTGAACTCATTTTTTACATAAATACATCAACTACGTTATTCCGGTTTATAGAAAGATATCATTTTAAAAATAATAGACCTCCGTATCCGTCAAAAAACAATTTTATGCAATACCTGCTTAATATTTGGCCTTTTACTTCTCTATCCGTACTTTATTATTTCTCTAATAGCGTTACATAAAAGTACAAAGTATATCAAGTGCGACCTAAGACTCGGTGGAACAATTTGATCTACTTAAGTTACTCAATATACTATTTTTAAACTACCATTAAGTTACAATTTGAGTTGGCTCTTAAATTCATATCCTAAAAACAATCGGTATTCGGTCCCTGTTGAAACCACGGTTAGTTTTATGAAACGTTAAAATTAACTAAACCTTAAACACCAGTGCAGTGTCAGCGTGTTTCGAGTGAGATAATACAATGATCGACACCAGATGATTGAAATAATTAGTGCGATATATTTGTAATTGTAAAATGTGTTCCTATTGTGACATGTTTTGAAAAGTACCGCTTTGGAGTTAACGTTGTAAGTATTATTATTATGTTGTTACTCTTTTCAGGGTTCATGGGGAAGGGTCCTTTGAAAGACTTGCGTGGGGACAGGGGTCATGGGTTAAAGGCCTTGGTAGAGTAATTACTATACAATTGTGTGATGTAGTACATTGCACCTATCAGGGCCTGTCTCTGAACACATCAATAAGAATGCATTCAAAGACAGTCCCCGTTAGTTGCATGAACAAATGGTGAACTAAGGGATAAGTTATTATTTGGGATAGTGGATTGTAAGGTAAGTGGATTGGGTAATCGGGTCTATTAAGGGAGACGACGGATACCTGACACGATTATATCACTGTCTCTCAAGGTGATGACAAAATTGGCAGGTGGTGACTTGCCGCTTACGGAATAGATGGCCCCAAAATTATCCAGTAACACACGTGCTCCATCTTCGGCTTCATCGTCATATACCACCAGATATGAGACGTCAAACGCGGGTTTAGGTATAAATAAATAATAATAATATGTTCTTCGTGTAGAAAGGTACAAAAGATCCTCATTGGTCAATGTGCCGCAGATAAGATGATATCTTTTATATCAGACTATCGGAATACATCTGAGACTTCATCATCATCATCAGTTATTAACATCCACTGGTTGGTTCACAGGTCTCCCTTTGCACAACTAGGTAGAGTCGCATGTATTTAAACGCATACAGAAGCAAACATATGTTTTATAATTTCTCAAAACCTACTGGAACTTTTGTTAAAATTCTGTAACTGTACAATGATGAAAATGTATATTACATGTAGTGAAAGAATTTTTAGTATCGGAACAGTAGTTTCTGAAAAAATCTAAAATATTTGACTATGGATTACTCACTGATGAAAGTCGGAAGTCCTTCTCCTTCTAATTATACGAAGAAGAAGAAAAGAAGAACACTTTATTGCTACAAAAATACATACTTAGTTCACTCCATAATTCTATTGGCAATAGGCACCTGGCTCAGCAGATGCTTGAGTGAATACACTTGCGTGTAAACACACAGCGCTGATTTTCAGCCAGTCCTTATACAAAGTTAACAAACTAACAACTGCGACAATCTAAGTACTGCTTTATGGTATGTGCTCATACCATTACCATTTCTTACATATGACTGTACTTAAGTAGGGACACTGTATACAGACACAGTGCACACTGTGTTCTACATTGTGAATTATCATGTCAGCAGTTTTAAATGTCACGCGGCTGCGCCCGCGTCTTGGTAGTCGTGTCTCTACCACCGTCATGTATGGTATACTGTTTGGAAATATAAGTATTGGTTAACAAGTCCAGTGTCTCATTGAAGATGACTCCTCGAACACATACCCTGGCTAGGACGTAGGTATAGACACGTGCCGAACTCCTAGACCAGTAAAGAGGTACAACTCTAATACCTCTAAACGTATCAATATGCGACTCCAGTGAACATTGGTGGATTTAACATATAATATATACCTTCACAAAACTTATTTTTCAAAGATTCAAATAATGTCCGGAACTTATTACACACGATACACTACACTTTCTGAATAATTCAAGTTGCCAAACGTTCTGGAAAATTTTATCAACGTGTGTGGCACCATTTTCTTTTCTGACGTAAATACCTATTTCTTCCGAAATGAAAAGGGAAGATAAATATGACTAGGTACTCCCTTGAGCGTTACCAGGATATTAGGGAGGAACCTGTGTCATCCAGTTCTTGACAGAATCTAAGAGAGCTCTTGACGCAAAATGTTCTCAGGAAATAATATCTTCTATTTTCCATATTTTAAGCAGTTTTCATACCTAGGAAGGGATAAAGATTTAGGTGATAGACAGCGGATCCTTTTGAGTACCTACAGCTACATGCAGCGATTCTTATAGCGCGTAATAGTAGATTATGTAACTAGTGTGGTAAGGCCCAAATTACCTCACTGAATGTTAGGTCGCAACCCGAGCCATTTGTGAAATACGGGTTAAAACAATATTACTCTTAATGCACGTGATACACACGACATTATAGGTAAAAACTGACAGAAATAAAAAATAAAAGAATCAAACAAAAAAACAATGACAAAAACAGTTTACAAACTAGCACTCGTTTTAAAATGCTATCATTACATGACAGTTACGTACATTTTCGTCACTAAATAATTCTCGAAACCATTTGAAGAGCCGGTATTTTATAAGTCCGTGTGCTCCATCTTCGGCCTCATCGTCACTTACCATCATGTGAGATTGTTGTCAAACGCGGGTTTGTTGTTGTCGTCCTATGGTACCCCGGAGGTACTGAGGGTCTCCACGAGATCTCTCCACGCCGCTCTGTCCTGTGCCAACTGCCTAGCTTCACCCCAGCTCAACCCTGCTGCCTTTAGTTCACGGTCGACAGTTCTCCACGTGTGTACAGGACGGCGTAAATAAATAAAGTAAAACAAAATAAAATAAGCTCTTCTGGCTCCAGATGGAGTGTCAATTATAAAGCAATTAAGCGGAACTTTGCGCGTGAAATGAAAAAGTTGATTTTGATGAGGGGATAATGCCTCCATTTAGGTTGCGTATTTTATTCCTCATTTGTAACGTCGTGAATTTTGTAGGTTAGCGATTATTAAGGCCACTTGATATGTTGAATGTACTAAATAAAGACAAGTAGTGTAGCGATTAGGATTTTTATACCCTGATCAGGAATATAAAATCCCTGTTAACAGGGCGCCATTGGTACTGTGTTTATAGTCTGCGTGAAAAATTTGTGACATAATTTAAGGACCGATCAGGTAGTCTGTGTTATGGTTCGCTATGAAAAAGTACTCGTAGTTCCATCTAATTCCGCAATATGACGACGGTTTTTATATTTCTGATCAGATAATAAACATTACTCTTCTTGGGGCAGACGGGTAAAAAAAAAATACTTCTTTTCTGACTTTAAAAAGTAGAATTTCAGTAACGTGCAGAGATAATAGTGCGCCACGAATTTACCTATCCTGGCACACCTTTTGTCCTCCTACACAGATCTCATCTAGAATTTTGAAGGGATGTTAGGTTGCAATTACCGTACAGCCTGAGTTTGTGTTGAGCGTCCTCCCAGCCCAGAATACGAGGCTGGTCCCCATTGTGGATGTCTTGCTCGTTAGAGCATCTATTGACGTCGTTTTATGCGAGATGCGAGTATATGCGGCGACCTGCTCTGTACCAGTGACGTATTCTCCAGGGCGTAGGGGGCGAGTGCCCGGGGCGGCTAGTCCGTGAGGGGCGGCCGGAGGGCCCCCTCTTAGACTGTGTGTGGTCATGTCATGATTTACAAACCGACATTTATTTTCTTTTTTCGCCTTCGCCCCCCTCAGAACCTATGCAGTCATGGTATTCGAAGTGTAAACCTTAACATTATCTTTTTAAGCAAGGAGATCCACTCTCTGAACCCACTGTTAAGAATTATAAGCATGTAATTGCATTTTTTTTGACAACACACCTTTGACAAATTGTATGTACAGTCGGCCAAAAAATTAGTTTACCATTACTAAGGATGAATGTCATTTGCGCGTCAAAGAAGGTTCCTATACCAAGTATAAACCATAATGATATTTTCATTCCAATGATGATTTAGCCAAAACTGGTAAATCACTCTATTGGCATATACAAATTCATATTATCATTAAAATTTTAACAAATTGAGCATTTGTAGAAACTGAGCAATTGCACCTCATAATTCCTTGTTGTCTGCGTGTTCAAGATAAAAATCCAAAGTGTGAACTGACCTTCATTTTACTCTTTGGATTCAGCCTATAGTTTTATTTGCATTTGCCATCGGGTATAGGGGCGGCTAATTATATTCGCCCAGGGCACATAATTTAGAAATACGCCCCTGTTCTGGACGCAAACTGGATAATTTTCCGATAATTAGGTTGGACACGAAACGTGATCCGAAAAGTCATGTGGAAACGAGGGTTATGTTAATGTCGCCGTTTGAAATTTTGTGAAGTTCAAAATCTTTACCATCTACAATGCTTCAAATCACCATACGGTCATACTCATACCATTTATTGCTTTTCATGTGTTACAATTGGTCTTAAAAATGTATATTATCTGGTCATACATGAAACCCTGAGTAGGGCACCGCAATATTAAATAAGAGATTATAATATTTTATAATAGTAATAAATGCTAACGAGATAAATTGAATAGTCGAGGTAGTAACGATTGAAATTTTTACATTCAGATACATTTTACCTACCATTGTTACTTTGAGACTGTAATTGATTGTTGTTTTGTCTAAATAAATGTTTTTAGTATTTTTTTTGGATCTATGATTATTATCAGTGATATTTGGCCAAGGAGTTTGTAATAAAATTTGCCTTCAAGAGATAATAAAAGTAAAACAATGAGGTTGATAACAAGCCGTTGACTAACAATTTTTGGACCGCCCCACGTACATCTATTTATCATCTTGTGCAACATTTGTCGACCAAGACAACATAACATTTGGCCAAATGAAAAAAAAACAGCCAAGTGTGTGTCGAACTCCATCACAGAATATTGATACACACTTTTACATATAAACTTTTTGGTCACAGATTTGTTCTTACGTGATAGGGGCTTGAGCACAAAAACACGAACACCCGGCGTAGACTTGAGCCATAAAGCCATAAATGTTTAGAACTTCATTACTTATATATTTCTTGGATTATAATACCTGTCAGTACTATTTCATATTTTCTTTGCTGCGTGTTCAGTCAATCTACGATGAGGTGATGTTCACTTTTCGCACCAATCATGTATTGTAAAATAATACGAGATTGTTGAGTACATGTTCCGATCGTGGGGTAATAATAATCTCACTCGGTGCGGGAATGTGTCACTCTCCGCATAGTTTTCAATCGATAAATAGGCCCATTAATGAGCAGATGTAACAAAAATATAATTATTCATTTTTTCATTTTTAAAAGTCTTTATTAAATCTTAAAATTAAGAATAATTACATAAATTGACACTGTTAACAATGTAAATAACATAAAGTCTTAAATATTTCACCGGCCTACATGCCATTCGGAAACTTATTAAAATGAATCTTAATTATATAATATTATAACATAAATTACAATAGATTCTTACTATTGATACTCGTATATATGTGTAAAATTTGAACAGTTATATTTTTAGTATTTAAATAAAAATATAATTATTGTGACTTGGAAAAATGTAACTCCGCACTCTGTTGTTCGTTGTGGTGTGGCTTACATTATCACTCCATACATATTAGCTCGTTGGGTAATGCAATATTTTCACACGACATGAGTAAGTATTTCATAAAGCAATTCTAACGCGGATCCGACAAAGACGCTACTTTGTAGTAAGTGGACGTAAATCGCACATAACGTCATTTTTGGGCAAAAGCTTTTACGTCGCTGATGGCAAATCTCTATTATATGCCTAAAAGGAGTAATAAAATCAAAGATTTCATATCCGTGACGTGATAAAAATATTATCAGACTAAACATCGTAAATAATGTTTCTACTCTAACGCCTTTAGCATACCGAATCGGACCGAATCCATATAAATCTAGAAAACCAAAATATATAGAGAGAGTAGATTAAATTTCAAGGTCGCTGCAGTATGATAAAAGCTTATATGTTATATTATTTATTTGACATTAAAATGGTTTACACGATTATGAATTATAAATAAATTTTTAATAATTTCGTCAATAAAAACATTTAAAAAAAACTTATGAAAAGCCCTAGTCAAAAATTCCGCCCCGTGTCGACCCCGGCGCAAAGGTCCCCATGACGCTCGCGGCATTGCCACGCTGAATCGCCACGGCCAACCTCTGCACCAAGAACGACCCAGAGCGGGGGTCACAGCCTCCCTCTCTCAGGCGACGGCCGACCTCCCTGACAAAATCCTTTGACTCCGCCCCCCAACAACCTGTCGTTTTTGACGATTATTGACATTATGTAGAATAGAAGAATTGAATAGAATAGAAAATCCTTTATTAATAGACCATATAGGTACATATTATGACAAAAATTATGTAAGAAATATCACAAGGTGAGTAAGATTCTAACTTGACCAAATTTTCCATTCTAACAAGTGATAACATATGATATGATCTATTAAAAGGGCCAAGTTCAGCTGAGTGTCACGTAGTTACGTAGATACTGGTCGCGCCAAGCGCTTTATTTTTATAAATGCATACCTAACGCCCAATGCGTGGTCATTCTCCCTATCATCTTACCTATAACTTCATACGCACGTTATAGCCTGATGTGACGTCACCGCGTCCGGCTTTAAATATTGGTCGTTAACCGACCAGTTGGACTTCGATGGCTGATTTGATCGCATGATCTGTAACCGCTCTCGCTAATTACTTCATTTTCCGCTATTTAACATCTGAAAACCGCTGAAATCTGTGTGCTAAGACTATGTGCGGTGCCTGGACATTGCCCGTGAAAGTTCCTGCAGGAAAAGCTGTAAACGAAGCCTAGACGACTGCCACGCCGGGTGTCCACAGGTCAGTGCGTATCCTAAGAATAAGTCATCTTTCCTTGTGTTCCAGAGCTTATTCTATTTTCAAAATCCTAGCATGACTACGCAAAAGTCACTTAGGTATTGCATTTTATAATTCGCAATTTTTCATACAACCGCTATCCCGCGCGAGCCCCTGGCTCATTCAGTTACCTACCAATTTATTTTAATGATTTATTGCTTTATTCTATTTTATTAAGCAAATGCTTTATGACAATATTTTAAACTAATTTCTCAGTAATAATTTGACGATCATTCAACAAATAAGACATATTTGGCATGTATATTTAAAATTATGTAGTATGAAATAGATAATTCTATTCTATTCTATGCAACAGTGAGCGGAAATCCGCTGAAAACTAATAATGAAATGAAATGTTACCACTATTTTCAATTCCTGTACAAAACTTCTTGTTTTTTGAACACCCTACGTGCACGACCACGCATATAAAACGTGTTTATTCCGCCATAAAATGGCAAATTACAAGCCACGTCAGTAACGAAGTAAGCCATAAATTCATGGAACTATACCGTTATTAGACATACGCGTACATTATGTTTGAAACCCGGAATTGTGTAAACATCAATAAGTTAATGTTGGTGAAGTGAAGTCTAGTTTTCTAGGACTAAAGTAAGTATACTGATGCCTACTTCGCTCTTTATTTTATTTTATTTATTTATTTTCTCTTAGGGAAATTTACAGACAAATACATAGCTACAACTGACTTTATTTTATTTTTTATTTTATTTATTTAGGTATGCCAACAGCACATGCATCAGCAGCCTACTCTAGTCCACTGCTGGACATAGGCCTCTCCAAGGGCGCGCCATTGAGCCCGATCTTCGGCTCTTCTCATCCAGTCGCTGCCAGCCACCTTGCGCAGATCGTCGCTCCATCTAGCAGGGACGCCCGTCCCACACTACGTTTGCTCAAACGCGGTCTCCACTCCAGAACTCGTCTACCCCAGCGGTTGTCGGTTCTGCGACAGATGTGACCGGCCCACTGCCACTTCAGCTTGCAAATCTTATGATGAGCTATGTCGATAACTTTTATTCTATGCCGGATCTCCTAATTTGGGATTCGATCCAGCAGATATACTCCGAGCATAGCTCTTTCCATAGCACGCTGAGCGACTTTCAATTTGTGAACCAGTCGCACCGTCAGTGTCCACGTTTCGGCTCATATATTTCACATTTCAAATAATCTGAATAAAATTGTACTTTTACTGATATATGTGCCAATTAAAGGCATACACAACATTCACTAACAAATCGGGTAATTACTTGAAACGTTACAATATATGTATAGTACCTTATGTTATAATACCTGACTTATAATATATAAATAAAAATATGCTAATAATAAATTTCCACTTGAAAAAAACAGTATAAATATAGTACTTAAAAATTATTATTACTCCTACCTATTTCTGCCGCAAAGCAGCAATACTTGCATTATTTTGATTTGGCGCGTCTTATCAGTAACATCGACGCATTATTATGCCATGCCTACTGCGCCTCGCATTTACGACTATCGAAGAACTCCTCTAATTCCATAATGAATTTAAGTAAGTATTTATATTTTATTATCTAATATTGGAAAAAGTAAATAGGTACGTACGACCGATTCTTTTCTGGCGCACCAGTCCTGAGGCTTATGTCAGTATTATGCTTTAAGACATGTAATTAGTTTTATTTAAATAAGGGTTTTTTTTTGCTGTGTTTCGGTTTGAAAAGAGCCAGAGTATTTACCATTACCGGCACTCCATCTAAGCCCTCATGGTTATTAACAGCGCATCGAAAACCTAATCTTAATATAACCTATCTAATAACTTCATAGTGAGGCGAGATGTCTATGGGCAAAATTGACCACTCACCATCAAAATTCTTATTTGTCTTTTTGCTCCTAGAGGGACAAAATAGATACATGAGGCACTCCATCTTAGTCCTCAAGGATAACAGCGCAACGAAAACCCTTTAATAATAATACACTACTCTACCAATAACAAACATTTTTTAGAACACATCTTTGTTTCCTTTTTTCGGCTTCCACAATTTTTTGTTGTTGTGTAATCCCATAGAACTACTCAGAGTAAGATATAGTTCGAAGTCTTTTAAATCACATAATCAATCTTGTTATTAAAAATATCTAACTAGACCGTTATCGAATATACAATGTGAACCTAAAACGAAAAGTCAGTATTGTTTACAAAGTTGTCAGCTCATAAAACAAACATTGTTCTTTATGTTGATTCAAACAAAGGCTTTTATTACACCCAGTTCCATTCGAACCTCATCTCATCTCATCATTATTGACGACAGCATGTTTCTTATTACAAGTAATAAGTAATAGAATCATAACGATAAGTTAGTTTCCATAACTGAGACAAAGCAAAGCTAGGCTAGGCTACAAATAAAAATGTCCCTGAAAGTATACATTGGACCGCGGGTCAATATATTTATGAAAATATTATGTATGTACGCAAAAACTTACATTACAGTTGTTCCCGAAAAACTGCGGTAATCATAATTTCAATACCAGAAACAAAAACAAACTTGCAAAGTCAACACATCATTTATGGGTTACTGTGTACGATTTTATAATAAGTTACCTGATACTGTAATAAATATGACAGAGAAAAAATTTAAGACCCGGACGTTATGTAAAAAGGGTTATTTTAAAATAAATGACTACTTAAATGTTAAAGAAGCTTGGTCCAAAATTCAGCTCCAGCTCTGCACATTGTGTGCATATAATATATGATTGTGTTCATAATTATTGTATGATATTATTTCAAAAGATGTGCTTCTGAAAGTTTCTTGCGCCGCTTCTTTCCTTTCAGCTATAGAACCTTATACGAAGCGGTGGTAGAGTAAAAAAGAATGACGTAAAAATGTACTATAAGGTACTTACTTAGAATAAAAAACATTTTGATTTTGATTGATCAAAATCTAAAAAAATATTGTAAGTAAGTACTTACAAAGTTTGTGTGAGAATTTACAAGAACGTTATGAGATTTTGTTTTCCGTACCGGAGACCATGAGAATAAGGAATAACTCTTAGAGATACGGGGCACAAGACAAATATTCATACGAGAATGTTCTCTTTGTGTGTCTCAAGGAAACATTGTATATTTATTGGATGGAGAGCATTGGGAGAGGGTCAAATGTAGATACGAATGTATGTATATGTAGTTTATATGGTAATCGTACAGTTACAGGAAGTAAATAACGATATTTACAGATCGCACAGAACATTGTCTTTTAGTTACGAGTATCTTTAACTTTGGAAGGAACTATTCATATCAGACATTAGTGCTATACATATTTCGTAAAAATAACATTCCTAATTAAAACATGTAATTTATTAAATAAAATAAAGTAATACTAAAATAAAACTAAAATACATACTTAAACTAAAATTACAGAATACCTAACTATTTTACAAATAAAAGACCTGGCCCAGGTCGCTCCCTGCAGGGAGTGTCCCGAGGAGGCTGGCGGCGTTGCCCCGCTGTATAGCGAGGCTTATACGCTGAGCAAAGTAGAGGCCAGCCTTCTGGTCCCGGGACCAGACCGGGACCGTCACTGCGAGGCGCTTGGCTATTTCCCGGTAGAGACAGTGGGCTCCAGGCCCCCACGGCCCCAATGTCTCCACCCCAAAGCCCGCATATTTGCGCCGCTTGAGGTTCTCCGCAGAAGCCGCTGCTGACCCGGCCCTCGCCACCGTGGCCGGAAGGTGGGACGGGGCAAGGGTGTCGACGCAGATAGCGTCCCACACCAGAGACCGTCCCAGCTTCCAGGGCACGAGTGTCATACCGTCGGGTCTTTTACCGTCATCTCGAGCAGACCATTGAGTTCCAACACGGCTGGCGCACCCGCGGTGGCAAAGGAATTTTAAATATATGCAAGTTTGCAAGATAAAATTAAAATTGCGACAGAAAAGCGTTTAAATAAAAATATGTAGGTAATTTTGACTATACCTTGCGATTCAGTCGCGATCGGTAATTAATCCGTACGCGATTGCTTGCTATTGGCCAATTTTCGTGCACTTTATCTATATACGCATTAGTACCTATTATGATCTTACTATGGAAACTGTTACATTAAAGGGAGATAGAGCAATATTGGACAGAAACTATATCAGTTACATTATAGTTCTTTTGCGATTCTAACTTGTGCTACGGGGATACACGTGATGTCAAAATAATGAATAAATAAATATAAACATTTATTTCAGGATTGACCCATATCGAATAATATTCGTACATAATTTTACGAAATAATACAATGGTGCTGAGCGCTTATCCCGTAGTATTCAGTTTGACAGTCACGAAACGAAAATTTTGACAACGGGTCTCAAAAACCAAGCTCCGTATACAAAAGCGCCATGAAGAGTGTTACTGGAACAGATTTTCAGGCTGGTAGGCTGGAGGCAGAGCAGATAGATGGAAGATTGGACAAGCAAGTTTTCAAATTAAATAATTGCACATAACAGTTAGTAATTTTATTTTTTCACAATAAACATGTTGTAGGGGAAAACTAATGGGAAAAGTATTTTGCGATTTCTGACTTTTCTAGTACTCTAACTTCAGTTGGTCCCATAGAATCTTTTCATCCTTATTATAAGAAATAGTATCGATTGTCACCATAAAAAGAAAATGTGAGAACAGCCCATTTTCTCGCAGACTACCATTTTTTAAAATCTGTGACTGCATTTGTAGATAACTCCACAAGTTAGGGAAGTTCTCGTTTTCATTCGTTTCGTTACCACTTAATATGGACTCATGAAAGTGCGAAACAAGGCAGCAAGGACGATGTATCTCAAAAAATTGCTGACTGACTACCGGCGGAGATGTCTGGTAAACGGTTTTGTGATAGTTTCCGTACGAGCTCGGCAAAAATACCACAAAACTCCGTAGGCAATCGGAAAATTTGGAATAAATCTATTGTTCCCTTTTACACAGATTAATGAGAGAGCTGCGGAGTTTATTTTATTTTATTTATTTAGGTATGCCAACAGCACATATATTTCACATTTCAAATCATCTTAATAAAATTGTACTTTTACTGATATATGTGCCAATTAAAGGCATACACAGCATTCACTAAAACATCGGGTAATTATTTAGGTGTAACATTACAATATAGTTGTAGTACCTTATAACAATATACCTTATACAACTAACAATTACAACTAATAGCAACTAAAAACAATTTAAAACAATTACTTTAAAACAAAAAACATAAAAAAGTTAAGGAGTTATGGCAATGCCTCTCAAAAACTTCCGGAGAAGACCGGAAATGTGTGGTAACCAAACCCAAATTGAGCAGTACATTAAAAGAAATTTAAAAGAAAAAAATTATAGAATATCATCCATAATGTCTCGGCGCTGCATGCAACGTCCCCCACCTCTGCCGCTGCGGCGCAGCCGTCGACCAGCTCGGGCACCATGGTCTCTCTTGCTGCAGAAGCGCCGGTCGCATTCCCCGCCATGCCGAGCTCAACGACATCATACGCCGAGCAGTTTCCTCCGCCGGAGCGCCAGCTGTTCTTGAACCGAGCGGACTGACGCGCGACGATGGCAAGAGGCCCGACGGAATGACCCTAGTACCTTGGAAGATGGGACGGCCTTTGGTGTGGGACGCCACCTGCGTCGACACCCTTGCTCCGTCTCACCTTCCAGCCACTTCTTATAGAGCCGGCTCTGCGGCCGCTGCTGCAGAAACCCTCAAACGGCGCAAATATACCAATCTGGGTGAAACTTACATATTTGAGCCGTTTGGGGTTGAAACATTGGGACCCTGGGGCCCGGGAGCACACCGCGTCTTCAAGGACCTCGCAAAGCGCCTGGTCGACGCGTCAAAAGACCCAAGATCTGGCTCCTATTTGGCCCAGCGGATTAGCTTAGCTATCCAACGGGGCAACGCAGCCAGTCTCTTGGGTACACTGCCGGATGTGGGGGACTTAACACCCAAATTTTTTATCTTTAGTTTTCTTAGCCTTAGTTTAGTTTTAGCTTTAGTATTATTTTAGTATTATATTATATTATATTTTCTGTTTAATTTATAACCACAATATAGATAATTGAATTGGAAATCCATAAGTATCTTCGTATATTTTTTATTATTTAACATTTCCTTTGTTGATTTATCTGTTTGTTTTGTATTAAAAAATAATATTGGCAACAGGCTTTAATATACCTTCAATATTCCTCGTGCCCAAACATAAAGTCGGCGGGTCCTGAATAAATATTTCAGTTTTTTTGTTCATGATATTTACTTTAACGGACGGAAAATAATTACTTACTGGTTGGATTTTCATTTATTATTACGTTTTATTTCGAAACAGTATTTATTTCATCAATAAAATATTACTAAACAAGTTGAAATTAAGCCTTAGCAAGCTATGGCAAAGGTAACTTACTCCCAAAAGGCTTCGCCACCCACTTGCCCTACAAGAGAGTTATGCTGAGTTTTAGATGTAATAGGTTCTATGATTTCAATTCGCGTTTAAGAAAGACTCAAAGAGCGTCGGTGGCACAGTTGCTAGGGCACCGTACTCCCATGCGGGAGGTCCGGGTTTGAAACCACGCAGACATGGCACTTCATAAAGCCCTTTACAATGCTGAAGAAATTCATGTGAGTACACATTAGGTACATACCAAGAGCGTCGGTGGCCCAGTGGCTAGGGCACCGGACTGCCGTGCGGGAGGTCCGGGTTCGAAACCACGCAGTGCCATGTACCAATGAGTTTTTCGTATTTTCCGAAGACTTACGTACATTTACCGACTGCTCTAAAGGTGAAGGAAAACAACGTGAGGAAACCTGCACACTAAGATGACCAATGTGTGAAATGGGGTTGGCACAAAAGATCCTCAAGGGTCGAAGTGCCGCTGGGTTATTTCCGGCCCCCTATCATGAGATAAGATAAGATAAAGAAAGACTCAACGAGTGTAAGCAGCCGTATCCGTCACTAGAGGAGAGATGAAAATAACCGGCAGCTGCACTGGCTCTGGATCTGATCTGGTCTCACATTGCAGCACAGGCTTTTGTATCAACACGTGTTTGCCTATTTGTGTACTTCTGTACTGTAAAGTATTGATCAAATAAAGGCTTCCTATTCTATACACAATAATTAGCTTTATTGATATATTTGGGTTGGTACAAAGCATATTAATTGTGGACTGAAAAGTTTCTAAGCATTTCCATTATCTTAAAGGTGGTATGATTCTGTGCAGAATCAGTCTGGAGTGGTAATATCTTTTTATGTATTCTGCCGTAAAGCAGCAATGCTTGCAACTTCTCTTCTTTAAAATACAGTTTATTTTGTCCAAATCCGTCGAGTAGTTTAGACGCTAGCTCACTTTAAACTGAGCGCTAACCGCGCCGCAACTCCTCATTTTCAGTGTTCACTTGCGCAGCCTATGACGCCACTCGATCCGAGGGGGGTCGAGCATATATTTTTTTCTTATCGTCATATCGATCTTTACGATGGTATAACTATTATTTTTCTAACTCTTTAACTTTCGTTACACGAAGCTCTCGAGAGTACATAACCGAGAGTACAGTACCCCCTTAACCTAACGTAAGACATTCTTTAAAATTCATTTCAGGAGCACAAAATAAATAGTACTTAATAGCTAACTATAACTAAGTTTTGTTGTCCTCGGAGGGGGAGAATGTCCCCATAAATTGTAGTCGATGGTTATGAGGCCGCGAGGGCCTGACATCTATTGTTATGTGACGCTTACAGTCGTTCGTCATAAAAGCGCTGTTACAGCCCCCCAACAGTTGCCGTTTACCATTTTTTACCCACGACCAACGGAAGGAGGGGATTATTCTTTTTACTCGTATGTACGTTTGTTAATTCTTTTGTTGTACGTTTATTTGTACGTTCTTCTGCAACTATCGAATGCGTGCACAGATTTGCATACTATGAATACCCGTTAGTAACTTTTTCACATTATGAATTTGCATCGACAATAACGATACATAATTATCCAAATATGTATATATAACTCATGGGGTCGGGCAGAAAATAACAAGATTATAAGGCCCGGACTACACGACGACGGTTCCTAGGCCGGTTCCAGTATCGGTCGGTTCCATGGAACCGGTGCTTCATATAAACTCAAACAAAAATGCGCTGTCGACTACACGTACAACGGTTCCACTTGGAGCCGGCCGGCGGGGCTTGAGCGCAACGCATGAGTTTGAATGCAGTCGACAACACGACCGGTACCGGACCGGACCGGTACTGAACCGAACCGTCGTCGTGTAGTCCGATCCTAAGAAAACAACAAAAGCAACAGCCTACTAGATAATAACCACCATAAATTGCAACGCTGACTGTCCCAAAACCTGACAACCATTGTAGGGACAGCATCCAACGACCATCCATCATACTGCCGCGAATTTATTTCCGTCTCGGATCGTGTCTGTTTTTCCCAAAGGAGGGGTGACATAAGCGATTCTGGTGATGACTTGATTATGTTATTAAGGCGGTAAACACGCGGTGACGCAACACGCCATTGCCACTCTGTATAAACAGAAGGGTGTTTCCTGAGTTTGTAATCCCGTTACGACCTCTTTCTATTCCTCATGCACTGAAAGAAATTTCCTCCTGTAATCGGCCTTTCCTACCACGAGTTTACCTTCCCTTTTGACTCAGTGGGAAAAATTCCTTCCAGATCAGTAGTAAATATAGCGGAAAATATACCTTCCGAGTTTATCCACCGAATTAGTATCCTAGCTTTACCTTCCACATTTCCATCTATAGTTAGTGGGAAATAGATATCCTTCCAATTTTTCCCACTGAGTCAAAAGGGACGGTAAATTCGGATGGAAATATTATCCACCAAATCATTTACCGTCTATAGATGGTAGTAAATAAGTACCTTCCAAATTTTCCCACTGAGTCAAAAGGGACGGTAATTTCGGATGGAAACATTACCATCCAAATTCATATTCCTACCAGCACATTACCGTCCATGCTATTACCTACTGAATCACGTATCCTGCCCAAAACGGAAGGTAAGTACCTTCCCTTGACGGTAGGTAAAAGGGAAAGTTATTGGGCTTTAACCGTCCACCGCAGGTAGGTAATCCGACATTTCCTTCTGAATGCTCAAATAACCTACCAGCGATGGAAGGCAAAACGGAAGGAAATTGGGCTTAACCGTCAGCCGTAGGTAGGTAATACGACATTTCCTTCTGAACTTTCAAATAACCTACCAGCGATGGAAGGTAAAATGGAAGGTAAAACGGAAGGTAATTGGGTTTAACCGTCCACCGCAGGTAGGTAATCCGACATTTCCTTCTGAATGCTCAAATAACCTACCAGCGATGGAAGGCAAAACGGAAGGAAATTGGGCTTAACCGTCAGCCGTAGGTAGGTAATACGACATTTCCTTCTGAACTTTCAAATAACCTACCAGCGATGAAAGGTAAAATGGAAGGTAAAACGGAAGGTAATTGGGTTTAACCGTCCACCGCAGGTAGGTAATCCGACATTACCTTCTGAATGTTCAAATAACCTACCAGCGATGGAAGGTAAAACGGAAGGTTATTGGGCTGCAACCGTCCACCGCAGGTAGGTAATCCGAGATTACCTTCTGAATGGTCAAATAACCTACCAGCGATGGAAGGTAAAACGGAAGGTAATTGGGCTTTTACCGTCCACCGCAGGTAGGTAATCCGATATTTCCTTCTGAATGCTCAAATAACCTTCTAGCGATGGAAGGAACAACGGAAGGTAATTGGGTTTTTACCGTCCACCGCAGGTAGGCAATCCGACATTACCTTCTGAATGATCAAATAACCTACGACCGATGGAAGGTAAAACGGAAGGTTATTGGGCTTTAACCGTCCACCGCAGGTAGGTAATCCGACATTTCCTTCTGAATGATTAAATAACCTACCAGCGATGGAAGGTAAAACGGAAGGTTATTGGGCTTTAACCGTCCACCGCAGGTAGGTAATCCGACATTTCCTTCTGAATGATCAAATAACCTACTAGCGATGGAAGGTAAAACGGAAGGTTATTGGGCTTTAACCGTCCATCGCAGGTAGGTCATCCGACATTTCCTTCTGAATGCTCAAATAACCTACCAGCGATAGAAGATAGAACGGAAGGTAATTGGGCGTGAACCGTCCACCCCAAGCAGGTCATTCGAATAGGTATTTCCTACAAAATCCGCAAAATACTTATCTGCTATGGAAGATAAAACAGAAAGTAACTGGACATGAATCATCCACCACAACGATGGACGGTACACGCCTGCTTACTCTGTTTTATCTTCCATTGCAGTTAGATAGTATAAGGATTCTGTAGAAAATATCTATTCGAATGACCTCCTGCGGTGGAAGGTTCACGCCCAATTACCTTCGGTTATACCTTCCATCGCTGGTAGGTTATTTGAGCATTGAGAAGGAAATGTCGGATGACCTACCCGCGATGGACGGTCAAGCCCGATTACCTTCCGTTTTACCTTCAATCGCTGGTAGGTTAATGGAGCATTCAGAAGGAAATGTCGGATGACCCACCTGCGGTGTCGGTTCACGCCCAATTACCTTCCGTTCTACCTTCCATCGCTAGTAGGTTATTTGGGCATTCAGAAAGAAATGTCGGATGACCTTCCTGCGGTGGACGGTCAAGCCCGATTACCTGCCGTGTTACCTTCCATCGCTGGTAGGTTATTTAAGCATTCAGAAGATAATGTCGGATGACCTACCTGCAGTGGACGGACAAGCCCGATTACCTTCCATTTTACCTTCCATCGCTGGTAGGACATTTTAGCGTTCAGAAGGAAATGTCGGATGACCTACCTGCGGTTGACGGTTCACGCCCGATTACCATCCGCTTTATGTTCCATCGTAGTTAGGTCATTTAAAGATTCTGAAAATCTTTGAATAATCTACCCGTGGAGATGGCGCACGCCCGATATACCCTCCGTTTTATCTTCCATCACAAGGTGGTTATCCGAGGATTTCCTCGTTTATCCTCAAATAACTTGGAAAATAAAACTAAATCTACGAAATAACACAAAATACTAAAATAAACAAAAGCTTGTATTACCATTAATAAAAATATAAAATTGTAGAGCACCTAACCTAATACCTACTCTACCTCTTGAAGGGTGAAAGTACCCATGTACAGTCGCCAATAGAGATATGTAAATGAACAGTCGCCATAAGAGGTAGGTAACCATAAAAAAAATCAGCCAAACTTACATTTTTTACTGGTGTACATAATATAATAGACTTTTAAACAGTCTGCTAGTGAAAGATCTCTCATGCTGTCCCTGGTTACCTATCTCTGTTGGTGACTATACTACAACAATCCACAGAAAAAATGTGTATGCATTGGTGGTTACTGAACCAGTACCTATACACTTATGCATACACATATATTTTTTTGAAATAATAATAGTAACACTGGCCAAATACGGTTTCAAAAAGACATATTCTCAACTTAATGCAAAAAACATACAGGGTGGAAACGATAAGTGTTTACAGGCGATTATTTTGTCACTAATATATCTAAAATCTGTTAACTGATATTGCTACTAGGTTGCCTAATGCAAAAAGTGGGAAGTAATATTATTAAATTCCTCTGTAGGAAAAAGTGCTAAGTCAAGAAATGTAATTTTTTGTGTGCATAGGCTGCCATTAAATATATTTATTCAACTCTACACAAAATGTTTAGTACGGTCAGATGTACCTAAAAGTATACAGGGGCAACATATATGTTTGAGATTTTCTCAAAAACTGCTGGACCGATTCTAAAAATTCTTTCACTGATATATAGTACAAAGTCCTAACTACATGATAGTAAAATATTTTCTTAATTGGTCCAGTAGTTTTTAAGAAAATCTCAATCAGTGGCATCACGAGTGAATGTATAGTCCATTTCATATACCATGGCGTATTGGCACTTGAGACTGGACAATAAAGACTGCGATAATAATCTATTGTTGTGTGATTAGTTACTACTTTAACACTCCAAGTCAAGCATCTGTTCTTAAACCAATGATCAACTGTAGCAGGAGTGATGCATTTTGATACTGGTACATTTAAACAATCATTTTGATACTGCTACATTTAAACAATCATTTTGATACTGGTACATTTAAACAATCATTTTGATACTGGTACATTTAAACAATCATTTTGATACTGGTACATTTAAACAATCATTTTGATACTGGTATATTTAAACAATCATTTTGATACTGGTACATTTAAACAATCATTTTGATACTGGTACATTTAAACAATCATTTTGATACTGGTACATTTAAACAATCATTTTGATACTGGTACATTTAAACAATCATTTTGATACTGGTACATTTAAACAATCATTTTGATACTGGTACATTTAAACAATCATTTTGATACTGGTACATTTAAACAATCATTTTGATACTGGTACATTTAAACAATCATTTTGATACTGGTACATTTAAACAATCATTTTGATACTGGTACATTTAAACAATCATTTTGATACTGGTACATTTAAACAATCATTTTGATACTGGTACATTTAAACAATCATTTTGATACTGGTACATTTAAACAATCATTTTGATACTGGTACATTTAAACAATCATTTTGATACTGGTACATTTAAAGAATCATTTTGATACTGGTACATTTAAACAATCATTTTGATACTGGTACATTTAAACAATAATGTTTGTTCTACTTTTTGTTTATTTACATTAAATTATAAGCACACCCTTTTTCTACTATTACAATGTCTTCTGCTACATCAATTGTATGTTTAATCACTTTCTTCGGTATCCGTGTCTTCACGCGTGTTTATTATAAATGGTTGAATTCGATCCCTCGAACATTCGTTTTCCACCTTAACAACATGGTCGTAAGCGTTCTTCCAAAAAATAGGGTTTGTGAAATTTACTGCATTTCGTACAGTTTGAATTACATTGTCACCCACTGTTGGCGTAATATTCGATTTACGGACAGTTTTTTTAAATGACTCCACATTAACTCGATGGGGTTCAATACACAATAATAAGGTGGTAGTCTAATTATCTCATGTCCAGCCCCTTAGGGATGTAAGGGGGGTCACCAACAATTAGACCACCAAATGTCAAACTCACCTGCACGTGGTGCATCCTGCCGATTAACGAACGAGTCCCTGGCGACCGACTAGTGGCGGTATAACCACTCAAATTATGGCTGGGTCAAAATATCAGAAGCACGATGACGGGCAGCAGCGTCATCGGGGCAAGCGACCCGGCTACTGCGATCGCCAACCCGCAGGCCTAGCGTGGCGATTATGGCATCACCTCTTATGGACAGCGCAAAAAGAAAACGGCCTCCAGTTCCCGGCCTAAATTGGTGGGTGACTTACGACTGAATTTAGACGGATTTTTGAGACTAGTTTCCTACTAGCTTCACTACCTTTCAATTTAGAAATAGAAATATAGAAATAGAAATATATTTATTGCCAATATACATAACAATTTAAAATTATAGTACAAATAATTATAATATGATATATATTGAATATGTAATGTATATTTGGCAAAAGGGGGGAAAGTCAGCAAATGCTGACATACTCGGATACCAAATATGCAGCGCTGTTTTTCATTTCCCCCCTTATCCCAAGATGTTAGTGGGAGCGATAGTGATCGTGGGTTAAAAATAATAATAATTAAAATTAAAAACTAAACATCAAATAAAGGTAAGAATTTGCCAAAAAGAAAAAAATAAATAAATTGCACTAATGACCTGTGATACATATTGTGTGTGTGTGTGTGTGTTTGTGTGTGTGTTTACGTATGTGTGTGTGTGTTGTGGATGTCAGGGAGGGTGTGTCAGTTTGTGTGCGTGAGAAAGTGTAATTGTAACGAATAAAATAATTAATTCTTGGAGTCTTTCAGCATAGAAACCAGCCGTACGGTATATCTATAAGGATGCCTCAAATTTTCTGTTTGTCTTTGTCTCTCCATTAACATTGCTCTATATTTTAATTTAAAGCACGGTATGCTCATTTTTTTGCGTAAAGGAGGCGGTAAGTCGTTCCATATTTTGGACGCGTTGTATTTGAAGCATCCTTTGTATCCCGTGGTTCGGTGGTACGGCACGACTAGTAAATTCCGAAGGGAAGATCGAGTACTCCGTTCGTGGGCGTCTCTGCACCAGGAGAGCTTCTCAAATAGGTAGGAAGGATTCCCACTCCAGATTAGCTTCTGAGTCGTACACGCAAGGTGCAGTTCGCGTCTCGCTTTCATGTTAAGTATGCCTTTCCGATTCAAGTAAGGAGTAATATATTCCCTTTTCGGAATCTTAAAACAAAAACGGGCGCATGCATTCTGAACTCGCTGTATAGCTTGCTCAGTCTTTGCATGCAGCCTAGGGCCGTAAACAGCACTGCAGTAATTAAATGGAGATAGTACGAGCAGATCTGTCAGTTGTATGCGCAAGTCTTCAGTTATATATTGTCTGATATTATATAAAGATTTTAGTTTAAAAAAGGCCGTCCTTATTTTGTCACTCACATGCTTAACATATCTCTGCTCACTGTCTATGTTGAGGCCCAAGTTCCTCGCTTCCGTCACTCTTGGGATTTCTATACCGTTAACTAATAGTTTAACGTTCTGCCCCACGACTTTATTTATTTGATGCGTAGTCCCCATAACTAACATTTTTGATTTTGAAGGATTCAATACTAGGGTGCTGTGTTCTGCCCATTTAAAAACATTCTCTAGGTCCCTGTTGATTTTTAATTTAAAAATTTAAAAATGACGTGTAATAGGATATCGTATTATAAATAAATGAGTATGAGTACACTGAAAGAAATTTCCGGCTCAACCTTCTGATTTTTTCCTTCTAGACGCCTTACCTACCGAAGAAAAATCGATTCCAACTGTTTTTTACCAACCAAACTTGAAGAAAACCCATTTCCCACTGAAATACGGAAGGTATCCACCATTTCCTACCAAATTATCCTTCCAAATTTCATTTGGTAGGTAAAAAACCGGAAGGAAAATCCTTCTAATTTGTTAGGTAATGAAACCGGACGGTATTTCCAGAAGGAATCCAATTTTACCTACCGAATGACCATCCAACTCTAATGGAAATACTAGTAGGTAATTTGTGATCGATCACCTACCAAATCTCAGACCAACCAATTTAGTAGGACGTCATTTACCTTCCGAATTGACCATCCAACTCTGATGGAAAAGTTAGTGGGTAACTTGTGACCTATTACCTACCAAATTTTAAGCCAACCAATTTAGTCGGAATTACGACATACCTTCCAAATTGAAAGGTAGTTTAACTGGTGGGTAACTCGTGATCAAAATCACCTACTGATTTAGTCGGAATTGGTGACATACCTACAATACTGAAAGGTAATAACGACGGTAGGAAACTCGTCTCAAACATCCGTCTAAATTCAGTAGTAAGTTACCCACCAATTTTGTCGGAATTAATGAAATACCTTTCAAATTGAAAGGTAGTGAAGCTAGTAGGTAACTCGTGATCGAATTCCATCTAGTTCAGTAGTAAGTCACCCACCAATTTAGTCGGAATTACTGAAATACCTTTCAAATTGAAAGGTAGTAAAGCTAGTAGGTAACTCGTGTTCAAATTCCATCTAATTCAGTGGTAAAGTCGCCTACTACTTTAGTCGGAATTGTGACATTACCTGCCAAACTGAAAGGTAATGATGACGGTAGGAAACTCGTCAAAAATCCGTCTAAATTCAGTAGTAAGTTACCCACCAATTTAGTCGGAATTACTGAAATATCTTTCAAATTGAAAGGTAGTGAAGCTAGTAGGAAACTAGTCTCAAAAATCCGTCTAAATTCAGTCGTAAGTCACCCACCAATTTAGGCCGGGAACTGGAGGCCGTTTTCTTTTTGCGCTGTCCATAAGAGGTGATGCCATAATCGCCACGCTAGGCCTGCGGGTTGGCGATCGCAGTAGCCGGGTCGCTTGCCCCGATGACGCTGCTGCCCGTCATCGTGCTTCTGATATTTTGACCCAGCCATAATTTGAGTGGTTATACCGCCACTAGTCGGTCGCCAGGGACTCGTTCGTTAATCGGCAGGATGCACCACGTGCAGGTGAGTTTGACATTTGGTGGTCTAATTGTTGGTGACCCCCCTTACATCCCTAAGGGGCTGGACATGAGATAATTAGACTACCACCTTATTATTGTGTATTGAACCCCATCGAGTTAATGTGGAGTCATTTAAAAAAACTGTCCGTAAATCGAATATTACGCCAACAGTGGGTGACAATGTAATTCAAACTGTACGAAATGCAGTAAATTTCACAAACCCTATTTTTTGGAAGAACGCTTACGACCATGTTGTTAAGGTGGAAAACGAATGTTCGAGGGATCGAATTCAACCATTTATAATAAACACGCGTGAAGACACGGATACCGAAGAAAGTGATTAAACATACAATTGATGTAGCAGAAGACATTGTAATAGTAGAAAAAGGGTGTGCTTATAATTTAATGTAAATAAACAAAAAGTAGAACAAACATTATTGTTTAAATGTACCAGTATCAAAATGATTGTTTAAATGTACCAGTATCAAAATGATTCTTTAAATGTACCAGTATCAAAATGATTGTTTAAATGTACCAGTATCAAAATGATTGTTTAAATGTACCAGTATCAAAATGATTGTTTAAATGTACCAGTATCAAAATGATTGTTTAAATGTACCAGTATCAAAATGATTGTTTAAATGTACCAGTATCAAAATGATTGTTTAAATGTACCAGTATCAAAATGATTGTTTAAATGTACCAGTATCAAAATGATTGTTTAAATGTACCAGTATCAAAATGATTGTTTAAATGTACCAGTATCAAAATGATTGTTTAAATGTACCAGTATCAAAATGATTGTTTAAATGTACCAGTATCAAAATGATTGTTTAAATGTACCAGTATCAAAATGATTGTTTAAATGTACCAGTATCAAAATGATTGTTTAAATATACCAGTATCAAAATGATTGTTTAAATGTACCAGTATCAAAATGATTGTTTAAATGTACCAGTATCAAAATGATTGTTTAAATGTACCAGTATCAAAATGATTGTTTAAATGTACCAGTATCAAAATGATTGTTTAAATGTACCAGTATCAAAATGATTGTTTAAATGTACCAGTATCAAAATGCATCACTCCTGCTACAGTTGATCATTGGTTTAAGAACAGATGCTTGACTTGGAGTGTTAAAGTAGTAACTAATCACACAACAATAGATTATTATCGCAGTCTTTATTGTCCAGTCTCAAGTGCCAATACGCCATGGTATATGAAATGGACTATACATTCACTCGTGATGCCACTGATTGAGATTTTCTTAAAAACTACTGGACCAATTAAGAAAATATTTTACTATCATGTAGTTAGGACTTTGTACTATATATCAGTGAAAGAATTTTTAGAATCGGTCCAGCAGTTTTTGAGAAAATCTCAAACATATATGTTGCCCCTGTATACTTTTAGGTACATCTGACCGTACTAAACATTTTGTGTAGAGTTGAATAAATATATTTAATGGCAGCCTATGCACACAAAAAATTACATTTCTTGACTTAGCACTTTTTCCTACAGAGGAATTTAATAATATTACTTCCCACTTTTTGCATTAGGCAACCTAGTAGCAATATCAGTTAACAGATTTTAGATATATTAGTGACAAAATAATCGCCTGTAAACACTTATCGTTTCCACCCTGTATGTTTTTTGCATTAAGTTGAGAATATGTCTTTTTGAAACCGTATTTGGCCAGTGTTACTATTATTATTTCAAAAAAATATATGTGTATGCATAAGTGTATAGGTACTGGTTCAGTAACCACCAATGCATACACATTTTTTCTGTGGATTGTTGTAGTATAGTCACCAACAGAGATAGGTAACCAGGGACAGCATGAGAGATCTTTCACTAGCAGACTGTTTAAAAGTCTATTATATTATGTACACCAGTAAAAAATGTAAGTTTGGCTGATTTTTTTTATGGTTACCTACCTCTTATGGCGACTGTTCATTTACATATCTCTATTGGCGACTGTACATGGGTACTTTCACCCTTCAAGAGGTAGAGTAGGTATTAGGTTAGGTGCTCTACAATTTTATATTTTTATTAATGGTAATACAAGCTTTTGTTTATTTTAGTATTTTGTGTTATTTCGTAGATTTAGTTTTATTTTCCAAGTTATTTGAGGATAAACGAGGAAATCCTCGGATAACCACCTTGTGATGGAAGATAAAACGGAGGGTATATCGGGCGTGCGCCATCTCCACGGGTAGATTATTCAAAGATTTTCAGAATCTTTAAATGACCTAACTACGATGGAACATAAAGCGGATGGTAATCGGGCGTGAACCGTCAACCGCAGGTAGGTCATCCGACATTTCCTTCTGAACGCTAAAATGTCCTACCAGCGATGGAAGGTAAAATGGAAGGTAATCGGGCTTGTCCGTCCACTGCAGGTAGGTCATCCGACATTATCTTCTGAATGCTTAAATAACCTACCAGCGATGGAAGGTAACACGGCAGGTAATCGGGCTTGACCGTCCACCGCAGGAAGGTCATCCGACATTTCCTTCTGAATGCCCAAATAACCTACTAGCGATGGAAGGTAGAACGGAAGGTAATTGGGCGTGAACCGACACCGCAGGTGGGTCATCCGACATTTCCTTCTGAATGCTCCATTAACCTACCAGCGATTGAAGGTAAAACGGAAGGTAATCGGGCTTGACCGTCCATCGCGGGTAGGTCATCCGACATTTCCTTCTCAATGCTCAAATAACCTACCAGCGATGGAAGGTATAACCGAAGGTAATTGGGCGTGAACCTTCCACCGCAGGAGGTCATTCGAATAGATATTTTCTACAGAATCCTTATACTATCTAACTGCAATGGAAGATAAAACAGAGTAAGCAGGCGTGTACCGTCCATCGTTGTGGTGGATGATTCATGTCCAGTTACTTTCTGTTTTATCTTCCATAGCAGATAAGTATTTTGCGGATTTTGTAGGAAATACCTATTCGAATGACCTGCTTGGGGTGGACGGTTCACGCCCAATTACCTTCCGTTCTATCTTCTATCGCTGGTAGGTTATTTGAGCATTCAGAAGGAAATGTCGGATGACCTACCTGCGATGGACGGTTAAAGCCCAATAACCTTCCGTTTTACCTTCCATCGCTAGTAGGTTATTTGATCATTCAGAAGGAAATGTCGGATTACCTACCTGCGGTGGACGGTTAAAGCCCAATAACCTTCCGTTTTACCTTCCATCGCTGGTAGGTTATTTAATCATTCAGAAGGAAATGTCGGATTACCTACCTGCGGTGGACGGTTAAAGCCCAATAACCTTCCGTTTTACCTTCCATCGGTCGTAGGTTATTTGATCATTCAGAAGGTAATGTCGGATTGCCTACCTGCGGTGGACGGTAAAAACCCAATTACCTTCCGTTGTTCCTTCCATCGTTAGAAGGTTATTTGAGCATTCAGAAGGAAATATCGGATTACCTACCTGCGGTGGACGGTAAAAGCCCAATTACCTTCCGTTTTACCTTCCATCGCTGGTAGGTTATTTGACCATTCAGAAGGTAATCTCGGATTACCTACCTGCGGTGGACGGTTGCAGCCCAATAACCTTCCGTTTTACCTTCCATCGCTGGTAGGTTATTTGAACATTCAGAAGGTAATGTCGGATTACCTACCTGCGGTGGACGGTTAAACCCAATTACCTTCCGTTTTACCTTCCATTTTACCTTTCATCGCTGGTAGGTTATTTGAAAGTTCAGAAGGAAATGTCGTATTACCTACCTACGGCTGACGGTTAAGCCCAATTTCCTTCCGTTTTGCCTTCCATCGCTGGTAGGTTATTTGAGCATTCAGAAGGAAATGTCGGATTACCTACCTGCGGTGGACGGTTAAACCCAATTACCTTCCGTTTTACCTTCCATTTTACCTTCCATCGCTGGTAGGTTATTTGAAAGTTCAGAAGGAAATGTCGTATTACCTACCTACGGCTGACGGTTAAGCCCAATTTCCTTCCGTTTTGCCTTCCATCGCTGGTAGGTTATTTGAGCATTCAGAAGGAAATGTCGGATTACCTACCTGCGGTGGACGGTTAAAGCCCAATAACCTTCCCTTTTACCTACCGTCAAGGGAAGGTACTTACCTTCCGTTTTGGGCAGGATACGTGATTCAGTAGGTAATAGCATGGACGGTAATGTGCTGGTAGGAATATGAATTTGGATGGTAATGTTTCCATCCGAAATTACCGTCCCTTTTGACTCAGTGGGAAAATTTGGAAGGTACTTATTTACTACCATCTATAGACGGTAAATGATTTGGTGGATAATATTTCCATCCGAATTTACCGTCCCTTTTGACTCAGTGGGAAAAATTGGAAGGATATCTATTTCCCACTAACTATAGATGGAAATGTGGAAGGTAAAGCTAGGATACTAATTCGGTGGATAAACTCGGAAGGTATATTTTCCGCTATATTTACTACTGATCTGGAAGGAATTTTTCCCACTGAGTCAAAAGGGAAGGTAAACTCGTGGTAGGAAAGGCCGATTACAGGAGGAAATTTCTTTCAGTGTATGTACAAAGGCGGCCTGAGATTGAGAGATTGTTTGATGAGACAAGTCAAACGTGGGTTTAATGTTTATTTTTTATTTTTAATGTGTAACTAAACCCGCATTTGACCTCGATATCGCCTGATGGTAAGCGACGATGAGGTCGACGATGGAGCACGCGGGTCCAGTAAATGCCTATTCACTCTGGCCTTGAAGATCCCAAGGTTGTAGGTTTCGGGAAATACAGACGCCGGCAGGCTGTTCCATTCCTTAGCCGTTCGCATAATGAACGAAGAAGCAAATCGCAAAAGCAAATTGTAAAAACCTAGACATCTATTAATATTTGGAGTCGGTGCCCACCACGTGGAACGCGTTGCACTGTAAGATTTAATTATTTTTCACGTTACGTGGCCCACGGTGCCGTTGGCCACGCAGTGAAACAGGTTGCGTGTGACTGGCACTGTATCCATATAATTATATGTATCTGATTTTCAATTACTGTTTGAAGGCGATTCTTATTTTTTTTTAATTTAATTTATTGATCTTACCGCTTGGTTTAATAATTTTATTTTGGATTTATTAGATTGACTTGGTTGCCAAAGCCATATTGAATTTCCGGAGCAATCCCAAGGCAACCCCGTAAATAAATAATTGAGTAGTAAACGTCCTTCCTGGAGATGACCATTAATATTTATTACTTACTGTGAATCGCACTGTTTCGTGATATCCAGTACTTCTATATTCTAAGACTGTACATAACTTAAGGGTCGGTGCGATTTTTAGCAGGAAACAACTAGCGCCACTTTAATATGAAATAATTTTTCTTCCAAAAATAAAGTTACACTTTTTCCCGTCTAGACTATAGAAAAACGACTTAAAATAAAGCTACTACTAAGGTTCTAAAACATTACTTTTCATCTGAAGAACTACGTATTTACATAATTATACACAATTACATAACATAATTATTTTATCATAATTATAACTGTTTCGGTCATTGCTGTGTGTGAAATAAACGTATTCCTTGCTTACTATTTACGTAAATAATTTTTTTTAAGGTATATGTATGTATTTATGAGAATAGTACATTACTTAGCCTTACTTAGGAAGCATTAAGGCTGCGTATGGAAACAACTAGTGCCACACTGATAAAAAAATCATATCTAATCTATAGTCCAAATTGTTTGTAAAAACTAAATGTTTTAGCTTTAAATTTTAAATAAGTAAAATCAAAAATAAATCAGCCTTGATTAACTAGAAAGCTATATGTATATGTAGGTATTTTAAAAATATTTAATTTTGTACATTAGGTAATCAAATCTCACAAAATCTCTCAAAATCAAAGCTCACAGCAATCGCTTATTGGTCCAGAACCTTTTGTTGGCCTCACGTCGGGTACTATCAAAACAGTATTAAAGAAGTACAGTACCGATAGACACAAACATGAGTGGCCAACCCTAAAGGGGTTAGAACACTCTAAGAAATTCATTAGGGACAAAGTCACAGGCTGGAACAACAAGATCTGGGGGCTGAATAAACGTCAAGTGCGTCTACTGGTCGGTGCCTTGACCGGTCACTTTAGCACCAATGCCCACCTACACAAGATGAAGCTGACTGACAGCACATCTTGCAGAGCCTGTGGTGAACAACTGGAGACCGTTTCACATCTCCTATGTGAATGTGACGCTTTCGCGGCAAAAAGGATGGGTCTGCTAGGCTCTGCCTATCCGGACCCAAGGGAATTCAAATCCCTCCCACTAAGACGCATAGCCTTGCTCGTGCACGACATATTCAGTGATGTGGTCAAGGGATAGGTACAAGGGGTTGAACACAAAAAATCCCCATGGGTCGAAGTGTCGCTGGGATCCCCGCCCCCCATCCAAAGATAAGATAAGATTAGGTAATCAAAAGAAAAACAATTATTTTCAAAAATTATTATCCCGATGGTTAGCAGGGATAAAACTCTATGCTATACCTTTTGTACATATTTTATTTTTTCGCTAATTAAGTTGTGTTTTTATTTTTTCTGTGTGTGTATTAAATAATATTATATATGATTATAAATAAATAAAATAAAAAGTCCAAATTAGCTAATGAATATCTCATTCCGTTTCTTCCAGAATCAAAACCCAAAACGTAAATGTACAATAAATCGCCTGTCTATATCAGTAAACACCGAAACGCTCTTTGACATTTACAACGAAACCGTCAGAAATTCACCACCGCGAACTATACCCTTGTTTGCGGGACAATTAAATCTCCGATAAAGGCGGGTCCCGTATATCATTCGAACGGATGTTTTGGCAAGCCTATGACCCTTGTCACACTCGGCTCGCCGACTCGGGATCGCTTGGCGCCTCCGCTTTTCTCATAATGCTATAGTTCAGTTGACAAACAGTAACCCATGAAGTTGCTCTTCCTCAACCCAATAACTCATCCTAAGATTCCGTTAGTTCTGTCCACTGTGGTGGAAAAATTTGCGGCAGAGAGCTAGAAGGAGATGAGACAAGACTTACTTGAGAAGCTCCTGGATCTTATCTCCGGCGGCTGGTTTCTTCTGGTTTCTACCAAAGTTTGAAGGGTTGAACACTTAGAGCACTCGCGGCGATAGTTCAGTTACAATATTAGAAAAAATAGCGTGGAAAATAATTAATTCCGATGAGCGTTTGTTTTGCGTGACCGTTGCGACAGAAGTCATTTCACGAGTGAATTTGATTTGCAGATGACATTGTGACGTCATCACGATGCGCGTATTCTTTCGATCTTGTCTCTTAGGTGATAGGTAGATAAGGAACAGGTATAATTATATGAATATTAAATAAGTACAAATGTGTATAGTGCAATTTAAAAATAACGATATATGGCGTTAACACACTGTGTTACCGCCGAGTCGAAATCACTCACTTGGCGCTTCCGCATTTCTCTCACTGCGACAGTACAGCTGACAAACATAAACTCATCTATAAAACACATTCAGATAAGATAGGAAAAGATGATTTTATGACTCGGATCGCCGACTCGGGCTTGCTCGCTTGGCGCCTTCGCATTCGCTACGACAGTACAGCTGACAAACAGTAACTCATCTACATCTAAAAGGATGTGTTGGCAACCCTGACTCTTATCATAATTATTCATCATCGTCATTATCAACCCATGTCGTCCCACTGCAGGGTATAAGCCTCCTCTCTTTTGTGTCACCCTATACGATCCTGTGCTAGTCGCATCCAGATCTTCGATGCGACTTTGGTTATGTCATTCGCCCATCTAGCTGCTGGACGACCTACTGCTCTTTTTCCCGACCTTGGCCCTTAACCCTATCATAATTATTATGTTTGTTTAATTGTTACTCTTTAAAATGCCATTTTGCATGTATTCGGATAAAGGGACGTGTTGAAAATCAGCGCTGTGGACTCCGTCCATAGAGTAAGCTGAACACGCTCCCTGTTGCCACAAATTAGTTTATGTACAACAGTATAAGGGCAAGATATGTACCTGTAATATGTATTTGTGTGCAATGAATGGTTTTGTATTGTACGAGTATTATTGCATTGTTATCATGACAAGTTGAAACTTCGGTCAAGTCAACGATCGATCAGTCCGCTCATATTAGTTGGCATGGTGTTACCGGTGTAGTTAAAGTTGGATCGATACAAAATCTTAATCACTAACGTGTTCAGTACAGAACACAATATTGGTTTGTATCCGAAATAAGTAAGTTTAAAAAAGACACTGTTCTGCTTTGTCGTGTTCTACTTTTACCACCTATAGTGGAGCACGATGTTTTCCATATTTAATTCTAATTAATTAGTCTCGCCTCTATAAGGTGTATAATTTAAATCGTGTTTGGTACGCCGCATCCTGTATGTATTTAATTTTATAGCGTCGGTGGCGTTGTGGCTAGGACGTCGGAGCCCATGCGGGAGGTCCGAGTTCGAGACCATGCAGTGCCATGTACCAATGAGTTTTTTGTATTTTTCAAAGACTTACGCACATTTACCGACTGCTCTAACGGTGAAGGAAAACTTCGTGAGGAAACCTGTAAACTGAGATGACTAATGCGTAAAATGGGGTAGGCACAAAAAATCCTCAAGGGTCGAAGTGCCGCTGGGGTTATTCCCGGCCCCCTATCATAAGATAAGGTGTATTTAATTTAGTGCTTCAATAAAGTGCCAAAATACAAATTTCTGTTTCCTTACGCAATACCTGCCAGCGGCTCTGAATCAAGATTTGTGAGGAACAAAGCGAACGACAAACGTTGTAAAAAAAGTTGAGTTGGGTTTTTGACCCTTGTCACGACTCGAACCGCGACTCAAGCTCGCTCGCTTGATGCCTCCGCACTCCTCACACTGCTATAGATCAGTTAACAGAAAGTAAACCATGTTCTTTATCAACCCCCAAAATATCTCACCCAGGGTACTGCTACTACTGGTACTCTGTCCACTGTGTTACCAAGTCCCATCCCCCAGACGAGAACAAATTAATTGTAGACTAGCAATAACCGTTAAATATGGACCACCTGTGGAGCCTTACTTTCTGAGCGACAATCCCCTCGTCGTGGTATTATACTTGTACTTATAGAATTCCGCTAATATACGGAATGGGGGAAGGGGTCGACAAGGCGGGAATGTGGGTGATATAGGTGATGAACCGGAATATTCCAGATTATGTTTTCCTGAAGACAATCATTCGGTGAATGAGTTGTGAGTTGTATAAGCCTTACTATGTCTCTTAATGTGAAATCGTTTGTATGAGTGTTCTATAAATTATTGAAAAAACATTGAAATTAAAAAAAAAAATCTTTACCACATATTAATTACCATTTTTTTAATATAAATTGTCTACGACAAACAGGCAGACGGGCCACTTGATGGTAGGTAGTCACTATCGCCTAGAGACACGTGCAATACCATGGGTTATGCTTGTGTGTTGCCGGCCGTGAAGGGAGATAACTTTTTTAGCGTTCTTTTTGCAGCATCCCATGTCGTAGCGCTGCGGGAAAACGTCGACGAACATTTCACATTAAACTATAACCTCCACACTAGGCGTTGCCTGTGTCGTGGAGATTACATGGATACACACAGTGACCACTTACGGTTTACTGTCTGTTGGACGAAATGTCCTTAAAGTTTAGTCTTCATTAAAATGTGTGTCATCTCTTTCTACGATATAGCTATAAAGTACTCTGAAGTGATATAGATGACTCGAAACACATGGAAGCTTTAACTCACGGTATGTCGCCTCATATAATATGTGACGGTTTAGAAAAATTCTGGTCGGTCCCTAATCCCTACTTTACCTGAGTAAACAACCGAAAAACATCAGGTTTTCTTGCACATTCTTGTTTTAAATTAACTGTAATTTGTAGGCTTTTTACTACGCTGCTGTGAAATAACGCAATAATAAATAAACGTATGTATTCCACACTAGGAGCGTCGCGTCGGTGGCGTCTTGGCTAGGACGTTGGACTCCCATGCGGGAGGTCCGTCCATGTACCAATGAGTTTATCGGTTTTTTCGAAAGATTTGCGTACATTTACCGACTGCTCTGACGGTGAAGGAAAACATCGTGAGGAAACCTGCACACAGAGAAAACCAGTGTTAACGTTAACTCTGCCAAGAAAGTTGTTCCATGTGATTAATCCTTAGAATGATAACGACCCCCAGCAATGAGAAATATGACTTAGAAGTAGAATCCGCACTGGGAAAATTATATTTCCTCATTGGATAGGCAATATCTTCTCTGTAGATTTCGGAGATTGTTTTGTAGGTATCAAATGTGCCGGCACTTATTTCGAGCATAATGTGTTTTCCTCATTTAAGTATTTATATATGGTACACTGATATAAGAGTCAGACTCTTATAAAACGGATTTCATAACATAATGGGTCGACCTACAGACAAGTATACCTATACCTACCTCTAGAGTATGTATTGTGTATTCTGTAAATGCGAAGAGATCTTTATAATGACTTGTGTCTGAGTAACTTCCATTAAAATTAACAATCTACTTTAACAGCGTATTTGAAAAATCAGTCAAAATAAATTCACACAAAACTTGTTATTCATAAAATAAGAGTACCCACTTATTTCGTAGCGCTACGTCGAGGGCTACGCCGCGCCGCCGCCGTAGCCCTCTGCTACGCAGTTAGCTTTTTATTTTCGGTCATCGCTCCCGGAACATTGTTGTTGTGAAATTATTTCACAACAAACAAGTTGTTCTGAAATTATTTAATCATTGAAGAGATTCAATATACGTATGTTAGAATTATTTAATCATTGAAGAGATTCAATATACGTATGTTAGAATTATTTAATCATTGAAGAGATTCAATATACGTATGTTAGAATTATTTAATCATTGAAGAGATTCAATATACGTATGTTAGAATTATTTAATCATTGAAGAGATTCAATATACGTATGTTAGAATTATTTAATCATTGAAGAGATTCAATATACGTATGTTAGAATTATTTAATCATTGAAGACATTCAATATACGTATATTAGAATTCACTCTAGGGCGCTACTGTATTATTATTAGAGGGTTTTCCATACGCTGCTAATCTTGAGGACTTACATGGAATGCCTCATGTGCCGGTAATTCAGCTGACTCTCTAATCTCTCTGTCTATCTATATCTTTTTATGTTATGGTATTATAAGTACGCAAATCTAAATATTTCTAAATTTGAAAAAGAAACCTGTGACGTACCATTGTGGAAATCCTCTTACTTTTTCCTGGTCATCATTAGGTCCTCAAGATTCTAGATGTGGGAAGGGCACCAAGGTGCTTAACATTTGTGCTGATGAAACTTGAACCACGTACCTACCCTTCCTTTTAATTGAAGGTAAAAAATAGTGTCATTTAATCGACGCCTAGTATTTATTCTTCTTACACTGGGTTCCCTACGTTCTGACCAAGCAATTTACAGCAAGTCCTCTTCTGCGGCATATGTCTCGATAACGCATTTTCATTTCTCTTGTTCAAGGTTGCGGTAACAAGAAAGAAGATTACCAGGAGCGGGGAGTGCGATGCCGGGCGGCATGTCGCGGCGATGACGCGGGGCCCGCGCGGCATGCGCTGCTGACATGGCCGTCAGCCGCGCCGCCCTCCTGACGCTGGCAGCTCTCGCAGCGCTCGCGGGTAAGACATTAGCTGACAGTCCAGGGCAGTACATAATATCTCTGCTGACATGGCTGTCAGCCGCGCCGCCCTCCTGACGCTGGCAGCTCTCGCAGCGCTCGCGGGTAAGACATCAGCTGACAGTCCAGTACAGTACATAATACCTCTGCTGACATGGCCGTCAGCCGCGCCGAGCTGCCAGCGTCAGGAGACGCTGGCAGCTCTCGCAGCACTTAAGGGTTATACTTCAGCTGACATAGCCTACATTATGTCACGGTAATGTTATAATTTTAACCAACAACACAACAACCACTATCAACTCTGGTAAGTATGGCAATATTAATACAGAATATAAAATACTGTGTTCAAATAAAACGAACTAGGTCTCAGTCTGCGCTGTCTGGCCTATCCGGAGAAGTCATGATTTACAGCAATGTCTAGACGAAAGTCTTTCAAAAATAAGTCTAATATTATTCACACAGCATCGAGTAGCTTCTATGTAAGTTTTATTACCTTCTACTGGTTACAAGTATTATTGTAAACAGTGCGAATATTTGAAGTGGAAAAATGAGACCAAAAAGTTAAAATTCTTTTTTTGTAGCCTAGGTCAATTCGCTTAATTATATTTTTTTCTGGTAAATATTATTTATTATATAATATTCTATAGTGTTCGCAAACACTAATATGAAGCCTTTAATAATATTCATAATTTATGTAACTTCTTTTCCGTTGAGTAACTGTGTCCAACTCTAATTTTAAAAAAAGTATTGCAATGGACTCTGGACATCTCTAATGCGCAGCGATGATTAATCGTAAAAAAAGGAAGATGGCGTTGGTAAGTCTCGCGGAAGCGTGTGCCCAAGCTTTTTATTCTACAAAATACAAAAAGATAGTAAAGTGTTTATAATAGTAAATAAATCAGTACAATCAATATCAGTTGCAGCCATTTATTGGTCTGCAACAGGTATATTAACAACAATAGATACATCGGGAAATGTCACTCGTTCACTCGTTAATAATGTTTATACACATAAACGTATTAGATTATTTAAAGATGTTTTCTCTTACTTATAATATATAACGTAGTACTTACCTATCAAACCGTGAGTATATGAAACTATAACTTCACTTGTAACCTACATAACTTAATAAAAGTCTCATAAAAATCGCTCTTGGCAAAATACGGGAATATCTCTAAAACTAGTGAAAAAAGTTTCATCTATAAGTAAGAAGTTTCGAGAAACGACTGCGAGGACGTAAATCACTTAAGACTTTGTTATTCTTTCATAGCATAATGGAACATGAAAGCCTGCATTTGTGTCGGCTAGATAGACGTCCCATTGTGAATTACTTGCGAGGAAAAACAATGCCTGGGCGTTTTCAAGACCAGGTATGTATCTAGACCAGAGAAGCCATTTTAGTATTAATTTTGTCAGTTTTATATTTTCTTGGCTTGGCCAAAGTCTGTTACATGTTAATTTCCACTGGTCACAGAAGAGATCTGTCCTCCGAGATACAGGAACTTCCTAGTTCGGAGGTCAGCGTTTATTGTTACTTTTTGCTCAATAATTTTATTTAGTTTAATATAACCTATGGTTAAGTTCCTACTGGTGTAAGAACTATGAATACTTTGTCATCTTACCGCACAAATAAAGTTATTCTTATTCTTCTAAGTCGTATTCCTCATTGCTGAGGGTCGTGATCATTCTAAGAAATTAATCACATAGGCCGTCTCTCTTTGCAGATTTAATAGGGTGCTTTGCCATTGCTTTCCCCATTTCACACACTGGTTATCTCAGTGTGCAGTTTTCTTCACGATGTTTTCCTTCACCGTCAGATCACTCGGTAAATATACGTAAGTCTTTCGAAAAAACCGAAAAATTCACTGGTACACAACATTGCATGATTTCGAACCCGGGCCTCCCGTATGGGAGTCCGACGTCATCGACGCTCTTGCCTAGATAAAACTATAGGTACCTATTACCGTTTTCAAAACGATGAAATGATATCATGCTATAGCATGCTACACAGGGACAGCACTATGTATACGCGATAGCATTGTCTCTGTTTAGCATGCCATAATATGTCATGATATCATTGCATTGTTTTGAGAACGATAATGGCTGCTACCCTGGTCTTCAACTACATTCCAGTATTCCAAGCCCTGACTGGGTTTCAAATACCGGTACTTTAAGAAACCGGTACACCGCTCTTGGCACGGTATCTGTACTTGAGTTATTATCGGTGTAATTGATACCGGTATGTTTAAGAACCTGTTCCACTGCACCGGTACTTGAGCTAGTATCGGTATTAATTACACAGGCATTTATATTGGGTATCGGTATAATATGTATTTGTAACAAATCCGAGATGGTACAATTTGAGTAATAAGCACAAACTCAATCAAATTATGTAAAAAAATATACTAGAAAGAAAGAAAGAAAAACAATCTATTGCCAAAAAGCAAAATAATACATTTTCTACAAATATTCAGAAAAGACAAAATCGTTGCAGATACTCTATGTACATTTGGCAAAAGGGGGGAAAGTCAGCAAATGCAGAAATACTCGGGTACCAAATATGCAGCGCTGTTTTTCATTTCACCCCTCATCCTAAGATGTTAGTGGGAGCGCTGTTACTTGTATCTAGACTCGAAGTTTTTCAATTTACTTCTGCGATTTTCATATATAGAGTCGAGTTTATAATAGGACGTATTCTACCGTACCGTATACCGCAGGATAGATATAGGATCTCTTCTATTTCTGTGTTTCTCAGCTTACCAAAATGTAACGTGTATTACTATGTATTGTATCTACGTTTATGTCATAGAAATACTACCGGTATTATAGATGGATTCTAAAGGAAGAACTTTAAAAAAAAGCTTTGTCTTTCCTGTTAGATTTGGATTGATCAATTTGATGAAAACGGCGCTATTTACCATAGAATCAGAATGCCAACTAAATAAGTCCCTGTTCTCGGCAATCAGAAGTCGTACACCTTGGAGTGACGTCACAGTCCCTTCCCAGTTCTTTGTTTATTGCTCTGCATTGTTCATTTAATTTATTCCTCTCCACAATACCATTTAAAAGCACTTTGCGGTTTGGATTCATTTTGATTATTTTTTTATTTAATACGCCCTTTATTATATTGAATTTGAGTGGTTTCGATGGTTTTCGATGAGGTGAAGATATACTGTGCGATCTTCTACAATATGGACGCTTATTAAAATTAACAAAGCAGCGTGCGTGCACGGCGAGTGTCTTTAGTGGTCTGGCAATGGTGGAGCGCTCCCCTCGCACCGTAGCCAATTTCCGAGAGTAGATACTTTGTATATAGGTAATATATTGAAATTGACTTAATGAAATCTTTGAGTAGGTTATCGGGATTTGAAGTAAAATTCGTAATTACTAAATCAATTTCATATCAATTTATGTCCACTAAAGAACTGCTTTGAAATATTTCTCTCCATTTGACCTAAAAGATCATAATCATCAGCCTAATACATATGTTCCCACTGTTGGGGCACAGGCGTCCCCTTGTACAAGGGGGTTATGGGTCATGATCCACCGAGCGGGCACAGTGCTGATTGGATTTCACACGCCTTCGGAATTATTATTTTTTTACCTAAAAGATACCAGGTTGATATTCTTTGCAAGAGTGACACTTTAAAGGGATAAATAACTGACCAGACAGCAGGAACCAACCGATAGCATTAATTAGCATGTACCCAAAATAGGATATGGGGGAGAGGATATATTTCCTTTTTTGGGAAGAGCGTAAGTGAGGTCTATTGTTCAAATATAATTTTCTCTATTAACCACAGCAACTGTAGCTATGTGAGGTATATTATATTCATAAATCAACATCCTTATAAAAATAAACTAATATATCTTAGATCTATTCTTAGTAAAGCTTGGCGTTTACATACAGGGTGTTGCGTGTGCGCGCCGCAGAGCCTGCAGGGCGGCGTGCAGGGCGGCGCGCAGGTCCCGCCGGGCGTATTGCACTCCACGGCGCCGCCCGCCGGCGTCGGCGGCATCCGCAGGTACGCTGCCGTCCATCGTCCATCGTCCACCGTACATCGTTCACCGGCCACCTTGCACCGACCTGACAAAAGTGGTGTCAGATATTTAGACTTAGCATAACTCTCACGTACACATAATCCTCGAGGGGTAGACAGAGGAACCATCTTCAGATATTTAGATTTATTTTTCCAAAAGTCTACAAAACCTATATTAACGCATTGTCATCCGAACCACATGCAAATGCAAAGTTTCAACTCTATTGGATAATTATTGTAGAAGTAAGTCTGAATATTATTCCAATTTTTTTAAATTTTATACTTATTTTACATAATTTGAAATTTTTTTCAAAAATTACCCATCTCTACAGAGTTTTTTACCATTGTAGAAATGGGTAATTTTCGGATATATTTTTTACAAATTCTTCGGAAACCTCTCATGAGAAATATACTGTGAGAAATTGTAACGTTTGTAAATAAATAATAATTTGGAAACCTTTTGGAAAAATATTTTGAACCACTTCTAGTTTAATCTCTATTATCCAATAGAGATTAAACTTTGCATACATACACGGTTCAGATGACAATGCATTTACGAATTATTATTTTTTAATACTTTTAGAAAATAAAGGAAAAAGTGATGATTTCTTTCCTTCCCAAGGAAAAAAAACCATGACCCATCTCTAAGTTGGTTAGCGTCGGTAAACGGACAACATTTGTTCCCCATACAAGTGTACTAATTTTTCGATTTCAGCTGATCATTTTGCATCGGAAGCAAACAATTTCTTTTACAAATTTCAAAAATTGTTGAACTCAGGCACGTACCGATTCCAACCAACTTTTTTTGGATTTGACACCATTTTTAACAACCTGGATAATCTGTTCAAGTGAGCCAACAGTGATTTAATTTATTCTGTTAACATCTAAGTATAAGTCACTATTAAGTATTGTCTAGTTTACACGTTTTCATTGTTTAGTTTCTAGCAAAAGGAGATGTTGTATTTCACTACCTATAGTTTTAATGTTTTTGGTATTCGACGAAATTAATAAAGTTTTGAAACTGATTGGTTGGGTAGGGTCTTTAAAATTCATTCCCCACCCCTTTTGTTGAGAAACAGATTGAGCGGATGAAGTGTGGGGGATGAAGCTTGTGAATTTGGGTTGTGTTGTGAATTTTAAAGATCCTACCCAAAGATATAAATATTCTGTAGTTGATGGAATCATAAATAAATATTCTGTATTAATTTTGTCACACGAAATGCTTAGAATTAAAGTACTAAGCACAAATTACTTAATTGTCTAACACTAATGCTTGCACATGCTGCCAGTCCAGTAAAACTAGTAATTAAACCTTGAAAACATGTAAATAAGACTGTTGTCTTGTTCACTCATAAGCTCAAAGAAACGAGAGTGAGTGGGACAGCAAACTTTAAATTAAGTTCAGCGGTGGCACACTAAGTTGCGACTATTATGAAGATACTCGTATGAGACAGAGTAGAACGGATAGGTACTTATTAAAACTTTGAAAACTTTAATAGAATAGGGTGAATTCAAATACCCGTAAGTATTGACCTTTTGCAAATTGACTTAGTACTTCATTATCCCGGACACGATCGTGATATAAAAGCAAACTAACCTTCACGGTAATCTACTCTATTAATCACAAAAAACCCCATCAAATTCGGTTCAGCAGTTCTCGAGTTATAACTTTATAAGCGAAGGAACATTGAGTTGTATTTCTAAAAGTGACTTAATTATAAGCAATCAAAAATCAATGTAAGCTTGAAATCATGGAATTACTAAATACTAGTACCTACACATATAGTACACCTGGAAAGACATCTCCTGAATGCAATTATGGGGGTTCGAAAGGGGTTAATTCGTATTTAAAGAGAAGTATCTCGAGATGCATTCCAAATACAAATTCATAGAGCTACAGTAATCTGGCTGAAGTGCAAAGCAGTGTGAACGCCAAAGAGATTCAAAGTGCAGTTGAATCCTCTTTGGCTGCCGCCGACGCTGCGCTCAAACAAACATTTCCGTAAATTATCGAGCGAAAGCCTGGTGTATGGTTAGAGTTTAGAGCTGGCATTCAGCCTAGCTTGGCCATTCCACAGGGGCCACCTGGCCACACCTGTAGCGAACTACCTGGCTTAAATGAAACAGACTGAATGTTAAAATGCCCGAAACGCATACAAAACATCTGCACTTAGTTTGTCATAAATTTCGTCTGAATTAGCCCTAAATTTGGGAGCATGTCCCAAGCCTTAAGTAGTGCCAAATACCCTAACTTTAACACTACTTAAGGCCTGGGACAGATGGTCCCAAATTTAAGACCAAATCAGACGTTTCGGACAAACAATGTGCAGATGTTTTGACTATATACGATTAGGTGTAGTTGCATAGTAAAGTAATACACTTGATTGCAGAAATAGAAAACAACAAACAAAAGATAGAAAAGGAAATAGTAAAGTACAATTTAGGCGGCCTTATCGCTAATAGCGATTTCTTCCAGGCAACCTTCGGGCAGAGGAAATGATTTCGAGAAAGAGGTAGTAGGTGTGCAAACGAACATGTGGTCGTGGATTTCACGTACACCACAGAATAGATTTGTTCATTCATATATTTCTTAACAAGTTTTCATTTCAGTGTTGATATTTTGTGCGTACATTAAATACTTATATATAACCATCCTACCTACATTCATTATTTATAATAAGTGATATCCTTTTTCACTTCACTGATAGACTTACAGATATCAAAGCGTGTCATTCTAATAGTCCGCCATACGAATACTCGTATGCAACTCTTGCAACTCTTGTACTTCTTTTTCCCATCTTTCTCCATACTAATTTTATCCTCTTGAATTGCTGCATTGTCAGTTAGTCCCCTAGGTAGAGCGTTGGTGGCACAGTAGCTAGGACACCGGACTCCCATGAGGGGAGGTCCGGGTTTGAAACCGTGCAGTGCCATGTACCAATGAGTTTTTCGTATATTTCGAAGACTTACGTACATTTACCGACTGCTCTAACGGTGAACGAAAACATCGTGAGGAAACCTGCACACTGAGATGACCAGTCTGTTAAATGGGGTAGGCACAAAAAATCCTCAAGGGTCGAAGTGCCGCTGGGGTTATTCCCGGCCCCCTGTCATAAGATAAGATATTCCCCTTGGTAACTCTATCCAATATGTATATCTATCTTTCTTCACACTACACTGTCGCTAATCTCTTTAATGTCCAATTAACTTCAGAGGTTGCCTGGAAGAGATCGCTTTAAGCGATAAGGCCGTCTTTGTACATATTGTGCTATTATTCCTGTAGTTTTTACTTTTCCTGATTTTGTGTACAATAAAGTGTTTCTATATATCCAATTTGTGATCGCAGCCCACCGGCCCAGTGGTTGTGATTACAGCTGCATGAATAATACTGTTTGTGCTTAGGAACGGCGGCCCACGGTGCACATTTCTCATTTTAAAGGATGAATTATGCCTCTTTTGTTGGAGACGAGAGCACACTGCGGCCACCTCAGCCTCTATTCATAAAGCTCACAAAAGCCTATATAATAGCAAGCATTGTCGAAAGTTCGTCGATTATAATGTGACTAACTTATATGAAGCGTTGTATAATATAGTAGGATAATATGTTCGTGAAATCGTGATCATGACAGATGCAACTCGATTTCCTCACGATGTTTTCCTTCACCGTCAGAGCTGTCGGTAAATGTTCGTAAGTCTTTCGAAAAAACCGAAAAACTCATTTATTATTATTCGTTATTTATTTATTGAAAATCTACATAATTACATTAAATTATTCACATTCACAGTGTAACAAAAACCAATATAGGTTTGTTAAGAACACTGACAGATCGTCGACGGTCGCATAATATTTGTGAGAGTGTGAAGAACAGCACTGTGCTTGTGCATGGAATTGCCTGGTTTCGAATTCGGACCTCCCGCATGGGAATCCAACATCCTAGCCACGACGCCACCGACGCTCACTTCTCTTCCTCTTTCTTCTCTCACTCACAGTATTATAAAATACTTAATACTAAATATAGCGATCGATATAAACAGCTTCCGAAAGGTCAATAAGTAGGTATAGTGATGACACTGAAATGGGGTTCAGAAATTTTTTCACGCCAACGTCTTAGTGTCAGAAACAGCTAAATGCCTTCCAGGAATTTCATTTCGTAATACCCTCCTTGACGTTCGTTGAGTTCCAATTTACCACGTGAAATGCTTTTAAGCTTCCTTTAGTGACGTTAAGTAAATTATTACTGCACTGGAAGCATACAACAATGACATACAAAATAAAAACACAATTTTCAGTGGAATTGAGTTAAAGATTATTAAATTATTAGTAAAGGCATACAGTTAAGGTAACAATTATTATAATAATTAATTTGCAATGTTCGTTCTTGGTGCAGAGGTTGGCCGTGACGATTCAGCGTGGCAATGCCGCGAGCGTCATGGGGACCTTTGCGCCGGGGTCGACACGGGGCGGGATTTTTGACTAAGGCCTTTCATAAACTAAAGAGGCCTTTACAGAACTAAAGAGGGTTCACGTTTTTAAGTATTTAGGACACTATGTTACCGATGACCTTAAAGATCAAGTTGACATTGAAAGGGAACGCAGGGCATTGGCGGTGAGGGCAGGGCATATGCTGGCCCGCAGGTTTGCTCGTTGTAGTGATCAAGTTAAAATCACGCTTTTTAAAGCCTACTGCCAGATCTTCTACACGAGCAGCTTGTGGAGCAATTACACCAAAAAATCGATCAATGCCCTGCGTATACAGTATAATAATGGCTTCAGGATGTTGAAGGGGTTGCCTCGTTTCTGCAGTGCCTCCGGCATGTTTGCGCACGCACATACCGATGGTTTTCACGCCATTATGCGCAAAAGAACTGCGTCTCTGCTTTTCAGGCTTCGGAGTAGCTCCAACAGCATCCTGAACGTGATAGCGGAAAAATACGATTCCCCTATCCTTAAACACATCGTTCGGGTGCTGATCGAATGATGTTATCTTTGATCAGCATCTGATCGAAGTATAAAAACTCGTAATTTTTGCTGAATATTTTACTAACATAGTTTTTAAGTACACTAACACAATGGATCAAGTTATCTGAAAAATATTTAATTGAATAATCCAAGTCATTTATTGACGAAATTTTTATCGAATTTAATTATCATGTAATGAATTGACATTTGAGTTTAAAAAATTCTTCTACAGATTACACATACATTACATTTACCTAGAATTAACCTTGTTACTTAATATAATTTACTTTAAAAAAAATGTAATGAATGGTCAAACTATAAGCAACATCGTACCATAGTTTTACATTTATATTTTTTAGGGACCCGTGACCCAAAGAGGAAAACCGAGGCCTACGGAATATGATACAGTCTTCAAAATTTCACGTAATACGTATTTCCTTGACCCTAATCCGAATATTAACTTTAAAATGTTTTTTTAGAAGGGGTCCCATATAAGTAAAGGGTTATATTGTTTACTTATTTACCCAACTATAAAAGGCCCCAGTGAAGTTATCGCTAGTTACAGTTACTAGTTAAGTTATTTCCGGGGAATTAATTAACTTACGAGTTAATTGGGCTTCCCTGATAACGTAGTTACGGATTGTAGTTACGTACAATATGTGCCATGGTGAGCCATATTCTGCGTTACGAGTACATACCAGAGTACTATAATACGTTACATACACAATCAAATTCCAATAATGTGTTTCAGATTTGTATACAGGGTCGTCTTTAGGGTGCGACTGGGGGGTTAAAAGATGAATACATACTAGTCATTGTTCGCGGCGGTCCCAAAAATGAAACAACTCCAAGTAGATATACAAACATGTGTTTTCGTATATTGAATATTGGATTCTTCAAAAAGCACTAAACTATTACAGAGGTCATAACTAGCCGGTAATAGTTAACACCGCAAATTTTAAAAAAAACACCTATTCATTCTTAAAATTTCATAATTCATTACATGTATTCTTACATAAGTTCTCGTGTAAACGTGTACTAGACACACTACTAAGATCCTGATCACAAGATTCACTGGGTGATCCTTGGAACTCTCCGGTTCATTTGGATCCTCTGATCATTGAGCGTGATGAACAACTGAATTGTTGCCCGTTTTTTGGCGGATATGCTCAGCTGATTGTGAGTATAAGTACAAGTAAATAAACTCGATTCAAAGCTTTCTAAATCTGAAAGCAATCTTTTATGTATGTACGTTAGATATTGGTACCTAATAATTTTCATAAATTTCATAATATTTTAACTGTCAACATTGCCACATTAGACTTCAGTTGCGAATCGAAATTTTTGATAAAAAGATATACCATTTCAATAAATTTTGACCACTCATCGACGACAACTTCACTTGAATTTTGAATACCTACTGTATGTAATACGATATAAAGCTTACATTTCAATGCTTTGCTCAGAGTTGAGTTGGTGCCGGGTTCACATCGAGTTGGAATAATATGCGATGGCCTTTAACATGCTATTTAAACAAATAAAATAATTTTTTTTTTTCAAAAATCACTCCACTTTACCGACTGTAACATGAGTTAGTTACATAAGGTAAATCATCATAACGATTTTTATTATTAAAATTATTATTACTATTGAATATGTTATGAGATTCGATTTAAAAAATAAATTTCAAATTAATTAATTATAATTCGACTAGTAGAATATAATATTATATAATTTTGTGGAGGTCTATAATTTATAGGTGATTATAGAACCGCCCACCCTACTGTAGGCCTGAAGCCCTCCCTGTTTGCAATCAATGCCCCGCACACCCACGAGATTCCTCCATGCATTATTGCTTTACATGAATCTTGTCCACCTTTGACGTAACGCCTAGAAATGTACCTATAGTACAGCCATGATCGAAGGGAACTTTAATAGGGCAAATGTACAGAGTTGATACTTTATACTGACAGATTGAAAATATTTTTTACTGGTTTGACATCTCTCTTCTAAGTCGTGTTCCTCATTGCTGAGGGTCGTGATCATTCTATTTATTATTATAGTCTTTATTACACACATAGACAAAATACAAAAAAATACTTAATAAACGAAAAAATAAAATATGTATAAATGGTGTAGCATAACTCGTTTCGAGTTTTCTCCCTGCTAACCATCGGGATAGAGAAAGGTGATAGATTCGAGCAGGCAGAGTATGTGTACATGTGAATAATTCTAAGTAATTAATCACATAGAACGACTCTCGTGGCAGTTTTAATGTGATGGTTTGCCATTGCCTTCCCCATTTCACACACTGGTTATCTATTCTTAGTGTGCAGGTTTCCTCGCGATGTTTTTTTCTTTCACAGTCAGAGCAGTCGGTAAAAACCGAAAAACTCATTGGTACATGGCATTGCCTGGTTTCGAACTCGGACCTCCCGCATAGGAGTCCGACGTCCTAGCCACGACGCCACCGACGCTCTATAAACGTTTGACATACGCTAGTGAAATATTATTTAACCACAACCGACCGAGAAAGGGTTGTTATAAGTTTGACGGGTATGTTTGTTTGTCTGTCGATTTGTCTGTGGCATCATAAAAACATAACTGAACATCCTATTTGGAAGCGGATTTTTTTATTAACAAGAAATTTTTGTCGAGTGTTCTTAGCCAAATCTGATAAAAAATAGATCAGGGGTTTCCAAGATCTTGGAGTATTATTGATGTCAGATCTGGAACCTTAAGGACCTGATAGTGACCAGTAAAAAGTAAGGGGATCTCCACAATCTTCACAGTCGGGGGTTTCTTATAAAATTTGAATCTAGAATTAATAAATTGTCTGTAGTATATTCCCAATAAAATTTCAGAAGTTGTTTTCTTCGGTTCTTACTAACATTCATATATTTTTATCTATTTTTTATTTATTATACAGGGTGGGCCATGAATTAGTTAACAATTGAAAAAATCATATAAAGAAAACCATTTGACATATTTTTAAAATTGTTTATTTACAAGAAAGTTAGTTATTTGGAATTTATTTTTTAAAAATAACATCATCTAAATGACCACCGTTTCGATTTTTGCACTCTTCTAAGCGAACACCGAAATTTTCGAATACTCGTCGACAAAGAGACCGCGAGATCGCTGACATTTCTTCACTAATTTTTTCCTTTAGTTCACGTAGTGTTTTTGGTTTATGGGTGTAAACACGACTCTTCAAATAACCCCATAAAAAGAAGTCTGCTGGCGTTAAATCTGGACTCCTGGGTGGCCATGGGATGTCGCCTCGTCTGGAAATCAGCTTTTCCGGAAACATTTCTTTTACTACCGGCAGGGACTCGTTGGATGTGTGACAAGTGGCTCCATCTTGCTGAAACCATGTGTTACGGTTGTAGCCAGCAAATTCCAGTAGCTTCGGTGCCAGGAACTCCCGTAACATTTTCACATACTCAGCAGAATTCACAGTAACCGAACGGCCGCGAGAATCTTCGAAAAAGTAGGGCCCAATAATTCCTTTTGCTGAAATTGCAGCCCATACCGTTACCTTGGGAGAATGAAGTGGCCTCGCGTGTTTAGATTTGGGATTTTCGCTGCTCCAATACCTGCAATTCTGTTTGTTTACGTGTCCGTTGAGGTGGAAATGGGCTTCGTCGGAAAATAAGAGGTTATCAAAATTATTGAATCGATCTAACATTGTTTCGGCATACGACTTGCGCAAATTTAAATCATTAGGTTTTAATTCCTGCACTAACTGGATCTTATATGGATGTAATTTCATGTCTAATTTCAAAATACGGCGCAATGATGTTCGGGATAGTCCTAATTCAGCCGAACGTTTGCGCGTCGATAAATTTGGATCACGTCGAACTGATGCGGAAACTCGCTGCACGTTCTCTTCGCTCCGAGAAGTCCGTGGGCCGCCGGTTTGCTTCACGTTTAGTGTAGATCCCGTCTCTTCGAACTTCTTAACCCATTTCTTTATTAATGGAGCACTCGGACACTGATTTAAATCGTGTAAGTCGTATTCAACGCGAAATAAGCGTCTCACTGTAATGAGCGAACTGTTGTTTAAATAAAATTGTTTCACACAATAAGCGCGCTGCGGCCCCGTGAAGCGATACATTGCGACTAAATTTCCGAGAAGCGAGCTAGTGGTAACGCCCCTCCCCGCTCCCCGCGCGGCTTGTATTAGCGCGGGGTGTTAGGTTTAAATGTTAACGAATTCTTGGCCCACCCTGTATAAGATGGTTTAAGTAAAAATATAATTAATCTAACCTAATCTGACTAATATTTAGAAATAAAAGATTTCTCCCAGGCTCCTACCAACAGGCAGAGTACCCAGAAGGCTGGCGGCGTTGCCCCGCTGAATAGCGAAGCTTAGGCGTTGCGCAAAGTAGCCGCCAGCCCTCCGGTAGATTCCAAGATCTTGGAAACCCCTGATCTATTTTTTATCAGATTTGGCTAAGAACACTCGACAAAAATTCCTTGTTAATAAAAAAAATCCGCGTCCAAATCGGATCTTCGGTTCTGAATTTTATTTTAGCTACGGCACTACTCGATTTAAATTGTCGCCTTAATTTCAAATGGTAGCTGCAATTTTTATCTAATATTGCACGATATCCTTTAAAAAACGCTTTCACGCTTTTAAATAAGGTTTAAAAAAGCTCTCTCGAAAGCTCCCCATCCACAAACTATTGAATTTAAATCCTATTGAAGCCTGAAGCTATCCGTTCTGTTCGAAGTGAAAAAGATTCCATGAAAACCTTTTACTAAATATTAAATAAAAAATGCTATCATCAGCAGCCTACTCTAGTCCACTGCTGGACATTGAGCCCGATCTTCGGCTCTTCTCATCCAGTCGCTGCCAGCCACCTTGCGCAGATCGTCGCTCCATCTAGCAGGGGGGCGTCCCACACTACGTTTGTCCAAACGCGGTCTCCACTCCAGAACTCGTCTACCCCAGCGGTTGTCGGTTCTGCGACGGATGTGACCGGCCCACTGCCACTTCAGCTTGCTAATCTTATGAGCTATGTCGATAACTTTTGTTCTATGCCGGATCTCCTCATTTCGGATTCGATCCAGCAGAGATACTCCGAGCATAGCTCTTTCCATAGCACGCTGAGCGACTTTCAATTTGTGAACCAGTCGCACCGTCAGTGTCCACGTTTCGGCTCCGTAGGTCATTTCAAAAAATGCTACAGTATAGGCTAACCTAACCTAACATTTGTCAGGTCAGGGGGGATCTTCCAAAGACAGCCAGCCTCCTAGGGGAAGTTACCCACTAGAACCTCCTCGATTGCTGACTTCTAGCATGTTGAAGGGCTTCGGGACACATCTAATACCTGTGTTGTAAATCTGTTGTACAGTGTAAACTTATTGTTCTCAAAGTGATATACTGGGATCAAACTAACTCTACTTCCCCAGTATAGTGGTAAATTTATTTTCAAAGTAATGTCTAATTAAAAGATTTCATCTAAATCACGAAGAAATTAAAATTAGGTACTGTCTGTCTGTATGTAATTTCTACTTTCCTTTAATATGGTATTTAAACCTTTTTTTATTGCATCAATCAACTGACATTGAAATCCTAAATAAGAATCTAAATTTGTGTTTCGATATCTCATCTAACATCAGAGAAATTAATGGTTAAAGTTTGTATTGGAGAGATGCTCTGTCCCTTTTTAGCAAAACAGTCCTCAATATGCAGCCCGGACCTGCTTGTATGGCTCTAGGGAACACTGACGTCATAATACTTATTACCGTTTCTTTCTACCGTTCTGATTTTTGTTTGCCTATTTTATTATTCAACGACTTTTAATTCTGTTTTCACATTTGACCAACAATTTATGTCTATTTCTTCATTTCTAAGAAATGCTTGATACTTGAAAACTACCCTATTAATGCGAGTTGTAAGAAACGCCCTTAATGTTATGGCTTCCTTGAGTCTCGTGTCATCTCTAGAGTTATGGAATATAAAGGGATAGCATGAATTTTAATGAAGACATAATTTATGGACGTTTCGTGCAACTGACGGAGAGTCATAAAAAGTAATTATTAATGACTTAATGAGACAATCTCTTCGAACAGCAACAATAAATTAGACTTATTCGATCCTAAGCCATTAGTTTTTAAAAGACGGGTTGAGGATGTCCTCAAGTGAGCTATCCATGTACCTACTTTATAGTCTTTACTTTATTATTTTTATTTTTCAAAAGGTATTTTTTAATCATTATATTCAATAGTATTTTTTCCCAACTCAATTTTGTACAACAATTTTCTACTTCCTAACCATACAGTGTTTACACGTTAAGGGTTACGACCTAGCTCATAACTTTATATTGATTTTTCTGTAATTTCTCTGGTTGTAATCTGTTGTGTTTATCTAATAATTAAATAAATTAATTAATTAATGTCTTCAAATGACGAAAAGTGAATACGGGTACATTCCCTAAAGCAAAAATACACATCTGACAATGACATGTAAATGTGTAAAAGTGACTATTCCGTATTCACAAAAACCTACAAAGAAGAAAATTACTGTGTGCCGCCATGCAGACGATCCATTAGCATATTTATTTCAGAAACATTGAACATGTTTGCCTTTCATCTCCAACTTGTACTTGCTTGTAACTTCATACAAGTGCTGTACGTGTTTATAATAACATGACTTAAAAGACATGAAAATAAGACAGCTTTTGTAACAAAAACAGGCTATCATTTTAAAGCAGGATTTCTTAATAATATGTTATACAGTGTTTTCGTGTAATCTACTGTAATATGCTGTAGGTACTAAAGTAAAATAAAAGTTCGAAACATGGCCACTAACGCAGCACACTAGCGCAATCTAACGATCTAAAATTGTTATGATCTATTCTATCTATATATCTATTCTTACATATCTATTATTACAATAATTCTTACTAGCGCAATCTTACGATCTAAAACTGTATCTCTAGCGACTGGGTTCTTGATTTCTTCTCGCCCACAGGATTTGTGGGGTATCTGTAACGGGGCTGGGATACCCTGACGGATTTTTCTACAACTACGAACCGGTCCCTTAGTTAGATCTAAGAACCTTGAAGTCTCATCCTTCTTGCCGCCCGTGCAGTCAAGCCCAACGGGTGAAACCCCTTGTGGGGAGGCCCAGTGAGCAACCAGCAGCAGTCCTCGACTTTATGATTATGATGCTATGAAGTTTCCGGATCTTCGTCTTCACTGACGAGGTCTCTTGGGAGAGCCTTCCGATCTGGGTTCGCATGATAAGTAGCGATTTGCAAGCTGTTCTTCATTTGAGAGCAGTTGACAAGTTGATCGTTCACCTCGCTCTGGAAACACGCTAGCGAGTATGCATACCACTATACATATAGGCATACCACTTCTAGTAGAATACTAATTTACAATCAGAAAAATGTCCAATTAGCGAAATGACCGTCAAAAAAAAGTTATACGAACATTCTGATTTTGAAACCGATTTTGTCATTGCAACCGATTTTCCCATGAAACTTTATCAAATAATATACGTTTTTGCTGCGAATATGAATAATATACGTTTTTGCTGCGAATATGAATACGTGTCAAAAGAGAACTAGGGCAAACCATACAGTGATCCACTTATGGAATAACCACTATAAATTATACATTATTCCGTTCATTTGTTTAATTATTTCACCAAATAAATACAAAAAAAATTAAAGTGATTGCCCAGTCGATGCAGTCGTTGCCCACTACAATTTACAGCTATTGCTCACTCAAATTACGAACGAAAGATACACCAGAATAAATGACATTTATGAAAATTAGTTTAGAAATATTAAGTGAAAGGTTTTTTCTCGCGTGGGCAATAGCTGTCGGCAGGCAATCACACTTTTGTTTCCCTATCACATTATGAACTTGTAATATTTTATTATCCGCTTCGAAACTGGTGCGACACGAGACAATGTAAGTAATTTACTAGACAATATCGATTACTGAGAGTTTTTTATTATCTATTAGGATCGAGAACGAAATCGATTTTGATCAACCATCGAGTGTTTCTGATGGTACTGCATGAAGATTTAAATCAGCAAGTTTTATAAATAAAGGAAATGGGGTATTTTGAGCTTGGTGAAATGTGTCGTAATGTATACTAGTGATATTGCCTATATACCTGCTTTAATCAAAATATAACTATGATCAAACTATGCTTATTTTTGCTTATGCAAATATGAATTTATTGTAAACACGCAGCATAAACCTTGTTTTAATGATTTTTTTTCTAATTATACCCAGTTTGTTTCCAATTATACCCAGTTTGTTTCCAATTATACCCAGTTTGTTTCCTGTTTATCTTGTTTAATTAATGAACTAACGTTGAATTTTGTTGACATGTTTTACTTTAAGCAAATAGACAATATCCTTTAATTGCGTCTACGACAGTGAATTGTATGTTTTAAATAGTGACGTCACGAAACCAAGCTCTATATTATTCCACATCTCCTTCATTTGACAAGATCTGTTGGAAATATTACATAATTTTTGCACGTTACATTGACCGCTAGCTTTTTAGGAATATTTTGATGACAGAAATAAAATCAAATTCAATTAGCGATTCACTTAGGAAATCCATCAAAATGAGTTATTTTTCCCGGTTTTTTTTTCACAGTATTTTCCTCGGTTTGGCCGCCTATTGAATAAATCAAATTTTACAGGATAATACTTGTCACGAGGGCGCCACTGTTACTTTTATTATCTGTGTTATGGAGATCGCAATTAAAAAAATAGTTTATTTTAATTCCGCAATTGGCGAGGGTTTTTATATTTCTGACCAAGCTTTACCTAAACGCTTTCCACGAAAGCTTCGAGGTATAATAATTTGAAATATAATAATCTATGATCGGAGTAGGTAGGGCTGTTTTTGGTACTTGCCACATACGGTCATAATATGGATAAGTATGCCCAATAATCCCGGGATTTCCGGGATTGAATAAATATATTATTTAGATTTTTAACGTTATATTTGTTTGATACACATTAAAGATTGGTGGCGAAATATATTTTTTTTAAGATTCATGGCGCTACTGTACCTATGGTAGTATTTAACTTCTTCGTAAGTTCACAATTTTTTTTTAATCGTAATCCGCCGAGTAAGGGCGAGGTTTATAAAAGTAATTTACAACATTTGCTCGATAACTTAAAACGGGATCCCGAAATCATATCCATATTAACCTTTGAGGACATTGAGCCGAAAGAGCTCTACCTACTCCGATCACTGGTAGTAATCCTAACGCCTACTAACGTATAATTTTAACTTTATTATTTAATTTAATTGAAACGATTGCGAAATTGAATTGTTTTTGTTTTTGTAATCAATTAAATTGTAATGTGGAGTGGAAGCTTTACTCGCACCTAAATGTGAATAATGTAAGCTTGCCAGAGCTTTCCAATTGTTTGGAGTTAAATAATTGCTGTAGTTGTAAAGTTGTAAAGTTGTAACGTACGTATACCCGACACGGTAGTTTTTACTATATTTGCATTCGCATGAGACACGTATTTTCTAGTAGCACTGGGAGCCTGAGCATGGATTCTTACTTCATAAAAGGTATGCATGAATTTGTAATACGTCGATGCAGATGTTCATATGTCCGGACCCGAAAATCCGACACATATTACGTTCTATACTTGATTTTTTTGTAATTTTATTGTATTTTGTACAATGGTTTATGTAAATGGTAAATGGGTTTTTTCTTGCCTGAAATAAACGTTAATTTATTATTATTTATTTATATTGTTTTTATTTCCCCTGTGCTAGTTCAACTGTGGAATAAAGGGGTCAAAATATCAAGTAGTCTTCATATAACTTTGGGACATTATTATAGGTACTTGATTCATAGCAATAGTATGAGTAGATTTTGCAACTAGTGCGTGAAGCCAAATTGTCGCTACCAGTGTTTAGTTCGCAACACAAGCCGAAGGCGAGTGATTGCGATAAACACGAGTGCGACATATGGTCTCCCCGCACGTGATACAAACGATATTACACTTTTGGAGAAGAAATGGAAATAAATTCAGTTTAATGTTGTCCAAAATTAACGTACAGTTAACAGTTAAGAAAAGGCCCCTTATCGAGCAATAATAAATGATTTTATTCCTGGTTTTTGTTCCTGGTATCACTATTCATCGATACCACTTACGAGGTAAGAATCAGAGTAGGGCTCCTGTACTACTATTGGCATAATCCTGCACGAAACGCAAATACTTCCTATTGACGGAGTGCCAACAATTCAATTTCGCTTTTTGCTCAAGTAGGTATACAGTTTGTATCATAACATAAGCACCATCTGTAAACCTGAGATAGCTCGAGAAATACAGCAACTTATGTCTCCCGCAATGCAGCTATGTTTGCATTGCTGTGTTCCGAACTAAAGGGTAAGAGAGAGTGTAATTACTGGCACACGAGGCATTTCATCTTTATGTCAGTTCTCAAAATTATCAGTGAATCAAAAACCCTTTAGCAATACCATTACCATCAGGTGGTGTGTTTGCACTTAAAAAAACATTGCAACTTGCAACCTACACACATCAAAAATGGCCTCATCAAAAATTGGTCCTTCGAATCACTTTAAAATATAACAACGAAATGACTGACTTTGGAAGAAGTAAAGTTGTCATATTTCAATCGTAATTCCAGATTCATGGATGTGGATTCAGTTATGGTACATCCTGTATATAGGTCTAATAAAAGCTTCGGCATTGAGGGTTCTGGCTTTGCGCCAGTTTTCCGATAAAAGGGGAGCCTCCCATTGTAATGAATGATGATGGGACACTCTTTTTATTGTAGCGATAGTTATTACCTAATTCCCTCATGATGGGGGTATGTTGTAAGCACTGAATTACAGGCATAAGAGACTTTAAGGACTTGATGTTTTATGAAAGTTCAACTGTCTGTTGTAAGAAACGTCTTACCAATCCTACATTCATTGTAAAAATCTGATCTGTCTTCGATGTCGAATTTTTTGCAAAACTTCATGAAAACAGCCAGTTAGGCCCAGCGCTCATCTTCGGAGTGGAGGCGCGGCGAATTATTTCGATAACAATGTAAACTAAACCTTAATATCTTTAAAACACCGTTCAAAACAGCGTGCCAATATGGATTTGGCAAGCGCAGTGAAGCGCAGAATCCGAGGCATGCCATTCGAACCGTACTTTGAGGACTTAAAGGTTTTGTTTAAATTGTTACTAAAGAAAGGAAAGGGACATAGCGTGAAGATCTGTCATACGTATGTTACTAAAGAAAGTAGCTGCGTCGTCATTCTTTCTAATAAACGCTGGGCCTAATCCAGTAAAGCAGGTTGTAGAGATTAAATGTTGAGAAATCTTTGGCACAGAGAGGATTCGTCTATATACTAATGATGCAGGTTCGATTCCTTTGGTAAGTATTGGTTCATTCTATTCTTTTCTTTCTTTTTCTGTAAGAATGTTAGTACTTGCTGGTAGCTATAAAATAAATCTAGCTTTTCTTCCTTACTTTTGTTCAGTTAGTTGTTTTTTTTTCTTCTCTTCGTCATTTATTACTGCACTACTTACTTTTATAGAGTTGAATAAATAACAGTTTCTTAATTATTTTTATCCTTTTCTATTGTACTTGATAGGCATTGCATAGTTTTTGGCCAGAAACCTTAAATTGAGTACGGTCTTTAGATGACCAACAGACGTAGTTTCTATACACTTTTACAACGTTTCATGTTAAAATCTCTCTCTCTCTCTCAAAAATCTAAACTCAAACGCATCAAGTTCTATCAAAGCTCCAGTCTGTAAAGGTCAGCGTAGATCTAACGAAGAGCTGTGCTGCCGATTTCTGCTGCTATATAATAATTCAGTTTATCGATGTTCAAACAGTTCAAATAAAACCCACTGCTATAAAATTTATAATTGCAGATATAATTTCAATTACCTGTAATAAAATCAGCTGCGGAGCTCTACGCATAGTCTTCGCTGACTGTAAGTCAGTGCTTGCATTTTAATCGTGGGTAGATTACTAATATCGCCATGTTTGCCGCAGATTCAATCAGTATTCCAGAGGGCGCGGCTACCGCGACTGGCGCACACGCGGCGACCCCACGCTCATCAACTCGCTCTGGCGCAGCCGGCAGCCGCTCGGCATCCGCAAGCAGCTTGGTGAGAGCCCACAGCACCTGTGTGTATGATATGAGAACGGCATTTCATTCATACAGTTTCGTAAAACATCCTTCAACAAATTAAAAGTAGTAGCAGTGTGACGAATTATATCTAAACCTGAAAATAAAAACTGAAAACACATTTTTACAGCGTACTTAATTTCTTAAGTTACTCGTACCAGCTTCAAAAGGTGCTGTTACTGAAAATAACTTTAATCATCTTTACGTCTTTAAAAACAAAGTTTTTTAAATATTTTAACAAGGTTTGCATAAGTAATCATTTTTCTTTTAATTTTTTAATTCATTTAAATCAGGCTTTCCCGAATAGTGGGTCGCGACCCGGTAGGTACTGTATCACATAACGAAAAAGAACTGCAGAATCACCTCGCTTTCGCCTTAGAATATGATAACTTGCAAAGCGATACGGGTGATGCGAAAGAAACACATCCGCACTCTAAAAATAAATAGGCAATAAATTTTTAGTGGATCACGAAAAATAACCGGATCGCTAGAAAAAAGTTGTAGCTTGAGAAACATTGATCTAAATCATGTAACTATAGGTGAGTGCCGTGCCGTATGGTTGATAGCAAAAGATAGCATGAACCGTAATGATTATGTGTAGAGCCTTGTAGAGGTTTGAGGTTTGAGTTGTAGAATAGAATAGAAATAGAATAGAAATATATTTATTGCCAATATACATAACAATTTAAAATTATAGTACAAATAATTATAATATGATATATAATGAATATGTAATGTATATTTGGCAAAAGGGTGGAAAGTCAGCAAATGCTGACATACTCGGGTACCAAATATGCAGCGCTGTTTTTCATTTCCCCCCTTGCACTAATGATCTGTTATACATATTGTGTGTGTGTGTGTGTGTTTGTGTGTGTGTGTGTGTGTGTGTGTGTGTGTGTGTGTGTGTGTGTGTGTGTGTGTTGTGGATGTCAGGGAGGGTGTGTCAGTTTGTGTGCGTGAGAAAGTGTAATTGTAACGAATAAAATAACTAATTCCTGGAGTCCTTCAGCATAGAAACCAGCCGTACGGTATATCTATAAGGATGCCTCAAATTTTCTGTCTGTCTTTGTCTCTCCATTAACCTCGCTCTATATTTTAATTTAAAGCACGGTATGCTCATTTTTTTGCGTAAAGGAGGCGGTAAGTCGTTCCATATTTTGGACGCGTTGTAATGTGACTTTCTTCTTATCTTCTAGAACCAAGTTTAAATCCCTCGAGTCACTTAAGTGACTGACTAATACTACAGATTTTTATTTATTATTTATTTATTCCAATGCACAAAGATAGTACATAAGCGAGCTTAATGCCATGCGGCATTTTCTCCCAGCTAACCTTCGAGTCATTCAGAGATATTAAGGTAGGTGCTTAAACAAAATTACCATTATAATAGACTACACAAAGTATCTAAGTAAATAAAGTAAATACACAGTTATACTATTAATAAATTACATATAATATAAATAATAATACACATATTTTATTGATTTTATTGTGGAGAACAAAATAGATCGCATAATATGAGCCGACCCTTATACCAACAGGCATTATTTAACTATTCATTTGCCCTGCAGGGAACGCGGAGGTGTACATAGTGCTGGCGCTACTGATCGGCTTCGTGACAGTGGTGGTGGGGTGCTGGCTGTCAGACAACTGCTGGTCCCCGGAGCCGGAGGACATTCTGGCGGGCGGCTGACCCGTGGCGGCGGGCGCCTGCACGCACGTGTAGCGCCCGCCGCCCGCGCCGGCCGACGGCGACAGCCAATCAGGTGCGTGACCGTGGTGAGGCTCTGCTGGTCTCTGGAGAAGGAGGACATCCTGGCTGACCTGTGGCGACGGCGGGGTGTAAGGTTGGTGTCCGGGCTCTGGTGGTAGGAGGTCTATAGCCGGTGAACACATACTGTAAGTACCAGATAAAGCCGAGAGTGTACGTCTAGATTTATGGAGTCCGGCTACAGACGCGTCCAATTCATAGAATGTCCACGCTATTGTCATACCGCCGCCGCAGTATGATGATGGGCCCGCACCCGCACTCACTTCGACCCGAAGTGACGGTGCACGACCCGTGCACCCCGGAAAATGTTGTGACCTTTTGCCAGCTCCGTACACTACCAACTGCCTCGTGGTTACAATCAATCAGGTTCTTGACCGTGGTGGTGAGGGCAGACTGTTAGACAACCGCTCCGCTGCCTACTGTTGACGGGCATGGTTCTTAGGCTCTGAATTAGGAATTAGGACGAATTTTACTGGAGCTTAATTTGAATCCTGAATACGTGTAACTCTTATAGGCCTTCAAACTAATGTCAAAACTTTTTACCATTCCGAAAAACTCAGACTCACAGACCGGGAGAAGACGTTAACCATATTTTTAACTGTCCCCAGGCGCCGGCTCGATGTCGCCGGTGCTGCCGCCGCCGCCGCGTGCGCCCGCGCCGACGCTCCTGCACGCCGCCTCCCACCTCTGCCGCGGCGCCTGCCTGCCCCTCCCCTGCGACCGCGCACACCCCCCGCAAGTCTTCTGACCGCAACCCGCGCGCTCCTGTCGCGTCCACGAAAAAACTAACGGTAACTTTATCCCTACCATAGCCAACGGTGTCGTGTTCGATAACGAATGTTAAAACAAAACTTAAGTATAATTATAAGGTGAAAAATAATAGTGAGAGTGTTTGGGTCTAGACCATTTTTGTGTACGGTGACATGGTGCAAAACATTTATTGGACTGGTAAGAGCTTCGATTAAGATTTTTATGTATTAAATGTGTGTAAAGTTATTTGTCAATACGATGTGGTGTTTCGGTAGAGGAAACGCTCGGGATTAGCCACTTTGGCCTTTACCAATAAACGATAACAAGCTACGACTTAGCTACAAAATAATTAAGTAACAGAAAAGTACCTTTGTACTCCGTTCTGTGACACGAGGCACTTACACAATCACACTCCGCGCGCCGTATACAGCGCGGCGATCGAGAACAAAGGAAGTTCTCGTCCATGTAAGCTTGCTCCCGCCATAGCAGTGTCCGACCATGGCAGCTGCTGCCTTCCTCAATCAATCAAAGCCTCACTTTAACCGATCGCGACCCTCACGAGTACTCCCATTAGGTCATGCGAGATTTTTTTCACACTACGTGTGAGATTAATATTTTCTAACTATGTCGTGCATGCCAGATGATATTATTTATTATGTCAATATTCACGCAGGACCTAGTGAGCACATGACCTAATGGGAGTTGTAGAAACGCGCTATGTGAGGATATGGAATGACGTAATGTCAGTTGTATGAAAGGGAAAATGGAAGTTCTTCCACCAGGCAGAGTGTTGTGCCTGGTGACCAGATGTCCTGGTCCAACTATGGATGATAGTATATATGCGAAGTCCCAGAAAAATTTCGATAGCGCGTTCTACACCGATGTAAGTAGGTACTAATCGTAGGTAAAATGGCGCGTCGTGCGTACAGGAGTACTCCCCTTTTAGTCGCCTCTTACGACAGGCAGGGCTCTATTCTTCACACGAGACTATAGGGATTGTTAAGCGCCTTACGCCAGAATGCTAAAGAAGCTTCTTTTCTGTTACTAATGTATTCTCTTAAATTAAGTAAAATAACTCATTTAACTTACAATATGGTTTAAGTCGGGTTTAAACTTTTATTGGTAAGGCCCTTTAGTATACATTTACCTATTAATGGATCTTCATAGTAGACGCTTTTAGCGCTCAGATTTGATCTCATCCGATGTATGTAACCCGACCCTACTCACGTAAAGTGGTGTTTGGTGTATCTCCGCCACAGTACTATTATTTCTAAAAGTATGTGCCTTGTAATGCTTTCCTCGACTTGACTGTAGTTTAGAGCGTGTTTTGAACCATTTAGAAGGAGTTTCTTCTTCCTGTCTTTATAGGTGTAATTACACTGGTGCGTTTTCATCTCGCGCTTTCAACTTGCGTTAGACGCGTGCGCGTCTATGTGTTAAACCACTTTAGAGGTATGGGAGTCGAGCCTCCTGACCTACGACCTAGCCAGAGTATGTCTTCGAGGAGTCATCTTTAATGAGACACTGAACTTGTTAACTGATACTTATATTTCCAAACTGTATACTATAGATGACGGTGGTAGAGAAACGACTAGACTAACGCGGGAAAAATTTATCAGTCCTTGGAGGTGTAGGGACACCTCCAAGGACTTATATTTATTTCATTCGTCATTATTAGAAAACGCCTATGACACTACCAATGTATTCAACTCTAACGAATGCACCCAGTGCATTTCACATAGAGGCATGCGTCTAACGCAAGTTGAAAACGCAAGAGGAAAGCGCACCAGTGTGACTAGGCCTTATGACAAGTAATCCCATAAGTGCAATACACATCATGACCGTGCCTTTACCGTTCTATAGACTTTGCGAGGGACGTAATTAACAATAGGTTTTAAAAATACGCTTTCCTCGATGGAGAGTCACCCACTAATGATTGCTTTTGTATTTTTGTATGCGTCCAGCCAGGGGCGGCGTTAGGGTCGGTGACGATGGGGGGTGACAATGTCATCTTTAAATAATTAAAAATAATAATTAATAAAAAATATATATTATATTTATTATTATTATTTAATTTTAATTAACTGTAATCAGTAACACCCATTTATAGTCATCTCGTTTTTGTATTAAATTTTACCCCCGTATACTACTGCGTAGCGCTACCAGTCGCGTTTATCCCCCATAGTACTACGGCGCAACGCTACCAGTCGCTTTTATCCCCCGTAGCACTACTGCGTAGCGCTACCAGTCGCGTTTATCCCCCATAGTACTACGGCGCAACGCTTCCAGTCGCTTTTATCCCCCGTAGCACTACTGCGTAGCGCTACCAGTCGAGTTTAACCCCCATAGTACTACGGCGCAACGCTACCAGTCGCTTTTATCCCCCGTAGCACTACTACGTATACATACCCTTTATCTATACCTGTTATATTTTTAATAAGAACCGGATTTTAACTCTATGATTATTTAAATGCTCCTTCTTTATAGGTCAGATTTATTTAGATTTATGAAATTATTTTTATAATTAAAACAAATCAGTTGTCACCTTTTAAGGGTAACACTCAGGGTGCACCGCTTCATCGAACCCTAGCGTCGCCTCTATATCCAGCTTCGTTTATTACGTTTTAAATTAAGACGCATTAACATAAACAGAGGAAAGTGAATTAGGACCAAAAGTCTTTTTCAACATGCGTCAATTGGATAATCTATAAAAATTACCATCGCAATAGGATAAGATACAACTTTGAGAGACAACGACATGGTTACATGACTAAATGTAGAATTTGGATACGTTTTTTTGGCGATTTACAAATATACATGGTTATGAATTTGAGTATGTATTGCATCTGACAGGAGATGTAGCCAGGAAAAAAATGTATGGGTCGACCAACGAGCTTGGAAACTATGGAATGATAACTGAGTCGTAAAAATGACACCCACCGAAACGAAGTGCAGTGGACAGTGTTCCATGCCACAATACATATTTGTGATTAGCCATTGGTTCGAAAAATGACCGTCGACTTAGATTGACCGTGTCGAGAGTGTCGCGCTGCTCGTGACCAATCAGAAGCCCAGACGTTCATCAGAACCGTTAAGCATTTGATTTGTTTCTTGTACGACGTTACGTTTCCTTAATACCTTTAAGAACTCGTTGGTGGCAACAAAAATGTTTAGTGCTGTTGTAAAATTGAATTTCAATGAGGGTATGGATGGCCCCCTTCTTGGCTACAGTCCTGGCATCTGTTTGATCCATACGTGTAAAATAATTACATATTAATTAGCTTCCTATAATGTTGCTAAATTATTGTCCATCCAGATCATATTAAACTAAAAATTTAACATAACTAGCGCAACTAAACCCAAATAAAATAATGCTACTAATTTCTTAGTACTGCTCCACTTACTCGTAAGAGTATACTTTTTTTTAGTCTTCACCTGCTTTGTCTTTACAACGTCTCTTAAGTACGTCACCAAATAGATTCAACATTTATTAGCAATACGGTGTCTAACTTTGAACTAAGTTTTACTAAAAAGACCATCCTCGGGAATCTATCTATACTTCAGAACAAAATCCGTTCAGCCGTTTCCGTGTTTATCAGTTACACACAGACATACGGACGACCTGGGGACTTTCTTTTATACTATGTAGTGAAGTGATACTTTATATCAAACTTCTATCCTTTTCAATTTCTTAGATATTTGTATAATTTTCTTTTGAAATAACAAGAAAATAATTAAATAAATGTGTTAATTATACAATAATTCAGTAGATAATTAAGTTAAATTGAGAGAAAGGGTGTAGAAAAAAACTCCCGTTAAACCGCTAAATATACAGTGAATAACATTTGCTACAATTAGAATAGAGACATTAGAACTTGTATAAGTAAACAATTATTCCATAAAAAATAGTAGTAAAACTAAAAAAAAACATTTTTTCATGCATTTACATTTACAAACGATGTAGGTAGGTAAAAAAAAACTTATGTAAAATATGGGGAATGTAGGTAGTTACGCTATCGATACCGGGGTGGCCGCCTTTAACTGTAATTAAATAAATAGCATTCATTTCAGGCATCAATTACACAGATAGTTATGAAACATAATTATTGTTAGTTTAATTTAAACTAATTTAAAGGTAATGTATAATTTATTTAAAAAAATACGTGTTATTTACTTGTCTATTTACCTGTCTAGACGGAGTGTCGCGGTACTAACGCTTCGCCCACAGCGGCCTTGTTTTTATCGCAGTGTGCGTGACCGCCCGCGTAGTTCACTAGCGCCGGACGTGTGTATACCCGCGGAGCCAGCCAGTACTGGCCCGTTAATTTTTGGACGTTTTCTCACGGCCGGGTTAAATCTAGACAGGTATATAATCAAAGGTTATTTGCAAAACGAAATGAGCTCACTTGTATATAATCTAGCGTGACAGCTTCATTTAGGTTTAGTTTTAGATTTGGTGGCCATCCCATAATCGAGGCCACTGTCAGATTTCATGCATGATTTTAATTTCCGGAAATGGTCTTTTGCCATCCCTAATAAATGAAAATTTTAAACTTCATCTCTACATTACGTATATACATACTTCTAAGAATGATTATACATTTGTACAGTTTTAAAAATACAAGTATAGAGGCGGACGGTATAGTCAGTAGGTAGGATCTCTTGGTGATAGAACATAGACTCTATTTATACCTTCACAACTTTAGAAGCTTACAATTTGTAGGCAAATAACTTTAGAAAAAAAATTTGTTGATCACTTGCAAATATTCTATGTACTTGAAAACTTTCTTTTTACTTGTACTTTCGTAAATTGTAAAATATTTCGATTTGTAAAGTTGTATTTTTTCCAAGACAATGATATCTTGTTTTTATCATTTTAATATACCTGAGAAATTGTTCAGCAAGTGATCAATACAATACACTTTTCATTAAAAAAAAATCCTATACATAGATGATCGTGATCTAAAATTAACACTCGAGCAGAGAGTCGAGTTAATAATGTAACTATACTTACTTACTTATTCATTTTTTTGTTCTGGTGATATTACAGTAGGTTCCCTGTGTTATCTGACCCTCGCAGTTGACGTATCAGCATCAAAGGGTCAGAAAACATAGGTACAGACTTTCTTTATCTTTGAAAAAGGTACGAATTTGCTTTAGAATTTATTCTTGGATATTGCCCTATACCTATAGCGCTGAAACACCGAGCTTTGGACAACCCTATTAAATTAAACGAACTGATGATAAATTTAAATAAAAACTACTTGTATTGTGTCGAAATTCTTAAGAAAACACGGGTTTAAAAACCCCAAATAAGTCTTAGATCCACAGAAATCGTACTACTAGAGCCCTTTCGTCTAAAACAATGACGTGAGCAATGACAGCGAGCCACGGAGTTGACCAATAGGTCACTTACTTTCATTAATTTGTCATTTCAGTGCCCGACTAATGTATGGGGAAATGCTCAAATCGCGTACGCGAACTGGCAGACGCCGTTACCTTATAAAACTTCTCTAGCGAGATTATAGATATATAGGGGTGAATTTCAAATTCTTTGCATAGATCCTTGTTCAAGATACTTTTAATCATTAAAGCAACCCCAATAAATTAGTCTAGTTACTTTACTAAAAACGCTGTACGAGTATTTTAAGGTACTTACGCAAACTATTAACTTTTTGTAACTGAAAAACAAACTGTATTACATCTTAGCACAACTTTGGCAGCTTTGTGCCAATTATTTAAAACTAAAGTTAAGCTAAAACTCTGGATGTTAAATTAAAAAAAATTGTGCCAATTTAAAGCCAAAATGTAAAGAAGGGATTTAAAGAACAATTTGTGGGATTTAAAGAAAAATGAAGTTAAATAAATGTATCGATATTATGGAAACTTAACTTCACAGAAAGTACTCGTTTAAAAAGCCATACATAATACATTCACAATAGAATACATTCAGAAAGTGACAAAATATCTTACTTAGTCGTAAAATATTTTTTAGTTCTCCATACAATTTGATAGTCAATAGAGCATAGTCAATTTTTTTAATAGAATTTCTAAAAGTTTCTTGACAAAAATTATTCTGTTATCGGTACTGAGTCGCCCTTAAAGAAGACTATACAGGGTGTAACATTAAGAACGGTCAGTATGGGAAAGTCTGAAACTATAAGACATACGAAGATCTGTTCTTAGGAACCATGTCATCAATTTTAGTAACAAGAAAAACTGTATTCATACATTTTTTTAAAAACCTGTACTCAGCCTGGGAATCGAACCCGGTTGTTTTGAAAAAAAAAATCCAACACTATTTCTATTTAGATATCGATTGTGTAGGTCTTAAGGAATAAATGTTAGTATGAAACGTGATGTGAAGCAGCCATAGAGACAATTTTAACGCAAATCCACCACCTGAAGATACAAAATTCAATAGTAAGGTCGTTACCTAAACGAGTTGAATGTTGTATTTTACAAAATGGTAGTCATTTCGAACACCTACTAAAATAAATTAAAAGATATGGAAACAATGCGTTTTATTAATTTTAAACATCACGTTTCATACTAACATTTATTCCTTAAGACCTACACAATCGATATCTAAATAGAAATAGTGTTGGATATTATTTTTTTCAAAACAACCGGGTTCGATTCCCAGGCTGAGTACAGGTTTTTTTAAAATGTATGAATACAGTTTTTCTTGTTACTAAAATTGATGACATGGTTCCTAAGAACAGATCTTCATATGTCTTATAGTTTCAGACTTTCCCATACTGACCGTTCTTAATGTTACACCCTGTATAGGTATTTTGTTACAGCCTGTATCAAATATAGCGGTACATTACTTTAAGTCGAATTGTAAAATAAAGTTATATAATCAAAGCTTCAGATACCCGAGGCACTCTTAAAACGATCCTCTAGCCACCACTAGCTGATCCAGGACCTGAAGAATCGTCATACGCTTACGTCATATAGCTTTAGTGAGAGTTAAAGGACCGTTAACTTTAAGAACGCATCGTGTAACTGACATTTAAATGCTTATTACACTTGACTGAATTCAGTCAACGATTGAGTCTATGATTTAGACTAATTAGACAAACTTCTGTTTATACGATATAAATCTCAGACTAACCGTGCTGAATGCATTTACACTTGACTGAATCAGTCGACTAATTCATTCAGCCAGACTGAATTCAGTCGAGTGTAATAAGCCCATTAGAAATATTCGTTGTAGCATTAAGTAAACCGACTGAATAGTCAACGTTTTTTATGAACTGTATAAATATTAAATTGTCATCGGATAGGGGATTGTATAATAGATACTATTACTAGAAATAAATATATTTAACTCGAGCGATCGTTATAAATGTGGTAACCTTTACTAAACCTGTGCCTATTCACTTCATTCCATTTCGAGCGAATAATTCGCGACACTAGGTGTAACTTCATAGAAGTAATAAGTAATTTCCAATTATTTTTTTTGAATATGTTTGTTTACGAGTTGTTTTAATAATTATCATAATCATCGTACTTTAAAAAAGTACACTGTATTTAGTAATTATTTTAAATCGACAGAAATTTCTGTCAGAAATGTTTTTAAGTATAACGTGACGACTCGGTTTAAATACAAGTGATTTTATACATTCATGTCGTATTCGTGCAGTATTTTACTGTAATATTATGACCATAAGGTGAATCATTTTTTTTTTTATTAAATAAGAAGAGCAGACGAGCCAGCGGGCCACCTGACGGTAAGTGGTCACCGTCGCCCATAGACATCTCACCTCACTGTATTAATATTAGAGGGTTTTTGTTGCGCTGCTAACCTTGAGGACTAAGATGGAGTGCCTCATGTGCCGGAAATTACGCTGGCTCTCTTACCCTTCAAACCGAAACACAGAAATGCAAGCATTTCTGCTTCACGGCAGAAATAGATAAGAGGGTGGTACCACCCCAGGCGATCCTTCACTTTAGGATCTACTAATCACTAAAATCATGCTATAATCGCGCGTATAAAAGTAAAACTTTAGATCTTTATAATATGGTCAATATTTAACTTCAAAGTTTTGTATGAAAACCTTCAAGTGTATAAACATTTTAATAAGATAAATAATAGTAATTAATTTGCTACCATGCTTAAGCATGACTGACCTAATTGTAAGAATATTTCAATAAAATATTGCACAAGTCAAGTATGATATGAAATGTGTAAACTAATTTGCCTGAAAACAGAGTCGTGATTTCACCAACCAATAAATCTTTTATCTATTTTCGAAATATCTTTATGTAAAAATATAGATAAAGTGCTTAGACTTTGCTTAAGTCTTTATTTAAAACAATAGAAACCAATGAGTAACAACAGTACCTACCTAAGAAACTAGATTGGTTCAATGATTTTATTTTTCATGGGTTAGAAACTGGGTCATTTTTTATATAGCAAAATATGCCATTACTTGAACCTTGACATTTGATAGATTGAGCACCATCCATCAACGTGAAAATAAATCTAAACACGTTCAATCCTCGTAAATCGATTATAAATTTTTCTTTATTTTTCACCATATAACACATTTTATCTTTAATAAATACATAAATTTTAACATCTTGTAAATAATCAATATAGAAAGACAAAGTACATAATTTACTTTATTTTTTTCTTTAACTTTCTATATTTACGTCCGTCACATTTACATGTAATTTCAATTTTCCTGTTTTGTAAATGAAACACGCGTAAGCTCGTAATAAGCACGAGCGCGTAGCAACTCGTAGCACGTGCGTACCAACTCGCAGCACGTGCGTACCAACTCGTAGCACGTGCACAGCGACGCGTAGCGTCATTTGCATTTTCCTATTTCGATGTTTCAATATTTGTATGCCAACTCTTGTATGCTCATAATGTGAGAGTCCACGAGAAAAGGTACCCTATGGCCGTTTTTAGTTTCGGCAATATTAAAGGTTTTGTGAAATGATGCAAAATATGATTGCAACGAAGGTTGCCTGGAAGAGATCGCTTATAGCGATAAGGCCGCCTAAATTGTACTTCACTGTTTCCTTTTCTATCTCTTGTTTGTTGTTTTATATTATAATAAAGTGTATTTTACTTTACTTTTACTTGATCTAGATCTAACGAAAACATAGGTTTTTGTGTCACTAACTTAAATAAGCTTCGATTAGTTTTTTTTAATCTCCGTAACTACACACCTCAGGAGTTTAATTCTTTTTTATATCGATAGTTTATCAGTTGCAGATTATACTGTCGCTAATCTCTTTAATGTCCAATTAACTTCAGAGGTTGCCTGGAAGATATCGCTTTAAACGATAAGGCCGCCTTTGTTCATATCGTGCTACTATTCCTGTTGTTTTTACTTTTCCTGTATTTGTGTACAATAAAGTGTTTCTATCTATCTATCTATCTATAGGTATATGCATAACTCCATACCTTACTAACTACCATAAGGTACCTTTTCTCGGGAACTGCCACATTTGTATGCAGATTTTATCATAACCTGACACACAGTGTCATAATTAACAGCTAATCTAATAATATTTCCATGTATGATTGTATTTTATAATACCATAAGCGCCAAATTTTTAAATCACATTTTATTAGACGTTTTGTCTATTCATCTATATGTATTTTATTACTTTCACTGTTTTATATGTACTCGTATATGTGTGTGTGAATATTGTAAATATTGGTCGAATCACTCGCGATGTACGTTCATGTTTGGAGTCTGGCTTGGCGATCTAGGAATTGAGAGAACTTATAAACTCAAAAATAATATTTAGCGACTAGGTAGGTACATAAACAATGTGTATGTCAACATTTTGTCACGAATAAGTTTAAATAAATGTAATAACAATGTGAATTTATCTTTTATTCCGGACGTTCTAAAAATACTCGGATTTTGCTTCTAAAAGGTGTGTTTTACGAGTAAAAAGGTGTGTTAAATAAATAACTTTGCACTCAACGGGTCTCCATTTTATTTTATAATTTATTTATAGACAGACAAAGTAAATATCTACTTTTGCGCGTATCTAAATAAACAAAGAGGAGAGGCAACAAGGTTATCAATGGAATTTTGAAAAGGTATTAAAACATGATCCAGTGCTTACAATAACATCTTATTTTGTTAGATAAAAGGGTTCAAACTGTCTAACAAAGCTTGAAAACTAAAGAATATTAAGAACTTTGAAGGTGGTATGAGCCTGTGCAGAATCAGCCTTGGATGGTACTACCCTTTAACCGATTTCTGCAGCAAAGCAGCAATGATTACATTGCTGTGTTTCGGCCTAAACGGCCAGCGTAATTACCGTAACATGAGGCACTGTATTTTAAGTTAGCAACTCATCGAAAACGTTCTAATAACTTTATAGTAAAGTGACGAGTGTCGGTGACCTAGTGGCTAGGACGTCGGACTCCCATGCAGGAAGACCGGGTTCGAAACCATGCCAAGTACCAATGAGTTTTTCGGATGTTTTCGAAGACGTACATTTACCGACTGCTCCAAACGAAAACATCGTGAGGAAACCTGCATGTCTGAGGAAATGAAAAAGGTGTGAAATCCACCAATCAGCAATGGGCCCGCTCGGTGGATCATTGTCCGTACCCCCTTATCATCACGTGGCCAAATTGCTCGTCTGCTCTCCAGATCATCATCAGCAGCCCACTCTAGTCCACTGCTGGACATAGGCCTCTCCCAGGGCGCGCCATTGAGCCCGATCTTTGGCTCTTCTCATCCAGTCGCTGCCAGCCACCTTGCGCAGATCGTCGCTCCAACTAGGGGGAGGGGGTCCCATACTACGTTTGCCCAAACGCGATCTCCACTCCAGAACTCGTCTCCCCCAGCGGTTGTCGATTCTGCGACAGATGTGACCGGCCCACTGCCACTTCAGCTTGCTAATCTTTCATAAGATTAGCAAGCTGAAGTTGCAGTGGGCCGGTCATAGCTCATGCTATGTCGATAACTTTTGTTCTATGCCGGATCTCCTCATTTCGGATTCGATCCAGCAGAGACACTCCGAGCATAGCTCTTTCCATAGCACGCTGAGCGACTTTCAATTTGTGAACCAGTCGCACCGTCAGTGTCCACGTTTCGGCTCCGTAGGTCATTACTGGTAGGACGCACTGGTTAAAGACTCCAGCTCTCCAGATACAATACTCAATACTCTAATAATAGATTTATGTAAACTTTGTCAATTACATAGATAGTGTGTATAAAACAAACAGGAGAGCGGCGGTTTCTTACATAAGTAATTAAGAGGAATAAGAATAAAAAAAATATTTGTGCAGGTAAATGTTTGTTTAATTATATTAAACAATAAGTACCTAAACTTAGTAATTATTATCAATTTAATATTTCTTCAATCTACTCGTATTTCGTTCCCTATTTATCTAAGCAGTGTCTCTAAAATTGTGGTTTACTTCGAGGTAATTAATTAAAGGGGATTACAGACATTTATGCAACCTCCTATAGCAATTACATTTTCTATCTCTTCACGGAATTTGTGGACAAACAAATCCTTCTGGATTGAAATCTAATTCCCTTGATCGATATTTGTATAATTTCCGCCACCGTCAAATTGCAATTAGTATTGGATTTTATAAAGCTATATAGGTTACAAAGTGTATGGGTTCTGGAAACGATCGCAAGGGGAACTTGGAAAGCAAACTGTTGCCATAAAAATAGGGCATGACGCCTCTGTCTGCACTTTACCACCGCCCCGCCGTAAAGAAGGAAGCGATTAAGTTACAATTCATTGTTTTTCTTTTCTATTTACATTCAGAGACCTGTTCTTGAATGTATATGTAGTTTTGATTTATAACTTCAAGAAACGAGTTTCTAAATGAAAACTGGGAAATCACGGTATACAAAACAGTAGGGTATATCAAAAGTTTGATTTGTAGCGGGTTCATGCCGCATACGCGCCGTGCAATCTGCGCGCCTACTGACGTCATCAAAACAATCGCCACCGTTTTTCCTATACTCTGATTGTCACACACTCGACCTGTCATAAAATTCCATGTCTACGCTTTAGACTTAGTAGGTAAAGTAAACACATCATTTATAGGTCACTGTGTACGGTTTTATAATAAGATACCTGATACTGTAATAAATATGACAGAGAAAAAATTAAAGACCTTATGTAAAAAGAGTTATAAAATAAATGACTACTAAAATGATAAAGAGGCTTGGTCCTAAATTCAGCTCCAGCTCTGCATATTGTGTACATACATACTCGTATATGATTGTATTCATAATTATTGTAAGATATATTTATTTCAAAAGATGTGCTGCTGAAAGTTTCTTACGCCGCTTCTTTCCTTTCTACTATAGCACCTTACGATGCGGTGATTACCAAACAATCCGAATTTCATTCCATGTGGCACACAGCCCCACAGATTCATATGTATAAAGTAAGAAAGTTGAATCAACTTGTACAAAACCAAGATTTTCTTTTACTTTAAATATCGTACTACCTCACTTATCACCGTTCTCGTCACGACGGTGACACAGAAAGCCTTTCTCGCCTCACATATCCACCGTAGCGCCCGTTTCATACACGATGGGTAAGTACATGCTCGACTCATCTGCTACGAGTATATTAGAGAACTCCTTTTAGACTCTGGAAAAGCGAAACATGTTTCTAATTAATTAACTGGTAAGATGAAAGTAAACTTTTTAATTGTAATTTTTTGCCTGAACGGTAACGAAAGCAAATGGGCATAGTATTTGTTTGTTTATGTATTGCGTTATGTATTGTATTAGTATCCTGGGAAACCATAGAGTCTGCCGCATCGGACAGAGCGCGGTGGAAGAATATTGTCTCAGCCCTATGCACTAGGTCCTGAAAAAGAAGAAGATTGCATTATGTAGGTAGGTACCTACTGTACACAAAAGTATATCCTACTGTTATTTACTATGTTCTCTCTGTGCCGCATAAGTTTGGCTGGAAGAAAGCTCTTTTTAGATATAGACCCATATAAGACATACCATATGTAAAAAGGGTTATTATAAAATAAATGACTATTTAAATGACAGAGGTTTGGTCCTAAACTCAGCTCCAGCTCTGCACATCGTGTATATGATTGTATTCATACATAAGTATGTTTATTTTAAAAGATGTGCTACTGAATGTTTCTTGCGCCGCTTCTTTTCTTTCAGCTATAGCACCTTCCGATGCGGTCGAAGAGTAAAAAAGTGACGTTGTAAAAATGTAATATTAGGTAAATACTTACAATAAAAAAATATCTGATTCTAATGTACATTGTATATCTTTCGTGTGTTAAATGTATCTACATATAATGAACTCTGTGTACAACAAAATACAAGTACTTTAGGTATTTTTAGATTATTCTAAAAATAAAAATATGTTTTTAAATTAAAACCATAACTCAATACAACCATAATCATAACAACGTTGCTCTTCTATGTATAGATTTTAGTCAAATATCTTCGTTTAACTGAAGTTAAACACTGATAAAATATATCAGTGTTTAACTCCAGTTTACCACTCAACCTTCTCGTAACATTGTGAAACAAATTAGATGAAAAAATCCTCTAGTCCAAAACTTAAAATAAACACAAGTACTTGAGGATGTGAAGCGACAAAACACATAAAAAGACACTTTAACTTGACCGTCCGCTGCCACAAAAAGTTCATTTTATTACACGAACTGAAAACGACCTCTCGTAACTTACACTCTTGTAAGGACTGAGCACGCTAGATGACTCTTGACGTAGTTTTTTTGCTTCACTAAGTGAGATGTCTCGAGTGAGTCTGAGAGTTCTATTCTTTATCAAGGGTAAAATTCAGAAAAAATATACCGTAACGAAACTGTGTAACGTAATGTAATGTAATAACGGGCTGGTTTCCACAACTTGACGTCTTCAGCGCCTATTTTGCATGTGGTGGGAACTACTACTTACTCGAGCCACCCCAACCTCGCCAGAAAGTCCAACAGTCCTTTAATGTCCTGTAAGACTTCGGGAAGTGATCCTGGGGTGCCAAGGCTTCCCGCCCGGTAGGTGGTCACCTCACTGACTCCAAAAGCACGTGGGCGACCGTATCCTCTGCCTCCATGTATGCTCTGCACAGGTAACGAAACTGTGACTAAACTGAGAAATATCTAAGTTGAGACAGACGTCTGTAACGAAACTTTATATTGGTTCTCTTACCCTTTTTTTATTAAATAAGAAGAGCAGACGAGCAAACGGACCACCTGATGGTAAGTGACCACCGTCGCCCATAGACATCTCACCTCACTGTATTAATATTAGAGGGTTTTCGACGCCGCTAACCTTGAGAACTAAGATGGATTGCCTCATGTGCCGGAAATTACGCTGGCTCTCTTACCCTTCGAACCGAAACACAGAAATGCAAGCATTGTTGCTTCACGGCAGAAATAGATAAAAGGGTGGTATCACCCCAGGCGAACCTTCACATTGGATCTACCGCTACAACTGGAACACACTTTATCATAAGGGCAGATGCCTTCTCTTGCGAACTTTTCACGAAGTCTTACCGCCGTCACCTTTGATAGATTCCACAGAGTGTTATACCTATACTAACATTAGTAATACAATATATAAAATGAATAAAACTGACCTTTTCTCATACTGCGACGAATACGAGGATCTATTTCGGAACACAAACTTAGGTTTGTTTCAGCAGAACACAAAGTTCGGAGCAAATGCGAACAACAGCTGGTCGGTTTAATCTAGCGCCTGTCTCTGTGAATAGTTCAATGTATGCTGTTGACTCTAGCCCGGGCTTAGGCCCGTAATGAAGGAGAAAATTCATGCTGTCAAATACGTTTGCTTTGCGCAATTATGCTAGAATTCACAGTACAATAGTGCAAAGGCCAGGGAATTGGCCATTTCTTATATAATAAGTTATTAAGTAATCGTTTACTCGCCGCTATGTCCACTTGAATCCCGTTGGATAAAAAATGTCGTGAGTTATACGAGTAGATGCTGAAAGGAATTATTTTATACTCGAGCCGTATAAATCTCGCCTGTCGGATGTGAATTCAAATTCGTCATCTCATTCACAATTGCTCACTTTCTGCATTAGTATCACAAAGTAAAATAAAGTAAAATAAACGTTATTGCACAAATAGAAAACAACAGATAACAAATAGAGAACATACAGATCACAAAGCACTATCTATATTTGGCAAAAGGGGGGAAAGTCAGAAATGCTGACATACTCGGGTACCGAATATGCAGCGCTGTTTTTTTATTTCCCCCCTTATCCCAAGATGTCAGTGGGAGCGATAGTGATAGTGGATAAAAAAATTAAAAACTAAACATCAAAAAGATTAAATACTTATGTGAAGAATTTAGATAAGAATTTGCCAAATTAAATAAATAAATTTTACTAATGACCTGTGATTGTAGTATTTGTCCCTGCGCTAATATTATTTGCCTTTAGGGCTATTTTAAGGACGCTTGAATCGGAGCTCCAAGTTTCTGTACAACAAAGTGCATTTTACTTTCATCATAGTCATCATCAGCAGCCTACTCTAGTCCACTGCTGGACATAGGCCTCTCCCAGGGCGCGCCATTGAGCCCGATCTTCGGCTCTTCTCATCCTTGCGCAGATCGTCTCTCCATCTAGCAGGGACGCCCGTCCCACACTACGTTTGCCCAAACGCGGTCTCCACTCCAGAACTCGCCCACCCCAGCGGTTGTCGGTTCTGCGACAGAAGTGACCGGCCCTCTGCCACTTCAGCTTGCTAATCTTATGAGCTATGTCGATAACGTTTGTTCTATGCCGGATCTCCTCATTTCGGATTCGATCCAGCAGAGATACTCCGAGCATAGCTCTTTCCATAGCACGCTGAGCGACTTTCAATTTTACTTCAACTTTACTTATTACGTAATGCATCAAATAACAGTTAAATAACGGGTTGGTTGTGGTTGGTCTGAATATGGCCATAAATAACCCTTTTACAAATAAAAAGCGGAAACAAAATCTAAAATAGTTACAACCGGGAAGAAAAAGGTCACGTTTTGCAATTTGCTTAATAGGCTTAAGCTACGCTTAATATTTTTTCGAAAAGAAAACAATGTTTAATTAAAATTAAACAATTCAAGCAAACTTCCACAGAATGAACGACAAATGGACGAACAACATCCGAAAATACAATGAAACTGAAAAGGAAACAACTGTTCGATGACACTCGAATAACACGAATGGACTGAAATGGAAGACTATTCCAGAACAATTCAATTTAAATTTGAAACAATTTAGCCTAACATTTGGAACGGGAGCAAATTGATGTCGCTTTTTGTAACGCGGTACATTCGAAATAAACCTATTCGTTGAAATACGATTTAACCCTGGTAGCTATACCCCTGGTAAACAACTTGTTTGATTTAGAGCATGTAGGGAGTTTCTCCCGCGCTTTTGTGGCGTCCACGTCCGCTTTGTTTCGATTTGTCTTGCAAATTGTTTTACAGTAGTGCTTTTCTAGTAAGAATGGTGTTTCTTGCTCGAAAAACTTCGACAAGATGTGAATAATGTGTGGGACAGTGAAGTAAAGTCAAATAAGACGCTGCAGCCCGATCCGTACTTGGCTGGATTTTGAAGAGCCACACTGCGTCCGGGACGCCTTCTTATTTGGTTCGGATGGCGCAGAAGCGTGGAAGATTCTCCCAGATAGCATTGAAATGTGTCACACCAGCATTTTAATGAAGACTTGAAAGAGTTGTTTACATCAGACATGGCTGTATGGGCTCAGTTCCCTTTGCCTTAAAAAAACAACAACAAACAATTAGAGCATGTAGTATATAAAGGAACTTTATTTAGAGCATATAGTATATAAAGAAACTTTATTCAGTTGAACACACTCGATTGACTCGACTAAGATCTTGGTTGAAGTGAACAATTCCTTGGTTGAAGTGAACAAGCCGACTTTATATGCTCGTATTGAAAGTGCTTGTTTAAAGTAAACAATACTCGTAATTGCTGACTATGTAAATGAACCTACAGTTACTTATGTAAAGTAATCAAAGTAACAAAAATCGATAGTTCAGTTAGAGACGGCTCATTTATGTATTTTTTTATGTATGTGTATCTTATGGCATATATGTAACGATAGGTTTAGTATAGGACTCAAGGACCTTCCAGGGTTGGGAATAGCAATCCGCTATGTGCTTTAGTGTTTCATAGTAACTACTTTCGCTGCATGATCGTTTCGTTCTAGAATCGCGTGACGTATATAGGTGTTCATACTAGGGATGTTACGGAGCTTCGACTCCGACTCCGAAAGGTCGGAACTTCCGATTGATTTTACACCTCCGACTCCGACTTCGGCTCCGATAATTTTGGATCGGAGGTTATACCGAAGATTTGTGAGCAAACATATTCAAATTGATATTTGAATATGTTTGCTCACAAATTTCATTAAATTGTCTAGGAATACATTTATGTATTATTATTTATGTATTCCTACACTACTCTCTAAAGGAACATGTATTACTGCCGCAAACGTCATCATAAAAAAAAATGGCCAGTTCAGCTATAAAAATTAAAAAACGGTTTAAAATTTGAACTTCTTCTGATCATCTCTCTTCTACCTCCGCCTCCAACTCCGTTTCCGAATCCGGTTCCGACTCCGAAAAAACAAATTTTAAACCTTCAGTTTCGACTCCGGTTCCGGAATAACCACATCCGTAACATCCCTAGTTCATACGATCCGACCACGGTCTATCACTATATTGTTATTAAAGCGTTTTCGATGCGCTGCTTACCTTGAGGACATAAAAATTAACTTAAATCCGAAATACAGCAAAACGCTTCTCAGTAGAAAAAGGGTGGCACCACCCCAGGCCGAGTCTACACAGATCTACACATATTTCATTCTAAATTATATATCTGTACCTAACTCCGAAACAGAATGTGTACAAAATAGAAATGTCTATTTCGACATATTCTATTGAACAAGTAGACAGAAAGAGCAATGTAAGCGGTAAGACATCGGGTGTATCTAAAACTGTCTCTCCTAAAATGAAACATCTAAGAAAGCATGTCAAGCCAGAAGACACGATGTTACGATCCAAATGCAATATTTACGTCATGTTACGTGTTTGTTACATGTTACGTGATGTTAAGTGTCATGTTTCTGTCATGTCATGATTCCAGTGAGTACACGTAAATTACAAAATTATTAATATTTTTTTTTAGATGTACCTATGATATATTCTCAACTCGAGCAGCTCGTAGCCTAGTTGCGAACACGGTCTGAAAGTGATCGTGCAGGTTAAGCAACGTTGGCGCGGTCGGTACCTGGATGGGTGACCGCTAGTGGCATATTTCATCTGAGTTGTTCCGTGCTTCGGAGAGCACGTTAAGCAGTCGGTCTCGGTTGTTGTCGTTCGACAGCAGTCGTTAAGCCATGTCAGATGCCTACGGGCGGCCTGAACAACTCTGGCAAGGTTGACCACTAACCATAACGAAAAGCAAGCAAGCATTCTCAACTCTCCTGATCTTTTCCTTTTCCAAATTCCAGATTTACAATTTCCTTTTAATTTTATATGTTTGTACAAGTGAGGGTACCGCTAGGTATACCTACGAACGTTTTTTAACCATTTCCCCGTTTTATAACTTATCAAGAAATCATATTTTACGAGTATGTAATTATTTCCACAAGTTTGCTTCCTGATCTACAAAGATTTTTTATATTTTGTACAATCAACCACAAACTATAGTATACCATGTCTCAAAAATAACCTTATGGTTAATACTTGCGGTTGTTGGTACTTGGTGAAACTTGTACATCTATAAGAAACAGGTATACCTGAAGATGTGTAAACGAAACCGGTCGTAATTTAAAAATATATTAAAAATCTGTGAAACAGTATATTATTTAAGTCTAATCATCTGAACCTTTTGCCTGCGCTTTAGGATACATTTCAGATGCTAAAATTTTGACGTTTTGGGTAGGTTGACCTGGTCGACTGTACTTAGACAGTTTTACTTTGTAATTTTTTTATGCCACTTATTTTAAATAAACGTTGCTTTAATATCTAACAACAAACTGTAGTGTGCCCGCCCCGGGCCTCCATGATATCATCAGGCAATTTCTTCGTCTCATTTTTTGCCATTACACGTAAAAAATCTCGTTTACTTTTACTAAATAGCCGGCGTTGGAGTCTGAATAGGCTCCGTGGCAAATCGATTAGGGCGTGTAGGAGCAATCTGGGGCCGGCTCTAGGCTATAGAGGAGGCTGCCGTATCGCGGTTCTATATCCGTTTTCGGCAACTCGTTTTGGAACGTGACTGAGATATAGGTATTCGTAGGTAAGTCAGATTGTACAACTTCGTGCATCCGTCAAACAGGTAAAATTACCTCAAGAGCAAGATAAGATAAGATAAGATATACGGTTTACGGTTTTAGACATTTATTTCACTAAAAAAAGGATATAATCCACTTTGCTTAGGGAAATACAGGATATACTTATTGTAATTAACAGTGTACGGTAGTCATAAGGCTTATAAATTAAATTACTAGTGTATAATATAATCTAATTGAAGAGCTGTAGTTTTTCTTAGCTGCGGGTAACTAGAAGACGAATAACACACAAAAGAGGTATAATTAGGATTCAATTAAGTATCGACTTGCAGATGCCATTTGGTTTGGTGATAGATATTGCAATTACTATCAATTATTTAAACTCTGTATATAATTTATTGTTATAATTGTGGTTTACAATATCATTATCATCAGCAGCCTATTAATGTCCCCACTGTAGGCACAGGCCTCCCCTTGCACAAGGAGGTATGGGCCATGATCCACTGAGCGGGCCCAGTGCTGATTGGTGGATTTCACACGCCTTTAGATTTTTTATTTCCTCAGACATGCAGGTTTCCTCGCAATGTTTTGCTTCACCGTTAGAGCAGTCGGTAAATGTACAAAAGTCTTCGATAAAATCCGAAAAACTCATTGGTACATGGTATGGTTTCGAACGTCCTAGCCGCTAGGCCACCGACGCTATACAATATAGGTCTTATGAATGAGACTACAAAAAGGTTCTCACAATTTACCCCGTTCGGGTATACAATATTAGATAATTAACAGTTTGTTTTTTTAAAAGATAAATCATTAATTTAATTACAATTAACTATTATTTCTTAAACTTTGGATAATCAAAAAAATCATTCATATTATAGAAACACATGTCAGGTAGCCACTTTTTTAGCGTTTTGTCAAAAGTTTACCTTCAAATCCCTGAATCACGAAAGTATAGAACTACATTTGCCCGTTTTTGACTATACCTACCATATTATTTATTTTACAATACTGCAGCCGGGTTCAAAGATAATGTTCACTTCCTCCATCAAAAAGACTCCACTTTAAAAAAAAAATTAAACGAGGAGAGCAGACGAGCACACCTGATGGTAAGTAATCAGCGTCGCCTATAGATATCTCAACTCACTGTATTATTATTAGAAGGTTTCCGATGCACTGCTAACCTTGAGGACAGTCTACTGGTCAACCGCCTTTGGATAATTCCTTGGATAATTGGATTGCCTAGCCAAGAATCAAGTAAAGTATGTAAAATACACTTTATTGCACAAATAGAAGAAAACAACAAACAAAAGATAGAAAAGGAAATAGTGAAGTACAATTTAGGCGGCCTTATCGCTAAGAGCAATCTCTTCCAGGCAACCTCGATCTAACAAAGTCTACCATTTCTCTCTAAACCACCATCCCAATTTAAAATTTCCATTTTGAACTAACTCCTTCCACTAATCAAAATGTTTACCTTCAATATTACTTATTCAACAACCCACCCGTTCTTTGAGTAAAAATCAAGTGATGCAAAAGAAAGGGTAGCCCGAGGCGTAAATAAATTATTTGTATCATTCGCTCATTAACAATTCGTGGGGCTTTTCTGAACCCTGAAATACATTATAAATAGGAACAGTAATGACCTACGGAGCCGAAACGTGGACACTGACGGTGCGACTGGTTCACAAATTGAAAGTCGCTCAGCGTGCTATGGAAAGAGCTATGCTCGGAGTATCTCTGCTGGATCGAATCCGAAATGAGGAGATCCGGCATAGAACAACAGTTATCGACATAGCTCATAAGATTATCAAGCTGAAGTGGCAGTGGGCCGGTCACATCTGTCGCAGAACCGACAACCGCTGGGGTAGACGAGTTCTGGAGTGGAGACCGCGTTTGGGCAAACGTAGTGTGGGACGCCTCCCTGCTAGATGGAGCGACGATCTGCGCAAGGTGGCTGGCAGCGACTGGATGAGAAGAGCCGAAGATCGAGCTCAATGGCGCGCCCTGGGAGACGCCTATGTCCAGCAGTGGACTAGAGTAGGCTGTTGATGAGGAAACCTCTCAACCCAAGAGTCCCGAGGTTCGCGGCGCCCCCTTTACCGTCTCCTGAATTCCAAAATACAAGTTATTGGACTAGTTTGACAGACAGAGAATAGTATAATTTATTACAAATCACTCGTAGTATAAGATCATATCGTTTTAAGTACAATTTACTGGTTAATACCTGCGGTTGTTGGTACTTGGTGAAACTTGTAGTACATGATTAGACTTAAATAATATACTGTTTCAAAGGTTTTTACTGTATTTTATTAATTACGACCGGTTTCGTTTACACATCTTCAGGTATTACCTGATACAGGTATAAATATAATATTTAAATCTAATAATGTACTATTTTATTACCTACTGAAATAAATTCAGAAAATCGGCGAAAAATATGCTACTTTTCAGTTGATCGGCTTTTATTAGACGGATGTCAATTTTCAATTCAGAACATCGTCTAAACGCAAATAGCAAAAATTAATTATAATTAATTAATTTATTATTTCTTTTTTAATAAAAAGAAATAATAAAAATACAGAGTTAAAAAACAAATTATACAAAATTAAATAAACTCCATAATGGTTAAGTAGTCGTTAAAGGAAACGTCAAGGCAGTAGTCAGTTTTTATTATTGCCTACGCTAATAATTCTTAACTTATCTTTAACGAGCTTTCAATCGAAATATTTAAGTAAAGACATATAAAACTGACTGAAAATATTCAATGGACTCCACTCCACTCCAAATAACCGGAAATTGTGAGTTCATTTTTTTGTGTTCATTAGGAACCCACAAATACTCCGTTCCAATTACAGCTAACAGACACTGGATCGCGGCGATCAACGGTGGCGCGAGGCGTGCGAATGTGTGAGTACCTCGTGCGGCCAGTGCTATAGCAATACTCTGCTCAATTACTTTACTGATCCTATTTAAATTGTGTCCTAAAATATTCATACCTCACCTAGCTGGGGAATGTTTTATACCCACATTTTAAAAGGGACGCCAACGGAAGCTATTTTAATGGCGTTTATCTAAGTCGTATAGCTGACACCCTTCCGGCTTATTCAATAGATCCCCTGCCCTGTGCAAAGGTTTCTGAGCTCGATTCCTGGTCGAGGAAAATTGGTAGTTCTCAATAGTTTCTGATTTTCGGTACGGATCCCTAAAGATGATATTCATCATTATTATCATCATCTGCTCATTAACGTCCCTTCTATTCAGTGTTAGGGCACGGGCCTTCCTTTGCATAAGGAGATATGACCCATGATCCAAGCGGACCCAATACTAATTGTTGTATTTCACACGCTGGTTTCCTCAAAATGTTTTGCATCACAATTAAGCAGCAGTACATAAGTAGTAAAAACCGAAACCTCATTCACTACAAAAAAATTATTACTAAATATATATACATAAATTATACACTGGGACGCAAAAATAACGGATCAGTTACAAAAATCGCAATATAGGATTTTGTATGGGAGACGATCACAGCTCTGGCCGCCATCTTGAATTTTTAAAAGTCGGAAATTCTGGCCTATTACATCATATATCCTGTCAGATCACATTACTCTCGATTTCCTAGCGCATGCGCATCAGGAAGATTAATTCGGATCTTTCTAGGTCGAAAACCTTAAAACCTTACGATTTTTGTAACCAACCTGTTATTTTTGCGTCCCTGTGTTAGACGGCAAAGAAAACATTGCGAGCTTTTTATACAATAATCCTTAGATATAAGCATCAAATCCTCGCTTGTGCTTAATCTCCTGATAGTGTTTCATAAGCACCGATCATTTTATAAAACCACTTTAGCCACCCATTGAATTACTTAAAACAATGTTTACATTTAATAAATAAACTCCTTTCTTATCCGTTTTAAAGTGGTAAAACTTTTGAACGAGATTAAGCGTCGAATGCCGGATTTGTGGAAGTTCCGCAAAAGTTCGCTTTGCGCGACGTCATCGGCTTTGATCTTTTGTTTGAACTTGTGAAAAGCCAATCCGGACACAAGCTCCAATTACAAAATAATTAACTTTAGTTAACTTTTTACCTAATCCGTCACGTTTGTTGACTGCTTTAATAAATTGAGATTTTCAGCTGAGATATATTGGCATTCGGTTTCGGATTTAAATGGAATCAACCAAAAACAACAGTAAAAACAATTTAACTAATGTAGAATAGCTTGTTTTTTTTAATCTATTTCTTTTCGAGGCTTCGGCCTTCTATGGGACGATGCCAGCCTAATAGGGTAATACAAATTCTTAATCACTAAACTGCTGCCTGGGTCCTCACTCGCAAGTGGCGGTGGCTAGGTCATGTGCTCAGAAGGGCGGACGATCATCCCTCAAAAATGGCCCTGAAATGGTACCCATCAGGTAAACGCAAGCCTGGTCGTCCGAAATCCACATGGCGCCGGTCAATTGAAAACGAGGCAGCCACAATCCAAATGTCCTGGCAGGAACTCGAAGAGGCCGCGCAAGATCGCAAAAAGTGGACAGCAATTGTTCGAGCCCCATACCCCAGCAGGGGGTGACAGGAAGAGAAGAAGAAGAAACTGTTGCTCTGAGATAGCACCTGATGTAACAGAATAGTTTTATAGCTTTTTCGGAGAGGGGCTGGTTTAAAACTGTAATAATCTATCCATTACGCTTGATAACAGGAAGTATTCTCCGATTTCTTTAAGATTCAGTTTCGACTCTTTAAAATATATTCAATTTTTCAGCCGAACACTGTAATAGTGATGATATGATCCAAGGTTGTGCCTGTGTTAATCATGACCCAATTAGTTCAGAAGCTGGGAAATATCTTGAGCCTTAATCGATATGACTACCAAGTTTGTCAGAGGTCAAGTTATGGTGATTATAAAGCGCGCAGTTTGCCTACAGTTCGCTGCTAGTATTAATATCATCTTATCTTATGATAGGGGGCCGGGAATAACCCAGCGGCACTTCGACCCTTGAGGATCTTTTGTGCCTACCCCATTTTACACACTGGTCATCTCGGTGTGCAGGTTTCCTCACGATGTTTTCCTTCACCATTAAAGCAGTCGGTAAATGTACGTAAGTCTTTGAAAAATACGAAAAACTCATTGGTACTTGGCACTGCACGGTTTCGAACCAGGACCTCCATGGACCGCATGGAAGTTTGGTGCCCTAGCCACTGTACCACCGACGCTCTTAATATCATAGAGTGTGTATGTGTGTTGTTACTATACTCAAAGTTATCTTAAAAGGGTCCGGTTATGGCACTGAAAAAGGCCTATTGTAATTGTATGTATGAGTCATTACATTGTAAATAAAAATATAATTATTATTTACAAAAAATTGAAAATAGGTTTTCTAACCATTGTTAGAAAACCTATTTACATGTTTTTATTATTTTCTGTTGGAAGACTTGGAAGTCATTTAAACATTTATCTACCTATAGATAACGACATCTTCAAACACTTTATACGTTGATAAAAAGATTTAGTTACATTTTCTTCTATAAAAGATCTGCAAACATAGATAAAAATAATTCGTTTTGAAATCTTAGCGAATTTTCAACATTTTACTAAAACACGAGCAGCGGTTGTTAATAGCAAAAGGGAGGTTGAATATTTGATGTGCCTCACTTAAAGGCCTTTCGTTTGGAAATCGAGGGCCGTTCGTCTGTTATTTTTGTGAAAAGATGGGCCGTTTCTGTTAAAGATTGGAGTTCGGGGCCGGTTAAATTCATTATTCAGGCGATGGCTAGAGTAACTCATCGGGCAAGACACGCTTTGAAATTGCCTACGTTATTGCTGATATAATCTGATTCATTACCCGTCTTGCCGTATTCCCAGAACTGCACCAATAATAGGTAGGTAGTAGAGAGAATTCACGAGGTAATTTTCAAAGATGGTTATGTCCACTTTTAGACAAATTGGGAAATTTAGGATGAGTGTTTATCCACGACGAAAGGAACAGTACAGAGTAAAGGTGCGGTTACACCTGGGCGGCGATTATCGTAGTGGAATGTCGAATTCGAAGTTAGTCATATCTCATTCGCTCACATTACAAGTTCGAGCATGTAATGTGAGCGAATGAGATATGAGATATGATTACATGTGTGAACAGGAGCGTCGGTGGCCTAGTGTCTAGGACGCTGGACTCTCATGCGGGGGAGGTCCGGGTTTCGAAACCATGTAACACCATGTATCAATGAGTTTTCCGATTTTTTTCTGCTGACTGACTGCTCTAACGGTGAAGGAAAACATCGTGAGGAAACATGCATGTCTGAGGAAATTTAAAGTTTTCGAAATCCACCAATCAGCACTGGGCCCGCTCGGTCGATTAAGGCCCGTACCCCCTTGTACAAGGGGAGGCCTGTGCCCCAACAGTGGGGACCTTAATAGGCTGATGATGACATGTGTGAGCGTGACAAGACGTTTGTAGCGCTCGACTTTTGTATATCGAACGCTGCGAGAATCGCCCTGCTCGTCGACCGAATGTTTGGGAGGTCACAGCATGCGGCCACCGCCTATATGTGAAACCAATCGTTACCAATCGTAGACCGTATTCGGCGAATGTCAAAGTGTTACTAGGTTGTTATCGAGCGAATGACCAACCAAGTGTATTACAACGGAGGTCAGTGACCGTAGGTCGTCCACAGCAGGTCGGTCGCCATAGCGTTCAACGACTATATGTAGCTGCGCCTTTAGTAGCGTCTGGAGTAAAGGTTGTTTGTTTATTAGTTTGTGCAGTTTTTATGTTCCTTCATAATTGCACGGCTTGACCAATTTCAATGTTGTTTTAGAGGTTACGTAGCCAATCAGAGATGGTTTGTAGATAGGTGTTATCGTGCCAAAGCGCCTGGAAGTGCTGTAATAGATATTTTTTGCATATTGCAACCAATTTCTCCTCCTACTGCAGTACCAATCTAAATTCAAATTAAATTGTAGAATCAATCAATACTGTAAAATGTTGTTATAGTAATAATGTTGTGTATAATCCAACTTGACATGTAACACACGTTTGGAAATAGCTGTTAGTGTTGTTATGAAATATATAAATAAACAATAAACTCTGACATTTCTGAAACGTAAAAAGAAAACAATCTTGTTCCAGAAAAGTAAAACGCACTAGTGATAAAGATCAAAAAAAGGCAAAATCTATAGAACATAGAACTGTAGAATATCTCTGAAAATTAGGATATTATAAAAGTGAGCGGAGCGTTGCTTCTACTAAGGCGAGATGGCATTAAATTCATTATTCCTGGATAGCAGGAGTAACTCATCGGCAAGCCACGCTCCGAAATTGCCTACATTACTGTTACTGCTGATCTGATTCATTGCCCGAGTCCGCTGCTTCGTCAATATTATATCACCAGTTATGTACGAGTATTGTGTCCGTAAGGCGCGATAATAGAATGGTTTTGTTGACTTTTTGTAATAAACTAGCTTTTGAGGTCCCCTCCGGTGGGCCTTAAACTAGGCCTTCGGTACCTGAAGTCAGCAGGGACGCTTCGGGCTTCGCCTGATCGGATCGAAGTTCGATCTTCGTCCTCCAAAGAATTACATAACTAATAGGCACATTAAAAAATAACCTGATTGTTGCCATATCAACGCACTGTTTGGCTATATTTCAATTTTGGAATAAATTGCTAATGTAAAATTTATTTTCGAGTAGTCAAATTTCAAAAGTTACTTTTTCATTGTACTCTTACTTTTTTACTGTGTATTGTCATGCGAAATTTTTTGTCATTTTATGACTTTTGATATAATTTTTAAGGTTATAATTATGGACTCATTTGTCTGATTTAATAAATGATTTAATTTAATTACATTTGACTGAATTCATTCAACGATTTAGACAGGCTTCCGTTTATAAATCGTAGGCTAACAATACTGAAACTTGACTGAATCAGTGTCGACTGATTCAGTCAAGTTTAAAAGTCCTTAACCTTACTTTTTAGTCGCCATGTTGAATTTTTTCTAACCTAATTGCTCATGGTTCTCTACGGCTTATGATCGAGAAGACCCCATCTATCTCTATGGTTTATTGGCCGATAATTTTCTGGTAATCATCCACATTCGTTCACTTTCGTATTTTTCCCATATTGGCTGCACTCCATTCATACGTATTCAAATCAGCTCTTCGGTAAGTATTCGTTCTAAAAAAGAGAATCAGTAAGTTATAGTATTTTTAGAGCGTCGGTGGCACAGTGGCTAAGGCACCGGACTCCCGTGCGGGAGGTCCGGGTTCGAAACCTTACAGTGCAAGTCTGCAAGTCTTCGAAATATACGAAAAACTCATTGGAACATGTACCAATGAGTTTTTCGTATTTTTCGAAGACTTACGTACATTTACCGACTGCTCTAACGGTGAAGGAAAACATCGCGAGGAAACCTGCACACTGAGATGACCAGTGTGTAAATGGGGTAGGCACAAAAGATCGTCAAGGATCGAATTGCCGCTGAGGTTATTCCCGGCCCCCTATCTTAAGATAAGATATCATAAGATATAGTCTTTTTCACATAGGCACGTTGAACTTTTATGAAACCTAAATAAAATACGGATTCTCACTGATGAAAGTCAGAAGTCCTCCTGTATGACTCAGCCGATACTAATCGGAAGACCTCCAACTTTAGTCAGATCAAATACCTACCCACATAAAGTGAAAAACTCCAGCCCTATGGGTGCAAATAGTATGCAACCCCGCGCTTATTCCCCACCTCACACACCCCAATTTGGTCTAGATTATGGTACCGATTCCGATACCCATCACTTATTCACAAAGGAAAATATTTTTCGTCATCCAAACATAATTTATACATTAATTATTCCACTTGACTATCCGTATAGAATGAGACGAGCTCACATCACAACCCTTTTACATAATGTAACAGTTTCTGTACATGTCTTTACAAATTACGAAAATATCAAAAGAGAAGCGAATTCTCTTCCACAAGAGCCCGCTTTCTCTTGACATTCACAAAATTATACCTTAACCAGGAATTTCACAACCTGTCAAGAAGGCGACATTGGAATTTTTATAATATGTGTTATGAATGATTAGACTTAAATAATATACTGTTTCACGGGTGTTAATTGTATTTTATTAATTACGACCGGTTTCGTTTACACATCTTCAGGTATTTAAAAAATCCTGAAGATGTGACCCGTAAAACAGTATATTATTTAAGTCTAATCATGTACTACAAGTTTCACCAAGTACCAACAACCGCAAGTATTAACTGTGAAAAAGACTAAAAAGTAGCCAGCCATACTAACAATAAACAGATACATACACACACCCACACACATACTCTCTCTCTCTCTCTCTCACACACACACACAAACACACACACACGCACGCACGCATCCACTCACCCTCAAACACCCTCTCACAACAGGTATGAACAACAATATAATGGATAAATAATTACGGTTTTTTTATTTTTATTTTTATATAAGTGTATTCCTCAGGCCATTAGACTGTTGCTATCTACTATGCTGCAAGACGGCCAATAAGGTCAGTGCGGGTAGTAGAGACCGATGTTTACTTATATATACATTGTAACTACACTGTTGTTAAATGATTATAATTTGAATATTGTTTGGCTTCATAAATATTTTTGTATTTTTTTTTTGTTATGAAATTCACTATGAAAATGTAGTACCATTTAATTCCGCAACATGGCGAGGGTTTTCTTTCCTGGTCATAGTAAACACACTGCTATATCAAAGAGCGTTTGCAACGTCTGTATCAATGATAAAGCCAGGGGCGGGTTCAGAAAAATAACAGGGGGTCAAGGGGCATCGGTCACTGCATGTTTAGCCCCCTATGTTTCTCTCCAGGGGGGGCCTGGATGAAGCGAGGCCTCGCCTAGTCTAAGGATGGTGTTAAATTCATTATTCAGCAAGATAGCAGGAGTAACTCATCGCCGGGCAACGCGAGCTTCCAAATTACCAACATTACAGGCGATCTGATTCATTACCGTTGCTCGAGTGCCCCGCGCTGCGTCCGTGGTAACTGCATCAATATTGTATCAGCTCTTATTTCTCTCGTGCACGGTAATGAAATGGAATTTTCAATCGCTCGATTGGCAATTACTTAAGTGTACGATAGTGATAATTAAATCATCATCAGCAGCAGCCTACTCTAGTCCACTGCTGGACATAGGCCTCTCCCAGGGCGCGTCATTGAGCCCGATCTTCGGCTCTTCTCATCCAGTCGCTGCCAGCCACCTTGCGCACATCGTCGCTCCATCTATAATAAAATAATGTTTTATTTCTTTTGTTACGCTTCTTTGAAATTGCCTATGAGTATTTAGGTTAACACAACAGATTACAGCCAAATTTACTATTAAATTATTAATGGGTTTCGTCGAGCAGGTACTTACGTACGTATTCTGTTTCAGTTTTACAAAGACAACGCTAAGAAATTTTCTAAGACAAGGCATTAATGGCCGTATAAAAAACTTCACAGGTAAAATAATGCTTTGGATGTAGATAGCCCTAAAACATCGATTTAGGCACATCAGATTCTTAAGTTTTCAAGATTCAAGTTAGGTCCATCGGCAGAAATAGAGAAAATATTTCTGAAAATTGAAGAAATATATTGAGTTGTAACCTAAATTCAGTAAAGTGAATTGCTCATCAATGAAGTCTCATCTAGCATTCAAATCTCGTAGAGACATTTCTTTGAATCTTCGGAAATATAAGGCAAATCGTATTAACCATTATTTAACTAATGTAGCTAATGCCATTTCGCTTTCAACTTATTAATAAAATTCCTTAAAAGACACCAATTTGTCTTCATTTCCCGCTGACAAAACAGTATATTCGGAGAGCTTTGGGCTTACTTCTCTTGATAGCAAAGTTTAAAATGGCCTGTCGTAACGCCGAGCTGGTCCAGATAATGGAAAAACTTTTGCAAAGGTAGAATATAATGACTTGTCACTTAATAGGTGTTCGTCCCGCCTTAATGTAACCTATTAAACGAACTGCATTCAATCAAGATGGTGATAAAAGTCCAGAAGATGGAGACGCGTTCGCCAAGACCTAATATGATGAATAGTGACTATGAGATGGAAAATGGCATGAATTTAAAAAGATTAATAGTCAGTTGCACGAGGCATATTGCTTGAGAGTTTACTCTATACCTCGTATAGATCATTAGGAAAAGTGGACAGTTCAGATGTCAAGAGCGAAGTAAAGGCACACCCCAAGAGCGTCGGTGGCACAGTGGCTAGGGCACTGGACTCCCATGCGGGAGGTCCGGGTTCGAAACCATGCAGTGCCATGTACCAATGAGTTTTTCGTATTTTTAGAAGACTTATGTACATTTACCGACTGCTCTAACGGTGAAGGAAAACATCGTGAGGAAACCAGCACACTAAGATGACCAGTGTGTAAAATGGAGTAGGCACAAAATATCCTCAAGGGCCGAAGTGCCAGATTCAGATTTTTATTTATAGTTTTCAATTATACGTCACATACATTTATTATTAAAACCATTATTATTAAAATTGAATTTCTTATTAACTATAATAAAATAAATTACAATATTAATTAAAACTAAGTGTTAATTTTATTTTTTAATCATGCAATGTGGTTTGGCGAGTACCTACCAGATCTTACTGACGTAGAAGAACTCTTCAATCGTATAAAATGCGCTTCGCACCAGCATTTTTGTCAAAAGAACTGAAAGCTTTAGAAAATACAAAATAGCTGACCAAAATGTACCACCACAGTTCTATCTTTGGTTTTAAAATAGAGCTGTAAGTAACGTTTCTCATCAAACTTCTTTCAACGTGTCTGTGGCTCCCTACAGAACCACGCATTCACTACATGAATGGTTCATCTAAGTTTGTTTGAGCGTCGCCATGTAAGCTCATTCGTCATGTCAAAAGAGTGGCCCGGCTCTAAGATCGCAAACATTTGCTCAGGGGCAGCGCCGGCGTAAGGCTGTCTAAGGAACCCCCACATTTCACCCGCGAAGCGTTAGATAAACCGTTTGCTGAATTCTATTATTATCTGACTGAATTTGCACCACCTACCTAGGAACTACCTACGCTTCAACGTTGGAGACTTTGACGCGTAGGGCCCTTCGCCTAAATTACAACAAATTTGTAGTTCTATTTCTATCGAATTTCAATTTAGTTTTCGTTCCAATTCTATTTGGACACCAAATCGCATTCTGCTGACGCATAACTTTACCACTGCCACCTTTGGATTTACTATCGATCAGGCAAAAGTACCTCGGGAGGAACTTTTTTTCGTTCGTTATATTTGACAGTTGAAGCATTTTGTTACCGTTCAACTGCGATTCAGTATACACTAAACGTTTTATTAGAATGCACAAATACGTTACTGTTCGATCGATCGTTGACTGGATCGGAACTTAACTGAAATTGGATACGAAACACATCATAACGATGCAGTTTAGATTCTATTTAGTGATATTTAGTGGAATCGATCTCCTGTTTTGGTTCACTTAGCTATGCACAGAGGTACCAATATAATGAAGACATGATTGATATGGCACTATTGATATGGTTTCGAATGTTGGTAATATATTTAAAAATAAATACATTATTAAGCCAAACAATATAATCGTTCTCACTCATACTCGCTATTTATGAAATGTGTTCTCCTTCTTTTTCGCCGTTTAATTTACCCCCAGGTTTGTTCTGCTCCTCTATATACTATTTGATTTCAGTGTGGCCATGTCATCAAAATTCTAATTTAGCAGATTTTTTTATAATATTACAGCAACAGTAAGTATTATAGTTAGACACGGGAACAGTAAGTATTATAGTGGTAAAATAATGTGTGCTATACACAAGAACTATGCCAATGTTTTTATGAAACATTGGATGGCCGTACACCAGTGTAAGAACGGCAAATTTTAAATAGTAGGTACCGCATTTTTTTATCTATTACTTTATTTTTTTCTTTTAGTTTTTTCTACCTATAGTAAAATTAAGTTATATATTGTCACTTTGTAATATGAGTGTATGTGTGAAATAAATACATCTATTATTATTATTTTTAAAGTACTGTTTTTCTCCCATTATTGGGGTGAGTTTACCATACTGTCGCGAGCTTTTGGCCAAACGACAGTTTGAGTGAAAGACGCATTACAAGTAGAGTTAATTAGAAGAAATAAAGTGAGTTGATCGGTGTGTGAGAGTGTTGATAATGAGTGAATGTGAGAAGTTTATGTGTCCATGGACAGGAATATTCGAACAATCCTGCAAATGTTTAATGAATGACAGTTTTCTGAAGAAGAATGAAAGTAAGAGGGTGTATTTGAAGTGTTTTCAGGCTGGTATGTAGATTTGGGTATGACTCCTGTAGATGAAATTATGATGGGTACAGTTCTTACAGTGTTTACCCGCCACTGGGTATTCATCTATAGAGAGGTCCGTATACTTTGCTATATTTCAGCGTGGGTGGAAGTGAGGTTGTGTGTGTTGGGGACGTTTGGGGACTTGTTTTTCATGCAAGCATAGATAGCATAAGCTTATTTCAGCAGCAATCACGGTACAAAGATCAAGGACGTTATGAATGGTTGATCTAAGTTTATTTGAACAACGGCAGTGCAAAGAGCTCATACGTACGTCACGTCAAAAGAGTTCTAAGATCGCAAACATTTGCTCACGAGAAGGGCCGGATTAAGACTGCTGCTGCTGTCCGCCGCTAGACATCAGCTTTATTACTTATTCTGTGGAAGAGCGAAGACCATCTAAAATGCAATCATGAAATTGCTAATTATTTAGTAATATAATAATAATATGTTTATTTCACACACAGCAATGACCCAAACAGTTATAATTATGATAAAATAATTACCTATGTAGTCAAAGGTAAATAAGGTATATTGAAATCATGTCTGATGAGAATAAGAATAGTTTATTTGTGCTGTAAGATTCATAGTCCATACACCAGTAGGAATTTAAGCATATGTGTTAGTACTTACTAACTTCGTAAATGCGACATTGCCGACTCCTTCTACGTGCTTTCTCATGAATTCATTAATGCTTCTAATTTCGAATAATCTCTCAGTTAAATTATAATATTATAGTGTAGCGCTTTGATATAATATTCTGTTCAGTCGTCGAGAAGTACTGCGTATGGCATATTAATTCTGATTCTGATACTGCAATGTATTTCAAAGACTAATCCACGCGTTAATTCCTTTTGAAATGCATTGAAATAAAGTTTGCAATATTTGTTAGCAACTAAATAACTTTACGGCAAAGCGCCAGCATATGAATGACAGTGCAGTCTGATATTAAATTCCTGACATATTAATCGTAAATTCCGTCCGTATTTTAATTTTAACTTCTGTATAATATAAATTTTTATCTGGCTTCATCTGAATTCGACTGTATGTTTTTTAAATATGTAACCAGATATCTCTGGCCTTAGGGAACTGATTCCGATAATTCTTTTTTGTTATGGCCCTCGGTGGGCCTTCGGAAAGGTTCGCAATTGTTTAATTATAAGTGACGTGATGTCATCAGTTATACCTGATACAGTCAGTATGGACGTGCAGTCCGATTAACATTGGTCGTTCGGATCTCTTTCTGGGCCCCAAAAATCTAGCGGTCTACGCCGGCCCTGTCCTCAAGGGAAGAAAAGTGTCTGAAGAGATCTCGCTCTCATCAGTAAAACAGAAGTTTTCAAAGTATTTGCATATACTAAAACAGTCCATATAATAAATTAATTTTGTGCTTGATTTACTACTTGTTTTTTATGATGTTTATGTTGGTTAAAGTTGGAACGTTATATTCATAGCGAAAATAAGTTTTGGGTATTGTCGTTTTATATTCTTTGGAAAAGTTATACGGAAAGATTTTGTGTACCTATAAATTATTACCCTATGCGATAAATTACGATTTCTGTGTGAATATTCCATGAAATTCATTAGGGATATTACGGAGATGGTTTTACCGGAACCGGAGTCGAAACCGAAGGTTTAAAATTTGATTTATCGGTGTCGTAACCGGATTCGGAACCGAGTCGGAGGCGGAGGTAGAAGAGAGATGTTCAGAAGAAGTTCAAATTTTAAACCGTTTTTAATTTTTATAAATGAACTGGCCAATATTTTTAAGATGACGTTTGCGGCAATAAAACATATGCCTTTATGTAGTCCTACACTATTTAATAAAATATTGATATTAGAATATGTTTGCTCACAAATCTTCGGTATAACCTCCGATTCAAATATAACGGAGCCGAAGTCGGAGTCGGAGGTGTAAAATCAATCGGAAGTTCCGACTTTACGGAGTCGGAGTCGAAGCTCCGTAACATCCCTAAAATTAATCACTTTCGCTCGACTAGTGGTATGTTAAATAACATCTTACCTAATTAAGACGTACCTAGTTGATTGATTGGAATGCTAACTACCTAATAATCTTTATCCATCAAAAACCATACAATCGAAAGCGAAACCCAATGCTATAGCTCTAGTTACAGATATCTAAGTAGTAATACTAATAGACGATAGGTGGCCCCGAAAACTGCTCGAGTGGCGATTGGGTTGCCAGATCGGAAAACGGACAAAATTTCAAAATGTCGGGATTTTGGAGTTGTTGTCTGGAGAAATAAAATAATATGAATAAAAATTTTGCTTTTTATTCCTAAAAAACTAAACATGATTGACAATGATTAACAATATTGAGATCAATGAACTTAATTTTTACGTTGCCACATGTATATTGAATTTTTTTTTACGGAGTTTACCAATTTGTATCCTTTAGGAGCGTTAAGAAAAGACTTAAAATTCAAACAATTTTCCTCGCAGTTAAGTCTTATTACTAGCTCAGCTTTAATTAAGTCAAAGGTCATGCGATTCCTCTTTGTATTGGTACTTATTAAGACATTTCTGGCAGGAGATTTTGTATTTTGTCGGGAGTCTGGACATCATATGAAATGTCGGGAGAATCCAGGCGAATCCCGACCATCTGGCAACCCTATGGCGACCCCGAGTGGCAGAAGTGTCGGGAAGCAGCCCGCGAGGTGGACCGACGACATTGTGAAGACGGCGGGGAGGATGTGGATGCGAACGGCTGAAGACTGAGGTGTATGGCGTGCACATGAAAAGGCCTATAGGCCTGTTCAACCCATCGTTGGGTATACCCAACGATTACGATTACGGGTTACGATAGGCTGACAAGAAGAAAGAAGAAGAAATAGAAATGACATAATGGAACATTCTGCAATAACTTTTTGTTCGTATTCCGATAGTTCTTGAGTTACTTCAGTAACTTGTCACATAATACTCAGAAATCGCCTCAAGTTAGCAGAATGGCGACAGTGATCCCAATTAGATGATCAAGTCAGCACTTCGAAATACTTTTGCCATTCACAAAAACATTTGTGACACTAACTTTTTCACCGACAAAGCTAGCGCTTAGCTATTTCGGGTGTCACCTTGGAGAGGGTGACAACCTGGGGTGATACTTGGTCTTATTATTATTGAATAATAAATTCTGTTGTGCCTGTAAAATGCAAATAACTCGACAAATCAGACTCGAAATCATAAAGACCTATTTTTAAACAAAAATTGGTCATCACAGTCATCAGACTTATCTTATTTTATCTTATGGTTGGGGGCCGGGAATAACCCCAGCGGCACTTCGACTCTTGAGGGTCTTTTGTGTCTACCCCATTTTACACACTGGTCAACTCAGTGTGCAAGTTTCCTCACGATGTTTTCCTTCACCGTTAGAGCAGTCGGTAAATGTACGTAAGTCTTCGAAAAATGCGAAAAACTCATTGGTACATGGCACTGCACGGTTTCGAACCCGGACCTCCCGCATGGGAGTCCGGTGTCCTAGCCACTGTGCCACCGACACTCTAACCCGTCAGTAAATATGCGAGATTATCTGATCAAAAGTATTAACAACTTAACTAATCATTTTCAATTATTGTTTAACCACATGATATTGCGGTCAAACGCATTATTATTAATTTCAGTCCGCATCTATTGCAGTTTAATGGTTCTACTGCCAATTACGAATAACTACTAATTTATAGTCAGATAAACCTGTATTCGCAAGTGTAAGTTGATTAAAACTTTAAAAGTAACTTTACATAACTTGTAGGGTAAGTAAGTATGCAATTTCCACTTAACATGTTCTAAGAAAGTTAAAACTTCGTGATCACAGACAGAGGTGGATTTGCAGTCATGAGTTCATGATCACAGAGAGAGGGAGGTCGTGTTATAAGTTTGACACGTTCGTTTGTCTGACTGTATGACTGAAAAATGGGTCAGTGGTTCTAAAATCTAGGAGTATCTTGGGATGTTAGAGTATGATGGGATCTCTGGAACGGTAACATTTAGGTGGTTTGAGTTTGAGCTCAAATGTTTATTACCATGGTGACCTTCCCACATCTGGAATCTTGAGGACCTGATGATGAACAGGCAAAAGTAAGGGACCTCCACAATGGTACGTCGGGGGTTTCTTTAATCTTTAATTAAGAATGAATGAATAAATGAATGAATACACTTTATTATTGCACACAAATAGTGTGATAGAGTGGTTACGAAATAATTAATACAATCTTGGCGGTCTTATCGCTAAGAGCGATCTCTTCCAGACAACCTTTTGGTGGAGTATAATTTTTGAGTTATTTTGAAAATACACAGGCACTGCTTATTTGCATATAGTCATAGGTAGGATTGATTATTTTATTTTGCATTTTTATTTTCTCAGTGTAGGATATTTTGTCACAGTTTCTATTCTTGTTCACGTCAGTGTATTTTTTTCCGCGATTGGCTGCCTTAGGCCCGGGAATATCCGCCAACGATCACAGATGTCTATGGATATAATATAGGTGAAATCCGTAGCCTGTAGGTTACGCAACACCCACTCTAAATATCACCGGCTATATCTACCTATATCACAACTCTGCTGAGACACAGGTCTTGGTCACGTACTTATAAAGTAGTTAACGTGGAACCCTAATGAGAAACTACATCACCTCACGACTTGTTCGCCCCAATAAGAAGTTACCAACAAAATAGCCAACAATATCGCGAACTTGTTCTGAAGTCTTGTAGCTTCGCCCACATTTTGGGCCAATATGAGTCGACAATATGGTGCGCGGATCCAGCGTCCAAACTTTAGTCAGTATAATAAACATCAAGTATAGTTTTTTGCTAATATGTTGGGCCAACGTGTGGACACGTGCTGGCTACCAACTCTACTTCTATCTATGGCAGAAAACCGATTACTACGCCAACATAAAAATATCTACGAACTACGGTCCAAAATAATATAAAAAATTGTAAGTAAGTAGGAAATTAATGTCTATTTCACACACAGCAGTGCCCGAAACAGTTATAATTATAAAAAATAATTATGTAGTCAAAGGTATCTGATGGTCTCCTGTTGTTGTGAAAAGGGCATCAACTCAGCTTATTGTTGCAGACAAGAATGCCTACAGTGCTGGTATTCTGTTGGACCATGACCGATGTACATTTTAAAAATGTACTAATTTTTTCAAACGTTATTTTTTTACTCTACCACCGCTTCGTAAAGTTCTATAGCTGAAAGAAAAGAAGCGGCGCAAGAAACTTTCAGCAGCACATCTTTTGAAATAATATTTGGTCCTAATCGTCCAATACGAGCAAATACGGCAATTCCTCGAGCGTTTCAACCGCTGTCATTACCGCTCCCCCATATTGTTGTTGTTTAGTACAAAAGGACCTGTATTGTTGTTTATAGTACAGCTGTCCTCGTGGGCAGTTTTCGTGTTTAATTTTGTAATGACAGCAGTTGAAACGCTCGAAGAATAGCCCGGCCGCCATTTTGACCGGCTATTGAAACTTACTATTGAATATGAACTTATACGAACTTATAACGAAACTTATTTGAACTTATACCCAACGTGTGAATAGGCTATCGAATCGTTTCCGACTTTCCGAGATATTCGACTACTGCTGAAAATTACTGAAGTTACAGAAGACACAATAAAAGTTTATGACTTGTGAATGTTTTTTCAGAGACCAACTTTGTTTCAATATTAAATTTTACCAATGGCGCTTTCGTTATGAGGAAACTTGCGAAGCCTGTGTATTATTTGTCGAGCCAACCGCCCTGATGGTGCGGTGGTTAACCAAATGATAGTGAACTACGGTTCAAAATTTTTTTTTCTTAGTTAAAGGTTGTTTCGACAAGTATACCAAACAAAGTGATTGCCCAACCACAGCAAATTATACGATACATTATTCCGTTCAGATATTAATTCAGATTTTTTTTAATAATAATATTGTATTGTATTGTGTTTTTTTATTTATTTTTATCTTATAGTAACTGAAACCGTTACAAGATACGTCATTAACAACAGTATTAAATATACTCTAACAATAATATAAATTCAAACTATATAAAATCAAAAGTTTTAGTTATAAGTGTCTGTCAAATATTTAAAATGAAACATAATAGTTAGGTACAGTCTTGTACACCGTCAGACAATAGAAATAAAAAATAATAATCAATTACAATAGGTATAAGTATAGAATGTCTATAGTTAGTAAGGAATATGTGTCAGAGAAAATGAGTGTGCCTTAATTTTGTGGACATGAATTCGTTCAAGCTATAATATGCGTTACCCTGAAAGTACTTTTTTAAAACAACCTTAAATTCTTTAACGGAGTGTTTAGTGATCTCTATTGGAAGTTTATTATACATTTTCATTTTTATTTGCAAACCTTGCTTTAGGGTTTTGGTTAGACGCACTTCAGGAATTTTCAGTCTTTCTCTATTTCGTGTGTAGTACGCATGACTATCTTGATATTTAGCTAGATGAGCAGCTTTCCCGTGAATTCCTAATAAACATTTATAAATATATAGCGATATAACAGTCATTATATTATTTTCAGTAAAGTAATTGCGAGCTGAGGTTCTTTTATGTATTCCGCAAATTATTCGGATTGCTCGTTTTTGCAATATTAAGACTCTCCCTATCTTTGAAGCATTACCCCATACTGTAATTGCATAGCTAATAACAGACTGAACATATGCGTAATAAACTGATATTAGGTTATTTTTGCTAATATTACAATTACATATACAAATTACAGATTGACATTGTATATATTATATTATGTGCCGATTTATGTGTATTTCACAATTAATTTTCGATTTAAAAAAAAATTACAGATAAGAATAAGAATAAGTTTATTTGTGCGGTAAGATTACAAAGTATTCATAGTCCATACACCAGTAGGAACTTAAGCATAGATATTTAATTATTTTTTACAAAATCTATTAAAAAAACAGTCACAGCTATTGCCCACTCAGATTCAGGAAGTTAAACAATAATACATGAGTTTTATGAAAAGAGTCCAGGAAAAAACATTAATACGTGAAACAAAGATTTTCACGTAACCGGCGGAGAATCATAGGTTTTAAATGATTATGAAACTGGTTAATACTTACGGTTGTTGGTACTTGGTGAAACTTGTAGTACATATTTAGACTTAAATAATATACTGTTTAATTTAATTCAATTTTAATTTATTTATTAGGTAAACACAACAGATTACAACCATATAAATTACAGAAAAATCAATATAAAGTTATGAGCTAGGTCGTAACCCTTAACGTGTAAACACAGCATGGTTAGGAAGTAGAAAAGAGTAGTAGTAGAGTAGTAGTAGAGTAGTAGTTTCACAGGTTTTTACTGTATTTTAATAATTACGATCGGTTTCGTTTACTAAGACCTGAAGATGTGTAAACGAAACCGGTCGTAATTAATAAAATACAGTAAAAACCCGTGAAACAGTATCTTATTTAAGTCTAATCATGATTATAAAACTGATTATTCGTTTTATTTAATACAATATTTTAATTGACAATGAAAGTAGAAAACCAAACATTACAAACATATACTCAGCAGGTTTTCAATTATTATAGTTTAAAGACCACATAGGGATTTCAAAAAGTGGGGCAACCATCCTTGACTTACCCTAGTGCCCTCGACGGTACGCCAACCGTTTTGTCCGACTCGTTCGTCCGACCATGCGGACAGTCCGCGATCGGACGGCTAAACGAATTCATTGTCAATTAACTTCCGCTTTTCCCATAATATATATGCATACAGCGCTATTTCCATGCACAATGGTGTACAGTGGACAACATATCAGGCTATATTACCCTTTAGTACGTTGTCGCTTTAATTTTTTTTTAAAACATTCATAAAGAAATAGAATAGAATAGAAGTACATTTATTGGAAAGAGCTATGCTCGGAGTGTATCTGCTGGATCGAATCCGAAATGAGGAGATCCGGCATAGAACAAAAGTTATCGACATAGCTCGTAAGATTAGCAAGCTGAAGTGGCAGTGGGCCGGTCACATCTGTCGCAGAACCGACAACCGCTGAGGTAGACGAGTTCTGGAGTGGAGACCGCGTTTGGGCAAACGTAGTGTGGGACGGGCGTCCATGCTAGACGGAGCGACGATCTGCGTAAGGTGGCTGGCAGCGACTAGATAAGAAGAGCCCAAGATCGGGCTCAATGGCACGCCCTGGGAGAGGCCTATGTCCAGCAGTGGATTAGAATAGGCTGCTGATGATGACATTTATTGCCAAATACTCATAATTATTTTACAAAAAAATTAAAATTAATAAACAAAGCACTATAACAAAGCCCTAGGTATATTTGGCAAAAGGGGGGAAAGTCAGCTAATGCTGACATACTCGGGTACCAAATATGCAGCGCTGTTTTTCAATTCCCCCCTTATCCCAAGATGTTAATGTATAAATGTCAAGGAATCATATAACAAAAACTAATTGGGATAGGGTTCCATCAAGTACAGCTTGATATTCTTCCACTGTACAGCCCGTACACCAATGTGAGAAAACAAGCTCACATCAGAAGAGGTGTTCCTTATTTCATTATTGAGTTGGCACCTAGACTCAACCTAAATCCGGTCCTGGTATTTTATTGTTGAAACTCAAGAAAGACAAAGAAAATCGAAATATTTCTTCTCACAATCTAAACTCTTAGACAGTTGGCTTCCAAATACATCTTACCTGCCCATGAAGTTATTAGAGGGCTTTCGATGCGCTGACTACCTCGAGGACTGCCTCTTCAAACCGAAACATAGCAAAAGATTAAAACAAAAAAAAGGGTAGTACCACCACAAGTGGACTCTGCACAAAGTCATACCATCTAGATTTTTTTGTAACCTAGATATTTTTGTTAACTTGGAGTCAAATTAGGTTAATGGCTATATGTAAGGATTTCCAGACATTTTTTCAAACTTCAACTCTTCAGTGCAGGATCTGTCCTGGTCTTCGCCTCCGGAGACCTCACACAGAGACTTATCCTCGTGATTCAGCGAGGTAACGCCGCCAGTGTCCTGGGTACCATGCCGCATGCTGGAGATTTGGATGATGTGTTCGGTTGGTAAGCATTTCTTTTTAGTCGTATTTTGATACACTAGTATTTGTGAACCTGAAAAATTTAAAATTGTAAATATTAATATTAAACTTCAACCTATATTGTCTCTATTGTCCTGGTATGTTTATGGTATAAATTGACATCCCGCAGGCTACGAGCTAAACGAATTCATTGTCAATTAAACTTCCGCTCCGCAGTACTCCGTACGAGCACTTCTAATAAATATTCCGAGTGCATACCGCTCCATTTACTTGCACATACGTTACATGTGCATACAGTCGGATACAACCGGTTTAGATCTAGCCAAATACCTAGACTAGACTAATAGTCTAGACTCCAACAACATACTGACTCCTGGATTTTTTTTCAACACTAAATCATTCGGAAATGAGATTAATGATTAACATTCAGATCCAACCACTTTCGTAACCACAAATTTAAAAAGCGTAGAAAAAAGTAATGGGACTATTAGGATTTCGCAACGGGGGGTATCCAGGGGAATACAGGGACCCTCCACCATTGTCGGCCCCAACTAGCTCCCTTGTACGACCCCTGGATTATATAAAAAAACATTCTAAACCGACTCGAAAACGGATGTGAAAGTTATTTTGATACCTATAGTGCATGAGTTTTAGAAAGGGCTTCGGGACTTGAGACTTCGGTTATTGATAACGATACGCGAATGTACTAAGACTGTTGTAAGAAAGAGACAGAGACCGATTTTAAACGATATCCGAATCCCTTTCTATGAGCTCACGGACTGTAGGTACGTACATGTTTTATGCTAAACCACAGTTCAAGCAGAGGTCCGTCTCGCAGTTTCAACATAAGTGTCTTATTTAGTAAACAAATATGGCGTCGAATCAACCCACTTATCAGGTGTTTTATTATTTATTTTTGTTAGTTTGGTTTCAAAATAACAATTAAAGTGATTTTTTGGAAGTTTAATTCAATAAAGAATGGATTGTAATTATTTTTGGAGCGTCTGTGGCGCCGTGGCTAGGACGTCAGACACCCATGGTTTTTTTTACCCTTTATTTAAATAAAACTAATTATATCGTAAATCATAATACTGGCATAAGCCACAGGGCTTGTGCGCCAGTAACGAATCGGTCGTATTATTATACTTAATACTATAAACTTTTCCAAAAGTTGACAACAAAATATAAATACTTAAATCTATTATGGAATTAGAGGAGTAATTCGATCGTCGTAAATGCGAGGCGCAGTAGGCATAGTAATTCGTGTGGAAGGTCCGAGTTCGAAACCATGCAATATCATGTACCAATGAGTTTATCGGTTTAATCGAAAGATTTACGTTTATTTACCGACTGCTCTGACGGCGAAGGAAAACATCGTGAGGAAACCTGCACACTGAGATAACCAGTGTGTGAAATTTGGAAGAAATGGCAAACCATCCCATTAAATCTGCCAAGACAGTCGTTCTATGTGATTAATCCTTAGAATAATCACGACCCTCAGCAATGAGGAACACGACTTAGTTCTAAAATAATTATTTTGTGTTCTTGTTAGGTTACTTTTTGTTTACATTTATTTATTTATTTATTTAAAATTCATTACAATTACATACAGCACTGAGCCAATTCGAAATTGTAGTCATAACGTAAATCAAAGGTTGTCTGGAAGAGATCGCTTTTAGCGATAAGACCGCCTAGATTGTATTAATCGTTTTGTACGCATTGTATCACACTAATTTTGTGCAATAAAGAGTATTCATTCATTCATTCATTCAAATGTCAAATTAACATACATACATAATAGGTAAGACACTTATTCTGAGACGTACATAATAGGTAAGACACTTATTCTGAGACGTACATAATAGGTAAGACACTTATTCTGAGACGTACATAATAGGTAAGACACTTATTCTGAGACGGACCTTACGTAACGTAGTCAGCGATCGACTACGTTTAACTATTCTATCAAACTCCAACTATTGTCTATTAACCCCCGGCGAGCGCGGGAGCCCTACTAAATATTCCTTGCGCATACCGGTACGCATGTTTCATGAGGCTGCAGCTCCACCCCCATTTGTCAGCTTTATGTACTGACAAACTGCCCACGTTCAGTCACTATCGCCGGGGTCACACCGCACCTAATATAAAATTCTTCACAAAACCACGCTGTAAACCCGACGTGTCGTGGACCGCTTTTAGTTTTAAATTCTGAGTGATGCGGCAAGGACGGTGTATTTCAGGACGACCAGATGTCCGAGGTCTTTTTGGGTCAGTTCAGTATTGATCAATAAACAACTTTTGTTCGAATACTCGATATTAAGTAAGTGTTCTGCACATTTGAAGTCGAACGGAATGTAGAGTAAATGATAAACGGAGTAACTCTAAATTAAAAAATTAAGAAACCCCCGACGTACCATTGTGGAGATCCCCTTCCTTTTTCCTGGTCTTCATCAGATCCTCAAGGTTTCAGATGTGGGATGGTCACCATTGGTCATAAACATTTGAGCTCAAATTTGAACCACCTAACTGTTACCGTTCCAGAGATCCCATCATACTCCAACATCCCAAGATATTCCAAAACTCCAAGAACCAGTGATCCAATTTTCATCTGACATAGCTAAGAACATTCAACAGATTAGACTGGAAGAAGATTAGAAGGCTAGACTAGTATAGAAGGCGGAGGAAGGCTCCGGGCTTCGCCCTAAGCGGAGCAACGGCCTCGCCATGGCTATCTTGAAATTTCCAGCTCCACTTATTTTCATTTACTTTTTGGCCGCCATCTTTATTATTTTTCTCTTATAATGTCTCAGGATTCCCTATACAACTTTAGTTCGAGAAGACCCCAACTATTATAGTTTCGACGGACTGATTATCTTCCAATTCTTCCAGTTTAATATTGTGAAATTGAAATTAACTTACTTTTTCTTGGTCGTCAAGGTTTCAGATGTCGGAAACACAACATGAACTTGACTATTTGAGCTCAAATTCGAACCAGAGCTCAAGTTATTACCGTTCCAGAGATCTCATCTCCAAGATACTCCAAGAACGTGGAAACCAAATTCTCTATTAAATAAAAAACGAGGTCTGAGATATACTTGGTATTCAAGGCTTACCTTTCTTGTCGCTTGGTCTCTATCGTCCAGCATACGGAAACCATTACAAAACCATTTACCACACATTTCCGGTCATCTCCAGAAGTTTTTGAGAGGCATTGCCATAATTCCGCAGCTCTCTCATTAATCTGACACCCTGAATCAAAGAAGCTAATGTTTTGGTTTTAGATACTTCCAAGTGTAAGCTTTTAATCCGCATAACTCACATTCTTGTTCCCAGCGATACCCGAGTTTTGCATTCTTCTTCCTACGGAGTTGTGTGGTATTTTTGTTGAGCTCGTACGGAAACCATAACAAAACCGTTTACCAGACATCTCCGCCGGTCTTCGGTAGTCAGTGGCAGTTTTTCGAGATGCAGTGTCCTTGCTTCCTTCTTTCACAGTTTCTTGAGTCGATTTTAAGTTGTAACGAAACGAACGGAAACAAGAACTTCCCTAACTATTGGAGTTATCTACAACTGCATTCACAGATTTTGAAAAAATGGTGTAGTTAGCGAGTAAATGGGCAGTTCTCACATTTTCTTTTTATCGTGGCAATCAATCCTGTTTCTTATAAGGATGAAAAGACTATGGGACCAACTGAGATTATAGTACTAGAAAAGTCAGAAATCGCAAAAACTTTAGCATTCATTTTTCCCTACAAAATGTTTATTGTGAAAATTAAAATTACTAATTTTTATGTACTATTATTTAATTTGAAAACATGCTTGTCCAATCCTCCATCTAATGTGTGCGTCCTTTCTTCCCCAGCCTACTAGCCTGAAATTCTGTCACAGTCAGACTACTGGTGGCGCTATTGTATATGGAGCTTGGTTTTCATTGCTTGCTTAATTTTTATTTATTTTTTCTCTATTTTATACAATAATACCTACATACATACCTTCCTGTATTCTAATGTATAATTTAAAAATTAAGTACCTTCCTTCGTTTTCTAATATTTTACTTCTGTTTATTAATATTTCCGTTATTTATGTGTTCCGGTTGTGTATTATTAGGGAGTGATCCCTGGCACTCAGGGGATGCCTGTAAATCAGCGCCGCAGTGCTAAAAGCGCTCCGGCAACAGGCTGAGGCAGTCCCCTTTTTCCGGTGCTGCACACCACCTTCATCAAACTTAATTACTTTTGCTTATTTATTTTTGTAATATATTTGTTTAATATTATTTTTGTCTTCTGTACCTAATTGTATGTATGTGTGTATCGGAAATAAATAACCTTTCTTTCTTTCTTTTCAAGACCCGTTGTCAAAATTTTCGTTTCATGACTGTCAAACTGAATTCTACGGGATAAGCCCTCTGTAACCTAGATTCCAAAAGCATCAAAAACAGATCCCCAACAGATTATTAGATTCGTTACATGATATGAAAGGTACAGAAGAATTAGTAATGAAATACGAATAAGCCTGGTAAACATAATACGGCCAATTTTCTTCAACAAATCCCCGTGAAACCCGACAACAACCTCGCATCCGAGACCCGGATACGAAATATCTGTGCTCGCACGCAATATTGGCATTCCCTTTTTGTGCCCCAAAATATAATACGACATCAGACAGAGCTCATTAGCTGCTCATTCTTTCCTCGTAAAACGGTAGAATCACCGTTTTCCTTGAGATCACACAACACGATAAATATTTGAGCGCAAATCCGACGGGGCCGGTAATAAAAAAGGAATCCCGTGGTGTTCTTTTAAAATTTATACCTGATAGAATAAAAAGTGTAGTATGGTGCTGGCGTAGTATAGGTTTATTTAGTAGAGCGACAGGTAACCGCAGTTCCGTTGTCGGGTAATTCGCGCAGAGCTCGGTTTATTTACAGAACGGGAGCAGAATCTCATTTCTAACGTTTAGTCTAAGTCTTCAAATATCGATTTTTTCGAAACACTAAAGTTTTATGGCAGTCCAAATAACAGGAAATTAATTGCAACTCGACCACAATTTATCTATCTATTTATTTGTCTTTCTGTTTATGCATTGTAGGTTATAAGTATATCTCAATCCCCTGTAGATCAAGGTTAATAGTCTTGTTTTTCCAATCTCGCCCTATTATTTTCCTATTTCCATGCTACAATTTTTTCAAAATTTGTTATTTTTTATGCTTCGGTCTATTACAGAACCAAGCCGAGCGAGAGAGAGAAACCAGCCTCAGATAAATACAGGGTTGACGACCCTGCTGCTCTGAGACAGAGCGCCCTATTTCTACATGTTTAAGGGAAAATTGTAAAGCTGCGACCGTCGACGGTCTGTCAGTGTACTTAACAAACCTAGATTGGTTTTTGTTACACTGTTCATGTAAAATTTTAATATAATTATGTACATTTTCACTAAATAAATACATAAAAATACAAACCTATTACGAGTTAGAAATCACTATCTCGACTCCCGTACTAATTCGCGCGGAGCTTGGTCGGCGGTGGCGGTAGCGGCGTTTGCATTTTGCATGAGAACCATTGTTCGGTTCACTATGACTATACTGTACCATATACTATACTATACAAAACAGCATACACACGCGGCGGGAGAATGGGATATACTGGACCATCGCATACACACTGACCTCCGCGTTAATTATGCATCAAGAGTTACCGTCGTCGTGAAGGTAAATAAAAAAAATAACGGATTCTGTGGGATTGTGGCCGAGATGTTCTTAGACTCACCGTTGCACGAAGGTCGAAAATGGTGTTGTGGCGACGCACGACGCGCCATTACGATTAGTACCTACTTACATCGGTGTAGAACGCGCTTTAGAAATTTTCCTGGGATATATATACGAGTTCCAAACATCCATAGTTGGACCAGACCAATAAAAGACTGTAATTAATTTAATTTTCTTATCAGTAATTTTTTAATTATATTATATGCATTGTTTTATGGCTAGGGCCATAGTATTTTAGTATTCGTACCGAGAGCTTTACTTATGTTATGTATTAAAAGTATATAAACTAATAAATATTTCACTTTTCTGCACTATACAGGCGGTAACCTATTAATAATTCTTCTATCGCCTATGTTGCCTGGAAGAGATCGCTCTGAGCGATAAGGTCGCCTTTGTACACTTATTCTACTGTGGCGACGCACGACACGCGCGCCTCAACGTAGAACGCGCTATCGAAATTTTCCTAGGACTTCGTATATAGTTCCACCAAAAATACTTGGTTGGACCAGCACACCTGGTCACCAGACACAACACCCCGCCTGGTGGAAGATCTTCCCTTTTCCCTTTCATACAACTGACATTACGTCATTCATGACCTTCACATAGCGCGTTCCTACAGTGTCTAGAATTAATATGTATAAAAATATTTACTGAAAACATTATGATTTACTACTATATCTTTAATACTTCTAAGGCTAGGTCTTCGCGGGTCCGGTTCCTGCCACGGTTTGGTTCGCTGAAAGCAATCACATGCGCTTCACCCTCCCTCTCACGCCCGAAGGGTTGAAATCAGCGCTTGGTGACCGTGGCAGGAACCGGACCCGTGAAATCCAAGGCTAACACTCATTAATCTCAGTAGTGGTGGATCCTAATGTGGGGGTGGTACCCACCCTCTTATCTATTTCTGCCGTGAAGTGGAGATGCTTGCTTTTCTGTGTTTCAGTTTGAAGGGTAAGAGAGCTAGCGTAGTTTCCGGCATATCAGGTAGTCCATCTTGGTCCTCAGGGTTAGCAGCATAAAAACCCTCTAAGGTGAGATGTCTATGGGCGACGGTGGCCCGTTTTCTCGTCTGCTCTCCTTACTTAACAAAAAAAAACTCAACAGAAATTCTTTAACGGACAATGATTATTTTAGACTATGATTCAACTGACAAGCGTCTTATAAGATAATAAGTACAGTATTTCAAGCAACGAGTATCATTTGAATTATTCGAATCAACGGTTACTTCTGAATCCCTCTACATTATTCTACATTTACTTCCTTTGTATATTTTATTTTCTATGTTTATATATAACTAGTGTGTACTTGTCTTGTCTACATGAACTGAAATATATTATTTACGTTTATAATATTTGTGAACCTTTTTTGTTTCTGTGTATTTTTTTTGTTTATATGTATTTCTATCTATTTGTAAACTGTTTGTGTTCCTTAATAAATAAAATATAAAAAATTATAAAAAATCCCAAACTTAAAAGGGTATCATGCCGGCAGAGCGAAACCTTAAGGTCAAAAACAGGTCAAGGTCACCAGGTCACGTGAAAAAAATCTAAACTCGTGACATTTAAACCACGGTCACGGGCTAATAGCAAGTAATCTCATATATTTAAATGAAACACCCACAGATACCCACATCTCCGCCTACGTTGATAACTTCTAAATATCAGAGGGTCCTATGTCTGAGATTGACCCATGAACGATTTTGTTTTTAATTTAATTAGGAGACCAATTGAAATTGATATTGAAATCATTTATTTAGCGCTGTAAACACCAGAATACAGAAGTATACAAAGTTTAATACATGCAGCACAGAACATCTGGTGTGGTACAGTGCCAAAAAGGGTACACCAGCTCAGCATAATGCCACAGCGCTGATTTTCAGCTGGCCCCTCAGTGATGCACGGACGAAGAAAGCAACAGTGTGCGCGTGTTGTGTTGTATGAATATGTTTGTTTGTATGAATGAGGATATTAGTGTGTATGTGAGGTACTGAGTGTGTGGGAGGGTGATGGCATGGTGCGGGTGTATTTACATGGTATTATGTGTGTGGATGGTAGTTCACAGTAGAGGCATAAGATTACCGAGCACTTCCAGATTGTGAAGGACAGTAGTTACAGGGCACCTAAAGAATGTACGGAGCAGTGTCCGATTTTTGTAGATTAATTGTATAGATTTTAAGTCCAGACGAGCAAACGGGTCGCCTAAATTCAGCTCCAGCTCTGCACATTGTGTACATATATGATTGTATTCATAATTATTGTGATATATTTCATTCAAAAGATGTGCTGCTGAAAGTTTATTGCGTCGCTTCTTTCCTTTCAGCTATAGCACATAACAAGTGTTAGAGTTAAAAAAATGACGCTGTAAAAATGTACTATAAGGTACTTACTTATAATAAAAACATTTTGATTTTATTTTATTTTATTTTATTCACCATGATAAATGGTCACGGTCGTCAATAGAGATCTCACAACAAGATTTCTTCTCTGAATTCATGGGTGGGTAAGTTAAACATGTATTTTCATTAAAAAAATTAATGCTGAGAACCACCTTTACAAAGAAATGTAAACTAAATACACAAAACGCCTTTATTTTTTTAAAAAAGCTGTTTTCCTGAAACAACAACCATCCATCCATTCTTCTAAGTCGTATTCCTCATTGCTAAGGGTCGTGATCATTCTAAGGAATTAAATCACACAGAACGACTCTCGTAGCAGATTTAATGGGGAGGTTTGCCATTGCCTTCCCCATTTCACACACTGGTTATCTCAGTGTGCAGGTTTCCTCAGAATGTTTTCTTTCAACGTCAGAGCAGTCGGTAAATGTACGTAAGTCTTTCGAAAAAACCGAAAAACTTATTGGTACAAGACATTGCATGGTTTCGAACCCGGATCTCCCGCATGACAGTTCAACGTCCTAGCCACAACGCCACCGACGTTCCTGCTAAAAAGAATGTGAAGCAACTTATTCAAAAAATTAATTAGAAAGTAAGAAAGAAAACACATGTATTAACATAGCATTAAGTATACAGGAGATTGTATAAAAAGACTTAACATTAAATGAATGTGTGTAACTATGTAATCTCCACGACACAGGCAACGCCTAGTCAATCTTTTAAAATTGTTTTTATTTAAAGTAAATTATTAAAAAAAATGATATTTTTTTAAATTCCTCTACCACATATTAATTAACATTTCACAACCTGTGGAGGTTGTGAAATGTTAATTAATATGTGGTAGAGGAATTTAAAAAAATCTATTTAATTTTTTTTATAATTTATTTCAAATAAAAACAATTTTAAAAGATTGAAAAAGATTAATATAATGTTTGAGTAACATAATGTAAATATATAATGTATCCTTTATTCAAAATAAAATAAAACTAATATAACAATAAAATAAATGCTTAAGCTAAAATTACAAAATACCTAACTATTTTACAAATAAAATACCTGACCTAGGTCGCTCCCTGCAGGGAGTGTCCCGAGGAGGCTGGCGGCGTTGCCCCGCTGTATAGCGAGGCTTATACGCTGAGCGAAGTAGAGGCCAGCCTTCTGGTCCCGGGATGTCTCTACGAGGCGCTTGGCTATTTCCCCGTAGAGGCAGTGGGCTCCAGGCCCCCACGGCCCTAAGGTCTCCACCCCGAACGGCGCAAATATGCAATCACCACCCAGGCCCGCATATTTACGCCGCTTGAGGTTCTCCGCAGATGCTGCTGCTGACCCGGCCTTCGCCGTAATATATAATTGGTTTGTTGGTTTAAGTAATATTTTTTCTTTTGATAAATTCTGTAAAATGCTGTAAATTTAGAATAGAATAGAAACACGTTTATTTGCTGTCTGCAGTACACACGCAATTCCACTTATACAATAATGTATAAGTGTATACATATACTATACAATAAATTTAAGTCAATAAGTAAAAATAAAAACACTACAATTATCATAACGAGAGAAAACCGTTGACTGTTAACCAATTAAAGGCCAGTCAGTGGTTTTGTGACAAATTTTCAAATGCGAATCCGTCCACCTTTTATTTCTTCCAACGTGATACAGAGTAAAAGTAAACAGTTTGCTAAGTGCTCGGGGCGCAGTCTTGAATCGATTGATAGATAGCGCCGTCTGACACAGCTGCTTCCTCCCACAGCAGGTAAAGGTCGACCGTAATGTGACGGTATTCTGTACACTTCAATACACTACAGTGTATATAAAAACTTATAAAAATAAATGTAGTCCGTGGAAGGCTTTTCTTATCCTTTTATATTTAAAAAAAATGTAGAGATCGCAGAAAAAATGTAAAGATTTCTTGAGAAAAAACCTAGTAACATACTTATAACTTCTTATAAGTATTATAATACAATGTCTTTGGAATCAAATACCTAACAGAAATGAAAGTCAAATAATTAACAAGAAAATTTTGTAATTCAAATTTCTGTGGATTTAGCTAATATCATATGTTATTTTATTAGCTAAAGCGGTATAGAACAAAAGTTATCGACATAGCTCATAAGATTAGCAAGCTGAAGTGGCAGTGGGCCGGTCACACCTGTCGCAGAACCGACAACCGCTGGGGTAGACCAGTTCTGGAGTGGAGACCGCGTTTGGGAAAACGTAGTGTGGGACGCACCCCTGCTAGATGGAGCGACGAGATCGAAGATGCGCAAGGTGGCTGGCAGCGACTGGATGAGAAGAGCCGAAAATCGGGCTCAATGGCGCGCCCTGGGAGAGGCCTATGTCCAGCAGTGGACTAGAGTAGGCTGCTGATGATGATATGTTATTTGTTTCCAAAGACATATTGTATTATAATACTTATAAGTATGTTCCTAAGTTGTTTCTCGAGAAATCTTTACATTTTTTCTGCGATCTCTACATTTTTTAAATTAAAAAGAGAAGTAAAGCTTCCAACCTAAAGGTACCTACCTAAACGATTTGATCTTAATGTTAAATAACGGTGAGACTATGGAAAGGATTGGTTCTCATAAACCACAGAATAATAACTGTGAGAACATACTCGCAGAAGCGGTGTTTTGTGACAGAATTCTAGGAAAGTGGTTGCTCTGTCCCAGAGAGGGTCTTGCCACTAAGCTAGGTTCCTTACCCACATATACCTACATTACTTAACTTACATTATGTAACGTACCTAACGTAATAAATAAGACTAATAAGTAATAGCATTAGGTGACAAAAACTCTCCAAATGCCAGTGAAACCTGTCCCTTACTTGTGTTCACTCGCCGTATAAGCCGCAAAAATTCAAGCTGGGCCATTCAAATCACAAAATAAATAAGTACAGAAAGACACTCAGAAACTAAAGTTCACAACACGAGCTCTCTCACACACTTCACACGCTGCAAGCGCTTCGTATACAGCGAGGTGACCGGTTGACGGTCACTAGGGCTTGATCGAAAAAGAAGTCAACCACCCACTTTTATGTTACACTTACATGTCCACTAGATATGTGTGAGTAAGCAAGACAGTGGGCGTCGGTGGCCTGTTGGATAGGACACCGGACTCGCATGCGGTAGGTCCGGATTCGAACCCGTGCAGTGCTATGTACCAATGAGTTTATCGTATTTTTCGAAGACTTACGTACATTTACAAACTGCTCTAACGGTGAAGGAAAACATCGTGAGGAAACCTGCACACTCAGATGACCAGTGTGTAAAATGGGGTAGGCACAAAAGATCCTCAAGGGTCGAAGTGCCGCTGGGATTATTCCTGGCATATCATAAGATAAGATAAGAAAAGGCAGTGGGCAAAACAAATATCCGCCAATAGGATCGTAATGTGATAGTAAAGTGATCCTATAGGTGGATTTTTCCTTGCTTCCTCGCACTACTTTTGTGGATATGAATCCTAATCGATGATGGATGACGGTGTGCCAAGTACCAAGGGGGTAAGTGCCTTGCGCGGCGAATGTATACATCGCTATATAGCAGCTATACTACTTTCGCCATTTCCATTCTGTACTTATTTATTTTACGTCCAAATGTTCCACACTGTAGTAAAGTTATTTGATCATGCTACAGAACCCTCATCAACCTGACAAATAGTGTTATGAACACGACCGAGTTCTAAAACCCTTGTTCCAACTTCGCGACTTACCGGATAGTTTTGGCGCGATGAAAGCTCGCTATATACGTTTATTGGTTTAACCTCGGTTTAACATACATTATCCCGTTTTTTGTCGCTCCCTTATTATTTTATTTTCTTTGCTGTAAAGCTTCAAATCTCTTTACTTTTCATTGACCACTAAATGATTGTCTAAACAACGTTTATTTTATCGCTTCTCCGAATTTTTATTTTTGCGAAATTCATACGTTTCAGGTGAATGACTCTAAATTTAAAATTTTAGAGCGTCGGTGGCCTAGTGGCAAGGACGCCGGACTCCCATGAGGTTCGGGTTCGAAACCATGCAGTGCCAATGAGTTTTTCAGATTTTTTCGAAGACTTGCGTACATTTACCGACTGCTCTAACGGTGAAGGAAAACATCGTGAGGATATGTGCATGTCCACCAATCAGCACTGGGCCCGGTCGGTGGATCATGGCCCGTACCCCCTTGTACAAGGGGAGGTCTGTGCTCCAACAGTGGGGATATTAATAGGCTAATGATGAAGATGATGAAAAATTTAAAAAACCCCGACTTACCATTAGATCCCCTTACTTTTCCTGGTCATCATCAGGTCCTCAAGGTTCCAGATACGGGGAGAGCACCATGGTCCTAATAGAGATTAAACTCGAACCACCTAACTGTCCATTCCAGAGATATCATCTGACAGCAAAGATACTCCAAGATCTTGGAAACCCATTGGAATAAACATTGTGTGTTGTTATAGTAATAACAACGGTCCATAGTGGTGCTTTCTTATCACCCATTTTTATCACTAGTGATAAGATAGACTGCGCATTGCAGTTAAAAGATAACTGATGTAGCGATATAAAGATTGAAGATTTATATACAAGATTACATGGGAACAGACAAAAAAGAATTTTCTCAATACTAGCAAATTGAAATTTTCCTTATTGAACTCGGCATTGGATGAAAATCTGGGTGAGCAGAAGTCGGGACTGCTACTGATGGTTTTATTATTTCATGAATTCAAATTTCGTCCTCGGCCCTCACCATCTTGGTCAACCTGGTTATAGCCAGTGTCAGCCGAAAGTGGTGTTGGTCAGTCGCAAACGGGATTTTATCTGTTAATTTTAGCCTTTTTTTTTCTTTCGACCTTGCCATGTTCACTTGCAATCAACGTCAGAACTTTATTAATGTCGCAAACTGTATTTCTTGACTTCAAACCGTAGCGTGTACTCTATTCTTTAAAATACAGTTTATTTGGTCCAAATCCGTCGAGTAGTGTCGACGCTAGCTCACTTTAAACAGAACGCTAACCGCACTACATCTCATTTTCATTCGGTGTTCACTTGCGCGGCCTATGACGCCACCAGAGGGATTCGAGGGGAGGTCGAGCATATATTTTTTCATGTTTTCAGACCGATCTTTACGATGGTGTAATTATTACTTTTCTAATTCTTAAACTTTCGTTACACGAATCTCTCGAAAATACATATTTTCCTTAACCTAACGTTTGAATTCATGTCAAAAAAAAACCTATTACTGATTCAATTACCTTTATGAATAACAATGATCTACCGTCTTTTATTCTTCACATAGTCGTTTATTGTGAAAATATTGCTCTGTACTATTCTATATCTGAATACCCACGTATTTTAAGGATCCGTCTGTCGAAGAGTTAGGTTTTAAGTTTGAATCGATTTCGAAAGTTACGAAAAAAATCACATCCTATGGTCAGCATCCTCAAATTCGATAGGAGTAATCAATTAATTGGAGCGTCGGTGGCGCCGTGGCTAGGACGTCGGACTACCATGCGGGAGGTCCGAGTTCGAAACCATACAATGTCAAGTACCAATGAGTTTTTCGGTTTTTCAAAAGACTTACGTACAATTACCGACTGCTCTGACGGTGAAGGAAAACATCGTGAGGAAACCTGCACACTGAGATAACCAGTGTGTGTAAGAAATGGGGAAGGCAATGGCAAACCACCCCATTAAATCTGCCACGAGAGTCGTTCTATGTGATTAATTCCTTAGAATGATCACGACCTTCAGCAATGAGGAAAACTACTTAGAAGAGAGAGAATCAATTAATAACATATGTCTAAAAAGGCAAGTTTTTAATTATTGAGGACTTAACGCAGTTAATACTTCATCATCATCATTTACATCTCGTATCCGCCCACTACAAGGCATATAAACCTACTCATTTAGTGTCATTCCTTTCGGCTCTCTACGTCTTCCCTGAAAAATTTATTCACCTAATATTTATCATCAGTCAAATAAATATTAGCGGTAAAATTACTTCAAAGGATTTACATATTACTTGTGCAATATGTCTAATTTACCCACCCGAAATAACACGGGGTAAAATAAATATTCCTAAATTCATTTGTAAATATTATCTTATATCTTATCTTATAACAGAGGGCCGGAAATAACCCCAGCGGCACTTCAACCCTTGAGGATCATTTGTACCAACCCCATTTTACACACTGTATCTCAGTTATCTCAGTATGAAGGTTTCCTCACGATATTTTCCTTCACCGTTAAAGCATTCGGTAAATGTACGTAAGTCTTCGAAAAATACGAAGAGCTCATCGGTAGTACATGGCACTGCACGGTTTGGAACCCGGACTGGGAGGCCGTTGGATGGCAGTCCGGTGTTTTAGCCACTGTGCCACCAACGCTCAACTTGTAAACTTGTAAATATTAAATCGACCGACAGCAATAAAGTCCATTCGCTTAATAATAATTAATTAATTAATTCGCTCGGTACTCCCAAACGAAATGCGGGACTGTGAGTGTTTAAACATTGTAAAATAGTAAATTGTATCATAAAATAGGAAAGTGTACGTGGCAGTCGCCATCCTCCGTTGTCGCGGCGGCATCCTTTGTCTAGTAACGGCGCTAGCGCGGGCGGCATTTTCCCTTAAAATGACACTATCAGCGCTATTAAAAGGATATGTCTCAGTTAATAACCACTGAGGCTCTGTGTAAACACATTTTAGATCCTTTTATGAATATTTGAACAACGAAATTGTTAAGTGCCATGAAGGAACGAACGCGCCCCTATGGAGAGCTAATGTTTATCGTCTTGAAACGTAAAACGTAAATTCAAGGTCGAATATCTATAAACCTTACGACATTATCAATAAGTTTGTGATGGCATTCAATCGGCCTCATTAGAGTCGTTCAACATAAACAAAAATACTTTGAATCAAAAGATATTTCGAAAAGCTGTGACCCAAATCATCAAATATTTATTTATTATATATAGGTATTTTTTTTAATAATAATAAAATGTAATGTGGTACATTTATTGGAAATAGTTTTATACCGTATTCAATGGATATACTCTACAGGTTTATTTTGGTACTTCAACATTTCTGCTATCTCTTTCAGATTTCTAATTAATTAACTTTAAGTAGAGTAGTGTCTGTATAGAATTATGGCACGGCCAGCCATGGTTAAAAAAAACAGTTTTACGGAACAGCTACAAATGGGGATGTTTACCTTATCTTATCTTATGATAGGGGGCCGGAAATAACCCAGCCGCACTTCGACCCTTGAGGATCGTTTGTGCCAACCCCATTTTGCACACTGGTCATCTCAGTGTGCAGGTTTCCTCACGATGTTTTCCTTCACCGTTAGAACAGTCGGTAAATGTACGTAAGTCTTCGAAAAATACGAAAAACTCATTGGTACATTGCACTGCACGGTTTCGAACCCGGACCTCCCGTATGGGAGTCCGGTGTCCTAGCCACTGTGCCACCGACACTCTAACCCGTCAGTAAATATGCGAGATTATCTGATCAAAAGTATTAACAACTTAACTAATCATTTTCAATTATTGTTTAACCACATGATATTGCGGACAAACGCATTATTATTAATTTCAGTCCACATTCTATTGCAGTTTAATGGCTCTACTATCGATTACGAATAACTACTAATTTATAGTCAGATGAAGCTGTATTCGCAAGTGTAAGTTGATTAAAACTTTAAAAGTAACTTTATATAACTTGTAGGGTAAGTAAGTATGCAATTTCCACTTAACTTGTTCTAAGAAAGTTAAAACTTCGTGATCACAGACAGAGGTGGATTTGCAGTCTTGAGTTCATGATCACAGAGAGAGGGAGGCCGTGTTATAAGTTTGACACGTTCGTCTGTATGTCTGAAAAATTGATCAGTTGTTCTAAGATCTTGGCCACTGTGCCACCGACGCTCTAATGGGGGATCTTTTATCACGTGTAAAGGACGACAATATGAATACGATAAAACAATAACATTTCACTAAGTAGGTACATAAAAAAATACAAAATAATTTATTTACTACAAAAATTTTACAATTGTTTTTAAGTTTACTGTTGGACCCCGCACTAGGCGATCCTGTGTCGCGGCGATCATTATATACATTACAAATATGTATTAATTAACTAATTAGGCCGAAACGTGGACACTGACGGTGCGACTGGTTCACAAATTGAAAGTCGCTCAGCGTGCTATGGAAAGAGCTATGCTCGGAGTATCTCTGCTGGATCGAATCCGAAATGAGGAGATCCGGCATAGAACAAAAGTCATCGACATAGCTCATAAGATTAGCAAGCTGAAGTGGCAGTGTGCCGGTCACATCTGTCGCAGAACCGACAACCGCTGGGGTAGACGAGTTCTGGAGTGGAGACCGCGTTTGGGCAAACGTAGTGTGGGACGGGCACCGGTTGTGCGATCTGCGCAAGGTGGCTGGCAGCGACTGGATGAGAAGAGCCGAAGATCGGGCTCAATGGCGCGCCCTGGGAGAGGCCTATGTCCAGCAGTGGACTAGAGTGGGCTGCTGATGAATTAATTAGGACAGTTGTAGTTTATAGTTTACTATATACCTACTTTAAACAACAATAAAAAGAACATACTAGTACCTAAAAAAATATGTCGTCTGTGCTATAATATATAATGGTCATCTTTTTACAAATCTACACCTCTGATGGCGCCTTAATGGCCCTTAATAATTTAATGGTACATTTCTCGCGAGGTGTCTCATCTCTTGGCTGTAATCGCATCATAAACTCTGTTTAAATGGGCGTTCGACTGATGAGTGTCTATAAAACTAAAAGGTATTTAAGCTAAGCACTTTTAGGTTACATTAAGGCCACTGAAAGCAAATTATTTTGGGGATGTTTAAAGATTCCGGGAGGATTTGCCCTTTTTTTCGAAAACGAAAGTTATGAGTTGAAGTAGGTATGAGTTGAGTACTTATAAGGGTTCTTAGTTCTAGTATGAGATGAAAATTAGAACAGTGGTTCTAAGATCTTGGAGTATCTTGGGATGTTGGAGTATAATGGGATCTCTGGAACGGTAACAGTTAGGTGGTTCGAGTTTGAGCTCAAATGATTATGACTATGGTGACCTTCCCACATCTGAAACCTTGAGGATCTGATGAAGATCAGAAAAAGTAAGGGGATCTCCACAACGGTACTTCGGGGTTTTCTTAAATTTTTAATTTAGAGTTATTTTCTCTTGAAATGTCTCAGGATTCCCTACGACTTTAGTTCGAGAAAACATGGGGTCTTCTTTTCTTTTTGGCCGCCATCTTTGATTATTATTTTTTTGGAATGTCACAGTATTCCCTAAAACTTTAGTTTGAGAAGACCCCATATAACTATTATATTTTCGGCCGGCTGATAATATTCAAATTCTTCAAGTTTCATATTAGTAAATTGAAGTCCACTTACTTTTCCTTGTCATCATCAGATCCTCAAGGTTTCAGATGTCGGAAACGCACCATGGCCTGAATATTTAAGCTCAAATCCGAACCATCTAGCTATTACCGTTCCAGAGATCCCAGCTGACATCAAAGATACTCCAAGATCTTGGAAACCACTGGTCCAATTTTTATCAGACCTAGCTAAGAACACTCTCTACAAAATTTTCTTTTAAATTAAAAAAAGCCTGGTCCAAATCTGATCATCCGTTGTTAAGTTATGATGCCGCAGACAAACACACAAAAAGACAAACGTATCAAACTTATAACACCCCTATCGGTCCGGGGTTAAAAACTGTTTTCATTCATACCCATATAGGTAAGAAAGCTGCGTATTTTTCAAATAAAATAAAGACCTAGCATTTTTATTATATATTTTTACGAGGTGTTTTCTATGATGGAATCGTAAAGTCTGGCTAAATGAGAGCCTATAAAGCTAAAAGCTGCTTTGAGATTAACTATAGACACTACAGTAAACTATTAGTGGTAATTAAAGCATTCGACGTGAGGACGAAAGACATTTTGAAATCTGATCAAACCAATAGAAATATATTTCGTGGTTTCCTAGATTTCTATTGATTCGCTCCGATTCCGTTTCAAAATGACTGCAGTGTGCTAAAGGCGTGATAGCAGAAATAGGTAGTAGTAACGGAACCTAAAAAAGAACGAACAAATCAAATCGTGATTTTCGTACGATTACAGTCGACCACATGCTATAGTTTACCATCGATCAAAATCTTCGATTTAATCTCAACCTTATGTCTGTAAAAAAAATGGGGGGAAGCCTTTATCCAAAAAAGAGCATGCGATAATATAGATAAATAAATGAAAGTTAAATAATATAATTAAATGATATAAATCCACTATCTCCGGGCTCGTCGCCACCCCTTGTTGTTAGCGCCTTTGTCGCGAATCGGTTTCCATCGTAACTCACCTTCTGTGCGTGCACTAGTGCTACTAAATGCGCTTCTTGCACTAGTACCGGAATGAGACTTATTTGGAAGTCGATGGAAGGAATTAAGTTACCATTGTCTGCGATTTTGTGAGAAGATGAATGAATGAGCTTTATGTTATTGTAAAAATTGTTTTATATTTGTGGATATATTATTATTATATTTAATATATTGTACGACACTATACTGTACATTGAGTATAGTATAGTGTCAATGTTAAACATTTGAATTCACAGTGTTTTAGTGTAAACTGTATTACTGTGCAATTTTTGTAATAATAAATAAAATAAATAAATAAAAATAAAATTATATATACAGAATATAGAAATATATATAGAAATTATAATTTAATAATTTAAAATCGCAAAATAAAGGCTATTTTTATTTTTATTATTATGTCTGTGCAATACGATACATTTTAAATTCTCAAATTTTGACGTTTTGGGTAGGTTGACCTATGGTCGACTGTTCATGAGAAACTGTAGCTATACTTGAGTCCATTATAGTTCAGTTTAGTTTGTGAGTAGAAAAATATAGAAAACAAACGTAGAAAAGTGAATAGTAAAGTTAAGAAAAAAGTTCTACGAATATAAACCAATAACATTGTTGAATTGTGATAAAGTCACTATCCTCCATAGCATACCTGAGTATTATGCATACACTAGTTCTTACTAATAGAATTTGAAAGTATTCTTTAAAGCTTTTATTTAGTCATAAGCACTGATCGGTGTAGGTAGGGCTTTTTCGGGTCAATGTCCTCAAAGGTTATATTAATATGGATATGATTTCGGGATCCCGTTTTAAGTTATCGAGCAAATGTTGTAAATTACTTTTATAAACCTCGCCCTTACTCGGCGGCTTACGATTTTTTTTAAATAGTGAACTTACGAAGAAGTTAAAATACTACCATAGGTACACTAGCGCCATGAATCTTAAACAAAATTATTTCGCCACCAATCTTAAATGTGTATCAAAACAAATATAACTTTAAAAATCTGAATAATATATTTATTCATACCCGGAAATCCCGGGATTATTGGGCATACTTATACATATTCTGACCGTATGTGGCAAGTACCAAAAACAGCCCTACCTACTCCGATCATAGGTCATGACTTTGTGTACATGTACAGTGGAAGACAGTTTAGTACTTTGTCGCTTTAACTAGTATGACACATTCATAAGAATGTCAAGGAATCAGAACAAAAACTTATTGCGACAGAGTTCCACGGAGTATAGCTTGATGTGTTTTCCACTGTACATTGTAGGTACATAATTGTGATTTTAAACTGAAAGTAATCATAATAAATGTTCATCATAAACAGAAATTTGAAAGTAAATATTTATATCAGTGGAATCCCTACACATAGCCTGGTTGGTATCCTTTAGCATAGAGATATTTCCTCTGTAAACAAGCAAAAAGTTTATCAGTGGCTCGTAGAGGCGTCGGAGGGGAGGGAGACAGTGGAGGAAGGGAGGAGGGGATTAGGAGGGGCCGACAAACAGAATAATTAATATGTCATGAGGTGTCGGCGCTCATTGGAGCCCGTGCAGCCAAAGTGGGATCCCAGATTAATGTGGATATCGGTATTTTCAAGCAGTGTTAGTTTATTTTCTTGTGGAAAGCGTCGGTAGCTCGGATGCTTCATTCTTATGCTAAGTACCCGTTCGATTACAAATTCCATTCTACGAAAAAATGTAATCCACACTCTTCTTGTTAAGCTATAAACAACGACACCCACAGTCCACATAAAAAGGGTACATATATTTTTGATCTACCCCACTTTACTTGTATGAGATGAAACCTCTAAAATATAAATCTACAAAATTTTAAAAGTCGATCTTTGGATTTGGGTGAATGGAATACATGATAATAATTGTGAAATTTTGAAGTCTGTATGTATCTTGCCCCGTTTACAAGAGAAATAGGGATTCGTTTTACCTTTCGGGGATTCGGATCCCTAAAAACAATGTTTATATCACAGTTAGTTTAAACTCAAAGCGAGTTCGAAACCATTCATTTGAAACTGCTCCATTTGGCGTTTGTTTGTAGAGCTGGAGATCGATTCCACTAAATACAACGTAACTAAATAGAATCTAAACTGCATCGTTATGACGTGTTTCATACTCATAGGTACTCATACCATTTATTGCTTTTCATGTTCAAAAATATATATTATATGAAACCCTGGGTAGGGCACCGCTATATAAAATAAGAGATTATAATAAATTATAATAGTAATAAATGCTAACAGGATAAAGTAAATTAAATGTCATGTCGAGTCAACGATCGATCGACAGTAACGTATTTGTGCATAAAACGTATAGATTATACTGAATCGCAGTTGAACGGTAACAAAACGCTTCAACTGTCAAATATAACGATCGAACATAAGTTCCTCCCAATGTACTTTTGCCCGATAGATAGTAAATCGAAAGGAGGCAGCTGTAGAGTTATGCGTCAGCAGAATGCGATTTGGTGTCCAAATATAATTCGAACGAAAACTGAATTGAAATTGGATAGAAATAGAACTACAAACGCTGTAATTTAGGCGAATTGAGCCCCTTGTACGAGTACATTCCCCATTTGTTTGATAAACAACATCGTATTGAACCGCCCAAACTAGTGTTGTACTATTACCCCGGGACTACAGCTAACACAGACTCAAACCCAGGACAAATAACCACAACCGTGGTAAAGCTAGTGTTGCAAAGGACTCGAGTCTTCAGTCGCAAATTTATTTATTTATTTTAGTACAAAAATTGCACAGTAATACAGTTAAAACTAAGACACTGTAATACATATGCTTGATACAATACAGTACTTAATGTATCGTATAGTATCTTAATAGCAGATTAAATATATACAATAATCATATCTCTATAAAGATAAAACAACTTATAACTCATTCATTCATCTTCTCACAAAATCGCAGACATTGGACACATAATTCAAATGTCCTCGGCTCGATTATGAAGGACTCAACGTGCTAACTAGGCTCCGAGTCTAGAGTCGTGTCGAACGCGAGTCACAAGGACTCGAGTTCTTTTTATGACTCGAGTCCTCAGAAAATCCCCGAGCACAAAAAATTTTGTAACTCCGTAAATCCGTTCATAGACAGACAACCTGAACAGGCTTTGTTTTATACTTTGTAGTGGTGGTAGGGATGGTGAAGTGAAGACCCATAAAGTAAGAGGACTCGATCGCGACTCGCCTCGTAAAAAGGCTCAATGCAATGAAGATACAGTTAAAAATGTGACATGGAGAATTTAGACAAAGAGTAGGTAACAAATATTCTGTAACGGAAATGCTACTATGACATAAATGAATACGTAGAAGACAAATCTAAAATATAATTAAGTTTGACTTTCCTTTATGTAAATGTGGTAAAATAATGTAAAATATGAAATTAACATATAATATGTAAAATTGAATTTAAATAATATAAGAATTTTTTTTAATTTGTATGCTCCATAATGTGGTACAAAGTAGTGATACTTTATTATAATTTAAAAGCTCTGTAATCTACCTACTTTCAACAAATAAACTATTTGATTTGATTAGAACTCACTAAAATTAGTCCTAGAGTCCTCGAGTCCTGATGAAATGAATCGAGTCCCCTAAATTACCAGCGAGTCCTGAAAAAGAGTACTCGGAGGACTCAAGTCTTTTGCAACACTAGGTAAAGCACACACTACTAATTTACCTGACACTGGAATTCTGTAACTACTTTCTTTAGAACTTTAATTAATAGAGACAGGTTTAAAACAGACACGGGTGTATATTTTAGGGGGTTGGGAGGAGGGACTGGTCTAGTTCTGGGAAAGGGAAACCTTTGGACGTTCCCTGATTACGACGCTAGATATACTTTGAAAAAGTATACCTCAAAGGTACGTTCGTAGCTTATTCTACTTTCTTTTTAATAGAATCTTTTGAACAAACAATTTTGTTATTTTTCTCGAAAATTTGATAACTAAAAATTTTTATTTTTGCCCTATCGTATCTATTATAACCTATAGATGACACCCTAGAAATATTTGCCGCTAATAAAATAGGACCCTATGCATTTATAATCTCATATATATATCCTCTCACTATAATAATGCGCTGCCAACAAAATCATTGATGATTTAGGTGCCACAAATAACGCTGGCTCTCTTACCTTTCATGCCGGAACACAGCAATGCAGAATACCTACAAGAAATTTATTTGCGGCGAAGGATATTTTTTGCGGCTAGTTGTTAGCTGGCGCAAACAACGCCTCGTTAATGGAATTAATCCCAGTTAGTCCTCGTAAATTGGATAGGAACAGCTGTCGTCGGGTCACGAACGAACCTCTCCTGTAGGTATTCAGTAGTACCAATCATCGCCTGAATGCAAAGTTGATTCAATATTCAAACCGGAAGGTTTTATTTACGGGATAAACCAGCCTCCACTCTTTTCCCAACGTTACTCCTGTGACAGGATTGTGGAATACTATGATGAAAATTATGCCTACTAATGAAGGTAGTCTTAGAAATGATTCTACACTACTATTGCTCCGTACAATTAATATAGTTTGCAACTATCACGTAATGATAGCCATTTTAACACGAGTACTTGTTTTAAAGAAAGATCCCCTAGGCAAAGTTTAGTTATTTATTAATTTCAGTTTATATTTCTTCATAACATTCGCAATAAAAATAAAATTATCATTGCTCAGTACAATTAACATAGTTTGCAACTATCACGTAATGATAGCCATTTTAATACGAGTGCTTGTTTGTTAAACGAGGCGCAGAATACTACCAAATGAGAGTAGAAAAAAATATTTTTAAAAACTGTGGTTCCACCAATTTTACCTATTTTTAAGAATATTTTCGTCGGTTTAGCGACTCCTGGGAACTTTCAAGTCCATAATCGCCCCTCTAGTTCGCATCGCCCCCGTGTAGAATCGGCCCTGTTCGTGATTTGATGCTAATAAATTCGGCCTATATTTCCTCCTCTGACATGCAATTATGCGTTCAGTCCGCGGCATAAACATGGCACTATTGGTATGCTATCTGTTATCTATGTGATTTTTAAATGCTTTTGTAAAGTCAATAGGTATCAAGAGAAACTGAAGACACGCAGTATGCAAATAATTCTATAATCCGTTATTTCGGACGCACGACACGAACGGCCGGAGCGGCAGCCGAATTTGCAGTGGTCAAAAAACGGGATAAGTACTCCGCTCTCCAACAGAACTACCTGTTCGTCCCGTTCGCGATGGAGACGACGGGTTGTTGGGGGGAGGAGGCGAAACAATTAGTGGCAGAGATTGTCCGTCGCCTCAGGAAGAGGGGCTGTGACCCTCGCTCCGGGTCGTACCTGGTGCAAAGGTTGGCCGTAGCGATACAGCGAGATAACGCCGCGACCTTTGCACCGGGGACGATAAGGGGCGGGCTATTTGAATGACTATAATTATTCAATTATTAAAAGATTATTATTATTTTGACATGTAATTCATTTAATTTATTATTCAAACCTTATTTAACATGCTTTTATAATCGTTATCTGATAATACTGTCTATGTTATCTTATCACAATGTTTTGATGAATTTGGTCGGCCGACACAAAACGATTTCTAAAGGATATTTCTACCAGATTGGTCCTCGCCTTAGGCCTAAGGGATCTCAGAGCTGGCGCGTACTTCGCTCAACGATACCTGTATCCTGGGAACTTTACCGCATGGGAGCACCCTAAGGCGTGTTTGCTTTATAAATATAGGTAAGTAGTCGTTGAATATTTTAAATTATGTATAGTCAAATCAAATCAAATAGTTTATTGTAGGTACATTACAGACCTCTTAAATTATAATATAGTATTACTACTTTCTACCACATTGTGTAGCATTCAAATATATTTCATTTTAACATGAAATATATTTGAAAAAAGAGTTAATAACCAATAGGTTTTTTTAAAATTTAGTATATTGTTTAATCATAATTTATTCATAAAATTAATTTACATGTCAAATGTTCTAATTAACAATATTAATAATTTTCTAAATTATTAATATTGTTAATTAGAACATTTGACATTGAACATTTTTTTGTTGTTATTATTATTGTTATTAATGTGGTAAATTTTCAAATTCCTAGATTACCGTGCATGAAATAGCCCTGTCAATAAAATTCTCATACTCATTTTGTTACGGAGCGCGACAGCCCCACGTTACTGTATTGTACCTAGGTTAAGATAGATGTAATATTAACCTAGCGTAAGCACTGTTGTTACTAACATAGAGTAACGGTATTTTAATAGTAAGTCTCGCCGCTCATGGACTTCAGGTAGCCGGGGACCCCTGCGTGGGTCTGGGAATAAAACTAGTGTGAGAGCGCCCGGCCAGCCAGTTGTCTGCGAGCGGCCGTTGTTATAGTATATTGAAATTGAAATGTAATTACCATTTTGTGAACTGTGTGTGTCTTGATTAAAGTGTACGGTAAAGTGTTTCCATATTTTATTGTAGCATCATACACCTTGCGCCTGTCGTCTTTTTTACATTTATTAAAACCATCGGGACACCAGGAACCCTTGGTTACGTCATGGTTTTACAATAAATTTAAAATTCAAACACAATGTTATGTTTATGTCATGGTATATCAAACATCGAATTATGCAGACTAACAGATGATAAACCCGTGGAAAAGAAGATCCTTACTCGCAAATGGCGGTGGCTAGGTCATGTGCTCAGAAGGGCAGACATGATTGTCTGATTGTCAGGGATGGTTCCCTCAAAAATTGCCCTGTAAACCATTTCAGGGCCATTTTTGAGGGATCCATCAGGTAAACGCAAGCCTGGTCGCTCTAAATCCATATGGCGCCGGTCAATTGAAAACGAGGCTGCTACAATCCGGATGTCCTGGCAGGAATTTGAAGAGGCCGCACAAGATCGCAAGAAGTGGACAGCAATTTTTCGAGCCCTATACCACAGCAGAGGGTGACAGAAAGGGAAGAAGAAGAGAAAGAAGAAGATATTCATTCCTTGGATTAAAGAAAAAAAAATCTCCCTCCTCTAGGGGGCGGGCGTTCGTTCCTTCATGATTAAATATACATATATTTAATAAGCTCTAAATAACTTAGCCTTCTGTGTCTTGTGCTAACAATACCCAGTGTAATTCGATATGCAACGTCGCGCAGAGTTGCGGGAGGTTGCCTCGGTACAAACAAATACAAATAAAGATACTAGAATACAATTTGTAGTTGCAGTTGCAGACCAGTTCAAACAACATTACCCGGCTGCAACGGGTCATTCTCGAATCACCACATGGTCCATTTCGTCATCTAAATAAAATTCAAATTGTAAATAAGTTGTTTGTGTAATACAACATGCAACGTACCTGTGATAGCGTGAAGAAGCGAATGAATAAAAATTTGGAATTTATTAGGTAGATACCTAATTATGGATAGGTTGTAGTTAAGTACAAGTTTGTTTAATCAAGTACTGTTTGTGTTACTGGTACTACTAATTATGATGTGTTTTATGTTACAATAAAGAACTTTCAAAATCAAAGTAAAGTAAAGTAAAATACATTTTTTGCACAAATATAAAGCAATAAACATGAGATAGAAAAGGAAATAGTGAAATACATTTCAGGCGGCCTTGTCGCTAAGAGCGATCTCTTCCAGGCAACCTTCGGGCAAAGGAAATGATATCGAGAAAGAGGTAGTAATCAAATCAATCAATTAAGTAATAGCGAGTAACACACTTACTTTTTTTTTTACTTTTTTTCACACTTTTTTACTTTTCAGGAAAATACACGACGTACTCTCGCGTCGGCGGCACCTTTTAAAATGAGTAAAATCACCATCGATTTCAAATTAATAACAAAATATTACAGTTACCAAATAGCACGATTGGCGTCGAACTGCGAATGAACCGTAATGTGGGTTTGTGCTTTGTACGGTTCAGATAGCAGGGTTTTCAGTTCACCGTCAGTTTCGTTTGCGCAATCAGGAAATTAAATAAAGTTCACGGCACGATGTCTCGAGCCTGGCGGGGAAACTCTTGACTGAAGATTGTAACTTCGCGAAGTTGAACCACGGAGTAATAAATAAGTAGGTACAGAAAGGAAACTTAGTACCTACTAGCAGCGTTCTCCGTGCGAGGCATATGCTTACGCAGCGCGGAGACCTCTTTGACGGACCGATTAAGAAGTCTCTTTTGCAAATCAAAGGTACGTAGCGTGTAAGTGTGTGAGTGCCTCGTGCGGCGAACGCTTGCACTGAGTTAGCCTTCTGTTCTTATTTATTTTGTGGTTGAACATTGCCGGTTTAATGCGGAAAGCTTAATTTTGTAACCAACTTCGTATGGCATTTCATTTCAACTGTCAAGCGAAAAGTAATTACTTACCTAATAAGTAATTTGATACCTGTTACTTAATGAGCAAATTATGCTTCTTATATTTAACGCTAGGGCGACGTTTAACGCCCAAGATCCGTAGTATAAAATAATACCTATTATTTTATACCATCCGTGCGTCTATACCATTCGTGGCCGGATTATGGCCCAAATTCTGTGGTTTAGTCCAAGAATTATGAGCGGCTACCCCAAGAAATGGTGCCAGTGTGAAGGGCTGTTTATAAGACATAAATGAGTGAAAACAGTAATATTGGCTTCGATTCCGTAGGTAAACACAACAGACTTTGTAATTTGTTGTGTTTAGAGAAAAATCTAGAGAAATTACAGAAAAATCAATATAAAGTTATGAGCTAGGTCGTAACCCTTAACGTGTAAACACAGCATGGTTAGGAAGTGGAAAATTTGTAGTTGTACAAAATTCAGTTGGGAAAGCAAAAAATAATAATACCTACTGAAAAATAAAAATAATAAAGTAAAGATTATAAAGTAGGTGCGTGGATAGCTCACTTGAGGACATCCTCAACCCGTCTTTTAAAAACTAATGGCCTAGGATCAAACAAGTCTACCGATGGCTTATTGTTGCTGTTCGAAGTGATTTCGTTAAACAATCTACACATTCGCACAATTGGATTATAGAACGATGTGTTGTTCTTAAAAACATTTAATACAAATGTTTTAGAATTGCCAAGTTTAAAGTTTTCATATACTAGATTGTATACGAGTGAACGGGACGTTTCGGTGAGTGATCTTTGAATAAATGTGGATGTAACTGAGTTAATTAAATACTGTAGTGTAATTGGATCAGTGAATCATTAATTTTAGTGATACTCAAATGTAATGAATTAAATTATTAATTCTGATTCCCAAATCATTACAATAATTAGTAATACAGAGTATGTTCTAAAAAAAAATACAATAAAAAGACAATTAGCTATTCACAATATTCAACTGCCTATACCTACCTATACTTACAAAGCGAACACGCCGCCGTCTAGGGCGCTCTCATGCGGTAAAGTTCCCAGGATGCTGGCAGCGTTACCCCGCTGAACGGCTAGGCTTAGCGTTGAGCGAAGTACGCGCCAGCTCTGAGATCTCCCGACGACCACGGGCCCAGAGTTTCCACAGCCAGCGTCACGAATTCGTAGTGTGGCTGAGCTGTGAATACTGGCACCGTTTCATAGTTTGTGCCTCTTCTGAAGCTGCTCCGGCCCTGCAAGCGGGGCCGTTGACGTGAGAGGGGCCAGGGAATCCACACAGGTGGCGTCACACTCCAGTGCACGGCGGAGACACCACGGCACCAGCTTGGCCCCGTCTGGTCTCTTGCCGTCATTTGGAAAAATATAGGTTGATAAATAGGTACCTATTCGTACTTACTATTAATACCTACTAGTCCAAAAATTTTGACTACTTCTATTTTATTTAAAAATATTAATAGTATAATAAGTAAAGTTAGTTAAAATTATAATAATAATTAAAAATGTTAGTTAAAAGTAAGTTAAAAGTATAATTACTTTTTTCTATGTTATACATAATCACACACGTCGATAATAATTACAAGTCTTCGTACTTACTTGAGTATCTGAAGAACTAATAAAATATAAGCTCCCAAAGGTGCGGTATGTACAGCTTCATGTAAGCTCTCTGAGAGTATCGTCAATCTACGGAAGCTCATAAAGTGAATCTAGTTTACTTACAGGATGTAACATATACGAGTTTTAATAGATTTAATTTATATTGTTTTTTTTATTATTATAAATTGATGTAAATTATTGGATAAGAAAATTGAACCGGCCTCCGCGATACAGGCTTTAGCCTAGTGCGGAGTCCAACATTTAGCATACTTTAATATAATGTGATCATGAAGATAATGAGATTTATTTATTTTTATTTAATTTATTGCATTCATTATCTTAAAAAAATTAACGATGACATGCGTAATTATTGTAACTCCGAACGCATCTAGCTCATTTTCAACTCAAGAAAAGAACCTTAAAGTCCCTGTATATGCCCCGATCCTATTATCAACAGATTCATATTTAATAAGTTACAGCGTCGGTGGCACAATGGCTAGGACACCGGACTCAGATGCATGGACTCCTGTCCGGGTTCGAAACAGTGCAGTGCCATGTACCAATGAGTTTTCGTATTTTTCGAAGACTTACGTACATTTACCGACTGCTCCAACGGTGAAAGAAAACATCGTGAGGAAACCTGCACACTGAGATGACCAGTGTGTGAAATGGGGTAGGCACAAAAGATCCTCAAGGGTCGAAGTGCCGCTGGGGTTATTCCCGGCCGTCTATCATAAGATAAGATACCCTCTCCCTCAAAATATTGTGCTAGGACCGCGCTTGTCTGCGAATCGAATAAGGTAACGTAATCTGACCTAACGTACTTACATAAGTCTGATTTACTCCGAATCGGCATTTACTGGACCCGCATGCTCCATCGTCGACCTCATCGTCGCTTACCATCAGGCGAGATCGAGGTCAAATGCGGGTTTAGTTATACATTAAAAAAAATAAAAAAAAATCAAGAATCTGACAAAAATATGAAAATTTGACCCACTATGCTCAATGAAATTATCAAAAGTAGTATTTTGTTACACCCTGTAGCGTTACAGTATAAAGTAGGAAACAGTAAGCTCACATAAACTATGCACAGCAATATTTCCCTCTGCATTTTGATCGCAGAACAAACTCCGAATAATAAAATCCCTCGCAAAAAATTGGCTTCAGCTAGAATTCTCAGGAAGAAATATTTTTTGTGCCTTTTTGTGACTGGTCGTAAAGTCGCGACTTTAATCCGGTATTTAAATTTTTAAGCGCGTGTAGTATGCGCGACCGAGAGCGCCACTCGCAAGCGTCGAAGTGTGGTGCCGACAGATGCCACAGTAGACCCGACTAACAGTAATACCTACAACACTATCAGCGCCGGATCCGAGGGGGGCTAGGGCCATGCCCGTCCCCCCAAAACCTGTAGAGTCGAGACCTTGCAATTGACCATTCATAATAATAACTAATAATATTAAGGTAAGTAAAATAATATAAGTAATATTAAAGATCCTCTCTGGGCTTAAAGAAGGTAAAAAGTGAGAGTTGTGTGAGTGTGTGTGTGTATACTTCAACATACATACAATAATAATGCGTGGCCCTCTGACACAGGTGTTGTCACACTTAAAAGAGGGCCTCCACTCCACAATTAGAAAAAAATGTTTGTACCTTTTTGTTACTGAATAAATCTTTTTATTATTATTTATTTTTTTATACAATACAATACAACACACTTATACCGAGAATCTCTAGTTTATGAAGGAGTAGGGGTATGGAAACGGTGTCATACCCCTACTCCTTCATAAACATACTCCTTGATACATCCTAAGATGCGTCTTAGTGGGAGGGATTTCAATTCCCTTGGGTCCGGATAGGCAGAGCCTAGCAGACCCATCCTTTTTGCCGCAAAAGCGTCACATTCACATAAGAGATGTGAAACGGTCTCCAGTTGTTCACCACAGGCTCTGCAAGATGGGCATTGGTGCTAAAGTGACCGGTGAAGGCACCGACCAGTAGACGCACTTGACGTCTATTCAGCCCCCAGATCTTGTTGTTCCAGCCTGTGACTTTGTAGGGTGGTATAGATATACCTGTTGAGTTACTGTTTACGTACCATACTGTGTCGTTTTGCTGCCCGGTCGAGCCGAGGTCGCACACTCAGCTGAAAGCCAACCGGAAAGTGTTAAATTTGTTACACTTCCCGTATCGCTCTTAAAAACGAGCTTGAAAGCTGTGAGCTAGGTCTGTACAGTCTAATATACAGTAGTGCAATTTTATACTAACGCACGCACACATGGAGCACAACACCGCAGTAGACCACAGAATAAAAAATCAATCAATCAATCGTGTTAAACGCCGTTGTATTACCTGCATTTTACGGTGGTCTAGTGGCTAGGACGGCGGACTCCCATGCGGGAGGTCCAGGTTCGAAAACATGCAATGCCATGTTACAATGAGATTTTCGGTTTTTTTCGAAGACTTACGTACGTTTACCGACTTCTCTAATGGTGAAGGAAAACATCGTGAGGAAACCTACATGTCTGAGGAAATTAAAAGTTCCGAAGGTGTGTGAAATCCACCAATCAGCACTGGGCCCACTCGGTGGATCATGCCCCGTACCCCCTTGTACAAGGGGAGGCCTGTGCCCCAACAGTGGGGACATTAATAGTCTGATGATGATGATGAACTAACTATTAAATAACACACACATTTCCAATAAACACATTCATATACACACACACCAAAACTTATTTCTCCCTATAAGCTTTTATTTTAAAATAGGGAATCTGTAATTGGCAGAATGTTTTATTAATGGATTTTTTTGTTTTTAAATTTAAGTGCTTTGGATTCTGTAATAATAAATAAAAAAATATAAAAAATAATGCACTGAACATTCTTCCGTAGCTGATGAAAGACACTTTTGCAGCACATGCCAGGGTCTGCTCTGGGAGGGCGATGTCAAGTAGGTTGGTATCTTATATCTTAGACGATAAAATCTCTACTTTATTATTTAAAATCTCAACTTTTAAGATATTTTAATAATAATAGGTACTGTAACTGGAAACTGCACACACAACATATTTGTGCAAGATTAAATCGATTCGTATTTGCATTAAGGCGTCTAAGAAATGTTAGTGGAGAAAATACTGCTCTTACCGCCTATCACGGCTACGTCGTTTCGGTGTTACGGTATGGACTGGTAGTCTGGGGAAATTGCACAGACATCCATAAAGCATTCGTTACACAAAAAAAGTGTGTTAGAGCTATCTGTGGAAAGGAGCCATTAGAAACGTGCCGCCCTTTGTTCAGGAAATTAAAAGTACTAACACTAACAGGACTATACATTCTAGAAATAAGTAACTTTGTAAAATCACACCCCGAGCTTTTTAAAAAACCGGTTCAAGATTCGCGATTACGTGAGAGAGACCTGACACGTTTATTAATGCCAAAATGTCGGACGAGACTGTATGAAAAAAACTGCTTCATTATATCTGTAAGGATTTATAACCACATACCAGCAGATATCAGACAGTTGCCCTCGAAAGGTCTAAATACAAAACTTAAAGCATGGCTAATTGAAAAATGTTTTTATTCAATAAAGGAATTTTTTGATAGTAATCATTAAATTCGACATTAACCTTATGACTAGTTGGAGGACTTAATTTTTATTCTATTATTGCGATTTTTACCTATTATTATTTTTCATGTCGTAAAAATTGTTTGCATGCCAAAATAATGTCGAAACATGTATGATCTATTCAAACAATACTACTATCTTATATGTACCGTGTTTCGTGCGAATAAAATAAATTTCATTTAATCATAATTATAATTTATACACAAAATTAATTTACATGTCATGTCATATTGTCATGTCATGTTTTTATGTTTAGTATGTCATGTTTATTTTTAGACATTGTATGGTTTTTTCAAATACGTCACTGGTACCTACGCCATGTTTTCTCAGCGAACTGGAGTGATTACCTTGTCCTTAATATTTTATTTGAGCTTGTGAACACAAAGGCCAGTCCCTGCTCGTGAATAAAACATTTTCCCTAGAACCGGGGAGCAAATCGTAGGTATTCCTTTTCTTTGCTCTCCCAGTACATTTCAATGCAATACGAATTGTTCATAAAATACTATAGCGATTATTTTGGGTTTCGGAACCTATTCATCTAAGATGTAATTTTTTACTTGGGTTAGATAGATAGATAGAAACACTTTAATGTACACAAATACAGGATAAGTAAAACTACAGGGATAGTCGCACGATATGTACAAAGGGGCCTTATCGCTTAAAGCGATATCTTCAGGCAACCTCTGAAGTTAATTGGACATTAAAGAGATTAGCGACAGTGTAGTGTGAAGGTATGAAAAAGGTTACTATTTCTTAATTTCGTCGTTATTATGGGTCTTCGTCGTTCAAATGAAGTTACACGGTCAAAAACACCTGAAAATGAGCATCAGTAATTGCTGTGTGTAAAATAATCATATTACTTACTTACTTACTTACTACCAGGCCACCGTCGCCTATAGACATCACACTCCACAATGCCATCAGGAGTTTTTTGATGCACTGTTGAGGACTTAGGTGCCTCAGGTGCCGGTAATAGGGTAGTTTCCGTGTATCAAATATTAAATGCATTCCTTAAAAATCAAGAAACAGTCATAAATTGATGGTCAAATCAAATGTGAAAACAGAACTAAAATTCGTTGAAAAATATTATTTAATGTGGAATTCCTGTAATAATAATGTAAATTGTAAAAAAAACCTAATTGGATTGTCAAAGTACACATACATTACTGTACAAAAAGTCGCAATATTAAACACATGTAGAATTGTAAGAAAGTTTTTAGCTGCTGAAGAAGCATAAGCGTTTTCTTTCCTTCTTAATAACATAGTTTTCCTCAGTTTTAAGCCTCTTAGTGATGGCTCCGGTTCCACTAATGCTTTAAAAACTGACCGCAAGGCTCGAGAAAACAATCATTTTACACCCACCATAATAATAATAAAATAGCCACAGGCAATCAAAAATCAGAACGGTAGAAAGGAACGGCAATAAGTATTATGACGTGCAACTCTCCGATACTAACTTTAACCATTAATATCTCTGATATTAGTTGAGATATCGAAAAACTAATTTTAGATCCTTCTTTAGTATGTCCATGTAAGTTGATTGATGCAATAAAAAAAATAGGTTAATACCTTATTTCTGGCTCTCTTACCCTTTAAACCGCATTGCTGCTTTGCAGAAAAAGGTGACGATGACCGGAGATGACCGAAGACAAGCACACGGTTACCGGCTTACCGTTTCATACCGACTCTTCTCTAAAGCTACGTACAAAATAGAGCGTCGGTGGCACAGTGGCTAAGACACCGGACTTCCAAGCGGGAGGTCCGGGTTCGAAACCGTGCAGTGCCATATACCAATGAGTTTTTCATATTTTTCGAAGACTTACGTACATTTACCGACTGCTCTAACGGTGAAGGAAAACATCGTGAGGAAACCTGCACACTGAGATGACCAGTGTGTAAAATGGGGTTGGCACAAAATATCCTCAAGGGTCGAAGTGCCGCTGGGTTGTTCCCGGCCCCCTATCATAAGATAAGATACGTACAAAATCCCATACAGAATTAATCTGCCCTTTGTAAATCCCATACAGAACTAATCTGCCCTTTGTAAATCCGCAATTGCTTTCGAATTTTTGAGGAAAGTTATTACAAAGTAGGTAACATATTAATTACCTATTAAACTTAGAAACAATACATGTCCACATTTCCCCTCCAGACTCAATCATCTTGGAGGGGAAAGAAGGGTACTATCGCTTTAGTGCTTAGTGATTTTATTTAGTGGCCGATTGTACCTATATTCCCAAATGTTCCTATCTCAACCTGTCAATCTGCGTTACTTTATTACCTCTTTCGGTTCTGAAACTATTCAAACCGGTAGCATCTGAGAAATAGCGCAGAGCTTTGCCACAATGTAGAAATTATACAGTGAGCCGATGGTTTCGATGTTGGCGGGAATGCCGCCAGTGGCAAGTCAAATCGTAGAGAGAGAGCACTTATAAATCATCTTCCCTTGAGTTTTTTTCAGTACTGTAATATGGGATCATCAAATGAAACGTGAAATAGTCCTGTTGTGATGTGTGTGTGTGTGTGTGTGACACTGACGCTTACTGAGAATCACGAAATTACCCATGCACGTGAATCTTTATTTCTGCGATGTGTAATTATACTATCTAAGTATAAAAATGTAATTATTATTTATAAAAGGGAGCAATAAGTCCGCCGATAAACTGCTAAGCAGTTTGGCGGTATACACTTAAAATATTATTGTATTTTATACTGTATAAAAGATTTTAAAAAATTAAAAAAGCCAGGCTAGAGCATGTCGGGAACGATATAGGGCTCCGTAGACGTTCTCTCTCACGGTCGATTTCATAAAATTTTTAGAACAAATTGTTATATTAATGATAATTCAATTGATTGAAATAGATGAATAATTTCGTCTTCTTCTTCATGACCTCTTGAAGTACATGTATTCTTATAGAACCGTTAATTGAACTACTGATTATAGAGGCTTTCCTCTAGGCTGTGCCAGAGCCTCTCCGGTGCAAGTTGGCTGAGCGCAATTTATTGCCTATCTATCTCCGCCAGCTTTCTAAGATAAGTCTTTATTTGCTATCCGTCTTGCTGCTTCAAGCACCATAACTTTTACTTTGCAACTTAAGTTGAAACTCTCGTACTTTACCTACGAGTACAGTGACAAAGACAAACAATGTGTTAGTAATGAAATGTACGGGCACAGATGACTTGATTGGGCGCGTAGCGTGGCGATTTAGGATTTATGGGAGGACCAGGGGTGGTCAGGATTGGGAGTCTCCCTTGACCCTGGAGTGAAAACAGTAACGAAGTACTAAACAATTACAGTATACTAACCCGTAGCCAGTAGCTACGTCGTAGCATTCTTGCGTAAAAGCCGTAGAGATGTGTGCACAAATCTTTGACTGGCTACATAGAGATAGCCAGTCAAAGATTTGTGGTCCCGGTTGTTGTCATTCGACAGCAGTCGTTAAGCCATGTCAGAGGCCTACGAGCGGCCTGAACAACTCTGACAATCGGTTGGCCTCTAACCATACGATAAACAAGCAATAACCTATAAAGAACCATTTTTTACCGGGGCGAGCGCTGCGTGCTGTCCAGCCTGGAAGAGGACTAAAGAAGCTACTACCTAAGGACACCAGACCTCGGCTTAGGACGACACTGGGGAGGAAGAAATTGGAGAAAAGGATGAGTAAATATAGTTTAATTTGTTTTTTGAAGTGAAAACTTTTTTAGGCGCACTTTGCGCTCTTTCTGAACAGTGAATCAAACTGAACCGTCACGCTCGAGTCGGTGACGCTGAATCGGGTATACTCGGCTCCATTCGACATCAAGCGCGCTCGAGTCGGTGACGCTGAATCACGTATACTCGGCTCTAGTCGTCATCAGCTGTCATCACCCACCTTTACTGTCTAACAAGGAGTGCATCGTTTCAAGAATTACGTTTTTATTATTATCCATTTGCGCTGCGTGACAAATTTATTACGCATCTTGATGCGTTACCTTGGTAAGTACTCGCATTTCTCCAGGAATATGAAGGACTCAGATGGTAAAACAGGGTTCCCTGTAAAGGTTCTGAGGCATGATCTAAATCGAGCATTGCGTGTTTTTTTGTAAGTTTTCACTTCTATCGTGCTGTCATAAGCAAACATCCTCTTTTTTAAATTTGTTTAATTATTTATTTCATAACAACACTAACAGCTATTAGTGCCAAGTTAATATAGGCTTTGTGCCCCATTGTACTCGTATAATTTGTTACACAACCTATACTCCTGTAAGAGCATCACCTGCGTCGTTTTTACGGCCTACAGGGGAGCAGAGTGCCTTTAAAACAAAACCATTAGCAACAGAAATGTAGTGGAACAAACGGTCACGTACGACGCATCATTTATCTCCTCAAATACCGCGAATAAATCTTTAAATGTTGCGTATGCCTCTGAGACACGTTAGGTGCCAGGGCAGTCGAAGGAGGGGGCTCAATGCCAGATAACAGGGGGCGCTAATAATACAGTTGTACGAAAAAGCAACCCTGTTATTTATTATAAGCGTTGCGTGGAAACTTTACGAAAAATTAGAAATCCCATTACAATGTTGTCAGTTTAGATTTGTAATTACAAGGGCTGTTATTTGGTGAAATATGGCCATGATCTATTAATTTAACAGCAACAATCCTTACTTCTCAGAGATCTCTGTCTGAATCTACAAACAGCCCCAGGCTGATAACTACAAAACATAGGTACCTGTGCCTTTTCCAAGATCCTTCACTCACTCAGCCTCCCGATTTTAGCGGTAAGATTACATAGGCACATGCGGCGTCCTAGATTGAGGTGATAATGCCAATCCTTAAAGTACTAAAACTGCCCGCCCCTATTCCATACTACGTAGGTATAACCTTGACCAGAAAAAAAATACCCTGTCAAGATGGCGCCATTGGTAGTTTTATAATCTGTTATATGGAGTTCCCTATGAAAAAAATTGTTCTATTTAATTCCGCAGTGTGCCCCAAGGATCCTGCCTTTCAAACACAACCTTCGCGTTACTGCTGAACGATCTCCAAGCATCGATAAGTATGGCTGAGATCTATATGTGCAGACGACGTGGCGGTCATAGTCACGCAGTCCTTTGAAAGATAACCTCACCCAGGTCGCTCGAAAATTACACAATTGGTTTCAAGCTAACGGGCTGACGATAAATCTGCAAAAAACGTGTTATCGCTAACAGAACGCAAGCACCCATACCTGTTGAGGTAGAAGGGGTCAGGCTTCAGCAGGTAACATCAGTCAAATCGTTGGGGTATGAAGTGGATAGCGCTCTGCTGTGGGAAAGACAACACAGTGGGGCAGATCTGCTTCGCATTGAGGCGCCTGGCGGCTTCAGCTCCGCAGCACATAGCCTCCGGATTATGTGCTGAACTGAGCTGAGCTGTGCTGTGCAGTTCCGGCTGCTACTTCGCCACGGTGAAGTCCATACTGATGTATGGCACTGAGCTGTGGCGCAAAGCGGCCGACCGCGACCGCGCCCTCATCCAACAGAAGAGGGCTGTGCCTGCAGTCGCCCGGGTGTCAGCCCGACCACATTTTGTCAAACAGCGGATACTAACTGTGCCATGTATTTTTATATACCAAATCAGTGTGTTCGTGTTACTAACCATGACCAATTTCAACAACTAGGAACTGCACATAATTACATGACCAGAAACGTAAGAAACTGAAAACGATACCCCACAGACTAAGAAAATCGGAACAGTCAGTATATGTACTAGGTTCCTCAATATACAAAATATACCTAAAAATGTAACTGATGCAATATCCACAAATATTTTTTTAAATTAATTTACAAAGTGGCTCATACAAAAAGCCTTTTATTGACATTTCTAACTATTAATTTGCTGATAGAACTCAAACTTCCTTTATGACAATTATAATTATTGTATTTGTTTTGATTATTAATGTTATTTTATGTAATTTCACATTGTACAAAGTACAAAATTGTATTATTATACAAAATGTTATATTATCTTACTGGACCGCACCACATTTCGTCTCGCCGTATGCCTGCGTCTCGGCGCTGCATGCAATGTCCCCCACCTCTGCCGCTGCGGCGCAGTCGTCGACCAGCTCGGGCACCATGGTCTCTCTTGCTGCAGAAGCGCCGGTCGCATTCCCCGCCATGCCGAGCTCAACGACATCATACGCCGAGCACTTTCCTCCGCCGGAGCGCCAGCTGTTCTTGAACCGAGCGGACTGACGCGCGACGATGGCAAGAGGCCCGACGGAATGACCCTCGTACCTTGGAAGACGGGACGGCCTTTGGTGTGGGACGCCACCTGCGTCGACACCCTTGCCCCGTCTCACTTTCCAGCCACTTCTTATAGAGCCGGCTCTGCGGCCGCTGCTGCAGAAACCCTCAAACGGCGCAAATATACCAATCTGGGTGAAACATACATATTTGAGCCATTTGGGGTTGAAACATTGGGACCCTGGGGCCCGGGAGCGCACCGCGTCTTCAAGGACCTCGCAAAGCGCCTGGTCGACGCGTCAAAAGACCCAAGATCTGGCTCCTATTTGGCCCAGCGGATTAGCTTAGCTATCCAACGGGGCAACGCAGCCAGTCTCTTGGGTACACTGCCGGATGTGGGGGACTTAACCCAAATTTTTTATCTTTAGTTTTCTTAGCCTTAGTTTAGTTTTAGCTTTAGTATTATTTTAGTGTTATATTATATTATATTTAATTAGTATAATATGATTAGTTGACAATATAAATGTACTTATGTGATAATTTGACAGTACATATAAATATATTATCATAGATAATAAGGGTTAATTTGTATTTAATCCCATTGACTTGTAATCTTTAAATTACCAATAAATGAATATGAATATAACACCAGATTTAAAAAAAATAAGCATTATCGTCAAACTGACACGCCAGTCATTTATTTATCGTCAAACTGACACGCCAGTCATTTATTTATCGTCAAACTGACACGCCAGTCATTTAATCAACAATCGGCTGTTTTCATTAATTAAAACTATTATTAATTTAAAATAGGCAATTAATTGCTTGGATTTATTAAATATCACAGGGGTTTTTTACGACAGTACCTAGCATTAGAGGTGGGGCGACATTAGGTCGCAAGATTCCCTTCTTCCGACCCTGGCGACTACTGTGGGAAAACGTGACAATGAGTAATACTCCCGTGCTTGAGATATAATATGAACCATCAATAATTCAGCAGGTGAGGTGGTTCCTGCTCTTCACTAGTGACAGAATAGATGGTGTCTCAAATGAACAATAGCTCTATTACATTTGTAGGCTTCTGATGAATGTTTTATTATTTTTAATTGTTCAAAAGGTGCTTTCTATGAATAGATAGGTAGGTAGCTGAATATTGTAAATTAATATATTTTTTATTTTTTTTCCTTTGTTTAAATAAAACTAATTATATCGTAAATCATAATACTGGCATAAGCCACAAGGCTTGTGCGCCAGTAACGAATCGGTCGTATTATTACCTGTTAAATTTTCCAAAAGTTGACAATAAAATATAAATACTTAAATCTATTATGGAATTAGCGGAGTTATTCGATCGTCGTAATGCGAGGCGCAGTAGGCATAGTGATGCGTCGATGTTAGCGCATCTCACTGATAACACGCGCCAAACCGGTTCAGCCGAAGGCAAGCTGTCGCTCGTATGCAGGCTGCGCTGTTTAAGTGGAAAAAGTTTGTGAGCATTGACTTGACTTGAATTGACTTTGTATTGTATAGTTTAGTTTATTGGTTTTTTTTTACTTTACTTTACTTTTTTTTACCTTTATTTTATTGTAAACAACTTAAATTATTTACTTAATATAATTGTTAGATTCATGCATAAACATACATATTTCGTAAGTAAGTAAATATAGAAATTAAAATGCTAAATAAATTGTAGTATATACAAAACAAACGGAGAAATATTACATTACATGTCAAAAAAGTTATTGTATAAAATAGTGTATAGTAAGAATATGTTAATAATGAGAATAATTAATAATCAATTTTAGTCTTAATAAAGTCTAATTAACTTATTCTGTGATATTACCCATTACAAAATGTCAAATATTGTGGCCTACAGTGCCTATATAAGTTTTTATGCTCCTAGAAATTCAGTAATCGAGTAGAAACACATCTGCAATAACAGTGACCTCAACTTCTGTCTGAAATTACTAAGCTTGATGTCGCCTTTGAGCTCCTTGAATAGTAGCAACTCACTGTACCCCGCCTAAAGCCTCACTACGTTTCAAACCAAGGTTAGATAGTAGCGAAGCAAATTTATTAGCTACTTACTAACAATGTACTGTCGTATTTTTAATGTTAATAGAAATATTGTTACTAAGTACGAGTAGGTACTACAGTTGGTACTTATAACCTGTAATGTGAATTTTTGCCGCCCGGGGCGAGGTTTGAATTGGCAAAATCAAAGAAAAGACAGTAACTCGTTAGCGGGGATTATTTTTCACCATTAAGAGTTTCATATCCCGCTTGGTTGTAGGGACTGGCATGCCGCAAGACAGCCGTTGGCTAGTACAGGTCCCAGGAGTTGATATTTGCAAATAGATATCTACTTGTATTAAATATTGTATTGTATTATTGTATTAAATAAGCATATAAATATATTTAAAAAATGCTGCATTCTGTATACCTACTATTTTCGCAAAGCTGTTCTAACAAGATAAGGTTTTTTTTACCATCACCAATAAGCTTATTATTTTCCTCATGTTTACTTAAAATTTATCGTTGTGTTTTAAGGGTGTTGGGACGAGGGTCCCTTCCTGAGGAGGTAGGCCATCTATGTATTATTGTATTCCCTCACCATCATCAGCAGCCCACTCTAGTCCATTGCTGGACTGCCTCTCCCAGGGCGCGTCATTGAGCCTGATCTTCAGCTCTTCTCATCCAGTCGCTGCCAGCCAACTTGCGCAGATCGGGGCGTCCCCCACCATACACTTTGTAAAATCATTTGTCTCCGATTAACTTCTATAGAATTTCTACAGTATTAAATTTTCCTGTTGTTAGTAGTTGAGGAGCTGCCTGCCTAAGGCATGTCGACACGAGTTACGCTTCGGTCGAGTGCTCAGGACAGGCGAAGTGAAGTCGCTCGCGCCGCTAGCATTTCTATTCCCCTGTGGTACAAGTTTATTATTTACAAATATTGTGAAGTATATAGGCATTTCGATTCCTCAGCTAATATAATTTTATATTGAACATTTACGGACATATAATCGTAATCGTAATAGTGTTTTTGTGTTGCTCAAATTTTATAGAACAAAGAACTCGGATAAAACTTAAAAGAGACGAGAAAAATCCGACGGCGGCGGCGGATGCTCTATGAACAAAATACGAGTAGCTAGCTTTCTAATAAAACTTATTCGATCTATCGACATTTTGCGTATTGAACATTATGTGACGCGACGGATATAAGTATAACATAGAAATAATACATATATATGAACTAGTCAAAGGAAAAGACAGCAGCTGGCAGTTCTTTCCTTCATTAAATTACGGATCAAACGAAACAGGGTTATGCCTGAGTACCTATCTATATAACACCATATATTGTTATCCGAGTCTTCACAAAAAAAAGTTATTTACGTTCTTGGAACTTTATCAAAAATGCCCTCGTGGTCTCACAAAAAAATATATAAAAAAACTATCAGATATTGGCAGATCGTTGGACTTGTTCAATGGCGGTGCCGCTTCCACCAGGAGAGACATTGTAACAATAATAAATAATACTTAGATGGTACTAGTACAGTAGCGTTGTAGCTAAATACATGTAGTAAAGACTCGAACAAACACATACAAATGCACACACCCCTTTCACCCTTTCACTCTGTTCTACACAAACACGCTCACACACATTTCCAATAAACACATCCATATACACACACACCAAAACTTATTTCTCCCTATAGGCGTTGTTTTAAAATAGGAAATCTTTAATTGGCAGTATGTTTTTTTTCATGGACATTTTTGTTTTTAAATGTAAGTGCTGTAGATTATGTAATAAATAAATTTAAAACAAATAAAAAAAGATTATCTTTTTGTATTATGTGCCTCAGGGATCAGCCTTTCCTCTAACCTTGTATAGAATTGTTAAAAAAAATTTTGACTTTATCCCAATCAATCAACCGACCTTCAATCGAATGTTTCCATGCCACTCTATCACCTGTTGGATGGACGGTAAACTGGAAAAAACGATAAACTGGTAACGCTCACATTCAATAGGGCAGTTTCCAAGTATCAAAAAAATTAAATAGCTACATGCAATCAAAAATCAGAACGATAGAAAGAAACGGAAATAAGTTTTATGATGTAACTGTTCTTTACCGCCATACAAGCAGGTCCTGGTTGCATATAAAGGACTGTTTTGCTAGAAATCTGCCCAATAGTAACTTTAACCTTTAATATCTCTGATGTTAGTTGAGATATCGAAACACTAATTTTAGATACTTCTTTAGTATGTCCATGTAAGTTGACTGATGCAATAAAAAAAGATTCGGTTAATACCGTATTGGTTCAATCGAACCAATTCAGCCATTGGGCAATATTGATAGGCCAGAAACGAACCTAGTATTACGTGTCTCAATAAAGTTCCTTTGATTAAAACAGCTGACAATTTCCTCAGATCGCAGACCAAGTTGGGAACATTGATAGAGAGAGCGTGGCCGGGTCGGCGGCGCCCGGGGCAGCTGGGAACAGGGACGTAAAGAGGGCTACGTGTAATATTCGGGGGGGTACGAATACTACGCGTTGTTCGTAGCAGCTACGATACGGCTAAGCACGTAGTACGTCTTGTGTAGATCGTAGGTAAGTTGAAAATACGTTATAGAGAGAACGTGGCCGGGTCGTAGCACCTGGGGCAGCTGGGAACAGGGCCGTAATCAGTGCTACGTACGGACATTTCGGAAGGTACGAATACTACACGTTGTCCGTAGCAGCTACGATACGGCTAAAGACTATGAAGTCGATCTCGCCGCCTGTGTTGAGCAAAATTTACGTATGGTAACAAAACACAGAAAAAAGAAATGTCACCTGTCAACGTCTAATTAAGAGTATGATTTCAGTATAAATTACTGTCGATTTTTATTCTCCTTTAGTAAAATGGGGGGGCCATAACTCACTTGATTTGTGTAATTCACTTGATAGACTATATTCGTACATAGAACGTCTTGTGTAGATCGTAACCAATTTCAAAATATGTTGATAGATAGAACGTGTCCGCGTCGGCAGCACCCGGGGCAGCTGTGAACAGGGATGTAATGAGAGTTACGTACATTCCGGGGGTACGAGTGCTACGCGTTGCTCGTAGCAGCTACGGTACGCCTATGCACGTAGTCCGTTTTGTGTATATCGTAGCCAACTTGAAAATACGTTTATAGAGAGAGCGTAGCCGGGTCGACAGCACCCGGGACAACTGGGAACAGCAACGTAATGAGGACTACGTGCATTCCGGGGGGTGCGAAAGCTACTCATTATTCGTAGCAGCTACGATACGGTTATGCACGTAATATATGTGTAAATCATTTCAACCAAGTTCAAAATATATTGACAGAGAGAACGAACATCGGTAGCAGAACGTAGCTGAATTCGTAGCACAGGAGCAGTGCCAGGGACAAAGAGAGGTCATCGTCACCAGGTCAGTTTCCGAGACCCATTTCCTGACCCCCCACATTGGTCACTAGCTCCGGCCCTGTCTGCGACCTGCTACGGCCAGGCCGGAGCACGCAACCCCGACGAATGCCCTCGGGAGCTCAATGTTGTGCTACACAACGGCTGGCATCCACGCCATCCACCATTTATTTATAGGATTTACCTCGATTTTATCTGCAGACGTCTGGCGTCGTCGTTTGTGATTAATTACCCTACATTTTGTTACATTTTGATGATATTCAGAGCCCTTAATATACAAAGTACCCACAATAAATCAAAATTATTTTATGTGGTATTTTAGGTATTGTATATATTTAATTTGTGTACTTAGCACGAACGAACACGTAGATAGATGTGCTAGGTACTAGACCGATTTCTGTGATACATAGAAACTCTTTATTGTATAACTTTTTAAACATTCGTGGTTATTGTCAAACAACCCCAAACCGTGATAAAAATCCCGTGTCTAACTACAGTATTTACACTTCGTTATATACAATTATGTAAGGGAAAATACAAATTACAGGAATAGTAGCATGAATGCGGCCTATCGCTTAGAGCGATCTCTTCTAGGCAACCTTTCAAATTAAGTGGACATTAAAGAGATTAGTGGCAGATACATTGATAAATATCTAAGGTAGGGTAGATACCCCTACCCTTCACTTTATTTATACTTATATAGACTCTTAGTTAGGTACCGTTGGGTGATGGGAGAAGTTTTCCTAGTTTAGGTATCAGTCTCAATTATTATTTTTTTAGTTTTGTAACTAAGTAGGTACGTAATTTTGACCCTAATAGACCCCATAATATACTCGTAGTTACATGACCTCGTATGGCAGCCTGTCAAAGGTCGTTTGTAGTGGTAATGGAGACGATAACGATTCACCGAGGAACTCATAAGATAGGATCTGATAAGTCGGAAGTTGCGTCTTACGTCTTTATGGCGCAGAAAATCTCGTTAACTGGTTACACCCCTTTACCCTAATACAACATCGTCATATTATCTTTTTTTATGTATGAGGAGATCAGACGAGCATACGGGCCACTTGCCATCACATCATCATCAGCCTATTATTGTCCCCACTGTTGGGGCGCAGGGCCTTCCCTTGACCAAGGGGGTACGGGCCATGATCCACCGAAAGCGAACTCAATGCTGATTGGTGGATTTCACACACCTTCGAAAACTTTTCATTTCATCAGACATGCATGTTTCCTCACGATGTTTTCCTTCACCGTTAGAGTAGTCGGTAAATGTACATGAGTCTTCGAAAAAATCCGAAAAACTCATTGGTACATGGCATGGCTCCATGGTACATGGAGTCCGGCACGGCGTCCTAGCCACTAGGCCACCGACGCTCTATTGCCATCCCACCAAAATGTTATTAGTGTTTTCGATGCGCTGCTGATCTTGAAGACTTGGAGTGTCTCATGTGCCGGTAGTTACGCTGGCTCTCTTACCCTTCAAACCGAAACACAGCAATGCAAGCGTTACTGCTTTGCGGCAGAAATTGTTAAAGGGTACCCAATCGACAAGCACACGTCATAATGACGTGATTTTAACGTGATTTACACACATGACGTTATAAGTCGAAAATGACGTCATAATTGACGTGATTTTGTATCGTAACGCGTATGGGTCATTATTATGACGGCCATAATGTCGTCATAACTCGTGATTTAGTCATAATTTTACGACATCATCACGTGAAACATGACGTTAATTGTGACCAATATATGACGTCATTTTACCGTCATTTGTTGCTTGGGTACCATCCAGGATAAGTACCTACTCTGTGCGGAGTTATACTATCTCACCTTGAAGATATCGTGATCGTAAGTATAAGAGGGATTTAGACAGTGGCGGATCCCATAATCTGGATCCTGGGATCCGCCACTATATTTTCAACCATCTGGATGGGTCATGCCATTTTTTTCTGGATCCACCCTTAAATATAAATAGTCATCATAGGCCTGTTACGTCTATTGCAGACGATTTAAGTAGCGTCGCGAAGGCATCTCTTTTCGTGGCTAAATAAACCTATTCGGGAACGGCATACACGCGCCCGCACGCGCGGCAAGCGAGTGGTGCACCGGGTAGATGAGTGAACACTCGGTGTCTGTTTGCTCTAAATATAAATAGTACATTACGTAATACTAATACGGGATTGGAGGAAATTACCAAACGAGACTTTATATAACATACTTATGTTAATGTGAGATAAAATACAATAAAAATAAATCAGAAAATACATTTAATTTCAAGTTCATGTTAACGTACAGTTAATAAACAAGTAGAAGGTGCCAATTTTATTATTATCGAGCAGGTGTTTCCGAAACGTGGACACTGACGGTGCGACTGGCTCACAAATTGAAAGTCACTCAGCGTGCTATGGAAAGAGCTGTGCTCGGAGTATCTCTGCTGGATCGAATCCGAAATGAGGAGATCCGGCATAGAACAAAAGTTATCGACATAGCTCATAAGATTAGCAAGCTGAAGTGGCAGTGGGCCGGTCACATCTGTCGCAGAACCGACAACCGCTGGGGTAGACGAGTTCTGGAGTGGAGACCGCGTTTGGGCAAACGTAGTGTGGGACGGGCGTCCCTGCTAGATGAAGCGACAATCTGCGCATGGTGGCTGGCAGCGACTGGATGAGAAGAGCCGAAGATCGGGCTCAATGGCGCGCCCTGGGAGAGGCCTATGTCCAGCAGTGGACTAGAGTAGGCTGCTGATGATGTTCTTCCAGTCGTAACCAGGCAGAGGGACCGTGACCCCTCCAAAATCTTTCATAGAAAATATCTTTAAATACGTGACTGTCCCTAATTTTGAAACTGAAATGAAATTAATTTTAATACTTACCTAGAGCTCATATCAACGTCTCATACGAGAATTCACAGTTAGATACATCTTTCTCATAATCGCCAGAAATGTTATAAAAAGTAAGTATAGATAACTATAAATCTAATAATATGTACTCTGAATCCACTTTCATTCGGTAACCAACATACCTATAAAGTCATATTTACGACACAATATTCCGATAAGCCACAATAAAGTTGAGTAGAGCCAACACACACCGGAGATAAAATTATATTATTTACGGTTAACGCCAAATAAATAAAAACATACGGTAGGGAAACTCGCTCGCGAGTAGAAGAAAGTTAATCAATTAAATGAAGAAAAAAATATATTCAAAATATGTGCGAGAGCGATGCACTTACCTACAGATCACGCCGTGTACAATCCGGGGCACATAAGTTGAACAAAATAGCCGTCGTTCCGCGCAGTTACATTATACAGTCGACCACAAGCTATAGTATACTATCTGTCAAAAACCTTCGATTAAATCTCAACCTAAGCCTGCGCAATAAGATACATTTTAGATTCTCAAATTTTAACGTTTTTTGCAGGTTGACCTTTGGTCGACTGTACAAATGCTATGGTTACGCGCGGCCCCTCGCGTCGCACTTCGATTGAGACCCGAAATATGTCACTGCGCCATCCGACAGTTTTGTTCAACTAATGTGTCGCGATCTGTACCATCATTATTTTTACTAGGGCGGGCGGGTAGAAGCCTCCGTTTATATGTTGCTGTAGGTACTGACACCGCGCGGCGTTCAGAGTTCTTAGATTCTGCGAGTGCCTCTCGCGCACCTACTCTACGTACCTACTGAAGCTTCCATTCTGTTATATTTATTTTGTGCCGTTAAACTCATAGCTACATGAATTCCAATTATTATTGATGAATTCTACAACCTACGCTCATTAATTTATGCAACGATGTCTGTAGGCGAGAGAATATGGCGTCATGGAAATTTTGTTCTAAATTAAAGAGGTTCTCGTACGAGTAGATAAGTAGGTAGGTGCTATACTTACATACAATAATAGCTCTGGTTTAAAAATCGACACTATAATACCTTATCATAAATCAACCCCACTGAAGACGCTAGAGCAATTATGCTGATTGCAGATGGCGAATTAAAAAAGAACGCGCTGCGGTAGGTAATGGTGACACAGATTTATTCCCGTTTTTTTGGAATGAGAGATTTTTCGGCAGCTTGCAATCAACTCAACAGATGGCGCTGATTGTATACTGGAATGTTAAAATGTGCCTAAATATGAGTACCTAGGCCATAAAATTTGTATTAAAAAAATCATAGCTACTTTAAGGATCGTAGATATTAATTCTTTGTTATTTGCTTATAATCTTTGTTTTATCATTGAGAATTCGATGAATTTCTATATTTTTACAAAAAGCTACTTACTATGCAATAAACAAACATTATGTCAAAACAACTCTTCTGTCACTTCGATATTCCTGTTAGATGCCGCGACATCTATCTCGAATGGCAGAAACTTAAGCTGGAAAATCCCTCATTGCAAAAATAAGGGACTGCTTCCCAAGAACCCAAGAACCTCGCCAAGTATCCACGCTAGCCGTATGGTCATTTTTGCTTTGGGTAGGTAGTCGGGTAACACCATGCATTTTCCCGATATAAGTTAACGAATCATAAACTTAAAATCGTGCAAACGATACACGGGAACTTTGTAAGAAACACAAGTATATATCGCTAAAAAATAAAAGCTTTTATATATACAGCTAGCCACAGGTGTCATTTGTTTTGTTATTGTTTATTTTTATAAGATTCACGTTACAGTCACTTTATTTTTCTATAGGCTCAGTTCATGGTTCATTTATGTAGACATCATCATGATCATTAGCCTAGTAACGTCCCCATTGTTAGAGCACTGGCCTCCCTTTCATAGAGGGGTCCTGGCCATGACCCACCCTTCGGGTCCAGGCTTTAGAAATCTTATTTTTGCCTCAGATACCTATGCCAGATTTTCTAAGATGTTTTCCTTCACCGCAGTCGGTGCACTGCAATTTTATTAGGTAATATAGGTAAGGATTTACTAGATTTACTGTGTCCGCAAAGTATCGGAATTATTTTTACAGCTTCAGTTACATTTTATTATTCACTCTGTATGTGTATCCCGGAGGCTCACAATAAAAGATTTACCTACCTATGGTTGCAAAGGCTTTTACGAGTCTGACTTGTACAAATCCTCCGCGCTTTGGTCGCAAGTCACGGCAGCGAAAGGGTTATCTTGTATCGAATACTTTTTCGATATCCGCGCTTATTTTGTGATTTACGAGTATATATTTACTTTACGATTCGAACCTATCTGCTACTTTCTGTTATGCACTTGCATCATCATCTTCTTCATCAGCCAGTTGGGTTAGACCTTGAACAAAGTAGGGAAGGTATGGACCACCATTCACCGAGTCCAGACATGCAAGTTCCCTCACGATGTTTTCCTTCAGAACAGTCGGTAAATACATGTAAGTCTTCGAAAAAAACTCCCTCGTTGGTTGGTAAGGTACATTACATTATAGAATTGAAACTATAGTGAGACATTATAAATTATAATTTAATTACGGATTACTTACTAATAAAGACGGAAATCCTCCGACTAGTTACTGTCTGTTTCGAAGGCCTTGATCACGGAGTGTGAAACGCCCGATATCGAGTCAACGACGTTCCGTCTCGCCAACGCTCTCCGAGCGGGCGCGTCGCGCTGCTGATCGCAGTGCGAGACGGAACGTCGTCGTTGAGTCGAACATCGGGTGTTTCGCACTCTCCGTGATTAAGGCCTTCTAAATATTAGTACCCAAACAATTATTAGTATAGTAGTAGTAGTCGTAGTAGTAGCATTTCCGTCTTTAATCTGTGAGTAATCCGTAATTAATTATATTTTTAATTGACTAGTAAACCCGCATTTGACTTCGATCTCGCCTGATGGTAAGCGACGATGAGGTCGACGATGGAGCATGCGGGTCTAGTAAATACCTAATTATAATTTACATGACATTACATGGTTTCGAACCCGGACCTCCTATACGCCTGGCCATTGACAGTTTTACAGATCATGCATGAGAATCTCAAAGACAGTGCATAACATAAATACTTTTTCCTCGCTTTTTGTCGCATAATAGATCAGCGTAGGTGCGAAGCCTTAATTTTTTTTTGTGTATGTGACCACCAATGATTTTGAAACAGAGAGCGCTACTAGTCCGATTTCTATGGTTGCCACCCAAGCTAGAAAGAGATCAAGTAATCGATAGTGGAACAAAATTAAATCTTACATCGATACTGGCAGAAAAGTCCAAAAGAACGATTGATATTTATAAAAAGTGTACGTGAAAAGTAACAGGCATCGTAGATTATGATTGAATCCCAGATTTTTGATACTGGTCGAGTTTCGAAAAATAATTGTATGTGACATGAACGGAGATGAGCCAATACGACAGACGAACAGACAGAACGACATTGTTGCTCTCTAGCTAGCTATAAGTTGGAAAGGGTCAAGTTGAAAACCAGCGTCGGTAGATGTATAGGTATCTATACATCTAGCGACACTCAGCTGAACTACGCCCTTTTAATAGATCATTATGTTTACTACATTAAGCCATATCATTTTAAAAATGTATTCGCATGGTTGTAGTATTTTAAGCCAAAATTGATCTATTAATAAAGGATTTTCTATTTCTATTGTTGGGCGCGGTCAGAATCAGGACATTTTCTTCTGAGCCGCTCCGTGCCTCAGAAAGCACGTTAAACTGTGTCGGTCCCGGTTGTGTAGGCGTTCGGTAAGAGACTATACACATGGAGCCGCACCGCATAACAGTCGTCAGAGGCAATGTCTGAGGCCTACGGGCGGCCTGAAAAGGCTCGCCATTAACTACATGACAAGAAAACGAACTCTATTTTTTTAGCCTATATATTGTCTGAGATTGTAACTTATAACAAAGTTCCAACAGTAATAAAGTTACCTACACTGCAGCTACGAAGTTTTATCCGTGATCGGCGTTTTATCGTACACGCAGTACTAAATCCCCGCATATCAAATAACCGTCACTCGAGTCCACAACTGCATTTCCCCAGGTGTTCGCTTTTGGACAGTCGCCAGAACTCGGAGCAATATCGCGCCTCTTTAATTTGTGTGGGGAACCACAAGTGTGCCGCAATCTCGCTAAGCTTTTGCTTTTTCCGACTACCTACGGAAAATGTATCGGAAATTGCATCATACTAGAGTAGTCCCGTGGGAAGTTGCACAATTTCCTGTGTATTTTTAGCAAAAATGTGAAAATTTGCACAAGTATTTGCACACCTCATTACATTAGAGCCCACGCAGATCACCGCTCTACTACGACGGGGAGGGGGTCACAGTAGGTACCTATAATACTTATATGATGCGTATCTCAGGTAAACAAGATGTTTCGAACAGCAACCATGTGGTATCTATGACAGTGTCAGTTGTCATTAGTATATCAGAGTTTTTCGTGATTAAATTGTAGAATGCATAATAATACAGCAATAACCCGTACAATAGGTTTTAATCACGAAATATAAGTAGGTACCTAAGCAGTGAGCGACGAGATGTCAAAAACGGAAACGAAGACGAAAACACACAATAGTTGATTATATATTAAGTATTATATTATTATATTTCTGTATATATTATAGTATTTACGTATTATTATTTTAATTTAATTTTTATTTATTTATTTGGTAAACACAACAACAACAACAAGAGAAATTACAGAAAAATCAATATAAAGTTATGAGCTAGGTAAAGCTAGCTACCCTTAACGTGTAAACACAGCATGGTTAGGAAGTAGAAAATTGATTGTTGTACAAAATTGAGTTGGGATAGCAAAAAATACTAGAAAATGCAATGATTTAAAATACCTATTGAAAAATAAAATTAATAAAGTAAAGATTATAAAATAAAATTTATTTATTTATTATTGTAATTATCCATAAACAACTTCTTCACTATGGTATGGAACAATTCTGAATCGCGAAACAAAAATCAGCTGTTGCATACAAAAGCTCAATACCTACACGACCAAAATGTATCGGAGCTATAGTATTTACTTACACCTGTATGTATAGATAACGAGTGCGACACGTGATCTTTCCCCCCTGATACACACGATATTTTTTGTTACACCTGCGAGAATAAATAAAATAATTCATCAAGTAATAATAATAATAATTTGTGATAATAAACCAGTTATTGATTTTGTACTGATAATAATTTATGGAAATCAATCGTGTGCTTTATAATTGACTGGTTCTTGAAGTGTTGGTATCCTCCGTGTATTTTTCAAATAAATTGAGATTATTTATGATTTATGAAATATTGGCACCGATTCCGAGGTGGCCGCCAAATTTATCCATAATCGCTCAACGAAACGTCCTGCTCACTCGTACACAATCTAATATACAAGTGTGCGTGACAATTTCATTTGAGTTTAGCTTTGGCGGTCACGTAATCGACGCCATTTGAATTTTAGAAATGATTTCGGATATTTTTGAGATTACCCAACGGCAATACTGGCAATCAATCATCCACAAGTATTCTTTTGATGTGTGTACGAAAAAATAACGGTTATCCGATATCGCCCATCATAGGGTAGCCCATCGTATAGAGCCCATCATGATAGGCTGATAGCCGTTGCTGCCAAAGCCATAATAATGAATTTAAAAAAGTCAACTTTGACAATTTTGACATTATTCGCTTGCTGCATTGTTGTCGACCTTCGTAGTAGCTGCCTACACGTGTTTTCTCTTTTGAATTTTTATTTTGAAATATAAAAACCAATAAATTAATCACAATGGTGGTCGTGAAACAAAAACATCCAACAAAACTCAAAACGAAAAAAACACAAAACTTGTCCAAGGTGGAAAAAGTGAAGAAAATTAAGCCTGTAAAGGAACTCACAACTAAACAAGTGATTCTAGAAGAAAATGTAGTCAAACCTGTGCTTCTGAAGCCTTCAGCCGAGGTTAAAAGCAAGAACAAACGTAAAAATGTAATGCCATCGAAGAGCATTACAGCAGACCTAATCGATTCTTCACTCACTGCCTTGCAACAATTGACCATAAATTACAAGAAAAAGAGCGCTATATTTGAAGATGAAACACCAATTTTCGCAGAAATTAATTGTATTAAAATACAAAACACAAGTGGGAATGTTAAATTGTAAGTAAATGTTACAACCACATGAAATTGTAAACATAACCTAAAACTAAATCGTAGAGAATTGACCCTGGACAGTATTTGCTTTACCAACTGATTTTTATTAATATTGCCGATTTAGGTCAGGTATCTTCTCCAAAATATCTCTCCTCCAATTTTTCTTAAAGAAATCAATGTTCTAGATCAATTTATTGAAGAAACCAACAAATATGTATTTCTATATCTCCGCAGCTTACTACCACACAGCACGTTTGCATCCACCGGTGAGGTTTGTCTTATAACACCAGACCTGAAGAAAGGCAAGAAGATTGACCACGAACCAACCCTTGAGCACTGGGAGGAAACACTGAGGAAAGCTGAAGTCACTGCTGTAAGGATCTACAAATAATTTTTAACTCTTTATTTTTCGATGACTTTTGTCTTGTAGAATAAAAATGTAGTTTAGTTACAAATTGTTTTCTTATCAAACTGAACTTTTGGGATACCAGTTTGAAGAGCTAAGCTTACCACCAGGTGAGACTGAGGTCAAATGTGGGTTTAACTAAGAAATGAAATCCGAGATCAAAAATGTAAACAAACAAATGTCATTGTCGAAGTGACATTTCAGGCGTGTAAAACATTTTCTATAATTTTATTAGTTAATTGAGGTTTCAAAGGTTGCGAGTATTTGTATTATTATAGAAGGGTATAATATATATTAATACCCAATCAATCTCTTGTTTTAGCATTGACTTTATTTTGACAGAGAAAATATGGGAAGTACAAAAATAAAAGAAATATATTGTATTTGTAATTTATTCACTATTAAATGAATCGATGAACTTGCTAATAATTTCTTAACGTCATGCATTTTGAAAGTCTTATTATTCCTGGCGACGTGCCTCTTGACTTGAGCCCAAACCAATTCTATGGTATTTAATTCGCAATGATAAGGGGACAGACACAGGATGGTGACATCATGTTCAGCAGCCAACTTGTCCACGGCTAAAGATTGATATTTCGATTTTTCATGTCTCACGATTTCTAACAGTTCTGCCTGCCTGCCTTCTGTATAAAATATTTTCGTACCATTTTTATTTCATTTTTTTTTTAAATATTGAATTGTACTTTACGTAAATTTCATACCAAAGAATCTGTTCAGCTTTGTTTCACTTATTTAATAGGTACGAAACAATTTTAACCTACTTTTTTACAATAAATTACTATATAATTTATTTTATAGTTGTGGTTGTTGTAAATTTAAAAAAATACATTAATAACAAGGCCAATTCATAAAAAACTACAACACAAATTTAAAAGTAATTTAATTAGGTACTTGTAAATTAGATTCCTCGCAATTTAATTACAAAAACCCACACATCTGTTTGAACCCATAAAACGTTTTCCATTTATTAAATTGACAATTTTTTTGAAGTGACATTGCAGTTGCTGTATTTAATTATTTATAATTTTATTACAGGTGAAAACTGTACTACCTATGAGACAATTACGTGTAGAATACGACCAATTTGAGCTAAAAAGGAGATTATTAACCCAGCATGACTTCATCATGGTTGACACAAGGGTACTGAACCATGTATCACATCTATTAGGAAAGATGTTCTTCAAAAAACACAACATGCTTATCCCAGTGAGATTAAATGAAAAAGGGAATTTAAAAAAAGATATTGATGTTGGTCTACGCACTGCAATGTTACGACTTAGTGAAGGGTCAACATCAACCATTGTGGTGGGACATACAGGCATGGCACAGAAACAAGTGAAAGAGAATGTGATCTCGCTAATACAGCAGCTGCGTGAAAAATATCCTGGAGGAGAAGCCAATGTTAGATCAATTGCCTTGAAGCTTCCATTGTCTTTGTCACTGCCTTTGTATATTACATTACGTAAGTACATTATGTGAATGAACTAATCACTGAAAAACAGTAAACCTAGAACAAAGAAATCTGCAGAGACAAAACATTACAAATGCAAACCCAAGTCCAGTATGAATATTTAAATTTGTATATTTTCTTTTCTGAAGACCCTCATCTTATCTACTCTCATAGCTCTTACGTGGCAGAGATGAGTATTCTCAAATGTGTGCACGTGTTCATTCATATTCATAAAATTACAGGTCCAACAAGCTCGGTGGATGCTCCAAAGCTGAAACAGAAGAAGCCAAAGAACTTCACAGTTCTAGAAGATGAACTGTCAACAATACCAGGCAGCACTGTGAGGGTAGCCCCTGATGGTACAGTTCATTTGAAAAAATCTACGGTCACTGAAAGGTAATTATAATGTGTCCCTATAATACTCTAAGGTCCCTATATAGTTTCGTATTCCAAAATCACTCAATGTGTAGACTTAAATTAGCTAGTGGTGGCTGGTGACACTTCCAAACTCAATGCCAACTTCCAAACTCGTAAAATTTATGTAGACTATTGCAGATTATTGCAAAGTAGTAGCACTGTAGACACCAGAATATAGCAAGTACACAATACAGAAGTATACAAAGATATAATACATGCAGCACAAAACATATGGTGTGGTATAGTGCCAAAAAGGGTACACCAGCTCAGCATAATGCTGAGGCAAGCCACAGCGCTGATTATCAGCTGGCCCCTCAGTAACTGCACAGACAAAGAAATGTTAGCAACTGTTTCAACTTATATTCGTTGCAACCACCTATATGAAGCCCCCAAAATCGTAATCGACAATTTGCTCTATTATAAGTGACCCCCCAACCTACCACTCAAAATGTTGAGCTATCTGTTGGGCCGTTTTTAGTGTCGTGCGTATTTTGTCACGCACGCGGGTTAGCTCCGCATGCGTGATCCACGCATCACATCATTTCAGTAAAGTGTGATACCCGCAAGCGGAGCAAATCAGCGTGCGTGACGAAATCCGCACGACTCTGCAAACGCCCTTAGCAGTTCACGACCAGCAGATAAACTTTCAGTTACTGGTTTTTCAATATCACATAAGCACAAAATACAAACATTGTTTTGAGCCTTTATATAAAGTTGTATGTACTTATTTATTGCAGTGACATGGAGGAAGATGATAAGGATGAAGCTGAAATGGAAAAATCAGATAAGGGTGAATGATTGAATAAATATCAAATGTTATTCTAGAAATAATTGTAATTATTACAAATACAAAATAACATAAACATACTAAATATAGTGGTTTTCATTACATCAATTAAACGTTATATAATGAAACAAATAAAATGAAAGAAAAACTGACTTCAAATCACAATCGTCATACAATCATCAATTAAACCTTATAATAAAAAAATAAAAGAAAATTAATTTGTAACATGTAAAGACTTCAGTAATTTATCCTTACTTTCTAATTGTATTCATTAATTTGTAATTAATGAATTAGTGTTTAGTAAATTTGAGAAGACATTTGTTCGGTATTTGATGAATCAGGTATGACAATTGTCATGGATGGCTTTGAAGTGTCAGTTCCTTGCCATTTCACAGGCCACACTTTTTTAAACTTTTTGAAATTCTTCACATTGGTGTTTCGTGATGTTTCATTGCTTTGATCTTCAAAGTCAATGATTTCTTTCTTGATCAAATCTGTTCTTATTTTAATAACAATTGACCCTATGTCTAAGTCTTGCATTTTCTGATCCAAATCATCAGTCTCCTCTTTTTTCACATTTATATTATTCATGAGCTCAGTGTTCAACTTTGAATTGATTTCCGCAAGTTCTTTAAGTTTAGATCCTCTCAAAGCTGAAATATCTACCTTTTCATCAAACATATTTCTTTTAACTCTAGGTTCCTCTGTGTCCAACTCCTCCTTTAGAACTTTATTGATATCAAAGATATTTGATGTGTCCTCAGCAGAAGTATTTGACCTATCTTGAACAAAATTAAACAGATCATCTTCATTTCCATCATTGTTTGCCTTACGCTTTTGTGGTTTGGAGAAGTTCAATTTCTTTTCTGTGGTTTTCTTTTCATTATCATGATTGGAGTTAGATGTGAAATTAAACATATCATCATCATTATCAATAGCCATCTTCTTGTTTGGGTTCAGTGTTCCATTCGAGTCATCGCTGAACTTCCTTTTACCACTCTCACTACTAGATGTACTGACAGGCCCAGTTGCTAACTTTTTAGTAGCATTCATTTCAATGTCACCACTCTCTTCACTTAATTTCCTTTTAGTACATCCTATATCCCTTACAGAAGTCAAGCTCTCGTTGATGATCACATTTTCCCTCTTAGCTTGTGCTGTTGGTTCCTGAGATTCTTGAGCTAAAATCTTACTAGTCTTTGCAGGCTGTCCAGGAGTCTGTTTGATGACTTCAGATGAGAAATTGAAATCTGGGTTACAATATTTCTCTGTTGAAGAATAGAGTATAGCTAAGCCTATTTCTGCATCAGCCACTACTCTTTTGCCTTTGCCTTTTAAATAATTAATTATATCATTGATCTGAGTCCTTTGTGCTTGTGTCTCTTGAGAGGAATTAGTCACAATGTACTGGATTACAATGACATTTCTGTCGCAAAGAGAAGCTTTAGACATCTTACTTTCACTCAGTAGCAATGGAATAGCAGAGCATTTGATTAACACAGCTTTGTACATTTCCAGCTGTCGTTTAGAGAAGAATACAAAAGTTTTGCCAGCAAATAGTGCCCTTCTTTCATTTTTAGGGATAAATGAAACATTCTCCTTGTTCAGTGTGGACTCAATAACCTGAGGTGTGTACCTGCTTGGCAGTGGTAATTCAGCATTATTATTAACAGCTTCAAGGCACTTGGTCCAGAATTCAGTAGTGACAATATGCGAGCCCTGAGCGAGAGCCAGCACAACTTTGATTGTCAAAGTGATCGCCGGCATAGTTAAGTATGTACAGGAGTCATCCCATTCATTCTTTAGTAACGCCCCCAGTTTGGCGAGACACGCCTTCAGATTCTGCAGATTTTCTCCCTTCAACGTCGACGTGCAAGTAACGAAACGACTCTCGTTTACTTTCCATATACTGTTCATTTTGCCTAACTTGACGACGTCATTGTTATTCAGTTGTATCTTGGAACCGTCAAGTTTATCAGTAGATGCGTTGACAAACGTACCATACCTGGAGCCGAGATCTTGTAAAAACAAACAGTTGTCGGACACTGTAAACGTCACATGCCGCCGGCTGATGGAAGGGTCATCGGTGATAGCAAAATTGCAAACTTGAGCATCAACACTTCTTCCTATTGTTACTTCTTTGTTTGGTAAAACGTATATATTTCTGTTGTCGCTCTCCGATGTTAAGAACCACATGATGCTCCGTCCAAAACTACGACATAAAATCAGAATATTTTCGGTTTGTCCAAGCAATCACCAAAAAAATCAAGAAAGATAACCTCATTCAATCAATTCAAAGCGCAACGCGAAACAGCCTTTTTTTTTTCAGTCTTGTCTTGTGCACACGTTCCATAAACAGTTGAAATAATTCACGTAGATAACTATGCATGTTCCATTACCGCGTTAACAGCTGAAAATTTATCAAACTTTCATTCAAAACAAGCAATGGAACATGTACAGTAGTCAACGTGAATTATTTCAACTGGTTATGGAACGCTTTCCTAGAGATAGCATTATGACAAATTATTGGCTATATAAAATGTGATAGTTCTCTACAAACAAGACTTAATGAACCAGGAAAACAAAACACTCGCTTTACGCCCCGCTCGCTACTTAGATAGTCTCAAGTTTCGCTACGATATTATTATTTTTCTTGATTGAATTGATTGAAGCACTCGCACATCTCTACTGGTAGTGAGGTTGGTTGTTGGTTTCCATAGCAACTACAAACAAAATGTCTGTCAACAATACAAACATATAGATAGCTTTCTCTTTATTGCTTGCGGTATATGAGAAAAATTATAAATATTTCCATTTTTATCTGCTAAAATATAAGCGCCAGAACATGACATTATACATTGATACTAAGCTCAATTTTACTGACACTAATGTAGTTACAACGGTAGGGTCTTGGCATCCTTCTCTACCGCTTCTTGCCATAGGTTCTTACAACCAAGAAAAAGGTGGATTCGTTACAATATTCCAGGAAAACGTAAGTACAAATTCACTCAAGTACTTAATAATTTCAATATCGGAATGGGTGTTTTATGTTTCTACTTTTATCATACGTTTTTGTCATCAGGGATTCGCATTAGAAGGTTGTGAGTGGCCAATATTGTTATCAAATCAAGTGACGGCTCTCGCTTGGCATCCCACTCGAAGACTACTAGTTGTAGGATGGGATGGCGGTGAACTGTATATTTGGCTAGAATACTCGTGGGCTCGATTAGAAGCACCGCACAACGCTGCTCTAACTGCTGTTGAATTTAGCCTTGGAGGGGGAAGACTGCTAGCATCAGACGCCGCTGGCTCGCTTTCCGGCTGGCAGTCTGGATCAGGCGCGCCATTAACTTCATTCCATCATCAACTCAATGATGTCATCACCCACATTACTTTCTGTACCCCACAACCAAGTAGTGAGTCTTCAATCAGAGGATTAGCACGTGCTGCAGTAGCTGGTGACGAAAATGCTCTGGACGCTCTAGCAGCCTGGAGACCTCGCACCACAGCAAGAATGAGGGAAGGTACTCAACCTGATAATCATTGCTGCTACGCTGCTCAAGATAACGGTGTCATTCTGTATATTGATCACACTGGTGCTTGCACAGAAGTCCTCAATGCCACTGGTAATATCATATTCATGGGAATCATAAGCAATATTTACCTACTTGTAGCTTGGGAGTCAGGTGGAGCTCTCAGCTTGACTAGATTTATAACATCTGATGATGGGATATTGACAACGGACACCCATGTAAGAATGACAGCTCGAAACGGCCAATGCATTGTTCTCGCTGGCAATTTTTATGTAGCTGTTATTACAGGAGATAATTTAATTCGGGTATGGGACAGTGAGACTGGTGACAATGATGTGCTGCCTAATGAGAAAGAGGAGACTGTCCCAGGTGACAGTTTCTCCAGTATCAGCTATTGCAATCTAAGCGATACTCTCTGCTGTGGGACATCACAAGGAAATCTATATCTGTGGAGGAGAGATCATAAAAATCATTGGAAATTAATAAGCAGCACCTCAATTAAAGGTACCGTGAAAGAAGTCAGTTGGGGCTCAGAAGGACTGATGAATCCATTGCTGTATGTGAACTGTATTACAAGTGCATTTGTCCTTCGAGAGCAACCTGTGTGTTGGGGATACTCACCAAACGTGTGGATGGTTCAGAAGTCAGCCAATGAAATAGCTGTAGCTAACAAAACCAATTTGACGTCCAGTATAAATACCTCGATCACTGTAAGAGCTTTTGCATTTAAAGATCAGTATGTCGCGTTAGGTGATGGGAAAGAAGTACAGGTAATCCGTTTTGCTTACCCAATTTACTGAGAATGTTAATTATTTTATAAATATCCTTCCATATTCATTCATATTATTTATAAATGAGATTATTCACAAGTCATATAAAATTACAGTCTGGTTCCACTCGAATAAGGCTAAAATCCCTGTGCTAGAAGTGGTCTACTACAGTAGTCTTAAGGTGGATTCTGTCCGGCGACGTTTATGTCGCAGCTTCGTTGAGCTCGTTGAGCCATTGTCACTTCAAACTATTTATTAGACACATTACATAGTCTGGTAATTCAGCTACATTTTGAATAACATAACATTCGAATTCTTCTAAAGAATTGTCCCATATTTCATTTATACTTATTATACTCATTAGTTTGCTAAGTTATGTTGATTTTTTTAATTAACAGCTTTCTTTATATTTCAGATTTGGATGTGCAACAAAGACAATGATATTAAATTTTCCCTCATACGCACATTTCCATGGAAAACCGATGTTCTCATAATATACAATGATGTTCTTGTGGGTGTAGTTACCCCCCACATCGAATGCTACTCCATATCTGGCAACAGCTTAGGAATCCTGCCCAGCACAGAGGGGGAAGGTGAACCTATTGGAGTAACAAATACCAACAAATTTATAGTCATAGCAACAATGGATGGTACCCTAAAGTTAGCTGAGATGACAAAGAAAAGCCTTCGAATGCCGTACCCTCCTAAGAATTGCTACCAAATGATTGAAGATTTCGGCGAAGTCATGAGGGCTTCAGTGAATTGTACCGGCCGCTACATATGCCTCAGCATAGCTAATGCGGGGTTAGCACCCGACCCACGACTTTACTTATGGGATGTTGCCAATGATGTGATAACAAATACGCTGCTATCTGAAAACGCGACCCCGCCTTATCAGAGTGTTCCAATAGCAATACTCTGGGACACAAATGACCCCAGAATTGTCTCCGTGCACATGCGCTCGGCAGAATTTGATCGCGTTCACTTGTTTTTCTGCCACGAAGGTAAACTCTTCGAATACAAAAATTGGTGCTCGCCGACGGACGAATATTACTTGTCAGATTTCATATTGTGCTCACTCTACGCACCTTACGTCGTAATACTGTCTCAACAGAACATAAGAAAGATGTTGATGCATGAATTCGAAGATACAAATGATTATGAACCTGCAAATTTGCGTCAAGTTTTAGATTTTCTCTATTACATGACAACAGGCCATTTGGAGAAAGCAGTTGTAGTAGGAACTAATATAACTGGAGGTCGGGGCTCAGTAATTTGGGACAGTTTAGCCAAAGAATGCGTGTCCCGTAAACGACCTGACGTGGGCGCAGTTTGCTTAGGAAAAATGGGCAACATAAAAAGTGCTTTGATGATGCGTAAAGTCATGAACGATAACGATATGGATGACACTTGTAAAGTTGCTGTCCTGGCAGTCAATCTCGGCATGATCGAAGAAGCTGAAAGACTATTTAGAGAAGCTGAAAGACCTGATTTGATCACTCGTCTCATCGCAGCTAAGGAAGGCGGATTGAATGATATTACAACAGGAACAAATGAAGGCGAAAATGTTTTGCTCGTAAAGAGTGCTCAGCACAAACTTGCTAAAGTTCTTTGGGCTAATGGCGAAACCGCGAATTCTTTGAAATTATTCGAGAATGCTGGCACGTTGGTACCTCACGTGCCACGAATGCTGATAGCTCAGGGTCAAGCTTCGATGTTGGCCCAATATGTGGCTACTTCAAACGATGTGAGCCTCATAACGTGGTGGGGTCACTACCTAGAAAGTATCGGGGATTTAGAAGGGGCTTTAGAGGCGTATACCCGGGCGAACGACTATGGAGAGCAAGCCAGGTTGTTGTGTCATATGAACAGAACAGAAGAAGCTGAGAAAGTCTGTCAGAAGAATCGTTCGGCTATGTATCAAATGGCGCGCTATTTTGAGATGCAACCTGATAAAACTGAGAGTTCAGTCAAGGTATTTTTTCTTAAATTTAGTAGTGATTTAATTAACCTTTCAGACAGCCCATAATACTACTCGCCAGAAGAACAATTTTGACCAATGTTGCCATCTGAAGGTGGTATGACCTGTAGAGTCAGCCTGGGGTGCTACCACCCTTTTACCTTTGCATTGTTGTGTTTCAGTTTGAAGGGTAAGAGAGCCAGCGTAATTACCGGCACATGAGACACTCCATCGAAGTTCTCAAGGTTAGCAGCGTCTCGAAAACCCTCAGACAACATTATAGTGAGGTGACATGTTTATTACCACCAGGTGACCCGTTAGCTCGTCTGCTCTCCCTTAAAAATTAAAAAATAAACCTTGTGATTTATTTCCAGCTATACATAAAATGCGGCGCGGTATCGTCGGCCATTCGCGTGGCGGCTGAAGCGAGCGCATGGGGCCTGGTATGGCGCGCTGGATCCACGTCGCCGACGCATGCGCTGCACGCCGCTGCGATCCTAGAGAACGCCGGTCAGAACGAGCAGGCCATTGCTCTATACCAGAAAGCAGGTAATCCCAGAATGATCAGGCCATCGCCCTATTAAAAAGCGGATATTACTAACGTGTGGATATCACAGTGTGCCAGAAGTTAGGTATTACTAAAATAATCTAATCAGACTATGGTCCTGCACCAGAAAGCAGGTGTTAACAGAACGATCTGAACATCGTAGGTATTGCCAGAATGAAAATACCAGCTTCCTGTATCAGAAAGCAAATAGTAAATCAATCGCTCTGTACCAGAAATAATTGTTATATTAAACCTTTCAGGAAGGGATTTAAATTTGCCAAAAAAAAAAACATACAACATAAAGAGAGGTACAATATAATGTGCAGAAGGCGGCCTTATCGCTTTAAGCTATATCTTCCAGGCAACCTTCAGGTGATGGAAAAATCATAAGATACATAATATACGGGTGCAAAAGACGTATGAAATAGATACTACCCTCAAATAAATAAATAAGAATAATAAAAAATAATAATAAAATGCATACCTTTGCAAGCTGCAAAGCAGTAGTAATAATATTACATAAATACTATAATATATACAGAAATATAATACTTAATATATAATCAAAAATATAATAAATAAATAAATAACACACATCATATGCTAAAATGAAACTGCATTAGAACAATTACCATATGGGGACAGAAGAATTCCAACCACCAAACGACTAAGATTCTAAGTGTCAACGAGATTCTCTGCTCTCTCCTAGTATTTCTCATCAAAGAATAAAATTACTTTACCCAAGCATGACATTTTCACAGGAAAACCCCACATGGCGCTTAAATTGGCGCTTAGCTGCGGAGATACGAACGCCATGATTGCAGCGGTGGAGACTCTAGGCGACCGGGTTGACCCCGAAGTGGCGCACACGCTCGCTTCCCACCTGCGGAAAGCGGAGCATCACTCCCACGCCGCGGCCTTGCTTGCCACTGCCGGGAAGGTCTGTGTCATTATCATTAGATTTGTAACACTTTGTGAAGCGAGGTAGAGACTGTAGGCTTCCGTGTGGAACCCGAAGTGGCGCACACACTCGCTTCCCACCTGCAGATGGCGGAGCATCATTCCCACGCCGCTTACCACTGCCGGGAAGGTCTTTGTCATTATCATGAATGGCTCCATCTATGCAACGCTTTGCGTTTTGTGTCCTATTGTAAGATTATCAGCCCGCTGAAACTATAATAGTTAGATGGGGTTTTCTCGAACTAAAGTTGTAGGGAATCCTGAGACATTACAAGATAAAATAAAATTAAAAATGGCGGCCAAAAAATAAATGGAAATGATGTGGAGATAGGAATTTTAAGATTGCCATGGCGAGGCCGAAGGCCGAGCTCCGCGTAGGTCGAATCCCGCCGCAGGTCTAACCTGCTGAATGTTTTTAGCCATGTCAGATGAAAATTGGATCTGTGGTTCTAAAATCTCGGAGTATCTTGGGATGTTGGAGTATAATGGGATCTCTGGAACGGTAACAGTTAGTTGGTTCGAGTTTAAATAGCTGAATATTATGACCATGGTGACCCTCCCACATCTGGAATCTTGAGGACCTGATGATGACCAGGAAAAAGTAAGGGGATCTCCAGAACGCTACGTCGGGGGTTACTTAAATTTTTAATTCAGAGTTATATAAACAGACTCCCTACAATGTTACAGTACGAAGAAGCCCTGGACATAGTGGAGCAGTCATCAGCGCCGTTATCAGAGGAGCTGAGCGAGCGTCTGGCCGCACCTGCGGGCACGAGCGGCCGCGATGCGTTGCTCCGGCGGCTGGCGGACGTTTTGGGAGCACGAGGACTTTACCATCAAGCTGCTAAGCGCCTTGCACACGCTGGAGATAAGGTATGTAGGACACAGGTATTGTACAGGTGCGTCTGAGCGGCTGCAAGTTTGGGGTTAAAGCAAAGAGGTTTGTTTGTTTGTAGTCTCTTTATTATACTAATATAAAATAGACAGAAAATAAAAACATTACAATATGTACAAAGGCGGGCTTATCCCATAGGGATCTCTTCCAGCCAACCTTTTAGGTCATTAGTACATAAAACTACACACTATATCTATAAAATTATTTATTGTAGATTCTACTTTATCGGCTTGCGCTTTGTGTTCAATTTTGCATGGAGTTCAGTCCCTAATATAGATACTCTACAAACGTTTTGCGTCATGCATCGTACGTGACTTTGGTTGAACCTCAGTTCCGCTAACATGACATCAGAAGTGGGATCGATCTAGAGTAGAGACGTTCGCGGCGTGGTCTCGGTCATTATCGTGAATGAAGACTCTATTTATTTACATCGGCACTTGTCGTACTCTTTTGGATCATGGATCCCATTTTGCAGCACATGATAAGGTGCAATCTACAATAATGTTTTTACTTAAATATCGATATCCGTTACCGATATTTGACCTATATAAATCATTGTAGATTCTACCTTAATAGCATGCGTTTTGTGTTAAATTATGCATGTGCTTCAAAATAAATTCAGGTAACCGCTTTCGGTCTGTGGCGACGCACGACGCGCGCCACTACGTTTAGTACCTACTCACATCGGTGTAAAACGCGCTATCGACATTTTCCTGGGACTTCGTATATATATGAGTTCCAAAACATTCATAGTTGGACCAGGACATCTGGTCACCAGTGCGTCCTACCAGTAATGACCTACGGAGCCGAAACGTGGACACTGACGGTGCGACTGGTTCACAAATTGAAAGTCGCTCAGCGTGCTATGGAAAGAGCTATGCTCGGAGTATCTCTGCTGGATCGAATCCGAAATGAGGAGATCCGGCATAGAACAAAAGTTATCGACATAGCTCATAAGATTAGCAAGCTGAAGTGGCAGTGGGCCGGTCACGCCTGTCGCAGAACCGACAACCGCTGGGGTAGACGAGTTCTGGAGTGGAGACCGCGTTTGGGCAAACGTAGTGTGGGACGCCCCCCTGCTAGATGGAGCGACGATCTGCGCAAGGTGGCTGGCAGCGACTGGATGAGAAGAGCCGAAGATAGGGCTCAATGGCGCGCCCTGGGAGAGGCCTATGTCCAGCAGTGGACTAGAATAGGCTGCTGATGATGATGATGATCTGGTCACCAGGCACAACACCCCGCTTGGTGGAAGATCTTCCCTTTTCCCTTTCATATAACTGACATTACGTCATCCATGTGCTTACATAGCGCGTTCCTACAGATCCTTCCTTGTTGCTCTTACACTTTTCGATCTTTTTACCTTTTATTTAAACTGAGCTGGCTAAAAACTTTCTTTGGCGATAGTATCGCACCAAGCCACCAGTGGATTGCATATTACCTAGTTTATATTGTTTAATAAACATGGAATCACTTGATTAATAAAACAAAATTGTTTTCACGTTTTGCTGTGTAAATAAACTACAAACTGAAAAATAAATAGTGATACAAGACTGCGGAAACTCCATTCGCTGAATCGACACTGAGTTCTAACATTTATTTATCAAAGGCATGCCTTTCTGAAAACCATCTTTTCCACGTTCACTGATACAGTGATATCATAGGACCAAGTTCAATTATTCAAGCAACTGTTTGCAAGGAGCCTGAAGTTTCGTAATTTACTTCATAAATCCCTTTACAATATACAATGCTGAAGAAATTCATGTGAGTACACCTTAGGTACATAAGAGCGTCGATTGCCTAGTGGCTAGGACACCGGACTTCCATGCGGAAGTTCCGGGTTCAAAACCGTGCAATTCCATGTACCAATGAGTTTTTCGTATTTTTCGAAGACTTACGTACATTTACCGACTGCTCTAACAGTGAAGGAAAACAGCGTGAGGAAACCTACACACTGAGATGACCAGTGTGTAAAATGGGGTTGGCACAAAAGATCCTCAAGGGTCAAAGTGCCGCTGGCTTATTCCCGGCCCCCTATCATAAAGATAAGATAGGTACATACTACAAATTGATGAATGAAAATATTGAATGACTGACACAAACATCCTTAAAATACCTCGCTTGTGATGGTGTCTATTTAAAAACTCCGGCGCATCCTATAAATCTACGTAACGTTTAATTGCTCCCTGATCTTCTAAAAATATGTTTCGATTCCAGGTTTGTAATTCTCATCCATTTCCACTCTGGCAACTCAAATCAAATAAAGTACAGATGGTTGGAATTTGATGACAGATTCGACTGCATTGTCGGCATCGCAGTTGATGGCAACCCCATCAGCACCGGCACATTGATCCTATTAGACGCAGTTCTCACTTCCGCAAATCCATTAAAAGATCTCTTATCTGAAAACCAATACAGCAGAATATCTATATATGTAATCAACGGTGAACACAATCATACGAGTATACAGACAACTAAATGTATTACACCGCCATTTATGGGTAAGAGGGGATGGGTTAAACATGGCTTTGACGGTAGAAACTCTCCGATACACGACTTACTCGTTGTGCAAGTGCATAATTTCATTGCGCACAAAAGACATCTGCCCTCGGAGCGATATCCTTTCCCCGTGCCCCTCGCGTCGCCCCCTACCGCTGCCCGTACCACCGGATGGTATTTCGCGGGTTTCGGATACATAGATCAAAAGCACGTCGAGGATAACTACGAATTAGAAATGGAACATTACAACGAAGTCGTTTTAGTCAACTGCGACGAATGGATACCACGTGAATGGGGTCGATTCATATGCATTCTAAACGTAGACGATTACCCCTGTGTCGCTTCTGGGTCTCCATTATTCTACGAAGGCATGCTGTTTGGTATAGGTAGTTTCGCTTTGAAGAAGGGAGATGAATCAATATTAGTATTCACCGATACTAGACAATACCTAATGGAATATACGAAGCGATATCTATCCAAGGTGATGCCCCAAATGTTAAGTGGAGCTAAAAATTATTGGGCCATCGGAGCATGTACTTTTGATCGAAGTTCCGCTGCTTACAGTACCAATTATGTTTTGTTGCGAGATTTTGATCCTATTACACCATTTTAAGAGTGCATATTATGTATTATGTTCTTGTATGTTTAATATTTTCTTATATAACGTTTTCCATAAAGTTTAAGCCCGAAGTTTGCCTGGAAGAGATCGCTCTTAGCGATAAGGCCGCCTAAATTGTACTTCACTATTTCCTTTTTTATCCATGTATTGTTCTTTACTTTACAATACAAATATACTTTATTGCACACCCGGGACAAAAACAAAACATACAACATAAAGAGAGGTACAATACAATGTGCAGAAGGCGGCTTTAAGCTATATCTTCCAGGCAATCTTCAGGTGATGGAAAAATAATATGATATATAATATACATATAAATATAAAACAATAATCCCACCAAAACATTTCATGTAAAAGAAGCCAAGTCTCGTGTTTCTTTACTCGGAAAAAGTAATGAGATGCCAGGACAGCGATTCTCGTATTGGAATGTCGAATTCGACATTAGTCCTATCTCATTCGCTCACATTACATGTGAGTGTGACAAGACGTTCGTAGCGTTCGACTTTTGTATGTCGAACTTTGCGAGAATTGGAATATTCATTTACAAATATCACGAACAAACTATGGAAAGAAAAATATAAGGTATGAGGGTGCTCAGCCGTATAACAAATTGCCAAATAGTATCAAAGAAGCAAATTCCTTCCTTTCAAAAGTAAATTAAAGCATCACCTGTTGAGCCATATAGAATTTAAATAATTGATAGCAATTGCAATATCTATCGGTTAAAGCAATCAAACCAAATGGCAACTACAAGTCGATACTTAATCGAATCCTAATGGCGATTTTTGTTTACGTGTCACGGAATTGTCTGATCCGGTGATGGTGTCACTGTTGGTAGCTGTCAGAGAATAGAGTTAACATTAATAACGATAGTTCCAGTTTAAGCCACCGGAACTAGTGATAATAAAAACAGTCTATTTTTAGTCTACCGACACCGCAGAGTAGATGACCTACTGTATAACTGACGTCTTCTTCTAAAGGCATATTCCTCATTGCTGAGGGTCGTGATCATTCTAAGGAATTAATCATATAGAACGACTGTCTTGGCAGATTCATGGGGTGGTTTGCCATTGCCTTCCCCATTTCACACACTGGTTATCTCAGTGTGCAGGTTTCCATCACGATGTTTTCCTTCACCGTCAGAGCAGTCCATAAATGCACGTAAGTCGTTCGTAAAAACCGAAAAACTCATTGGTACATGACATTGCATGGTTTCGAACTCGGACCTCCCGCATGGGAGTCCGACGTCCTAGCCACGATGCCATCGACGCTCAACTCGCTTAGTGGATAAAACATCTACATAAATCGATCTTTCCCATACTCGAATCTTTTAAAGATATGACCATCCACACCATGGTTTATAAAAATTAACTCAATGACGGGCGAAAAAATTAAGTATTAGACAGTTAGGCGAAAGTGAACTTTTTGGGAAAGTAGAATTTTGGAAAAAGTGGTATTTTAGGAAAAGTAGTATTCCAATCTTAATTCTTAAATTTAATTAGACAATGTACATAATTGGCTAAAAGAATTTTTAGCAGATTTAATGGGGTGTTTTGCTATTTCACACACTGGTTATCTCAGTGTGCAGGTTAACTCACGATGTTTTCCTTCACACAAGCGTTTACTAACAACCACTTATTTGCAGTTCGGAAAATTGATTTTATATGGAAACTTTAGGTTATAAAATTTCTTTCATAATTTGCGAATCAACTACTTTTGAGATTTTTTAATTTTTCCTTTTTTATGTACTAAACACTATCCCAATACCGAATTTCAAGTTTCTAGGTCAGCTGTAAGTACCTCAGATTTTTGATGATCGGTCAGTGAGTCAGTGAGTGTCAAAATAACGAAACTTTCTAATTTTTTTTAATCAAATTAAAAAAATATTACCACTTTCTGGAAATGACCAGAACAAAGATAGAAGGGGATAAAAGTGCTCTGATATGCTTCTTTGGCTCGACTTGGCGGGGGCACTACTGTGCCCCCAGATAAACTGTCCATGTAAAAGTTTATTAATTTAATTTTGTGAATAAACTTTCTTAGATAAAACAAAACCGATCGAGGGCGATTTTAGTAAGAATCCATGTTACCCAAACCACCGTTACCTAGGGCATAAACTAGTCTTATAAAACACTCTAAATGACGATTTTCATGGTGTTTGGCTCAGAAGTGTCCTAGGAAATTTGATAACCTGTCACACTGTCGTTTAGTGCCAAAATCATTTTCTGAATTCACACTATTAAATATTATTTTATAATTATTTATTTAAAAAAATACTTAATAGTCAAATAATTATCAATCATAAACAATATATTAATATATACCTTTAAATATCTAGGTTTCGTCAATAAAAAATAAAAAAAGACTTATGAAAAGCCTTAGTCAAAAATTCCGCCCCGTGTCGACCTTGGCGCAAAGGTCCCCATGACGCTCGCGGCATTGCCACGCTGAATCGCCTATTAAATTAGTTATATTTATGAAATTCGGCATACTGCATAGGGCTAGAATATTATGTGGAAAAACGTTTGTATCTGCAATATACACTTAGCTACTGGTTAAAAGTGGAAACGGTTCGTGTAAATTGGGGATGTTACGGAGGTGGTTTTACCGGAACTGGAGTCGAAACTGAAGGTTTTAAATTTGATTTATCGGAGTCGGAACCGGAGGCGAAGGTAGAAGAGAGATATTCAGAAGTTCAAATTTTAAACCGTTTTTAAATTTTTATAGCTGACCTAGCTAATATTTTTTATGATGCGTTTGCGGCAATAAAACATGTTCCTTTATGTAGTCCTACACTATTTAATAAAATATCGATCTTCGGTATAACCTCCGATTCAAAATTATCGGAGCCAAAGTCGGAGTCGGAGGTGTAAAATGGAAGTTCCGACCTTTCGGAGTCGGAGTCGAAGCTCCGTAACATCCCTAGTGTAAATAGTGCGGCGGTGTTATGAAACTTGGCCTGCGCACTACCATGCTCTTAGATACTATGTACCTACCTGTTGATTGTTTTGTTATAAAACAATCTATTCAGTTATTACTGATAGTTGTTTATTGCAAACAAATTTGTTTACACATCTCACTAGATGCATAAACATGCATATTGGAATATAAAATGTGCTTCAATATTGTGAAAACTTCATTCGGTAAATCGACACAGAGCTATAAACGATGATTATTTACCTGATAAATATACTAGTTGCTTTAATAAATACCTAATTTATGGAGATTTCATAACTAAACACTTTCTTTCGTCAGTCGGGTAACGAGTAGGTACTCGAAGTACTTTAGTATCCGATAGACGAGAACGTAACTAGTTTTTTTTTTCTGGAATAACTTCTATTGCTTCTATGGACAAATCTGACAATTTCACCAATTTAGGTGATTTGATTATAATATAATCAATCACCCATTCAATAGAGGAGCTCGTAGCCTAGTTGCAAGCACGGTCTGAAAGTGATCGTGCAGGTTAAGCGACGTTGGAGCGGTCGGTACCTGGATGGGTGACCGCTAGTGGCATATTTCATCTGAGCTGCTCCGTGCCTCGGAAAGCACGTTAAGCCATGTCAGAGGCTTACGGGCGGCCTGAATAACTCTGACAAATAGGTTGGCCACTAACCATACGATAAGCAAGCAAGCACCCATTCAATATCAAAAGACTGTTGGCAACATGGCATTTCGTGAATATTATACAATGCAGAAAAAGATTTTGTGAGTATGATGCTGGTTTTTGCTTTTTGTGAGTATGATGCTGGTTTTTGCTTTTTGTGAGTATGATGCTGGTTTTTGCTTTTTGAGTTAAAATTATTCAAACAGCAGCAACCACTCTTCACCTCCTATACAATTCATTTCATGATAAGACTTAAATAATATACTGTTTCACAGGTTTTTACTGTATTTTATTAATTACGACCGGTTTCGTTTACACATCTTCAGGTTTATAATATATTTTTAACAACATGTAGGTAGATAAATTATTAATACAGCTTACATGTACTACAAGTTTCACCAAGTACCAACAACCGCAAGTATTATATTAACAATTTATTTCGTTCCACCTTGTAACACATTCCGGCGGATCTGGTGTAAAGATAACGAACCGTCCAACGTAGCACAAACTTTACATTGACTTGTCTTGATAACCAGGACCTATGAGCATAATTTAATATTTTTTTTATTCAATTCATTCTTAGGGTAAGGATAAGTTCTGGAGTCAAGTCCTAGATAGGGGTTATGAAGATCATTGTTCGTATTCTCACGTGATGATCAGGGTAAATAACAGATGAAACAGATAATTACGCCCGTCTAATATCTCAGCATACCATACCTAATGGACCTCTTCAAATTCGTTCTAATTAACTAGGTCAATAGGTTTCGCGTTTCAATTTCGAGTTTAACTTTTCAGTATTCTACTAATAATAATGAATTACTTTTTTTTCAATCTCTTTTTAGAGGCTTTGGTACACGACAAGGTTATCTTATCTTATGACAGGGGGCCAGGGATATCCCCAGCGGCACTTCGACCCTCAGGGATCTTTTGTGCTCACCCCTTACCTTAGTCTCCTTCCTGTTCCTTAAAGATGCTTTGCATCAAGGACGCTATACAGCTTACAGGTAGGAGCCTATAGTCCTCTGGTTTCGGGTAGGCTACCCCCAGAAGACCCATACGCCTTCTAGCCAACGAGTCACATTCGCACAGCAAGTGTTCCATTGACTCAACGGTGTCACCACAGGCTCTGCAGGTGGGATCGTCTGCCAGTCTCATCCTGTGTAGGAGGCACCTAGTGCCAAAATGGCCTGTGAACGCCCCTACAATGAGACGGGTGAGACTCCTGCTATGGACACGACAAGGTGACCATGTCAGCCTCGTTAGGGTCACTAAGAAAAGGGAAGAGAAGCTCAAGTATTATTAGAGTCAGCCCTCACTTTGAAAGCCAACTTAAGCATACAACAAACAGTAAGTGTTTCATATTATCAGATAAGGGCTGACTCAAAATAATATTGAGCCTCCCATTTTGGAGCCTATTGAGGGCAAATTTCTTCCTCTCAACTTTCACCAGGTCACACTCCATTAGGAGGTGAGTGAAATTACTTTAATATAATAAATTAATGAACTACTTATATTAGTCTGACTGTATTTCAATTTCAGGTTGCTAATTCTCATTCATTTTCATTCTGGCAACTGCAAATCTGGTGAAATAAAATACAGATGGTTGGAATTCGATGACAGATTCGACTGCATTGTCGGCATCGCAGTCGATGGCAACCCCGTCAGCACCGGAATTTGGATCGATGATAACTCAGTTCTCACTTCCGCCAATCCTTTAAAAGGTCTCGATGGCAAAGGACAACGCCACAGAATCACTTTGCATTCAATCAATGGTATTTTCAACCATACCACAGTATACTCACCTACATGTATAGCATCACCCATTTTAATAGATAGAGATAAAACAAATTGGATTCGACACGGTTTTGATGGTAGAAACTCTCCGTTACATGATTTATTTGTTTTAACCACTGGTACAGAGATACTTATAAAAGAAAGGCATTTATCACCTGCGCGATTTCCTTTCATGGCACCATTAACCAGCTTAAATAAAACACTCACTCTGCTTACCCGTGGATGGTATTTCGCGGGTTTCGGGTATATCGATAAAAAGCACGTCGAGGATAATTACGAATTGGAAATGGAGTATTACCACGATGCTGTATTAGTCGACTGCGACGAATGGATACCTCGCCAATGGGGAATATTCATATGCATTCTAAATGTAGATAATTACCCTTGTGTCGCGTCAGGATCTCCGTTATTCTACAAAGGCAGGGTATGTGGTATTGGTAGTTTTTGTGTGAAGAAAGGACAGGAATCCATACTAGTGTTCTCTGATATGAGATATTACCATTTTGTACAATTAGAGAAATATTATTGGATTGGTCAATGTTATCTTAATAAAACTACTGGTGAAGACGATTATAACTTTTATGGAATTGAATATTTTCGCCCTATTACACCGTTTTGAGCACACCTTGTTTATTCTAGAGAGATTATTGTATGATTTAACTTACGTGAGTAGGTATAATTGATGATTGTGATAGAAGTTCGAAGTTATGTTTCTTCAAATTTTGGCTTCCGTTGCAATTCTGCAATATTCATCTGCTTTTACGATTTAGTCAATAACACGTAAATACAGACTGAGTTACAGGTGGTTAAAAATGGAAACAGTTCATGTAGCAGTAGGGTTTGGAAACTGGGGCACACACTCCCGTGCGCTTAGATACTCTGTACCTATTGATTGTTTTGTTATAAACTAAAATTCAGTACTGGTTGTTTATAGTAAACAAAATTGTTTACACATCTCGCTAGATGCAAATAAACTGCATATTACAATATAAATGTGTTTCAATTTTGTGATAATTGATGATAATTTACCTGAGAAATATACTAGGTGCTGTATCATCTAATTTACCTGAGAAATATACTAGGTGCTGTATCATCTAATTTACCTGAGAAATATACTAGGTGCTGTATCATCTAATTTACCTGAGAAATATACTAGGTGCTGTATCATCTAATTTACCTGAGAAATATACTAGGTGCTGTATCATCTAATTTACCTGAGAAATATACTAGGTGCTGTATCATCTAATTTACCTGAGAAATATACTAGGTGATGTATCATCTAATTTACCTGAGAAATATACTAGGTGCTGTATCATCTAATTTACCTGAGAAATATACTAGGTGCTGTATCATCTAATTTACCTGAGAAATATACTAGGTGCTGTATCATCTCATTTACCTGAGAAATATACTAGGTGCTGTATCATCTAATTTACCTGAGAAATATACTAGGTGCTGTATCATCTAATTTACCTGAGAAATATACTAGGTGCTGTATCATCTAATTTACCTGAGAAATATACTAGGTGCTGTATCATCTAATTTACCTGAGAAATATACTAGGTGCTGTATCTAATTTATAGAGATTTTATAACAGAAGGCCTTTTTTCGGAGAATAACCCCAGCGGCACTTCAACCCTTGAGGATCTTATGTGCCTGCCACATTTTACACACTGGTCATCTCTGTGTGCAGGTTTCCTCACGATGTTTTCATTCACCGTTAGAGCAGTCGGTAAATGTACGAAATCTTCGAAAAACATGGGATGTCCTCCCGCATGGGAGTCCGGTGCTACTGTTCCTAGCTACCTTTATAAGCATGATATGTCGAAGAGGAAACAATTTCAAAATATTCTTTTTTCCCCCAAAATTTGCAGTGGGTTGTTCCCGAGGCCCGGCTCCCAAACTCCCTATATTCGACATGGTGGGGAAATGTTATTCTTCATGTTCTACGAAATGGAGTGCCTCCAGCAACCATACTGAAGACACAGGGTCTTACTTGTATTTTAACAAGGATTAGTATCCTAAGACCGGCTCTGTATAATTGATTTTGTTTATGGTTAGATTTTTTTTAAAATTAATTAATTTAAACAGCTGCTGGGCTTGGGCACGCTCAATACGCCAGTTTGGAGTCAGCGTACGACTTTATGCCGATCGCCGTCGAGACGGCGGACACGTGGGGCTCCCATGCAAGGGATTTCATCTGCGACTTGGGGAGACTCCTGAGGGAGAAGGGTCCGACCCCCGGTCCGGACACTTCCTGATGTGTTGGGCGAATTGTGATAGAGATCGCAATTCAGTGGTCAATGCGGCAAGCATTATGGGGACTTTTGGGAGGGACACGGTATCTTTCGAAGATTTCCCCCCGTTAACAAAGAAGAAAGGTAAAGTAAAAGTAAAATAAACTTTATTGCACAAATAAAAAACAACAAACAAAAGATAGAAAAGAAAATAGTGAAGTACAATTTAGGCGGCCTTATCGCTAAGAACGATCTCTTCCAGGCCACCCTCCGGCATAGGAAATGATTTCGAGAAAGAGGTAGTAGGTGAGCAATGAATGTGGAAAACGTTATATAAGATATATTTTTTTTACAAATTTGTTGGCATTTAACACGTTCGCGCGCGGTAACGGCTATTGGCGTAAATTGAGTTAAAAAAATTACAGTACGGTCATCGCCGGCAAATCTTTACACCTTTCTTAAAAACACTACGGTTATAGGTGACGATTTTCTATGAACTTGGTACGTAGGCCCCTCCCACTGCCATTCTGCAAAGAGTGCATTTTGTTTCTACTGGCAAAACTGCGGGATCTATAGGTGTTCCTTTTTGGACATGACTCACACATACACAGTTACTTACACATTGACAGTACGGACATGACAGCTATTCTATGTATCGTATTACGGCACCAGCAGTTAGTGATGGTATGCAATAACTTACTTTATTTTATGCAGTACGGCAGTGAAGATTGGTACTGCCAAAATGAGAAAAAGTACCGCGCGCGAACGTGTTAATAGACCGTATACAATCGTGTTGTATATACCTTATTTCATAAATATTTTACATGTATGAGTGAAATAATGTGAATTTGTTATTTGTTTTTTGGAGACCAAAAAAAATACTCTCACACGAGCACATAGCCAACTTAAATACTTGTCGGCACACACCGCCCTAATCCTACTTCGCAGCTGTTTGTCGTTGCCAAAGCTCACCTATACCATCCGAACAGCGCCAACATGGTTGTTTCCACAAGAAGTCTCAATACTTGATGAGACGGTGAAGAACACGCTGGAGACCGTCCTCAATGTGAGACTGGACGACTGCCAATGGCGTCAGGCTGCCTTACCAGTTCGCTACGGGGGTTTGGGGGTGAGGCGTCTGCGGGACACTGGGTTGTCGGCATTCCTAGCCTCGTCTCATGGAGTGTCGAAGCTTGTTGCTGAAATTTTCTCTTTTCAAGGTGACAGCTTCGACATTCCTTTTCGGGACGAGGCTTTGGCGGTGTGGTCGACCTTGTGCCCTGCAATAGCACCACCGGAGCAACGGAATATGCAGAGAGGCTGGGATGATGTTTTCTCAAGGGGCGCCCTCGAGGAAATGGTGTGTGCGGCATCCGGCGTGGATCGAGCTCGAATCATGGCCGTTTCTGGACCTGAAGCGGGCGCGTGGCTGCAGGCGTTACCGTCACCCCATCTCGGCACCCACCTAGATAACGACACATTAAGGGTGGCTGTCGGGCTCAGACTCGGGTGCAACATTTGCGAGCCACATCAATGCAACTGCGGAGCCACAGTGGACGCCAGGGGCTACCACGGGCTCAGTTGTGCCAAGTGTGCGGGCCGGTTCCCGCGCCACCACGCACTTAACGAGATCGTGCGGCGTGCCCTGGTTTCGGCCAATGTTCCCTGCGTGCTGGAGCCTCCTGGATTGAGCCGTACTGATGGCAAGAGACCTGACGGTTTAACGTTGGTGCCTTGGGAGAAAGGTAGATCCCTGCTGTGGGACGCCACGTGCGTAAGCACGTTCGCGGCTTCCCATCTAGGCCGCACCGTCCGGACAGCAGGGTCGGCTGCCGAGTGGGCGGCCAAACTGAAACATTTCAAGTACGCTGGGCTCGAAACGTCTTACATTTTCGTTCCACTCGCTGTGGAGACCACGGGCGTATGGTGCACGGAGGCCAAGGTTTTTGTCCGAGGTTTGGGCCGACGACTGAGAGAGCGCTCAGGTGACCCCCGCGCCGAGTCGTACCTGGTGCAGCGCATCTCGCTGGCTATTCAGCGTGGAAACGCTGCCAGCGTGATGGGCACCTTCCCGCCGGGTGCGACTCGGGGCTGTTTATTAGATTAAGGAGTTTGACTCATATAATATGTTTATATTATATTCTAAGATTATATTTTAAGGTTACGATATAATACGTCTGCATAAAATCTTCATTTGTTATAACTAGACATAGAAGTTGTCGGGGCACGATCTGACATTTGCTAGGGAATGAATGCTGTTTTTTATCGACTTATCTAGATATCGATATATCACTGCTATTTATTGGGTAGGTACATATCACAATGTCCAAAATCAAAATGTCTTAGCCCAAAATATTCGTATTTAAAATAATAAGAAATGCCGACTATTCATAATTCCATAAATATTTAAAACCAAAAAGTTCATGTGGTATATTTGCTGGAGGCATTTTGTTGACAATACAAATGAAACAAATTACTGACGTCAATTGCCTATTTGTGTGAAAGAATAAAATATTCCGTATTCAAATTATAAAGAAGTATTTCAAAAAGAGATTTACTGTAATACTTTAAAAAGCAGGATTTGCTTGGAATGCCATGTACGAGTAAAAACACGTGATGCTTGAGGTATTGGTTTATGCCCGAATGACTCTTGAACTTGAACTACTGACTGTTATTATGAGTCACGTTGTTGCAATATGGAACATTGTAATTATCGATAAGTATGCATTTATCGATAATGCTATCACTAGAAATATGACAATTTTGCCCCGACAACTTCTATGTCTAGTTATAACTTTCAAAATCAATAAAAAATATATAATATATTAATATTATTTTGGAAAAGAAAATGTATGATTAAAAATATAAATTGTTTAATTGAATGGCTTTTTTATTCCAACCTTTTTTTTCTTTTAAGTCTTCTCGAAGTTGATCAAGTACATTATTATAGTAGGTATACAGCATTATTAAACGAATCGTAGTGGCTGTTCTCTTTTAAATTACCATAGTAATGACTCTAGTTTTCTTTCGGAATCCCTTTGGCGAATCCATGTTTCGTCACAGGTTACTATTTTTGCGATAGTATCTTTTTCTGTGCCTTTCATCATAATAATATCCAAAAATTCCTTACAACTTTCGACGCGTCAGCACTGTCTATCGAACGACGTCAACATTATAGGCACCCAAAGAGCGCTTAATTTGGACATTCAGGGGTGTGTTTATTTACTACTAAACCCGCTTTTTTATATATATATTTATACAGTATAATATACGTAGCGTCTTAATTATAAACCGCCAAACTGCTTAGCAGTTTATCGGCGGACATGTTGTTCCCTTATTTTATTATAAATAATCATTATATTTTTATATTTACTGAGTTACATACTTAATAGATGGTCACATAACCTACATCACAAATAAAAACACCTTATTATCTACCGTCAAACTACAAACAACAAAGTAACACGTCTCGTAAAAAAATCCCCAATATTAACAAACCTAATATATAATTACCTACTATTAACTAAAACGCACCGACCTCTGCATAGAAATAAAAACCGTTCAGGTGCACTGCATACCTAAGTATGATAGGTATAATATTCTGCATCCCACCTGACCTCCCATTTGACCTCGATCTCTCCTGATGTCATCAATAATATAGTGACCTCGTTCCACCAACATCTCTCGCGATCTCCCACTGCATAAATCTCCGATCTGCAAGTATTAGTTGAACATAAACACGTAGCAAACACACGTACACGTAGTTGCAAAAATCAACCAAAACCATGTACGCTTAGGGCCAAAAATTTACAATGAAATTCCCCATAAAATAAAAAAATCAGATAGTGTAATTTACTTTTGAAAATAAATTAGAAATGTGGTTGCTAGGATGTGCATTTTTCAATTTAAACGAATTTTATAATATTTGACATATTAACACATTGTACAATAATATTTATACTAAGAACATACATGACATAAACCTTACCCACAATAAAAGTAGTCTAAACTCTCCTTAATCAAAGGTTGGCTCCAGCCAACTCTTTGGTAGAGATCCCTATGGGATAAGCCCGCCTTTGTACATATTTTAATGTTTTTTTTTCTGTGTTTTTTTTGTGTGTGTGTACAATAAAGAGACTGCAAACAAACATGTAAATTAATTTTATGAATTTGGAGGCGGCGTACGACTTCGTGTCGATTGCCGTCGAAACTGCGGGCACCTGGGACTCAGACGCGGGAGACTTCATTCGGGAGCTGGGGAGGCGGTTGAGGGAGAGGGGGTGTGACCCCCGATCGGGATACTTCCTGGCCCAGCACCTTTCTCTCGCTATTCAGCGAGGAAATGCAGCATGCATAATGGGAACATTTGGGCGGGGTGCGCTAAAAGGCGGCCTTTTTGACTAAGCTTCTCACGTAGTGATAAAGTTTTAGATTTAAAATAATAATAATTGACATGTATAATAAAAAAATGTTGTATTATGAATTTTGATAAGTTTCTTGATAAAAATTATTTAGTTATGGATCTCTCTGAAAATAGTCAATAAAGGTAATATTTTATGAATAAATTATTATTGTCAGAAATCCCAGAAGTCCAATTCGAGCCCCTTCGAGATGTGGAGGTAGCTTAAACACACTCGGTATTCCTCCAGGCAGGTGCGATGCGGTGGCTGATGCGGTCCGGCGACGCTGACCGCATCGCCACGTTCGCGGCTGCGACGCGTGACCGCACCGCGCAGTTGATGGCGGCAGACTACCTGCGCCGGCGCAGCGATTGGCGCTCCCGGCCGGACCTCACGCGGCACATTCTGCACTTCTATACGAGAGCCAAGGCGCACGGGAAACTTGCGGCTTTCTACGCCGAGTGCGCCAAGATGGAAGTCGATGAGTATGACGTAAGTTGGTGACAGAAAAGAAGAGCAGAAGCACGGAGTATTCCCAGCCACCTCATCTGCCCCCACTTCCTTTTTTACAGAAGCTATGTCATGTCTTGTTAGTATCTGATGGGTACTTTGTACATTTGTTCTAGAATCGTGTGTTTCCAACAGGTCCTATACTTCCACACATCAAGTACCTGTACGGCTTGGTATAGAATAAAGTAGAAATTTTACTTTTCCTGTATAGATATTGAGATATTGCTAGCAATGGTCTAAAAGACAAGCTTCTATATTATGCTAAACCGGAAGGCATTAGGTACTTATACCCTGACCAGGAAAATAAAAACCCTATCAGGAGGGCGCCATTGGTAGTTTTATAGTCTGTAATGGAGTTCGCTATAAAAATTAGTTCCATTTAATTCCACAACGGTGCGAGGGTTTTTTCTTTTCTGGGGTCCAATTCGCCTAAGTTACAACGTTTGTAGTTCTATTTTTATCCAATTTCAATTTAGTTTCCGTTCCAATTCTATTTGGACACCAAATCGCATTCTGCTGACGCATAACTCTACCACTGCCACCTTTCGATTTACTATCGATCGGGCAAAAGTACATTGGAAGGACCATATGTTCGATCCGCGATCGTTATATTGGACAGTTGAAGCGTTTTGTTACCGTTCAACTGCGATTCAGTATAAACTAAACGTTTTATTGCAATGCACAAATACGTTACTGTTCGATCGATCGTTGACTCGATCGGAACTTAACTGAGATTGGGTCGTTAGTGGATAGTGGCATACGAAACACGTCATAACGATGCAGTTTAGATTCTATTTAGTTACGTTGTATTTAGTGGAATCGATCTCCTGGTTAGGTTAATATTAAATTATTGGCGCTCAAACTTACAGAGTTTGCTTCATTGCGCTTCAAACTATCCTTTTGTCTTACAGAATTACGACAAGGCGTTAGAAGCCCTGAAGGAAGCAACTAGATGTCTTGCAAAATCATCAGATCCTGAAACAGGTAGTTACCTATATACAATATTGGAGTCTAGGTATTTTATTGAAAGTAGTAGCGCGTCTTGTCCAGTGGACTAGAATATGATCATCATCATCAGCCTATTAATGTCCCCACTGTTGGAGCGCAGGCCTCCCCTTGCACAAGGGGGTACTGGCTGATTGGTGGATTTCACACGCCTTCGGAAACTTTTCATTTCCTCAGACATACAGGTTGTTTTCCTTCACCGTTAGAGCAGTCGGTAAATGTACGTAAGTCTTCAAAAAAACCCGAAAAACTCTTTGGTACATGGCGTTGCATGGTTTTGAACCCGGACCTCCCACATGGGAGTCCGCCGTATTAGCCACTAGACCACCGACGCTCTATATAAAGAGAATATGATGCATCTGAGAATTTTACTTGGTTTTAAACTGCTTTCAGGAGCTCAAACGATGGCGCTTCAAGAGCAAAGCACGCTTGTAAAGAGATTCTTAGACGTCAAGAGGACGTTGGAAGCTGGTGAAATTAACGCAGGTAAATGTACAGTCACTAATATCAAAAAATCATAACAAACACTTATTGCGATAAGGTTCCATAGATAGAGTACAGCTTTATGTGTCTTCCATGTGACTTAAGGCATGTTTTTTACTCTCCATGTTATAAAACCCCATTGCTTGCTTGCTTGTCGTATGGTTAGTGGCCAACCTATTTGTCAGAGTTGTTCAGGCCGCCCGTAGGCATCTGACATGGCTTAACGACTGCTGTCGAACAACAGCAACCGGGACCGACTGCTTAACGTGAAGGAGCTCAGATGAAATATGTCACTAGCGGTCACCCATCCAGGTACCGACCGCGCCAACGTCGCTTAACTTGCACGATCACTTTCAGACCATGCTCGCAACTAGGCTACGAGCTCCTCTATTGAATGGGTGATTGATTATATTATAATCAAATCACCTAAATTGGTGAAATTGTCAGATTTGTCCATAGAAGCAAAATAAGTTATTCCAGAAAAAAATCTAGTTATGTTCTCGTCTATCGGATACTAAAGTACTTCGAGTACCTACTCGTTACCCGACTGACGAAAGAAAGTGTTTAGTTATGAAATCTCCATAAATTAGGTATTTATTAAAGCAACTAGTATATTTATCAGGTCAATTTATCAGGTTGCTTGGATTTGTCTAAATCCAAGCAAACTGGTTTTGGCTATTTCCCTGCTACATATACACCCTATTGGTAAAACTATTGGGAAAAAAGTAGAACTATAAAGTCTTACTATCAGTAAGTCTATTGGGAAGAAAATTCCCAGTAGTCCTACCAGTAAAACTACTAGGAATAGGCCAAAGCTTCAAACCCCAGAAGGAAACAGATTTCAATTCTATTCTAGGTGTCACAAGCGCCCAGCAGCTGTTCCGAGCGGTGAGCACTCGCTCTGGACTCATCACCGAAGAGAAAGTTCTCAAGTTACTCCTACAATTGGCACCTGGACATCCTGATGCACCAAGTACGTACGGTTATAGGTGTACAGTCGACCACAAGCTATAGTATACCATGTGTTCAAAATTTTCGATCAAAACTCAACCTTATGCCTTTTGCAATATGATACATTTCAGATTCTCAAATTTTGACGTATTGGGTAGGTTGACCTGTGGTCGACTGTACCAGTATTTAAAAATATGTTGGCATTTACTACAATAAGCATTTTTCGTTTTGGACATTCTGATCATCGTTAGACTCAGCAGATAAAATCTGCCGAAGTCTGAGCTACCTAACTGTCAATTTAATACCCGTTCTGGAACATAGGGTTCCATGTATATATAAATATATATTATATTTATATAAATATATATATATATGTATATATAAATTAGTTATATAAATAGATTAGGTAAATATTGAAATTGAAATTGAAAATATTTATTTCCAGAAGCACAATTGGTCTTCTAATACACACACACACACACACATATTACAAATTAAGATACATTAAATTAGATTAGATTAGATTAAAGCTTGGTAAAACAATTAAATTAACTTAAATGAAATTTATAATAATGTCAGTAGAACAACACAAAACATAAATTTTTCTCTATATTGTCGTCAAGTAATTGGCACATGATAACTGGCCCATTTCCGATGTAGTGGGCTAGGAACCCATTCTCTGGTCGCCGTGATGATGAGGTTGACCGAGCGCATGATCCGCTCGCGGAGCCCCGCCGTTCGCTGCCGGAGCAGCGCCTGCCAGGCGGGCCTCCATGAACATCTCGCTGGCGCTGCACCACCTGGGCAGCCGTCGTTGTACTGCACTCGCATGCTGTGCATGGTGGCCGCGGTGTAGTTGCACCACAGGTCGGCTGTGTACACACTGGTGCAGTAGTACAGGAACAGCTGTCTTTTGACCTCTGCGCTGCATCGCCCGAATCGTCTGGCGAGCATGTTGGCCCTTTGAAATGTCTCTTCTTTGTCGCTCAATGTCCATGTAAATAGTATATGTAATCCATAAGTATTATCGTTAGTTTACTGTATGTATTATTATTAGTTAAATTACCTGTTAGGTTTTCTCCCATTTCTGGGGTCAGTTTAGAGCGAAGCTCACGGGTCCAGGACCAAGTGAGCTTCACTTCCTAAAGTTGTTTCACCTGACGGTTCATCCTGTAAAAATTTTCGTACGATCCGACAAGTGTTCAGGATTGCGGCTTTCTGCATTGTGATATATGTATTTTTGGGGAGATCTATTAGTTGCAAACTGTGATGTAAATGTTTAGGTATTACGCCTGTACTAGAAAGCACCAGTGGCACAATGTATACTTTATCTAGGTTCCATATTCTGAGTACTTCTTCTTTTAATTAATATTATTATAGTATTAGTATTATATATGTTCATATGAATGTATTCAAGTAATTTTGTTTAGCTTATGTACAATTATGTTCTTGTTTTACATAATTTGTACACGTACGTATGTCTACTTATCATTATAAATATCTCTATGTTAAAGGTCTAGCTGGAAGAAAATTCTCTATTATAGAGATAAGCTCTACCTGTGTACGTCACATTTCTTGTTTTTGTTTCTTTTGTGGTTTATGTGTGCAAAGTAAAGTATAAGTATAAACCCTTTTTTAGAGCATCGGTGGCACAGTGGCTAGGGCACCGGACTCCCATGCGGGAGGTCCGGGTTCGAAACCATGCAGTGACATGTACCAATGAGTTTTTCGTATTTTTCTAAGACTTACATACATTTACCGACTGCTCTAACGGTGAAGGAAAACATCGTGAGGAAACCTGCACACTGAGATGACCAGTGTGTAAAATGGGGTAGGCACAAAAGATCCTCAAGGGTTGAAGTGCCGCTGGGTAATTCCCGGCCCCTATCATAAGATAAGATCATAAGATAACCCTTTTTATATCATTCTTTCTGTAATTATGTATTATATAAAGACTTTGACATTGTTGTCTGTTGTTTCCAGGATTTGAACAACAATTGAAGGCATTGCAACGACAGCCACTAGAAGACAGTCGATCCACCGACTCGCCTGACCAGAGCATTGAAGAAATAATTTAGATTCAGAACGAATAGAAATTATCTCCTAAAGTTTATTCTAAGGGTCTAGGGGAAAAATACTATTTCCCTTGCTTGCTTGCTTTTCTTATAGTTAGTGGCCAACCTATTTGTCAGAGTTGTTCAGGCCGTCCGTAGGCCTCTGACATGGCTTAACGACTGCTGTCGAACGACAACAACCGGGATCGACTGCTTAACGTGTGCTCGCGGTCACCCGTCCAGGTACCGACCGCGCCCAACGTCGCTTAACCTGCACGATCACTTTCGGACCGTGCTCGCAACTAGGCTACCAGCTCCTATTTCAGTGACTAGATGTCACTAAAAATCAATAGTAGATTGTTAATACTTGCGGTTGTTGGTACTTGGTGAAACTTTTAGTACATGATTAGACTTAAATAATATACTTTTTCACCGTACTTTTATTTTTATTTTTTATTTTTTTGTATTTTATTCGAAACGGTTTGTAATTAATAAAATACAATTAAAATTTGTCTAACTCACATTGAAATTCACCCTATGTAGATTCAGATTGCTCGCTAGGAATGTTTTATATGAAAACCGCGTCTGCCAGTTGGCACATGCAATGTGAGCGTTTTCCCATACATTAGTCGGGCATTGAAATGTTAAATGTATGGAACTATACACTTCTACTACTACTTCCCACCACCCCTTGTTATTGTTCTTTTTTTTCTTTCTTCCAAATTTTGTCAGTTTTATATTTTCCCATGTTCTGTTACATGTTCATTTCCACTGGTCACAGAAGAGATCTGTCCTCCGAGACACAGGAACCTCCTAGTTCGGAGGTCAGCGTTTATTGTAAACTAACTTGTTGCTCACTAATTATATTTAGTTTAATATAACATATGCTAAAGTTCCTACTGGTGTATGGACTATGGATACTTTGTCATCTTACCGCACATATAAACTTATTCTTATAAGGGCATTTGCACAAACCCTTTGGCTCGCTGTCAGTGTTCACATCATCATTCTAGAGAAGAGGGCGCTACTAGATGTCCCACCCAAAGTAGGAATTAAGTAAGTTTTAAGATATTCTGTGATTGTTTACATGAATCCGTCCATTTGAATCCTAAAGGCGTGTCCTTACTTTCGAATACGAAACGATCATTGCGAACACGATCGATCGTACGAATCGTATCCAGATCGTACCTATGTATGGACACGAGTGTTCGATGTTCGTTAGTATTAATTAGAATAATTTATTTCATTCCACAGAATTAGATATATAGGTTAATGTTACATTATAAGTCGCCTTTGTAGAATGACCGTCTCAAAATAAATTCATTGTAAATTAGATATAAATATAACATGTCAAATATAACATAAAACAATAGGTAGTATCTACTAGTTAGATACAAAATGTCAACATTAGAATAAAATAAATGGATTATATGAATATGCAGACAAAGTTTTGCGTATCATGGAATATAACTGATTTGTTCGAACATTCATACACTTTAGATTATCTATAAAATATAGAGTCCTATTTTATTAGCGGCAAATATTTCTAGGGTGTCATCTATAGGTTATAACAATTACGATACGGGAAAAAAAAATTTTTTACTTTTTAAATTTTCGAGAAAAACGACAAAATGGTTTGTTTGAAAATTCTACAAACGAATAAATTATTGCTATTCTAATACTGAAATAAGAAGTATGGATGAAACTCGTTTCATTCATAACGACATGGATGAGTTTATTTTATTTTATTTTATTTATTTGGAGTACCAACAAATGATACACTCAGCAATTATATATATATATCTTACACTAATACATGTCATAGTGCACATTCCATTACAGGTAACCACAGCAAACTTAAATGACAAGCAAGACAATGCAATAAAAATCTCTACAAATTAAAATACTTAGATCTTAAAACAAAAAAAAAGCCTACATATATACACAGTATACGACCTAGGTGAAAATACGGGGTTTATTTTTCTTTAGTATGGAAAATTTTCATACAAGTAATAATAATAATAATAAAAAGATTTATTCAGTAACAAAAAGGTACAAATAATTTTACAATTGTGGAGGCCCTCTTTTAAGTGTGACAACACCTGTGTGAGAGGGCCACGCTCTTCCATACCTCTTTATTTGTGTACCTATTTACTATATTATAATAATAATAATAACGTGTGAGTGTGAGAGAGAGAGAGAGTGTGTGTGAGGGTGTATGTGTGTGTGCAAGAGAGATGTATGGTACAAGTAACAGGGTTATTTTTTCGTGTTAAGTGGTAAAAATGACCAGCACATACCCCCCCTCCAAATATTTGCTACTAATAAAAAAGGACCTTATATAGGTACTTAATTGATTGTTTTATTATAATAATTTATTATTTCATTATGTAGATTTTATTAGGATTTCATTTTAATTATTCAACGATATACCGGAAGATTTTTGATCCCTTAGAAAAAATTGCGGCATGTTAAAATAAAAGCAATACTTGATATTATTGCTTTAGGTACTTTCTTATTTCATGATTTTAACTAGGGATGTTACGGAGGTGGTTTTACCGGAACCGGAGTCGAAACCGAAGGTTTTAAATTTGATTTATCGGAGTCGGAACCGCAGTCGGAGGTAGAAGAGAGATGTGCAGAAGAAGTTCAAATTTTAAACCGTTTTTTAATTTTTATAGCTGAACTGGCCAATATTTTTTATGATGACGTTTGCGGCAGGAGGGAATAAAACATTCCTTTATGTAGTCCTACACTATTTAATAAAATATTGATATTTGAATATGTTTGCTCACAAATCTTCGGTATAACCTCCGATTCAAAATTATCGGAGCCGGAGTCGGAGGTGTTAAATCTATCGCAAGTTCCGACCTTTCGGAGTCGGAGTCGAAGCTCCGTAACATTCCTAATTTTAACCTACATGTAACAAATGTGTGTGTGTGTGTGTAACGAGAAAAATAATCAAAGATGGTAGGTAATATTCCTATCTATTCTTAGACCGTGGGACTAACATCGAACTGGGCTCAGAACTTGTCACAAGATTAAATAGGCATTATTACTAGTGTGAATCGATTTGGGTTCTGCCTATATAAAGAAAGATAGAGTTTATTTCCAATAGGCGTACACATGCAAACAATTAGGTACAGAAGATAAAAATAATATTAAACAAATATATTATAAAAATAAATAAACAAATGTAATTAAGTTTGATGAAGGTGGTGTGCAGCACCGGAAACAGGGGACTGCCTCAGCCTGTTGCCGGAGCGGATTTAGCACTGCGGCGCTGATTTTCAGGCATCACCTGTGTATGTCGTATTTTTGACACATTTTTTTTAAAGTCGTTAATTTGACAAAATCTTCAGGATTAAGGTTTTACCCACTCAACTTACCTATCATCCTAGATTTTTTCCAGGCAGACTAAAATTTCTTCCGGTATAAACAAACTTGCATGTTATGATTTCTAGTTGATGATTTATTATATATTTTTTAAACAATACATTCATCTGTAAACATACTCTATTTATTTATTGACAATACTACATATTTTGTTTACACTCCGAATGAATAAACTATAAATTGCAATATCAACCGCACTTCTTTACTGTTAAAGTGTCCATTCTGTTTCTCGATACTAAACATTATTCAGCTACTACTTCTACTTAAAAGTCCTTGCACGTCACTATATCGAAGTATTATAAGTTATAACTTTTTATATCTATACCTTGTAATTAGACTATTTTTGAATGAGATAAAGACAACAGCCCTATTATTAGAATAGAAGATTTAAAAATGAATTAGTTTTTATTTCATATAAGTTACGTTTCATATAGATAATAATGTATATTGAAATCTGACTGTTGGAAGTGAACCTGCTATATAAAAACAAATGGATATAAATTGGACAATGCACAGGAAATTAATGTAAGTCCATTTAAAAATCATTATTGTTTTTAAATCGTCTCCAAAAAAGGCAAAGGTGTTAAATTTTCGACCATATGTTTTTTGTGCCTTATGCCTTGATGATCCGATTTTGATATATCATAAGCAACATACATTAAAAAAATACGGATTTTTTTAAAATTTATATATTATTAGGTAAACAACATATTGCAACCAGAGAAATTACAGAAAAAATCAATATAAAGTTATGAGCTAGGTCGTAACCCTTAACGTGTAATCACAGCATGGTTAGGAAGTGGAAAATTGGTTGTACAAAATTTAGTTGGGAAAGCAAAAAATAGTAGTAAATCGCAATAATAATCTGGTCACGGAAGAGATCTGTCCTCCGAGATACAGGAACTTCCTAGTTCGGAGGTCAGCGTTTATTGTAAACTAACTTGTTGCTCACTAATTTTATTTAGTTTAATATAACATATGCTTAAGTTCCTACTGGTGTATGGACTATGAATACTTTGTAATCTTACTTATAAAGGCATTTGCACAAACCCTTTGGCTCGCTGTCAGTGTTCACATCATCATTCTAGAGCAGAGGGCGTTACTAGATGTCCCACCCAAAGTAGGAATTAAGTAATTTTTATGATATTCTGTGATTGTTTACATGAATCCGTCCATTTGAATCCTAAAGGCGTGTCCTCACTTTTGTAAGTCGTTTGAAAATCTGCCACTTTCAATTTCTATAGTTATGAAATGGTGAAAACTCACATGACTTTTTTATTTCCAGTTTTATAATCGTTATCCGTTTTGCTCCACTTTTCTACGGGCTACAGTACAAATGGTTGCAGTACGACGACCGGTTCGACTGCGTTGTCGGCATCGCTGTGGACGGTAAACCCGTCAACATGGGAGTATGGATAGCTAAAATGGTAGTTTTAACATCCTTAAATCCCATATATAAATACCGCAACCTACCGATAGAAGAACGGCACAGAATTGCTATACATTCGGTATACGGAAAATACAACGTGAGTTGGATATCATCCACTACCGTCATATGGCAATGGCCTACAAACCATCGACCCTGGATTCGCCAAGGTTTCGACCACAAACACACTCCGATACACGACTTATTATTATTAACTGCCCAAAGAGACGAACTAGCACGTAAAGTACGGCCAAGGCACGCAATGCCCCTGCGGTTTCCGTTCATAACGCCTGTAGCTACCCTGGATAAAAAAATTCTACGCACCCGCGGATGGTATTTCGTGGGTTTCGGATACATTGATCAAAAGCATGTGGAGGATAATCAGGAATTAGAATTGGAGTACTACCACAATGCAGTTTTAGTTGACTGCGACGAGTGGATACCCCGCAAATGGGGTCTATTCATATGTATTTCAAACGTGGATAACTATCCTTGTGTCGCTTCAGGATCGCCGTTGTACTACAAAGGTAGGCTGTATGGTATCGGTAACTTCGCCATGAAGAAAGGACAAGAATCTATTTTAGTGTTCACTGATTTCAGACACTACATACACCACAAGGTGATTAATAGTACCTTGGAATTTTATGTAATATACCCTGGTGTTCATAATTATACACATAACTCGGATGGATACATTTATAGGGAAAGAACAGACGTTCTTCGTGATCCTCCTATTACACCGTACTAGGAAACTAAGAACCTAGTATGGTTACCTAATTATCTGTTCCACACAGGTTTTGTCTGTGGTCCACCCGCTCAGCCCACATAATGTGGACAATGGACTGAAAGCGGTTACCTGAATCCGATTTTGCAGTACTTACATAATTGATCTCAAAGAGCATGTAGATAAAGTAGGTATATTTCTGTTTAGTAGCCATGCTAGGCATAGGGGTTAGTCCATCTAGTTCTACTATTAGTTCTACGATAGAACAAAATGGACTAAAAAAATCCAGACTGTTCTACTGCTCAATGCGATAGAACAAACTGGACTAAAAAAATCCAGACTGTTCTACTGCTCAATGCGATAGAACAAACTGGACTAAAAAAATCCAGACTGTTCTACTGCTCAATGCGATAGAACAAACTGGACAAAAAAATCCATTTAGTTCAACTGTTCTACGACTATTAAAAAAAACATTTAGTTCAACTATTATTTTTAATGGACACGAAGAATCAAACACGATAACTAAACTAATATTAGCGCAAAATTTCTAGAAAATCTGAACTGAATCTGGTACTTAAATAAATTAGAAAAAGGGTGAAAAAAATCCCCGAACGGGATTTGAAGCCAGCGGAATAAGTCGTGATAGCTCAGTTGGTTAGAGCAGCGGCGGCCAAAAAATAAATGAAAATGATGTGGAGCTAGGTATTTTAAGATAGCCATGGCGAGGCCGAAGGCGAGTCCGCGTAGGGTATAGCCTTCAGGCGCCGCAGGTCTAACCTGTTGAATGTTCTTAGCCATGTCAGGAGAAAATGGATCAGTGGTTCTAATATATTGGGATGTTGAAGTATGGTGGGATCTCTGGAACGGTAACAGTTAGGTGGTTCGAATTTGAGCTCAAATCTTTATGACCATGGTGACCCTCCCGCATCTGGAATCTTGAAGACCTGATGATGACCAGGAAAAAGTAAGGGGATCTCCACAATGATACGACGGGAGTTTCTTATATTTTTAATTTAGATTTATAGAGATTCTACCAGAGCGTAGAATCTCACAACACAAAACGTAGCATGCTGATGCTGCGTTTTGTGTTCAGTTTTACAAATACTGCAAAATAGATTCTGGTAACCGTTTTCGGTCCCTGCTTCGCGCACACTAGCGCCACCAATCGATAAAATACAACTAAGTAGACACCAAAGAGATTATATGTATCACATGTATTATAATATATCATACAGAATATAACAGGTGTTCCCAAAGTGTGGGGCGTCGGTGGAGAGTCAACAGGGTGCGCCGCGAGGCACTCCTGTTTTCTCTTCTCTGGAAGCTTCAATTACTTCTCCTTAAGCAAAATAAAAAGATATTAAATAAACGTAAATGATCAAGCACCTTTTTCTGTTATCGTATTTCAATTTTAATATATAAGGTCCTTTTTTATTAGTAGCAAATATTTGGAGGGGGTTTGTGCTGGTCATTTGCAGTATCACACGAAAAAAATAACCCTGTTGTTTGAAAATTTTCCATAGTAAAGAAAAATAAACCTCATTATTTTGCGCCTTGGTGGCATGAAACGAGTTTCATTTATACTTCTTATTTCAGTATTAGAATAGCAATAATTAATTCATTTGTAGAATATTAAAATAAACATTTTTTTTTCAAGAAAATTAAAAAAAAAAAATTTGTCCATTCTTTTTTTTATGACACCTAGAAATATTTGCCGTTAATAAAATAGGACCCTATATAAGTGAGCCTCACATTGTAAGGTTTAACTAAAAAGTTGATTTCATGTCATTAAACGCTGTCCAAAGCGTTGCGTAGATGGAGCACACTCCGTAAACAGAAAAGCAAAACGAAACGTCATTTTGAAGATATCACAAATTTCTCGTTATTTGGGTTAATTTAGTTTCTCAATGCTATAATAAAATTGTGATGATGCCATGGCATCATATGACCATTTCAAAATAGCAGACCTATAAAATCTGTTAAGACATCGTGGCGCGAGTCTGAAGGGTAAAAAAAAATTTAGTGGAAAGGAATGTATCTGCATGTTAATTGGCTACATACCATTGTGCTAGTGGCGCCTCAACTTTGCAGGATTATCTCCTATTCGGCGAATTGAATTCGCGGTCCGAAGAAGAACCATTCTTATGGCATCTGTTCATCGACCTAGAGGTAAAGTACCTATTTTGTAGTAAAACCTACATGGAATACGATCTATGCATACGACTATGCATTCCATGTAGTAAAACCTACATGGAATACATAGTCTACGATCTACGGTAGCCTTCTGTAAACAAATCATGGAAGTATTATAATAAGTACTATCTAAATAATACAAGTAGTATTATGGTACAAAAGATATTACACATTTCCGTTCAACGTGTCTAATCTTTCTATTTCTTGAGTTTTGTGCATGATTTATTGCATTGTTGAGCAGGATTTTGTAATATTTATGTGGCCACACTCTGGCAATTTTATACGCACAGAGAGGGAGAGAGACGCACACAGTGCACGGTGCAATGCAAGCATTGAAGTGACGCAATTCAAGGACGTATAATAACATCACAAAGTAGATAACTACAGAAGGGTAACTCACTTATTGTACTATGTATGTAGTGTTTTAGCTCGAGGCCCTCACCTCACACTCGCAAGCCGCACGCTGTCTGTGAAACCTCTCCAACGCACCTACCCAGAGAATACTATAAATAGTCCGACCTAGTTGTATAGATAGGATGCGCGGCGATGTGTCTCGCGCTACGCGCTACTATAATGCTAGTACTGAGTTTGCCTTCTGGTACTGATTATTTTATGATAACGGGGCTCCCACTACTGCATCTATCTACATTCACAAATACAAACAACCAGTTTTATTTTGGATGTGGAACGCGGCGGCCGTGTCACCCCGCTGAACTGCGCGCGCACCTTTGTTCCACTTCGAAACGAGTTTTCACATCGCAGTGTTACGTCACCACAGTGAGCGAGTCTTTGTGTTTACCGTTGGGACTCGCTCTCAGCTGATATCGATCGAGCGCACACACCACGTAAACAACAACATTCCTGCAACATACGGAACCTTGCATCCATTGTCTGTGCCTTTATGTGTGTGCTACCAGAGTCTACAGTGAAAATGAGCGTGGACGTGTTGCCAGATGAGTTGTTTGAAAGTATATTCAGGTACTTGGAAGGTGTGGAAGTAATCCGCAGTGAGGCGGTGTGCGCGCGCTGGCGGCGGCTGGTGCGCGCGCTGGGCGAGGGGTTCTGGCGGGGCGCGTGCGCCCGAGAGCACGCCGACGTGTACGCGGGCGCGCGCTGGCGGGCAGGCGGCGCGCTCAGCTGGCGCGAGCTGTACCGCTCGCTGTGGCTGTGGCGGCGCGTGGCGCGCGCGCGCGTTTTGGTGCGCGACGTGCACGCCGCGCCCACGGACGCGCTGCACGTGCTGCGAGGCGGCGCGCTCGCGTGCCCGCAGCCCGCGCGCGGCACCGAGCATGCCCCGCCTCGCAGGCACCAGTACTCCGCCATCGCGTACTTTGACCCTGACACGCTGCAAGAGTCGCGACGCGAGAGCTTCGAGTTCACGTTCCAGCAGTACGCGGAGAGCGAGCGGCTGCTGCTCGTGGCGGCGCAGCAGGACGACGACAGCGTGCTGCTGTGCCTGACCCTCAAGCCGACGTCGCGCGGTCGCCGCGTGATGCTGCGCCGCCCCGCCGACCACGTCCTACGCTGGGCGCTCCGAGGCGACGCGCTCTACTACCAGACCGCGGCCCTCAAACTGTGCCGCGTCCGGCCCGTCGAAATAGACGACGATATCATGCTGGAGAGCACCACGCTGGCAGACCTGCCGCCCTACATGGAGGACGTGGCGCCCGGGCCCGACCAGCTTAAAATCCTAACGGGAATAGACGGCAACTTAGCGATATACTCGCTCGCAAACAACCGTCTGCAGCTGGCGTGTCGATTAGAGAAGCCAGGGGAGCGACTGACCCTGCTGCGGCAACACGGGTTCGAATGGGGCTCGCAGGACGTGGTGTCGCACCTACGCGCGGCGCGCTGGGGCACGTTCGAGGTGCGTGCGGCGCGCGCGTACGGCTCCGTGGTCCTCCTGGGCACGCGCGGCTCGCCGCTCACCCTGCACGTGCTGCGCGCGCACGCCGGGGCCGAGCTGGACGTGTGCTGCACTCCGGAGCTCTCAGTAGAATTGGAGCAGTTCGCGGCGCGCGACGCGGCACGCAGTTACACGGTGATGCGGCAGATCGAGGTGGTGGAGACGCGGCGCGGACATCGCGTCATCGTGCTGCTGCACTGCAGCAAGCTGCTGGTCATCGACCTCGCGTACCCTGAACTCCAGGCCGCGCCTGACGTGCCCCGCTCGCTCCCCGATGCTCTCGACGTAAATACGGAATCAAACAAAACTTGACGACGGAGCAAATGGCGCGACATGGAATTGACTACACCCACGGCTCCGTTCGCATGAAGTAGAAAAGAGAGCGACCTTGCCGCTCGAATAGAGACACAGTGCTAATATGCACGGACTCGGGGAAGCGAACAAATGCGGTCAAAAGTTATTTTAATTAGATAGACGCAAAGATAGGAGTAATAAAATAGTCGATGGAGAAAATAAATATACCTACTTGGTAGAAATTGAACGACAATCATCCTTTTTTATTTTTTTCCACGTCTCGCAAAATATAAAATAACTAATTTTGTGCATAAACCTTGCATGCCATCATCCAGCATTTCGTCTGATATAGCTGTATGAACTCTGATCCCTTTGTATTTTCTAAATTGAAAATAATTTATTTTACTAAAATAGCTGTATGGGCTCTATTCTGTTAGATCCCTTTGCTTTTAAACTGGAAAAATATTTTACTAAAAAGATTTTAGGTTAGTACTAGTGAAATAAAAAAGTAGAAATTTATTTTATTCGTTTTAATTCGCAATGGTTATTAGAATTATAAGTATAAATAGCATCAAATGTTTTTATTCATCAAAACTCACAAGATCCTACCAAAGGTAAATCTTTCCAATTATTTTATATTGATAAATCCAAGTTAAACCATTAAAAAGTCCTAAACATTTTTCTTGCTACAAATAGATTGTTACCGAAGCGAATGAACAGTTCTGAAGCGGGTGATAGAGTTGTTGATGTGAAAAGGATAAGAAACTTCAGTATAGTGGCTCACGTCGACCATGGAAAGAGTACATTAGCTGACCGGCTACTGGAAATAACTGGGGTTATAAAGCCAGGAGCTGAGCATGCACAGGTTCTAGACCAGTTGCAGGTGAGCTGCTGGTTTTTAATTTTGTTTTAACCTGTATTAGTCCTCATCACATAAAGTAGGTTTTATAATTTGATTCTAATGTTAAATCCCCCCAATCTAATATCTCAAATAATAACCCCGATTCTGGGTGTCCCTCTAGATTAAATTGCTAATCGAAAGAGCGTTAAGCCTAGTTTACACGTATTAAGTAGAAGTTATTACCTAAATTTTAAGTTAATTGAAGCGTGTAAACAATGGGTTTAGTGACAAGTTGCAAGTTAACGATTAAGGCCGTCTTGCACGAACCATTTTCTCTTGGGTTAATTCTAACCTGATGTAGGTAACTAAACACATTGTTTACACACTTCAATTATTTATTTATTTTAATTAATTAATTTTAAAATGGTATGAAAACCATAGACAATTCGTGAGTTAACCCAGGGTAAACTTTTCGCGCAAGAGGGCTATGTGAACTAAGTGGTTTAGTTGCAAGTAGAATAGGATAGTCTATTTTTTAATTTTATTAACTTCCTTCTCGTAACGCACGGATCCCCCGGTGGGTGAGGCCTTGCTACTGACACATCTGGACGGTACAATTGAGTAAAATTCTTAAGTTCACTTTGGTTTTTACTAAACACTTTACTAAATTATGTGTGAATGCTCGAGTACTTAAAATTTACTTGATCACTTAACACATGTAAACCAGCCATTAGAGTGAGTGAAGTTAGTTTTATATTTAGCAGCCACCCCGGAATCAATGCCAATATTAAATTTTAAACCATGTTTTGCTCCATATCAACATTGCTTCATTATGTTGAAATCTTTAGAATTATAAATTCTATTTTAAGTGACAATGAAGTCAAAGAGTTAAAAAGGACTTATGAAATACAGCTTGATGAAGCATGAAGAGAAGAACAGAGTGAAGCTTTTTCAAGTTAAGTCGATTTGCACCGGCCTGATAACCATGCAGTATGTTTTCAGAATAGTGGTTTTATACTGACTGACTTTTAAAACATGATGAGTAGAGCTGACAATTAAGATAGGTTCCTTTCAAACAATACGCGATTTTTTCTAGGTGGAAAGAGAGAGGGGTATCACAGTAAAAGCTGTTACAGCGTCGTTAAACTATACTTATAATAATGAACAATATCTCCTCAATCTTATTGACACACCGGGCCATGTCGATTTCTCCAATGAGGTATTGTATCGCTTTTATATGAATAAGAATGTATTTATAAATATTAAATTGAAGCCAATAATTGGCACTATTCCTGTAGGATTCTCTATTGTATTCATTTACAAACTCTAACATAAACAGGTTGTTCGAAGTGTCACCGCATGTCAAGGAGTGATACTCTTAGTAGATGCCAATGAAGGTGTCCAAGCTCAGACAGTGGCTGTTCACTCATTAGCTAAAAGAAACAATCTTACCATCATACCCACACTGAATAAAGTGGACCTACCTCGCGCCGATCCTGAAAAAGTCAAAGCACAATTGAAATCGCTCTTTCACATTGATCCAGATACCGTACTGAGTATATCTGCAAAGAAAGGATGGGGAGTAAAAGAGTTATTGGAAGCAGTTATAGCTCGAATACCTCCACCAACTGTTGTTGAAGGACATTTCAAAGCTCACATAATAGATACTTGGCATGATAAGTACAGAGGTGTACTGTGCCTAGCGTATATACATTCTGGGATGGTGCAAGTTGGGCAAACGGTGAAATGGAGATCAGACTTGAAGCAACTTACGTTGAAATATTTAGCGCTTTTGAGGCCTAGTGAAGAGGCTATAGATACAGCTGTGGCTGGTCAGGTTGTTATGGTAGGTGAGTCTAAAATGGAGTATTCTTATCAGCCTCCGCTTGGTGACAGATGCATAAGACAGTTAGGAATACTCCAAAAATTTATAAGCTGGTTATTTTGATAATTTTTATTGATCGTCCATAGATGTAAAGCCAATTATTAGATCATATTTATCATGGATGAAAAAATATAGTCTCCCCTTTCATTCTTTCATGATATTTAATTATATATTTAATGATATCATGCCTTCATGCTACAATTTGTACCAAATTGGAATAAACGAATTGAATTGATATTTTTACAAATACAAAACACCCAGGAAGAAAACAAAACATACAACATAAAGAAAGGTACAATACAATGTGCAGAAGGCGGCCTTATAGCTTTAAGCGATATCTTCAAGACAATATATTATTGTCATTCAATCATCCGTCAATCTGTCATGTGTCATCACGTCCCATGAAAGGATCATATAATTTTTAACTACTTACTCAGTTTAAGTAAATAGGTTCATCTGTTTCAATCTAATTTAGGTACCTGGTACATAGTTCCAACATTTATCTCTCATATATCCTTTATAACTAGTTTTAGACCTTTCTTATCAGCTACCAAAACCTTTCAGGATGCGGCTCGAAAGGCGGCGGCTGCGTGGGCGACCAGCTCCTATCAATAGACTCTGAGGAAAGTTCTGAAGTGTCGACCGCACCCCCAGTGAGACATATGGTGTACGCGGGTATATTCCCAGCCGACCAGTCGCAACATACGCTGCTGAGTGATTCCATTAAGAAATTGGCTTTGAATGATTCGGCGGTCAGTGTTACAGCGGATTCCAGGTAATTTTGTTGTGGCTAGCGCACACTATCAGAGTGGAGACTGTCCGATAAATTTTATTTCAAAATTATTTAGTTTATTTTTTATTGTTTTCCACTTTCAGTCCAGCGCTAGGCCAGGGCTGGCGCGTCGGTTTCCTAGGGCTACTGCATCTGGACGTTTTCACTCAGCGCCTGCTGCAAGAATACAAGGCTGAAGCCATCCTCACTGCGCCCTCCGTGCCTTACAAAATAAAGTTAGTTTAACTTAACTTGCACTACAGCGAAAGAGATTCTCTGAATTTAAATATTAAGAACTCTCGACTTACCATTGTGGAGATCCTCTTACTTTTTCTTGATCATCATCAGGTCTTTAAGATTCCAGATGTGGAAAGGGCACCATGCATGGTCCTAAACATTTGAGTTCAAACTCGAAGTCTCGAACCACCTAACTGTTATCGTTACAGAGTTCCCATCTGACATCAAACATACGCCAAGATCTTGGAAACCCCTGATCCAGTTTTTCTCAGACATCCAACACTCCACATACTTCTTTGTTAAATAAAATAATCCGTTTACAAATCCGTACATCGGTTTTTGAGTTATGATGCCACCGACAAACGCTTTAATTAAACTTTTAACACCCCTTCCTCGGTCAGTTCGGGGTGGAAAAACAGAGAGACAACGCCACAGGCCTGAAAACAAAATCTGATGTGTTTTAACCCCCGACCAACCACATTTCTGAGCATCTTTGAGGAAATTGTATTTATTGTGTGTACCTGCATTTTCCAGAGTGAAAGGGGCCAAAGTTGTAAAGCTGTTCAAAGGTGAAGAAGCTTTAATCACAAATCCTCTACAGTTGCCTGATCCTCACAACATAGTAGAATATTATGAACCATTCGTTATAGGTGAGATTTCCTTCTTTTGCTTTGTAAATTCTCAAGATGATCACATATTTCCTTCTTTTGCTTTGTAAATTCTCAAGATGATCACATATTTTAGAAGCTCAGCGCTCAGTCTTGTCGCTCTTGCTTGCTTATCGTATGGTTAGTGGCCAACCTATTTGTCAGAGTTATTCAGGCCGTCCGTAGGCATCTGACATGGCTTAACGACTGCTGACGAACGACAACAACCGGGACCGACTGCTTAACGTGCTTTCCGAGACACGGAGGAGCTCATGATATATGACACTATCGGTCACCCATCCTGGTACCGACCGCGCCCAACGTTGAACTTGTTACTAAAGACGTAATGAATGATAAATTAACAAAATAATAATATATTTTTCCAGGTACAATAATAACCCCAGTGGAGTACATAGGCGCAGTGACGTCACTGTGCATGTCCCGTCGAGGGACCCCCTTACCATCGAACGCGATCGACGACAAAATGACCATGATGCAGTTCATCCTACCACTGTCGGAGGTGGTGATAGACTTCCACGACACTCTCAAGAGCATCTCGTCAGGATTCGCCAGTTTTGATTACCAGGATTACGGGTTCCATCCCAGTGTGCTAGTGAGGGTGAGTTTTTTTTGTCTAATTTGCATGTATGGAGTAATGTAGACAAGGAGCAGGGAGGAATTTCAATTAGGAATCCAATTAAAATGCCATAATTCGTCGACTAACCGTGACTTGCACGAATGTCCTTAAAGTTAAGTTAGTCTTCATTAAAACTCGCAGATAGAGACGACATGAGACTGCAGACTCATTCAGGCAGAATGAATTCATTGTAATTATTTTATTTTATTTAACAAGGCATTGGCAACACAGGCCATCAGCCTTAACATTAAACGATTTAAAACAGTTTTTAGTTTTTCAGCATCAAAATGTTGTGGTGTAGACATTTAACACTCCTAGGAGTTATGACGGAAATTTCAACCGGTCTAGTCTCTGGCGAATTCTCATGACCCGCCGCAGAATCACAGAGTGAAACTACACAACAACCCACTAACGAGAAGTTTATTTTAAGAGTTCAACACATTGTCACTGTTACTGACGTTTGCTAGACAAAACCACCGGTTTTATCTATCAAAATTACCAGAAAACAATTTCTGAGCAATAAAATAAACACTGTAGAACCTCCTCCAGTGACTTTCCCGCCAAAACTCGAATTCATTGTAATTTTTTAAGCGCTTTATGGAATATTTCTTTTTTGGGGTATAGATAGTTTGCCTTTCCATGAAAGCTGTGCGAGGAAAGACACACCAATAGGATCGCTCCATTTTAATATCGTGACGTGATTATGAGCCGATGCTATTGGCGGATTTTTGTGTTTTTATGTTATTGCATTGCCCTTGGCAATGGAGAATTCAAATTCTAATGTCTTCATTAAGCATATTTTTTTAAGTCTGCTATTTTGAAATGGTCATATGAGAATTATCACAGTTTTACTATAGCTTTAAGAAATTAAATTAACCCAAATAACGAGAAATTTGTGATATCTTCAAAAATGACGTTTCGTTTTGCTTTTCTGTTTACGGAGTGTGCTAGTGGCTCCAATCCTAAATGAACCTGTACTATTATATAATATATTGTGTACCAGTTAGCAGGACGTTTCGTTTCTTTTAGGGTGTTTGTCTAAATTTGGCGGCCGCTCCGTATCGAAAAAAATATCAAAAATCTCCTTCGTCAACATTACGACTTGCAGTGTGGATACACTGCATAATTGTTCTAATGCAGTTTCATTTTAGCATATGATGTGTGTTATTTATTTATTATATTTTTGATATATTATAGTATTTATGTAATATTATTACTACTGCTTTGCAGCTTGCAAAGGTTTGCATATATATTTTTTTTGTTATTTATTTATTTATTTGAGGGTAGTATCTATTTCATACGTCTTTTGCACCCGTATATTATGTATCTTATGATTTTTCCATCACCTGAAGATTGCCTGGAAGATATCGCTTAGGGCCGCCTTCTGCACATTGTATTGTACCTCTCTTTATGTTGTATGTTTTGTTTTTGTCCCGTGTGTACAATAAGTATATTTGTATTGTATTGTATCGAAGCCATTAACTGCCTTGTTGCTTCTTTTCTCATTTCGGTTCCGCTTTACAGATGGATATTCTTTTAAACGGCACGCTAGTCGATGAGCTGTGTTCTATAGTCCATACTAGCCGGTTGGAATACACCGCCAGGAGGCTGACCGAGAAACTGAAGGAGATGATACCACGGCAGATGGTGCAGGTAATATCACATTATCTGTGGCTGACCCCTTCCCCTAACTTGTAACATCCCTCTCCCTATACGGCGCAAATACGCGTTTGTATGTGAATTTGTCTCGAAATCCCGGTATATACCCATTTCGAATATCATGAGTAGCAAGGACTAAAAATATAAATTTGACATGTAATGTTTTTAAATTGCGTTTATTAATTAGAAATAATAATTTATTCATTTTTAATGTAGAATGACAATTTAATTACCACATTATAAAAAATCTTCAACTATATACAAAAGTCAACTTAAATATTATAAATAATAAAATAAATAGGTAATACATTTTTTTATATTTTTTTTATAAAAAATGTTCAGTCATTACTCCCGACCCTGAATCGACCCCCGTCCAAAGGTACCCATTACACTGGCATCATTGCCACGTTGTATCATCATCATCAGCAGCCTATTCTAGTCCACTGCTGGACATAGGCCTCTCCCAGGGTGCGCCATTGAGCCCGATCTTCGGCTCTTCTCATCCAGTCGCTGCCAGCCACTTTACGCAGATCGTCGCTACCATGGCCGCCACCGTGACCAGGAATAGTGGGGCGGCCGGGAACTGGGGGCCGTTTTCTTTTTGCGCTGTCCATAGGAGGTGATGCCATAATCGCCACGCTAGGCCTGCGGGTTGGCGATCGCAGTAGCCGGGTCGCTTGCCCCGATGACGCTGCTGCCCGTCATCGTGCTTCTGGTATTTTGACCCAGCCATAATTTGAGTGGTTATACCGCCACTAGTCGGTCGCCAGGGACTCGTTCGTTAATCGGCAGGATGCACCACGTGCAGGTGAGTTTGACATTTGGAGGTCTAGATGTTGGTGACCCCCTTACATCCCACGTTGTATAGCCAGTGAGATCCTTTGGACGAGGTACGATCCAGAGCGGGAGTCACCGCCCCTCTCTTAACCGCCGACCCAGGTCCCTAACAAACGCCCCTGCCTCGCAACCCCACGCACCCGACGTCTCGACGGCGACCGGCACGAAATCATTTTTAATACTATTAATAATTAGTATTTGTATTTCGTGTAGCTACACCCTAATGGGTAAAATTTACATTGTAACACTAATTGTATTATAATAAGACCTATAATGACATGTAATTTATGGGTACTAAATAAATGAAATGGAATACCAAAATACTTGATTGATTGCTTGCAGAGCGACTCAATAATTCATTATCTCGGCACGATGATTTTGACGTATTCGCCGACACTGTTGGCATATTTCTAAATAAAGCCTATTTGGAATTGTGCCAGCAGTGTTCGTTTTAGATATTATTTAGACAATTATTATTTGATTTAATTTTCTTAATTAATTTAATTTTGTATATATTTTCAATTTGTAATTTTAATTTTTGTTACTTTATTATTGTTTCTTTATTTTTGTTATCAACTAATTTATTTTTATTTTATTTATTTAGGACAACCAGTAGATATTACACTCTTAATACAAACAAAAAACATTCATTAAAATACAGCTAAATGCATATCTTATTAAGGTAGCCACAACAAGCATTGAATTAAAAGTTGGTAGTTATATAATAAGATTTAAAATTACAATTGTGAACAATGGTTTGTTATACATTTTGCGAAAAAAAAAAAAGAACAAAGATCTAGAACTTGTTACATAGCAAAATAAAATAAAAATTTAAATAAACTTAATAAACAAAATAAACTTAATGTATAGACAATATTTAAATGAATAACAACAAGAATAGTTATAATTTGAAACTCACAAATATCTGTCTCTCAATATCTTTAAAATGTTTGTTCTAAATTTGTAAAGTGAGTCGTTGAACACATCTACTGAATCACCGAACTCATTATAATCCCGACATAATCTCGCTATTGTCGAGAACTGGATAAGATTAGTTCTTGCAGTGGGCGGTTGAAGCAGACCCAACGGGCGACGAGGTGGACCACGGGGTACACGAAGTATAAAACTAAGCAAAAGTTGTGGACAATCTATACTATTTCTAAGCGTTTTATAAAGGAAGGTCATATCCAACAGGTTTCTACGAAGTGACAGATGGTCCATCTTGTCATTTATTTCTTATTTGACATGTGATTTACGTTATGACTACAATTTCGAATTGGCTCAGTGCTGGATGGTATTGTAATGAATTTTAAATAAATTATTGATTTCTCGAAAAGTACTGAAAAACATTTGAAAAAATTCGGATAACAAACAGAACTATTTTGGAAAGCCAAGATTTTTACCTACTACCTATTATTACCTATAACCTAATATCTAAGGTTTTAAGTTACAATTTTCAATTGATTCTTGCGTAATAGTGTTTTAATTGCATTTCAGATCGCAATCCAAGCTGTGGTGGCAGGCAAAGTTTTTGCAAGGGAAACTATAAAAGCGTACAGAAAAGATGTCACTGCGAAGTTGGTTAGTAAAATAGTACTGCCTATACCTACTAAGAATAATGAATAAGACCTATTAGATAATATTTTGATCTCCCCAATCTTGGCAGGTTTTGTAGTTCGACCACTTTTATGGGGCAACACCGTGGTATGTGCAATCAACCTATGATGGGACCACCCTTTTAAATATTTCGGATGCAAAGCAATAATGCTTACGTTGAGAGCCAGCCAAATTACCAACACATGAGGCACTCCATCTAAATCCTCAAAGTTAGCAGCGCATCGAAAACCTTGTAATAAATAAATCGATAAATAAGGCGACGGTGACCACTTACGGTTACCATCAGGTGTCCTGTTTGCTCGTTTGCTCTCCTTAAATAATAATAAAAAACATGAAATCGAATTACCAGCATGAAACCAATGGCGTAGTGTAGTTGCAAATGGCGCCGATTCTGGAATGTCACGTCACCTTCACTCTTACACACAATCTAGCGTAAGTAACATTTTGTTTTAGCGGCAACCCCGGAATCGACGCCATTGACAAATTGCGGTGGCCTTAATTGCATTTATTATTTGCAGTACGGCGGAGACGTAACACGCAAAAAGAAGTTGCTGAAACAGCAGGCTGATGGCAAGAAGAAAATGCGAAGTGTTGCCAACATTAAAATTCCAAGGAACACCTTTATTGACGTATTGAAAAAATAGTTAAATTAATAAATTGTAACTACATTCTTAGTATTTTTATTTCAAAAGGAATTCCGACGAGGGAGATGGAATGACATTACGTCAATTAATGTGATGTGAAGATGGAAAAGGAAGATCCTTCCACCAGGTGGGTTGGTATGCCTGATGACCAGTAGTGCTTGTCCACCAATGGATATTTGGAACTCAAATATAGGCAAAGTCTAATAGGAGATAACCCTGCAATGTTTTAACCACTGGAGGCGCCATTAGCACAACGGTACAGTCAACCACAAGTATACCATCTGTCAAAAACCTTTTGACTAAATCTCAACCTTATGCCTGTGCTATGATACATTACGGATTCTCAAAATTTGACGTTTTGGGTAGGTTGACCTGTGGTGGACTGTAGCCAATCTACATGTAGATACGTTCCTTTCCACCAAATCTTTTTTATCCTTTAGACTCGCCACGCTGGCTTATCAGATTTTTTAGGTTTGCTATTTTGAAATGACCATATGATACCATGATCTCATCACAATTTTACTATGGCTTAGAGAAATTATATCAAATTAACCCAAATTTAATTTATTTTGTTTTTATAGACGTAATTTCAATAATTATATTTTTTAATTTTTATTTATTTGATTATATATTATTTGAATATTATTGACATTGTCTACATTATAATTAATTCATTAAAAAAAATTATTAACATGTCACTCAAAAAATGATTTCTACTATAAAAGACGGTCTCAGTCAAAAATTCCGCCCCGTGTCAACCCTGGCGCAAAGGTCCCCATGACGCTCGCGGCATTGCCACGCTGAATCGCCACGGCCAACCTCTGCACCAAGAACGAACCGGAGCGGGGGTCACAGCCCCTCTCTCTCAGGCGACGGCCGACCTCCCTGACAAAATCCTTTGCCTCCGCCCCCCAACAACCTGTTGTTTCAACCGCAAATTTGAATTATATAATTTAATATTTGACATGATAACTTTTGTACTGTGTTTTCATACTGACTACAATTCCAATTTTGGTTCCGTGCTGTATGACATTGTAATGCATTTTTAATAAATGAATGAAATAACGAGAATTTTGTGATATCTTCAAAAATAACGTTTCATTTTGCTTTTCTGTTTAAGGAGTATGCTAGTGGCTCCATCTACGCAACGCTTTGTTTTACGTCCTATTGAAAATCTCGATAGCGCGTTCTATGTTTGGAAATACGGACTTGATTGTATGCACAGTGTGGTACGACCTAAACGACATCTTTCGGCGCGTTATAGTAAAACATACTTTTTGTTATAAAAGTTTTTCAAAGTACACCTTTGCTCTTTTTTAAAATTTTTAGTTACTACTAAACCCGCATTTGACCTTGATCTCGCCTGATGGTAAGCGACGATGGAGCATGCGGGTCCAGTAAATGCCTATTCACTCTGGCCTTGAAGATCCCAAGGTTGTAGGTTTAAGCTCTAAGCCTTTTGATAATTCGATAATTGTGATCCTTGTAGGAGTTCTTGTCTGACATGTAATCTATTCGTTAATTAGTTTTTTTTCTAATTTCTTGTAAAATACATGTATCTATTATATAAATTTGCACACCACAACGTAGTAGGATATGCTGGAACTACCTATGTAATTTTAAGATCCTTCATACATGACGTATATTATTGCAAATAAAATTCATTTCTCATAAAAAAATAGTACCAAATTAAAAGCGTGGAAGACGAAAGGCTTTAAATAAGAAAAGGTATTGAAAAATATACCTAATTTATTTATAAAATATGGATTACATTAAGGTCATTGCATAGTTAACATCACAATATGAAATCAATATCCGTAAAGCAAATAATGTACAACTCGCCAAGTTTGTATCTGAAACTAAAATTACAATTGTATAACATATATAAGGTCCTTTGTTATTAGCAGCAAATACTTGGAGGGGGGTCTGGTCATTTGTACCACTTTACACGAAAAAATAACCCTGTACTTGTATGAAAATTTTCCATACTAATGAAAAATAAACCTCATTATTTTGCGCCTTGGTGGCATAAACTCATCCATGTCGTTATGAATGAAACGAATTTCAGTATTAGAATAGTAATAATTCAATCATTTGTAGAATTTTCAAACAAACAAATTTGTCGTTTATCTCGAAAATTTAAAAAGTAAAAAAATTTTTTTGTCCTAACGTTATTGTTATAACTTATAACCTATAGATGACATCCTTGAAATATTTGCCGGTAATAAAATAGGACCCCATATTTAACTAAGTCTATTATTAAAATGGAACATTTTAGCATAAGGTTCAGCTTCTTTAATGGTAAAAGCATCTCAACAAAATCACTGGGTTTCTCGAAAGTTTCTACCAACACAAAAAACCTCGTCTCAGTATTGAAAAGTGTATCACGGTTTTGGGTAGTAAACTTTACATATAAAATTGTAACTTTATCAAACACAATTCTCTTATTAAATTGAAAAATAAATAATCCTCTATACACTAGCTTCTTTAGGTTCAATTTCGTTTCCTACTGATGATATTATACTTTTCAATTGTAGTCTAAAGCTTGATATGGTATCTCTTTGGCAATTTCTTAAAACTCGCGTAATCCCACAGAAATAAAATATACTTTATATTGGTACCTCTGTGCGTAATACAAACGTAATTTTACAAAAATATAGGCACCAATTCTGGGTTGTCACACGCTAAACAAAATGTCACCCTCTCTCTTACACGATCTAACATATGAGTGAGCGTTACAGTTTCATTTAGTAATAACTTTAGGTTTGGTGGCCACCCGAAATCGACGCCATTATCTACCAATTTAATTTTTATGTTATTGGCAAGCTTGGTAATATAGTCACTTCGTATCTACAGGCTGTTTTAGCTATATTGACCACTTGCAGGAATGCAAGTCTATTTGTCTATTTGTGAACAGAGGTCCAATTCGCCTAAATTACAACGTTTGAAGTTCTATTTCTATCCAATTTCAATTTAGTTTCCGTTCCAATTCTATTTGGACACCAAATCGCATTCTGCTGACGCATAACTCTACCACTGCCACCTTTCGAATTACTATCGATCGGACAAAAGTATCTTGGGAGGAACTTATGTTCGATCGTTATATTTGACAGTTGAACCGTTTTGTTACCGTTCAACTGCGATTCAGTATAAACTAAACGTCTTAATAGAATGTACAAATACGTTACTGTTTGATCGATCGTTGACTCGATGGGAACTTAACTGAAATTGGATCGTTAGTGGATAGTAGCATTACGCATACGAAACACGTCATAACGATGCAGTTTAGATTATATTTAGTTACGTTGTATTTAGTGGAATCGATCTCCAGTTTTTGTTTCATAAGTTTATTTTCGAAAAAAATATTTGAGGCTGTATTAAGCTTCCACTGTCTACGTAGTAAATGTTACATTACACACTGAAAACCCTGTAAGCGAGCAATACACCCTGTAGTTGTTTATAAATCAAACTAAGGGAGTTGAGTTGCAATTCATTCTCATGATATCATTTCATTACAAAATCTTCAATTTATTCTAGTTGTCCATTAAAAGGCGGTACAATTTAAAAGTAGGAAATATAGAGATGTCAATTACATAAATCTTTCAGAATTAATTTCGTAAAATGTAATTCCTAGCCTCAGGAATACTCAGTCATACATTATAACCAAAATGTGACACTATTATACTATCTTCTAAATCTCTTTAGAGGTATTACTTTTTGAACTAAATAACCTTATTTAGCTAAAGACCCAATTACAACATTGTAAAGGTGAAATTTATTTCACCTTTTCATATATAAAATTTAATACAATTCAGCTATTTAAAACTGATAATTAGAATAGAACACAATTTTGAGATCTTTAACAAGAACTGGAATTGATCAAAAATTATGATAATTACGCTTCACTATGATACAGTTTATAAAATTTGTTTGATCACATTTTATCAATAACACATAAAAATATAACATACAAATCATTTTATGATACATGCTCTTCTAGCAAGGCCCCACAACAAAACTATTTGTGTAATAATCATGGCCAAAACTTCATTGGTACATTTAGTAACAAGTAGAGTTGCAACGAATAGCCGAATACAGAATATTCGGCCAGGAGCGTGGCCGAATAGCCGAATCTGCCAAACTATTCGGCTGAACCATTCGGAATGAAAAATTGTTAATTTATTTCACTTCAGTTTTATTAACTTTCTAAAACTTTCTTTTATTTTAGTTGATTTCGTTAGCGTTTATTAGTCATGACTAAACTACATAATAAGAAGTTACCTTTTATTACTTAACTTAGTTATGTTACATTACCTTGATCTCTTAGATAAATAAGCGAAAAACTGCGCTTTCTCGAACTTATAATATGTATGTTCAGCGTTAATAAAAGTTATAATGATTAATTTACTGTTTTTTTTAATCATGCTCCTGTTTTTAGGTATTCGGCCGAATAGTGATTCAATATTTGGTATTCGGCCGAATAGCAAATAATAGGCCGAATACCGAATAGTAATCGAATATTCGTTGCAACTTTAGTATTAAGTTAGTTCCAAACCGAATACCCAGCGTTCATTAGAAGAGTGAAGGCGTAGCAACTTTCTTCGATAATAATTTAAACTAAACCCTAAAGTCACTAAAATAGTCAGTCAGTGTTCGTCAGTCAGGTTCGCATGGCATGCCAGGGATTCTTACAAAAGTGGACACACACCCACACACACCATCTCACGCTCACCCCCCTCGCACACACCCCTCATACACACCCTCTCACATACACGCATACTTACTTAATTATTTAATTAATTGCATAACCTTATATAATAATAACAATAACCTTATTATGTCATCATAATTTATCGGAAGAGACTGGCTCCCACAACACAGGGTATCCTAGTGTGGGAGCCAGGGAAATCTGGGAAAATGTAAAAGATACTGTCTGTATGAATACATTTTTATTTTATTTTATGAATAAACGGCCGCAGGCCTGCTGCCTTTGTCGCATCTGGCATGCCATTTTAAACCATATTTTAAAAACTAAGGTTTAGTTTACATTGTAATCGAAGTAATTCGCTGTGCCTCCATTCCAATAGTGAGCGCTGGGCTTAATGTACGTTGTCTCACTCATTTAAGCCTAGATTAGATGAGACTAAGTGAGACACTGAAATACAAATGAAAGCTGTGAGAACATTCAAAATTCGAGCCCATTAATACAATATCTAAACCGTGTTGATTCCAGCAGGGCCGCTACATCTAACTATCACGCTCACTTATGTTACATTTGTGACATCCTGGAATTGACACCAAGATCAAATCATCTTAGCAAAACAGGGTTCTTGCTAGCATTGGAGTTTAAATCAGTATTAAAAAAGAGTGACGGAATCAATTAATGGTAAGAAGAACCCTATTTCTAAATATTAAAAGATGGACGTTTTATTTTTTAAATCTACCAATGTGCTTTGGCGTTAAAGGAATTTTGTTGCATATTGCTAGAGGAACTAGTACCACGAAACAAACTCACTGTAAAATCGTTCAAATAGGCATGTAGGGTATGAGTGAGTTTGTCCCATAAGTCAGACCAAGGTCTCCGAAAAGAAATTAGCGTTTCATACCCACGATGGATGACTAATTTCTCCGAAACGTCATCCTCTTGACGAGGAATCATCATGTTTATCTGTCTTCGGAGGTCTCGAGGAATTGAGCGTATACGTCTCTGGTGCATTCTCCTTTCTCGTTGAATTTGTATTTGTAGTAGGAGCCATCGGCACAGATCACTGTGGAAGTAATGTTTTTGTTTGAGCTTAGTCATATTTTTCATTGTAAGTATTACTCATTTAAAAACCAGCTGTGAATAATGAATGATAGAGAAATATCTTTTACAAAGTCATATGACTGTTCTCATAAGATTATTCTAATTTATTAAAGTCATGAGAATTCATAAAACAGTAAATATTTCCTTCTTTCTTATGTCGAAATCGACGTGCGTTGCTGGTTATCGTAATTCTTTCACTGGCTTTTTAACTTCATAACCTAACCAGCAATGAAGTTACCCGCTGGTACATGTTGGTGGTAAGTAGGCTCACGCTCAGCCTCTCTACCAAATTCCAATAGATACCAAAAAAGTAATATCTTGGCGCCTTCACTCATCGACCCATCGATAGGGTTGGATCCTGCCGAATTCTGTATTGTCGATAGGATATCGACAGTACAGATCTCGCCAGGATAACAACCTGCAACTGCCCAAACCACGCATCACCAGGTACATCAATGGCTGTATAAAAGTATATTACCATCTACCTACATCTATACAAGAGCTCTTCAACTGAAACGATTTGTAAGTGCCTTAAAAGAATTGTTAATTAAGAAAACATACTATCTAAAGGAATATTTTAACGATAAATGCAGAACATGACATTGTATTTTGTTGGATTATTACTATACTTTTTACTATTTGAACTGAATTAGATATTATTATGACATATTATTATATAGGTAAATTATGCATAAAATGAATTGGTATTTTTTTAATATTTTAGTATTAAATAATTGTATCTATCAGCCCGTGTCTATCCACTGCTGGACACAGGCCTCTCCCAGGGCGCGCCACATTACTCGGTCCCCCGCCTTCCTCATCCAAACATCGCCAGCAACCTTCTTCAGGTCGTCGGTCCACCGGGCAGGGGGGCGTCCCACACTGCGCTTTCTTGTCCGCGGTCTCCACTCTAGAACTCGTCTACCCCAACGATTGTAGATTCTGCGACAGACATGGCCAGCCCATTGCCACTTCAACTTGCTAATCATATGAGCTATGTCGGTAACTCGCGTTTTGTGACGGACTCATTCCTAACTCTATCCATCATAGAGATACTGAGTATAGCCCTCTCCATAGCTCGTTGAGCGACTTTGAATTTTCGGACCAGTCCTGCCGTGAGTGTCCACGTTTGAGCGCCATATACCGTAACAGGTAGGACGCACTGATTGTATACCTTCGTCTTAAGACTTTGTAAGTTGTCTTAATAATTGTATATGTGTAATTAAATCGTTGTATGCCTACTTTATAGGTGGATTGTAAACAAGTTATTGTAAACAATCTTTATAATAAATAAATATGAATATGATATGATTATATAGGATAAACTATCTACTTACCAATAATAGAACTTTTATCCACACCAAACGCGCAAATACAAGGCGGCCCGTTCGGTATAGTGAACTTGCAGAAACTCCAGTTGCTCGAGAAGTATTTTGGCAGAAAGTTAACGGTTGCCAGGCTGGACTGCTTGTTTAGTTTGTCGTCCTCGAGGGAGAACACGTGGACTGTGCCGTGGTCCGATGTCACGCAGAGGTTGGTGCTCGAATGGTTGAAGTTTATGCAGTAAATTGTTGCCTGTTGAAACAATGTTACAGGTAAAATAACTTTAGAAATATAGTTAGTACCCTATTTCGTGTATAACTTAAGCCCGTGTGCTCCATCTTTAGCTTCATCGTCACTTACCACCAGGTGAGATTGATATCAAACACGTGTTTGTCTCAATCTCACCTAGTGGTAACTAAAAAAAAGTATACATGGATATTGCAAAACTTTTAACTGGTATAGAATCTGCGTCGTTCAACGCAGAAAATGACAAAACAACGCCATGTGTTCAGAATTTGTACTTTTGCGGTTCCCATACATTTACTCATTAGTGTACTAGAATGTTCATCAAACGGATTAGAGTTTTATGCATGTATTAACGCACTTCAAGTCTAGTTTTTTTTAGTGACTGTGTGTGTAATGTGTGTGTTTAATGTATTCACTTTCTTTTTATCTAAGCAGTTGATAAATCGTGCTACAGAAAATGTATGGGAGCCGCAAAAATACAAATGCTGAACCCATGGCATAAATTATTTAAATATTTTTTATGACATATATCGACGTTCTGCATTAAACGACGCATATTGTATATCAGTTCAAAGTTATGCAATATCTTTCAAATTAACGAAATAATGGGCTGGACACACTTAAGGTTTCCATGCTGTATATGCGATACAACAAATATATCATTATGATACTATTAGTCTATTTAAAGTCCATGGATATGTATGTCTTTAGCATTGATGTATTCCAGCAATGTTCCAATACTCCATCTTTGATGTCATATCTTTAAATTATATGGTCTAATTTTTGAATTGAATATCGCCATTTACCATCAGTTGAGATTGAGTTAAAACATGGGTTTAGTAGTAAACAAAGATAGATAAAAAAATAACCTGATGAGCTCCTCTCCTCAGTTCAGCCAGTTTCTGACCAGTGGCAGTGTCGAAGACTCTAATGAGGGTGCCTTTAGTGGAAGCCGTGGCTAGCCTGGTGCCCCCCACGTTAAGAGCTAGGCAGCTGAGCGGGGCCTCGTGAGCTGTGATCAGATGGCCCTCTGGGGCCGCGCTGGTGCCTGCGAGATTTGTGAGCTCCACTAACTGTTGACATAGAAGTATAAATTGTACACTGAATAGAGAGGAAATTAACTGAATGATGGAATGATGATGATGACCTATGATCGGAGTAGGTAGGGCTGTTTTTGGTACTTGCCCCATACGGTCATAATATGGATAAGTATGCCCAATAGTCCCGGGATTTCCGGGATTGAATAAATATATTATTTAGATTTTTAACGTTATATTTGTTTTGATACACATTTAAAAAAGGTGGCGACATATTTTTTTTTAAGATTCATGGCGCTAGTATCTTAAAAAAAATATGGTACTACCTATGGTAGTGTTTTAACTTCTTCGTAAATTCACAATTTAAAAAAAATCGTAATCCGCCGAGTAAGGGCGAGGTTTATAAAAGTAATTTACAACATTTGCTCGATAACTTAAAACGGGATCCCGAAATCATATCCATATTAATATAACCTTTGAGCACATTGACCCGAAAGAGCCCTACCTACACCGATCAGTGATGATGACAGACCTATATTGATGGTTTATGCGATAAATAAACTAACAAATATTGAAAAGTATGTTTATTGGTTTTTTTTTTACTATTTATTATATTTATAGCAAGAAAAAGTTATAAATTATAATAAATGCCTAAGGTAGATACATACTTTTTCGTTTTTCTATTCTACCTAAAGGTGCATGCAATAGAACAAGATGTACAATTCCAAATTCCAAAACTTTTCCTTTACATAACTCTGAAGTTATTCTACCTATAAACAATATCTTTTTTAAACAGTTTAATTCCCTAAAGTTTTTTTATAATTATTTCCTCTGTCCTTCAGGTTGACTTTAATATATAGCGGTAGTGATAAGACTTCCTGTCTTGTACCTGGCTATTTCAACATGTAATACCACAAATATAATCTCACCTGAACATGTCCAGTTTTCCGACTGGGATAAGCCAGCAGCGCATTGTTGCTGTTGGGGCACACAACACACAGGCCGCGGGGGTTCTGACAGGTCTCGAACACATGCAGCATCTGAGGCTGTGCCATGAAAGTGTACACCTTTATCAGGTTCTCTGGAAAATTATAAAATGTACAGTAGAAAGAGTACTCTTTTTTTTCTGTTTTGATTGTGTGTGATGTTTGTGTGGCCCTCATAAGTACTAAATTTAATAGTGTAACTTTTTTAATAAACTAGTAATGATGAGAATCCATTTATTTGAAATAATATAGAAATTTTATGTTTTGAATATTTTAATCTTGAAATGATATGTCAAATTACAGCTCGTTTCTACCTGATGGGGGTAGATAGAACAAATATGTATCTAGGTTTCTACCTACAACAAAAAAAACCAGGCACAAATTGACAAAGATTAAGATATAAAGTTTAGAAGCATAAAATTTTAGGTTGTAAATGATGTATCTTACAAAAAGATATGGGTTTCAGAATAAATGTAACAAACAACATTATCTGTAAATTAGATTAAAAAAACCTTACCCAATACGACGACAATGCGATCTCTTCGTAATTTCACAGCCTTCACAGGACTGTTGAAGTCAAGAGTAATAGCAGAGTCTTTCTTCAAGTCGTCCCAAATAATCACTCTGTTTGGAGGGTACACCGGAGTCTTGCCTCCGCCGACCAGAGCCATATAGTTGCATCGAAACAGCATTTCCACGTAAGAAAGACCTCCTTCGGCGAAATTTTGCCGCTCTTTCTCCTTAAGTGGGTCACTGTTAAATACTCGAAATCCATTCTCCGTTCCGCAAGCAAAACAACCTGGAGAAATTGCGAAACAAACAATTGTATAACAGTAAATAAATCTATTCAAAGCACCAGACTACCTTCACCTTCGCAATATTTACCTTGATCCTGGTTAAATCCTACATAGAGCAACCCGTTACCGAAATTATTATCGTCGGATAAATTCATTTTTAAAGATTTAGAGGAATACTTTGTAGATAATAGCAAAAACAAACAATAATACGAAAAAATCTAATTCGACATCATACAAAGACAACTTGCGGCAATTTGACAACTGTGGCTGTCCGACTGACTTGTGCTGTTTTATCTATTTAAAAAATAAGAAGGCAATGGCATTAACGACCATCCAAATCATTTGTTTGTAAAGTCCTATTTCTATGAAATAAATCGAAGGGGAAGGAAGGGATCACCACGAGAGTTCATAAAACACAACTTTACTACTCTAACGGGAGTTTTTGGTATAAACGGTTACAATTTGGTTTTTGGTATGAACGGGACAGTTAATTAAAATAAAATAAATTGTTGTTCTTGGCTTTAGAAGAGATATATTGCAGCCGAGACGCTGCATCTTTGATTGAGACTGTGCAAATTCGTGCTAGAGAACTACTTAATCCATTTATTTTTGAATTGACATGGATGTATGGACCATAGTCCTTTGCCTTTCCCTATAAGGATGATTATAAACAACAACAACTATTTATTTTTTGTTTTGTTGTGATAGAATTGAAAATTAAATCACAGATTAGAGTATATGTCCAAATTGAAATACTAGGATTCCTTGCTTGAATAAATATGAATGTGGTTAGTGTTATTTTTTACGTGCTTACCCCTTAACAGAAATTGTAAAACCCATTGAAATCTATTGAAACTCTTCATTCCTCAATTTCAGCTAGCCAATTATTTATTATGGAAAAGAATACAGAAAAGGTCTCAGGCAATACAACAATTTTATTCTATACAGCCGAAAACGTAAGTAACTAAAATTACTTTTAATAAAAAAGCCTACGTCTTACAAAATAACTCCAATTTTCAGAACAAATGTGGAGGAAACACAGTCAACTGATGAGATGATCTGCAGAATCTGTACAAGTCGGGGGGACATACCCATAACTGCAAAAGTTGGTGACATCGATGTTTTGATTGCTATTAGGATGGTGACCAATATTTGGGTAAACACTTAGATTATAAAAAGTTTTTATTATCTAAGGGTAAATAGGGTAGACCTTATAAACGATGGGACGATACCTTTGCAAATCAAATGGGAGCTGGACGAGAATGGTGAGGGACAGGGAACACTGGAGGAAATTAGGGGAGGCCTATGCCAGAGATGGCAACTACTAAAAAATATATAATAAATATTGACATACCTATAATAATTTATAATCTGATCTGGATCTGCGGGAGCTCCGGGCGTCTGACTGGCTCGAGACTGCGCAGGACAGAGAGCGATGGCGCTCTTTGGTATCGGAGGCCAAGATCCACTTCGGGTCGCTGCGCCAGCAGAGTAAGTAAGTAAGTATAATAATTTTGTGAAGTAATGAATAATGAAATGTTAATTTTATCTTAATTTATAAATGATTGTATATGAGTGGTAGGAATTAAAGGCTGTTTTTATTTTTTATTTTATTTAAGGGTAAATACTAACTGTGTTATAACATTATGTTAACAGTTATGTTATAACTGCAGTCCAGGGGTTCCCAAAGTTTTTCAGTTCGTGGTGCACTTACAGGTTTGATATTTTGTCCCGGCACCCTACATGAAATCAACATTTTAGTTAAACCTTACAATGTGTGGCTCACCTATATAGGTATTAAAATTGACAGAAAAATATGAAATACAGTAACAGAAAAAGGTGCTTGATCATTCACATATGTACTGACTGTCTTTTCATTTTCCATATAAGTAATTTTAGCGTCCAGAGAAGAGAAAATAGAAGTGCCCAGTGGCACCCCTGTTTACTCTCTACGGCGCCCCGGCGCACACTTTCTGAACCCCTGCTATAGTCCAATTGACTCCACCATGGATTGTCTTCCGGGTGTCAATCCTGTGAATATTTTTGTAGGTAGGTACCCAAAGTAAACCCATTACATACAGGGCATGGAATGTGCTGTATTCTCACTGAACCATTGGGACTACTTTTTGATCATGAATCAGAAAATGCAACAAAAGTTTATTAAGGATGCACAGTGTTTTTAGTTATACCCTGACCAGGAACTAAAAATCCCTCACCATATTGCAGAATTAATGGTACTATTTTATTCATAGTGAACTCCATAAGATGAATAAACTACCAATGGCATCCTTTGGCAAGGTTTTTTAGTTGTATATGTATGAAAACCTGGTCAAAATTATTTTAACAACAAATACTTTGTCTATGAGATTGTAAATAATAGGAAAGTATTCAAATAAAATGTTGTTTATGGAAGGCAGTGAAAATAGTGCCTCATGCAGCATTGTTGTCTATTTTCTTCAAGTCCTGGAACACCTAAAAGGCATTGAGACAAGTTCATCCACCATGCTCTGTCACATGCTGCAGGCTACGGTGAGAATATGTCAGCCTCTTCTGTGCCTTTTTGGATACTATGTTTCCATGTGGCCTAAGGAGGACAACATCTTAATGTTGTCTATGGAGGAGGAGTCCTCCTCGCGTCGTAATCCTCAATGCTGAGGGTCGTGACCACCTTAGGTATCACCTTCTGGCAGATGATCTTCCTCCATTTATTTCTGTCCCCGGCGGCGGTGTGGATGGCATCGTGAATTGTAGAGTCAAGGATGGTGCGGATTTGGTCGGACTAGCGCATCGGACTACGTCCTCGAGGCCTCTTCCCTTCCATTGTCTATAGAAGACAAAAATAAAAAGCTAAGGAAAAATATCTACTCTTCTAAAAGATAAGATTAAGATCCAATATAAATGGCAACATGTGCCCGTATCTATCTAAAAATACTAAATCAGTAGGCGAAACTGTCCTACGACGTTATAATTTAAGGCTGGGACAAAAACACAATGGCGGTCAATAGTATTTATTATTTATTTTATTAAACTGCTTCTTTACAGATGAGCAGTTCTGATGATTTCCCAAAATATATATGCAGAAGTTGCTTCGATGAGCTGAAGATTGCCCTAGCTTTCAAAAAGAAATGTGAATCTGCAAATTGGAAGTTTCGTTTATCATTGTCTGAAGTTACATTAGGTAATAATACTTATATGATATTACTATTTGTATGAACTAAAGATACCATCGGCATCAGTGGAATAGTTAGAATAGTAGAACGAGGAGCTTGTAGCCTAGTTGCGAGCACGGTCCGAAAGTGATCGTGCAGGTTAAGCGACGTTGGCGCGGTCGGTACCTGGATGGTGACCGCTAGTGGCATATTTCATCTGAGCTCCTCCGTGCCTCGGAGAGCACGTTAAGCAGTCGGTCCCGATTGTTGTCGTTGGCATCTGACATGGCTTAACGACTGCTGTCGAGCAGTCGTTAAGCCATGTCAGATGCCTACGGGCGGCCTGAACAACTCGTGACAAATAGCTTGGCCACTAACCATACGATAAGCAAGCAAGCAAGTGGAATAGTGGCTAGGACGCCATGCGGGAGGTCTGGGTTCGAAACTATGCAATACCATGTGTTTTTCGGATTTTTTCGAAGACTTACGTAAATTTACCGACTGCTCTAACGGTGAAGGAAAACGTGAGGAAACCTGCATGTCTGGGGAAATTAAAAGTTTCCGAAGGCGTGTGAAATCCACTAATCAGCACTGGGCCCGCTCGGTGGATCATGGCCCTTACCCCCTTGTGCAAGGGGAGGCCTGTGCCCCAACAGTGGGGACATTAATAGGCTGATGATGACGATGATGATGAAAGATACCATTGTTCAATACATTGAAGCATAAAATAACTAATGATAAGTAATAAGTAGGATTATAGTTTACCTAAACTCGGCTGCAAGTTGTTTCCACAAACAAGCGCTCGTTTTAAAATAGCTATATGTGATAGATGCATAATCTACTACTTTTGTAATTTTAAGCGAACACTCCACCTATGGTGTTTCATGACTTCACACTAATTCTACATCAAATGAGGGAAAGGAGATTGAGAGCAGCAGATCAAACCCGCACAGCTGAGGCGCGGCAGTCTCAAGAATCGGAGAGATTACAAACAACGGACAACAATAAATCAGTCAGAGAAGAATCAATCAGAGAAGAATCAGTCAGAGACTATAAATGTAAACGCTGTGATATAACATTTGATTCAAAGGTAATTAGGTATTGCAAGAGGTTTGTCTATAAGTACAATTTTATTCGCACATACTCTAGTTTACACAAGTAAGGATATACGATGGAAAAAAGACGTTAAGACGGGTTAACTGTACAGTCTTACGTACAACGACGTAGGTACGTTTACGTAAGCAATAAGCTACGTGTAGTTGGAGCCAACCGAATATATTTTTTTTGTGATAATTTACAATTTTAATTTTAAACATCCGGAAGAACGATTAAAATCAGAATAGTTTCGAGTTATAATTAGGTTAATATGCTTCTCGACAAAGTGCTTCGTATATAGCCAAAATTAATATGAAACAATAAAAAACTGCTATTTTTATTATTTCAGGAGCTTTTACTGAAACACCGTCGTGGTCGTAACTGCCTGCACATGCCATGCTCTATCTGCAGTAAAGTCGTCTCCAACTTGGCCCATCACAAGAAGGCGGTCCACCTACGAGCTGAAAAATGTACTTGTCATATTTGTGGGAAAGTCGCCTACTCTTCTGCTGGACTTGATAATCATTTGTAAGAGATTTGAAGTGATTTTTTGCCTTTTTCTTATCGGAAAGAAAAGCAAACTGTTGAAATTATCACCGGGCGAAAGAACGAGCAGATATTGGTAATTACGACAAGATGTATCTGTGGCCTAGCCTTATCTTATCTTATGACAGGAGACCAGGGATAACCCCAGCGGCACTTCGACGCTCGGGGATCTTTTGTGCTCACCCCTTACCTTAGTCTCCTTCCTGTTCCTTAAAGATGCTTTGCATCAAGGACGCTGTACAGCTTACAGGAAGGAGCCTATAGTCCTCTGGTTTAGGGTAGGCTACCCCCAGAAGACTCATACGCCCTCCAGCCAGCGAGTCACATTCGCACAGCAAGTGTTCCATTGACTCAACGGTGTCACCACAGGCTCTGCAGGTGGGATCGTCTGCCAGTCTCATCTTGTGTAGGAGGCTCTTAGTGCCAAAATGGCATGTGAACGCCCCTACAAGTGGCCTAGCCTAGAGGGTAATTAGAAAATAATTACCAAACAAAGTAGTTTGACAAGTTAAGAGTGAATATTCGTCACATTCAGTTTATCTTTTCAATAACTTTGGTCGCCACACGGAAAGAGTCATGTATAGAATTAGAATGCTACTCGATTGTCATTTTGAGATGCATGATTGCGTATTTAATTATTATTAAGATAAGATAAGATTGATTGTGTAAAAGTTTAGGTAAGAATTACAAATATTACAGATATAGTTGCATAAACATGTCACACTAAACTCCACCTTTACAGGCATATACACCAAACTCTTATGGCCTCATACATTTTGTTCCCATACATTTGTTAATTACTTGAATCTTAGTGATTAATTTATTTTTGGGGTTGTTTATTTCGGCAACTGATCCCTCCTAGCTGACATATCAGTATAAGAGTTTAGGGAACAGATTGTACTAAGAAATAGTAATGAAATTACTTTTAAAAATCAATTTCTTGACAAAGGTAACTTTATTTTAAGGTATATTTATTTTAACACTTTAATGCACAAAAATAGTACATGAGGCGAGCTTAATGCCATGCGGCATTTTCCATATGCGGCGGACTCTTTCCATATGATCTTTTTTAACCTTACAGATTAGTACACACCGACAAGTTCAGGTACCCGTGCCCTCTTTGTCCGTACAAAGGCAAGCGAAAATCGTATTTGGCCCTCCACATGCGAGTGCACACAGGGGAACAACGGTACCTCTGCTCAGAGTGTCCGGCCAGATTTGTCAACGTGAGCAATTTGAGACGGCATCAGCGTACACATTCTAGTAAAACGTTCGAGGTTGGTATGTTGTGAATTCGATATTTTAGAATGTTTTAATACTTTGACCAGGAATATAAAAAGCCGGTCAAGAGGGCGCCATTGGTACTTTTATAGTCGGTCTTAGGCTCGGACTACACGACGACGGTTCCAGGGACGGTTCGGTTCAGGTGCCGGTGCTTTTTTTTATATATTTTTATTTTTTACTACTAAACCCGCATTTGACCTCGATCTCGCCTGATGGTAAGCGACGATGAGGTCGACGAGGGAGGATTGCGGGTCCAGTAAAGTCTGTCCTCTAGGTGCCGGCTAGCAGGGTTCTAGGACAGTGTGCAGATGAAGTAATAGAAGAACTTGGTAATAGATATTATATTTTTAAGAAACAGAACACAGAAAATAGTAAACGTAGAAAAATAGGTAGTAGTACGAGACAAAAATAAACGGAGAAATGTCTGTTCAAGACAAAATACGGAGAGAAAGTGCAAATGAAATTAATGGAATAATGAAATTTAGAAATGGAATGGTAATATGATTTGAATTTAGATGAAGAAATGAAGATGCCAACACGAAATGAGATGAGATAAACGCTAACGATGAGGTTGAAATTGATGGCAAGGAGGTTGATATGGACGATGAAGTCGACATCGTTACACTGGTACATGTAGTCCACAGCGCATTTTTGTTTGAGTTTATATGAACCGGTGCGGTTCCATGGAACCGACCGATACTGGAACCGGCCTAGGAACCGTTGTCGTGTAGTGCCGTGTAGCCTTATTCGCTACGAAAAAAATTGTTCCATTTAATTTCGCACTATGGGAGCGTTTTTATATTTTCGGTCAGGTATACTTTACATGTCTTATTGTAGAGTGAGATAATTTGAGAACACAAAAAATATGAAAAATGGTAAATTACAAGTTACAGTTTTAGAATTTATAAAAGGGAAATGGTAATGTAATGATAAATTAAAAGATAAAGTTCACGAGAGAGATGTCTGACAAAAACATTGTTTGTTTTAATTTCAGTGCAGCAAATGTAAGAAGCAGTTCCGGCTCGAGAAAACGCTGAAGGAGCATTACGAGGCAGCTCATTTGAACATGCGGTACAGATGCAGTATCTGCGGCCGTGAATTGTGGACTCGGTGGGTTCTAACATACATACTTAACTTACAATTACTTAACTACAGGGGTAGGCAGGGCGCAGAGGATGGAGCACCACGAATCTGTCTTGGCATGCCTCTTTTGCTTCCTCTACTGTAGAGGAAGCGTTCATCGTTCCGAAGCTGGGATTGTCCACTGACCTTTTAAGATAAGATTGACAGAGTGCTCATAGATTCAGACGACCCCAACGGCGAGCAGCGTAAAACAACGAATGACTGTAGAGGGTTGCAACAACTATTCTCTATTGCTACGTATAACCTGACCAGGAAAATGAAAACCCTGTCACGAGGGCACCACTGGTACTTTTATAAGATTGCAAAGATGAAAATTGTTTAATTTTGAAACATGCCGTTTGGGTTTTTATATTTCTGGTCAAGCTTTAACTAAAATGCTGTGACTTTTAGTATAAGTGTAATGCCACCCCCCACCCCCGAATGATTTGTACTAACGTTTCTAATCCATATAGATAAAAAATTTCGGAGCAAAGGAGCGTCGGTGGCCCGGTTCGGTCCGGGTGCGAGAGGTCCGAGTTCGAAACCATGCAATGCCATGTACCAATGAGTTTTTCCAAGGCTTACGTAAATTTACCGACTGCTCTAACGGGGAAAACATCGTGAGGAAACCTGCATGTCTGAGGAAATTAAAAGTAAAGTAAAATACACTTTATTGCACAAATAGAAAACAACAAACAAAAGATAGAAAAGGAAATAGTGAAGTACAATTTAGGCGACCTTATCGCTAACAGCGAAAGTTTAAAAGTTTCCGAAGGCGTGTGAAATCCACCAATCAGCACTGGGCCCGCTCGCTACACCTGTGCCCCAACAGTGGGGGCATTAATAACCTGATGATGATGTGATAAATATGTAATAACTACTCTTCTTAACACAGGAGGAAACTGTTGGCTCATGAATTGAGAGTACATAAACGAGAGAAGCGCAAACTGTATGAAGAACTTCACAAAGTTGTTGTCAATGAAGAAGTATAGTGGAAGATATCACAGCAACAAGCTATAATCTGTGGAACAATGTCCACAATTAAAGGTTAATATTAAGATTTTCTGACATTCAATATGTATCAGATAAGTTAGAGACAAAGGCTATAATAAATAACTCTGATGTGTTGGCTACTACAAAGATTACTTACATAATTAGAAATTAGTAAAATAAAAATAAAGAATCTTTAATTATATAAAATATTTATTTTTATTATCAATATTTGGTTACGTAAACATGGAATCATCACATGCCTCCATCTTACATTCTTCATGTTGAAAATTACATAGCTAAGCTAAGCTGTATATATTTATGGAGCCTTCTTGAAATTATATTATTGCTTTTGACAGAATTAAACAAAATCAGTAGCGTAATGGCATGTTTACAAGTTTGTTCTCAGAAATGTGAGAATAATAATATACAGTATGTGAGCTCTTAGAAGAGGGATTCGGGTATCAGGTAAAAGGTTTCTGACTCTTTGCTACGGGCTTAGTCTGACAGTATGGAGTATGGAATAGATATTCCCTATAATCCATACTCTCAGACTAAGCCCGTAGCAAACTTAGCTTATACAAACTTTAGCTTCACAAAGCTTCATATGGATGGACCAATGAAGCTATGCATGTACTGTAGAAGTTAATAAATAAGTTTTTTGACAATGGTTGGACCTTGCCAGGGAACCTCAATCATATTTTTAAAGCGACACAAATAATATTGCATTTTAATAAGTGCAATAGTTTGATACCTACATACCAACTTCTAATATGATTGCTTCGATTCTAGGGTGGCTGTCGACTGTACATAAAACTTGCTCACTCATATTCTAAATCTAGCATATGAGTGATCATGTATAATTTAGTTAATGACACCCCAGAATCAGTGCCAATATACATTAGTCCTTAGAGTCCTCAGTGGCACTACATTCATTCAATCCGAGATCACAGCATGGTAGGTACATTATAGTACATGTATTATGTATTGGAAAGCATTTAGTTAGCATTTATCGTTTACAGCAATTGCATGAGAACATTGTTTCCACCTTCAGTGATCATATTAGTTTCATACCAAACCTGATATAGGCAAGTATAAATGCTATATCAGATTGTTATCTTGAGGCATCATAAATAGGTTCTAACAAAACTGTTATGAACTAGCGACTTGTTTCAACGGTCCTTCTAAATACTGAGCTATGGCATTGATTTTCTCCTTCAATATCCCGAAACCAACAGTTTCTTTAGCGTAAAGACACAGTAAAAGGTTGGCTACTTGTGTAATAGCAATCTTGCCGTTTTGACAGTCAACTAGTATTAAATGTAGCTTATCTTCCTTGAACACGTTTCTTCCCTGTTTTTCGTACGCAGACCAAACATTGCTGGCAATTGCTGCTGTGACTCTGGCATCTTTGTCGTTATAACCAGAGTAAGCTAGAAGCGCTCCCTGATGATTTAACAACCTGAAAAAAGTTTAAGATGCTAACTAGACCCCATTATCTTGTCGCACCGACTTCACGATTGGGTAAATAGCACACCTTTTTTTTCACCAGTTAAAATGGCACACCTTGGTATTTGTGGTGTTTTGTTTTTTATTGCACAATGATTTTAACATGTCATTATTTAGATGGAATATATAATTGCGGGCATTTATAATTCAAATTAACAACCTTATGCTTGTAGTGATTTGTTCGCCTGTAAAAAAGCTAAAAGGATAGATCAATTTTCATATTTTTTTATATCTATTCTACTTTATAAGTCATCCATTTTGCCCATAACTACCCAATCGGGACGTCGTCGGCGCAACAAAATAATGGGGTCTAATGATAACGTTATATGAGACGCTTTAGTTTTGCACAAATTACGACAGAAAGCGATATTTACTGGCGTTTTTGTGTACTTACAAAGTATTTTCTACACCACCAGTGTTCGCTTGGCTTAGCACTTGTGTTAAAGCCTTTGGTTTTAACATAATGGTATCAACGTTCGTAGAAAGTAGTCGACAATTCAGTGGTTTAGAATATTTGAAACAATATCTACAATTTTATCAGAAATTCCAATTTTTCGCCAAAATACGATATACGCATAAACCTGGTGCCTTAACGTTCACTTTACCCGAGAAGACGAGACTAATCGTCGGAGAAAACGATTACCTACAGAACATAAGTAGGTATCTCAAAGACGGGTGTAGAGCTGATGGTGACTGACTGGTGACAGCACGGTGACAGAGTCAGGCGTCAGCATTGCTAAACTGTCTTGCCAGAATTACGTGAACTTTACCCTAAAATTACGGTACCCTAAAAATACCGTACAAACGGTCGCAGTACATAGTTTCCTAAAAAATTAGATAAGTAGTGTACCGACCGATTTGTGATTAATTTCAAAGTTCGTGATCAAACACATGTAACAAATTTAAAAAAAAGTCATGTATCATATACAAAGAACTACAAAACAACAGAGTATTATTTTATCACCACTGCACAACAACCTCAGAATAAAAAACAAATGTATGTATTGTGTAAGGTCAACTTGTCAAGTGAAAATGCAATTTTAATGCCGCAATATTATGGCGGACCAATCATAGGCCGAATTTCCAATATCCCGCGCGCGCAATTCGGGCTGTGATTGGTCAAAGGAACGTTCACGTTCAGAAATATTAATTCATTATTTATTCATTCAGCTATTGCAAAATTATTTGCGTGGTCCAAATTACCGTACTATTTGTATAATATGATCTTAATATTACCGTATGTTTGTCTTACGGTAATGTACTAACGTTCGGGGCTTGAAGTTACCATACACATACGGTAATTACCGTACGTTTGGCAACACATAGACTGACATGACAGTGACAGCTATGACAAATGCATTGACTTTTTAAATTGCAGTTAAAGACATGATAAAGTGAGAAAGCCATATACTTTACATATAGCCCTAAATCATTTTAGTTATATCTAAAACAGCAAAATAGCGAGCTTCCTTTTGTTTAATTTTCGTTATCTTCTCTAGGACAGACTTCTAACAAAATTGAGGAACAACCATACTTCATGCATTGGCTAAAATTGGCTTCGATTTCGGTGCCGCTGAACCTAAATGAAACTGTCACGCTCACTCACATACGATTGTGTACGAGAGAGCGGGATTTTTAGTTTAGTGATTATCGCTACATTTGGCGCCACCTCGGAATCGATGCGATTAATTTTATTTAGGCTCCATCGAAGTACGTAGTAGGTGTTAGGCTCCTACGTTAAATTCAGACTTTTTGACGTAATCTAAATACTCCTATTGTTTACATCAGGGTTTAAAAGACAAAAATAACTTATATAACTATATCTATAGGTAAACAAATTTTATTTCACTTAAGCTCATAATATAAAATTAACGCATTTTCTTTTGTTTGATCAAATAGTTTCTAAAAGCAATCTGCTTATCCTTGAATGAACGCTTAATTTTACCCTTTGCTTTATGTTTAACCATTTGATAGGATTTGGTCTTCCTCTTCTCTCTGTTTGTTTTCGAGCAATGAATATTTTTCCTCCTGTCCTTATATCCGAACTTGTCCCTCTCCTCTCTTCCTTTGAGAACAGATTCCCACCTTGCATTCTTGTCATGTTTTCTTTTCTTATGAATATTTTCAATAGCAGAGAGTTGTACAAGTTCCCCAGATTCTTCTTCTTCGTCTGCAGCAACACTCTTCCTTTTTACACCACTTACATGTTTTTTAACTTGAGCTGCTTCAATACGTTTGAAATCTTCGTCAGTGAATATAACTTCCATTGCATTTTCACGGGCATTTTTTACTTTTTCTTCCTTATCTTGTTTACTTGGGCGTTTAGCTTTTAAAATTGTCCTGTCTTTGACATCAGCAACATCTTTAGTTTTATCTTCTTGTGTATCTCCTTCGTTATTATCAGATTGTTCCTCATTATCTGCTTCCGATTGTTGTTCTTCTTCAACATTATCATCTTCTCCTTCACTATCTGTAGATATATTAATCTCATCATCTGATGATGCAACATCAATCCATTCTTCACTATCAGAATCATCTGTTTTGCTTTTCTTCTTTCCTTTCTTGTCTTTACTTTTTTTGTCACTTTCTGTTACCTTTTCCTTTTCCAATAACACTTCTGAACCAGGAATATGATCGTTAATTTCGATTTCACCATATTTTTTATTCTTTAGGTCTATGGATGCTTCTGTTGGTCTTCCTCTGTCTTTCTTGTGTAATAAAGTAGGCATAGACTGCCTGTACAGCTGAATAAGTGATCTGGCAGCCATCATAACAGATTTTTCTTTGTAGCTCTTGTACTGGACTAGATCTCTGAGCAGATCTTCAGTTATTGCAAGAGGACAGCGTGTACAAATTTCTCTAACAGCATTTAATCCAACTGCCATCACATCTGTTGAGTTTCTTTCTGTTATGAAATTGTTGGCAATTGCTCTCATAACAGGTTCAATCACTTCAGGTGGTATCAGCTCATGTGAAGCCTGGGCTGCAAACTGCAGGATACGGGTAACTTCTCTCTGGTGAGGCATGAGGAGTCTCGCAATAAAAGGATAGTAGTTGAACAAAAAAAGATTGTGTAATCCAATCAATCTTGATATAACGTCCAAAGTCATCAACTTTACTTCAAATCTTTCGTTTGATGATTCTATCAGCTTGAACAGTTTTTCAGCGAAACCTTGAGGATTATTGATGAGATGTAAAGCAGAGAAGTTGAAAGCGGGAGCTTTTTCCTTCTTCTTCTTCATTTTCTTTGCAATTTTCTTAACTTTATCCACCATCTTCTCTCTCTTTCTGGTCTTTTTATTGAATTTGTTTGATATCATGGTGTCCCTTGGATCAACCTCATCATCACTGTCAGAGTTCTGTTCCTTCTCTTCTTCGTCTCTTCCTAGAAAGAACTTCAATGATGCCACCATGACCTTAGTCACTTTAGAAAAACATCCAATATCAGCAATGATGTTTACTGTCTTATGATCATTCCATATATTTTTGTGATACAGTTCTATCAAAATATCAACAGACAACTTTGCAGCCTTAGCATTAGAGTCACGTAACATTGAAAACATGAAATTCTGCAGTGTAGAGTTGAATTTCATGTCCTTGTGTTTCATATTCATATTTTTGATGTCTGTTATGATATGTGTCTTCAAGAATTCCCTCAAATTCTTATCTTGGCACTTCAGCAGCATAAAAAACAACTCCAGCAAGTCGAAAGGGGTAATAAAATTTTTGTTTCTCAGCAGAATTAAGCATTTACAGAGAGATAGCCGCATATCATTGTGCAGAACTGTATTATGCGTTTTCAACACGTCGACAATTTTTTGTGGAAATAATTTCATCTCATTTAGGTAACACTGAGCGACCTGCGCTAGAAACATTGACTGTTCATCAAGTTTTTTATGGTATTGTGAGGGATTTAAGTTGAAAATCTCCATCGTAGTTGCGAAATGAGCAAGTTGTTGGTGAAACTCTTCTTTGTAAGAGTCCGGATCACGTTTTATTAAATTCTGTAACTGCGTGAGGTTGTTAGGCAGTTGATTATTATGTCGCACCATTTTCGTATTCTTTCAGCACTAAAATAAATCTAATTTCTTAAAAAAATACTCATGTGATTTAGAATAGAAATAACCTCAAAAGAAGGAACGTTTTAGTCTTTTTTTTAAGAGTGCGTTCCAAAACCAGTTGAAATTATTCTCGTTGACAATTGTAGTACAAATTCCATTGCTTGTATCAAATAAAAGTTTGTAAATTTTCAGCTGTTACCTAACGCGGTAATGGAAGACGGACAATTGTCAACGTGAATTATTGCAACTGGTTATGGAACGCTTTAGTCAGATTCAGAGATTCTGCACATTTTACGAATGAGAAAGAAATAGAAAATCCCAGCAAATTTATGGATAGATAATCTAAGCATTTTTGGAGCTCTGTCTTCGTTTCTCTTAACAGTTGTATCGAGTCAACCATGGACAATATATTTTTGTTGGCAGCATTGAACTAGGGATGTAGTCACACATAGTTGTTAATTTAATTATCGATACTCGATTTATTTTATATTTTCAAAAGAAATAATAATATACCGCGACATTCAGGTCATATGAATTTGAAATTACCTTTTGTGTTACATTGGGAATTCAATTTTTTCACAAATACTACGGCAATTAATATAATTTCCATTTTATCCGCCGTTCAATTATTATAATCAATCGACTTGGATGTCACTAATGTGTCAGTCAGCCACGTCATTTTTACTGAATGAAGAGTATACGCGGCGTATCTCGCTGGGTTCTTGTAAATTAAATCAAACATGAATATATTTCGCTTACTTGGTGATTTATCACATTTGCTAGCTATAATAATCCTATTACTGAAAATATGGAAGACCAGGTCATGTGCAGGTAACTAAACTCGCAGTTGTAATCAGATGAACAACCGGCATGTTTTTGGGCCGTGTTATTTTAGCAGGTGTTTTTGCAGCGTAATGATGATGTGCCCGCTTGATGTGTTTTCCAGGTATATCTGGGAAGTCTCAGATCCTGTTCTCCATAGTATACACGACGCGGTATTTGGATTTGTTGACGACTTACGTCTCTGCCTATAACACTGTTATGAAGTTGGTGTTCATCGTTGCCTCGTTTGCCACTGTGTACCTGATGTACGTTAAGTTCAAGGCGACGTATGACCACAACCACGACACGTTCAGGATCGAGTTCTTGTTGATTCCAACTCTGATACTGGCTCTGCTCATCAATCATGAGTTTACGGTGTTGGAGGTTAGTGAAATATATTCTTTACGATAATTTATATTCAGCCTCAACATATGTCAACAGATAAATTACTTTCTATAAAATAAAGATGCCAACTGTTCAAATATGTGACAAAAATTGTACCATTTTACTTACTGCTTCCATTCCACTTTTCCATGCAATGCAAAAGCTGGGGGCAATCGACTAGTGTTCCATTGACAATGTTAATTTAAAACAAAACAATAACTAGAGTTATATTGGTGCTCCTTATCACAACACATATGTTTTACTAGCGTAAAACCTTATCAGGTTATGATTGAGGTACCAATATCTGAACTACACAAATGAAACATGTTTTGTAGAATATTGTATGATTCCAGGTTCTGTGGACATTTTCAATTTACCTGGAGTCTGTTGCCATTCTGCCTCAGCTGTTTCTGGTGTCGAAGACTGGGGAAGCCGAAAGCATTACATCTCACTACTTGTTTGCTCTTGGATCTTACAGAGCACTCTACCTTTTGAACTGGGTTTGTATTTCATATTATAACTAGACAACATTTTGTCATAAAAATAATTTATAAAAGTAGCTAATTAATGGTTTAGAAAACTTCTAAATAACTTTGTGTTTAATTTGTAAGTTATCTAATAATTGTATATGGTGGGGGAAAAAATAATGGGTACACTTTTGGGCTTTATCAAATTAAACTCCTACTTGTCATTTGTTGCAAAGTTGTCAATTTTGTGCAGGGCATCAATGTGACAAGATTTTATATATGTATCCATTATTTTTTTCCATCACTGTACATATATTTATATCTCCTGAACTAATTAGAATGATTCATGAAGATATAACACATTATAGTAACAATCTTAGACCATCATTCATCTATGAACTATGATGTCAGACAGATTAAGGTCAATAAACTTTTGAGGTGCATTGACCTTTTATTGAAATACTCTTGATAGTTTTATGTGATAATAAAAATCATACATAAGAGATTTTCTAATACTATTTTAATAATTCCAGGTTTACCGCTATGTGGTAGAAGATCATTACGAAGTTATTGCCATAGCCGCTGGCGTAGTACAGACTGTCCTGTATTGTGATTTCTTCTATCTCTACATTACGAAAGGTAATATTGTGTAACCTTTGTAAATTTAACATTTAAACCTTTTCGTAGTGGTAGATCCTAAAGTGAAGGATCGCCTGGGGTGGTACCACCCTCTTATCTATTTCTGCCGTGAAGCAGAAATGCTTGCATTTCTGTGTTTCGGTTTGAAGGGTAAGAGAACCAGCATAATTTCCGGCACTCCATCTTAGTCCTCAAGGTTAGCAGCGCATCAAAAACCCTCTAATATTAATACAGTGAGGTGAGATGTCTATGGGCGACGGCGACCACTTACCATCAGGTGGCCCGTTGGCTCGTCTGCTCTCCTTATTTAATAAAAAATAAAAAAATACAAGTAAAACTAACCTCAATCTTACCTGATGAATGATGATGAGGTCAAAGATGAGAGAAGACCACGTGGAGAAGAGCCTACATATAAACAAAGTCAATGAGCATGTTACAACTTTATTGTCCATGTTGCAACTTTTATTGACCATGTTACAACTTTTATTAAGATGATGTGAATCTTATGCGACGGAAGGAATGATATGATTAAGTTGTATTTCCTTTTTACTTACCATTATTTTACTTGTTTCAGTTCTTAAAGGCAAAAAGTTGCAGCTTCCAGCTTAATCACCTCGCGAGTTGTGTTTGCGATGAAACAATTTGACAAAAATGTCTTTGAAGATATTTTATATAAGCCAATAACATTACCTAAGATCTAGTTGTACAACCATTGTATGTACAGTGTGAAAATGTGGGTTACTTACTAAAAGCAAGTTTGTGTGATGAATTTAATTATGTACTATATTTTAATTAACTGTAAACATAACTGACCGTTTTTGTGCAATTTAAAGTCACCTAGTGTGATTTTTTTGAATGTATCACTTTGATAAAGAATTTATTCAAATAGTATTTTTATTTGCATATTTATCATAGTTTCACGTTATAGATGTAACGATAGTTATATCACTAACATAATTATCTCTATATTACATACAACTAGGTATTTAATTTTATCAATATTGCAGGTAAATTGGTAAATTTTATCAATATTGGTAACCCATTCCGGAGACACGCTAAATTCTATCATAGCTAAACGAAACCTTACACAATCTAGTGTAAGAGTGAGAGTTATAGTTTCATTTAATTATAGATTTAGTGACCATACCAGAATTAACATCACTGGCTTTGATTCCAGGGTAGCCGCTAAATGTAAAGATAAAACTAAATGAAAGTTCTTTGCTGGATCGAGTAGGAGTAAGGGTGATGTTTCTTTAGCGTGTGACACCCTACAATCGGTGCCAATGTCTGTAAAATAAACCAATTTAATTGAATACCTTTATTATACTGTACATTAATTCATTAGTATTATTGTTGTAGATGGTGTGTATGCTTGATATGATCACTTGTGGTTATGTCATCAAATCAATGTATGGGATGTGTTTGTCCTTCCATACATTGTCACACAATAAAGTCCAATTCCTTTGAGTTTAAGTTACGCTTTTTCATGAAGATTCTCAGTATCTTATATACTTACTGAAAAGCTTCGTGACTATTGGCTAAATGAAGGCAAGATGTACTGACAATTATAAAGTAGTTCAATGTTCTTTGGATATCTATCATACATATTTTTTTGGTGTATTATCTATATCATAGATGACAATGCTCATTACCTAAAAAAGAGGCATGCTGTGGTTAAATTAAATTAATTTTTAAATCAAATTGTTTAGCAAATCATTTGTAAACTGAATTGAGTATGTGTAGATCAAAAATTACGTTTTTTACATAGTTTTAAGAACTTAAGTAATGTCTTGCAATAAGAATTCGTGAATAAATTTAAAGGTGAAAGTGTGTTTTTTTTGGGGTGAAACCTCGGTCTCCACTCAAACTAAGCTGTGATTTTAAAGTGTACTTGTGGGGCTGAACGCGCCCACGAAATAAAAAGGCAAGTCTTGAAGATCGAAAGCAAGCATGTATATTTTTTTTTTTTTTTTTTTGTGGCAATTGGTGACCATTACTGCCAGCGTCCAGTTTTATGAGTTTCCAATTATCAAAAAACAACGGTAATTTTGAAGAGGTTTGTCTTTTCTGAGTGCAAGTATAAAATATTGTCTGTGTCACAATACTCTATTGACATCTCTAGTATATAAAAAACGATGGCAGTTGTTTTCACGATAGACAGGCGCGCAGCACGCATGCGCCGACGTTGTGGCGGGAAGCCGCCATATACTTTAATCAATCACATATCACTGATATCACATTTAATTATTTGATAATACAATTAATTTCCACATACGAGTGCTGCGTAAGAATCAAAATCTGCAACGTGTACTTGTTCCTGTGAACAAAAAAAATGGAAGAAATAAATTATTGCAGATATTTTTTTTTGTAAATGTATATATAAAACTTGAATTCAAGAAGAGAGAGACAGTAAAAATACAGGAAGATAAAGTTAAATTTAGTCAAATATTCCTTCCTTGGTAGTGGTAGATCCTAATGTGAAGGATCGCCTGGGGTGGTACCACCCTCTTATCTATTTCTGCCGTGAAGCAGAAATACTTGCATTTCTGTGTTTCGGTTTGAAGGGTAAGAGAGCCAGCGTAATTTCCAGCACATGAGGCAATCCATCTTAGTCCTCGAGGTTAGCAGTGCATCAAAAACCCTCTAATATTAATACAGTGAGGTGAGATGTCTATGGGCGACGGTGACCGCTTAACATCAGGTGGCACGTTTGTTCGTCTGCTCTCCTTATTTAATAAAATAAAATAATTTCGGTGGCCTAGTGGCTAAGACGCCATAGGACTACCATGCGGGAGGTCCGGGTTCAAAACCATGCAATGCCTTGTACCAATGAGCAGGTGGTGGCCAATGGTAATAGACAACAGAATAGGGATTTTTCGTAGACTTACGTACATTTACCGACTGCTCTAACTAAAGGAAAACATCGTGAGGAAACCTGCATGTCTGAGGAAATTAAAGCGTGTGAAATCCACCAATCAGCACTGGACTGGACTGGTAGATCATGGCCCGTACCCCCTTGTGCAAGGGAAGACCTGTGCCCCAACAGTGGGGACATTTATATGCTGATAAATAATGATGATTCCTTTAATTTGGAATCTATATGGAAAGATGAGAAATTTTAAGTATTCGTTTAAAAGTGAACCATTGATATTAATAAGACACCAATCAGAACTAGATCTCTATTTATATCCACTCTATAATCATATACCTACTACTATCTACCATGTGTACTATAAAGACATATATGTACAGACGACCACGGGTCAACCTACCCAAAACGTCAAATTTCAGAATCTGAAATGTATCTTAAAACGCAGGCATAAGGTTGAGACTTAATCGAAGGTTTTTGACAGATGGTATGGTATTGTTTTGCTTGTGGTCGCCTGTACCTTTACCTTTAGCATGGTGCTGCTGTTCAAAAGATGGAAGATTCCATTTGTGAGAGTGTTGTCATTAAGGATAGCTGTATAAGCTACACCGATTTGCAGATTTTCTTTTAACTGAAATAAACAGATTTAGATGGATAACAAAAAAAACAGAATTAGGCTCAATTTACATTGCCGCGGAATGGAATGGTAGCGAATTTTCGCAACGTAATTGTACATAGCATAATGAACTTTATGTCAATTGTGTAACATACAAACTAAATACGAGCCAAAAAAGAGGTCTCTAGAATTCCCCTAGCTAATTTTCTTTTTTGGCTCGTATTTAGTTTGTATGTTACACAATTGACATAAAGTTCATTATGCTATGTACAATTACGTTGCGAAAATTCGCTTCCATTCCATTCCGCGGCAATGTAAATTGAGCCTTAGGGCTTAGAAAAAGCAGAATTAAATTTTAATATACTTTCAAATTATTATAGGGAATCTACATACTCATAAATACATATTTCGGCGGCGTATTATCATTATCAGTAACGTTTTTGTCAGGAAATGACCGATTAGAATAAGTAAGGTATCATCATAGTAGGGGCAATGTCATTAATTTGATGGAAAAGGACAGGGTTTCTCAAACTTATTTTCCTGCGTACCCCAATTTGATTATCTACACACTAATGTAGCCCCTTCAAAAATCTTCTACGTTTTCTCAGATTTCCCTGGCTCCCACACTAGGACACCCTGTGTTGTGACGGCCAGTATCTTCCGATATATCTAAATTATGAAGACATAATAAGGTTATGCAATCAATTAAATAGTTAAGTATGCGTGTATGGGAGGGTGTGCGTGAGAGGGTGTGTGAGTGTGAGGGGGGTGAGCGTGAGATGGTGTGTGTGTGTGTGATGTGTGGTAGGTGTAAAGGTCAGTGTGCGTCCATAAGACTCAACTAATTGGTAACAATATTTTTTCAGTATTAAAGTAATGAAGTGTCAATAGCCAATTTTCAACCTTTTCTATGCAGGAATACCTTGAACAGTTTAGGATGGAGAGGAGTTTTTCGGTTCTTTTGTATAAGAAATACTTAGTAAACTCCAGGGTATATGGCGCATACTCCCTATACTTGACTGGCGGGCCTCTACGGGTTACCTTACCACACTCTGAAAAACCCTGGACTAGGTTGTTCTTTGTATTGTTTATGGTTGTCACCAATAAAGATGTTAAGGGTCCCGGAACGGCAAACGGTTTGACGTAGATTTTGGTTTGAGTCAAACCATTTTGATCGTGTACAACACTGGTTTGGTAGGTTTGTCAAACCGTCACGGGTTTGATGGAAAGTACACTGCAGAGCAAGTATGGAAAAAAAGCCGGTGAAATTAAAAAAAAATATATTTTACGTGTATTGATGCATATAACAAAATACTACAAAAGTAAAAACTTTCAATGTATAGTTTTCGAGAAAAAAAATTATAAGTCAAAATTCACCTGAAATCAGTTTTCATACAAAATTGTATGGAGAAATAAATTAAAAAGGGTCCTGTTTCAAACGAAAAAGAAATATGTTTTAGAAACCAACAATATAAATTATATCTTCATAGAAACTAAAATGAAGTTTAAAAATAATTCAAAACCCTGTTATCTAAAAAAATATTTTATTTTTCAAGTTTCATTTTAATTGTTTACTGAAATGACTATAGGAATATATTGTCCATCTATTCTTCATACAGAGGTATTTTGTCCAGTCCATCGATATTTTTTTAATTCTGCCCTAAAGTAAATTTTAGGGGTAAAATCCTGAGAGTCTCCGGGACCCTTTAGGAGACCCTAAACAGACCCTATCTAGGGATAGACAGCAAGCAATTGATGAGATCGAGGTCAAATGCGGGTTTAGTAGTAAATAAAAATTAAAAAAATTACGATGAGATTAGTTTTTGTTGCAGTTAAGTGTGTCCTTATCTTGACAGATAGTTGGGTCGATTCTGGGGTCGCCGCCAAAGTTAAAGCTAAATAAAACTGTCATGTTCACTCGTATACGAGTTTGCAGACGTTTCATTTAGCGATCATCGCGAAATTTGGCGCTACCCCGGAATCGGTGCCATTATTGTGAATTGATTAATTGCAGGCTGACTGATTGATTAAGGCTAATAAAGAATAAGGGTTGTTTGTTACCTGGGCATCTAATGGAAGTGTGAAATCTGGCAGCAACGTTGATATTTTCTTTGCTGCCAGTCTGTGGTGCAGCAGACTTGCTAGATCACGCAAAGTATCTTTAGTTCCAGTAGCTGAAAACAGAATATTTTTGTAATTTCAGAGAATTCAACCATCACCAGTCTAATAACTTTACTGTTGGGGCACATGGGGGTGATGATTGGTAGAGTTCACATGCATCCGAAATGTTCGCCTTTATTTCCTCAGACATGCAGGTTGCTTCACGATGTTTTCCTTCACAGTTAAAGCAGTCATGTACCTAAGCGAAATTAGGTGTATAGTGGAAGAAAAGACATAATGAAGTTATAATCTGTGGGACCCTGTCGTAGCTATTATAGCCGTTTGGCTGCCGTCACCACTGAATCGCTACCACTATATCAATAAAACTCATGCATCCACAGAAATCGGACTACTAACGCCCTCTCCTCTAGAACATGTCGTGAGCACTGATAGCGAGCCACGGAATTGACTCAGGTAATATATTTTCATACATTTGACATTTCAGTGCCCAACTAATGGGAAAATGCTCAAATCGCATACGCCAACCGCCAGACGCGGTTTCCTTTGAGCAATCTACATAGGGGTTAATTTCAAAATCCTTGCATGATCCAAATGCCAGGGTATTATCAATATCAGGGTAAATGCAATATATAGTCATAAAAATCAACAGTAATAAAAAAAAAGTAGATACCTTCATGATTCAAAGCAAAGGACATCTTGAAAGGAGCCATAGTCCTGTGGAGCCTTAGATATCCTTCTTTGGTGCTGTTGGCCGATGCATCCAATAACAATATGAACAGAGCTCCTTCCAAACAAGTTCTACATGTAAGTTGAGAAGTATTGTTATTATTCTGAAAATGAGAGTAAATCAACTGCATCAAATTGCATAATTATAGCATGCTTCTGTAACCATACTTTAAATATTGATGCAGTATTAATGTGTGAAATTGTTTTCACGGTACTTATGTGAACTGATAACAGTCTAATATACTGGAAGATTTTTTAAGCTCAACGCAAACGACTGACTGTCCGCCCGCGGTGCACTATCCTCCGCGTACTGTACGCAGCGGACAGTACGCGAGGGACTGTGGCGGTCTCAACGCACACGACGTACACTCATTTCGTCGGCGAAACTCTAGGGAGATTCGATCCCCTCAATCTCATTTCAAACAGTAGTGGAACAAAGTTGTTCGCGAAAATAATAGTACGCCGTGTGCGTTATGTCAAAGAGTTCTGTACGCCGCAGATAGTCTGTCGTCTGCGCTGAGCCTTAATCTGTTAGAAATGTTGCCATGTAGAGTTTGTGCAGTAAATGACATTACTTTAGATATTATTATTATTATTGATGAATGAGCAGGCAGCATTAAGCTGATGCGCTCATAATATCTAAGCTGGTGTATTTAGTCAATCAGTCATTCAGTCTTTGAGATCATAGTCAATTTAGTCCACCATTACTTATGCAGTTTAAAAACCTATCTAGTCTATTTTTGAAACTGTTGACTGAAGATGCATCCGCTACTTCTTGCGGTAGCTTGTTCCATATTCTCACGACTCTGCTATTGAGATGGTTATGGCCGACCAAGGTGTTTGAACGAGTGGTCTTCAGTTGCAAGTCATTATTGTGCCGATGATTTTTTCCAGACAAACTAAAATTTCATCAGTCACCACGGTTTTCTATAAGTAAAAACAATTCTTCATAAAAACCCGGTTATCTATGAAGAAATATTTTTCCTTGTAGATAATCAGTTATCAAACTTGGTTATCTACGAGGAAGTCGCTAAGATTCCATGGTCTTGCATAACTTTAATGAAAAATGTATGCATCAAATTCAAATTCTAAATTATTTATTCATGTAACAGGGTACATTACATTAAGCACGTCAATTTTTTTTTTTTTATTTTTTTTTTTATGTATAACTAAACCCGCATTTGACCTCGATCTCGCCTGATGGTAAGCGACGATGAGGTCGACGATGGAGCACGCGGGTCCAGTAAATGCCTATTCACTCTGGCCTTGAAGATCCCAAGGTTGTAGGTTTCGGGAAATACAGACGCCGGCAGGCTGTTCCATTCCTTAGCCGTTCGCATAATGAACGAAGAAGCAAACCGCTTCGTACGAGCAGATGGGATATCAACAACATAAGGATGGAACCCCTCCCCGCGCCTGGTAGTCCGAAGGCGGAATGGAAATGCTGGAATTAGGTCGTGCAATTCCGATGCGCACTCTCCGAAATGTATCCTATAAAATACCGATAGACAGGCAACCTTGCGCCGATGTTCCAGACTTTGCAGTCTAGCTTCCACCAGCGATTCGTCACCTATAAGGCGCTTAGCGCGTTTCTCCACTGAGTCAAGGGCAGCCAGTTGGTACTTAGCTGAGCCGTCCCACAGATGGCAGCAGTACTCCAAGTACTTTCAATAATAATAATCATAATGTAAGTAAGTACTTATTAATAAATCTTAGTAACTAATTACATGGAAGTAAATAACTGAAATTGTTCAATCTTCTGATATCGTCAAGTTGGAAATATTTCTTGGGCGTATTGACATATTCATTTACATTATAAAAAGGATTGTTTTCGGAAAACTTTTTCATTCTACGCTTGAACTCTAAAAATGGTAGCTCAGTTATTTTTGTTTTAATAATAAATGTATTTAATTCAGGCATACACCGATATTACAAAGTAACAATATATAATATACTTTTACTATAGGTACTATAAACTGATATATAAAGAAAAAGCTAAAAGATAAAATAAACTAATAGATAAAATTGTAGCGGTACCTACTAACTACTTAAAATTTTCCATTCTCACACTGGTGCACAGCCATCCAGTGTTTCATAAAAATATTTTAGTCAGCCTTGTTCGTGACTAGACCTAGAAGTTTGTTCTTATATCTTGTGTTATACTGATGTACATCTCTTCCTCTCATAAATGTACAAACTATTAAGAACTGTCAAAGTATGGGTTATTCAACGTAAGGCCTGAACATACACACCTCTTTCTTAGTATTGATAGAGACTGTCTCAACAGTCTGCTGGCCCCAAGGGAATTTAGCAACAATGTTAACATCAGTGGTTCCATCTCCGTACTTGATGTCTTCTATACCGAACAAACTTGGAGTTGTGGTTATCTGCAAAAACAGACTTATTAAGTTTTGTTTTACATTCAGATATTCACAAAAAAAATACATTAGCTGTGTGTAACAAAATACTCAGTACTGATACAAACAGTCAGCTGACTTTATCTACTTCCTGAGCATGAAGGAAGGAATGTGTGCCCTCCTATAAGGATATTAATTTTTTCTTTATCCAAACTCCTGAGTACCTAAATGCCAAGTCTAGCAATACAAATAAGAACAAACGATGATGCTTTATAAATCAATAAAAAAAGAATTTATATATGTCGCAGGGAAATAGCCGAATTCAGTGAAATAGCCGAATACTCTAGTAGGGATTTGGGGTTTATTGGTCGTCAGTAGTGACGGCAGGTGGATTAAAACAGTTTATTATGTAAATATTGTATGTAATTATACATACAGGAAATATTATATGTAATTTATGTAAGTACCGTCCTAAACCTTTTTAAAAAGAGGTAGTATGGAGGAAAGAACCCCGGGGAATCTGCCCTCCCTTCATACTTATATGAACATATATATATATATATACATTCTTCATAAAGGTGCTCCGAACCCTCAAAGCAACAGTTCTCCCCAGTCTTGGCCAAATTCTTACAGTATTCGGCTATTTCCCTGCAACATTACTAACAGAACTCCACCAATATTTCCGGTACCTCTGCCACTGAATAAAGTACTGCATAACATCTTGTTTTGGTACAATAACATTGAATTCTAATTCTGATTGATCACTTGGTTTATAATCTCTAATATCATGCTCAAAAACTCTATCCTCATCTTTTATTTTGTGTGTTATGAAACCAAAGGGTCCTGTCTTCGGTTTATCCATATAATTTTGGTTTAAATAAACAGGAAAGTGCTTATGTGTTTTTGCATATAGATATTGTAACCAATTACTATGAATATTTTGTACTAATATTTTGCTAGGTTTTTGTAGAGAATACTTTGATTGAAAATCTGTCAAACGTTTGATGTTTAAAAACTTATTTAGGTTCAAAATTTTCTGTATCTCAGCTATCATTCTGTAGTAATATCTATGATGTTCTTTGGTGAATGTTTTTCTTCAACTTCTACTTCGTGCAATGGTATGTTTCCCGGAGGTGCAACGAAATAGTCGTCCTCTGTTACCAAGGCATTTTTTAAAATGTCTTTCTGGCAGTTCCCTTGTGTCACTTTATCTGGTCGCAGGCTGAGGTTCCTGAAAATTAAAAAGCAAAATTTTGCGGATTATGCATGACTCTGGCATGATTTTGGTCAATTTCTGCAGTGACTTTTCACATACTTGTATGCAACTTCTAGACACTATTTGGTTTAGAACTAAATAAACTTACTCGTCTTCTAAAACAGAATAAAGAGGAATGACACCATCAGTGTCTATGTGAAGAATTTTATCAGCAAATGCTATGGAGTCTTCCAATATTTTGACACCTTCATCAGTGTCGAATTTCACCAGCGAAAGCCGCTCCAAGAGCACCAAAGTGTTTCGATTCACACTAACTTTATTGTTTTCTTGACTTTCTAGCGTTACCACGGGAGCAGCGGGAACTTTGGAACTAAATCTTGAAGTAAACTGAATAGCTTTGAGTCTACTGAAACTTGTAAAAGCAAATCTACAGTTCATAATTGTAATTCTAGCTTACTGTTGCTGGAAATTGGAAAATTGTTTCGAAAATGTAAAAATTGGTGCAAATAATTTTATCAGTCAATCAATCAATCCCTCAACCTTTGTTTTTTGTAAAATTCTTTCTATATTGGAAAAGGCAAAAAGATATAAACCCATACAGCCATATCAGACGCGTTGCAATTGATGAAAATCATAGACAATTGTTATTTTCGTTTGGTGTGCATTAATTGTAGGTTATCAGCACATATTAATTTGAATGAAAGAGATAGATAGAATAGAAACACTTTATTGTACACAAAAACAGGAAAAGTAAAAACTACAGGAATAATAACACGATATGGACAAAGGCGGCCTTATCGCTTAAAGCGATCTCTTCCAGGCAACCTCTGAAGTTAATTGGACATTAAAGAAATTAGCGACAGTGTAGTGTGAGGATATGAAAATGGTTATTGGAAAGAGATCGCTCCACAACATCTCTTATACTGTTAATAGATCTTCCGACTTTTCTGGTTCCTGCCAAGGTCAAAGCAATGGCAAGGGGCGGAGTTAAACCAAATCGGAGCGCAAAGCGGAGAGTGGTCGGTTCTTGGGTGCTACCATGCGCCGGTTATTTGACGTTTTCTGAGTTTACCAAATGTCAATTTTGGGACGCTCAGAAAGTGTCAAAAACAGGCGCATGGTACGGGTGCTGCTTGCATATTGCTTGTGTGATTGATCCACATTACAAGGACAGTGACGGCACGGCACGTTGTTCGAGTTCATTATGAAATAATCTTTATTTTCAAACTTATTGAGTCGATACCCAGAATATAGAAGTTAACGTGATATGATGGTTATCGTCTCTAATCTCTATACCTATAAGAATAAAGACTACTACTATTACTATTGAACTCGAGCCCCGTGTCGTGCCGTCGCCATCGTAATGGGGATAGATCTCAATAGTGTCAGGACGTGGTCCTGCAAGCTGGACATCCTGCCCATGGATTATGGAAAGACGTCCTGCCAAATTGATGTTTGTTACTGGACTTGGTGGACACTCTTTTCCTACACTATGATGGCGGCCGGAAGCCTTCGGCAGGGTTGTGTGTACGGAAGCGACCTTTTGGTATCCTGCATTGCAGGATCCTGTCAAATTGGTACGTCTGCTAATGTGTTCTATTAAATTATATGAACCAAGATAGTACGAAAAAAGTGACTAAGAGTGCGGCTTAAAACCAGTTGAAATTACTCACGTTGACAATTACACTTTCCATTGCTTGTGTCAAATATAAGTATGATTAATTTAAGCTGTTAAGACGGTAATGGAACATTGACAATTGTGAACGTGAATTATTTCAACTGGTTATGGAACGCTCTCATAATATCGATTGACAATTTGATTGACTTGACAAGATTAAGGCGTAATGTCTGTATGCATGACATGACAACATAACCTACAAATTAAATGAAAACATTGTTTTGATTTTATCAATTTACCGCAGACGGAATTTATTAATATTACATTAGCAGTTAGAATTAAAATCAGGTAAGAAGTTTGCGATTACATAATTATTTCCAAGTCACATTTCTGTACTATCCATACCTATTTATTCTGTCTTTGTAAACTATCAAGTATCTATGTTTTGTCGACTAAAATCTTAACTTATCCCACAGGAACCATGAAGAAATACGCGCGTACTAAATTATACGACAAGTTACACAAAGGATTTGTTTTGACCTGTGTTGGTTTAACCCTCTATGGTTCGGTTTTACTCGCCGATCATTTCTACAAATACTTCAAGTATGTCAGACCACAAATAGAGGCTTCGAAGGCAGCGGCAGAGCAGGAGCTCCTGGCAGAAGGGTCATCAGATAAGCTGTTATTAAAAGAGTGATGTTACTAGTCATGTAAGCTTAAGTAGCTATTGTAAAAACTTGTACTATATTAGTAAATTAATGTTCTGATGTAGTCATTTCATTTGTGATAATTTTGTAAGGTGCGTACAGATATGAGGATGCTTTGCACAGAGGCATCAGGTGTGTGCGGTGCCTGGCCAAAGTCTGTATCAAGTATGTACCTACGAGAAACAATTGAGATACCTATAATATATTCTAATTGGAATATTATCTACTTTGCCTGTTATATACTTATCAAGATTCTCTTGAACATACTGTTTTGGTGCTCATTTGTACTTAAAATGAGTTTTATGAAGTAATTTGATCTAGGGTAAGCATATAAGTGACGTATGTACTTATACTCAATACTCATGGGGCTCGGCTTACCCTTACTCAGAAATTCATTTAATCACGGTTTAGTTGGTTCCTAAGGTTTCACGGGGAGAGAGTTCAGCAGATGAGGTATTTTCCAAAGCAGCGCTGACACAAAATACTGGCATAAGCCATTTTAATTTATTTTATTTTATTTTAAAGATAATTGTTTTTTTTCCGTCGGCACTCCATGGCGACGCACAGGGGTTTCTAAGGGGAGTCCTAAGGGGATTTCTGAAATAGGCCAAAACGGGCTGCTAACATGGCTAGGCCACAGGCACTAGCTAGTGTCGTAAAAAGACTTGGATTGATTCATATATCCCATATGCCAGTCATCTGAATGTGGGATGATTTGATCAGAAAATAACATTCCTGGGTATTGGTTATTTTCGGTTGATAATATAATTTTTTATTTATTTATATTTTTCTATATTTTTTTTTTCAAAGACCCATTCTTTCGATTGCTGTTTCGTAAGCGGGTCGTAGCTGTATATCCAAGATTCATCCGAAGTCAAGATATAGGTCACCTGTTGTGAGCTACCTCCGTCGTACTTTCTGCTCTTCTGTGATATCCATCGTGATGCCACCTTCCTAACTTTAAGATGGTCATATAAAATGGTGGAAACTGCCTGTGATCCAATCTTCAGTTCATCCTGAATCTCGCGCTTGGTAATGTTGCGACATTCCTTTATTAGCCACTCCACCCTGATGACGTTTTATTGAGTGACTGTCGTTGGTGGTCGCCAGGTCTAAGGTCATCTTTTAGTTCGCTCCGACCACGCTTAAACTCACCAAACCAATAGGTGATGGTGGCAAGTGATGGAGCCAATTTTTTTAATTTTTTTTTATTAAATAAGGAGAGCAGACGAGCAAACGGGCCACCTGATGGTAAGTGGTCACCGTCGCCCATAGACATCTCACCTCACTGTATTAATATTAGAGGGTTTTTGATGCGCTGCTAACCTTGAGGACTAAGATGGATTGCCTCATGTGCCGGAAATTACGCTGGCTCTCTTACCCTTCAAACCGAAACACAGAGATGCATGCATTTCTGCTTCACGGCAGAAATAGATAAGATGGTGGTACCACCCCAGGCGATCCTTCACTTTAGGATCTACCACTACCAAAATTCCCCAAAAGCACTGATTAAATTTTCATGAGATTCCTTATATGTTAACCCTCGTTTAAAATCATAATAGATCCTAGCACGAAATGCTTCCCGCGTTACCTCCATCGTAGCGATTGAAAAGTGACACATGTTTTTTTAACAATTAATTAAAAAATAACTAAAGTTCGCACGCAAGTGACATTTGGCCAAGGAGTTTGTAATATAATTTGCCTCCAAGGGATAATAAAAGTAAAACAATGAGGTTGATAACAAGCCGCTGACTAACAATTTTTGGACCGCCCCACGTTACCCGGAAAATAATTACAGGGTTGGCTTTACCCTATGATAGGGTTGTGTTATAATAACTACCTAATAACCGTTCAATTAAACGGCAATTAAGTATCTTGTTTCTAGACGTATTTCCGACTAATCAAAACTATCGATCTCTACTGTATTCAACTCGCTTTAATTAATTAACACAATTTCTAGCTTTCGCCGTGTTTATGTTTTACTACATAACATGCTTTACCTATCATATTTATTTATATAAATACATACTTAGTTTGGGCAGACTAGTTACTTATACTAGGTAGTCCTAGTCCACCTGGGGTCCGATTCTACTAATAAGTACGTTGCTAATCTCAATATAAACTAAATTGCAGCTACTTAACTTTTTTCGTATGTGACTAGCACGAACCGTTCGATTATGGCTCAATCCCTAGCGAAAGTGGCGCCATTCCAGAAAAAAAACCTCTCCTGAATTAAGGCATTTATCAAAATAGTGGACAATAGAATTGTTCCACCAATGAAGAAGATTTTTTTTAATAAAGTTTTAATCACACATTAAAAAAGAAAGAAGTAGAAAGCGAAAGTGCTAACAGTGGCCACTTTTGACACATTTTCTTTCTACTTATTGTTTCACTATGAGATTACAAAACCATTATTAATAAATTCTTCATCCGTGGAACAATTCTATTGTCCACTTTTTTGATAAATGCCTTAATTCAGGAGATTATTTTTTCTGGAGTGGCGCCACTTATCTACAGGTAGCCCTTTAACGTTACGTTTTGGTTAAGCCAATGATCGATTGGTTCGCTCATACTTAGGTGTTTTTATGAAAACGTATTAAGTACTAGTTACTAAATTAGAATGCGTACTTATTAAGTAGCTACCTACCTACTTAATTAGAGAAAAATATAAAAACGTTGTAAAACAGTGGAATTGGGCTTCTGATGTTAAGTGGTCACCGAGAAGAGGGATCGGCTCTACTGAACCATGCCGAAACACATCTTCGTCGAGGCAGATTTTTGGCAGACTCCATAGCGGATATGGGTTCTATCCTATTACCGAGCAAGTTGTAACTTGAGGATTCGTCCTCAAGTTACAACTTTACTGAATTGAATTTTGTAACTGAATTTTGTATCTTCAGGTGGTGAATTTGCGTTAAAATTGTCTCTATGGCTGCTTCACATCACGTTTCATACTAACATTTATTCCTTAAGACCTACACAATCGATATCTAAATAGAAATAGGGTTGGATATTTTTTTTTTTCAAAACAACCGGGTTCGATTCCCAGGCTGAGTACAGTTTTTTTTTAAATGTATGTATACAGTTTTTCTTGTTACTAAAATTGATGACATGGTTCCTAAGAACAGATGTTCGTATGTCTTATAGTTTCAGACTTTCCCATACTGACCGTTCTTAATGTTACACCCTGTATACTCTTTTTGCCTGTTTTACCAAAATAGTTCTCTGTCAAAGTCATAGGGGCCCCATTATCCTAATGTGCCCAGGGCCTCCGATGGGTTAAAGACGGCCCTGCTAATCCTCAATGCAGCGACTGCACAAAATCATTAGCTAAATAGTGGAAGAGTTAATTTGGCATCCCTGACCGAAACCACGCTCAACAGTCGAGTATTTGGTTTAGTTTATGAACGGCTGGAGCACGACGTCATATGGGAGTGCAGATCTAACCGCATACTAATTTACTAACCACGGAACTCGCTTCCAATTTAAACGTATACCCTGCGAGAGATAGGCCGTGGACGGGGAGCTCTATGAGGTATGCTAGCGTGATAAAAAACAAGTCGTTACTGGAAAGGAAAAAAATCTAAAGCGCCAAAATTGTGGTTTTGGGTAATGGGATTTAAAGTATTTATATAGAAAATTTTATATTCCAAAACCTCCATTTGAGTGACGAAGTGGTTTTTAATGTCTAATTTCAATGTCATGGTTATAATTTTGGGGTAAGATTAACGCGGCACTCGGTGGTTTTAAATATTATGTTGTATTTCATGTTCAACTGCAGTGTTGATATAGCACGAGTGTAATGTGTGTGTTAGGTATATGTTAATATATAATAAATTAGATGGAAAATTAATTAGAAAGGTGATTAATTTTCCGGGAGCAGGATTTCAACCTGCGACCTTAATAACCTTAATTTACCTCGATTTAAATATACCTAGCATGAGAAATACATAATAAATAAAATTTGATAAATTAGATGGATTTCTCTGTTATATAACAGTATGTATCATTATAGGACCGCGTCACTTAACACCGCCGTAGCTATTACGAGCATGTTTCCATCTTCTATTGTAGTTATGGGTTTAGTGACGTGGTTGTGTTATTATTGGTACCTAGGTACACACAATTCATTCATCCTAATCCCCACTTACTTGAACATAAAGCCCCCGGTCCTGATACCGGATCCTCACCCAATGATCGGTGGCCCTGATTATCAGGTGAGCATATTTCATGGAGCTCCCGTTCCATTGAGTTCAGATTAGGTAGCGTTATGTCTGCACTTCGGCCGTGTACACAGAATTAGACTACACATTGGTATGACTATTCCCTATATGAAATCAGGATTTACTTATTGAGGATTGTACTTGGATAGAGTAGAAAAGAATGTGGGTAACTCTTCGAGGCACAGAGGGACTCAGACGAAATGTGCCCTTAGCGGACACTCGTCCGTTCTGACCGCGTCCAAAGTTGTTTTACCAGCACAATCCACGTACTGTTCGCCGAGCACAGTTCTTGAACAGTACGCGATGGACAATTCGCGGCGGACAGTCTCTCGTCTGCGTTGGCTCAAATCATTACCTACCGATTAACAAAATTTGACAAAAAAATACTTAGGTAGGTAACTACCTATAGTCCAGGTAGGTAGGCACTAAACCAAGCGCGGCATCTTCATCATACCGAAGTCAAGATATACTGTTTCTATGTGTGGGACTTCGAACTGTCGGGGAAGGATCTAGCTTTGATTATCAGTCTAGAGTGCATAGGACGTCTCATCCCTCAGGCTGAGTTAGGATTTGGTAAATCCCTCCCTGTTGCACTATTCTGTGTACCTAGACGGTAGACGTCTCAGAGCTCCAGGGGCCCAATTCGCGTAAATTACAACGTTTGTAGTTGTATTTCTAACCAATTTCAATTTAGTTTTCGTTCCAATTCTATTTGGACACCAAATCGCATTCTGCATAACTCTACCACTGCCACCTTTCGATTTACTATTGACCGGGCAAACGTACCTTGGTATATTTGACAGTTAAAGCGTTTTGTTGCCGTTCAACTGCGATTCAGTATAAACTAAACGAATTTATTAGAATGTACAAACACGTTACTGTTCGATCGATCGTTTACTCGATCGGAACTTAACTGAAATTGGATCGTTAGTGGGTAGTAGCATACGAAACACGTCATAACGATGCAGTTTAGATTATATTTAGTCATGTTGTATTTAGTGGAATCGATCTCCAGGTTTGGATTCAGTTGACTATGATATTAAAGGGGGTGGATTTTATAACCAAGGTAATTTTTTTTAAAATTGAAAAGGGAGAGGCCGACGAGCAATCAGGCCATCACCTGATGGTAAGTGGCACCGTCGCCCAATAGACATCTCACTCACAAAATTTATTATTAGAGGGTTTTAGATGCGCTGCTAACCTTGATGACTAAGATGGATTGCCTCATGTGCCGGAAATTACACTGGCTCTCTTACCCTTCAACCGAATACAGAAATGCAAGCGGTTCTGTTTACGGCAGAAATAAATAAGAGGGGCCAACCCAGGCGATCGATCCTTCACATCAGGATCTGTAAAATTTTGCGATTTAAGAGTTGGCTCCATTGCACTTTAGTATTCTAACCACCACCGTGAAATCTTGACGTCACGTCCAAAAGTAAGGTTATTTTAATTTTTTTAGTGAAAATACGTATTTCCCAGGGATAATACTAATCTAGATTTGAAAAGCGAATTTTGCTGTATTTTGTATATATTCATTACAGGGGAATTGTTTTTCAGCGAGAAAAAAACGAAATGAATCCCTTTTTTTGCATTGGAAATATTTCATAATTTTAGGAAAAGTACACAGACTTCAGTGCCAAAGGGTTTGAAAACGTGGAGAATAATACCAAAGGAACGTGACGTGAGCCAAGCATTTCCAAGACCTGAACAGTCATTTTTGAAGGTAAAAACTGGTGAGCCATGGAGCCCGCTACAATAGTGAAAGAAACCTGATTAGTTATGGATACTGCACATCTGTAGGCGGTTTTTGTTACACCCTGTTTGTCAGCGACGAGGTTCTGAAGACCTTTTATTCTAATGTAGAAATAGAACCACCTACTCTATATTCATTATAATGTCCTTTGTTGTATTCTTACGAAAAAATAAATTGTACTTATTTTATAAGGTTACTTTGGCACGTGTAAGTATTTTATGATAATTAGGTCGTATTCTTTTATAGGGAGAGGTTTTATTGATTTTCCACTTTACAATACAAAGGATAAAAAATACCTTCCTTGAAAAAATCGACCAAGTGCGACTCGGACTCGCGCATCGACGGTTCCGTTTTCAAAAGACACACTAAGGTACCTACGTACCTACTACCATCTACACACATAATACCATGTACATACCGCACCATGCCATCACCCTCCCACACACTCAGTACCTCACATACACACTAATATCCTCATTCATACAAACAAACACATTCATACAACACAACACGCACACACTGTTGCTTTCTTCGTCCGTGCAGTCACTGAGGGGCCAGCTGAAAATCAGCGCTGTGGCTTGCCTTATGTTGAGCTGGTGTACTCTTTTTGACACTGTACCACACCGGATGTTTTGTGCTGTTGTATACTTCTGTATTGTGTTCTATATTCTGGTGTTTACAGCGCTAAATAAACGTTTTCAATTTCAATTTACGTATTTTTCGTTTTGAATCAATTTTTCTTTACGAAAATGAATATAGTTTTCATCTATTAATAACTCCTTTCAGATATTTTAACTGAACGGTTAAAACAAAGAACATGATAAAATTCTGGACTTTCCCTAATTTTTTCATATTTTAAAACTACATTTTATAAGATTTCTGAAAATCGGCAAGTAAAATGCCAATGTATATCTAGTTTTCATAATACTGTCATTTGACAAAATATAATATCGAGTTGAAACTTGATTAAAACTGCGAAAGAAAGAACATTAAGTTAAAAGCTTTAAGACAGTACCGACCGTACTTTCTATAAGATTCATCACCGTTGGTTAAAAATAAAACAACGTTCCCATTCTGGCTGAGATTGATTCGACCGACGATTCACGTTGGATGGACGAGGCAGGGACGGCTATAGGAATCCCTCCGGGGGAACAAACCCCCTACACAACATAATCAGTAATATTTTTTTTCCATTGCATATTTTTCTATAGAAAAAGGGGCCCGTGTGTTGGACCCATGTCCCCATACAAGCCTTCCAAAGGTCCAGGATCCTTAGGGCCCGTGTAATCTAAAGAGATAAGTACCTACATAATAATAATTTCAAAAAAACGAGCTGCATACATTTATTGTGAAGACATATTCCCAAAATTTTTCCGCATTACAAATCGCCAACCTTTTAAAAAAAAACTGCAGTCGAAAGTTGTATAATCAGTAGTATGGGGACTATGGATGTTACGAAGCTTCGACTCCGACTCCGTAAGGTCGGAACTTCCGATTGATTTTACACCTCCAACTCCGACTTCGGCTCCGATAATTTTGAATCGGAAGCTATACCGTAGATTTGTGAGCAATAATATTCAAATTTCAATATTGTATTAAATAGTGAAGGACTACATAAAGGAATGTTTTATTGCTGCAAACGTCATCATAAAAAATATTGTTCAGTTCAGCTATAAAAATTAAAAAACGGTTTATTTTAACTTCTTCTGAACATTTCTCTTCTACCCCCGCCTTCGACTCCGGTTCCGGTAAAACCAACATCGCTAATGGGGACGGCCTCCTCCCTCTATCCTAGATCCGTTACTGGGCCACGGAAAGGAACACGTCACTCCATGAGATGCGAGCAATATCCGGGCAGAGCTCATTGCGTGGGTTCCCTTTCTTTCCGTCTGTCAGTCGCGACGTTTGATTTCGCGCCAATCGTCAGGAATACAGGCTGTTTGCGAAAACGCGCACGGGTAAACTGTCCATTTATTAAATAGGTACCTGTGTAATATACAGGGCCGGCCGTAGGCAGAGGGTTTTGTAGGGGTACTGTTCATTATCATCAGCAGCCTACTCTAGTCCACTGCTGGACATAGGCTTCTGCCAGGGTGCCCCATTGAGCCCGATCTTCGGCTCTTCTCATCCAGTCGCTGCCAGCCACCTTGCGCAGATCGTCGCTCCATCTAGCATGGAGCCGTCCCACACTACGTTTCCCCAAACGCGGTCTCCACTCCAGAGCTCGTCTACCCCAGCGGTTGTCGGTTCTGCTACAGATGTGACCGGCCCATTGCCACTTCAGCTTGTTAATGCTATGTCGATAACTTTTGTTCTATCCAGCAGAGATACTCCGAGCATAGCTCTTTCCATAGCACGCTGAGCGTTCATAATATAACTAATTTTGGAAAAAATAATTGAGCGCTTAGATTGAATGGTGTGCATGCGTGAAACTACAAATGACTGTAGTGTAGAGGAAGCAAGTGAAGCGTGCCAATACTGAGATTCGTGGAGAGCTGCCTACTCCACAAGGGACCTAGCGTGAAGTATGTATGATTAATTGAAATAAGTTTTTTTTGCTAAGTACTACAACGAACGCGCGCTCGGGAGACTGTTTTTTTTCTTTCATCAATTACCTACAAAAATCGCTTTGTTTATCTAAATAAGTACCTACTTAGTAAAAATATTAGTCACTAAAAGCTTTATAGATTTTTCTTTTTATAACTCTTCTAAATACCGCAAGATTTTGAAGATATGTTTGAATTCACGATGTACTTATTACATAAAAATAGTTTATCAAATGGATTTTAAAATAAAAATAAAAATGGAGCTACAGCATGGTAGCTAAATTCTAAATATGATCACAAAGAGATAATACCTCGGCAGATCAATAGACTAGGGCGCAGAGGCGGGGAGCGAATCTCAAATAGCAGGCGAGGTTTGCTTCACAGCTGCTGGATATATCCAAGCTGGAGGTATGCTATTTCTGTAACACTACACTTCGTCCACGTAGAAATTCACTTCATGTGGGGATTTGTGGGAGAAAAATCGCGTCTATCGTGCAAGTTGTCCGCGGTCAGATTGCGATGTTTTTCCTTACCGTTAGAGCAGTTGGTAAATATACGTAAGTCTTAGAAAAATCTAAAAAACTCATTGGTACAGTCGCCCATAAGCTATAGTATACCATCTGTCAAGAACCTTCCATTAAATTTCAACTTTATGCCTGTGCAATACAGGTATATATTGTGATACGTTTCAGATTCTAAAATTTTGACGTTTTGGGTAGGTTGACCTGTTGTCGACTGTACATGACGTGGCATGGTTTCGAACCCGGACCTTCCCCTCAGGACTTCGGCGTGAAAGCCACCACCGCTCTCAGGGTTCAAATAAAAAAAATATAAAAAAATATAAGCGTTCTGGGTTATTACTGAAAATTACAATGCGGTTGCTAATAGTGAATTCTTACGGAAAACCTTAGAAATTACTCTAACTATTCCTGCAATACATACGGACTATGTATTGCAGGAATAGTTAGAGTTTCTCAATACAAATACTTTATTTAGACTACTTGCTATTAGTAAGTAATAATTAATTTATAACCGAACATTAAATTATAACCGAGTTATTAACGCAAATATCCGGTTGCCAGAACCTTAATAGAAAAAGGAAAAATATAGGAACGTATCCAATAGTAATACGAGTTTCCATGGGATTAGTATAAAGCTCGTTTAAATCCCGTGGAATTGAACTGGATTTGGGCTCGCATCCCTACCTATTTGTTTATAAATAAGGTTTTTTTTTCGGGAAATATTTACATAAGCTGATAAATACTTTGAACGAAATAATAAATTACGTATAATACATATTATCAGGGCGTCCCACATACGCTCGTTCAACTGCCCGATCCTCCCCCATCCTAGTGACGTGTCCGAGCCATCGGAGTCGAGCTGCTTTCGTTCCTCCAATAATGTTCGGCTCGTTCATCATCTCTTCAACCTCCCTATTCTTTCATATCCTCCACCCTCCGTCTTCCTTCTTGACTGGTGCTAGAATTTTCCTCAATATCTTCCTCTCGGTCACTAAGAGTCTGTTCTTCCTTTAAGGTTAGTGTCCACGTCGACACGACGACGGACGACGTCCGGTCGGACGTCCCAGATACCGCTGGTGCGATGAAGTGGAGAAGGATCTGTGTGAGCTCCAGGCGCCTGACTGGCTCCAGACTGTGCACGAGAGAGAGCGATGGCGCTCTTTGGTATCGGAGGCCAAGATCCACTTCGGGTCGCTGCGCCAGCGGAGTAAGTAAGTAAGTATAATATTATTAATTTTAATTACTTATTAACAGGTGGTGGATTTACAATTCTCAATTCAAATAACGACACGTAAATAACAACACGCCTATACATGTACAGTCGAAGACACATCAAGCAATACTCTTGTGGAATCTTGTCGCAATAAGTTTTCGTTAATATGATCCCTTGACATTCGTATGATTGTGTCAAAAAAGTTAAAGCGACTGTAAAGTACTAAAGGGTATGAAAACTTTCCACAAAACAACTTTCCACAAATAATATTATATTAAATTTGCGTTTCAGAGAGCAAACAATCTGTCTCCATACAAAATAAGCCAAGTTGAGTCACGTTCAGTGGTACGTGAAACTTCTTTTTACGTTATTTGATATTTTTTTGTGGAAAGATTATAATTATTACCACTGATCGGAGTAGGTAGGGCTCTTTCGGGTCAATGTGCCTCAAAGGTTATATTAATATATGGATATGATTTTGGGATCCCGTTTTAAGTTATCGAGCAAATGTTGTAAATTACTTTTATAAACCTCGCCCTTACTCGGCGGATTACGATTTTAAAAAAATTGTGAACTTACGAAGAAGTTAAAACACTACCATAGATACACTAGCGCCATGAATCTAAAAAAAATATATTTCGCCACCAATCTTAAATGTGTATCAAAACAAATATAACGTTAAAAATCTAAATAATATATTTATTCAATCCCGGAAATCTCGGGATTATTGGGCATACTTATCCATATTATGACCGTATGTGGCAAGTACCAAAAACAGCCCTACCTACTCCGATCATAGATTATTACTGTCATTTATTTTCTAATTTTAAATCAGAAGAACATAAAAGGGAGTGTTCACTGTCGATGACCTAACGATTCAACGTCCTTTATACAAGTCGCTAACACTACAAAATTAAGGTGAGGGTGCTTGCGAGGTGTGTACAATATCCGTAAGCGAAAGGCCATAATAAATGACTAGATAGGGCAAGTCACGTGCAGGCCGTCCCATTTGTGCTTCTTGTGAACACTGGCGCAAGTCAGTGAGCTATTATCTATGGAGTGATAATCAGTGATCGGATTAGGTAGTGAAATTTAGGGGTAACGCGACCTCAAATATATTATTATGGATACGCCCTCGGGATTGCGGGATTTCGGAAATGTTCTGTATGTATAAATAGGGACCCTTTTGCCACATATGCAAGTTCATAATTGTAAACTTACTATACAAAATGTAAAAAAGTAGCTCTTTTAAGTACAGAATGAAATGTAATCGTGTTATGTATATGTGTGCAAATAAATTTTAATTCATTCGTTCAAAATATTTTTTCTCCTAATGGGAACTTCAAAAGGAAATTATCTCATCATTCCTTTTGCGAGATACCACTATTAGGACTACTATTAGGACTATATTCGGGATTTATTGTCTCTTTCTCAAATTCACACTTTGTCAGAATGCTCTTATCAGTCGTCGCCTTTGTTATGCCGAAACAATACGTTTTCTAAGAATTTTTGTCAAGTGTAAATACCAATATGGCGGCAAATTTAGCATCGTAAAAATCTCATAAGAATGTTTAATACAATTTTTGAACGATATTACTGTCCAATGTAACTAGCTTTTAGCGATTTGTAATCCCGGGATATCGTTACTTGTTGGGCATGTCCATGTTAATATTTCGTCATTGAATCCCTAATCTGATCACCGGTGAAAATGTAAGATAAATCTTAATTAAAAATTTAAGAATTCCCTGACTATTGTGGAGATCCTCTTACTATTTTCTGACCGACATTAGGTCTTTGAGATTCCATAGGTGGAAAGAGTACCATGCTCCTAAACATACCAATCTGTCACCGTTCAAGAAATATCATCTGACATCAAATATACTCCATGCTTTCGGAAATTTTTATAAGACACGGCGAACGACTTGTATCATCGGTTGATCGTTGAGCTATTATGCCACAGACAAACAGACATACAGACAAACATATAAATACGCGTTAACTACTGATAAAAAGATTATGTTGCAATGGCTATGGCTGGCTATGAAAAATCCAAATTTACGGTTGTCATTTAAAAAATCCAAAAACAAAACAACAAAACATGACCTCCAAGATAGATAGATAGAAACACTTTATTGTACACAAATACAGGAAAAGTAAAAACTACAGGATGCAGCACGATATGTACAAAGGCGGCCTAATCCCTTAAAGCGGTATCTTCCAACTAACTACTGTTAACTACCATCCACACACATAATACCATGTGAATACACACGCACCATGCCATCACCCTCCCACACACTCAGTACCTCACATACACACTAATATCCTCAACAAACACATTCATACAACACAACACGACACACACTGTTGCTTTCTTCGTCCGTGCAGTCACTGAGGAGCCAGCTGAAAATCAGCGCTGTGGCTTGCCTCAGCATTATGCTGAGCTGGTGTACCCTTTTTGGCACTGTACCACACCGGATGTTTTAATCTTATGTTGTATACTTCTGTATTGTGATCTATATTCTGGTGTTTACAGTGCTAAATAAACGGTAATAAAAACTTTTCCAGGCATCGCAAGTATCGCAGTGTGGGAGAGATTGGAGAAGGTTGTCTACCATGAAATAACGTCTCTGTGCATACCAGCTCGTTGGCGCAAGTACTGCAATTACCTGTGATGGATAGAGGGAGTTAGACGTGGCCGAAGGGCCTCGTCCTCCATATAACTTTCTTATCTACCTCCGAAGAGCAACTTTATGACATCTTTACGGGAATCGAAAAATATGGAGGACCCAAAGTCCCTTAACTTGCTTTTATGCTTCGCACGCAAATCCAGTTTTGTTAGTTCCGGTGACGTCATTCAGATTTTGGGGTAGGGGGAGACGGGAAGGGGGAGGGAGAAGTGGTCATTTCAAGAAAAAACATGGGGAATTTAAGAAGTTGTCAAACATGACAGAAGATGACCACTATTGTTATCTATTTCATCTTTAGATATTTAATAAATAAATAAATTTATTCCTGAGAACAACAGGCATCCATTTTTGTTAGTAACAATGCAGGTACTAATAATTATTAGTAATTATTTATAAAGAACATTTTAGGTAGATATGTGGGACAGAGAGTTCGTGCGTTCATCGGGTACCTACCCACACCCGGTCAACACACGAACTCAGTGTCTGATTAGATTCTGATTATTATTTATTTATTTGTACTTTTAATATATTTTTGTTTTCGGTCCTGACCTGCTGATTCGCCCGCGACGCCTTCGCCCTGGCACAGCTGAAAACCAGCGCTGTGGTTCTGCCGTACCGGTCGGACCGCAGCACATGCTGAGCATGTCTTTTTAACATTGTGTTGTTTCTTATAATGTTAACTCTTTTTAAGTCTAATCATGTATAATGCAATGTTGAATAACTGTGTTTCCTCTCTTTCTTTTCACTTTTAAACATAAAAGTAGTCATTTTCAAAAGTGGTCTTTTCTGAGCTGGTGAGATGAAATATCTTCGATTCCCGAGATAATATTGATAGTAAGCAATCAAAATTCGATTTTATCTTGCAGTTTAATCTAGAGGGAGATTAAACCCACTCCGGGTTAGCTGCCTTGTTTCTGAGACAAATCTCATCAGCTATGAAATGTAGTTAATACGATTTGCGGTAAGCTTCTACGTGCGAGCTACGACGTAGAGGAACTCCGTAGGGGATGTGTAGCATGCTACGCGTTCCTTGATCCGCGGATTCTTTATTCGCAAATAATGTTCTGTAAATAATGGGATGTAAGGGGGGTCACCAACATCTAGACCTCCAAATGTCAAACTCACCTGCACGTGGTGCATCCTGCCGATTAACGAACGAGTCCCTGGCGACCGACTAGTGGCGGTATAACCACTCAAACTCTGGCTGGGTCAAAATACCAGAAGCACGATGACGGGCAGCAGCGTCATCGGGGCAAGCGACCCGGCTACTGCGATCGCCAACCCGCAGGCCTAGCGTGGCGATTATGGCATTACCTCCCATGGATAGCGCACTAAGAAAACGGCCCTCAGTTCCCGGCCGCCCCACTATCTGCGCAAGGTGGCTGGCAGCGACTGGATGAGAAGAGCCGAAGATCGGGCTCAATAGAGCGCCCTGGGAGAGGCCCATGTCCAGCAGTGGACTAGGGTAGGCTGCTGATGATGAAATAATGTTCTGCACTTACTAATCTTACTTTAGGTATAAATGTGATTGATATACATATTTTCCGTCACCTCTAATGGCTTGCACATAAAATATAGGGCCACATTTTATTAGCGGCAAATATTTCTAAGGTGTCATCTTATAGGTTTTAAAAATAACGATAGGACAAAAAAATGTTTTTTTTTTAATTTAGAGAAAAACGTCAAAATTGTTGGTTTGAAAATTCTACAAATGAATGAATTATTGCTATTCTAATACTGAAATAAGAAGTACGAGTTAAATTCGTTTCATTCATAACGATATGGATGAGTTTATAAGCACCTAGGCGCAAAATAATGGAGTTTATTTTTATTTAGTATGGAAAATTTTCATACAAGCAACAGTGTTATTTATTTGTGTGATACAAATGACCAACACATACCCCCTCCAAATATTTGCTACTAATAAAAAAGGACCTTATATAATATTTATTATAAGAGAGGCCATTCCGTCTAAGAAAAATCTAGACACATGGGAGTGTGTCCGCCTAGTTCAGAATAAAGTTTTACCAGAAATATGAATACCCTCGCCTTATAATATTGCGGAAGAGAAATATTCTACTGCTTGTATTGTGGTTCGGTGTGAATGGTAAGAGAGTCAACGTAATTACCAGCCTATGAGGCACTCCATCCAAGTTCTCAAGGTTAGCAGCGCATCGAAAACCCTCTAATAACATTAAAGTGGTCTATGGGCGACGGTGACCACTTACAATCAGTGGCTCGTTTGTTCGTCTGCTCTCCTACAACAAAAAAGCAAATTCGTAGCTAAAATAAGCAGCGCGGTCTGTCAAAGTTACCCAAGGTATTCAACAAATAAGAAGAAAGCTTATAACTTTCAAAACTTTCGTGGTTATATGAATACCATGACTTGAATTTGCTTCAAGCTCTCGATATTTCTTCACAGTTGCATGCGCCATGGTTGTGGCCGTTTTTATTAAGGAGACGAGCAAACAGGCTATCTAAAAGAAAATAAAGAAAGGATTTATATACGATACACACATACAAACAATTAGGCATAGAAGATAAAAATAATATTGAACAAATATATTACAAAAATAAATAAGCAAAAGTAATTAAGTTTGATGAAGGTGGTGTGCAGCACCGGAAAAAGGGGACTGCTCAGCCTGTTGCCGCAGCGCTTTTAGCACTGCGGCGCTGATTTTTAGGCATCCCCTGAGTGCCAGGAATCACTCCCTAATGATACACTACCGGAACATATAAATAACGGAAATATTAATAAACAGAAGTAAAATTTTAGGAAACGAAGTAAGGTACTTAATTTTTAAATTATACATTAGAATAATTATACTATCTAATTATACTATCTAATTATACTATCTATGTTATTGTCTTAGACAGTACAGTCCGACATCTCGCCTATTGAGGCGAGATGTCCGACTATTATTGATAATTATTATTGAATTATAGGAATTAGCCTACTTGTGGATTTTTTATGCACTGGTAACCTTGAGGATTTGGAGTGCCTCGTGTGTGGAACACTGATGGAACTCTTAATTCTCAAACCGATGAACACCAATGTAAGTATAAATATGTAAAAGTATGGGTACCTAAGATAAACAAAACTGACTCTTCATGAGGTCATACCACGACGACAGTCAAAACTTTAAAGTTTAAAATGTGGCGATTTTTCTGAACTTTCTCCAGATATTTTAGAAAACAAATTTACAAATAACAAATAACCAAGAAGCCATTGAATTTCGGATAAGTTCAAGTTCAAGTCCCTACTGGTGTATGGACTATGAATACTTTGTCATCTTACCGCACAAATAAACTTATTCTTATTATTTTTTTATTTACTTCTAAACCCGCATTTGACCTCGATCTCGCCTGATGGTAAGCGACGATGAGGTCGATATAGGTATATATTTCAATAACGATGTACATATTGTATTTGAAAGTACATTAACATTATATAAATATAAAAATAAAATTACTAAAAAGAAACAAGCAAAACAAATTAAAAAATTAGAACAATAATAATCTTCCCTAATAATAAATGTGGTAGTGGTAGATCTTAATGTGAAGGATCGCCTGGGGTGGTACCACCCTTTTATCTATTTCTGCGGTGAAGCAGAGATGCTTGCATTTCTGTGTTTCGGTTTGAAGGGTAAGATACCCAGAGGCACATGAGGCTATCCATCTTAGTCCTCAAGGTTAGCAGCGCATCAAAAACCCTCTAATATTAATACAGTGAGGTGAGATGTCTATGGGCGACGGTGCCCACTAAACATCAGGTGGCCCGTTTGCTCGTCTGCTCACCTTATTTAATAATAATAAAAAAATCATATGTGCAAAATAGCTAAAATAATTTAAATTCACCAAAAGTTAATGTGGTCCTTTTGCTGTTAGTTAAGCCATAGTTAGACCCTTTACTCATAGTTACCTAACCGGAACACACTGTATGTATATGGGAAGAAAGATTTCTAGACAGTCAGTTGCTTGCTTGCTTATCGTATGGTTAGTGGCCATCATATTTGTCAGAGTTGTTCAGGCCGCCCGTAGGCCTCTGACATGGCTTAACGACTGCTGTCGAATGATAACAACCGGGACCGACTGCTTAACGTGCTCTCCGAGACACGGAGGAGCTCAGACGAAATATGCCACTAGCGGTCACCCATCCAGGTACCGACCGCGCCAACGTCGCTTAACCTGCACGATAGACAGACAGTGAACAGTTATTATAACAGTATAAACTTGATTAAAGCTAGTGCGAAACACTGCTGAACAATTTCGCTTCATGATTCGAACAAACCAATAAAGTCTTCCGATCTCTCGTCTTAATTAAAACTTGGTTAAAATAGTTTCGAGTTCGCGTCGAGGTTTCTTTTGAGTTCAACAGTTAAAATACCTCCGTTAACGGTAAGTAAAAAGTTTGTTATCCAGGGCTGGATAACAAATAAGTAATGCATTAGCTTTCTGCCCAGCTGCCCCAGGGCGGAATCTCACAAATCCACGTTTACAAACACAGACACAGTACACTTTTTATATTAGGTTATTTCTAAGTATATATTTTTATATAATTTATATGGAAAAATGGGTTTTTGAATCTTGTGGTGTTTTAAACAGGAACCGAAAGTGGTTACCCGAATCTATTTTACAGTACATGCAAAATTGAACACAAAGCGCATGCTGTTAAGGTAGAATCTATAAAAAATATTTTTGTAAAATTTCGGTATCGGTTACCGGTATTTAACCAAAATAATTTATTGTAGAATTCTACCTACTTTAACAGCATGTGTTTTGTGTTCAATTTTGTATGTGCAGGCAAAATAGATTTAGGTAAAGCTTATGGTTTCTGGTTTTAACCATATACAGGGTGGAAAATTTGGACGGGATAGCAACGAGCAGCTACTTGTACTGTTAAAGCTATGTGACAATGTTCTTATGGGATCGTCCTTATTTTTAGTGTAATTTAAAACAGCATTCAAAGATTTCTGAAAAAGTCAAGTGAAATAGCGTTTTCATGCCAATCGATAGTATTTCGGATAAAAAACGAATATCGGAATAAAAATTTAAATAAATAAAAATAATACTTTAGCTTCCTAATCCTTCCTTTAGTGACCCTAATTTGACTAATATGGTCACTTTTTGTCATGTACGTATCAAACAAAGCCTTTAAATGTCAGATTTTTTTTTCTACTGTGCGAAAAAAAAGTTATTTAAGAATAAGAATAGTTTATTTGTGCGGTAAGATTACAATGGATTCATAGTCCATACACCAGTAGGAACTTAAGCATTTAAATTTGAATTTTCAAATTCTTTATGCCAATCAAGAAAAAATGCGAGTTTATCCTGCTAGAAGCAAGCACTTTCATTAGATTGCATGCAATAATAACTTTTATTATATCTTTTACTTACAAAGGAAGCCATCTTGAAGTCTTTGAAATGAAAGTAGCTCACGGGAGTACATGCCATGATTTGATACCCGTTCGTACAATTTGCAAAACGTTCCGTTTCAAATTTGCGTTCCGTTTCAAGTTTGTGCGCTGCAGACAAAATGTAATAGGAATAGGGTAGCGTATTATCAAGATGGATTTACCGTATCAAAGGGAATAATCTCTTTGCTCGCCCATCTATTATAGTACACTCTTTGATTTCACGCTAGATATTTTTGCAAGTTAGATTATGTGTATTGTAGTACCACATACTATATATTGAGGTCATTCAGCTATCTATAGTATGAGCATTTACTGATTACTGTTTCTGTGTGCCAAATAAAAAAAGATTTGCAAGGAATATAAATATAACCAACTGAATAAGTTAAAAGATATGAGTGGCCCCTGAAAAAAATTCAGCCTGTATATAAATATTTAATTGTTCTATTTTTATTACTTGGTATTATTTAAATCGTAGCACCCACTTACGTTGTATTTTACAAAACTCCATCACCCAAAGGTTGCCTGGAAGAAATAGTTTAAAGCAATAAGGCCGGCAATTGTATTGTATTGTATTTTGTATCTTTTCTTCTGTCGTATTTGTATAAATATATATTTTCTATTTCTACCCCTTAATTGCAATTAGTCGGCCCCGGACATGATCGTACTTACGTGTACTTATGTAGATAGAGAGATACATATGATAGATGTGTACACATAGGGGATAAATCATGAAATTAAGGCAGAAGTTTTAATTTTTATTGTGGAAAGATCCTAAGTCCCCTTCAGCTGTTTCCTTGTTTAACGAAAACTCGAAACGGAAACAATTAAAAACTTTCGATTTTTCAAGAGGTGGCTAGACACTCCCCTATGCTGGGTCAGGGAAATTAGGGAAAATTCGAATCCTTTCAAGGTCACATACCATGCATAGGTGAGTTTGACTGAGTTGAGCTACCGATGTGAAAGATAAATCTATGGGACTTGTTGTTCATGTCCTATTTGTATGAATGAAATACATAGAAACAAGTTTTTTAGGAATACCTACTTTCCTGTTTAAACGATTTAATACTTAATTCATTATAAAAAATTGATAGTAGGAATAATACCTACCTAATCCTATACTCAGTCATCCGCCAATATAATTAGTCATCGGAGCCAGAAAAATAATATAATTAAGGATGGAAAATGTAGAGGCCAATAAAAATATAATAAAAACTGTTCAGGTGACTCGTAATTTTTAACCCCCGACCGATCGATGGGATGTTATAAGTTTGACAGACAGACAGACTTTTTGTCTGTTTCTGTGTTAGTCTGTGGCATCATAACTTAACAACGGATGATCAGATTTGGATCAGTTTTTTTTTTAATAGAGAAATTTCTCGAGAGTGGATCAATGGTTTCCAAGATCTTAGAGCATCTTTGATCTCTGGAACGGTGATAGCTACATGGTTCGAATTTGAGCTCAAATATTTATGTTCATGGTGCGTTTCCGACATCTGTAACCTTGAGGATCTGAATTGGAAAATTACCAGCACGCCGAAACTATAAAGTCGTATGGAATCCTGAAACGTTTGAAGATAATTTTTTTTAAAGGTGGCGGCTTAATTAGGAATTGAAATATAGTGGAGCTAGGAATTTTATTTTAGCCATGGCGAGGCCGAAGGCCGAGCTCCGTGCATGGCGAAGCCCGAACCCCCCCCCCCCCTCCACCCCCCCCCCCCCCCCCCAACCCCCCGCAAATTCAGTCAGATGTCTTTGTCAGATGAGATTTTGGAGTATCTTGGAATGTTGGAGTATGATGGGATCTCTGGAACGGTAACAGATATTCTAGAGATTCAAGATTTCAGAGGGATTTCCCTATTCATCACCATCAAAGGCACTAAACATAAATTAATATTGTGTGTATATTCATGAGTAATTTCCCCATTAGAGGTACAGTTGACCACGAGCTAAATAAAGTATACCATCTGTCTCCTTATCATATGATAGGGGGCCGGGAATAACCCCAGCGGCACTTCGACCCTTGAGGATCTTTTGTGCCTACCCCATTTTACACACTGGGCATCTCAGTGTGCAGGTTTCCTCACGATGTTTTCCTTCACCGTTAGAGCAGTCGGTAAATGTACGTGAGTCTTCGAAAAATACGAAAAACTCATTGGTACATGGCACTGCACGGTTTCGAACCAGGACCTCCCGCACGGGAGTCCGGTGTCCTAGCTACTAGGCCACCGACGCTCACATACCATCTGTCAATATTAATCAATATAACGTTGAGATTTATCAACGTTATATTCCCGTGATATGGGTAATTTCAATACCATAGTTAGACACGGGATTCTTACCACGGTTTGAGGTTGTTTTGAACTCCTAATATTTTGGTAAAGTTGTAAGAATCCCGTGTCTTATTATATACTATTGACAATAACCACGAAGGTTTAATGGTATGGTTTAGGAATGGAACAGCCTGCCGGCGTCTGTATTTCCCGAAACCTACAACCTTGGGATTTACAAGGCCGGAGTGAATAGGCATGCTTCATCACTGGACCCGCATGCTTCATCGTCGACCTCATCGTCGCTTACCATCAGGCGAGATTGAGGTCAAATGCGGGTTTAGTAGACAATAAAAAAAAAGTTTCAGTTTCACTGGCGTTTTGGGTAGTTAGACCTGTGGTCGACTGTACGTTTTCCTTGGCATTACTGTTCAAGGGTCACCCCATTATAAATTCACTGACCCATTATTCAAAATCGGCTCCAATGGGCGCCGACAGCTGGGCAGATAATTCGTTAAATCCTCCTAACCCGCCGCTGTGCGCGGCCGATAACGGACCAGGGACGAAGTAAATAAGAACAGTAAAGAATGTCAGCACTAGCCTTCGCCGTGCGAGGCGCTTAAGCAGCAAAATGAATGAGCACAGAAGGAAAATTCAGTAGTAGCGGGCTAGCCTAGTGAGGTCCTCCCACTCTCTAACAGCGTGCAACGCTTCTACTTCAAACATATCACTATGTAATTTTAATACTTATTATTTACTTAGTTTAGTATTACGTACTTCTATTGTATGTAACTTGTGTATAAAAAAATAAAAATAAATACAATAGTAGCGTTCGTCGCACGGGGCACTCACACACTTGTCCGCTCTTTTTTATTATTTGGACTAACCCAACGCCGTCAACCGACGTCATTTACACGAACGAAATCTTGTAGGTATCCTCCTCGCATCGTAATCTTCAACGCTGAGGGTCGTGACCACCTTCAGGTATCACCTTCTGGCGGATGATCTTCCTCAATTTATTTCTGTCCCGGCGGAGCTAGTATGCTTGTAGATAATCCTTCGAAAATTGATATCCTTGACTCGCATTTCTAGTCGCAGAAATAAAAAAAATTTTACGTTGAAAGAATACTCACATATGTTTTGATCGCTTGATCGAGTAGGTATTTAAAAAAAATGTGTCTATTTACTAATTTTTTTAAAGAATGAATCGGGCCAAGGATTATCAAAATCTGAATAAGCTACGTCTGTCTTTATCGGCAGATCATGGTGGCCGCTGTGTTCGCGGTGACGTTGTGTTAAATCGTATCTCGGCGAACTCTGTTATTAAGAGTCCCTTTTGTATTTATTTACTTTGTGGTGTGATGGTGTGGTACGTCAAGATAGATAGATAGAAACACTTTATTGTACACAAATACAGGAAAAGTAAAAACTACAGGAATAGTAGCACGATATGTACAAAGACGGCCTTGTCGCTTAAAGCGATCTCTTCCAAGCAACCTCTGAAGTAACAATAGTAGTTCTAGTACTGACATTCTTTACTGTTCTTCTTTATATTTTGCTCCGACCGTGCAAATAGAGGATTCAGTACATATGTAGGACATAACCCTACATATTTACTGAATCCTCTACTTGCACGGTGAATGCTCTAGTACTGACATTCTTTACTGTTCTTTTTTATATTTCGCTCCGCCCGTGCAAATAGAGGATTCAGTAAATATGTAGGGTTATGCGGCTTTGTTTTACGCACGTGTGGTGCCCGTGTTTGATCATCTGGTTTGGTTCCGGTTTTATACATTTTCACAGAAATTTTGTAGGAGAAATTACAAACGGACGAATCTGAATAAAAAATCCGACTTATATATACTTTAAGAATCGACTGGAGCTGGTATCACTTGGTAATATATTAGATATCCCTGGCACACAGGTGATGCCTGACAATCAGCGCCGCAGTGTTAAAAGCGCTGCGGCAACAGGCTCAGGCAGTCCCCTTTTGTCCGGTGCTGCACACCACCTTCATCAAACTTAATTACTTTTGTTTATTTATTGTTTGTTTGTTTGTAGTCTATTTAATTGTACACAAAAAATACACAGAAAATATAAAAAAAACCATTAAAATAATAAGTTATTTTTATAATATTGTTTAATATTATTTTTATCTTCTGTACCTAATTGTTTGTATGTGTGCGCTAATGGAAATAGATTATTTCTTTCTTTCTTTTATTTTAATGAAGACTTAACTTTAAGGACGTTTCCTACAACCGACGGTGATACTCTCAACTTTATGGTTCGTTATTTGCTCAAAAAGGCAAATATTCGAGTCACAAATTCAGCGTAGAGAAATCAGGATGTTGGACATCCGTCAGCCAAAGGGAGCACAAACTTTGAACGGGAACTGTAACCGGATTGCCTAACGAGACGCTGCCGGCACCGACGTCGCTCGCGCCGCCCGCGCCGCCAGCCGGCTCGGCATTCGTTGCTTTTTTACCGTCGATGAAAAAGACGGGTGTTTAAGGCTCGGACTACACTACGACGGTTCCAGTATCGGTCGGTTCCATGGAACCGGTGCTTCATATAAACTCAAACAAAAATACGATGGCGACTACACGTACAGGCTAGGCAAGTCGATATCCCATCTGCTCGTACGAAGCCATTTGCTTCTTCGTTCATTATGCGAACGGCTAAGGAATGGAACAGCCTGCCGGCGTCTGTATTTCCCGAAACCTACAACCTTGGGATCTTCAAGGCCAGAGTGAATAGGCATTTACTGGACCCGCATGCTCCATCGTCGACCTCGTCGTCGCTTACCATCAGGCGAGATCGAGGTCAAATGAGGGTTTAGTAGTCAATAAAAAAAAGTCTAACAAAGTCCGCTTGGTTTGGGTTCCGAGACATGATCTTAGGAATGAATCAGCAGACGAGTTGGAAAAAGGGGACTGCCTCAGCCTGTTGCCGCAGCGGATTTAGCACTGCTTTTATTCCTCGCTATGTCCACTTGGATCCTGTGGTTGGAAAGGTCAAAGCTAGATATATATGACACGAGACTTAAACTTAATAGCCTTAACATTAAGGACGTTTCTTGCAACTCACGGTCAGTGGTGTAGTAAATAATCCCAGAATCCCATGCTAAATTTTCGGGTTCGATTTCAAGCACATAATGTATCAATGAGTTTCTATGTCTTTTTAGGGTTCCGTATCAAAATGGTAAAAAAGGAACCCTTATGGTGAGACTTCGGTGTCCGTCCGTCTGTATGTCACAGCTGTTTTTCTCGGGAACAATTTTAAATTTGGCACAATTGTAGAACTCGCTTGCCCACATCTTTTTTAGGTAAAATAATTTGTAAATAATTTTATTTTTTACTGAAAATGTGGTCTGAAATGGGTGAGGGGTCGAAATCTAAGAGTGAGGAAACTGGGGCGTATGGGCGTAAACTATTTTTTATTTTATTGTATGTGCTATAGTTTTTGTCTTATGGTCAAAAGTGTGCGAAAAATGACCTTTTCCCCTTTATTTCCGATGTTTGCAAGACGAAAAATCAGAAATATTATTAACAGGAAAAATAAAACTAAGTTTCAAAAATTTCCAATCGAAGAAATATTTCCAAACGAAAAAATAACTTTTAAGAACGGAACCCTCGATGCACATCCTAGGTGAAGGAAAACATCGCGAGAATACCTACATGATATCTGTAGATAAAAGCAAAGGTTTACCCGATACTAGCAGTGGCAACCATCTTTCTAATGTCACGTGAAATCCACCAATAAACACTGGGCCCGCACGGTGGATTACGCCCGACCGATTGTACAAGGGGAGGATTCCAAATGGGAAGAATAGATAGGTCCTCCGAAGATCAGAAATGACCGCTTATGTTCCTGACATTCGCTCTAATATTTTTCGGATGGCGTATAAAGAAAATGAATGAGTTATAATCAAATAACGAGAGACAGGGCCGGCTCCAGGGGCCCAAAATGCAATGACCCCCAAACGTCTGAGTGTCTGATTAATTAAGTTTTTGACAAAGGTTAAGAATTGATATATGTAAGAGAGTCAGCTGCTACAGTAACTTTGAATTGCGTGAGTATTTTTTCCTTCACGATGAGAGAAGATGCATTTTATTTTTCCCGAGGCCTTAACACGCATATCCTTTTTCTTTGTTAGGAGATTTTTTTATTTTTTATTACATCCTGATTAATTCCTGATGAATATTCAATATAAAAGCCTTTGCCTAAGATTTCTTAATATCTGCGCCCGTCTTTAGTTACTTTTTTCTAATCAAAGACAAGCATAATGACCCTTAAAATTAGATCACAGTGAAGATATTTACTATTCAATCACATTTAAGCCGTTATGAATGAACGAATACTCTTTATTGTAAGTAAGTAATACGTTTATTTCACACACAGCAATGACCGAAACAGTTATAATTATGATAAAATAATTATGTAGTCAAAGGTAAACATATTGAAATCAAGTCTGATGGTCTGCTGTTGTTGTGAAAAGGGCCTCAACTCAGCTTATTGCTGCAGACAAGAATGCCTCCAGCGCTGTATTCTGTTGGACCATGAATATTATCATTGCACAAAATTAGTGTGATACAATCAATTGTGTGTGTGTGTGTGTGTGTGTGTGTGTGCGTTATCTGAGACACTGTTGCGTTATATTTCTGCCTTTAAAAAATATTTATAACCCCACTAAATTATGTTGGTTCTCTCTGCCTTTTTCCACAAAAATGTCTATGACCCCCCAAAATTAGCTCCTAAAGCCGCCACTGGCTGCAGAGATGGACACTCCGGGAACTGCGGCAATTACGAATGATGGATTGTTGAACTTGCCCGAACTGGAATGACCCGATGCTTTAATATCGTCTTGTTTCTTTCCTCTCCTGCGGACTTTATGTAATTTGTCACAACGAACTCTTTGTCCGGACGAAAAAGCGTTTTCTATTTAGGTCCTGAAAACGTGGATTGTTGTCCTGAACCACGTTTAGGTAAGGGGCAAATATTTGTCAGAGGAAAAATAGAAGAAAAGGTTCCGAAATGAGCACGCTTTAGCTGAGGTCAGGGAGGCCTAAATACTCGTATAAAAAAAGCCAATGAAGAATAGTAATTCTTCTTCCTACCTTCTTCTTGCTATTTGAAAATTTGAATGACCGAATGGAATGTTGTTGTAAGTTCACATGTTATCATATTTTCTGACAATTGAAACGCCTTGTATCTGTGTAATGTTGCATTTTGACCGAATAAATAAAATAAAATATGCACGGGGTGCCACAAGACGGACAGCGGCCGAGGCAGGCCCAGGCGAAGGTGGAAGGACGATATCGACCACTTCCAAAAAGGATGGTATAAGGACGCCGAGTATTGGGAAAAATGGAAAGCCTTTGCCCAGCAGTGGAACAGCCTATAGGCTTTAAAAAAAATGTTATACAGCTACCGCCATTAAATGTGAGTGGTGATGATAGTTTGCGCAGTGATATGACTTAGAACATTCTCGACTAAATTATCAGTGAATAAAAAAAAACCGGTCCAAAACTCAACGACGATGTTATGCTGCAACAGACAAACGCGTCAAACTCCTCATCCTCGGTCGGTCCAGGGTTAAAAAATGATCTTGATAAAAATATTCTTGATCTGACGCATCTTAGGAGTAAAGTTGTTTTTAAAAAGTGTAAAGTGTTAAAAGTTTCATGTGCATGAGACGCCATCCATCTTTGTTCTGCCGATGTCGATCCCACATTAGCCGTGGCGAATCGAGCGTGTGTGATTAACAGGATTCCCTGATGCCATAAAACGATTGTGGCGAACGATGACCCCACGTAAGGAGAGAACTATGGTAGTCCTGCTGTTGTTCAGGGGCGGAGTTAGGTTGAAACCTAACTGCGCTATTTGAAAATAGCGCCCCAAAAGGCTTAAGGAAACATACAATAAACTAGCAAAACAATATACTTATAGATCGTATTATTCATCAGTATTACCACAGAGTACTATTTTATAATATTTACTTATATTACCGAGACGAGGCGACGTGGTAGGCGAGTGGGACAAAAACAAATTTCCATTATAGGTATTTCATAAGTACTTTTGTTGGAAAATAGATCTTAAATTATTAAAAACGCCAGTACACTAATTAGTGGGATCAAATATAAGTAAGTAAAAGTTATTAAAATTAACAAATCACATGATTGTGAACCCAAACGAATTTTTCATGTGTCCATTATTTTGAGCTGCAGAATAATCGTCAATTTAACTTTCAACAATTTCTCTACCGAAAGGTTGTTTAAAAGAGATTGCTCTTAGACCGCCTATAGTGTGTTCAATCAAATTCAAGTTTTATAGAAAGTTTTGTGTAGTAAAGTATATAATCAGCGCCGCAGTGCTAAATGCGCTGCGGCAACAAGCTGAGGCAGTCCCCTTTTTCCGGTGCTGCACACCACCTTCATCAAACATAATTACTTTTGTTTATTTATTTTTATCTTATATTTGTTTAAAATTATGATCATTTTTATCTTCTTTATCTAATTGTTTGTATGTGTGCGTCCTTGGAAATAAATTCAGTAAATAAAGTCTTTCTATCTTTCATATTCTACTTCGCGTGGCACCGACTAAAACTCTCCTAGATTCGGCACTGGACTGGCTTGTTGAGTATTATTAGAGGCATTATTCCGCTGTCCGTTCGGAAATATCACAGATAATGTGCGAGAAAGCTTTCAGCCGTCCATTTGGTCTGTTAGCATGATCGTGATGGATACTGTGCCCGTAAAAGCCTCGTGAAATACACGTGCATTATGTTATGATTAAAATTCGATTATTCATTGTCTATGAGTAGATGCAACGTTGTGGATTGTGCAATTTCGTAAAATGCCAATTACGCATAATGCCAAGATTTCGGGTTAAAAAATTGTTCTTACGCGAATTACCAATCATCTTGTGTCTAGAAATGAATCAATTTGCAGTCGATCAATGCAAATGAGACGGACGCTGTTCTTGCTCTAAACTCTTCAGTCAAAGCTATTTAACTTAAAATTGGTTGCGAGTATGGAGATAAAAAGCGGCCGCCGCTGCCGTGATGGGAGATAGTATACACACACAGATACCACTGGAGGGTTTTCGTGGGTGGTTTAAGTTTAGTTTTGGTTTTTATCTAGGGCCGTTCAAGTATTACGTTAGCAGAATTCTAGCTATTTTTACAGCCCCCCTTGTCAGCGAAAGTAAGCAAAGCTATTGACCCCCACTCATACGCTTACGTGAGCATTGGTATAATTTATACAGAATTTGTCACATAAACAAGTATCATTGTTATTATTTATTAACTGCTGATCGCTTTTTGTGCTGACGTAATCACCATTCAAACCTCCCCACCCCCGTTATCATCAAAAGTAAGTGAAGATAAAACCCCCTTTGATGCTTACGTAATACTTGAACGGCCCCTAATGCCAAAAACGCAAATTGACATAAAACAATCTATGACCTTGAACTATTCAGGCATTACTTAATTTCAATGAGTGATAAATAAAGGGCAGGTTTATTAAAAGGTTTTTATTGTTAGTAAATACCTTATAGTACATTTTTACGTCATTTTTTTAACTCTACCACATCATCGTTTTTACCCAACTTTTCCCATTTCCGACTTATTGATAAAACATTCATGGCACCATAAATTTATTTCGTGTTAGAATTGATTGGTGTCATAGTAAAAGCTACTATCGGTGATAGGATCTATCGATTGGCATAATTTTGTACAATAATGGGCATTGAATTTTGGAATTTTGGGCCATATGTCAAGGTAAGAGATGCATTATCATTTGACTCCTTTCCATAAGTTATGGAAATTAAAAATAATGAAAATAATACGCACGAAATACTTGGCAACATTTTGGCAAGGTTTCCTCCCATCTCGACAAAGACAGGCCAAAGTTCGTCCTCGTGGCGATAAGGAGGAAGCGAGCGGAGCCGTTTCGCCGAGCCTGCGATAAACTCGGCGTATCCATCATACTTAATTACCTCACTCTTTTAACAGTTCAGGAAGCTACGGCCTGGACTACATGCGCCGGTTCCAGCGCCCGGTTCGTTTCGCTGCAGCCAATCACGAGGCGCTGACTTCAAGTGGGGGGAGGGCGGAACGCTTGTAATTTGCTGCAGCGAACCGAACCGGCGCTGGAATCGGCTCATGTAGTCCTAGCCTAAAACGTAATGCCGACGTTGTCACTACAGCCCCGGATAATTTGCATTTGTGGTGTTGTTTTCTGAATTTGCATATTTTATGTAATTGTAAGGTTCTACTATAATATTTTGTAATTTCAAGGTTTTGCGAATGTTAGAGGCCCTTAAGCATAAAGGAATGAATGCCCGGTTCGTCAATGCCCTTATGAATAAACAATGTAATTTGGTCGCAAGTTTCGGCCTAAATACATTCGTAATAGTGTATGTATGTAACGTTGGTTGATTGTAATAATAATGAATAGTTCTATTAGGGTCAGTTCATACAAACAGAAAAGTGCTAGCGCACTTTTTGATGTCACTGAATAATAAACTGTATGTAATAGCATTGCCTTTAAGTACAAAATTCGACGCAGACATCAAGCGTCAACTCGCGCGTTTGACGCTTCTTCTTCTTCAATTTAAGAGCTATGCTCTTGTCGGTGTAGTAAACGCCACTGTGTCCTGTCTAGGGCCTTTTCCTTGACCTCCTTATACGACGCAACGCCAGCCTTCTCTTTGATTTGATCGAAGTAGCTTATCCTCGGTCTTCCTCTTCCCCGTTTGACGCTACTTACGGTTTATTATTCAATGACATCAAAAAGTGCGCGAGCTATTTTCCGTTTTGTCTGAACTGACCCTTAGGCATTCGAATAAAATTGATTGTCCTAGCTAGATATTCCAAAATTCGGGAAAGAAAATCTGTGCCTCTTCGAATATAGAAACTGGTAAAATTATCGCAAGTCGGTAATCGCTATGAAAGAAAGAGTGAAGTGAAGCGAAAATCGCTAATAACAATTGATTTTTAAACTTTAGGCATGTTTCAGTAGAATTTATAATGTTTTTCGAGTATTTTTATAACTAAACACAAAGTAATAAATGGGTTTGTTCGTAATTCCAATGTTTATTTCGCTTTTCTTGGACAAATGTGGGGTAGATGTGACCGGCCCGGATAATTATTTACGGCCACCTGCTTTTTTCGCATTTTATCGTCGAGTGACAGCTGTCACCCACTGCGTCCCAGTCGCACGACACCCGCCGCGCCAACCGCATGCATTTTGTCGCGATCGCAAACCAATACCTTTTTTTGAGAATTGTGATCAAGGATCATTTTCGTCATCACCTGTGCTCACCCCCGTTACCCTCATCCGCTGATTCGTCACCATCATCAGGACGACGGCCCTGAAGAACTGAATCAAAGTAAGTGGTTTTAAATCATTATCTGCGACCATTACGTTCTAACTACATTCTGTACAACTTATTCTTTCAAAATTTCATACAGTCCACTATTCTTTCCTTCAGAGTTGATCAGATATAAAACTCTGCATTGAAGTGGCTTTCCGATTATTCCCTTCAACATTAAGAAAAATAAATGTACTTCACAAAAACTTGTTCCATTCCACTCCATGCCCCCAATTTCGCTCCAGAAACAAAACTAATTCAAAATAATGTGTGCGACTTCCATATCTGCGGTTCCTTTGTTTAACATGAATATGACTGACTCCAAGTTCCTCGCTTATCTTCGTCGTATGTATTTTTCATGACATCCCCAGAAAGGGTGGTCGTAGTAACACATAGGGTTATATTCAACGAGATCTTAACATACGGAGGAGTTCAGTAATTCACAAACAAACGACAAACGGCACCATCAATACATTTCGATTTAATAACCGATACGGCTGCTGATTGGCAATATTTTTTGCTATGTAGGGTTAAAATAGACGGGTTAAATTTTGGGTAAGCGTGTCGTTCGAGGCGATTGTCTCGAGTAACCTTGACCAACCGAACGACCTGAACGATTTCTACCATCGACCAACCTTGATGGTAGAACCGTTCAGGGTCCGCCTGGATATCCGGGTGGTTGCTAACCTTCTACTTATGTAAAGTGTCGCCAAATATTCACTTGGCCGGTGATGCGTCCAGACAGTGCGAAAGTAGGCCAGTCATTTTTAAACTCGTGTGTTTCATTTTCATCACTTACCGTCAGGTGAGATTAAGGACAAACACGGGCTTAGTTTTTAATAATTAAAATAAAGCAGCGCGTTCTTGCTTGGTTGATCAATCTACAATAACGTTCGCTTTTCGTACCAGTTACAAATAATATGAAATTGTGATTTTTTTTAATTAATGGCCTTTGGTATTTTGTTTTAAGGCACAACAATTCCGCCAATTCACGTTGTAAGGGAGACACATCGTGAAAGTTACCGGATATGACTTGGTTTATCGTAATTTATAATGTTGTACTTTTTGACAAGATTGTCCGGAAACTCCACCTACAACAATCATAAAACGGCACATAGGAAATTGTGACTTGTAACTCCGACATGCACTACGTTTCGGTGGATGCCATATTTTCGCTTCTGTCTCCATTCATTATGAGCTCATTGGTAGTATCGCACTATGTAGATTTCCTAGTAGTGCCCGGAGGCGACCCTTGTCAAAGGAGATTTGTAAGCGAAAAAGCTTCTAATTTGTGTGTATTTTGACAAGTCATCTGGACTGGAGGTAGGCTCTGTGACGTCATAAAGGAAAGTACATAGACTTAAAGTGAGATATAGAAAATTCGAGTAAGAAAGGCAGACGAAGTCAGTTTTTTTCAGAACGGGAATTGACTTCCACTGCCTTATCGAAGTTCCAAAAACAATACCTCTATTCGACTTCCTTTATAGTAAAGTAACTTATTGAACTTGTGTGAAAATTCAATTATTTTTTACTTTTGTTAGTTTATTATAATGAAATGAAAAATGAAAAGTTAATTTACTTATTACAAGGCACAATAATAGGACCTCCGACATACAAACTAGGTCGAAACCTGTATCTTGGAAGTCGGGATCCCGTCGCACTTTCCGTGCAAGCATATGACAATTTATAACATTACATTAGTAACTATATACTATACCTAAAAGGAATATGTGTGTGTGTGTGTGTGTGTGTGTGTGTGTGTGTGTGTGTGTGTGTGTGTGTGTGTGTGTGTGTGTGTGTGTGTGTGTGTGTTAAATATATGAATTTTACAAATATTAATATTTATTTCTGCTAAGGAAGGCTTTTTAACCTATAAAAGGAGTAAGTGCCGATGTTTCTTTACAAATGTATATAAGCAAATATTTTCAGAAATTTGTTGAATGATCGTCAAATTATTAATGAGTAAATTAGATTAAAATATTGTCATAAAGCATTTGCTTCATAAAACAAAATAATGCAATAAATCATTAAAATTAAAGTGGCGAAATATTTGTCAGTGATTCTAGATTTTGGTTCACGGCTTTAGGACTCTAGTTATGACTGCGTTAGTGCGTTTTCTGTGTCGCGGACTTCGCACGGACGAGTCGATATAGGTGTACATTGGTGGTGTCGTATACTGTCTCTGACTTTTTAACTTCATAACGAGCAATGGATGGCCCTTAGGTGTAGGTACCTATACTTTATAGACGTACACATTATGAATAGGTCAATCCATTATTTATAATCCCATTATGATTTACCACGATGACGTCCCGTGTTCCCGACTACCATCGTTTACGGTACGTCTATAAATTACTAGATAATACTATACTAACTCTTTGACCACACGTTAAAATACCTACAGTGTTATATTGTGTATTATTTTTGGAAAAAAAAAAGTTTTTAATTCGACACGATATGATAAGTGATCTCACTCTATCACTCTATAATTCCTAAACTATACAAGATATTGTAAAACTTACGAACTTTAAGCTTTTACCCCCCCCCCCCCCCCCCCCGCGAAGCCACGGGAACGCTTGCGCATAACTTCCGCGACTTCGCCGGCGGGTGTCCGCATTACGGACCCAACTCTGGAGACTCACGTCCCCATTCGGCGTGCCGGGACACGGGCACGCCAGACCGACTCGAGGACCTGTTATCAGGCAATGGACTATATAGGTACTCACCAGGTTTAACATATTTTCTGAAAATTCAAGGCCAATCAATATAAAAAAATAACAAACATATATTAATATATGTACGTATGTATACATTAACAAATTATTGAAAATATTTGTATGTCAAACGACGGAGCATACACCAACTCATTTAAACTGTATACTTACTTATTATTACCTATGTTCACGAATAAATGATTGATTGATTGATCAATACTTAACAAAATTATAACCTTAGTCCATTGACGCTACACGATGTCAGGAATAAATCAAAATGACGTCAGCTACTCGTATAGTTCGTTCATGTTATATTACCGCGGGTCCCGTTACGACCGATGTTATCCCCACAATACCCGAACAGGCGATTTCCTGGCCGCGTATCTTGATCAGGTGACGCAACAAAACATAAAAAGCCAAATTGTACATCTTTTTCCAGTTAACAAATCCGTCTTGACGAGGGTCTACTGCTTTTTCCGGGAAAAGTAGAAATAAGAAAGATATTACAGCAAATCCTGCTAGATCACGCGCAGGATCTCGATTTTTAGATTATTTCGAAACAAAAGATGTGTAAGGAGGGAAAAAATAAAGAGTATAATGGCGCGGCGACAGCTAACGCCCGTGCAAAATAAAATAAACTTCCACCATCCTATTATCTATTACAAAGCAAAATGCGATTCTGGAAGGTGGACGAGTGGAAAGCGACCTTTATAAATATAAAATCTTTTAACGACTGTGGATGGGAGTAAATATGGTCCTGACATAGTTTGCATAGTTGAAAGCCAAAGCAAACTATGTCAGGGCCATATTTACTCCCATCCACAGCCGTTAAAGGATTTTGTTTTTGTAAAGTTTGCTATCCACTCATCCACCTTCCAGAATCTCATTTTGCTTTATAATAATAGGAAGAGTGGAAGTTTATTTTATTTTGCATGGGCGTTACCTATCGATGGACCACTCAGGTTCAGAAAGCTATAAAACTTTCAGGCTCTCAGCTTAAACTAGAGCTTTCTGAAGCTATAAAGCTTTCTGAACCTGAGTGGGTAATACCTAGCTGTAACTTGCAGTGGGCAAGCAAAGACTATCGACACGACTGGGCAATCACTGCAATTCAAAATATTTTTATAGAATTGGTGAAATACCTCTAATTAAATATCTAGCTGGACGGACTAAAATGAAGGTGGTATGACTCTAGCATAGCCCTTTATCTATTTCTGCCGTGACGCAGCAATGCTGTGTTTCGGTTTGAAGAGTAAGAGAGCCAGCTTAGTTACCGGAACACGAAAGTGTATAGAAAACTTATAATACCGGCAACCTAATCTCCTATTGCACTTGGAATGCAAGACACTAGGCATTCCTAGTGCATACGACTCTCCCTTAATCTCGACGTTCGTAAACTGTTTTTTTTTCAAAACAGACGCCAAAACGGTCGAGTTATTTTCAAGATACTAACACGGTCACTGGCCAAATTGCAGTGTAAATCACTAGCAGGGGCCATTAAAGAAAAAAAACCCTCTAATAACATGATAGTGAGGTGAGATGTCCATGGACGTTGGTGACCACTTACCATCAGGTAGCCAGTTTGCTGGTCAGCTCTCCTTATATACCATATAATAAAAAAACCCATCAGGTAGCTCGTTTGCTTGTCATTCAATAAAAAAAAAACTTACCTCTTATTTTTTGAGACAATCACTCTATGGTTTCCCCTACCGAGCGTGGGTGTAAAATGGTAAAAGATGGTACTCTAATGAAATCATGTGTTTAGTATTTTTTGTACGTAGATGTACGTAATACTTCAAACACAAGTTATTTGTGTGGGCCGGCGACATAATATTTAGCTGGTGTGGCTATTTTAATACACACCCACATATGGAATAGGTACTGTTATAAATCTGAAAGAATTTAATATCTATGAGTAACGTAAAGAAAATACTTACTTATACTCGTATAAAATAATTGGTGTGGGTAGGTGTGTACATTTCAAAGGAAAGATTGGTGTGTGTGGCTTGAAATTTTGATATAAGTAGGTACTAGGACGCCGGACTCCCATGCGGGAGGTCCGGGTTCGAAACCATGCAATGCGATGTACCAATGAGTCTTTCGGATTTTTTCGAAGACTTACGTACATTTACCGACTGCTCTAACGGTGAAGGAAAACATCGTGAGGAAACCTGCATGACTTAAGAAATTAAAAGTTTCCGAAGGCGTGTGAAATCCACCAATCAGCACTGGGCCCGCTCCGTGGATCATGGCCCGTACCCCAACAGTGGGGACATTAATAGGTTGATGATGATGATGAGGTAAAAATCAGATTAATCATTAATCTAAAGATCTAAGATAAAAAATTAAAATAATTATTAATTGTTTTGGATTCAGCTTACAAAGGAATTTCTGTTACACCCTATATAATGTTACCAAATTAATTGTAAATTTAAAAATTTTACAAAAATAGTACAAAAGCGATTTTTTTATAATTATGCACCAAAAATACGACTCTACCTTACGCACCGCTAAAAGTAATTTAATAAATTAAAAAAAAAGAAAGCAAGGGTTGTTAACGCGTTATGTACGTAATTAGGAAAGGCCGAGGGCGGCAGAGGACCCATTAAGGGTTGCCAGCGTTTTAAAGCGACCATATGTCACAAATTTTAAAATTAAAAAATTAGAAACCCTCTCTTAGAAGTTTGTTGGTTGCCTTTTGAGTTATTTTTTATTGTTTTAAATATTTTTTTACCCGGCCCGAGTTCCGAATAGTACATCTACTTTACAGCAGACCATCAGACATGATTTCAATATGTTTACCTTTGACTACATAATTACTTTATTATAATTATAACTGTTTCGGTCATTGCTGTGTGTGAAACAAACATATTACTTACTTACTTTCCTCTGTGAATTGTACAAAAAAAAACCCTCAAATAAAACGTCTTACACGCTCAATGGTAAACTTACATTACAACCTACGGTTACGGACCCCTACAAAAAAAACATGAACTTTTTAAGGCGAGGTAGTGCCGTGATCTGCGCCTTGATCTATGGCATTTCATATAAAGAATTCCGAACAAGTTGACACGGAGTTGATCCGTTGTTGGTAGATTATACAGGTGTAACAAAACCCCCCCTTGTAAGCCGAAAAGGTGTTCAGTATCGATAACTGAACAACTTTTACTATTGGACTAACACTGATATCGCGATAAAAATCAGCTGTTTCATACATTTCGGTCGTGTATTGATCTTTTGTATGGAACAGCTGATTTTTTCGCAATTTCAGAGTCGGCCCCATAGTGAAAGTTGCTCAGTTACCAATACTGAACACCCCCCTTTCGGCTTACAAGGGGGGTTTTGTTACATATAATCTACCAACCAATGGATCAACTCCGTGTCAACTCGTTGGGAATTCTTTGTATGAAATTCCATAGATCAAGGCACAGATCACGGCACTACCTCGCCTTACAAGTTAATGTTTTCTTTGTAGGGGTCTGTACCTCGTCAGATATGGCGAGACCTGACTCACTCTTTGCCGGGTTTTTTTTAATATGCTGATGCCGACTCGTAATGTGTTGTGAGGTTTTGACAAATACAAAGTAAAGTAAAAGTAATATACACTTTATTACACAAATAGAAAAAAACAAACGGAAAAGGAAATAGTGAAGTACAATTTAGGCGGCCTTATCGCTAAGAACGATTTCTTCCAGGCAACCTTCGGGCAGAGGAAATGATTTCGAGAAAAAGGTAGTAGGTGTGCAAGCATTATGGAAAACGTAATGTAAGAGAATTTAATTTACAACAATAACATATAAATACCAAAGTAATTAATAACCATACTATACTTACTAATACATAAAATAAATAGGCAGATATATATGTATACTTAAATAGATAATGATAAATATACATAAAATAATACATAGACTACATAAACTAAAATATATAATGAGTATATAACATACAGGAAAAGCAGAATAACAACCAGGGTAGATAAAAGGAAAGGAAAGTTTAAATAGGTAGGAATCAAAGTTCTAGAAAGTGTGCCTTCACTTGCCTTTTAAAGATCTCCAAAGATTTACAAATACTTTATTGCACACAGGACAAAAGTACAGGACAGAAGAAAAGATGCAAAATACAAATACAATTGGCGACCTTATAGCTTTAAGCTTTAGCCTTAGCTTACCTTTTAGCTTTTTTGACCTGAGGTTTTAGTTCTATCGCTTTGCCTTGGAGCGAAATTACAAGTCGTTCGTCTGACACCCCTAGGGAAAGCCTGCCCTCATTGTGGTCACAGAGGCTGATCTCGAGTCCCTACCACACCTGTGTTCGACCTCCGACGCCCTACATGATTTAATTTCGTCACCCAAAGAGAATTTCTCAAAGAACATTAATATTTAATTGCAATGAACGTTGGGTGCAATAATCTCTAAGGCTTTACCGTTGGATATCTATCTATGTATCATAGCTGTGACTTATATTATCTTATGATATGCCTTGAATACCAGCGGCAGTTCGACCCTTGAGGATCTTTTGTGCCTACCCCATTTTACACACTGGTTATCTCAGTGTGTAGGTTTCCTCACGATGTTTTCCTTCACCATTAGAACAGTCGGTAAATGTACGTAAGTCTTCGAAAAATACGAAAATGTACATGGCACCGCACGGTTTCGAATCTGGATCTCCCGCATGGGAGTCCGGTGTCCTAGCCACTAGGCCACCCACGCTCTTAGCTGTGACTTAAATTTCATACATACATAACTTCAGGCTATATCCCTTGCGGGATATTCTTCCCAGAGATAAGGGAGGGTCACGAATCTCTGCCTTGGCATGTCTTAGATTAAGTCCATGTTATCTTACGAGTACTTACGAATAAAGGAACCTGACTGCGACTTTTTGTCATTGTTACTCTTACGAGAACAGTATAAAGACAGAAAGAAACATACATGAATACTCGTAGTTGGTTAAAAAGAAATTATTCTACTTACATATCACTTGATTTAGCAGATAAAATAACCATAGCAGAGGTACATACTCCCATCCCATAGTTATACAAAACCTTCTATAGAGTCAAAAGGAAGGTGTTCAGTATCCATAACTAAGCAACTTTCACTATGGGGGTAGTGGAATGTGGAATTCGACATTAGTCCTATCTCATTTGCTCATATTACATGTGTGAGCGTGACAAGACGTTCGTAGCGCTCGACTGCTCGACTTTTGTATGTCGAACGCTGCGAGAATCGCCTTCCTGTTCTATACAAAAGCTCAATACAAAAGCTCGATACCGAAGGTAAATATAATATCAAATATCATGTCAAAAATGGAGATAATTTTAGCAACTGCACCCACATAGTACCATCTTGCTAAATGTGACAGTTTGATATGTGAAGCTTATAGATGACAGTGAAGCGTTCTGTTGACAGGAGGAGCTTTATCTGTCAACTAAATAGGGTTTAATGTGCGTTGTGCGTGTTTCATATACGTGTGGGCACGTCACAAATTGTCAGTTTTGATTTATTACTAGCAACATTATTGTTTGTTGTTGGAATACTCGTAAGCGATATCTAAGCGCACGGGAGTGCGCGAGTCAAGTTTAGAAAGACAGGGTATATTTTTTTTAAAGTATACTTGGCATGTTTAACAAAGTGCAGCAAGTTTGAAACGGAATCGTGCCGAAGCCATAGAAATTTAGAAACACGAAAATTTTATTTCTATGGGTTCGATCCGCAAGGCATTACATAATATAGCGCCTAAAGCCTCAGGCCACAGGCCTCCCCTTGCACAACGGGGGTACGGGCCTAAATCCACAGAGCGGGCCCAGTGCTTATTGGTGGATTTCACACGCCTTCGGAAACTTTTTAATTTCCTCAGACATGCAGGTTTCCTCACGATGTTTTCCTTCACCGTTAGAGCAGTCGGTAAATGTACGTAAGTCTTCGAAAAAATCGGAAAAACTCATTGGTACATGGCATTGCATGGTTTCGAACGCGGACCTCCCGCATGGGAGTCCGGCGTCACAGCCACTAGTGTCACACTATTATCTAAAGCAATCGCGGACTAACATTTTTTTTCCGATCGCGATCTTTTGTCAGCTGAATCACGAGGTACAGTCTAGGTCTAGTGGATAGACTAGTCCGACGTACTAGCCACTAGACCACCGACACTCCTAGCCTACCATTAGGCGAGAATTGGGTCAAATATAGATTTATTTTAAAATACCTCGTGTTTTGTTGAAATTGTTTCCAAACTAGCGGCCATGATGCAAAAGCTAGGCGTATGCGGTCTACAGAATGGACCGTCGCGTCGTCGCAGGTGGCTTTGTTAGAAAATATTTAATAATACGGATTTTCCAGCTCTGAAACAGTGTGGAACGAGAGCCGGTGCATTGTTTCAGCACTTATGCCCGTGGTCGTACTGAAAATATATAAAAAAATGACGCACTCTTTGTTTGTCGTTAAGCCTTACGATATTAAGTAAAGTAAAATACACTTTATTGCACAAATAGAAAACAACAAACAAAAGATAGAAAGCAAACAGTGAAGCACAATTTAGGCGGCCTTAACGCTAAGTGCAATATTATCGTGGCCATTGAAAAAGGGTTTCATACAACAATAATAGAAAAGATTAGACTTAAATAATATACTGTTTCCCAGGTTTTTACTGTTATTTATTAATTACGACCGGTTTCGTTTACACATCTTCAGGTAGTAAACGAAAGCGGTCGTAATTAATAAAATATAGTAAAAACCCGTGAAACAGTATATTATTTAAGTAAGTAATACGTTTATTTCACACACAGCAATGACCGAAACAGTTATAATTATGATAAAATAATTATGTAGTCAAAGGTAAACATATTGAAATCATGTCTGATGGTCTGCTGTTATTGTGAAAAGGGCCTCAACTCTGCTGCAGACAAGAATGCCTCCAGCGCTGGTATTCTGTTGGACCATGACCTAAGTCTAATCATGTACTACAAGTTCCACCAAGTACCAACAACCGCAAGTATTAACCAATAGAAAAGAGATTGGGCAGTTTCCATAAAAGCTTGCACCCACTTTTTTGTTTTCGTGTCCAACCGAACATTTGATAAATCTCACCTAGGACTTTCTTTCATTATATGACAAACATCCTTAGTCGTGTAGGCCAGGGCTTAGAGTCCGAAAACTGTCTTCATATTAACTTGCTATGACTCCGTTTATTTCGCTGTACATGTCCACATAGATACCTCTTTTAAAATATATATATATCTCAGTTTAGAGGCTTTGGAACACGACAAGGTGACCATGTCAGCCTCGTTAGAGTCACTAAGCAAAGGGAAAGGGAAGCTCAAGTATTATTAGAGTCAGCCCTCACTTTGAGAGCCAACTTAGCAAACAACAGTAAGTGTTTCATATTATCATATAAGGGCTGACTCAAAATAATATTGAGCCTCCCATTTTGGAGCCTATTGAGGCCAAATTTTTTCCTTTTAATTTTCCCCAGGTCACACTCCATTAGGACGTGAGTGAGGTCTTCCATTTTGTTGCAGTTGATACAAAGCGGTGATGCAGCTCTTACCACCAAATGCATAGATCCCCCTTTATTTTCATATATTGAACCGGCCTATCGAATAATAAAATGTCCAATATCAACAGACTTTAGTGATCTAGTCGCGTCATATCTGGACAATGGAAGAACGGAAAAATACCAGCATTTAGAGAAGCTGGTTAGGTACCAGTTTATTGATGATTGTGATGCAGTGATAATGGATAAATTGTTATGTAATGTGTACTTTTAAATGTGAAATTGTAATAAATAAATAATAATATAACAACCTCTCATGTTACAAATTTTACTTAGCGGCACGAAGTAAAAGATTTGTAACTTCGAATTCGTTTAGCGGTATAAAACGGAGTCACGTTAAAATTCCAAATACGTAAGTTAAAATTCAATACCAGAAATCAAATTAAAAACTCAAACTTGTAATTATTTTTTATTGCTTATTATTTGTCATACCTACATACTTAACTATTTAAAACGAACGCAGGTGTTCTACTAACTTTTACACAAGAATACATTTTACAGAATGGCGGTGCGGAAAGGTGGTCAACTATTGTAACATTACATACTTCTTACTTCCCGACCTCCTCAACAAAAAGGTTCGATATTATAGACATTGAAAGAATATCAAAAAAAATTATCAATGTTTGTCAACAAGAATCTGAAAAAATAAAAAAAAATTATAAATTGCTTAATGTTTAGCCTGATGGCATGTGTTGCCAATGCCTTGATAAATTTTTAAAAAATCAACAAAAAAATATCTGATGACAATATTTTATTTACCACAAAAATTACTATCTATTACAATTATTTACCGCGTGCCGTCGTGTCGCGAGATAATAAAATATTACAGAAAGGACCCAGTGGAAACCTGGGGTATGTATATTAGCCAGCCTATTTATCTAGGATTTCAAAAATTACACATGTGAAATGTACTCGTATGTATGCGTGTCGTGGTATATCATACACGGTGTTTTTTAATTAAGTGCAAATTGATACAGTTCTTTACTTCCCGTTTTGATTACACCACATCCAACATCCTCCGCCTTTCTCTGCTCCGAAACCCTGTCTCTCCTTCACCCACTCCTGCAATATGACTGTCTCACCTACCGATACCGCTACCGATCGACTGACGCGGCGCAATATCGACAAAAAAGAGCGTTCGTTGCACATCTCTTTTGACTTTATTATTTACGGTCCCAGTCGTCACTGTTCGTCGTGTTGTGGATATTACAGCTATCAGAACACATAGATATCAAAGCAAGGTACAATTACCCGTGCGCAGTGGTTCAGATAATATAATTCAAACAACTAAATCCTACACTATTAAACTACTAAGGATTACTATTAATCACGTCAAGATGTTTACCCTCATCCCGCGTCAGTTCAGCGGGAATTATCTAAGTCGAGATAAATAGGAGCGTCTCCTAGCGCCTTCGCGCTGCCACAGTCTCTCCACCATAAACAGTAAGTAATCCAACGTCGTGCAGTCCGTGAGCTCTTAGAAGGGGGTTCGGGCATCGGGGGAAATCTGTCCCTGTCTTAACTGTAGAGTCAAGACAGGGACAGAGAATAAGACTGTAGAGTCTTGCTATTAAAAAAAATTCACGAACCTAGCGTTTTTTATTGTAAAAGGAAACCGGATGAGCAAACCGGCCACCTGATGGTAAGTGACCAGTGTCGTCCGTCCAACTCACTTCACTTTAATGTTATTAGAAGGTTTTCACTGCGCTGCTGAGCTTTAGGCATTAGATAAAGTGCTTCATTGGGCCGGTAATTACTATTTTATTTTAATTTTAGTGGATATAAACCAAACTAAACAATAAAAAGCCACGATTAGACTTAATTTAATTGGCTTCACATTTCTGGAAAAAATCCGACGTGTTCGTGATCGTTGCCAAATTTTATTAGAAGTAAGTAACTTAGTGACTCAATTTTTATATAGTTCTTCCAAGAGATTACTATGCACGTGAAGATATCTTATCTTATGACAGGGGGCCAGGGATAACCCCAGCGGCACTTCGACCCTCGGGGATCTTTTGTGCTCACCCCTAACCTAAGTCTCCTTCCTGTTCCTTAAAGATGCTTTGCATCAAGGACGCTGTACAGCTGTTTGCCCTTCAGCCAGCGAGTCACATTCGCACAGCAAGTGTTCCATTGACTCAACGGTGTCATCACAGACTCTCAAGTACGTGAAGTCATTAGCCTTTTTAAAATAAATTCACTTCGGGTTTTCCCTACCAAAGATAAGGCCCGAGTTAAATTACTGTGTTGCTAATTTGTTATACTGTGCCACCGTTCAGTACCACTTGGGTGCTGTTTGCAAATCTCTTCGGTTCGTAATAGGGTTGGAATAGACCTGAGCAGGCTTTGTCTAGAAATGAATCAATTTGCAGTCGATCAATGCAAATGAGACGGACGCTTTTCTTGCTCTAAACTCTTCAGTCAAAGCTATTTAACTTAAAATTGGTTGCGAGTATGGAGATAAAAAGCGGCCGCCGCTGCCGTGATGGATACTATCTCCCATGAGATAGTATACACGCACAGATACCACTGGAGTGGGTGGTTTAAGTTTAGTTTTGGTTTTTATCTAGGGCCGTTCAAGTATTACGTAAGCAGAATTCTAGCTATTTTTACAGCCCTCCCGCCCCCCCTGGCCGGCGAAAGTAAGCAAAGCTCTTACCCCCCTTACTCATACGCTTACGTGAGCATTGGTATAATTTATACAGAATTTGTCAAACCTTTAATTATAATTCATAAACAAGTATCATTGTTATTAACTGCTGATCACTTTTTGTGGTGACGTAATCACCATTCAAACCCTCCCCCCCCGCTCCCGTTGTCATAAAAAATAACCAAAGTTAAAACCTCCCCTTTGATGCTTACGTAATACTTGAAGGGCCCCAATAGGCCTATTGTACAGTTAGTTTATAATTAGTCGCATGAAAAAAAGAATTTATTATTATTATTAAGCAATAGATATACAATCACATTTTCTTACATTACAAAAATAAATTTTTTATTGGCAGAACTAATTTTCGAAATCTGACACTGACGTCGATCACTACAACAAGGGAATGTCGATTGCATGAAACTTCTGGCTATCTTGAGTATAGTAGCATTTCTTTCTATAGAAATTACACTAATTAGAAATGTGACCCTCGCTCCGGGTCGTTCCTGGTGCAAAGGTTGTCCATAGCGATCCAGCGCGGTAACGCCGCACCTTTGCATCGGGAGCGGCAAGGGGGGAAGTTTATTTATAATTATTTAGTTATTAATTAATTGACATTATTTATAATTTTGATTTTGTATTATGTTGATAATAAATTAGAAATATATATTAGAAAAATATATATTTTTAAGGATATTTCTATATATTTTTTTTTCGAACTGACTTTTGCTGTTGGACTGACGGTGTGTCAAATTTAAAGCTTGACCAGAAATGTAACAACCCTCACCAATTTACACAAATAAAAGAAATTAATTATTTTATTGCGATTTCCATAACACAGATCATGAAAGTATATCAGTGGCATCCTCGTGACAGGGAATTATTTTTCTGCTCAGGGTATACAATATTTTAAGGTATTTTAAGGTCGACGTGAAATTGTGAAAAAAATAGCACCTCTCTTCTTGTCACTTGCTCCATCTGGGGTGGGCGAGCTTTTCTCCTCCAACACTGTGAGATAGTAAGGGTTGTTTTATAGCCGTACTTTAAGATGTCAATTTGCAACAAAAGTTGAAGAAGTTGTAGTTTGAATGGCACATAAAAACGGCAGTAAATCCTTTGCAACATTAAGCCTTTTACCGTTTATTTGTGTTTGGATTTAGATGCCGTTCTCGGTTACGTTGGAGAATAAGAGATTAGGTAAATAAATATTTTTTTTAATAATATTGAAGTCTCTTCTCACGCACACACTCCTCACACACACCCCTCACACACACCCTCTCACATACACGCATACTTAATTATTGAATTAATTGCATAACCTTATTATGTCATCATAATTTAGATATATCGGAAAAGACTAGCCGTCACAACACAGGGTATCCTAGTGTGGGAGCCAGGGAAATCTGGGAAAATGTAAAAGATACTGTCTGCTTCAATAAATTTTTATTTATTTATTTATGAAGTGTTTGTAACACGGCAATATCACTAAAAATGTTTCGTCAAATCCTTACATTATTTAATGACAAGATAAAAAAATAAAATTACCATAACAATAAATTCAGGATGGTTAGAATATTTCTGCCAGCGACATATTTTATTATTTCGCTGATTTCTGCACATAAAAAATATTCATTTTGTTCAGAAATTTTTGCCGTCACTTTGTTTACGTATAATAATAACTCACACATAAAACTCCTGCGTGACCGGCATTTTTTGCGACAATAGATTTCAATGACCAAAGTGTGGAAAGCGGAATCTATAGATAATTGTGGATACCTCACAATTTACTATACGATATGCTGTTAATACTACGATTTAAATCATGAAGGAACCAATGCTTCAATTTTTCTTTTATCCAAATCTATACACTCGAACTGTGTTCTAGATGTTGAAATTCACAGGGCGTTACTAGTCTGATTTCTGTGGGTATACCGTAATAAACTGTCATTTATTACGTCCACTTAGCCGCACATATGGCGTAATAGTGGTATTATTTCTGCTACGCGTGATGTATGCCATTTTCGGACACACACATTAATACATAAACACACGTCTACAACACAATATATAGATATTTTGTGTCCATAATTCCCTAGGGGGTAGACAGAGGAACCACCGACAGATAGTACCCACTTTTCGCCGTAAGATTTGGTAGACAAACGTGATAGGTGGCGAGCCTATCGCCGTCTACTAGGTGTAAAATAGTATCCACCAAGTCTCTTAGTCGCCTCGTACGACACCCACGGGAAGAGTTGGGGTGGTGCTATTCTTTATGGCCGGCACGACAAACATGAATAGTGTTTACAGTGTATAGTGACCAGTAGGGGTTTCAAGGTCAGTTAAAAGAAGAAATTACACTTTACCAATATTCTTCACTAGGCTGAAATGGAAAAGGAAAAGGCATGGGACAGAATCGGGTGGAGATTGCTGCAACGACAGGGGGCCTGTCCCTTCTTATCTTATCTTATGATAGGGGGCCGGGAATAACCCAGCGGCACTTCGACCCTTGAGGATCTTTTGTGCCTACCCCATTGCACACACTGGTCATCTCAGTTTGCAGGTTTCCTCACGATGTTTTCCTTCACTCTTAGAGCAGTCGGTAAATGTACGTAAGTCTTCGAAAAATCCGAATAACTAATTGGTACGTGGCACTGCACGGTTTCGTACCCGGACCTCCCGCATGGGAGCCCGGCGGCGTCCTAGCCACTAGGCCACCGACGCTGTCCTTATTTAATAAAAAAATCCAGCCCACCTCTTTATTGTCTCGACTTGTCTATGACCATTTAATTTGGTTAAAATATCAGTCCTAAAATGAGAATATAATTTCTGGTATCATTTCAGCTCTGCTCAACTATCCACATAAGCCTGAAGTTAGTGACGGCGCGAGTAAATTTGTTTTTGAACAAAATATCCACAGTATTATTTCCGTTGCTATTATTTCGGCGGGAAATGTGCAACGCTCACCTCGCCGCCACCCACGATAGGGTTACCAACGGAAAATAAGGAAATCCTACTAAAACACCTGAATTTTTACAGAAAATGTAACTTTGACGTGACGTTTTACGAGTTCAGCAGCGGATTGTATGTATGGGGTTGAAAAGTGACAAAACAGAGTACTGAGTCAAAACTGTAACATGCGTGATTGTAGTATCATTCGATAAACCAGTTCAAAATCTCTGACCAAAATCTTCTTGTGTTTTTTTAAGCCCGTTCTGATGTCAATCTCACCTAATGGCAAGTAACGATGAGGTCGATGATGGAGCACACGGGTTTAGAAAGAACTGAATCTGTGACGAATGAATGCAGACGCTCTGACAGAATATTTTTTTAATTTTTCATATTTTACAGTAGGTAGGTAGGGTAGGTATTATTTTTATTTTTTGTCATTACATTTACTAGTATTTTTTGCTTTCCCAAACAATTTTGTACAACAACCAATTTATCACTTCCTAACCATGCTGTGTTTACGCGTTAAGGGTTACGACTTAGCTTATAACTTTATATTGATTTTTCTGTAATTTCGAGCGAGTTGGTATTACATACAGTGGGTTTTCAAAATTCATAAGTAGAAGGTGAAGTAGTCGTCGATGAGTTGTCAACGCGTGGGCTACTACTTCACTTGAATTTTTGAAAACCTTCTGTATGTAATACGATATAAAGCTCACATTTCAATGCTTTGCTCTGAGTTGAGTTCGTGTCGGGTTCGCGTCAAATCGCTACAGTGTGCAATGTGTGTTTATTGTATTTTATTGTGTTGTAAGCAAATAAATGTATTATCTATCTATCCTATGTTATCTTATGATATAAGGATAAGCCAAATTATCTATCTATCTATCTAATCTTCTTAACTCTGCCGAAACACGAATGCTGAAGCGAAAATGGTAGTAAGAAAACAGAGACATACGATACGGTAATCAGATCAGTACGAGTAGAAAAATATATATATATTTATTTAGCATATAGGTGCATACTTCTTCTGCCTTTCATATCAGATTGTCGCTTTGTGGGATTTGCTGGAAGATATCTATCTTAGTGATAAGTCACGCCCTTTGTGCTTCACATTATTTTTGTCTAAGTTTGTATTATATTATGTGTGTGTATAATAAAGAGTTAATAAAAATTCTAATCCGTCCGTCTAACGTTCGTTATATGGTAGGCAACCCTAAGACAGTAGAGGGATTCCAGTTATGTCTGAACTAACGGGATTTTTTTCAGAATATACAGTAGAATAGATGGGAACGACCCGGTCCTGACGTGTGTTGCGGTCAACTGGCAAGTTGTCAGTTTGTAATTTTGACATTGACGCCTGACTAAGTCCAAAAGTCTATTTTTTGTGCTGTCCGTATTTTTTTACTACCTACTGAATTTCAAAATCCTTGGATAAATACGACAATTATTGTCTGTCGAATGAGTATGAGGGACAGGAGATCGATTCCACTAAATACAACGTAACTAAATAGAATCTAAACTGCATCGTTATGACGTGTTTCGTATGCTACTATCCACTAACGATCCAATTTCAGTTAAGTTTACCGATCGAGTCAACGATCGATCGAACAGTAACGTATTTGTGCATTCTAATAAAACGTTTAGTATATACTGAATCGCAGTTGAACGGTAACAAAACGCTTCAACTGTCAAATATAACGATCGAACATAAATTCCTCCCGAGGTACTTTTGCCCGATCAATAGTAAATCTAAAGGTGGCAGTGGTAGAGTTATGCGTCAGCAGAATGCGATTTGGTGTCCAAATAGAATTGGAATGAAATCTAAATTGAAATTGGATAGAACTAGAACTACAAACATTGTAATTTAGGCGAATTTGGCCCCAGGCCACTTTAATTTCTGCCTATCTGTCGGATGGTAACCCTCAGGGTACTGACGCTCATGCTCAATACTAGCATGCTTCATGCTAGTTTCGAGCAAATACTACTAACTAGAATGTGTGTACACCTTGCTTGTAATGGGCATGCTAATTTTGAGTATACTACTGAATCGCAAGCCGGTTGATTTGCGAGCACACTACCTGTGGTGCGGGAGGAACGGGGTGTGCGTTTAAGAAGAAACCAGCTCTCAGGTAGCAGCAGACGCTTGCCTGCTGCTATCTGAGGGGCGGGTGGAAAGGGGTTAAACAAGCATGCTTATCAAATGTTTACAGTTGGAGAGCTTGCTGGTTTTAAGCGTGCTTGCAAGTTTTTTTTATGAGCATGTGTGTCAGTACCTTAAGTCAGAACAGGCCAGACCAGATATTGCACAGCAAGCTGTTCCTGACGCACAATAAATTGTGTTGCGGCGAATTCTGTGAATTGTAAGTCTGTAATTTCCTATAAAGTCCTATAAAGTCTGCCTGGTGCTGTCACAGTGACAGGGTTAGATAAATACATAGTTTGTGGAATAAGGCCCCGCTAGTGACCAAAGCTTTAAAATGCCTGACAAATGCAGAAAGTGCGTCTATCGGATGGTAACCCTAAGTCAGCAGTGCAGGCCAGGCCAGATATTGCACAGCCAAGCTGTTCCTGACGCGCATTGCGTTGCGGTGAACTCTGAAAATTGTAAGTTTGTAATTTCGACATTGACGCCGGATCCATAAAGTCTGTCCGGTGCTGTCAGAGTGACAAGGTTAGATAAATACATAGTTTGTGGAATAAGGCCCCGCTAGTGACCAACGCTTTAAAATGCCTGACAAATGCAGAAAGTGCGTCTATCGGATGGTAACCCTAAGTCAGCAGTGCAGGCCAGACCAGATATTGCACAGCCAAGCTGTTCCTGACGCGCATTGTGTTGCGGTGAACTCTGTAAATTGCTTTCCGCGACGATAAATATTTTCGTCTGATTGGTGGTCTGTAACCAATTAATTGTGGCTTTAATTTTGTTCGGGCGGATGAATGCATTTTTTTTAAAATAGGTTGATTTTGCTAAGGGAAAGTGGTAAGTACATAATTAACTAATTATTTATTTTTTGTATCATGACGCATCTTACAGAGACACTGTCCTAATATTAAGTCCAAAATCAGTAGAGCTAGTCGGAGCCCTTTATAATAATCTGTACATATGAATGATCCTATATGTTTTTGGTGTTTAAGCATGACATGCTTCATTATCTTCTTTTTTTTTGCCTATTCCCAATTCATATGGGGCCCCATATGAATTGGGAAAGAGAATATTATTGATTATTACTGATTTTGGACATCATATTAGGACAGTGTCTCTGTAAGATGCGTCATGATACAAAAATAAATAATTAGTTAATTAGGTACTTACCAAGTGTGTACAGATTATTATAAAGGGATCCGACTATCCCTACATATTATGTAGGTAATACGAGGGCGAGAGAGGGAATAATTTTTCACATTTTCCGAAAATTTACTGTATATTTAAGTACTAAGTAGTTATAATGACTCTAGTTAGCGTTTGTTCGATACGACGAGGGACCCAAGGGCTGGCGGCTATCTTGCCCAAAGGATCAGTATAGCGATCCAGCGGGGCAACGCCGCCAGCATCCTTGGTACCCTACCACACGGGCCTAATCTAAGAAATTTTATAAGTTACATTTTTTGTGTGTGTACATTATTAAATTAATTATTTCTACATTACTTTTCTATTGCTCTTGCTTCTGTAATTGTTTGTGTATACATAATTTTAAGTTGTAAATAAAAATTAAATTAAATTTAATTTCGGGGTGGAGACCTTAGGGCCGTGGGGGCCTAGAGCCCACTGCCTCTACAGACATCCCGGGACCAGAAGGCTGGCCTCTACTTCGCTCAGCGTATAAGCCTCGCTATACAGCGGGGCAACGCCGCCAGCCTCCTCAGGACACTCCCTGCAGGGAGCGACCTAGGTCAGGTATTTTATTTGTAAAATAGTTAGGTATTTTGTAATTTTATTGTTATTTTAGTTTTATTTTATTTTTAATAAACTGACTTAATTAAATTTCGAGTAGTTATTAAAAAAAGAGAAAAGGAGAACCAAAACAATAATACTGCCGAAAGCAAAGCAGATATGACCATTCATAATCTCAATTGCAAAGCAGATATGACAATTCATAATCTCAATTGTCAAAAGTCTTTACATTTTTATCCGCAAACTGAATTGTCGAGCGACGATGAATTTTAATAAAGCCTATCTTTCATGATTTCGTATTCATACTGAGTACCTCTCCATGGTAAAGAATTGATTTATGATATTATACACGTTTAAATTATTCCTCATTTCAAATGAAAGAACGTTATGAGCATCCTTTGGTGAGAGATAAAGCAAGATTTCTTTATTACCCGTTGGTAGGAGTCATTAAAATAATCTCGTTAAAGTTTGATTGCACTATAGAAAAATATTTTATGGACATACGAGTAGGTGCTCGCTAGACTCGCATTAAAACAAGTTAATTTTCGAAGTTAATCGGAGGGCGGTCAGAGGTCAAATGTGGGGTAGAGTATATGGGATAGAGTATACTCTTCCTGAATCCGTTCTATCGAAAGTGAGACATGGATCGTATCCAAGCTGAAACTAGTATACCTAACTAGTAACTATGGAAAAAGGAGAAGTTATCCATACTAGTAACTCTCAGAAGACACTGCTCATTTAAAAAGTTGCTAGTGAAGGTTAGGTTAGGAGTAAGTGGGGTAGAGTATTTAAGGTAGAGTATGTGGAGTAGGAGAATGTGGGGTAGAGCTAGTATACCTTTCCTAAAGCCGTTTTCTCGAAAATAAATAAGATGCAAAAGACGCTGCTCATATAAAGAGTTTTCAGTGAAGATTAGGTTAGGTTATGAGTATGTGGGGTAGAGTATACCGTATACTCTACCCCACATACTCATAACCTTACCTAACCTTCACTGAAAACTCTCAAGAGTATACCGTATACTCTACCCCACATACTCATAACCTAACCTAATCTTCACTGAAAACTCTTTATATGAGCAGCGTCTTTTGCATCTTATATACTCTACCCCAGATACTGTATACTGTACTGATATCCTTACTGAATCCGTTCTGTCGTAAGTAAACAAACATGGAGCGTATCCAAACTGCAACTAGTGTAACTAGTAACTCGTAGAAGACGCTGCTCATTTAAAGAGTTGCCAGCGAAACTTTCTGGGAGTTTATCTTGGAGCTGCGACAGATGCCGTGACGTCACTCCGTTCCGGGTGCACAGATGACGGCGAATTTGTAATGCTTGCTTTAATTTCGTTTCGTTATTAAGTATAAATGTTTTAAGACAAGTGACATTTTATTTTTCGGTGCGAGTCCTATATGAGTGTACCTATTATAATATAAAAGATATAAGTTTTTTATGGTAAAATGTTTCTGCACCAAAGATTTTGAAATTCGGAGAGGGCGCAATAGTTTGATTTCTGTGGCTAATTCTAAAAGTATCAAGTATCAAATGATCCACAGGGTGACTCAGTATTTAGTGATCTAGTATTTAGGCATGAAGGAACGAACGGCGGCGCTCGCTCGACGGGCGACATTTTTTTTTTCATCCATGTATTTAGGTACGTATATTATACGTTGGAAATTTTTGATTGATAAATAAGTGTAAAAATGCAGAAGACGGTACGTATACCACTTTTATTTTGATTTTTTTGGCAAGTCACAAAGTTCGAAAAAAATCAGACTAACAAAAATATCCGTAACCAAATTTTAAAGTATCTGCCGCATTAATAAGTGGTTTTTCCTGGATAAAATGTTCAACGTAGCTACCTCAGAATTATGAAAATTAATTCATCGTGGCTCGTTGAAATTCTTCAAAAACATTTCGTCCGGCGCCGCATTGTTTTTAATTAATCTTCTAGTTAATTATCGCAGGAATGATGTTCAACGCGAATGTACCGTGTTTGCCGGTGTGCCCGAGATAAGGCACAACTTGTTGTTTTTAAGGATCGGGATTTAATTTACTAGCAGCAAGTGTTACTACGGTGACAGTACGTAGGACGCTTAGGGAGCGAAAAGTTCTGGTGTCACCCTTTTTGTATGACTAAATGTTGTCTGCCGTGTCCGCATGAGATGAAACTTTGATGAAATTGAAATCGTTTATTTAGCGCTGTAAACACCAGAATACAGAATACAGAAGTATACAAAGTTTAATACATGCAGCACAGAACATCTGGTGTGGTACAGTGCCAAAAAGGGTACACCAGCTCAGCATGAGAGATTTGATTGTTAGAGCATGTGACATTTAGGACAGAATAAAAACATTTGGTGTACCCTTTTTGTAGTATTTTTATCTTTTTATGTGTTAATTTTTGGTTTCCAATTTGAGGCGGAATAACGGGAACATGAGAAAGAGAGAGAAAATATAGTTTTAGGTATTTGCATTCTTTTATTGGTTTCAATTTCTGAGATAAAATTGAAAAAGCCTGACTGTCCTAATGATTAGAAACGATTGAATTTATCATTACAAGAAAGATTAAAATAAATCCAGTTATTATTCATTCAGTAAAACACTGTAGGTACGTTTTTAACATCATTCTTGCTATCATTATCGCAGGAATGTTTTTAATATCATTCCTGCTATCATTATCGCAGGAATGTTTTTAACATCATTTCTGCTATCATTATCGCAGGAATGTTTTTAACATCATTTCTGCTATCATTATCGCAGGAATGTTTTTAACATCATTCCTGCTATCATTATCGCAGGAATGTTTTTAACATCATTTCTGCTATCATTATCGCAGGAATGTTTTTAACATCATTCCTGCTATCATTATCGCAGGAATGTTTTTAACATCATTTCTGCTATCATTATCGCAGGAATGTTTTTAACATCATTTCTGCTATAATTATCCCAAGAATGTTTTTATTATCATTCCTGCTATGCTATCGCAGGAATGATGTTAAAAACGTACCTACAGTGTTTTCTGGTGTGCTTGAGATGATTCATATTTTTTTATATTTATTTATTGCATGCTAAATGTAATAAATAATCAAAGAGAAATAACGATTATTTGTTTCTTAATTATTTAAAACTATTACTTATTTACTTTTAAACTATGACAGATGTTGGACTTCATTTGTGCCATTGTAACATTGTAAATTAACGTCGCTTTGTTAACTTTTATCATTCCGCACAAAGGTGTCACCCGGGGCGATTCCCTACGTCCCTCCCTGTACACTGTTTATTAGCTGCATTCCGCTTGAAAAAGATAAAGAAAATAAACAAAGCTCTGTTATTTCCCAGAAAGCCCTCTGTGACGAGGGTCATTGTTATTCAGTATCGAGATGAAATGACAAATAAAAATAAATTAAATGCTAATTGGAAGATTCGGACTTGGCCCGCGAAAGGATCAGTGGTAGATACGCTCCGTCGACGAGATTTCATCCGTCAATAAAGAAGGGAATTACGTCTAAAGATAGACTGAGCTTTAAAGTTTGTCTTAACTTAATTGTTACTTAAGGCTGAGTTTTGACTAAGTAATTAGATGTTATTGATTTAAATGTGGGGTGGGAGTTTAGTTAGATATAGGAGCAAGTATGTAGGAGATGTATCTTTAGCTGTATTCTGTATCATGTTCACTAGTTTTAGGAAAAATGCAATGTCATGAGCACTGATCGGAGTAGGTAGGGCTGTTTGGGGTCAATGTCCTCAAAGGTTATATTAATATGGATATGATTTCGGGATCCCGTTTTAAGTTATCGAGCAAATGTTGTAAATTACTTTTATAAACCTCGCCCTTACTCGGCGGATTACGATTTTTTTAAAATTGTGAACTTACGAAGAAGTTAAAACACTACCATAGGTACACTAGCGTCATGAATCTTAAAAAAAATTATTTCGCCACCAATCTTAAATGTGTATCAAAACAAATATAACGTTAAAAATCTAAACAATATATTTATTCAATCCCGGAAATCCCGGGATTATTGGGCATACTTATCCATATTATGACCGTATGTAGCAAGTACCAAAAACAGCCCTACCTACTCCGATCATAGGTAATGAGTTATTCGGTTTTTTCGAAAGACTTTAATGGTAAAGGAAAACATCGTGAGGAAACCACACTAAGATCACCAGTGTGTGAAATGGGGAAGGCAATGGCAAACCACCCCATTAAATCTGCCAAGAAAATCATTTTATGTTGGCTTTTTCTATATAATAATCACGACCCACGATGGATTTGACTATAGAAACGATAGAACACACGACCCCAAGGGTGAAACAACGAGGTAGAGGAAGCAAAAGCGAGGCGTGCCAAGTAGATTCGTGGCGCTCCATTCTCCCTGTCTAGGTACCGCAGGGATGTCCCTTGAAGCGTCAAGTTATGCATGTATGTACATTGGCCAATACATAAAGGTTCTGATACATCTTTGGTATGGAGATATATACTTTGTCGCTTTACCTTACTTTGAAACCTTCAAATACCTTCAAAATATCACAAACAAACAGAAACTGCACGGCGTACCCGAGGTGAACTAATCGAAGCATACAAAATCTTATCCAATAAGTATAACTGCCCGGATTTGCCCAGACTCTTCAATGTGAATACTATACAAAGAGCCCGGCACAATAATGACTTGCAACTGAAGACCACTCGTTCAAACACCTTGGTCGGCCATAACTCTCTCAATAACAGAGTCGTGAGAATATGGAACAAGCTACCGCAAGAAGTCGTGGATGCATCTTCAGTCAACAGTTTCAAAAATAGACTAGATAGGTTTTTAAACAGTGCATAAATAGTGGTGGACTTAATTAACTAACATTAACTATGAACAATGACTAAGTGCTATAACTGAATGAACAATATACCAGCTTAGATATGGGCGCATCAGCTTAATGCTGCCTGCTCATTAATAAATAATAATAATAATAACTTATTGCGACACGGATCTACAGTACTGTACGAGTATTCCACTGCACAACACTGTCTTTCGTTGACTTTATAAAAATACTTATTTACTAAGACTAAATAATAATAAAAATATGTAAACAGCTACAGTGCAAATAAGGTTCTGAACCTTTCCGTTCTTGCAATAACCAGTGGCAGAGGAGTTTTTCCGGTTTATTGGTCGTTAGGATATAATTTCATCTCGTGTTTATGATGCCATAAAAAGTTTGCAGCGTTGATATAACCACTGTCAATTACCGGTATCCAGGTCTCGGCTGATCCATCGGGGCTGTTTGAAGCTGGAATTTTCCATTTTACCGGTCTAATTATGTAGGTTTTGTCTAAATTTGCGACTATCTAACTGAAGCTATATTTTTAACTCCGTACCAAAATGTGCGATGCTAAGTAAGTAAGTACCTTTTGTTGTTTTCTTTTGCTCAAACAATATTTTAGAGCTAGTTTTTCTCTCTTCAGTTTTTCGGCGCAGTCGGTTTTTTTATTTTTATAATAATAGGGTAGTTTCCAAGTATCAAATATTAAATGCATTTCTTAAAAACTAAGAAATAGAGATAAATAGATGGTCAAATGTGAAAACAGAATTGAAATTCATTGAAAAATAAAATAGCTACCGGCAATCAGAAATTAGACGGTAGAAAGAGACGGCAATAGAGAGTAGTGACGTCACTGCTCAGTAGCACCATACAAGCAGGTCCTTAGGTACATATTAAGCACTGTTTTGCTAAAAAGGGATAGAGCATCTCCCCACTACTAACTTTAACCATTAATATCTTTGATGTTAGTTGAGATATCGAAAAACTGATTTTAGATCCTTCTTCAAGATGTCCATGTAAGTTTATTGATAGAATAAAAAAAATAGTCACATACCCTATTCATTTTTATAATATTTTTTTTGTTAGGTAGAGAAATAAAGACGGCAAGCGCCTAGTCAAAATTGACAATTTTACTTACAAATAGTCCTTAGGGTGTAACAAAAATCCCCTATAGAGCCGAAAAGAGGTGGTCAGTATCTAAAGCTGAACAACTTTTACTATGGGACCAACTCACAAATCCTGAAAAAAGTCACCTGTTCCACATAACAGTTTATACTTACCGAAATGTATCATTCAACTGATTTTCTCGCGATTTCAGAGTTGTGTATACTGAAAGTTGTTTAGTTATGGATACTGAACACCCCCCTTTTGGGACTATAGGGGATTTTTGTTACAGTATACCTAAGTAGGTATATTAAGAACCTTTCGCAACCGTATCAGGTATCAGAGACAAGAGCCGGGAATCATAAACATGATAACATTCAAGGTACGTTTCACATTCAAGTATACTTGGTCTAGGTAGAAAGTACATACTGTTTTTGCTATACGGCAAAACACTTCAGTTCGAATTATCAGCTTTTCTAAGCACCTACGTCACTGTTATAAAATAGGGCAGTATAGGGCAAGGTATTCACTAGGCTAGGCTGGGTTACTATGGGGCACTATGGGGTCATAGTGAAAGTTGGTCAGTTATGGATGCTGAAGTTGGTCAGTTTCGGCTCTATATAAGGGAGATTTTGTAAAAAAACAAAGTACTACCAAAAAAAAAACTACTACTTCCCTCAGTATTAACAAATACAACTTGAGGAGGAAGGGAAGGGATGGATCACTATTTATCCATCCTTTGTCGCTCATATATCACCGCTAGATACCCACATTACTTAAAATTCTCGACACCCGAAAGGTACAAGTGGCGAGAAGCGTTTGATCCACGATGTGAAGGGAGTGAGATGACATAATGGCATATGAGCTACTCTTACAGTCACGGCACTTCCTGAGAACAGGTCGTAGAAAGACGCAGATATGTTACATCTAGAGTGCGTTCCAAAACCGTTGAAATTATTCATGTCGACAGTTGTACACATTCCATTGCTTGTATCAAATAAAAGTTTGTCATTTACAGCTGTTAACGCGGTAATGGAAGTCGTACAGTTGTAACCGTGAATTATTTCAACTGCTGGTTATGGAACGCTCTCTTAGTGTGTCGTATCGGAATATCATTTTTGTCATCGATACTGAAAGAGATAGAAAGAGATATACGAATGAAAAAATTATAATGTATAAGAATAAATCTCATCAAAATTCCGAGACAAATCCACGGGCTTCCAATGAAAAAATATTTTTCTTTGAAGGTTGGTTTGTTAAAAAAATTAGATGAAAGACTTCAACCAATGTTATCAATGGGATGATCGGTTAATTAAGTATTAATATTCTTCTTACAAAAATGGTTTATATTGGAATTATCTGGGATTTCATGGGTCCACTTCCAAGGACAATACATAATTTTAAGGCTGAAATTTAATAATTTATTTTTTAATAATTTATTTTTTGATACATTTCATTACACTATATTTACATTAAACTATAGGACTCCGCACTAGGCAACAGCCTGTATCGCGGAGGCCGGTTCAATCTTATCTAATAATTACATTAATTTATACTAAGATATATTTATTTATGAGATATTTAATTATTATTATTTTATATTAATTTTATTACTTATTTATATTATACATTTATTAAATTGAAAAAAGTTTTGGTCCCTAATCAAATACAACTGTTAGGTTCCAGATCTGGCTACGATTATAGGATATATGTCGTCACAGGGTAGCTAATGGCGGCTTCCCGCCATAACATTGGCGCATGCGTGCTGCGCGCCTGTCAGCTGCTGAGAAACAATTGCCGCCGGTTTTTACCCACGACGGAACGGAGAAGGCACTTGATCTAAGAGGATGTTTGTTTGTTTGTGTATGCATGTGTCTGTCCCACCTGGTGCCAAAACGGCTGAACCAATTTCGATGCGGTTTTTTGCTATAGCTTTGGAATTTTGATATACTCGTGACGTCAAGCTCGTGCGGTGTTCAGTGAAATTCATCCTACTCCTCATCTCCAAGACCTGGCTTTTATTTCGTGGGCGTGTTCAGCCCCACAAGCTCACAGAGTGGCCTATTATTCTAGTCCCTACCACCCCCTACCATTATGTTTGATAAATGGAATTCAATTTCCACTTTCTTTCTATATACCGACCCTTCATTTCTACCACCCACGGGTGACATCAACAATTTAATAGTACCATCAAATCTGCTTAATTCTATGGTGTGATCGCCATCCACCTGCTAGGAGTCGATCCAGTGATTGATGATCGAATAATGTGTTCTCATTACATCCTGACTTTACATAAAAGGTGCTCCATAATACGTGGCTTGTATGTATGTGAAGCATGTCAGATTCTCACACACTGTACCTATATCGATTAGTTTTCGGACGTATTTATGGCAATAGTTATGGCAAAACTAGCGCCATTAAATATAAATTCTCATAAATCAGGCCATTTATTTAAAAAAAAGCACAGTAAATCTGTTCCACAGATGAAGATGATGACGGGATTTTTTAACCAATTTTTTTGGGATTTTTTTGGTATAGTCATACTGAAACAAAAGCGAAAGTTGACACTTTTGACACATTCGCTCTCTACCTTTTATTGTTTCACAATGAAGATGCTTTCTCCTTTTATCATATACTTATGCAAATATACGAGTATTAATATTTAAACAGTGAGGTGAGATGTCTATGGGCGACGGTGACCACTTACCATCAGGTGGCCCGTTGGCTCGTCTGCTCTCCTTATTTAATAAAATAAATAAAAATTAATATTTATAATATTAAACTGTGATTGTTTGTATGTGGGTTTCTGTATAGTTTATATATAAATATTTATTATATGTATAAGTTCCCCAAATTTTCCCCGATTTAATATTATTTCGTCCGTCCATATGTACCTATGTGCCGTTTTATGTTTGTTGTAGGTGGAGTTTCCGGACAATCTTGACAAAATGTGCAAAATTCTAAATTTCGTTAAACTAATTTCATAACCGGTCACTTTCACGATGTGTCTCCCTTACAACGTGAATTGGCGGAATTATTGTGCCTTAAACACAATACCAAAGGCCATTAATTAAAAAAAAAGAGGCTAAAACAAAAAAAAAATATTGTCTTTCTTCCTTAACGTTTTCATTCCTACATTCAAACAATATCAAAAATCTCTTTTTCAACTGTAGAACAATTTTTTTTTTCACAAAATAGCTAGCAACAAGCAACTAGGCGAGCTAACAACAAGCAACAATAAACAACAAAACAAGCTAGCTTAATAGCTAGCTATCTAATTCTATTGTCCAATTTTGGATAAATAACGCGGGATACTAGCGTATAAGTACTTACCGTCGAAGTAATTGACTGAATCGAACAAAAACAAAAATAAAAACAGAGCGCCCGTTACCGAACGTCCAATGGTCCTGATTTCGGAAATGAACGCGCAAGGAATTTCGAAATAGAAAATTCCTGTGTACAAGAGGTTGGTTCGTATAAATTAATTTCGTCCTGACCCCCGTATTAATATTCAGGACACTCCGAAACTTCTCTCTAACTGCGAGTGGGAATACCTACTTGAATTTATTAATTCGACGGGTACTACGTTTAAACACTTTGAGGTTACTTTTTAATATATTCGAAAATTGAAATTCCCAAACGAATTTTCCCGTTCTAAAATTAAATCTACTCGTAAATGAGAAACGAATTCCGGCGTTACGTCATCTTTATTATTACACTTCGCTTTTTAAAATATTCGGCGATGACGTCACTTCGCTGGTAATTAATGTTCTTGTATTTTTCTTTTAATTTTTTTTCTTTTTAATTATATCAGTGAACTTTCTAAAATGTCTACTTTGATTTACCGCTTTTGATCCTAGGATGGACTCGTACGGAAGACACATCAAGCTATACTCTGAGAAACCCTTTATGTTTTTGTTCTGATTTCTTAATATTCATATCAACGTGTCAAATATGTTAATGCAACAAAGTACCAAAGGGTTATTTCATGATGTCAGAGCGGGTCCGGGTTCGAAACCCTGCAATGCCATGTACCAATGAGTGTTTCGAATTTTTTCGAAGACTTACTTAGTACCAACTGGTTGCTCTTGACTCAGTGGAGAAACGCGCTAAGCGCCTTATAGGTGCCGAATCGCTGGTGGAAGCTAGACTGCAAAGTCTGGAACATCGGCGCAAGGTTGCCTGTCTATCGGTATTTTATAGGATACATTTCGGAGAGTGCGCATCGGAATTGCACGACCTAATTCCAGCATCTCCATTCCGCCTTCGGACTACCAGGCGCCTTATGTTGTTGATATCCCATCTGCTCGTACGAAGCGATTTGCTTCTTCGTTCATTATGCGAACGGCTAAGGAATGGAACAGCCTGTTTCCCGAAACCTACAAACTTGGGATCTTCAAGGCCAGAGTGAATAGGCATTTACTGGACCCGCATGCTCCATCGTCGACCTCATCGTCGCTTACCATCAGGCGAGATCGAGGTCAAATGCGGGTTTAGAATTAAATAAAAAATAATACTTACATACATTTACCGACTGCTCTTTTTTTAATTTTACTTACCAATTTTTTGGTTTTTGAGTGCTTAATTTAAATTGTTATATTACTTATTGTAGCTATTTTTAGTATGTTCTGGTTCTCTGTAGTATAACCGGTATTACATATGGAACTCATTTCAAAATGGTTAATAAACTGTAGACTGTTTCTGCTATAATTTCTGAGTCTGTAATAGTCGGTACGCTGTACGAGTCCATTATGACCGAACGAGCTATTATTTTGTACAAAACTTCCTCTTCTATTTTCAAACGCTTCTGAGCTTAAGTTATAGTCCTATTGTACTTGTGTTATTAGTTTTCTGTTAAATGAAGTTGGTTTTGAGTAATATGTTTTGAGTTTTAAGATAGGAGGTTCAAAAGTTGCACTTTTTGAGTAATATGTTTTGAGTTTTAAGATAGGAGGTTCAAAACTTGCACTTTTTGAGTAATATGTTTTGAGTTTTAAGATAGGAGGTTCAAAACTTGCACTTTTTGTCTTTTTCTTTTTGTGTGTTCGTGACCATGACAGTTGCAACTCTGTCGAAACGTCGAACGAAGGTTACTGTGGTCTAGTTTTTCAAAATTTATACCGAACGCGACTGAAAGCAAGGTATAATTCAAATTAAAAACATTTTATTTAAACACATTTCTGTATAATTAAATTTGAATTTAAACTTGTACGAGTATATATTAAAAATTCATAAGGGATATTATTATTACAAAATATTTATTTTTTATTATTTACTACTAAACCCGCATTTGACCTCGATCTCGCCTGATGGTAAGCGACGATGAGGTCGACGATGGAGCATGCGGGTCCAGTAAATGTCTATTCATTCTGGCCTTCAAGATCCCAAGGTTGTAGGTTTTGGGAAATACAGACGCCGGCAGGCTGTTCCATTCCTTAGCCGTTCGCATAACGAACGAAATATACATGAGTTTTCCTTCCAATCCAAAGTTAAAGATGACTAAATTATTATGTACAGTATCAAGCTATACACTACTGTCGTAAAAAGTTTTTGAAATGATTCCTTGACATTCGTATGAATGTTTTAAATAAGCTAAAGCGACAAAGTACTTCAGTAGAATAAAATATCAATATTGTACCTTTTTACTAATGTGTGAATGAATAAAATATCAATATTGTACCTTTTTACTAATGTGTGAATGAATAAAATAACAATATTGTACCTTTTTACTAATGTGTGAATGAATAAAATAACAATATTGTACCTTTTTACTAATGTGTGAATGAATAAAATAGCAATATTATACCTTTCTACTAATGTGTGAATGAATAAAATAACAATATTGTACCTTTTTACTAATGTGTGAATGAATAAAATAACAATATTGTACCCTTTTACTAATGTGTGAATGAATAAAATAACAATATTGTACCTTTTTACTAATGTGTGAATGAATAAAATAACAATATTGTACCTTTTTACTAATGTGTGAATGAATAAATACTGTTTTATTTATTATTATTTTATTATTACCCTTCAGAGTATAGCGGTCTATTCCCTTGTACGGTTTTGTACATTAGAACAGATGTTGTAGTTATGGTTGAGTTGCTGCTGCACATGATGTTGTTAGAGTTGGAAGTCGCTCCACAGATTTATATGGTAAATTGAGTAATAAGTTCAGTTGCAAAGAGTTGTAGATAGTTCAAGTTAGCTGTTGAAAGCGCAGCAGGGAAAGATCACTTTAATGTAATGTAGAACGTATAATGACATAATAATTATAGCAATTACTATCGGTGGCGACTTCTCTCAGTCAGTTCTTACTGCACTCTAAGTAAAAATGTTTAAAATTAGTTACATGAGTAAAGTAGGTTGTTGAGTAAGCAATATAAAAATGTACGTGTGTGAACCATACAACCCTATAACACATCAGTATGTGTTATCCATTGTACTGTATGATTGGTAAATACCTAGATGCAATTGTTTAAAATTTAGATCACAACAGTATCGTGAATCGTGATCGAAGTGCAGAACGGTTTAGACCCGTATAGTACGAGAGACTAAGGTTGGGACTACACGACGACGGTTCCAGCGACGGTTTTGTTCAGGTACCGCGGCCGTGTAGTCGAATGCATTCAAACTCATGCGTTGCGCTCAAACCCCGCCCATTCGGTTCAGGAAACGAGCAGGCCGGTTCCAAGTGGAACCGTTGTACGTGTAGTCGACAGCACATTTTTGTTTGAGTTTATATGAAGCATCGGTTCCATGGAACCGACCGATACTGGAGCCGTCGTAGGAACCATCGTCGTGTAGTCCGAGTTGCTGCTGGACTACATGCCTCCAGTTCCAGGCCCGGTTCGGTTCTCTGCAACCGATAACTATAGAACCACTTGACTGCCGATGCGGCCGCCCCGCGCGCGCCGAACATTAGCAGTATATTTCTTATAATTTTCGCGGTACTCTAGACGCTTATCAGAGTTAAAGCGAGCTCGTTCGATGTCTTTGTCGCCGCCTTTTTCTTTCATGTGCTTAATTGTATAGCATTGTCTCGCTCTTTCATTGCCATAGCCGCGCTCTTCCCTCCGCTACCCGCCACATTTTTCCCTCAACGTTTGTAGGAAAAAATGTAGCTATCGGTATTACATTGGTTACTTGCTTCATGGCTGCAACAATTCACTTGAGTTCCGCCCTCCCCCCACTTGAAGTCAGCGCTTCGAGATTGGATGCAGCGAACCGAACCGGAGCGTGTAGTCCAGGCCTAAATTCGTGTGCGAGGGCGTAACGTGACAAGTCCCGGCTGGCGTGTCGTGTCACAAATAGTCACAAGTTCAAAACTGGCATGTCCCGCGTGACAACCGTAACGGGACTCTGGGATTTGTCCCGCTCCCGAAAGCCTCGTTATGCTATTTTTGTAGAACCCCTTACAATTCGTTTAATGACATTTTAATGAATTAGTTTTTAGAATGGTGCAAATTAAAAATGGGCCAAATGGGAATGTCTGTCGCGATGTTTAATTATGTTATGACTATTTGAGTGTATTAAAACGAAGTAGGTACTAACCTTTTGAAATGTTAAAAATGTACTGTTAGGCGCTTTACAACGTTTAAGTTCTGGATATGCCTATTAAGGTAAGTCTATATACTTCATATCCCATGACGTAGGAGGCAAATCTTATCTTATCTTATAAGAATAACCCGGGAATAATCTCAGCGGCACGTATAACCCGGTATTCCCATTCCAAACGAATAACCCGGCAACCCAGCGGCAAGAATAACCCGGGAAGAATAAGCCGGGAATAACCCCAGCGGCATGCGACCCTTGAGGATCTTGTGTGCCAACCCCATTTTACACACTGGTCATCTCAGTGTGCAGGTTTCCTCACGATGTTTTCCTTCACCGTTAGAGCAGTCGGTAAATGTACGTAAATCTTCGAAAAATGCGAAAAATTCATTGGTACATGGCTCTGCATGGTTTTGAACCCGGACCTGTTCCACCGACACTCTAAGGAGGCAAAAATTAGATATAAGTATCTATTATTCTTATTGTATCATGTTTTATTTAATTTATTTACACTTTAGTGTACAACAATACACTTAATAAAAAACAATTAAAATGAGACATTGTACAAAGGGTGAACTTATCTCTAAAAGAGATTTCTTCCAGCAAACCCGCGAAAGTGAAAGATGCGTTATAATTTAGAGGTAGACAGACAGTGTGTACGTCAAATAAAAATAAATACAATATATAAAGACAACGGTAATGTCAATTTATTTATAAAATACAGTTTCATAATTATTCAGAATTATAAAAAATCTTAAACTATCCACAAAAACTATAATAAATATGCAGATATATCATATATAGACATATAAGCAACAATTTAGACTGGTAAGTAATTTTAAATTTAATAAAAATTGAGAGCACACAAAAATGACGTATCACTTCTACGCCTACCCGCCGCGAAAAAATAAAATAAAAAAAATAAAAATAAATAAAAAATATCTTATCTTATCAACAATGTGGAACGATTTAATTAAGTATTAAAATAACTAACGCATTAATATAAACAATAAGACATGACAGTTCGTCCGAAGTCATCAAAAATTCTTTTAAGACGAATATAATCGAATCGAGAAACTGACAAATTCAGTACAATTCGTGAATTTTGACAAAAAAGTATAACAGATCTAAAATACTATCTATTATCATGTCCTTACGCTAGTAGGTATAATTATGTCTTTGAATTAACATTAAACTGTGCTCAACAGGCAATAATCTACCTAAAAAGATTACACTATAAGCTTATTTTGGTGTGTAACTCGTGGTCCCACCTACATTGTCCCACCATTACTCGTAGTGCCACTAATTATTGTGTCAGTTAATTTACTCGTAAAATCGAGTGTCCCGAGGAGGCTGGACGCGTTGCCCGCTGTATACCGAGGCTTATACGCTGGGCAAAGTAGAGGCCAGCCTTCGGGTCCCGGGACGCCTCTACCATATTTCCCGATAGAGTTACCTATCTAATATTGGAAGAATACTTGATTTTATTACGAAGGAAAAACATGTAAAGATGGGAACTAGTGGGGAGGATTCAAAATGTAACTCTACAGTGTAAGCTTTAAGCTATACTCTGTGGTATCCTGTAAAAAGTAAAGTTTTTTATGATTTCTTGACTTTTGTACGAATGTATAAAATAATTTAAAGCGACAAAGTACCAAAGGGAAGTCCCTGATATGTTGCCCACTGTACATATGGAAACATTAGTGAATATAATACAAAGAGTTTCATTTACAAAAAAAACTACAAAATTTACATAAGTTAAGTATTTAAATGAAATGAAATGAAATGAAATTTAATTTTGTTTTAATTTAATTTAATTTAATTTTGTTTTCTGGTTATTTTCATTTCTTTTCACTTATTTTTATATATTTTTTTATTTTTATTTTAATTATTTAATTTTTTATGTTTTATTCTAATTCTAATTCTAATTTTAATTATATTTTTGTAAAACTTAGGCACTATGGGTGTATAACCTGACAATAAAGACATTTTATTTATTATTTTATTTAAATGAAATAGTTTATTCAACAAATTGGTACAGCTTGTACACTTTCGTTCGTCAATTTTCCAATTTTTTAATTCAATTTATAAATAACAATTTAAAAACTTATAATAAACAATAATAATAATCAAGAACAGTATAAATCAATCATAATAATCATACCATTTTCTACGTACATTACAAAATAAAAACTTTATTATTACTAGTTAATAAAAAATAAAAATAAAAAAATAATAATTTGGTGCCATTGGCACTACAAACAAACAAATAATTGACAGTGTTGCCATGCATCTCTGTCAGTCATAAAGTCTGGCACAGTGTAGTATGTCTTACGTGACAGAGATTTTTTAACGACGTTTTTAAATTTTTAAAGTACGTGAGTTCTCAGAAAAACATTCCGGTATCGGGTAAAATCAGCCTGTCTATGTATTACTAAGAGCGTCGGTGGTCTAGTGGCTAGGACGCCGGACTCCCATGCGGAAGGTCCGGGTTTACATTTACCGACTGCTCTAAGGGTGAAGGAAAACATCGTGAGGAAACCTGCATGTCTGTGGAAATTAAAAGTTTTCGAAGGCGTGGGAAATTCACCAATCAGCACTAGGCCCGCTCGGTGAATCATGGCTTCTACCCCATTGTCCAAGGGGAGGCCTGTGCCAACAGTGGGGTCATTAATAGGCTGACTATAATGGTTTCGGTATTAAATAAAACCGAACAAATTGGGCTCTATACGATACCTTGGAGCGACTCATCGCTGTTTACATGCATTTTGAGCATGCATAAATAGACTGCGCATTGCGACTGTTCTGGTTTCAAGAATACTGTCTGAATGTAGTTATACAACGGTATTGGGAATTCTAAAATCTTACCGATATCTTACAAACAATACAGAATTCTATCTATGACCGATTTCATGACGGAAGCTCCCCCTTCCGGCCCGCTCGGTGGATCATGGTCCGTACCCCCTTGTACAAGGGTAGGCCTGTGCCCCAACAGTGGGGATATTAATAGGCTGATGATGATGATGTCTTACTACAGTCGTAGTATATTTGCGTATCTGTAACAATAACCGAAGCACCTGAAGTTTTCTAGACCAGAATGTTTACCTAAAAGCTCACGCACTGTAAATACTTATCTTGATGTGATAAAATAATTATGGGGTAATCTTCCTCATTGTTTATTCTAAAATGAAGGCTGCGATGCTCATTTAAATTTTAGGATCTGATTAAAAATTTACCATTTATTAATGGGTATCCCTAAAACCTCGGTTAGGGCCTCTGGGTTTGCCCGCCCGGATTAACTAATCCACCACTATATTATAGTTGATTCCCAAACTTTTTTACTTTTATCTTAGCCATACGTGCTTAAATAAACGCGATATGGAGAGTTACATCCATACATTCCGGCTTTATGTAGTGCATTTCTGGATATAGGCGTACTATTTCTTTCCAAGCCAGGCACGCTCGATGGCACTTCCCGCATAGTTTTCATACATATATCTTCTCTTATCTTATGAAAGGGGGCCGGGAATAATCCCAGCGGCACTTCGACCCTTGAGGATCTTTTGTGCCTACCCCATTTTACACACTGGTCATCTCAGTGTGCAGGTTTCCTCACGATGTTTTCCTTTACAGTTAGAGCAGTCGGTAAATTTACGTAAATCTTTGAAAAATAGAGCGACGATCTGCGCAAGGTGGCTGGCAGTCACTGGATGAAAAGAGCCGAAGATCGGGCTCAATGGCGCGCCCTGGGAGAGGCCTATGTCCAGCAGTGGACTAGAGTAGGCTGCTGCTGCTGCTGATGATGATGATGTTTGAAAAATACGAAAATCTCATTGGTACATGGCATTGCATGGTTTCGAACCCGGACCTCCCGTATGGGAGTCCGGTGTCCTAGTCACTGTGCCACCGACGTTCCTTCATACATACATAACTCTCACGTCCATAACCTCCGAGGGGGTAGAGAGAGGAACAACTTTCATCATAGGTAGTTCTCACTTTTCGCCGTAAGATTTGGTGAACATACGAGTACGTGATAGGTGGCAGCGAGTATCCACTAAGATCCTTAGTCGCCTAAGATTCGTAGTCGGGAAAAGTTGGGGATATTTAGTCGATAAATAAGCACATTTGAGCAGGAGATCGATTCCACTAAATACAACGTAACTAAATAGAATCTTAACTGCATCGTTATGACGTGTTTCGTATGCTACTATCCACTAATGATCCAATTTCAGTTAAGATCGGATCGTGTCAACGATCGATCGGACAGTAACGTTTAGTTTATACTGAATCGCAGTTGAACGGTAACAAAACGCTTCAACTGTCAAATATAACGATAGAACATAAGTTCCTCCCAAGGTACTTTTGTCCGATCGATAGTAAATCGAAAGGTGTCAGTGGTAGAGTTATGCATCAGCAGAATGCGATTTGGTGTCCAAATGGAATTGGAACGAAAACTAAATTGAAATTGGATAGAAATAGAACTTCAAACGTTGTAATTTAGGCGAATTGGGCCCCAGGTGTACAACAAAAAGTTTATTCTAATCACTTATCCATATCATTCCGAGAACGGTGTTACGGAGCGCGACAGCCCCACGTTACTGTATTGTACCTAGGTTAAGATAGATGTAATATTAACCTAGCGTAAGCTATTGTTACTAACATAGAGTAAAGGTATTTTAATAGTCTCGCCGCTCGTGGACTTCAGGTAGCCGGGGACCCCTGCGAGGGTCCGGGAATAAAACTAGTGTGAGAGCGCCCGGCAGCCAGTTGTCTGCTAGCGGCCGTTGTTATAGTATATTGAAATTGAAATGTAATTACCATTTTGTGAACTGTACTGTGTGTGTCTTGATTAAAGTGTACGGTAAAGTGTTTCCATATTTTATTGTAGCAACATACACCCTGCGCCTGTCGGCTTATTTAAACGGTAAAGGTACTGAGAGAATTGTGGTTTTTCTAAAGAAGGTGCATCAGTAAGTTCAGTAGCTCTGCAAGCCCTAACGATCCAAAGTTTGTGAACCACTAGAGTAGATAACAACGAACAGGTAACTAAATAAGCTAATGTATGCGAAAATGTACCGAACAAAAAGGAATCCCCAACTGGGAATATTGTTCCAAAGTATAACCTATTGTAAATTGTGTTTTGTTCACGGAATATTTGTTATCATAAATAGTAGGAAAACTCAGCAAGATTTCATATTCTTTTGCAGTTTTAGCGTTCTCTAACAAATTTATTTAAAAAAAAAAATAACGACTTTCTTGGCTGATTTAATCCATCATGATCAGAAAGCTTAAGCTAAGCTTTCCATGTGTAAGTAGCACGTTTCTGCAAGTTAGGCTTTCGGATCATGTTTTCATCATCACACAATAATTATTAAAATTGTTGATTGAAGAAAGTAAAGTAACGCACCAGGCGTTCTTCATAAACTAATTCACACAATTAGTATAACTTAATTTGTAGGAAAACAAATAATTTATTACGTTATAAACATATGTACATCACTTACACTAAGAACTAAAATAAAGTACTATACACTTTATTGCACAAATATAAAACAACAATCAAAAGATAGAAAAGGAAATTGTGAAGTACAATTTAGGCGGCCTTATCGCTAAGAGCGATCTCTTCCAGGCAACTTTTAAATAAATAAAATCTACCTAAACTATAAGACGAATAAATAAATAATAAAATAAATAAAAGAGTATTTATTCATTCACACATGAGTAAAAAGGTACAATATTGTTATTTTATTATAATTCTTAACCTATAAACAATATATACACGCATTGACCTATGTGTAGAATGAAATGGTCGAGACCTCAGCGACACGCTGGTTTTCAGGTCTCGCCTAACATGCTAGATGGAGCGCAGGTTGCGGGACACAACACGATTATGTGGTCAAATCTCCGTTATAATTTTATATTAAAATGGATGACAATATGTAGCTGGCTTTAGCTTCCTTGTGATGATAAATAAGTTGTAAGTCTTCTTCAACGTTAGATATAGATATAAACTCTATAAATTTACCAAAAAATTCGTTCATAACTAATCGAATTGAATCGAAATGAAGGTCACAGAAGGTACACAGGTTAATACATAAATTTTGACAATTGTGGCGACCAAAAAGGTAATAAATTAATAGTTCTAAGGTTACTATTGGCATGTTTTTACGTTATTGTCTTGTCCACATATTAATATAATAATAATATGACTTTATATATATGACGAATTTCTAAAAACGAAACTAAATTAATCATTGCAATACCTATCTTTATATAGATACCTGCTGAAGAGCCGAAATGAGAAGAGCCTAAGATCGGGCTCAATGGCGCGCCCTGGGAGAGCCCTATGTCCAGCAGTGGACTAGAGTAGGCTGCTGATGATGATGATATAGATACCTGCTACTATGATTTTTTTTCTTCATCGTTGAAAGTTTAATTGGAAATGACTAAATTATTTATTGGTCAAATTATTATAAGTATGAGTATTGTTGTACTGCAAAATTGACGTGTAACGTGTTTGTTATGAATAAAGATATTGTATTACTTATTATTAGTGTAGTCTTAGGCCCATTTCTTTATAGATACTTCAACGATGTCCATGATATTACTAAATTTAGTAGGCACTCTTTAAAACAAATTCTTAAAATCCACCTGAATGAATTTAGCTACGAACAAACCGAGAAACTATTACGTCCACAACAATAATATTCAAATTCAAATTCAAAATTATTTATTCTTGTAACTGGGTACGTTACATCAAGTACGTCAAATTTACAAATAATAGTAATAATAATGTAAATACTTTAAAAAAAAAGTACTTATTAATAAATCTTTATAACTAATTACACTGAAGTAAAATTGTTCAATCTTCCGATATCGTCGAGTTGGAAAAATTTAATAGGCGCATTTATATATTCATTTAAATTATAAAAAGGATTGTTTTTGAAACACTTTTTCATTCTACTCTTGAACTGAAAAATGATAGCTCAGTTATTGCTAATGGTAGCTTAATACTTCACTCATCTACAGCATGCACACATACATACTTTCACACTCACCTTCTCACACATAAACATACACACCATTACATACACTCCCACCCCCAAACACACCCTCGCCATACACCCTTTCATTCCCCCTTACATACATTCACACGTCTTCGGGTATAAAATAATAATAAAAAAATAATATATTATAATAAATTGTAATTTGTGACTATTATAGCTTGGTATTCAGTAGGGGGCGGTATTTGTCCCATGGATAGCTACCAAGTTGTCTATGGGATGAATGCTGACCGTTATTGAATATCTTCTTTTTGGGAAAGCACTGTCTCCCAAGATACAGGTTCGCCTAGTTTGGGAGTCAGGGTATTGTTCGATTTACTAATTTGTGTGTTTTCAATAAAGGTTATTTATTTATTATTTATTTATTATTGTATTATTGATGGTGAACGAGCCGAACATTATAGGAGAGACGAAAGCGGCTCGACTCCGATGGCTCGGACACATCACTAGGATGGGGGAGGATCGGGCAGTTAAACGAGCGTATGTGGGACGCCCTAACGGACGACGTCCGGTCGGACGTCCCAGATACCGCTGGCGCGATGAAGTGGAGAAGGATCTGCGGGAGCTCCGGGCGCCTGACTGGCTCGAGACTGCGCAGGAGAGAGAGAGCGATGGCGCTCTTTGGTATCGGAGGCCAAGATCCACTTCGGGTCGCTGCGCCAGCGGAGTGAGTAAGTAAGTAAGTATTATTGTATTATTAGGTTTTTGCTACTAAGTCTTCGTATAAAATCCGAAATATTCATTGAAAGAAAGAAAGACAACAAAGTTATTGTCATCTTACTACATAAATTACATTTAAAAAAACTCTTAAACTAGCAAAAGAAATAAGTAATGAAAACTAACAAAAAAAAAACAATACAAATGATTGATGAATGAATTAATGCGCCAAGAGCCGCTTCCTTGCTGTGTACCCGCACTCCAGTTTATAATATAATTAAGAAGGTTGCTACTGTTGTTGCCTTTCTTCATATAAATGAATATGACAACAGGTGTAATGCATTGGTACATGCTTGTCCAAGCCGCTCCACTAAAGACGCCAAAAGTTATGTAGCCAAAAATATTTAAAGGACTCCGTTTACCCGCGTACGGAACCCTAAAAAGTACAGGACTAAGGGAACGTCGATATTTCACATCAAAAACGTAGATGGGTACGGTATTCCCATCCGGGAATAAAGTTAAAATACCTGTCGGTAACCGGGGACCGTATTCATGAGGAACTCTGTAAGTGTTTGTTATCGGAAAGAACTCGCGCGATCTTTCGGGAACTTTAAGTGTACCTGGTGCATAAATTAGAAAAAGTGGTTGAAAATTTTTCCGTGAGCAGGAGTTGAACCTGCGACCTTGCCGTTCCGTGGCAGGGTTTTAACCACAGAAATCGGATTACTATAAAAATAAAAAATAAATAAAAATCTATTGCCTGTATCGCGGAGACCTGTTAATAATTTACAACATTTTATTAAATGTATTTTTGAGATATTAAATTATAATTTTTATTTATTTTATTATTTCTTTATATTATACATTTATTAAAATAAACAGAATTACTCTAGAATATTCAGGTGAGCAATGACAGTAAGTCACGGGTTTGCCCCATATTTTCATACATTTGACATTTCGACCGACTAATGTATGGGAAAATGCTCATATCGCATGCGCCTACTGGCAGAAACGGTTTCCATATAAAACTTCTCTAGCGAGCAACCTACTTAGGGTGAATTTCAAAATCCTTGGCTAATACAACTAACCAACTGAGCTATTGCCGCTCATCCTACCGGTTTCAATATTTTTTACCACTTTTTCTAATTTGCCCAACATTGCTAAATGCTAAATAAAAATTAGGATGAAACCTAGTTTATGGTTAAGCGAGGAGCGGACTAAGATAAAATTAACTATTTTATAATATAGCTAAATTATAAGGTTGCGCTCGACAGATCAAAATTGTTTTATAAGTAAACCTGTCACAATAAATTATGGGGTTTGCTGGAAGAGATCTCTCTTAGAGATAAGTCACGCCCTTTGTGTTTCACATATTTTTTTGTATAAGTTTGTATTATAATGTTTGTGTTCAATAGTTAATTAATTAATAAATTATCATTATTATTTTTAATTATTTAATATATTTGACCGTCGGTGGCGTCGGTACATAGAAACCATGATGCAATATCATGTAATGATGTTTAAGTTTTTCAGTTATTTCGAAAGACTTACGTACTTACGAGTACCTATAGCTCTAACGGTGATGGAAAACATCGTGAGGAAACCACAGAGATAACCAGTGTGTGAAATGGGGAAAGTCACGGTAAACCAATAAAATAAAATAAAGGTATTAAATATGCCAAGAAAGTCGTTCTATATGGTTATTTCTATAAAACGATCAAGACATCATCAATAAAGAATACGACTAAGACGCAGAAGAATAATTTAACCAAATATATGAAACAAAAATTGTAAATTGGAGCAAAGGGTTTGTATTTTTTAAAAATAAAATTCTTTATTAATCAAACTTATAAACAAATGCATGACTAACTTATGTTATACAATTACATATGATGTTGTTAACTTCAACAGGCTAAATAGACACATTCTAAAGTAATTTACATAATTAATAATTGCTCATTACATCTTGAGATGTGTCAAAGTTCAGTAGGTACTAATTTTACGTTATCTTATGAATATGTAAGCTATTGTATAGTCTTTACTTTTTTTTGGAGCCACGGTAGAAGATTACATCTATGTATGTTTAAAATAAGTAACTGATATTAGGCAAAATGCGCTGGCACTTTTTGCTTGTGCAATACTGTTCGTAACCTTTATCTTTGGTTTGCCGCTTTTTCAATGACGTCGCAATATTTCATTAGTTTAATGTATTGTGCTCGACTTTTAACCGGTAGTCGTCGGTCCCAGTTGTTTTATTTTATTCCAAACCCCGCAGCACCACCAGCATATAGGCACTGTCCACTGAAATATCCACGTGCACCTCCCATCGGATACCACCCCAGGCAGACTCTTTTTTTATTTATTTTTTATTTTATTCACTACCAAAACCCGCATTTGACTTCGATCTCGCCTGATGGTAAGCGACGATGAGGTCGACGATGGAGCATGCGGGTCCAGTAAATGCCTATTCACTCTGGCCTTGAAGATCGCAAGGTTGTAGGTTTCGGGAAATACAGACGCCGGCAGGCTGTTCCATTCCTTAGCCGTTCGCATAATGAACGAAGAAGCAAATCGCTTCGTACGAATAGATGAGATATCAACCACATAAGGATGGAACCCTTCCCCGCGCCTGGTAGTCCGAAGGCGGAATGGAGATGCTGGAATTAGGTCTAGGCTCTGCACAAAGTCATTCCACCTTCACCTTTCATGTTGTTGTACAATTAATTATGATCTCAATGAGTTATTTTAGTATTGTAGCCTACCTAGATACAAAATATTCGCATGTAAATTGTTTTATTTTAATTACCAACGGTTCAGTCATATGTTGAATAATTAGAGCGATGTTCACTGAAACGTGAACTTGAAATAATTTGCTGGAATTATTTTGTGATTAACAGATTGTGGATACAAAATATCTAGTTTGAGTAGATAATAAAATACGTTGTTTTATCAAAATTAAGTTAGACACAAACGCAGTAGATACCTGCTTCGGTAATCAAAAATATACTGAGCCTAAATTATCAACGACAATAGTATACTCGTATTGTGATACTAGTGCGTAAAATAGTGCGATATCAGCGCTGTGGCTTGCCTCAGCATTATGCTGAACTGGTGTACCCTTTTTGGCACTGTACCACACCAGATGTTTTGTGCTGCATGTATTAATATTTCTGTATTGTGTTCTATATTCTGGTGTTACAGTGCTAAATAAACGTTTTCAATTTAAATTTAAAATTAGTCATTGTAAACGAGGTTACAAGCTTGTATCCTGAGGCCGAGCTGAGGGATTCTACGACCCGGGTTTCGTATGTCACAATCACATGGCGAGTAAATGTGCAAAATTGGCCAACATTTCCCGCAACATGAGTTCGCATAAATTTCAGCCATTGTAACATTCGTGCCTCAATTCTAAGAAATTATTAATCGGTATCGTGATAAAAATACTATAACGTTCTTCATGATCCTTAGGATACTCATGTGAAGAATCGAAAAATAACCAAAGTATACTATCCTAAAAGAAATGGAATTTGCCGTAGAGATGACGGTTGGTGGGGCAAGAAAGTCATGACACGGAGACCAAGGATTGGGGCCAGGAGCGTAGGTCGACCACCTGCGAGATGGGCAGATGACATAAGAAAGTTTGCTGGAGGAAACTGGATTAGAAAAGCCAAAGACCGTAGATAATGGCGTGCATTAGAGGAGACTTACATCCAGCAGTGGGTGGACACTGGTTAAGGAGAGGATCCTTAGGAATTAATTAGGTAGATTGGTTAAGGTTGCCTGGAAGATATCGCTTAAAGCGATAAGGCCGCCTTCTGCACATTATATTGTACCTCTCTTTATGTTGTATGTTTTGTTTTGTCCCGGGTGTGCAATAAAGTATATTTGTATTTGTATTAAACCATAATGGTTTCATATTTAAAAAATATATCATGAAAGAGTTCATAAAATTATATTAATAATTTCATGGAATTGACAGTCACATAATAAACTACTATTGTTAGATTAGAATAAAAACTAAAGGAGTAGGTACACTTATTATTATGAATAGTTTCAAGTCGATAACATCAGTATAGTTCCTGAGAAAAACAGCTGTGACATACAGACGGATGGATGGATGGACGGACACCGAAGTCTCACCATAAGGGTTCCTTTTTACAATTTTGGTACGGAACCCTTAAATAGGAAGTACTAGAGACCGAAAAACTGTTTCCATTTAGTGAGCCGCAGGTGCTTTTCGCAATCCTATCGTCAGCGGATTAGTATATGGTTGGTATATAATTCTCCTGAGAGAAAGGACGCTTACCTACGTTTTTTAGATCCACGCCACGTATTGCTACACGGAATTTTGTTTTCGTAATGTTAACGAGAAATCTTGTCCTGATAACCATTACAATATTTTATAGCATCCATTGATATTTTTTTGTAACGGATACTGTAAAATATTAACCATTACATTTTTTTTGTTATGGATACTATATGAACAATTGTCCTGATTTTCCGTTACTATTACGATATTTTTCTATGTATTAGATATAGTTAGGTAACAATAACGGACAATAAGGGATGTAAGGGGGTCACCAACATCTAGATACCTCCAAATGTCAAACTCACCTGCACGTGGTGCATCCTGCCGATTAGCGAACGAGTCCCTGGCGACCGACTAGTGGCGGTATAACCACTCAAATTCTGGCTGGGTCAAAATACCAGAAGCACGATGAACGGGCAGCAGCGTCATTGGGGCAAGCGACCCGGCTACTGCGCTCGCCAACTAGCGCGGCGATTATAGCATTACCTTTAATGGATAGCGCACAAAGAAACCGGCCCCCAGTTCCCCGCCACCCCACTATTCCTGGTCACGGTGGCGACGATCTGCGCAAGGTGGCTGGCAGCGAATGGATGAGAAGAGTCGAAGATCGGGCTCAATGGCGCGCCCTTCGAGATGCCCATGTCCAGCAGTGGGCTAGAGTAGGCTGCTGATGAGGTAACAATAACAATGGAAGACACGTCAAGTTCTATACTCTGTCGCACTAGTTAATGTTATGATTTCTTTACATTCGTATGAATGTGTCAAATAAGTTAAGGCGACAAAGTTTTATTTTTATTTTTTTTATTTACTTCTAAACCCGCATTTGACCTCGATCTCGCCTGATGGTAAGCGACGATGAGGTCGACGATGGAGCATGCGGGTCCAGTAAATGTATATTCACTCTGGCCTTGAAGATCCCAAGGTTGTAGGTTTCGGGAAATACAGACGCCGGCAGGCTGTTCCATTCCTTAGCCGTTCGCATAATGAACCAAGAAGCAAATCGCTTCGTACGAGCAGGTGGGATATCAACAACATAAGGATGGAACCCCTCCCCGCGCCTGGTAGTCCGAAGGCGGAATGGAAATGCTGGAATTAGGTCGTGCAATTCCGATGCGCACTCTCCGAAATGTATCCTATAAAATACCGATAGACAGGAAACCTTGCGCCGATGTTCCAGACTTTGCAGTCTAGCTTCCATCAGCGATTCGTCACCTATAAGGCGCTTAGCGCGTTTCTCCACTGAGTCAAGGGCAGCCAGTTGGTATTTAGCTGAGCCGTCCCACAGGTGGCAGCAGTACTCCATGCACGACCGGACTTGAGCAAAGCACACGGGCGACATTCAATACAACGCAGCGATTATAATCACCTATTACTCGCATAACTGTGTGTGTGAGAAACACGGTACGGCCGCCCCGCCGCGCGTCAGCGCCGCGCGGTCAAGCTGACGAAACTTGTGAGTCTGTTTAGACCAATTATAATTATTATTATTATTATTATTGACCAATTATTAAAAAAATCTGATTACTTTTTATTTTACAATTATGGTATTTATGGTAGGTTGTTTGTGTTTAATAAACAATTTACAACACTTTTTAGAATTTATGTGGGTGTAGGCAAGGTGGATACAAAAAGAAAGAATTTATTTCCGATACAACACATACAATTAGGCACAGAAGATAAAAATAATATTAAACAAATATATTATAAAAAATAAATAAGCCGAAGTAATTAAGTTTGATGAAGGTGGTGTGCAGCATCGGAAAAAAGGGACTGCCTCAGCCTGTTGCCGTAGCGCTTTTAGCACTGCGGCGCTGATTTTCAGGCATCCCCTGAGTGCCAGGGATCACTCCCTAATGATACACTACCGGAACATATAAATAAATAACGGAATTATTAATAAACAGAAGACTAATAAATTATACATTAGAATACAGGAAGGTATGTATGTAGGTATTGTTGTATAAAATAGAGAAAAAATAAAAATAAAGCAAACAATGAAGATGAAACTGAAGGAAGGATAGGTACTACTATTCGATGTAGCGAAACTTGTATTTGCTTTGTCTATGGCAACGACTTTTGTATATCAAGCAGATAAAGTTTAAGATTATTAAACATGTATTACTGCTCACTAGTGACCCATTATAGTAATAATTGCGTAAATAAATTTAAAACAAAACTTGAATGCACGCGGTAATACTCAAAGAGCGTACTACTGATCGTACTCACAATCTGCGGGGAACTTGAATCAGGTGGGGGGCGGAGAGTGTCGCTTCTGTACGTAGTACTATTCAGTATTCTGTGACTAAAGTGTATTATAGCCTGACGTGTTGTCCACTGTACCGTACATTGTACAATAACGAAAACAACACTTCACTTTTACGTGAAGGGTTTTAGTCATAGATGTCAGACTACTAGCGCCCTAGGGTGACTTTCAAATCCTTGTTTTTACTATTTAATAATATTTTTAATAAACCGCCAAATCTTCACATGTGTTTAATATAAATACTACCATTTCTATCCACATCCCTCTTCAACGAACAGTCACTTATGTTCGTCTCACCTGGAGCTTGGCTTGGCGACACCCAGTGGCTCGACATTAAGCTGATGTCATTATTCATATTTCCTTTGACACAGTTCTCGCGAGTTAGGCCCGTGTGTGAGGCAAGGAGGGGGCGTGAAAAAGGGGGGGAGGGCTAACAAGGGGGATTTAAGTACCAACCGTCTCCAGCTGCGTCCTGTCGGATAAACATAATTTACTAACGACATCTGCTAACACTAACTTAATTATCTTACAAATTGCGCTTACCTACGTAATTGCATCAAGGTGCGCCGTAATCAGGCGAATTGAGTCGGAGGAAAGGCTGTCTTGCTTTTAAGACTAGATTTTCTTCGATTTTAGAGTTGGCAAGTTTTTCTCTGAGACGATGCTGGCTAGTTTAATGTTGCTGAGGTACGAGTATGAGTATCAACTCTGCACAAACCTATAAGAAATCAGATTTTTTAATTGCAAGTAAGTACCTAAGTACATTTATACAACGTCACTTCTTTCACTCTATCACCGCTTCGGAAGGTGTAGCTGAAAGGAAAGAAGCGGCGCAAGAAACTTTCAGCAGCACATCTTTTGAAATAAATATATTTTACAATAATTATTTTGTACACAATGTGCAGAGCTGGAGCTGAATTTAGGACCAAGTCTCTTTATCATTTAAGTAGTCATTTATTTTATGATAACCCTTTTTACTTAAGGTCTGTCTGATGTGGGTTTTTTTTACTCTGTAATATTTATTACATTATCAGGTATTATAAAATCGTACACAGTGACCCATAAATGATGTATTTACTTTACTAAGTCTAAAACGTGGGAGTGCAAGTTTGTTTTTGTTTCTGGTGTTGAAATCATGTTTATGACAATTTTTCGGAAACAGCTATAAGTTTTTACGTACTTACTCGTAAATGATATTTTTATAAATATATTGACCCGCGATAGTCAGTTTATTTATTTCTTTGAACAGATCCCTTAGAGTTCCCGATTTTTAAAAACAGCATTATGATAGAGTCTATTGTGTGTCTCTTCCCAATGTTTCCGTAAGCCTTCCAAAAACACGTGTAAATATAATATATTTTATATTACAGTTTAGTATTAGGATTATATAGCAACCTAATACAAACAATGTCCTAGAATAGAAGTCGCTTCTCTCTTATTAAGAGTCCAGCATTCTACCCACTTATCTAATTTACTAAATTAGAGACCTTTATTTCACGACATTTCTGTGGCTATAAATTAAATTACAATGGTACAACCAAACTTAATTGTTCCAGAGAAGGGTATCCTGTCCTTTCCTTGTAGCTTCTACCATCGATTATACGTCGTACCTGAATTACGACCCTTTAAATCATACTTAATGGTGAATACGCATATTCTCGTTGGAAATTTATTGGGAGATAGTAGCGATATATCAAAAAAATTCAGTCACCGTAAAAGTGGTGTAGTTAATGCTATTCTTTTGTGTTGGGTAAGCTATGCTAAGGCACTACAGTGGACAATTCATAAGGCTTTAGTACTTTGTCGCAGTCATACGAATGTTAGTAATAATAACGAAAACTTATTACGACAGGGTTCTACGGAGTATCGCTTTATGTGTCTTCCACTGTACATAGAGTACATTGCTTGGGGATTTTAATAGGGCCACAACGGTGCTTGCCAATGGACACCCCAACAAAAACGGCTGCGAAGGAAAAAAAATTGTAGATATGAAGCAAATGGAAATAGAGAGGCGTGGAGAAAGAGTGTAGGCGAGGTCAAAACTCATACTGGGTTTATTGCAGCGCCACGTTCAGTAAGTAAGTGTCCGTCAGTTGCTCGAAAGTCGTTAAAGTCCTCTACATGCTATCCCTTTCTACGTCATAGCTGTAGATAGAAATGACACGTATTTTAAGGAAGCCTTAAGTTTAAGGACGTTTCTTGGAATTCACGGTAAGTAAGCTTAAGGATTTGATGTAGTATTACTCGTATTACATTGAAGGTATGACTGTGTGCAGAGTCAGCCAAGGGAGGCACTACCCTTTTACGTATTTCTGAAGCAAAGCAAAAATGCTTGCATTGCTGTGTTCCGGTTTAAAGGGTAACAGAGCCAGCGTAATTACCGGCACACGAGTTTTGCTGCTTTGCAGCGGAAGTAGGTAAAAGGCAGTACTTTACTAAGGTCCCTAGGGTATACTGCCTTCAATCATGTCGTTATCATATAAGACTTGTTCCAAAAACGGTCGTTACAAACGAAGAGGTTCAGTTACCGATAACAAATCGTCCTGCAAATGATCAGTACGAGGTATTTCAAGCACCCCCGGAGTGCATTATGAGAGCAACCTACGCTTCGATACAACACATAACATTTACTTATATTACTCTTATCGTAATGTAGAGTCTATTTGAGACGATAAGTGATCTCTCCCCGGGCGATGCAAAAATGTTTTCTCTCTACCAAATGTAGAGTAGGGTAAAGAATTTGGTTCTTTAGTTTTGGAAAGGTTATGCCTACTTCAGCAGAACTGGGTCAATTTATCCCACATGTTGGTATAATTACAGGTCACTACTTCAATAAACATTTGCATAATTTGGATTTAGACCCAACTGAAGAATACCGAGCCAAGTCAGGAATAACCACGGATGCAAACCTTCCACCATCTGAAAGCCTACAAACCGAGTGGTGCGTCACCCAAAAGCCCTGAGCTAGGTTGGCAGAGCTGATGGCTCGGAGGGGAATTGCACAAAACTCCAAGTTCATAGAGTTGGTGCAGGGTCTGCCACCCTCGTCTTTGAATTAGAATTTGGAATTAGAAGTTATGTGTGTATGTGATGAAAAACAAGGGAAAAAAAGCAGCTAGATACGTCGCTAGGGCGGAGGAGGATCGTGAGGCAAAACGATGATTCCGCTGTCGCGGTGAAATGAAGTAAGATCTGCGACAGCTTCAGGCGACAGACTCTGGCGCAGAACAGAGAACGATGACTCTCTTTGGTATCGGTGATCAAAGATTTATTTCTATACAGTCATTAAATAAGCGAAACAGTAATCCATTGAAAACTGTTAGCGTTTGAATCAACGTGGCTTTACTTTCATTATCACACATTAGAACAAGTTCAGAAATTATCTACAAAATGTTTTTGTTCCAACGATACACTTTGTCCGTAAGTTAGTAACAGATAATACAAGTTGGGGTTCACTTATGTTACCCGGGGTCCGTTAGCGGCTGATTGAGGGTAGTTAGCTAAAGGTTTACCTCTCTCTATAACCCAAGACAGGGCCGTCTGAAGTGTGGCCCCTGGTATTTTTAATTTTGGGCCCTCTTCTTCATTTAGTACACTCGCCGTCACCTCTAATTTAAAATAAGAGTGTCAGCGTTAATACTGGCACATTCTTTGGTCTTGCATGAAATAAAAAAATAAGATGGAATGACGTAATGTCAGTTGGTATGAAAGGGAAAAGGGAAGATCTTCCACCAGGCGGGATCGTGGGCCTTGTGACCAGTAAGTGCTGGTACTCCAATGGATGTTGGGAACTCGTATATATGCCAAGTTCCATGAAAATTTCGATAGCGCGTTCTACAACTACATCTGTCAGCGAATTGGGTGAATTAATCGTAGTGGCGCGTTGTAGTGCGTCTCCAAAAGAGGATCACAACTTCTTTGCCTGTTTCCGGGTCTGGATACAACCAGACTGAAACGTATGTAATGTCTATTAAGCTGGTATTCAGGAGCGTCTGTCGGATGACTCAGGTCGATGGCTTTATGATACGACGTCTGCAGTTCAGTCTATCTAGATTCTCGCGGTAACTGTGAAAAATACATCCTTTTCTTCCTTTAAACCTAAAGAAATGTAAAATTCACTCACTCATTGAGGGGGCATAGCCTAGTAGAGAGCATTTCTGAAAGTGATCGTGCAGGTTAAACAACCTTGGGCGCAGTCAGAACAAGGATGGGTGACCGCTAGGGGCACATTTTCATCTGAACGTTTTAGGAACGGAGGGGCTGTTCCTCGGAGAGCAGGTTTACTGTGAGTCCCAGCGACAGACGTCTGACAGGCAGTTGTTAGGCCATGTCAGAGGCCTACGGATACCGCCGCGATATCAAAGGTTGCCGACATCGGCGTACACTCGCAGGTAATTTTGTCATTTCATATAGAGACACCGCAGTGATGAAGAATAGTATTTAATTGTAGGTACGTTTACTTTTTCAATAATTTTATTTTGCTTCCGTTTAAGTATTATAACATTCCCTATTTTATAATATTTAAACGCATTCCCTTCCGTCCGTCACATTATAGTCCCGCATTCCGTTTGGATGTACCGAGATTATTTGAGTGAATGGATTACACCTATGCCGAACTTTAACGGACACCCCAGATAACCGCTGGTCTGCTAATGTCTAGAGTAGAGTAGATAAAAGATAATTGATTGATTAATAGACTTTGTTGTTTGTTTCTGGTCCGCAGTTCCGACAAACAAGATAACCTTGAACTTGTGGTAATAGTCTCCTACTGCTTCCATTATACAGCCATGCATAGTGTAATAATCAATATATTTGAAGATATGGATATATGCATGTATTAATTTTATGGTTTTAGTTGGCTATTTACGTTTGTACATTACCGTAAAAGTACATAATTTATATAAATATGAATATTTATTACAAAAATAAATATTTAAAACTGCAATCAAATCGGGTCATTTAAGTATTTATATTGTATTGTCTAATTTTGGAAATAGTAAATAGGTACGTACGATCGATTCTTTACTGGCGCACAAGCCCTGGGGCTTATGTCAGTGTTATGCTATAAGACATGTAATTAGTTTTATTTAAATAAAGGGGAAAAAAATAAAAAATAAAGTGGTCTGTCCGTGAAAAGTTGTGAAATGTTCTCCCGCCATAAAATCAAAATAAAGTAATATTAAGAAATGAAATTTTATATTCTTTATCGGATAGTCAATATGAATGTTTGCATGAAATTACTTTTTTCAGAAAATTTATAAATATGAAGAAATGAACAATCGAAACTTCATCCAACATGGACGGTGACGTCACGTTTCGGTGTAACCAATAGCGTTGCGATTTGCTATTTTGAATTTTTCTCACATTTTTCTCACTTTTATTCATTTAAATTCTTAATTAAAAAAAGATTTATTAAAAAAAATATTTAATTCAGATTACAATAATTTACATAATAGAATCGAATTACAAGTGAAACATTTAAAAGTCAAATTAAAAATAAATTAACAATAATAATTTTCTAATAATATATTTTTTATTATTAGTCATTCAAATAACCCGCCCCTAATTAATAATTAAAAAATGGTATAGTACAATTACAAGTAGTAATAAAAATATTACTTGACCTATATATTTGAATCATATGCATCCCTTTTTTTATTTTTATTGACTACTAAACCCGCATTTGACCTCGATCTCGCCTGATGGTAAGCGACGATGAGGTCGACGATGGAGCATGCGGGTCCAGTAAATGCCTATTCACTCTGGCCTTGAAGATCCCAAGGTTGTAGGTTTCGGGAAATACAGACGCCGGCAGGCTGTTCCATTCCATAGCCCTTCTGCATGCATTCCCTATTATGGGATGAAATTAACATGAATATGAATACCGTTACGAAAAATGGGATAAAAAAGTCATTTTCCCATACAACAAATTTCCTCTGTGTCTAGGTCACTGAGGGCCTTAATATCCGAATTTTTCGTTTTTTTTTATTCTTTCGAAATTATAGGCTACAGATTGTTGTAATATAACCGTTTGTATGATATAGGTACTTATCAATTTCTCAAACAGAATGTTTTATTTCCATAAATATAGGTATGTTCAGTTCGATGGTATGTGCTTTTATTTCGCTTTTAGATAGACGTGCAAACATAGTAATAATTAGTTAAATTATGAATTAATAACATTGAATTTCAATTGAAAATATAAACTAATTTAGTCACTAATTAGTAAGTAGTTAAACCAAATAATTAAAGGTAATTTAAAATTTTAATTCACTCTGAAATCTACTCATTATATTGAAATTGAAATAGTTTATTTAGCACTGTAAACACCAGAATATAGAACACAATACAGAAGTATACAAATATTAATACATGCAGCACAAAACATCTGGTGCGGTACAGTGCCAAAAAGGGTACACCAGCTCAGCATAATGCTGAGGCAAGCCACAGCGCTGATTTTCAGCTGGCCCCTCAGTGACTGCACGGACGAAGAAAGCAACAGCGTGTGCGTGTTTGTTTTTATGAATGAGGATATTATATTATTATATTGTGAAAATTTCTATTTAAATTGTAAGAATAAACGAAATCTTTTCCAGTTTGCGTCGGCAAAATTTGTTTGCCTTTATTCGTACAAGTCGTATAATAAACCAACTAGGTACAATATAAATCCCGCAGTTTCGGCAAGGTATTTTAAGTAAGAAGCTCTAGATAAAATAGCAAGGAAATAGCAATTTTCTCCGGCAGTAATTCGTTCGTGGCACGCCATTTTTCCATTATCCAATATCAATATTGTTTCGTCTTCATCGCGCAGAACAGAAATGGAATTCTGAGACTGCGGGGTACTAATGATGGCATTGCATGACCTTATTTAGAAAAATCGTTTTCATGTGGGCTGCACACGTTTGTGTTGTGGGCAACGTGTTTTTGGTGGTTGAAAAATTGTATCACAAAATAATTATAAAAATATTTAGAACAAACTGTACATCAGCAGTTGTAAATAAAATGTCTGTTAACTTAACGCGTTCGCGCGCGGTACTTTTTCTCATTTTGGCAGTACCAATCTTCACTGCCGTACTGCATGAAATTAATGTAAGTAAGTTATTGCATACCATCACTAACTGCTGGTGCCGTAATACGATACATAGATAGATAGCTAGCTAGATAGATAGCTGTCATGTCCGTACTGTCAATGTGTAAGTGCCCGTGTATGTGTGAGTCATGTCCAAAAAGGAACACCTATAAATCCCGCAGTTTTGCCAGTAGAAACAAAATGTACTGTGTGCAGAATGGCAGTGGGAGGGGCCTACGTACCCAGTTCATAGAAATTGTCACCTATAATCGTAGTGCTTTTAAGAAAGGTGTATAGATTTGCCGGCGATGACCGTACTGTAATTTTTTAAACTCAATTTAACGGCATGAGCCGTTACCGCGCGCGAACGTGTTAAGAAAGAAAGAATTTATTTCCAATAGCGCACACGTACAAACAATTAGGTACAGAAGATAAAAATAATATTAAACAAATATATTGTAAAAATAAATAAACAAAAGTAATTAAGTTTGATGAAGGTGGTGTGCAGCACCTAAAAAAGGAGACTGCCTCAGCCTGTTGCCGCAGCGGATTTAGCACTGCGGCGCTGATTTTCAGGCATCACCTGTGTGCCAGGGATCACTCCCTAATGATACACTACCGGAACATATGAATAACGGAAATATTAATAAACAGAAGTAATATATTAGGAAACAAAGGAAGGTACACAAAAAAAGGAAGGTACTTAATTTTTAAATTATACATCAGAATACAGGAAGGTATGGTTTTTTTTTTATATAAATTAGCTACGACAAACAGGCCACCTGATGGTAAGTAGTCACCGTCGCCTAGAGACACGTGCAGGTATATAGGTATTGTATAAAATAGAGAAAATAAAAATAAATAAAGCAAGCAATGAAAAAAACTGAAAGAAGGATACTTTTATTGACATCCTCCAGTGTGTCACCACCTTGGTACCACCATAATTGCGACCAGGACAGAAAACTTATCTGAAAAATATTAATTGATTTTAAGAAAAGCGTCGTGCAGAAATAATTCAAGTTTTACAGTACCAGTGTAAAGTAACGTATTAAATTACGGATTACCCACTGATGAATGTCGAAAGTCGTCCGACTAAAGTAGAATTTTTTATTAGACGGATTAAACTGACAGGTGCTAATGTCACTTTGTAAAAGAATGTTGCCATGTTTAATGTAATAGTGATGCGTTCAGTTCACTTGTGAATCAATTCCCTTAGTTCACCCAAACAGTGAGCCGAAAAGATAACGTTAAAATATATGTTGAAAGAAGATGGATTTCGCTCCCATATAAAGTTAGGTTCAGCTATTTAACTTTTTAATTTACTAAAAAATTAATCACGACATTACAGAAGAAAATAAAATATACTTTGATCGGTGAACTATTTGTCAGTGATTGAACTCGATCTTTGGTCACAACACTATTTTTATTTCATCAAAAACTGGCAACACAGGAAACATCAGTTTAGTCCGTCTAATGACGCCAGAACGTTCGAGTGATTTTTAAGATTCTAACACGGTCATTGGCTAAATTGCAGAGTGTAAAACACTGGACCATTCAATAAAGAAAAAAAAACTACTACTTTAGTTTCAGCTTGTATCTTAAATTTTTTTGGAAACCAGTATGGGGTCATATAGGGGGGGTCGCATGGAATTTCAAATGTTTCTATGACCTTTGTAGCCACTCCCCTGCGGCCGCGCCTGTGCAAAACCTAAGCACTCAGGCAAATGAAGGATTTTTCTGGCTGGATGCAAATGCAACGTTTACGGAGGTAGCTGTAGCCAGATGAGATAGCCTAGTTAATATTTAAGGTTTGATCTTGTAACAGAGTAAGTTGACGAGATGAACTATGCCGGATGTAGTGTAAGGAAGTCAGTAGATCCACTTTGAAAAGAGAGCAGATTTCATACCCACGATAGGTGCTCTAAATTAAAAAAGAAATCTCCATCTTATCAATATTGATATCCAACTTTTTTTTTTCCGCTCAATTTTGAACAACAAAATACGTACTAATACCGTTCATGAAATCCCTTCTGAGATCAAGGATAGTTCACTCTATATACATAGCTCTAAACCTCACTTTAAACTCTAAAACTTGATGACCTGGTCATCAAGACCTCGAGTTTCCATATGTGGGAAAGTTACCACGATTCTGAACATTAGAGCTTAATTTCGAACCACTTAACTGTTACCGATCCAGAGATCCCATCTGAGATCAAACTTTAAGATCTTGGAAACCCCTGATCCAATTTTTATCATACATGACTAAGAATACTGTCTAAATAGGGTCACTGGTTGTTGAGTTATGATTCCACAGACAAACAGACATACACGTCAGTCTTATACCATCCCTTCGTGTTTCGACGGGGGTTAAAATACTGTTTGAATGATTTGATAATGAAGCCATTACAAACAGATAGGCAGCGTTAAAGTGCGTCAAAATGACACCCCTCTTTTTGGTCGGGGGTGTAGAAAATGATTGCTACATGAAGAGTAGAGTCAGAGTTGTTTAAATTTTCGTTCGCCCTGTATTATTCTTGCTACGAATGTGCTACGCTTTGCCCCTGAGTGCTACGAAGTCGTTACGTACCGTAGCCTCGTTTGCGAGAGGCATTAGCCTATTTGAAATTTCACAGCCTTTGCATTCGTAGTTACTTTTGGCTCTGGAGATAAAAGTTCAGAGAGAAGTTTCTATTTGGAAAACTGACGTGTACGAATTCTAAGTTCTAACCCGTATGGTATAATAAATATTGTAGGTACCTATATAATTGTATGTAAAATTGAAAAAATCGGGGTGGGTAGAGGTGGTTTTTGTAGTGGTAGATCCTAATGTGAAGGATCGCCTGGGGACTACCCCAGGCGAAAGGTACTAACTAAAGTGCATTCTGAAGTGCAATGGGGCTAACTCTTAAATCGCGAAATTTTATAGATCCTAATGTGAACGATCGCCTGGGTTGGTACCACCCTCTTCTGCCGTGAAGCAGAGATGCTTGCATTTTTGTGTTTCGGTTTGAAGGGGAAGAGCGCCAGCGTAATTTCCGGCACATGAGGCATTCCGTCTTAGTCCTCAAGGTTAGCAGCGCATCAAAAACCCTCTATTAGTAATACAGTGAGGTGAGATGTCTATGGGCGACGGTGACCACTTACCATCAGGTGGTCCGTTTGCTTGCCTGCTTATTAAAAAAAAGTCGTGGCCACTACCCGCTCGTGAATTCGATGAATCTTTGCGAAATAATTCTAGGTCAGGTAAATACCGTCATTCACGTCACAGGAGACTCCGAATTCGTTGTGCAGAAACGTTTCCACGAATTTTCAATAACGTTTTTCCATTATTGAATATGTTAAGTAATAGTTACAGACGTGTTTGGCGAAGGTAATGCATATCCTCCGGAACACCTTGTATAGAACTTGATGTGAAGTCGTTGCGCGTAGCGTAGGCGATAAATGCTACAAGATTAATGACAGTGACAAGACTGGTTACTTTAATACTAGTACTAATGTAAGTAAGTAAAATACACTTAAGTAGTCACTTTAATAATAGTAATAAATGAATACAATGGATAAAGACAAACTACGTAGACAAACCTCGTAGTGCGTAGGCTCGTAGGCGAGGCATGAACCAAGTAAAGCTTTAGGTCGGGACCACACAGGCAGGTTTTGCCCGGCCCGGGCGCCAGGGCTCAAATCGCGCCGATTTGGAGCCCGGGGACCGGTTTATCGCCACAAACACGCCGGTCGGTGGCGTTCTCCTCAGTCTTACTTCGGCTGTCGCCGCGATCGGTTCTATAACAGTGGTAGTGGATGTTTTTTTTTATTTCATGCAGTTTTAAGACTATTCGCGCCAATTTCTTCAGAAACAAGCACAATTGCATTTTATTAACCGATTTTAAAAAAAGGACGTTCTTGTACCGATTTCGATTATTCGTTCAAAGATGTGATCTTCTTAATTTAAGAATCCGAAGTTATGATATACTTTAGCTAGTGGTCTACTGTACTTATGAGATTATGGTATTTATTTTAATACAACAAGCAGTTTTAGAGGTTTATGAAAAATTATAATATTTATGAAATTAAATAATGGAGGGCTATGAGTTTTTATAAATATAAAACAATATTGATTGTACACCCTGTAAGCTATTATTACATTTAAAATCTTATTCAGTCAAAATAACTAAAGAAATACGACGGGTTTCGTTATTACAGAAAATTACAGACGCAAAAAACACAACCACTCAGCACGGCGAACGTCGCTCGACTGAGGAACCGTCCCGGTCGCCCGGGTCGTTTGTGGCGATATACGACCAGTCTATGCAGAGCGCGCCTTCAGGTGCCAGGACCGGCCAAATCGAGAGGCAACCGTCCCGATCGCGGGCTAATTGGGCCGGGCGAACGACCGTGTGTGTGACAAGGCCATAAATTTGTATTGAATTTGCGCCTCCAGGCTACCGACCCGGACAAAACCCGCCAATGTGGGCCCAGCTTTATCATGTGATAAACCGTGACCGCTACAAGATTAATGCTCGCTTAATGGATCAGCTCCGGTGACAAACTAGTTTAGTACTAGTACTGTAGTAGTTACTTTAGTAATAATTGAATATATTATGGATAATTACAAACTCTATAGATATTGCTATGAAGACGCACCGCTTAGGCCCCCCATAGGTGAGGCAAGCCAGGCAAAATCGTTACAAGATTAATGCTCGCTTAATGGATCAGCTCCAATGACAAGACTAGTTTACTTTAGTAGTTACTTTAGTAATAAGTGAATATACTATGGATAATTACAAACAATATAGATATTGTTACGAAATCGTAGCGCGTAGGCTCGTAGGCGAGGCATAATCGCTACAAGATTAATGCTTGCCTCCGGTAAGAAAACTAGTTACTTCAGTACTAGTACTATAGTAGTTGCTTTAGTAATAGTAATATGTGAATATACTGTATAATTACAAACTACATAGACTTTGCTACGAAGTCGTAGCGTGTAGGCTCGTAAGCGAAGCATAATCGCTACAAAATTAATGCTTGCCTCCGGTAAGAAAACTAGTTACTTCAGTACTAGTACTATAGTAGTTGCTTTAGTAATAGTAATAAGTGAATATATTGTATAATTTAAGGCACAAATTAAGGGTCGCACAAAGGGCCATGGAGCGTGCCATATTAGGTATCACCCTAATGGACAAGATCCGCAACACAGCGATCCGACAACGAACTAAAGTCCTAGACGTGGGAAAGCGGGTTGCGACGCTAAAATGGCGATGGGCGGGACACTTGGTTAGACGTGGTGATGGCCGGTGGACCAGAGCCCTCACTGAGTGGTGGCCAAGGTTGGGGAAAAGAGGAGTAGGTCGTCCAGCAGCCAGATGGGCGGATGACATCACCAAAGTCGCATCGAAGATCTGGATGCGACTAGCACAGGATCGTATAGGGTGGCACAAAAGAGAGGAGGCTTATACCCTGCAGTGGGACGACATGGGCTGATAATGATGATTGTATAATTACAAACTACATAGACTATGCTACGAAGTCGTAGCGCGTAGGCTCGTAGGCGAGGCAAGCGAGGCATAAACAAAGTAAAGCTTTATCATGTTACTACGTAACCGCTACAAGATTAATGCTCGCCTAATGAATCAGCTTCGGTGACAAATCAGTGCGCGATAATGGATAGGCTTTGTTCGTCGCTCCGTCTAGCTTCTATCGAACTCTGTGCTCGCGTTCTAAGTTATTGTGTGTTTTGGCAATATGCCTGTGTATAAGGTGCTACAAAAGTTTAATCAAATCAGAAATTATGATCGGGGTTCGATAACCGTACAACTTCTGTTCTCAATAATACGACTATTCCAAATTCGCAAAATATTATCGATGCACTAGTAGTAAGTGAAAATTGGCAACAATATTGGTCATACAAATACTAAATCTAGTTGCGTCTATAATAGTTTTTTGTAAGTCGTTATTAAAACAAACGAGTACGGATCCCTGCAGCTGTAGCCGACTCGCACTTGGTGGTTTTTATTTAAAAAATAATATTGTTTTCTTTCTTATAAATTATGACTTTGTTCTCAGTTTATTTGCTCCATTATATTTCCATATAGGTAATCATGTAATTTTGAAGGGTCAACAGTACGGGAGGAGTCTATTAAACCCTTGGGCTTGGGGTCTAATAATTGGGTTGTCTACCTACGTCGGCGCAGGTAATGTGGGGATTTGCGAGAGGAGAGAGAGCCCGGCTCAACTTATAAATTTATTGATGTCTATAGATCTGTATTAGACCGTTTTAAAACGTGACAATTATAGTGTTCCAGTAGAACACTCATACGCTAACTGGGGAGTAAAATATGTTTTCCGAAAACTATAACCAGGTACCATTGACGCCTTCCTGAATAGTTAATACTGTGATAAATAATGGAGGTGAAGAATTGTCTGCAAAATATTTCATTTTCTAAGTTTTTAAACATTAAGTAAGTATTTATGTCTCTGAAATCAACCTTCAAAAGTAGAAAAGCCTCTTCTCAACTCACTTCTGTATATAGGAATACATTCGAGGCGGAGAATTGTCTGCCTTAAATGTGGCAACAGACTTTAGAAATAAAGATGATTACCAGGTTGACCCTGAGGAAGAATCTCGTGTTAGGATTACCACAGATCAAAATGGGGGTTATTATTATGGATAAAGCGAATTTTTGATCTTTAAGCAGAAAGCAACATTATTGGGCATTACCCGCCTATTCCCATCAAACTGAACATAACCTCAATTCCATTTGACTTTCCATCAAAAGATGCCACGATTTCATCCACCTCATTCTTCAATAAAGGCTCATCTGTAAACGCTTAGGTACATCCTAAGTACAATCGACTAATAATTACCTTCGCCACGATCAGATAAGGCCCCAACAGATTGCTTAAGTCCTGTTCCTGACAGGTTATCAGCCCCGGGCACTTGTTATTTGTTGTCGAATAGTTAGGGGACGTGCCAAACATAGGAAAGTGTGCGTAACTTGATATGTTTCCACAATAATGTTCTTGTTATGAGTTCTTGGACGGTTAGTGTATAACAGAATATGGAAAAATATGGAAAAAAACTGGCCAAGTGCGAGTCTGATTCGCGCATCGAGGGTTCCGTTCTCACAAGAAATATTTCAACATAGGAACAAACATAGGAAAGCGTGCGTAACTTGATATGTTTCCACAATAATGTTCTTGTAGTGAGTTCTTGGACGGTTAATGTATAACAGAGTATGGAAAAATATGGCCAAGTGCGAGTCTGATTCGCGCATCGAGGGTTCCGTTCTCACAAGAAATATTTCAACATAGGAACAAACATAGGAAAGCGTGCGTAACTTGATATGTTTCCACAATAATGTTCTTGTGATGAGTTCTTGGACGGTTAATGTATAACAGAATATGGAAAAAACTGGCCAAGTGCGAGTCTGATTCGCGCATCGTGGGGTTCCGTACTCACGAGAAATATTTTAACATAGGAACAAACATAGGAAAGTGTGCGTAACTTGATATGTTTCCACAATAATGTTCTTGTTGTGAGTTCTTGGACGGTTAATGTATAAAAGAATATGGAAAAATATGTCCAAGTGCGAGTCTGATTCGCGCATTGTGGGGTTCCGTTCTCACAAGAAATATTTTAACATAGGAACAAACATAAAAAAGTGTGCGTAACTTGATATGTTTCCACAATAATGTTCTTGTGGTGAGTTCTTGGACGGTTAATAAATAACAGAATATGGAAAAAAACTGGCCAAGTGCGAGTCTGATTCGCGCATCGAGGGGTTCCGTTCTCACAAGAAATATTTTAACATAGGAACAAACATAAAAAAGTGTGCGTAACTTGATATGTTTCGACAATAATGTTCTTGTTGTGAGTTCTTGGACGGTTAATGTATAACAGAGTATGGAAAAATATCGCCAAGTGCGAGTCTGATTGCGCATAGAGGGTTCTGTCCTCAGAAGAAATATTTTAACATAGGAACAAACATAGGAAAGTGTGCGTAACTTGATATGTTTCCACAATAATGTTCTTGTGGTGAGTTCTTAGACGGTTAATGTATAACAGGATATGGAAAAATATGGCCAAGTGCGAGTCTGATTCGCGCATCGAGGGGTTCCGTTCTCACAAGAAATATTTTACTTCTTTTTATTTTGTTCTCAAAAACCACACACATACATGTTTAGTATTTCGTAAATTTTTTCAGCTTCCAAACTTAGGAGATACCGTCTCATTTTGCACATTTTGGCCATATGTTAGAATAGAAAACATGGAACAAAAAATAAAATAATATAAATTTTATAAAGTCATATTCAGTGTTGATTACAACACTGAAATTTACAAAATTTATATTATTAAATATAAATTTTGTAAATTTCACATGATATCCCACACTTTCTAATGTCGACCTTTGAGACCACATTTTCAATAATAAAAATATTTCCAAATTTCTTTTATCAGAAATAGATGCGAGCAAGTAAATCCTACAGCTGTACCACAAGTCCCAAGCAGTAGTTTATTTATTTATTATTATTTATTTACACTTTATTGTACAACAATAGACTTAATAAAAACAATTAAAATGAGACATTGTTCAAAGGGTGAACTTATCTCTAAAAGAGATTTCTTCCTCAGAAAAACAGCTGTGATAAACAGACAGACGGACGGATGGTCGGACACCGTAGTCTCACCATAAAGGTTCCTTTTTTACAGTTTAGACACGGAACCCTAAAAATAGTTTGATTGTTAAATAAATCATGAAATCGTCTATTCTATATTCACATCTGAAATTTATCGAAATTCAACGGGAATACGCATATGTGTGTTTGTGACAGCCCGAACTAATATTGACAACTCGCAGGGGACGCGCATTCAATCAATAACGCCACCTCGTTACCATATTGTGACACGTAGCAACCCTGGGGGACTTACTCCTTTGCAGCCATAGCGAATAAAATGGGACATTTTTTCACACATTTTTGTCCCACAGTAGTGTCCCGCAGCTGGACTAAGACTTCCATAAAATACTTGGCCTTTCCAAGTAAAAGTAAAGTAAGTATTGTTATGCAAATCTTTTTTTTAATTTTTGTCATTGTATGATATTATATAATTATTATTATTTTTGTTATTGATATAATTTTATTGTTGTTGTTATTATGGGCTCATCATCATCAGCCTTTTAATGTCCCCATTGTTGGGGCACAGGCCTCCCCTTGTGCAAAGGGATACGGGCCATGATCCATCAAGCGGGCCCATTGGTGAATTTGGAAACTTTTAATTTCCCCAGACTTGCAGGTTTCCTCACGATGTTTTCCTTCACCGTTAGAGCGGTCAGTAAATGTACGTAAGTCTTCGAAAAAAAACCGGAAAAACTCATTGGTACATGGTACTGCACGGCTTCGAACCCGGACTTCCCGCACAGGAGTCCGGCGTCTTATAATTTGTTATAATTAATTAGGGACTCATTTGTCTGATTTAATACATAAAAAAAAATCCCTTTTTCACTCATTTTTGTTCCATTGCTGGGCTACCACTTCCATAAATACATGGAGTGGCACTTTAAGGGAATACACAAACTATACTCGGTGGAATGGAACCTTGTCGTAATGAGTTTTTATTACGACAAGTTAATAATTTAATAAGTTAAAGTGACAAAGTGTAGCCTGACGTTTTGTCCACTGTACTCTTTGAAATTGAAAGCTCTAGGAAAATTATTCTATGCCGATTGTCGGAAAAATCTGCACCTACTACCTAAATCATAGTATTTTACACACAGTAGACCTAATCTTCGGTCGGTAAAGTAAGAGCGTCGGTGGCATCGTGGCTAGGACGTCGGACTCCTATGCTGGGAGGTCCTAGTTCGAAACCAGACAATTCCATGTACCAATGAGTTTTTCAGTTTTTTCGAAAGACTTATGTCTGCTCTGACAGTGAAAGAAAACATCGTGACGGGAAACCTGCACACAGAAATAACCAGTGTGTGAAATGGGGAAGGCAATGGCAAACCCACTCCATTAAATCTGCCACGAGAGTCGTTCTAAGTTCTAATTCCTTAGAATGATCACGACCCTCAGCAATGAGGAACACGACTTAGAAGAAGAGACCTAATCTTATGGCGAAAAGTGGGAATTATCTGTGATTGAAGGTGGTGCTTTTGGGGATTATGGACGTGAGAGTTTATATGTATATGTTATGTAACATGATAATTTAACCACTGGTTATTTTCTCATTCTTGGTTACAATTCCGCTGAAATTCAATTTCAAAGCGTACAAAGTTATTAATGAAATTTCAGATTCCAGTTAATTGTGTCAGCACAGCGTGCAGTAAAAATATTGAATCTGAATACTTTATTTATGCAGCTGACTGTACCGCGGTTCTACTTGGGATTGACACGTTTGTTTGTGGCATCGTAATTCATCAATCGATGATCCGATTTCGACCTGGTTTTTTTAAAAAGCGAATTTTGTCGAGATTTTTCTTAGCTATGTCTGATGAAAATTGACCAGTGGTTTCCAAGATCTTGGAGTATCTTTGATGTCAGATGGGAATGGGATCTCTGGAACGGTAATAGCTAGATGGTTCGACTTTGAGGTCAAATGTTTTGGACCATGGTCACAGAATACATATTCATGGTGCTCTTCCCAGATCACCTGATGATGACCAGGAAAAAGTAAGGGGATCTCCACAATGGTAAGGATTTTTTTAATTAAGAGTTATTTATGTTAAGGAAAGAGCTAACGGGTTCCCACCATCGGCCATAGGTAACACTTCACCATAATGTTACTAAAGGGTTATTTGTTTATTTACATAAATAATTATTATTTGTTGTTTATTTATTTATAATTATTATTTATTGTTTGTTTGTTTTGTTGTCTCAATGCGCTACGAGGACGTAGGTGAAGTAACTCATGTGCCGGTAATAACGCTGGCTCTCTTACCCATCAAACTGGTTTTAACTCTTTAGTTAGTTTTGAATTTTACGAGTAATTTTATTCAGGTTGAAATCCCAAAACGAGTTTTACGACTGGTCATCATTATTAAGGAATGAACGAAGTAGAATAAACGCAAATTGCATGAAACGTTCTTAAACTGAATTATTCATTAAAATACTTACATGCTATCTTTTTCTTCGCTATGGCTCTAGATGGAGATTACGAGATTTAAGTAAGCCTTAACATTAAGGACGTTTCTTGCGACTCACGAAACAGCACTATACGGAACCAAATATAGAAATATTTGACAGTTATCATATTATACGGTAGAGGATAAGTTGAACCACAGAAATCGGACGATGCGCCTTCTCCTTTGCATCGACAGCAGCCAAAAGGTTTGTGCAAATATACTTATAGTTCCATATATTTGACATTTCAATTCCCGACTAATGTATGCGAAAATGCTCACACCGCATGCGCCAACTGGCAGACGCGGTTTCCATATAAAACTTATCTAGCGAGCAATCTACTCAGGGTGAATTTCAAAATCTTCGAGTCGAACATTTCTCCTCGTGAAACGTGGAACATTCTCGAATGTTCTTGATGTTGAAGGCATGACAAATAGACATACAAACAGACAACGTCCCGTTTTCAAATAAATGTGGATACAGTGTGCTACTTTTTCGTTTTTATTGTCAGCGCTCTATTTTCGAGCTTGCTAGAATTAACTGGTTTAACAATCATCAATTTTATTTTGCTGTTCTGTTATTGGTTTTGCGCCGGGAAATGCATTAAAGTATTCATTCGGTAGTCTATGTCGTGATAAACTGCAATAAACTATAAATCACGGTGTTTTTTATGTAGATTAAAAAACGTAATAATACTATAATAAACCAGCAAGGCAGCTCTGTGGCGAGCTACCACAGACCCGAGTGCTCCAGAGAGTCGGTCAAGACCCTCATCGTGGAAACCCCAAGGGTGTCTACAGGACTCTCGCATCTGGCTTGCCTTAACCGGCCGTCCAGAGTGGAGTCGCTAGAGCTATATGCTCGAAGGTGGAAGTGTTAAAGGCATAAAGTCGGGAGTAACGGGTTCTGGTGATCATCAGATCCTCAAGGTTTCAGATGTCGGAAACGAACTATGAACCGGAATATTTGAGCTCCAATACCCTCTGGCTATTACCGTTCCAGAAATTCCATTTGACATCAAAGATACTCCAAGATCTTGGAAACCACTGATCCAATTTTTATTAGATCTAGCTATGAACACTTTGACAAAATTCTCTATTTAATTGGTCCAAATCTGATCATCCGTTGTTAAGTTATGATACCACTGACACATAACAGACACACACAAACAGACAGACAAACAGACAACCGTGTCAAACTTATAAGCTTACAACACTCAAAAGCTAAGACCGCAGCCAAAAAATTGGGCATCCTGAGTAAGGTTAGGCGGTACTTCACGCCGGGACAGCTCTTGAACCTTTACCAAGCTCAAGTCCGGTCGTGCATGGAGTACTGCTGCCACCTGTGGGATGGCTCAGCTAAGTACCAACTAGCTGGTCTTGTCTCAGTGGAGAAACGCGCTAAGCGCCTTATAGCTGACGAATCGCTGGTGGAAGCTAGACTGCAAAGTCTGGAACATCGGCGCAAGGTCGCCTGTCTATCGGTATTTTATAGGATACATTTCGAAGAGTGCGCATCGGAATTGCACGACCTAATTCCAGCATCTCCATTCCGCCTTCGGACTACCAGGCGCGGGGAGGGGTTCCATCCTTATGTTGTTGATATCCCATCTGCTCGTACGAAGCGATTTGCTTCTTCGTTCATTATGCGAACGGCTAAGGAATGGAACAGCCTGCCGGCGTCTGTATTTCCCGTAACCTACAACCTTGGAATCTTCAAGGCCAGAGTGAATAGGCATTTACTGGACCCGCATGCACCATCGTCGACCACATCGTCGCTTACCATCAGACGAGATCGGGGTCAAATGCGGGTTTAGAAGTAAATAAAAATAAATTTAAAAAAAACACTCAATCTCTCTCCCTCAATGGGTTGGAGGTTAAAAATAGTTCAACGTCAAATATGGTATACGAGAACCTAGAATTGTAAAATCGCTAAGAGAAACTCTTGGCTCCCTCAGGTAATTTAAAACAAGTTTCCAACGGTACATTTTCTCTCTGAAGTTGAGGCAAAAATAACCGTTTGATACAAAAAAGCTACGGGCGTCGAAGCTCGGCGCTTTCGCACCTGGTTCCGACTGCGGAAACCGCAGCGCGGCCACATGTTAGCAAAGAAAAAGGTTCAAAGCCTTCAAATAGAAGAACCACTTTACGGCTAGTTTTCAAATAAAAAGATTTGCACGGTTTCCTATACAGGGTGTCCCAAAATCCAACGTCAACCCGGGAAGACGTGCTGATAACTAAACTTGACCTCAGTAAAAACCTTCGCGGTTTTCAAGCTATTGGAATTATAAAAAATTCCGGAAAATTTCTGCCTCCAATAACTGTTTCGGATGCTAGCTACAAATGTAGGAATTTTATAATTCTGTTTTTTCTTGAATACCACAAAGGACGTTGCTTCCAAACGTAGGTAATCAAATATTTTTCCATTACGGTGACGGATATTTAGAATATTTTGGCAGTTTAGGTTAGTACATTTATTTTTACAGCATAGTCGGTCAAAGTTGGACTATGAATTTTAGAGACCTTAACGACTACAAATAATTTTTTTAATGAGATATCCGTAACCGTAATGGAATCTTTGATTACGTTTAGAAGCAACGTCCTTTGTGGTATTAAAGAAAAAACAAAATTACAAAATTCCTACATTTGTAGCTGTAGCATCCAAAACAGTTACTGGAGGCAGAAATTTTCCGGAATTTTTAAAAATTCCAATAGCTCTAAAACTACGAGGTTTTTACTGAGGTCAAGTTTAGTTATTCTGCGTAGGCATGAGATGGCCCATCACGTCTTGCCGGGTTGACGTTGGTTTTTGGGACAGCCTGTAGATGCGGCACTTTCCGGAAATCTAAATAAAGTGGCTAGGCCGCTGAACACCCTGGTTGGTTCGAAACAAGCAATGAGTTTTTCAGTTTTTTTGAAGACATTTTTACGTACATTTTTCGCTGCTGTAATGGCGAAGGAAAACATCGTTAAGAAACTTGCGCGCTGAGTGATTAATTATGAAAAATGTGATTAATTCATAAAATGATCATGACCCCATTAGTGAGAAATACGACTTCTTGTAACACAAACCTACCTACCTTTTTTCCGTAAGCGATTTTTGAAAGGAATCGGGCACAAGTTTTCTCAAACTTCGAATAGACGAGCCACTTTCCTGTTCCGGATAATTTCCGGACAGTTTTTGACAACAAAAAAAAACATCAATTGCGGGCTATGAATTCTGGTGAAAATATAACGTATTTCATGAGTAGCTAATATTAAAACCACTGGTCAAAAAGAATCACGAAAATGACTGGAGTGTTCCAAAGAAATACACACATATGCCTCATCCCTTCGGGCGATGCCTTATTACCGAATTCAAAGATCTTTTTCAAAATGTATCCGCGGCATTATCAGTGAATTTTGATATAAAGAGAGGATCGAATAGGATTATTTCTCTCTGGTGACTTGTATAAGGAAAATATGTCCAAAATACAATGGTTTTTTTCCAGAGGACGGTTTTGTGTGTCATACACGAGACGATTCCTGCTAAAATATTTGAAAGACTTGAATATATTTTAATATAAAAGTTACAACAAAAGTCGGAGATCAAAGAAGGTCGTGATTTGGAAGGAAATCCAATAGAAAATCATGTTGCGGTTATTGAATAGAAAAAAAGCTTGTTTGGCAAAATTTTTTATCTTATGATATTTATACTTTTAGTAGAAAGTAGGGAAATCTAAAATGAATGAATGAATTACAATTTATTAGCACACATATACATAACACGATTACATTTGATTAGGTACTTAAAAGAGATACTTTTTTACATTTTCTAGAGTAACAATTATGAACTTGCATATGTGGCAAAAGGGTCCCTGACACAGCATTATGCTGTGACGATATGGCTAGATGCTAGCCACCGCCGCAGCGCTGGTCTCCAGTCAGGCCCGGTGACACGACGCCACGGTACGTAATGGTGAGTCAGCTGTCCCTATTGCCCAACTATATGTACTTATCTCAATACACAATTCGCAAAGCGCCTGGTCGACGCGTCAAAAGACCCAAGATCTGGCTCCTATTTGGCCCAGCGGATTAGGTTAGCTATCCAACGGGGCAACGCAGCCAGTCTCTTGGGTACACTGCCGGATGTGGGGGACTTAACCCAAATTTTTTATCTTTAGTTTTCTTAGCCTTAGTTTAGTTTTAGCTTTAGTATTATTTTAGTATTATATTATATTATATTTTCTGTTTAATACACAATAGGTGTAAAAGAACTACCCCCATTCCAATATTAGATTACAGTTATGGTTTAATTATTTTTCTTTTCGCAACCTTAATTAATACTTTTGGATTGACAATAAGTATGCCTTAAATTTTCTACTAAACGACTGCACTATTTGTAGGTCACGGAATGGTGGAGGTAAATTGTTCCAGTGCTTAGTTGCATTATAAAATATTTTAAGGTTCTGTGCGATCGGTAATAGAGATGCAGTTGTTTCAAATTTAATCGCAACAGGATTGTAATCTAAGTGGTATTCTATCGTAGAACTGATAGTAGAATTACTTGGACTAATGACAAATTCCAGTCACTTTGGCAACACTTCACACCAGTGAGTTAAGGGTTGTTGCGAATTTTAACAGGAAACAACTAGCGCTACTTTAATTAAAAAAACTATTTTTTCCAAATAAAATCAAGGATTTACGTTGTTCTTCTGATGATAAGTGATTTTTTAGACCTATTGGTGTAGTTTTATTGCAAGTCGTTTTCGCGATGGAATAAATAATCATAATAATACCCGTGAGTTGAAAGTCCCTTGTGCAGAGCTTGCATGGAGGCAGAGGAGACGGTCGCCCACGTGCTCTTGGAGTGCAGAGAGGTGACCACCTACCGGGCGGGAAGCCTTGGCACCCCAGGATCACTTCCCGAAGTCCTTCAGGACATCAGAGGACTGCTGGACTTTCTGGCGAAGTTGGGGTGGCTCGATTAGTAGTTTCCACCACACGCAAAATAGGCGCTTAAGACGTCGAGTTGCGGAAATCAGCCCGTTATTACATTACATTACATTACCCGTGAGCTCGCTCTCAACTGACCCAAAAAATGGGAGAAAACCTAATAGGTTCATCATCATCAGCCCATGTCGTCTCACTGTAGGGTATAAGCCTCCTCTCTTTTGTGCCACCCTATACGATCCTGTGCTAGTCGCATCCAGGTCTTCGATGCGAGACTTTGGTGAAGTCATCCGCCCATCTAGCTGCTGGACGACCTACTCCTCTTTTCCCCGACCTTCCCCTAACCTAACAGGTTAGATAGTAAACAATAATAATGTCTTTATTTCTGGCAAAGTACCCATAAAGTGGCCTTATAGAGAACTATAGGAAAACGACTTAGAATAAAGCCACAAATAAAAAAGAAATGGCCTTTTATTTTCCTATATTATATTTTCTTATATTTATGCACAATATATAATTCATTCTATTATTCAATATTTAATTACGTATTTATTGTATTAAATTATTTATATTATTATTATTATTTGTCATTCATATCATATCTTTATACATTGTCGTTTGATATCTTATTTCATGACATATTTATGTACTTCATTTACTTATTACTTACTGAGGAGCTCGTAGCCTAGTTGCGAGCACGGTCCGAAAGTGATCGTGTAGGTTAAGCGCGTTGGCGCGGTCGGTACCTGGATGGGTGACCGCTAGTGGCATATTTCATCTGAGCTCCTCCGTGCCTCGGAAAGTTCGATAGCAGTCGTTAAGCCATGTCAGAGGCCCTACGGGCGGCCTGAACAACTCTGACAAATAGGTTGGTCACTAACCATACGATAAGCAAGCAAGCAAGCATTTACTTATTATTTTATTTACATTATTTTAAATTATGCATTCATTATTCAGGTTCCTCCATCTGTTGCCAAGTATGGCGACCCCTCGCAACCCTGGTCCAGGTCGCACCACCAGCTGTCTTCTCTATATAGTCCCGCCAGCGTCGCTTGGGTCTGCCTCGGGGTCGGTCGCGTCGCGGGGGTACCTGTGTAGTATTCTCTCTGCCCACCGTCCACCTGTCTTTCTGGCCACCTATAGAACAACATAAGAATAAGTTTATTTGTGCGGTAAGATGACAAAGTACGAGTATTCATAGTCCATACACCAGTAGGGACTTAAGCATAGGTAATATTAAACTAAATAAAATTAGTGAGCAACTAGTTAGTTTACAATATACGCTGACCTCCGAACTAGGAAGTTCCTGTATCTCGGAGGACAGATCTCTTCTGTGACCAGTGGAAATGAATATGTAACAGAACAGACGTTGGCCAAGCCAAGAAAATATAAAACTGACTAAATTTGAAAGAAAGACCAAAAAGAACAATAAATAAATGTTAATATAAGGGGTGGTAGGAATGCATTGTGTGTGTGTGTGTGTGTGTGTGTGTGTGTGTGTGTGTGTGTGTTCGTGTGTGTGTGTTGTGTATATATATGAGGGAGTGTGTGTGTGTGTGTGTGTGAGAGAGAGAGAGAGAGAGAGAGGATGAGTGGGTGTGTAAGAAGGCGTGTGTGAGAGAGGGAGGGCAAAATACCTGCATTTAACAGAAATGATTTTTTATCACAGTGGCGCCGGTTGTTTCCTGTTAATTTAGTGGCGAGAGGTATATTCCCAAAATCCATAGATATCAGTAAGTAATGAAAACCCGTAGAAGGTAGTATACATTCATTTTAAGGCACAATTTCCAGGTGGGGCATTGTTAACGAGCGGTAAAGCGGCGCGCTATGGCCGCGTTAATGAGAACGTAATAGGTGTTCCGTGTAACGGAACGATCCGAATACTGTTCCATTTGGTGGGCTGGGAGGTGGAGCTGTGACTTCTTCGTTAGAAAAGATTAGAGTCAAATGAGGGCTGATTATTGCTCAAATGCTTAGTCATAGGAACAGTTTTAAAGTCAACCAACTTAATGTGATATGAGATTTTAAACTAACACGATTTGTATTCATTTCTTAACTTCGACAACGGGGCTTAACCATAAATATCCGCCCTCTCTCACAAAACTACATTATACACTCACCACACACACATTCACACTAGGACATCTTAGCACACTCACACTTATCGTCGTAAAACACTTCTTAATTAATCACTTATTAATCAAAACATTTTATTTCTGTTTAATTTAATAAATGTATTACATAAATGTGTTGTTGGCCTTGTACCTACATCTTGACAGATGATTTACTCCACAGACACTGCGCTGCCTGGGACGCAATTAGATGAGACAGGGTTGCCCAGATCCTGATCCATCCTCTCGGCCTCACCGGCTGAATCCGCAGGAAAAACAAGTCGATTCGTGCGGACCCGGATTGGCAGCAGGCTACTGCCATTTTCCAAGTAAATAAAACATTAAAATGAGAGATGATTTACTCCACAGAGGCTGCGCTGCCTGGGACGCAATTAGATGAGACAGGGTTGACCAGATCCTGATCCACCCTCTCGGCCTCACCGGCTGAATCCGCAGGAAAAACAAGTCGATCGTGCGGAGCCGGATTGCCTGCAGGCTACTGCCACTTTCCAAGTAAATAAAAAATTAAAATATATAAATATAAATAATTAATCAAATAAATAACAATTACAATTAAATATCTTATAAATACCTTTTATAAATTGATGTAAATTATTAGATAAGAAAATTGAACCGGCCTCCGCGATACAGGCTGTTGCCTAGTGCGTAATCCAACGTTAATATAAAAAAATAACACTCATAATCTAGTAAGGTGAGATGACTACGGGCGGCGGTGACCACTCACAATCAGGTAGCTGGTTTGCTCGCCTGCCCTCTATATAAAATAAAATAAAACTACATCGATCTATAACTTTATTAAGGCCTTTAATAACGTAGAAAACACAGTTCCTGCTCCCTACCTAATGGTACGGTCTCTTCGGATACGTTTAATGTTAGCTTACGTATCCACACGGGATTATATTTGAATTCTAGCTGTTTTCAAGTTATATTGTATCGTGTAGCCGTTGCTGCGAACTATTTCGATTGGTTATGGTGATTGGGTACAGACTCTAACTGCTGTGTATTTGTAGTAGCGTGATATAGGTGCCTATAAAGTTACCTATGTCGCCAATATGCTTGTGTACGCGCTCCGCTCCGGAGGCTTGTAGATTCATACAACACTTATTTTGGAAATGTTGATATCTTTGCACTGTCCGCAAATAGATTACTATTTTACTCTCTATTTGATTTATAAACGTCACTTTATCTAATTTACCTTATCACCGTCTGTTGGCAAGATTTATAAATTGAGTTTACTATTTTTTTTGTAAACTGTGGATTATGTAGTTGGTTATATATTTACTTTATACTTGTGTTAGTTACTATGCTTATGTAATCTTTAATGTATAACTGTTTGTGATCCCTAATAAACTAAAAAAATATATTGCACCAAATTGCTGCATAAAAGCTGTATACCGAATTCTGTTGATAGTAAACTTGTATTGTTAGGTACTTACTGCTCTTATAAATTTCTTCTAGTACTACGCTAAATGCTATATTTGGAACCGATAAGTGATTTCACTCTATAATTTCTAAACTATACAAGATATTGTAAAACTATTTACTGATGTTGAAACTACGTCACTAGCTTAATAAATTGATATTAATAACTATCTGAAAAAAAACCAGGATATGTCCTAAATTTTGATTTTTCCCACTCCCATACATTTACTATGGAATTAAAGAGAGATGATTTGGAAAATTACTTTGAATGATAATTTTTAACCAGTGCGTCCTACCAGTAATGACCTACGGAGCCGAAACGTGGACACTGACGGTGCGACTGGTTCACAAATTGAAAGTCGCTCAGCGTGCTATGGAAAGAGCTATGCTTGGAGTATCTCTGCTGGATCGAATCCGAAATGAGGAGATCCGGCATAGAACAAAAGTTATCGACATAGCTCATGAGATTAGCAAGCTGAAGTGGCAGTGGGCCGGTCACATCTGTCGCAGAACCGACAACCGCTGGGGTAGACGAGTTCTGGAGTGGAGACCGCGTTTGGGCAAACGTAGTGTGGGACGCCCCCCTGCTAGATGAAGCGACGATTTGCGCAAGGTGGCTGGCAGCGACTGGATGAGAAGAGCCGAAGATCGGGCTCAATGGCGCGCCCTGGGAGAGGCCTATGTCCAGCAGTGGACTAGAGTAGGCTGCTGATGATGATGATAATTATTTAATTAAAAATTTATTAGTTTTAAATTTATATTACATTAAAAGTTAATGATATTTTGGCGGCATTCTTTTTTTGTTTTTGTTTATTAACCGGACCCGGAGTGGGAGACGGAGGTAGAAGAGATATGTTCAGAAGAGAGATGTTTTAAACCGTTTTTTAATTTTTATAGCTGTACTGGCCAATATTTTTATGATGACGTTTGCGGCAATAAAACATGTTCCTTTATGTATTCCTACACTATTTAAATAAATATAGATATTTGAATATGTTTGCTCACAAATCTTCGGTACAACCTCCGATTCAAAATTATCGGAGCCGAAGTCGGAGTCGGAGGTGTAAAATCAATCGGAAGTTCCGACCTTTCGGAGTCGGAGTCGAAGCTCCGTAACATCCCTACCCCGAAGTGTATATAGATAAATAATAATCGTGAAGAAGTACAGATAAAATAGAACCATAAATTAATAACCAAACTCCATTGAAACTGCACTTTATTTTCAATCCACGCTTAATGAGGTTTAATTATAGCGTTATGGACACAGATAGAGATAACGTTTGTAGAGCTAAATAGATTATAACTGCAGACCGGTACAATTATATAGCAATCGAGGCAATCAACGGATACTCGGATGCAATTAGGCGAGCGTCCGTGCTTGTATAATTCCCGGTTGGCAAAGAATAGGTACCTACGAGTAACTACTTTTATACAGCATCGAATTAGGATTTCCCTTTACCTACAATAAAGAATTGTGTTTCATAAACTTCTTCTTCGACCACTTCCAAAAAGGATGGTATAAGGATGCCGAGGATAGAGAAAAATGGAAAGGAGGAGGGGAGGCCTTTGCCCAGCAGTGGGACAGGGTAAAAAAAACTTCTCCTTCTTTTCTTTTGGTTAGTGGTATTTTCAGAGTTGTTCAGACCGGCTGGCCGTAGGTCTCCATGACAGCAGTCGGGACCGACCGCTTAACTTGCTCTCCGAGGCACGGAGGGGCTCAGCTGAAAATGTGCCACTAGTGGTCTTTGTTGTATTTTTATTCCCTTTTCGTTGTATTTAATTCATTCTATTTAATGCACCCTTACATTGTATTTTACAAAAACTCCATCACCCAAAGATTACCTGGAAGAAATAGCTTAAAGCTATAAGGCCGTCAATTGTATTTGTCATTCTTCTGTGCTGTATTTTTGTCCTGTGTGCAATAAAGAATATTTGTATTTGTGGTACTTAACCTGCACGATCACGTGCCTGAGGCACTGGTAATTCCCTGGCTCCTACCTTTCAAACTGGAACAGCAATGCAAGCACTGCTGCATAGCGGCAGAAATAGGTAAAAGGTAAAGATACCTACCCTTGGTGGTCTACCCCCATTCCGTTATTTTTCTGGTTACTACACTATCGTAGCATTTTCTAAATCCTGATAAAAATAATTATAATTAGTATTTATTCTATGGCGGCGGTGAATCTGGAAGTAAAGAATCTCGTTTATATGAATGAGGATGTAGTAGAGGTTTGCGCTAACCTCAGGAGGATACAATGAGGTTCTGTATGCAGGAACGGATTCAGGGTGGCTTTGGGACTTTCAAGGGGGGTCCACCTCCAAGGAATGTTACATACGAAAATTCTTCTATCGCCTAGGTTGCCTGGAAGAGATCGCTCTGAGCGATAAAACCGCCTTTGTACACTTATTCTATGTTTCCTTTCCTATGTAATTTTTTTGTGTGCAATAAAGTATTAATCTATCTATCTATCTACGAAAAATTGGAATAAGTACATTCTTAATAGGGCTTGTGCCAATATTTAACACTGGGTTGTTAACTAGCGATTTATCTATGCTTTTCATACAATAATGACATCGGGTTAGAATTAACCCCATAGGTTTAAGAAGGATACTAATAATAGCTATAAGTAGACGATTGGACTTTCGGGGAACTGGACGTAACGCCCAAAATCCGTGTTATTTCAAAACTACGTACTTATCTACTTGTTACATAAACTACTGTTTTATGTAACAAGTAGATAAGTACGAGTATATGTAAGTAAATAATTCACTTCTTCTTCTTTCGAGTTGATGATCCGAATTAAATTTTTCCGACCAGAAGGCAGCCACACCGATAGTCCTCTGGTTGGCCTCGAACAAGTCCTCCCGCGTGCAGGTGGTCGGACACGGGACAGCAGAGTAAGTGCTCCATGGTTTGAGAGGAGACACCACACTCACACTTTACTTGATCGCTGGAATAACCCCAAGAATTCACTTGGTATTAAATGGCAGAAGAAGTAAACATCTAAATTAGTTGCGCCTCTACCGATGGATACTATAGCTGTATATACGAGTTTATTAGGAAGTTTGCTGGCGATTACTCGATGAGATTGAGAAAAAATAACTCAGTGACACGATGGCTTTGGAAGAGGTAATATGGGCTGGTAGATAAATCCCATTATGGAAATGAAAATGAAAAAGTTTATTCACTTTTACAAGGCACAAAAATAACACCTCCGACTTATAAACTACTTCGAAACCTGTATCTTGGAAGTCGGGACTCCGTCGCACTTTCCGTGCAAGCATATGACAATTTAAAACATTACATTAGTGTAACTATATTCTAAACCTAAAAGGAATTTGGAACAAGTTAATCAAAAGGAATTTAGGAAAGATAAACTTTAAGAGTGTGGGGTGTGTTAGGTTGTGTGGGAGTGTGTAATAATGTAAGTGTGCATCTGTAGTGTAGGTTGAGTGTGGGAAGTTAAGTGTTAATTAATAACGAGCCTGAAGAACATAATGAGTTTAGTGTGTAAATTTATATGTTATATGAGTAGAGCCTCAGTTTTGTCGTAATCTAAAGAGTAGTAGCCATTTTTAAGTTCGGTTTTACAATTATACTAATATTATAAATGCGAAAATTTGATGGATGTTTGTTACCAAATCACGCCGTAACGGTTCAACGATTCTGTCACAGCTTTAGCTTTAGCTTTCTTATTCTATGACCCGACCCTCCAAAACCGGCCCTGTCTCACGGCGACTGCTTTATTGACGCAATTCTACAAATAAAACGTATCTACTGGCACGGAAATATTTCAATCGAGGAATGTAACGAGACCCAACGTGTCGCGCCCCGAGTCATAGTTCACTGCAGGACCGTATACACTGAACACGTATACATCTCGTGCAACATTTGGTGTTTTTGAACCTGAATATTCGTGTTAGAGTGTCGGATTATTGAGCTATGTTCGGAGTATCTCTGCTGGATCGAATCCGAAATGAGGAGATCCGGCATACAACAAAAGTTATCGACACAGCTCATAAGATTAGCAAGCTGAAGTGGCAGTGGGCCGGTCGCATCTGTCGCAGAACCGACAACCGCTGGGGTAGACGAGTTCTGGAGTGGAGACCGCGTTTGGGCAAACGAAGTGTGGGACGCCCCCCTGCTAGATTATGATTTATCGACTGCTCTAACGTTGAAGGAAAACATCATGGGGAAACCTGCATGTCAGAGGAAATTAAAAAGTTTCCGAAGGCGTGTGAAATCCAAAAAACAGCACTGGACCCGCTCGGTGGAACATGGCCCATACTCCCTTGTGCAAAGGGAGGTCTGTGTCCCAACAGTGGGGACATTGGTTGATGATGAATTGCTATGGCCCATATTTTCGCACCTATTCAAATTTCACAAGACCGCTTCGACGACCACTTAGTATATTATGAATAGTTTGCTCGTGCACTCTCCTTAATCATAAATATCTTAAGACCTGTTTTTGTCTATAGCTGAAGCTACTTATTTGCTAAGCAGAAAACAAAATAACCAAGCGACTCAGATCCCAAATCGCTTCTACATAAATCATCGCAAATTATACCGTGTATTTACGCGTCTAAGGGAACCAGTGGAAGGGATAAAGATAAAATAGAGTAACATGTATAATTCAGGGCTTTTCTCTCGGTTACACGGAATACGTAATGGACGTGTCCCTGACAGCGGCGGAGAAAATACACCATGAAGGTAGGAACGCCTCCGCCTCGCCCGAGCGTCCGCGCGTTTGCACCACACAGTGTGCGTTTCAGAAATTCGATTGGAAAGAAACGAGCAAGAAATACAAAGCGATAAAATGTTTTCAAGTGTGCTTCCTTTAGGGCATTTTCAGAGTCATGCGTGTTTGTCCCGCAAGGGGAGCGAGACTAAAACTTTTCTTTCATCCATGAAATACACTAGGTATATAAGACAGGCAGGTCGTATTTATGAGTGTGTAGTGAATCTAAAGCAGATCGTAAAAATCGTGTGTTGATTTAGAATAGAAGAGAAAATATATATATTTGATCAACACTACACACTTACACACTTTTAGATGGAATACAAAAGTCTGTGCAGTAATGTGATGCCAAAAACAGGTCTCCAACTCAGCATATTGCTATAGAAGTGCCATAGTTATATAAAAATAAAGAGATTTTCAAGTTTATTTTTTTATCGTATAAGGAGAAAACAAACGGGCTACCTGATGGTAAGTGTTCACCGTCGCCCATAGACATCTCACCTCACTATAATGTTATTAGATGGTTTTCGATGCACTGCTAACCTTGAGGGCGTAGATGGAGTGCCTCACGTGCCTAATGTGCCTCACGCTGGCTCTTTTACCTTTATGAGTAATGCAACTGTTGCTGCTTTGCGGCACAATTAGGTAAGAGTGTGGTACCAGTCCAGACTGACTCTAGGCAGTCATACCACCTTCAATTTCTTGATTTTTACCCGATTACAGAATGCCAAGTTGTGTTTGTAGCGGCAGCGAGTGATGGCACTTTACAACACCATTTATATTTTAAAATATATCGATAAGTATTCATCACAACGAGTAGGTACGTCACTATTCCGTTGCGCGACACACTACTTTATTGGCCAAAATAAATTGAATCCAGACAATAAAATATTAAAAAAATCGGGGTGGGTAGAAGTCGGGGCTACTATTGATGGTTTTATTATTTCATGAATTCAAATTTCGTCCTGGGAGCTCACCATCTTGGTCAACCTGGTTCGAACCGTTGTTATTTTTCTGGGCTTGTTTCTTTAATTTACGATGAAGTCGTATCCTCTCTGCTCCTGAAAGTGGTTTTGGTCGGTCGAAAACGGGATTTAATTATAGCCTTTTTTTTTCTTTCGACCTTGCCATTTTCACTTACAATCAACGTCAGAACTTTATTAATATCGCAAACTACATTTTTAACGTAAAACCGTAGCGTATACTCTATTCTTTAAAATACAGTTTATTTGGTCCAAATCCGTCAAGTAGTTTCGACGCTAGATCACTTTAAACTGAGCGCGAACCGCGCAATTTCTCATTTTCAGTGTTCACTTGCGCGGCCTAAGGCGTCACCAGAAGGAGTCAAGGAGGGTTTAGCGTACATTTTTTTCCTGTCGTCAGGCCGATCTTTACGATGGTATAACTATTACTTTTCTAACTCTTAAACTTTCGTTACACAAAGCTCTCGAAAGTACATATTTAACGTTCACAATTTTTCTTGGATAACCTTATCCTAACGTACGACATTCATTTGTCAAAAAACTACATTAGAACACGTTACGGAAGTTTCCATTATGGATCATTGATTTCTATTCTTGTAGTGAAATCTATATTGCCTACCGCGCATACCTTTAAGCTTTATACCTTTACTATTTACTTACAGAAGGTAGACCTAAAACCGATTTCTTGACGGAGGTATGCCCGAGTGAGCCTAAAAGGTGAATAAATAAGTTTGTGTCGAGTAAATAAAATAGGGACAGGTGTGATCCGCATAAAAAGTGTATTGATTTTCTCTTAGAGAGTAAAAATTGGGTACTACTGTTGCTAAAGGACCTGATTCATCGCGGTTGGGGTTACTTAGATATACCGGGTGATAAGTTTTACCGCTGGTGGCTGGGTAGCGTCGCAAAAGCTGGGCCAGTCTTCTACAATAAGTTTTTTTTTATTTTTATTTTTATTGACTACTAAACCCGTATTTCACCTCGATCTCGCCTGATGGTAAGCGACGATGAGGTCGACGATGGCGCATGCGGGTCCAGTAAATGCCTATTCACTCTGGCCTTGAAGATCCCATGGTTGTAGGTTTCAGGAAATACAGACGCCGGCAGGCTGTTCCATTCCTTAGCCGTTCCTCCTTTCTTGGTTCAAGCCTGCGTCTGTGATGATGGTTGTAAAATAGATAAAATACAATAAGCCCTAGACTCACTTAGATGCCAGGAGCGGGGAACGATCTTGGATGGAGATCACTTGGTGTTTCACAGTCCAATTCACCGTAAAATGTTCATTATATTAGTTTTTCATAAGTTGCACACCGGTCGCGAAAGTTTTCCGTTCTTTTTCATACTGTAGTTTGTGGCGCGGCTTTTGGCCTTTTGGCCGCTCCGATTTGGCCGATTCTTCGAAAGTTAAAAGAGGGAGGAAAATAAACATACGTGATTTATAAATGTGTGATAGAGAGGTGTTCATTAAAATAAAGCCGAGTATGTACCGATTTAAAATAATAAAAACTATCCGAGCCATATCCGATTGGCGCCAAAATCAAACACAGGGGGTAACAAAAACTCCCTATAGTCCTGAAAGAGGGGTGTAAAATATCCATAACTGAACAACTATCGCTATGCGGCCCACTTTGAAATCGCGAAAAAAAAATCAGCTGTTTTATAAATTTCGGTCGTGTAGGAGTTGAGCTTTTGTATGGAACAGCAGATTTTTTTCCGGTATTTTAGAGTTGCCCCCACAGTGATAGTTATGGATACTAAACACACACTGACTATAGGGAGTTTTGTTACAGCCTGTAGATAGGTAAGTAGTGAATTATTCTTTTTTTTTATTTTTATTTTTTATTTACTTCTAAACCCGCATTTGACGTCGATCTCGCCTGATGGTAAGCGACGATGAGGTCGACGATGGAGCATGCGGGTCCAGTAAATGCCTATTCACTCTGGCCTTGAAGATCCCAAGGTTGTAGGTTTCGGGAAATACAGACGCCGGCAGGCTGTTCCATTCCTTAGCCGTTCGCATAAGGAATGAAGAAGCAAATCGCTTCGTACTAGCAGATGGGATATCAACAACATAAGGATGGAACCCCTCTCCGCGCCTGGTAGTAAGAAGGCGGAATGGAGATCCTAGAATTAGGTCGTGCAATTCCGATGCGCACTCTCCGAAATGTATCCTATAAAATACCGATAGACAGGCAACCTTGCGCCGATGTTCCAGACTTTGCAGTCTAGCTTCCACCAGCGATTCGTCATATAAAGGCATATAAAGGCGTTTCTCCACTGAGTCAAGGGCAGCCAGTTGGTATTTAGCTGAGCCGTCCCACAGGTGGCAGCAGTACTTGTTATATGTTGTTAGTAGCTAACCTACTGTCACAATTTTCCTGGCCAATTTTATCAACATATGAAAATGTGACCACCAGCGGTCACCCATCTTGGTTCTGACCGCGCCCAACGTTACTTAACTTGCACCATCACTTTCGGACCATACTCGCACATAGGGACATATTTGTTTATGTAAACAAATATGTCATATTATTCGGTGAAATCTAAACCTTCATCATCATCATCAGTCCATTAACGTCCCCACTGCTGAGGCACAGGCCTCCCCTTGCACAAGGGGGTACGGGCCATGATCCACCGAGCGGGCCCAGTGATGATTGGTAGATTTCACACGCCTTCGAAAACTTTTAATTTCTTCAGACATTCAGCTTTCCTCACGATGTTTTCCTTCACCGTTAGACCAGTCGGTAAATGTACGTAAGTCTTCGAAAAACTCGGAAAAACTTATTGGTACTAAGCATTGCATGGTTTCGAACACTGACCTCCCGCATGGGAGCCCGGCGTCCTAGCCACTAGGCCACCGACGTTCTAAATCTTAAGCCTGCTTAAAAGGTTTGGTTATTTAAGTAATTGACGAGTCTACCAGTGCCCTATTCAAATGTTTATCCTTTAACTAAACGTGGATTTCCAAACATCATCAATAAATAATAATTCATTGATTTTGGTAGGCGATTATCATGCTGTTAAGGAAATGTAGGGGGATGGGAGGGGACATAATATTTACTCACCATTAAAGAATTAGGGCAGACAAATTTTCTGTGCCCACTCTTCGTTATTATTGAATGAAAAATGTAAACAATTACCTGCAATCGACATCGCTATTTCGTCTAATGGGGGTCTGACCACAGAAATAAATCAAGATAGAACGGTGATGCGGGCGAGCTGCTACAGGAATCCCGCGTATCAACATTTTCATAAGCCACGCGCCCAAAGTGACGTGATTACGAATCAAATACCTCCTTTTGATCGATTCACTGTCGTACCTGTTATTCTTACAGTTACAAACCGCACAATGAGGCATTTTCAGGCAGCCGCTCTAATCGGTCCGCGTCGAAAACTAGGCGCCAAATAAATAAAATCTTTCAGTATATTGCAAGATAGAGGCACGGGTGCGCCCACTTCACCGTTCTCTCTTGATTTATTTCTGTGACTGCTTCCCTCCAATTTTATTCCCTTTTTATAAAAACGTCATAAAAATGGGTACCTTAGAGATAAGGGAGTTATACGACGTCCTCGGAGCTCGAACTGTAGCGATCCATCCCGAGTAATTGCATTATATTCGGAGTGCGTAGCTCCACTCTACAGCAGAGCTTGAAAAAAATCGGTATTTTATCGATAACTTTAAATGGTTTTCGATAGTTCCGCTTCTATGTATATGTATATCTGACAAAAGGGAGGAAAGTCAGATGCTGACATACTCGGGTACCAAATATGCAGCGCTGTTTTTCATTTCACCCCTTATCCCAAGATGTTAGTGGAAGCGATAGTATAGTGGGTAAAAAGATTTAAATTAAAAACTAAAACTCAAAAAGATTAAATACTTATGTAAAGAATTTAGGTAAGAATTTGCCAAAAACAAATAAATAAGTTGCACTTGCTTGCTTATCGTATGGTTAGTGGCCAACCTAGGTGCACTAATGACCTGTGATACATATTGTGTGTGTATTTAAGTATGTATTTGTGTGTGCATGTGTGTGTTTGAGAGTGTTTGTGTGTGTGTGTGTGTGTGTGTTTATGGGAGTGTGTTGTCTACAACACACTCCCATAAACACACTGACATCCATGTCACTCACTGACATCCATGTCAGTGAGTGTCATGAATGTCCGTCAGTTTGTGCGCGTGTTTTTTTCTCTAGCAGGGCTTATAAAAACATATAGACGGGACGAAGTCTCACCATAAGGGTTCCTTTTTACCATTTTTGTATGGAACCCTAAAAAACATTCCTGAAATAACTTGTTAAATTATCCGGTAAATATAGGGTTTTCCAAGACTGTTTTAAAATAGCTATCTATCAATTTCTATTAGAAGTGCTTGAACTACTGTATTTTTACCGTTATTCTATTTCTATCCAAGCTTGGAAAACGGTCCTTCCATGTGGTTTTCTTTTGAAATTAATTTTATCGAACAGCGACCATCCATTTTAAGAAATTGCATAATAAATTCTGATGTAGTAGCTACTACAGTAATGTAGTAGCTACTACATCAGCCCACTCTAGTCCACTGCTGAACATAGGATCTTCTCATAAAGTCCATGGTTATGACGGCCGTGTGAGCGGGAGCGTTGTCTTGGTGAAAAATTATACCACGCGTTCCGGTCCTCGGACGATCGTCACTCAGCTCTTGGAAAGCTTGCGGCAGGTAAACCTTCGCTATTCATTATATTATTATATATTTGTGGCTAGAATCTGCCTCTGACTTCATTCACGTAGACACTTTCTGTGTACATGCCAGGTAGGTATCAACACATCCGGCTATACCCTAACTTTATCGTTTTAACTTATTTTACACCATCATTAGAATGTCGAGAAATCCTAGCAAAAACGTATTGCGATAGGGTTCCACGAGGTATATCTTGTATGTCTTCCAGTGTACATCATCATCATCATCATCAGCAGCCTACTCTAGTCCACTGCTGGACATAGGCCTCTCCTAGGGCTCGTCATTGAGCCCGATCTTCGGCTCTTCTCATCCAGTCGCTGCCAGCCACCTTGCGCAGATCGTCGCTCCATCTAGCAGGGACGCGTCCCACACTTTGTTTGCCCAAACGCAGTCTCCACTCCAGAACTTGTCTACCACAGCGGATGTCGGTTCTGCGACAGATGTGACCGGCCCACTGCCTCTTCAGCTTGCTAATCTTATGCGCTATGTCGATAATATATAAATTATTAATCATTAATTCGAAATTGTAATTAGAAAAGTATATTAATTTAATTTTTCATTTACTCTTTCTGTACGAAGCATTGTCTGACTGTCTTCGATTTTACTTCAAAAAGTTGTCGATTTAGGCACAACGCACACCAGCGGCGCGGCGCGGATCCCGCTCTTAGTGTAGCGAGGTCGCGCCTAGTGATGCCGCGCGATTCGTTACCACACATCTGCGGGCCGTCGAGATCCGCCGCGCGGCTAGCCGCTTCGTTGCGCCGATTCACTTTCTATTGTAGTTCCTTATTTCAGTGTTGTTAAGGATTAGTTCAATTATTATTATTAACCTTTATTATTGTTCTTTTTTTGTCTTTCTTTCTTTTTGTCAGTTTTATATTTTCCCATGTTCTGTTACTTGTTCATTTGCACTGGTCACAGAAGAGATCTGTCCTCCGAGATACAGGAACTTCCTAGTTCGGAGGTCAGCGTTTATTATAAACTAACTTGTTGCTCACTAATTTTATTTAGTTTAATATAACCTATGCTTAAGTTCCTACTGGTGTATGAACTATGAATACTTTGTAATCTTACCGCACAAATAAACTTATTCTTATTATCGAAGAAATACGCCGCGCCATCACTCCAGCGGTGTGCGTTGGGACATAGTTTTACCGGTTTCTCAAAAAAAATATCAAAGTTTAATACCTATTAGAGGCGGAACAAAATATACAGGTAAACAAATGAAAACTAGGACACACTGAAGTTACCGGTATATATCGATATCTATACTTCCGATGCACATTCCAATCCCTAGAATTCAGTGCCCCGGAGGAAATGCTAGTTATATGATTTCTTTCCAATATCGACACTTTTTGTGACATTTTTATATTAGTATCCATTTTTATATCCTGTTTTTAGGGTTCCGTTAAAACAGTAACCCTATTAGTGAATCTATTTATTATCACTTTCTTCAGTTGTAGGACTAATTGTAATATGAATTTTTGTAAATAATATTATATTATTATTGTAAACAGTCTAACAATTTACTTGTAATCTACTCCTATATTGTTAATTTTCTAGATTACTCAGTATTTAACTATTTATTTACACAACATTGTCTTTGGTATGATTATTTTTAAAGTTAAATAGGTACCATTTTAAACTTGTAGGACCTTTTACCAAAGAAGCATTGATTTAGTTGATATTTTGTACAGATAAACCTACAAGTAGTTGACAGTATGTATTCTGTTACTTTCAATGAATATTGAAATACAAAATCTTAAATTGGCTACCTGATGATAAGTGGTCAAGTGATCACCGTCACCCATAGGCATCTCATCTGACTATGTGCCAGTACACAGCAATTCAAGCATTGCTATGCTATTTTGCGGCAGAAATATAATAGATAAAAGGGTGGTTAAAATTAACAGTATAAACCACTCCAGACTGCGAAAAATAACGGATTGTACGGAATTTAACCTACAATTTTACACCACGTGAACTTTTCAGTTTAAACTCAAATGCACAGCTTCCGTTCCTTTTGAGTCATTCACAAGTTTAAGACCCGAGAACTAAGTTTTTAAGTAAAGAAATACTCGATACTATGTTTAAACTGAAGGTAATATTTAAGCTGAGAGTTTAATATGCAGAAAGGGACATAGTGGAGCTTAGGTTTATGTCTTATCTCGTTCCCGATAACCAAAAAGGTAGCCTTACTGAAAGGAATATTTTAATACATTTTTACATCAATCGAACTAGTAACAGTGTAACTAAATAGAACTGTATGGAAACGGACGGAAGGTCATAGCAAAGGATTTGTTTTCCTATCGCTGGCTCTATCATTTAAGAGACGAGTAAAAAGGAACGAATTCGCTGAGAGATGACACTAGAGAGGCGAATGGTTAAGCAGAAAACACATTTATTTGACATTGCATTATACATAATTAAACTTAAAAATATTTGAAATTAAAAAAAAACAACAACACAACGTTAAAAGGACATATGCTCAGCATGTGCTGCGGTCCGACCGGTACGGCAGAACCACAGCGCTGGTTTTCAGCTGTGCCAAGACGAACGCATCGCGGGCGAAACAGCAGGTCAGGGACGAAAACAAAAATATATTAAAAGTACAAATAATAAAAGTACAAATAAATACCTAAAGATGAAATAGACAACAATTAAAACTGGAGAGAAATATAAGTACTTATATACAAACAACAATAAAATTCATTTTTGATTATCAGCCAATAACATGACAGCGCCTCGTCGCTTCTAAATGTTTTTCGCCAAACAATAGTAAACTTTACAGGTGTTTCCATAAAGTTAAAGATGGTTCAAAATTCGGACGTCGCGTCCTCACCGAGTCTCTTATTTGTGGCTTGATCGACGCCACTAATGTTCTATGAAACATTATGTCAGTGTGTCACAGCCTACATGTCTTAAATATAGGTCCATGAAGGAATGAACTTTTCATCCAAGATAGGTACAGTCGGTGCAGTCTGTGGAAGTCCAGGTTTATATGAAAATGTTAATATTATAGATACGACGTCTTTTCGAATTAGCTATACCCACAGTTGCTTTGTGTGTGCTAAAACTCTGATTCAATGTTTATAGTTAGTTTTATTTGGACTGATTCAGTATTAAATACATTGTAAGAATAAATGAAAACCATTGAGGTCAAATCAATACTTTGGCCAGCCATCGGTCACGGTCCAACAGAATACCAGCGCTGTAGGCATTTTTGTCTGCAGCAATAAGCTGAGTTGAGGCTCTTTTCACAACAACAGCACACCATCAGACATGATTTCGATATGTTTACTTTTGACTACATATTTATTTTATCATAATTATAACTGTTACGGTCATTGCTGTGTGTGAAATAAACATATTACTTACTTACTTACCTAAAACTGTACTTAGGGTCAGAAAAGAGCTAGGGTTAATCATAGTTATCAAATAGGGTTAATAATTAATAATTAATCGGCATCAATTCAACTTACGAAATTAGTACTTAATGCATACGAGTATTTGACTAAATAATTATTTTGTCAGAATTTACTGATTATATTAAACAGATATTTTGCAATATAATTACGGTTTAAGACATTTATTTCTCTAAAAAATCACTTCAATCCAGTTAGCTTAGGGAAATACAGGATAAACTTATTGTAATTAACAATGTGTACGGTAGACGTGATTACTTATTACTTATTATGGAACAGCCTGCCGGCGTCTGTATTTCCCGAAACCTACAACCTTGGGATCTTCAAGACCAGAGTGAATAGGCATTTACTGGACCCGCATGCTCCATCGTCGACCTCATCGTCGCTTACCATCAGGCGAGATCGAGGTCAAATGCGGGTTTAGTAGTCAATAAAAATAAATAAAAAAAGTTACGTTAATACATCAATTAAAATGTTACATTCAGCCAGCAGGCCTATACGATAGCTAGTTTTTCGTAGGCGTACTTGCTGATTCTATTTCCGGGATTCCGCATGTCTGCACCCTTCGTTTCAGTTTGACACATCACATACCCGCACCATGCCCACGCCTCATAACCCGAGACATGCTACATTTACTTGTAACTTATAAGTACGAGTAAATGATGTTATTTAAAATGTAGGTAAACTTTTTATTAGGAATTTAGAACAAGTACCAACATATCTACTTTTGTGAATTGTTTTGTACCAATATGTATAATCGAACTTTATTTTTAAAATATTAAAGAACATATCCATGCCGCTACGTTGCTTGAATCAATTTATGTGGAAAGTGGACATTTTCAAAAATTACCATAGATGGTAACTTCACTATAAGTTGTAGAATTTCATAGGATTCGAATTTAATTTACGTTATATTTTTTTATAATAACGTAGTATAATTAAAAATCAAAGTATCACTACCGTCTCAAAATTATCCTCAAAATATTTCCTCTACAATTCTGAGCAAATGATTTTTGGATTAAACAGTGACTATTAGACACTGCAGGTATTTCGTTACACCATGTACAGTGGACGAAACGTGGACACTGACGGTGCGACTGGTTCACAAATTGAAAGTCGCTCAGCGTGCTATGGAAAGAGCTATGCTCGGAGTATCTCTGCTGGATCGAATCCGAAATGAGGAGATCCGGCATAGAACAAAAGTCATCGACATAGCTCATAAGATTATCAAGCTGAAGTGGCAGTGGGCCGGTCACATCTGTCGCAGAACCGACAACCGCTGGGGTAGACGAGTTCTGGAGTGGAGACCGCGTTTGGGAAAACGTAGTGTGGGACGCCCCCCTGCTAGATGGAGTGACGATCTGCGCAAGGTGGCTGGCAGCGACTGGAGGAGAAGAGCCGAAGATCGGGCTCAATGGCGCGCCCTGGGAGAGGCCTATGTCCAGCAGTGGACTAGAGTAGGCTGCTGCTGATGATGATGATGATGATGTAGACTGGAAGACATACAAGATATACCTCGTGGAACCCTATCGCAATACGTTTTTGCTAGGATTTCTCGACATTCTAATGATGGTGTAAAATAAGTTAAAACGATAAAGTTAGGGTATAGCCGGATGTGTTGATACCTACCTGGCATGTACACAGAAAGTGTCTACGTGAATGAAGTCAGAGGCAGATTCTAGCCACAAATATATAATAATATAATGAATAGCGAAGGTTTACCTGCCGCAAGCCTTCCAAGAGCTGAGTGACGATCGTCCGAGGACCGGAACGCGTGGTATAATTTTTCACCAAGACAACGCTCCCGCTCACACGGCCGTCATAACCAACTTTTTAACCGATTCAGGCGTGCAAGTGCTACCACATTCCCCCTACAGTCCTGACTTGGCTCCGTGTGATTTCTTTTTGTTCCCCACGTTGAAGAAATCTCTGCTGGGAAAGAAATTTACGATTACGGACGAAGCTGTAGACCAATTGAGGTGGCTTTTTTCGACCTTCCGCAAGAACAGTTTTTCAACGGTTTTGAAAGCTGATTCAGTCGACTGCATAAGTGCATTGATGCCGCAGGGGAATACTTTGAAAAGTTGTAAATAAACTTTTGTAATAATTCTTTTATTTTCTATTTGACTAAACATTAATAGTTTGCCCTATGTATGTATATTTAAATTTTTCGCTAGAGTGCGCCGTCTTCCCTGAAGTTTGACATTTCACGTCGTATCCACTTTCATGTTACGAAATGTAAAGCGCCACGTAGAACAAATATATTCTGCCGGCCATCTTGTAAGGGTCAGCGCACATCTGCTTAGTAGGCACTTAATTTATTTCTATTATCATCGGGATCGGCCTCGTCATCGTTGTTATAACAACTAGCCAAGGAGACACAAGATTTGAGACAAATGGAGAGGTTAGAAGAAGATCATCCCCAACAGGGACAATGTTAGGCTGATGTACAAATTCGCTGCACCTGTATTAGCATATTACTCTGTCAATAAGTTCCTTGACGAATGATGTAAATACTTTTTACTGCAATACTCTTTTTTAACTTTTTGACGTTATACTTTAAGTAAGAAATTTTATTAATATTAATGTATTATAATAATTGTAATGATCATTACATGCTAATATTTTAATATTTATTTCTAATTATTTTCTATCTTTTTGACAATAATCATTACTGAAATAAATGAATATGAATATGAATAATTTCAACTTCCCGGAAAAATCTCAAGAAAAATACGAGTCCCGCGACAACACTGCAGCGTCAAATGTGCGCTGAGCCTAACGTCGTCGCGCTTTCAATCACATATTGACAAACATTGTATTGTATGAAGGGTACTGTAAGGAAGGACAAAAGGACAAATTTGGGTTAATTAAATTACAGTGTAACTCAGTCCCAGTTTCGAGCATCACGTCACGGCTTCGTGAACAAAGTGACGCACAGAGTCTTATCACTGCTAGTCGGTTCGCACCCTAGTAGCCCCCACGCTGGGTTGCCATACCAACTTATCTGAAATAAAGAAAAAAAGTCGGTTAGAATTTTAGATATGTTGGAACGTAAAATCCATGCCCGGCGGGAATGTTGATATTATAGAACGGTATGGGAGATGGAATTGGAATAACGTAATGTTAGTTTGTATGAAAGGGAAGGTCTTCCGCCAGGCGGGATGGTGACCAGTAGTGCTGATCCACCAGTGGGTGTTTGGAACCCGTATTGATTCAGTCTGTCCTCTAGATGCCGGCTAGCAGGGTTCTAGAACAGTGTGCAGATGAAGTAATAGAAGAACTTGGTAATAAATATTATATTTTAAGGAAAAGAACACAGAAAACAGTAACGTAGAAAATAGGTAGTAGTAGGAAATAAAAGTGAACGGAGAAACGTCCGTTCGAGACAAAATACAGAGAAAAAGTGCAAATACAAATAAAACAATGAAATTAATGGAATAACGAAATTAAGAAACGGAATGGGAACATGATTTGAAGTTAAATGAAGAAATGAAGATGCCAACACGAAATGAGATGAGATAAACGCTAACGATGAGGTTGAAATTAATGGCAAGGAGGTTGATATGGACGATGAAGTCGACATCGTTACAGTATATGGGCGAAATTTCTTTGTAAAAGTATTCACTAAAATAATTAAACACCTAGGTTCAGAAACTAGGGTCCCATTAGAAAGCTGTTGACTCACATCGACATATGTTGATATGAAAAAGGGAAGGTCTTAGGCCAGGCGGGATGGTGTGCTGTAATGTAATGGTGACCAGTAGTACTGATCCACCAGTGGGTGTTTGGAACCCGCATATGGGCGATATCCATTTGAAAAAATATTCACTAAAATAATTAATCACCTAGGTTTAGAAACCAGGGTGCCACTAGAAAGCTGTTGACTCAGATCGAAATACGTTGATTTGTCGATCTGAGTCAACAGCTTTCTACTAAGTATTTACCGAATAAAGTTTTACTGCAAGTGAAGTGAAACATTGTAACGTAGAATGTTGTACCCACAACACTATTCTATCGCTTAGAAAATTTGTATAGTACAAGAATGCTTCACGAAAATTGCTCGCACAAAGTTGTACGAAATAGATAAAATATTTTTAAATAAAACCGGATAAGTGCGAGTAGACTCGCTCCCTGAGGGCTCCGTACAAAGTTAATTATGTAGATAGTTGTACCTATAATAGGTAAAGTAGATAAAGGTCGATATTAGATTTTGGGTCAAGGGAATGATATATATGAAATTGAAATGGAAAAACGTTTATTTAGCACTGTAAACACCAGAATACAGCAAGTACACAATACAAAAGTATACAAGGATATAATACATTCAGCACAAAAGATCCGGTGCGGACGGTGTTTCAAAGAGGATACACCAGCTCAGCATAATGTTGAGGCAAACCACAGCGCGGATTTTCAGCTGACCCCTCAGTAACTGCACGGACGAAGAAAGCAGCAGTGGGTGTGTATTAATGTGATATATGAAGTTTTTGGCTTATTCCGTTTACGAGTTAGACAGCCGGGACAAACGTACTAATGTAGTACAAGGAAACAGCAATAGTATATACGGTGCCTAAAAACATCACTTTAATGTGACAAACAAACAAATACGTGAAGAAATAATCCTCGAGAACAATACAACAAAATTCCCTGAATCGTCGGGAAAACATTTTTATCTTTTGGGAAATTCCATTTTTACGTCTGGCAATCCTACCCCCGCGCATTACACCCCCGCGCCCTTTCCGAAGATTAATGCGCCTCTAATGAATCAGCTACCGTGACAAATCAGACCCCGGTAATGGATAAGAGCTTCCTGATCTTGTGGCCACGATGAATTAGCTATTGAATTTCCAATTTTAAACGAGTTCTTGGCAGTAAGAAGGAAGAAGACGTAAGTTCATAGTCCCTGGACGTATTCTAGATTTATTTTTAGAGTGTAAGTTACGTGAAAACGTCCCTGTGAAGCCTTCGAAACTTTTTTCCAAGTTAATGTTAAGTTACGTTTGAGTTCTAGAATATTCGCTGGCTATAGCTGAACATACATATATAAAACTTTACGTCCATATTTCCCGATGAGGTAGACAGACGAACCACCTTCAATCACAGGTAGTTCCCACTAATCGTCGTATGATTTGGTGGACAAACGTGATAAGTGGCTAGCCTACCACAGTTTACTAGGCGTAAAATAGTATTCACTAAGATCCTTAGTTGCCTCATACTAGGGATGTTACGGAGGTGGTTTGACCGGAACCGGAGTCGAAACCGAAGGTTTTAAAATTTATTTATCGGAGTCGGAACCGGAATCGGATCAGGAGTCGGAGGCGGAGGTAGAAGAGAGATGTTTTAAACCGTTTTTAAATTTCTATAGCTGAACTGGCCAATATTTTTTTATAATGACGTTGGCGGAAATAAAATATATTCCTTTATGTAGTCCTATACTATTTAATAAAATATTGATATTTGAATATATTTGTTAACAAATCTTCGGTATAACCTCCGATTCAAAATTATCAGAGCCGACGTCGGAGTCGGAGGTGTAAAATCAATCGGAAGTTCCGACCTCGGAGTCGGAGCCGAAGTTCCGTAACATCCCTACCTCGTACGATACCCGTGGGATGAGTTGGGATGAGGAAGAGGAAGAGGCAGATTCTCAAAACTGCATGAGAGAGCATAGGTTCTCTCATGCAGTTTTGGATATTTAAATTCTTGAAAATTTTTGAATAATTTTCTCGTATGTTTACAATTAATCATGAGTTCATTTTTTATTTTAGTAGTTAGTAGGTACCGCTAAAATTGTATCTATTAGTTTATTTTATCTTTTAGCTTTTTCTTTATATATCAGTTTATAGTACCTATAGTAAAAGTATATTATATATTGTTACTTTGTAATATGGGTGTATGCCTGAATTAAATACATTTATTATTATTTATTCATAGCTGAAGAGATGTTGAGTTTACCCTGAAGGTGTAAAGAAGGATCACAGAATTCACAGAAGAATGATATAGTAGGATTTCTAATGATGTTTGGATATACGTTTGAAGATTTGTCGTTACATCATTATGGTGCCAATCGTTACTTTAGTCCAACAAATTATAAATCCTATTTTAGGAAACCAAAACATTATAATTAAACAATTTAAAGTAAACAAAACACGGTCTTATTAGAGAAGTGGAAATGACAGCGCTAAAATTAAACAATTATGGTGATTAAACGATGAAAGCGGACCCTTGAAGTCTTTTGATTGTTATTAAAAAGTGAAGTTATTTATGGCAACATTCAATATTAAACAACGTAGAACCTACCTATTGGCGTGAAATATTTGTGAAAAAATCTGCCAAGCAGCTGCCGATCTATTCTGCAGCTCCAACATTTTTGGACCAACACGCGAAATCCGCCAGTTTGCTCGTTTCAATAGTTAGAATAGAATAGAATAGAATCACATTTTTTGTTGTTGTTGTTATTGTTAGGTATCGTTAGAACGGGGCTGCTTGACTCTATACACTGGTACAACTTCCATTTTGATAGTATAAATAAGAATAAGAATAGTTTATTTGTGCGGTAAGATTACAATGGAGTAGGAACTTAAGCATATGTTACATTAAACTTAATAAAATTAGTGAGCAACCAGTTATTCTACTATAAGCGCTGACCTCCGAACTAGGAAGTTCCTGTATCTCGGAGGACAGATCTCTTCTTTGACCAGTGCAAATGAACATGTAACAGAACATGGGATAATATAAAAGTACAAAATTTGGAAGAAAGAAAAATAAATGTGTGTTTGTGTGTGTGTGTTCGTGTGTGTGTGTGTGTGTGTTTTATTATTATTGTGTTACCTTTTACACACTAAACTCATTAAGTTCTTCAGATTATTAACACTTAACTTCCCACACTACACACCCACTCACCCTACACTACATATGCACACTTACATCACTCATACTCACTCTTACCATTATCTTTACTAAATTCCTTTATGATTAAATTTTCCAAATTCCTTTTAGGTTAAGAATATAATTTGTAATTTGCTTGCACAGAAAGTGCGACGGAATCCCGACTTACAAGATACAGGTTTTCGACCGAGTTTGTAAGTCGGAGGTCCTTTTTTTGTGTGCCCTGTAATAAGTAAATAAACTTTTTTCATTTTTTTTTTTCATTTTTCACGTTTAAAAGTTTCTCCGTGCCCTCGTAATCAAGACCACTAAGCCAATCTCGTACCAATTTTCTTTATGACGTGTTTTGTTTTCGAAGCATAGTATAGTTACATAGTAAGCATAGTATAATAGTTCAAGAGCTAGTGGTATGCTGTAAGTACATTTTCGTCAGGGTGACTTGACAAGTTCCCGCCAAGTACAAAGCGAGCGTGTCAGACATGAAGTAGATTCCATGTCAAAATTCGCGAGAAAGAATTTCGTAGGAGAAACGAAAGTTCCCGATAGTAGTTATTTTTATAGACATTCCGCGTAACGTTTGAAACCAACCTTTTCCGAGAACCGTTATTTGACTTTACACTTTTGTTTAGCTATGATCAAGCAAGCCTTGACTCTAAATCAGTTCAATAAGTTTCTTGGAAAACCAAATGCGCGAATTCGTCTGTTACTATCAGTCTTTTTTAAAAATGTGTAAAACAAATTCTCGACAAGATCACATAATTTTGTGTCAAATCGAATATCGAAGGTAAGCGAAGCGCGTGTTAAGTAGAGCTGTGACTCTTTGGTCTGACCAAAACAGATTCTCGTATCCAATAGACAGTGCACCAGACGCAAGATAGAACCCATTGAGGGACCATAACATGCGGCCTCGATCCTCAGCAATGAGGGAACTTTTAGCCGTTGAAACTCATTGTACCTAAAATAGAGGCAGAGTGAGAAACAATACAATTAGGAATTTCGCTAATTTTTATTTATAATGTAGAACTCTGGAACCAACCAAAATGTGGGGGACTTAAACAATTTTTTTTATCTTTAGCTTTCCTTAGTTTAGTTATAGCTTTTGTATTATGTTAGTGTTATATTATATTATATTATCTATAGTTCTAAATAAGTTAAATAAAATAAAATTCATCACCAAAATGTTGGTCAGTTTTTATACAGTTTATATGAGAGGACTACCAATTCCAGATCATAAAATTTTCAGCCTTTAAATCGATCGATTTGATTGATGTTTCTGGAATGCAACCACTGTGCGAAGGTAGACCAAGATGTGTAAAGGTATCCATATAGGAGATCCAGCCTTAAAACTATTATTTTATAATTATTGTTTGTACGACAAACCGTTATAACAGTTATCTCCTGTAAAAGGGACAGGAGATAACTGTTATAACGGTTTCGGTCATTGCTGTGTGTGAAATTAACGTATTACTTACTTACTTATATATTAATTTTATTATTTATTAATTTAGATAAATGATAAACCTCTTTACAGCTGCTACAATCTTAATTCTTAAATTTAATTAGACAATATACATAATTGGTTTTATTATGCTAAATGTTTAAATGTAAATCGGCTGGTCTGTTCGCTCCTGTCCAGTTATGTTTATATTTAACATGAAATGTATTTGAATTTTAAATTTGTAAAAAGCATGGCGTAACCATGAGTTCCTGGTGTCCCGATGGTTTAGTCTACTAAAATAAAAGTTGCGTCTAACAACGTTTTTCTCACACAGAGGAGGTGATAAAAACTAGGTCGTATGACACATTTCTCAGTTCCTATTTCCACAAAGAAATTCTAAGATTAAGGGCGCGTTCCGCCGTGTCATTAAGGGGTGTTTACTCGTGCATTGTGTCGTATCGTACGTCGTCCGCGTCACGTAAGACGTGATTACTTTTTGTCGTCGTGCGTGACGACGGTTGTCTGTTCGTCACGACATCGCTTTTCGCCGCAACCACAATATAAATAGGAACAGTAAAGAATTTCAGCACAGCCAAAACCAATAGTATTTTTTTTTTCTTTTTTTTTTCTAGTATTTTTGCTTTCCCAACTCAATTTTGTACAACAACCAATTTTCCACTTCCTAACCATGCTGTGTTTACACGTTAAGGATTACGACCAAGCTCATAACTTTATATTTATTTTTATGTAAATTTCTTGTTGTAATCTGGTGTGTTTTACTTAATAAATAAAATAATACATCATCTTTATAATCGGTACTGCAAACAATCTACTATGTAGGGGATGCATGGAAGTTGAGGAGATACCGGCGGCGCATATGCTTTTGGCATGTACCGTAATAATGAACTCCAGGGCTCAATTCATCGGTTCCCCTAGGTCGCTCCCAGACGCCATAAGCAATCCGCGCTGGCTAATCGGCTTGGTAGGTCCATCTTGCAGAATGATCATCATCAGCCTGCTACAATCTGCCCTCTAGGTGCCCGCTAGCAGGGTTCTAGGACAGTGTGCAGATGAAGTAATAGAAGAACTTGGTAATAGATATTATATTTTTAAGGAACAGAACAACACAGAAAATAGTAAATGTATAAAATAGGTAGTAGTAGTAGGAGACAAAAATAAAACGGAGAAATGTCCGTTCAGGACAAAATACAGAGAGAAAGGTGTAGACAATGAAATTAATAGAATGATGGAAGTTAGAAATGGAATGGGAATATGATTTGAATATTGAAAATATAGATGAAGAAACGAAGATGCCAACACGAAATGAGGTGAGATAAACGCTAACAATGAGGTTGAAATTGATGGCAAGGAGGTTGATATGGACGATGAAGTCGACATCGTTACAAGCCCTTCGTATCCCACTGTAGGGTATAAGCCTCATCTCTCTCGTGCCGCCCTTCTCGGTCCTATGCAAGCCACATCATTTTACCAGCTTACTTGTGACATCTTCGACTCACCTGGTCTTCGAACGACAAACTCACCTTTTTCCGAATCTACATACGACTGCACTGCAGAACCTTGTAGAATTATAATTATCCTCTATCTCCAATAATCTTGATCTGTCGTCGTGAGAAAAATAAATGGCGTTTGGAGTGCGTGGCGATCGCTAATGCTGAAATTCTTTACTGATTTTATTTACATATTTTGTAGCACAACGTTGTGCGAAACGGGAAAAGATTCACCGGTGTCGGAGTGAGGCGGGCTTTGTTTTCACTAAGTTTCTTTCTTTTGAAGACTACCTAGTATAAGGTAGTGAGAGAAAAGTTATGTACTTACCTAATAATTTCGTTTTATTATACGTAAACACGTACGTACGTTACGCGTACCTAAGTTTTATATAAGATATGTTAATTTCAGATCAAATACAAAAATTACATTTGTTTTTAAATCGCAGTTACAATAGTAATTTTAAACCCAGTATAATAATCATTATCCTATGGTACTTATATAAAAGAAAAGTTTGTCTCTGGTAGGCGGACGGGTGAGTTCAACTTAGCGATTTAGCGACAACTAAGCGAAATTCAGACTTATTGGCAAATAAACCAGTTAAATAACATTTCTTATCTTATTATTATTTTTATTTACAAATTTACATTATTATTACACTTACTTATCTTATGATAGGGGGCCGGGAATAACCCCAGCGGCACTTCGACACTAGAGGATCTTTTGTGCCTACCCCATTGTACAGACTGGTCATCTCAGTGTACAGGTTTCCTCGCGATGTTTTCCTTCACCGTTAGAGCAGTCGGTAAATGTACGAAAGTCTTCGAAAAATACGAAAAACTCATTGGTACATGGCATTGCGTGGTTTCGAACCCGGGCCTCCCGCATGGGAGTCCAGTGCCCTAGCCACTGTGCCACCGACGCTCTTCTGAATAACATTACTGCACTTGTTTATATCCTGTTTTGAAAGAGTGAAATTAAAAACCTAGTGCGGCAACCGCCGTATGTATGGAAATCTTATGACCATTTGCGAATTGAAATACTCGTAAAACTAAATTTTATTATTCAATTTCTTATTCAACCACTACTGAATTTATTTAATGAAGAACGGATTGTAAAATAACACTAAAATTACAGAATTCCTATCTAAATAAATTGTACTTACTAAAATATTATTCTACTGGGTTAGTTAATTTACTCGTAAAATCGCATGTTACGATTTTACAAGGAAAAGATCTGACTCTGGTCGCTCCCTGCAGGGATGTGTGAATTGTATGAATTGGGTAACCTATTATGTTATGGAATATCGAATTCCCGCACGTACTCGGGACCTATCTATTTGTGAAGGATTTTGTCAAGTGACACATTATTGACTCCGCTTTGAGTATTGAAAGCCAACCCGATATACGATATACACTTTAGCTTGTTGACATAATTGTTGTCTTTACTGATAGGTTCTTGAACGTCGGTAATTTAATATTGGTACATATTTGGTTAATAAGTAAGAAGGTATTAATGATAACATTGAGTAACAAGTCCGCTATTACAGGGATAGGTACCTACTTTGTCGCATGAGTGAGTTCGTGATACGAGCTGCAAGTGTGTACTTTTCGAGCACGTGATAGACACGATACTTTTTGTAACAATTGTGGGAGGATATAAAAACTGATTAAAAAAATGATATACATTGAAATCTCTTATTTTATTGCACATGGCATTTACCGTTCAGTTAACCGGCCACTTCTGGAACAGGTATTACAAAATATAATTATTATCTTGTAAGGTTAGCCACTTATTTTCAAGTATCTACAAACAAATGTTTAAAAAAACCCAAATATTGCTACACGTTGTATTTTCAATTTTGCAAACAGAATACCATTTTTGTCTTATGGTAAAATGGGGTACCTAGGCACAAAAGATCCTTAAGGGTCGAAGTGCTGCTGGGGTTATTCCCGGCCCCCTGTCATAAGATAAGATAATCTTTTGGTGTGAACCTCCATTACATTTCACTATCGGGATACAGAAACTGTGTCCAGAAACCGTGTAACAGTGTCCTCCTGACTGCTCGCGTTAGGCAGGAACGAATCCCCATTGGGATCTATCTTGATACTGGGACAGTCTCTCCAATAGGTTCATTTTTTTCTTCCGTAGGATATAATGTCATTTTTAAATCTTATCTTATCATAAGATAAGAGAAGATTTGTTTCACTTGCTTTGTAAAATGCAACAATACGCTTGAACGCAGCCGGTACGGACCGCTCAAGCTCAAATTCGCAAACTGCAGTGTTTGCACCCTACACGGCTCCGCTGAGGCAAACTGGAGACTCGCCAAGACGTGTCATATTCCAGACTAATGCCTTCAAAAGTAAAAACTATTTTATGCCGTTTTATATTAAGAACAGTTGCGCTGCATTTAAAATTAATGCGAGTATAACTGGAGAGCATTATTATAGCATGAGCAATGCTGGAGGCGGAATGAAAAGCTTGCTGGATAGTGTAGTTTTAAAGTAAAAACTATTCCATATCGTTTTCTTAGAGTTAGTCTATTTATGTTATACGATAGAGCGTCGGTGGTACAGTGGCTAGGATACCGGACTCCCAAGTGGGAGAGGTCCGGGTTCGAAACCGTGCAGTGCCATGTACCAATTAGTTTTTCGTATTTTTCGAAGACTTATTATTATTATTTATTAATGAGCAGGCAGCATTAAGCTGATGCACCCATATCTAAGCTGGTGTATTGTTCATTCAGCACTTAGTCATTGTTCATAGTTAATTAAGTCCACCACTATACTTACGTACATTTACCGAACGGTGAAGGAAAACATCGTGAGGAAACCTGCACACTGAGATGACTAGTGTGTACAATGGGGTAGACACAAAAGATCCTCAAGGGTCGAAGTGCCACTGGGATATTCTCGGCCCCCTATCATAAGATAAGATATGTTATACGATACTATCGCTTCAGGCGAAGATTACTCAAGCTTTGCTGACGCTGATAGAACTAAACAGTTGAATGTAATTTTATTATTATGTATTAGGAAAAACTACAGTTAAATTACATTATTATGCTTATTCAGTAATTATTTTTTGCAATAATAAGTTTGTAAGAGCTTTAGGGCCATCCATACATTACGTCACACGAATTTCATGATTTTGGAGCCCCTCCCCCCGTCCTTGTCACAGGTGGTCACATTTGTGTGACCCCCCGTCCCCTGGTGTGACATCACATATTTTGCAATTTTAAATTTAGAAATTATTAAATTAAAACAGCACTTCTAAAATTATTTATATATTCGATTATAATCTTTTTTCATAAAATCAACAATAAATCAAACATTTTAGAAAATTACAAAACATCAAATCAACTGAATGAACCTTTGAACCCATTCCTTTATATTAATTATGACTTCATCTTTTAGAATTACACATGTGACGTCACGAAGCTTATGACCCCCTCCCTCCCCCTTAACGTGTGACGTAATTTATAGATGGCCTCTTTGGTGTCTGTATAACGTCACTCAGGGCGAAGAAATTCCCTAAATTCGCGACTAAAGCTTGCGGAAATACGCCCAAGATGAGGCTAATAAAGTAAAAATTGTTCCACGTCATTATTTCTTTATTACACAGCTGTTATATGACTGTAATTTAACTGCAATAATCTGCTTGTAGGATGTTTGGTGCCGTGTACTATCGCCCTAGGGCAGAGAGCCCCAGACGTGTAACATTTCAGACTAATGCTCTTAAAAGCGTTTAAGTGTTCTTGATTTGAGTCTAACGTCATTGATTGAGTAGTTGAAACTCTGTATTTAGCTCATAGAATAAAGAATAAGGCCTTTTCTATGTTGAACTACCTACTTCTGATATTTTTAACTAAGTATCTAAATATTTACCTACGCTTAAGATCTTACTTTTTTATGGATTATGGATACTTTGTCATCTTACCGCACAAATCCGCACAAATAAACTTATTCCTATTTTGTATTTTAAAATGCTTGTGTGAAGTAAACAAGGTTTTTTTTCAGTGTTTGTGTGATCGCGTAGGTATGTATCCGAATTCAGAGAAATAGCCGAATCCACTAGGGATTTGGCCAAGACTGGGGAGAACTGTTGCTCTGAGGGTCCGGAGTACCTGCGGCGGAAGGTGGAGGGGAGGGTACAAGGAAGGGCGGGTTCTCCGAGATTTTTTTCTCTATACTTCATCTTTGACTGACTTCCTTAATGATAAGCTGTGACATCATGAAAATTTAATTAAAGTTGACAATTATATTATAATTTATGTAATTTTTGAAATATGACATTGCTGTAAAAAAAATTGAGGCTTTTGTTTTGTTACCTTTATTATTATTTTGCTAATTTATTATGATTGATTAATTTATTGATGATGATTTATGATTGACTTATTAATTGAACAAAAATTGGTATTTGGCTATTTCCCTGAATTCGACTAAATACGAATAAAGTCAAAGTCAAATACAGTCAAAGATACATCATCATCATCCTCTTAATGTCTGTCCCCACTGTTGGGCCACAGGCCTCTCCTTGCACATGGGCGGTACGAGCCATGATCCACCGAGCGGGCCCAGTGCTGTGCGGTGGATTTAACACGCCTTCGGAAACTTGTAATTTCCTCAGACATGCAGATTTCCTCACGATGTTTTCCATCACCGTTAGAGCAGTCGGTAAATGTACGTAAGTCTTCGTAAAAATTGGAAAAACTCATTGGTACAAGGTATTGCATGGTTTCGAACCCGGACCTCCCGCATGAGAGTCTAAAGTAGCGATGTTACGGAGCTTCGACTCCGACTCCGAAAGGTCGGAACTTCCGATTGATTCTACGCCTCCGACTCCGACTTCGGCTCCGATAATTTTGAATCGGAGGTTATACCGAAGATTTGTGAGCAAACATATTCAAATATCAATATTTTATTAAATAGTGTAGGACTACATAAGGAAATGTTTTATTGCCGCAAACGTCATCATAAAAAATATTGGCCAATTCTGCTGAAAAATAAAAAAAAACGGTTTAAAATTTGAACATCTCTCTTCTACCTCCGCCTCCGACTTCGTCTCCGACCCCGGTTCCGACTCCGATAAATAAAATACGGTTCGACTCCGGTTTCGGAAAAACCACCTCCGTAACATCCCTAGTCTAAAGATACATCAAGCTATACGAATGTTCGAATCAACTCTAGCTTTGTTGGCAGACAGTGAAAATAAACTCACTAAACTTTCAGGGAATTAGACGCACGTTCAAAATTCTGTGCCAGTCTCCAGTAAGGTACGAGCATTTGACCCCACATAATTACGATAACATTTTGATACAGGAATGCAAATTAAGTTTCCAACGTCCCTCGAATATGTAGGATATAGTAGAGACACCATACTCTGTCAGAGATAGAGGTATAGTCACGTAGAGATTGTGAAATACGATTAGTCTGTAGTAGGGGCATTGTGATATAGTAGAGAAGTTCTTTGGGGCATTTTGAAAGTAGACGGTTTTGGTTGGTAATAGATTTGATATAGGATATGGGAAAGTCTTTATTTTACAGCATTAAAACTAAAAAAAAGCGAACTACCAGTAAAAGACGCCTTAAAAAGGATAATTTTCAGTAAAATTAAATAAGAAACATCAGTTCGTAAATTACGCATCTATTCTTCTTCTAAGTCGTATTACTCATTGCTGAGGGTCGTGGTCATAGAACGACTTTCGTGGCAGATTTAATGGGGTGGTTTGCCATTGCCTTCCCCATTTCACACACTGGTTATCTCAGTATGCTGGGTTCTTCACGATGTTTTCATTCACCGTCAGAGCAATCGGTAAAGGTACGTAAGTCCTTCGAAAAAACCGAAAAATTTATTGGCACATGACATTGCGTAGTTTCGAACTCGGACCTCCCGCATGGCAGCCAGACGTCCTAGCCACGATGCCACCGACGCATCTATTACATGCATTTTAAAACTCCGTTACTGCATTATTTCAAACCACATAAAACTTTAGAAAGCACCGGATGATGTAACTGATACTATTTTTTTATTGATTGTAATTATTTATGAACATGTGACAATGAGTAGTCATTTCCTACCCACATCCCGATATTATCAACTGCCAACTACCCTCTCTTCCTGTACTCCGTCGAGCGCGCGGCCATAGCTGGAGTCGGCCCGGGACCGCGTTGAGAGGTGCACCTAAATTGTGATAAAAAAATTGAATCGCAAAAGGGCTGTGTTAATCCTGGGCTACCTAGGATTACTAGCTACGTACGATATCAGAGGAAAAGGATCCATCTCTGCGCCAATCGATACCGGCCTACACCGAAAAATAGTCGAGAGTACTCCTTTTTTTCCCTCTTAAACTGTCCCCTACCCATTGTCACAAACCAACTAATTTAATAAGTAGTCCTGACTCCTGAACTAAGATCGCTAGGATGTAGCCTCGAGGACTCATGGTTGCGAGCATGGTCCGAAAGTGATCATGTAAGTTAAGCATCGTCGGGTGCGGTCAGAACCAGGAGGGGTGACCGCCAGTGGCATATTTTCGTCTTAACCCCTCCGTGCATCGGAGAGCATAAGTTAATATGACAGACGAACAGACAGAACGACATTGTTTCTCTCTATAGTTATAAGTTGGAAAGGTCAAGTTGAAAACCAGCGTCGGTAGAGGTGTAGGTATCTATACATCTAGCGACACTCAGCTGAACTTCGCCCTTTTTAATAAACTGTAGGAACGCGCTATGTAAGGAGATGGAATGACGTAACGTCAGCTGTATGAAAGGGAAAAGGGAAGATCTTCCACCAGGCGGGGTGTTGTGCCTGGTGACCAGATGTGCTGGTCCAACTATGGATGTTTGGAACTCGTATATATACGAGTCCTAGGAAAATTTCGATATCGCGTTCTACGCCGATGTGAGTAGGTACTGTATCGTAGTGGCGCGCGTCGTGCGTCGCCACAAAATCATATTTTATATTTACCATTTCAAAAATGTATTCACAGAATGTAGTATTTTATGCTAAAATGGTCTACTAATAAAGGATATTCTATTCTATTCTAAGTGTCAGGAATTAAAGCTTTCTCTGTTTCTTATATTAACAGAATATGTGTAAAAATGAAGTAAGTAGGTACTTATAAAATGTCTAGACGAAGTGTAAAATACCCGATTACCTGTCTTTATATAAAATCCTTTCTGTAATTTAGTACAGGGTGTAGTTTCATACAGTTGTGAAACACAAAGGACGCCGACGCGTACAGTCGACCACGGGTCAACCTACATAAAACGTCAAAATTTGAGAATCTGAAATGTACCATAATACGCAAGCATAAGGTTGAGATTTAATCGAAGGTTTTTGACAGATGGTATACTTTGCCTAGTGGTTGATTGTACTATCTGACTCTCGTGCTGACAATGGCTGCGCTCTAAATTCCGAATGACGACAACTTGTTTGTATGGGAATCGAGTTAGCTAAATGAGTGGTGGTGTTTTGCCTGTGAATTTCTGGATTTTGGTATTTAAACCTATTTGGTTTGTTTGCTTTGTATGGTTTCCGTTTGGTTGGCTTTTAAATGTCAGCTTTTAAATCTATCTATCTAGCAGCCCGTGTCTGTCGCGCCGTGTCTTTTTTTAAATTTTTATTTACGAGGGGAAACGCTCAACGCTCCCTCATGCGGCGAAGAGGTTATGCCGGACTTTTACAGGCCAACCCCCCCCTGTTCCTGCTCACCGCCTAACGGCGAATCCACGGGAACGCTTGCGCATAACTTCCGCGACTTCGCCGGCGGGTGTCCGTTATCAGGCAATGGACTCCCCGTCTCCATTGCCCGGAGGCCCTCTTTAAGGGGGAAGGTGGCTAGCGTGAGCCAGCCGCCTTCGCCCGGTTCTCTTACGGCGGATCGGGTCGGACGTAGGGTCGTCCTCCCTGATCCGCTCCTCTCCTTCCTTCGGCGCCATTACGTGCTCGCAGAAGGCCACCATTACGTCCCACGCCCTCTCGCTGCCGACCATAGCCTTGACTATGTTCGGCAGCGACAGGTTGGACATTACTCGGTCCTCCGCCTTTCTCATCCAACCATCGCCAGCAACCTTCTTCGCTCCTCTTCAACTATCTTCTTCAGCTTTAAAAAAAATTAAATTGTTAGAGATTCACTCCATAATGTTGTCATGTCGATGTCGATTTGCAATGATTATAGATACTTTATAAGAGTAATGTTGTAGTAGGTTAGGTAATTTGAATCAAATCAAATCAAATCAAACCTTATTATTGTAAGTAAGTACCTTAAAGTAAACTTTAACAACGTCATGTTTTACTCTACCACCGCTTCGTAAGGTGCTGTAGCTGAAAGGAAAGAAGCGGCGCAAGAAACTTACAGCAGCACATCTTTTGAAATAAATATATATCTTACAATAATTATGAATACAATCATATACACACAATGTGCAGAGCTGGAGCTGGAGCTGAATTCTTGTTATTTTATACCCAGTAGTTATATTCATGTAATATTTTTTTAATGTCATATTTATAACAAATGGCTCTGAATTAAGATCAGCGCTGCGAGCGCCATGGCACCATGGCGCAACAACAAATGCTGAGTTAGCGCCTTTTTGTTGTTGTCAATATAGTATTGTTAAATACATGCATACATAATGAATGTAGTTTGTAAGCTTTTATTGTAACAGCAAATACATTATTTACCACAAAAAAATTACAATTGTTTTTAAGTTTATTGTTGGACCCCGCACTAGGGTGACCCTGTGTCCTAATAAAGTTTTTATCTATCTATCTAACAAGTTTTTTAAATACATTACGTCCTATGTAAAAAATATTTCGTATTTCTGCGTTTAGAGACCCAACAAAGAGTTTAGTAGCTTAAAACGACAGTGTCCATACCAGTTGCCCCCTTGCGTGCCCCCAGTGTGCTCCAACGCTGTTTGATTATTAATTTTATTCACCAAGGTCTTTTTGGGAACGTCATACTTAGGTCGGATACTGTGGGTTTCAATCGATACCGGGAAGGGCGGGACGCCACGGGCAAAACGATTAATAACCTTTGATTCCTTTGTGATGGTTAAAAATATTACACAAGACTTACCGGCGGGAGATTGCTTAGAAAAGAAAAACAATGGAAATTCTTGGCAGCTCAGGGTAAGATCCTTTTCAGTACCACGATCACGATCATGTTGCGATCAAAATTTTAAACAACTTCATGTCTATTTACAGATCGCACATTGTCTTTTAGTCATCTTTAACTTTGTAAGGAACGATTCTGACACATGACTGTTAATTTTGAAATATAAATAAATTTATTTCACGATAACACTGTATGCAAATATACAATGGAAGGTACAGTAAATGGAATACTACAATAAAATAAAATAAAATAGATAGTTTATTTCTAATAACGAGCCTACGGTTAGCACCCACACTAGGTAATCCTGTGTCGTGGGCGCTGTGGTGGGGAGAGTGTATTCTGATTTGTACCTAAATGTACTGTAATTCAGATTAGGACATAAATAAAAATATTTAATTTGACTACACCTTGCGATCTGTAATTGACACTCCGCGATTGATTGCTATTGGCCTCGGATCCAGGGGGGATAGGGGGGTCTATGCCCCTCCCCGTAGTTTGAGACTGATATACTCACCACATTTTACTCTGTGTTCGTGTTACTAAATATTTTCAGGCAGTAAAAAGTGTCCGAACCCGAACCGAACGGTCGGTTTTCGAGCTGAATTCGGTTCGATTCACAATATACAGGCTGTATCAACAACAGCTGCAATCAAATGTACAGTCGCTATAACCGTGACTAATCAGTTTTTATTCAAAATAGCGTGCAGCTAGCTACGCGTATCGCGATGTAGATGTATGGTTCAATAACCTGAACCCGATTCACGCCCTAATAGTGACAAGACACTTTTTTTTAAATTGTTCTACGTTAATTTACGTTTATTTATATCTTCGGCGTCATCGTCGCATACTGTCACGCATGAAGGAACGAACGCCCGCCCCTATTATTATTATATAAAGTAATGGTAGTTAAAAAAATTATTAAAGAAATAATACCAAGCCCATGGTACCGACCCAAAAGCACTGGACGACTACTTCGCATTGACATGCAGGTATATCCAGTGCCTCAGGATCGGGGAGTCAGGGGACTCGGCAAACGTCAACAGGATGCTGCTGAGACTGCTATGTACACGGTGCATCAGGGAAGCAACCCTTTTTCGTATGATTGCGTGAAAGCCATTGACGCGGGCCATCCCTATGAAGAGCTAACGATTATCGTCTCGGGTAACTGTATGGTTGAAATTTACAAATTCATTACTTATCCATTGTAGTTTTCTTCACATAGGAAGGCACGTCGAGTTTTTATAAAAACCTAAATGAAACACGGATTCTCACTGGTAAAAGTTGGAAGTCTTCCGATTAGTATTGGCTGGGTCACAGAAAGTACATAGAGGAGGACTTCTGACGTACATAATATAGAATGCGTATTTTATTTAGGTTTTTATAAAACTTCGACGTGCCTTCTTATGTGAAAAAGACGATAGGAGAGCAAGACAACTTTTTTTACATCTAAGCTATCATTTGGTTTAGCGTTTACACGTGCTACGAGATTTGCTACGTAGGTGAAGCAACGGCGTACCAAGCCGGCGTACCTATTAGAAAATGTGCGGTATCGGAAGAAATAAATGGTTTTGGGTTTGGGCTTTGTCAACTTACCTCCAACTTGTCATAATATGTTGCAAAGTTGTTGTACATGTCGTGACGTATGATGTGAATATGATATGCAAGGTTGTAGTATGTATCCATTGTTATTTCTGTCACAGTACCCATTTGTTAATCGTGTAAGTTGGTTAATGGATACTTGGATTTTCTTAACATTCTGTATAAACGGAATTCGACCCTGTCTATGTTAGTCATTTCAACACTTTCTACTTTATCAAATGAGTTATGGCACCCCATTTTTCTAAAAGAAAATAAAAATCGAAAGTAAGAGCCTATGCACACCGCGTTTTTTATACGCGCTTCAAACGAGATTCAGACGCAGCCAGTAAACCTTTGCACACGTTCACAAATATAGATCCGCGTTTGTATCGATACAAACGCGCTGTTTCATCGATCCGCAAATAATCTCATTTGTTGAATTTCAAAAACGCACTTTATTCGCGCGTCTGTATCGCGTTTAAGCGCGTTTTCATCAATTCATTCGCGCGTCTGTATCGCGTTTAAGCGCATTTTCATCAATACATACGCACCTTAAACGCGCATATTGCTTCTTCAAACAATCTGCTTTTTTGAGTTCTACGGCACCGTAAACGCGCGTTCTCGAAACACCCGTCGTCTGCGCGTATAAAATACGCTGTGTGAAAAGGCCCTAAGCAACACTAAAACCAATAAGGTTGAATATAGTAAATACATTATATGATTGCTTGCTTGCTTATCGTATGGTTAGTGGCCAACCTATTTGTCAGAGTTGTTCAGGCCGCCCGTAGGCATCTGACATGGCTTAACGACTGCTGTCGAACGACAACAACCGGGATCGACTGCTTAACGTGCTTTCCGAGGCACGGAGGAGCTCAGATAAAATATGCCACAAGCGGTCACCCATCCAGGTACCGACCGCGTCAACGTCGCTTAACCTGCACGATCACTTTCGGACCGTGTTCGCAACTAGGCTCCTCAAATACATTATATATAAATACATGACTAAAATAGTACTCTATTAGACATTGCCAGATGATAATTCTTTATTTCCTACGTTTTTGTTGTTGCCATACGTAGATTTCAAGACACACGCGGCGAGATCAACTTAATATACTCTATTCACAATTAGGTACTATTCTACTTTGAAATACATCAACTTTAAAAAAATATCTCAATTTAGAGGTTTTGGTACACGACAAGGTTACCATGTCAGCCTCGTTAGGGTCACTAAGAAAAGGGAAGGGAAGCTCAAGTATTATTAGAGTCAGCCCTCACTTTGAAAGCCAACTTTAATCTCTATTTATCGAAACGAAGGATATCAGAACTTGTATCGATATCTCCATTAACTTACTAAAATATCCCTAACGACGCCCTTTGGGTTCTGTAAGCCGATGACGTACGTCAGACCTTCGCCTTTGCCCCGTCATACTGAACCCTTGTAAGTGTTATCCGTAATTTATAGTTAGGTAAGAAATGAAAACCCAAAATCCAAGTAAGTTATAAGCATATTTTCAAAATTCTTACGTACATTGATTATAAAAAGCTCGATACATGCACTACCGACTCGACTATATAATGTTTTCCGAATTGGCAGTGCTTTGATGAAATGCCTTAGGGCCGCCTTATGGCCCTAAATGCCCTAAGGCATTTCATATAATCACTCAATCATCAATTCGTAAAATATTTCGTAAGAATACCAACTTCTTTCTTTGAAATGATTGTAAAAGTTAATTTAAATTTTAGATTTCATTTTACGGAATGGAATGAGTTTCAATTTAGTTACATACCGATCCAGATTCAATGGTTATTTTAGATTTTATTATGTATAAATTATTTCAATAGCCATATAGGAATGTAATTACTGTTTTTCCACAACATAATATCGATTGGGATATATGATTTGATAAACACCATATAAATTACACCATAAACACTATGTTATATGCGTGTAAGTACTTTTTGGATAATTCGGTCTACGACTACTCATACTCATACTCATTTATTAAAGCCATCGGGACACCAGGAACTCATGGTTACGTCATGCTTGTTACAAATTTAAAATTCAAACACAATTCATGTTTACTATAAACATAACTGGACAGGAGCGAACAGACCAGCCGATTTACATATAAAAATTTAGCGAAATAAAACCAAATATGTACATTGTCTAATTAAATTTAAGAATTAAAATTGGAGTACTACTTTCCCTAAAATACCACTTATTCCAAAATTCTACTTTTCCAAATAGTTCACTTTCGCTTAACTGTCTAATACTTAATTTTTTCGCCCGTCATTGAGTTAATTTTTATAAACCGTGGTGAGGATGGTCATATCTTTAAAAGATTCGAGTATGGGAAAGATCGATATATGTAGATGTTTTATCCACTAACCGAGTTGAGCGTCGATGGCATCGTGGCTAGGACGTCGGACCTCCCGCATGGGAGCGGAAGGTCCGAGTTCGAAACCATGCAATGTCATGTACGAATGAGTCTTTCGGTTCTTTCGAACGACTTACGTACATTTATGGACTGCTCTGACGGTGAAGGAAAACATCGTGATGGAAACCTGCACACTGAGCTAACCAGTGTGTGAAATGGGGAAGGCAATGGCAAACCACCCCATGAATCTGCCAAGACAGTCGTTCTATGTGATTAATTCCTTAGAAAGATCACGACCCTCAGCAATGAGGAATACCTAAGACTTTTTTATTTTTAATATTAATGGAATACGACTTAGAAGAAGAAAGCCGAGTCGTGCATGTCGGAGTGTTTCGGGGAACTCGAGTGGAACGCCACCGGTGCCTCCTTAGCATTTTGCATCGGGCATTTTTTGGGAGGTGTTTGAGAGGTGGAAACCTCTCAGTTCCTCCCGTCATATAACGTACTGCCATGGCACGCTGCTACCTCGCCCAGGGTCACTCGCCGATGGACAGTCAAAGCCGCTACTTTGGCCGCCGACCATAAAAACCCCTTGTAATCAAAAAGTACTCGTACGACAGACAGGGGTGTAACGATGTCGACTTCATCGTCCATATCAACTTCCTTGCCATCAATTTCAACCTCATTGTTAGCGTTTATCTCACCTCATTTCGTGTTGGCAACTTCATTTCTTCATCTATATTTTCAAGATTCAAATCATATCCCATTCCATTTCTTAATTCCACAATTCCATTAATTTCATTGTCTTCATTTTCTCACTGTATTTTGTCCTAAACGGACGTTTCTCCGTTTTATAAAATTGTCTCCTACTACTACCACCTATTTTCTACATTTACTATTTTCTGTGTTGTTCTGTTTCTTAAAAATGTAATACCTACTATTACCAAGTTCTTCTATTACTTCATCTGCACACTGTCCTAGAACCCTGCTAGCCGGCACCTAGAGGGCAGATTGTAGCAACTGTAGCGCTATTCTTCGCTGCAGTGCTGCTGTTATACCCCGTTTACTTTCCCCCTGTCTATCCACATTCTGTATATCCACATTAGTGAATATAGGTAAATCAGTCAACACGTCCAATGTTTGTATACTTAGCTGTTATCAAGATTGGGCACGCGACGTCAATGACAAAATACTTACATTAGAAATTAATGTCTAGCTGTTGAAAACATTTTGATCAATACTCAATACCGATCGGAAAATATAAATTTGTGAGTTTTGACGTTAACGCTCTAAACAAGAATGACTTATAAATAGAATATTATAATAATTTCTTCTTTCAAAACGTATTTTTTAAATCCGCCCTTTATGGGACCATGCTACCTCTCTTCTAAGTCGTATTCCATTGCTGAGGGTCGTGATCATTCTAAGGAATTAATCACATAGAACGACTATGTTGGCAGAATTAATGGAGGTTTGCCATTGCCTGCCCCATTTCACACACTGGTTATTTCAGTGTGCATGTATCCTCACGATGTTTTCCTTCACTGTAAGAGCAGTCGGTAAATGTACGCAAGTCTTTCGAAAAAACCGAAAACTCCTTGGTAAATGACATTGCATGGTTTCGAAACCTGACCTCCGGCATGGGAGTCCGACGTCCTAGCCACGACGCCACCGACGCTCTCAAAGCAGCTGCCTTGAGACAGCACCTGATGTAGAAGAATAGTTTGATAGCTGTTCGGGCATTATAATTTACCTATAAGTGGGTATACTACAATATCCGCGACATGCGGGCGTGCGAGTGGTAGGAGACTCTCGGTCGGCTGCCATCTTTTTTTATATTTTTATTATTATTTACTACTAAACCCGTGTTTAAATCCTTCGATTTATGTGTTATTATATATCAATTGTGTAATAAATTGGCTAGCCAAAACTTTGTGATTAGTGAGAAAACTGATGTGCACTGTTGGACACCACATGGCCTGGCTCCTTTGCATAAGACGCAGCTCAAATCCAATCCAAGATGTGTGGTATACTTCTTATGGGTCTATTGTAATGCTTGGATTCGCCTAACAGAAGAACCAGATCAGCTCCATCCACTGTCTATCGAAGTCTATAAAACAATATCTAAAAATAAGTTAAACCGCGGGATAGCTTCTTGAGTGTATATATTTTTTCGAGAGAGGTCTATAGAATTCTTCGGGAAGATATTGCAAGTCACCCAGCATTAATTTAGCGATGATTTCGCCCTGTCGAATTCAACGAGATCCGAATTAAGGAGTTCGGCAAAAAGTTACGAATTAATGAACAAAAATAAGTTAATTAACAAGTTTGCGTTGGGGGAGAATCGGGGACAAGTTCGCGTGTGTTCAGGGTACAGGTTAATTAGTTACAAGTCTGACAAGTTTAATTGATCAATGAAACTTGCCACTTCCTTGAAAATATTTTATATTTCGATCCCATGGTTCAACGTTTCGATAAGGTTTCTTATAAATTGTTTTACATGATTTATTAATATTGGAACTATTAGTTTAGTCATGCCGTTTTACTGTCGCCAATCTAAAAACATACAATTCAGAACCTTTATACTCGTATATGATTAACTTTGCGTATAAAACCCGTCTAATACATAAATAAACGATACCTAATCATCAATCATAATAAACGATAACAGGTCGAGAATTTGCTACTGAATTTTAAATTGACATTATTTAGTATCTACGTGGAATCTTCAGCAAATTAATTCAAGCACAATTAATAATTACATATGGTCTTATTGTATGAGACAATACAATATCGCGCCTCAATTAATTTCAAACCACATCAAGGTAAACGTAATTAGACACAAAACGATATTCCATTCGACTTAGTTATCCGACTCTCTCTGAGTGTGTAGTCTGGAGAGACAGAGAGTCGGATTACTAAGTCGATTGGAATATTGTCATCGCTCACTGTAATATAATAGAAAACAAATTACATTGTTGGTTTAATCATATAGTGATTTCTAGCTTATGGAACATCCACAACAATACATTCCGTTCAGGTAATTAATTACATACTAGCTGACATTACGTCATTCCATTTCCCTCATAGCACGTTCTATAATAGAAGAGCACATACCGTAAAGCAGTAATTAGGTTGTCGCAGTTGTTAGTTGGTTAACTTTGTATAAGGACTGGCTGAAAGTCAGCGCTGTGTGTTTACACGCAAGTGTATTCACTCAAGCATCAGCTGAGCCAGGTGCCTATTGCCAATAGTATTATGGAGTGAACTAATTATTTATTTTTTGTGTGGCATTAAAGTGTCTTTCTTTCTAGAATGGAATTGAAAACGGCATCGACGAATAACATTGTACGCACTTACCATCAGATATATTGTTTTTATTATACACAAATTATTACCGTTACAAATTAAACACAGAACAATATCCCAAGCGACTTAGTTATCCGACTCTCACTGACTGCACAATCCGTTTGCACTAACGGACCGCTCCGGCTGCTGTAAGCCTGAAATCTCCGCTCACTGTAACAGAATCGAAAACGTTTGTGTTAAATGGATCGGCGAATAACACTGTATGTGCCGTGATGCAGAGCCGATTTTATTAGTCTCAGTGGAGCCGAGCCTGTGTAAGGAACGAGAAGGAACTTCGCTCGACCCAAAAGTTTTGTCATGTAACAATGTAATTAGCCCCCGGGACCAGCCCGCCCTCGACTCGTAACAAATTCTTTATCTCGCCTCAACGTTTTCACTTACTAAAATTTACATTCTTCCACTAATGAGATAACAGCCGCGAGTTGTGATTACGAAAGTTGAAATTCTTTGCGAAGTTGAAATATTGTGCGAAAACATAATGTAAGAGTGGTCATGGGTTGAGTCACTTGAGCTATTTTGTTTGAAAACGCTTAATAAAAGTACATATTTATTAACTAAAATATTTCCCAATGTTAAGGTAACTGTTGCGAGTTGTTGTGATTACGGAAGTGGAAATTATTTGCAAAGGTGAAATAATATGCGAAACCTTAAATGGATTGAGATATGGGCAGCTTCAGAGATATAGGCGATCGATCGAGTCATTGTTGGTCAAAATAGTAGGGTCCCTCTTGCTTTAAACCGTTTAAGTGGGTCGAGTGCCCCTACTCTACCGACTCGGCAGACCACGTCACACTACCATGGAACCCTCCATCCAAAGCTTTATCTGTGGTTCTTCCACCACGAACAGTACGAGTTACAGACCAACAGTAATCATTATCATAACAAAAATTGATTATGGCTTTAGATGCTATTTGAATGATTATTTCATTTTAAATGCTTATCTAAGTAATAACAATAATTTAAACACTTCTTCTAAAGATATAATAATTATAAAAACCTCATGTTATGATTACGAAATTTCAACTTTCGTAATCAATATTATGCTCAATTAAAAGATTTTACGAAAACTTAAAGGCATGACTGGAGAAGTACGTTGGTATGGATAAGTTACTCTATTTTGCTTTAAATTTTTTATCTTACGTACTTCCACATCCTTCACCAAATAAAAGAACTGCGGTTAGCTATTACGAATGCTGAAAGTCTTCGGAATGTGATTACGAATGTTGAAATTATTTGTGAAAATGAAATATGCGAAAAATTACATATGGTATGCATTATGTAGGTATGTAGGTATGTAAGTACATTTGGATTATTGCGTAGTAAAATGTACCTTATCGTAAAACTTCTTTGAGTAAATAAATAAAATATTACCGGAGACTTATTTTATTTCGTTTCAAGATGAAACATGTTATTTTAGGCTACTCAAGTCACTTTGAGCAATTATGTACAAATATTCATTGCGTAGCTGTAGGCTTGAGTGTTTATTTGTAAATTACATTTTTATAGCACACATTGCTAGGTTTTCTTAAGATGTTTTATAACTTAATCCTGTATCGAGCGATGGAGAACATTTAGCATTCCATGAAAGCAAAAATTACTAAATAATGCGATTGAAGATTTACGAGTATTGTAGTTATTCGTAGGTATATAGTGTGGATAATTAAACATTATATGGAAGGATATTAAGCCAATAACTAGACTGAAAATAGAGTTTTTGTGATTACTATTGTGGGAAAAAATAGGAGACAAAAAATGGTAGATTTAATTTTAATTACAGTCAAATAAATCATACAAAAATAAATGGAAATGGTTTTGAAAGACAAATGGAAACTAAAATATTCCTAGTGTCGCAATATTTAGTTCACTAATTATTTTTAAGTACTAGTAAGTATTTTTCATAATTCCAATGTTTATTTCGTTTTTCTTGGACAAATGTGGGGTAGATGTGACCGGACTTGTTATTTACCTGCTTTTTTTTCGTATTTTATCGTCGAGTGACAGCTGTCACCCCACCCCATCCCAGTCGCACGAGATCCGCTGCGCCGACCGCATGCATTTTGTCGCGATCGCAAATCAATACTTTTTTTTAAGAATTGTGATGAAGGAACATTTCCATCATCACTTGTGCTCACTACCGTTCTCCTGACCCGCTGATTCGTCACCATCATCTGGACGACGGCCCTGAAGAACGGAATCAAAGTAAGTGGTTTTAAATCATTATCTGCGACCGTTACGTTCTAACTACATTCTGTCCAAATTTCAAACAGTCAACTATGGTTTCCTTCAAGTAGGTATATTTAAATTTATTTTTAATATTTTTTATCTGTGAACACATTTTGTTTCTGTATTAACTTTTTTTGCATCTATTTATAAACTGTTTGTGTTCTTTAATAAATTAAAAAAAAAATTATCACATTGTACCGGGAAAATTGTTTTGACCTCATTTATATTGTTCAATTATTATTTCCATGTTATTAGGATTTAAAGGTCTTCTTCTTCTTCAGGTCCTGGAGCACCTAGTGGTGCATAGGGCTGAGACAATATTCTTCCACCGCGCTCTGTCCGATGCCGCAGACTCTATGGTTTCCCAGGCTACTTTAGCCGCATCCAGGTCTTTTTGAAGACTACGTTTCTATGTAGCCCTGGGTCTTACACGTTTGCGAGATCCTCCTGTAGGATTTAAAGGTACTAGTACTTTATTAAAAGAGACGGCCACTTCTGTACCTCACTCACCTCCTAACGGACTGTGACCTGGGGAAAAAATTTGTCCTCTATAGGCTCCAAAATGGGAGGCTCAATATTATTTTGAGTCAGCCCTTATCTGATAATATGAAACACTTACAGTTGTTTAAGTTGGCTCTCAAAGTGAGGGCTGACTCTAATAATACTTGAGCTTCCTTTTCCCTTTTCTTAGTGACCCCAACGAGGCTGACATGGTCACCATGTCGTGTACCAAAGCTTCTAAACTGAGATTAAAAATAAAAAAAACATCTGTACTTTCCCCATTTTTGTACTCTACCAGCAGTGAAAGGTTTAAATTAGAACATTATGTTTAATATTACTTATTCGTATCTCTAAGCAGCCTACGCACGTACTCATCTCGTCTAAAAGCTTTAGGACTTAGAACTCGTACTCAAGTAATTTAGCCAGCGGAAGTCGCCTTTGTTTGGCGTAATCTTACTCATTAATATGAGCACTTAGGTTAATATTTGATTTTAATTTGAGTTAGTAACGTACGCTGAAGAGAAACTCCCTAAGATTAATCTTGTAGTTAGTAAAGTCTGGTCAAAGCAGAGTTGAATTTAGAAAAATAAATAAATAAAATAATATTTATTGAAAACATCACAATACTTGTAAATCGAACAATACCCTGACTTCCAAACTAGGCGAACCTGTATCTTGGGAGACAGTGCTTTCCCAAAAAGAAGGTATTCAATAAAGGTCCGAAAATTCAATAACCGCCCCCTACTGAATACCAAGCAATAATAGTCACAAATTACAAATTATTATTATTATTAATGTTGTGATTGATTAGTCTTGGTAATATGAGTATTTGATATATAATATATCTTTTTGATATATATCGTTTCTGCCACGCACCTGTAAAATATGGAACTCTCTTCCACCCGACGTTTTCCCGCAGCGCTACGACATGGGATGCTTCAAAAAGAACGTTAAAAAAGTCCTATCCCTCTACGGCCGGCAACACACAAGCAATACCCCTGGTATTGCACGTGTCTCTAGGCGACGGTGACTACTTACCATCAGGTGGCCAACATGTGGCAAATAAAGTAAAACCAAAGCAGTTTTTCTATAAAAATGCTTATTGAGTTTTTAATATACGATTTGTATTCATATTTTATTACGACAACGTTAATTACGTCGTTATTTAATTTTTAGTAGTACCTTTGTTCGATGTTTCGACAGTGTTTACATCTGTCATGGTCACGAACAGACTGAAGTGTCTGGTGTCAGCGACGGCAGGCACGAGTGGATCTTGCGCCTACCCGCATTTTTTCTACTTCATCGTTCACAAAAACACAGAACCAGGGCACGGCACACAACACTCACGACATCCTCACATTTATCAGAAGATAAAGGTACATAAAACTGGCTAGTTTAGCACAAATGCTTAGTGCCCACCCTCTAAATCCGTTACTGGCGCAAGTAACTAAGGCTGTTAGCAGTAGTGGCCTCGACTCATGTTTATTTGAGAGATTGCGAGGGAGCAACTCGAGACTGTTTGCCAGTTCTGAGGGCGCGAGCAAACACCCGCCGTGTACACTACAGCTTAACGATAACGATCTGGCGCCTCATCGGAGAGTTTCGCGCTTTTTACCCAAAATTATGGCAATAAAACTCTTGAAGTAACGTTTCTTGCGCGAACTGAATGTTTATGTTGCGTTTTACAGGCGCGAAGCAAAGTCGGAGTCGTTTCAAGACCGGCGACTCGATCACGATCCTGTTGCGATCGAAGTTGTAAACAACTTCATCTCTATTTATCTTATCTTTGAAAGAATACAGAACAGAATCAGCGCTACGGCAACAGGCTGAGGCAGTCCCCTTTTTCCTGTGCTGCACACCACCTTCATCAAACTAAATTACTTTTGCTTATTTATTTTTATAATATATTTGTTTAATATTATTTTTATCTTCTGTACCTAATAGTTTGTATGTGTGTATTGGAAATAAATTCTTTCTTGCTTTCTTTAGAACAGAATTGTTAATAGCTAATTGTTTTTATTATGCAGGTGGACCACCGCGCACAAGCAGCAGAAGTGTGGGACGTCCAGCAGCGAGGTGGTCAGACGACATCAGGGCTAGAGCTGGAGTGACTTGGCTCAGAAGCACTGCAGGGCTATATCCAGCAGTGGATGAATAAAGTCTGAAGAAGAAGAATAATTGTCTTTATAATGGTCGCGCCAAGCGCTTCATTTTTATAAATGCATACCTACCGGCCAATGCGTGGTCATTTTCCCTATCATCTTACCTATACCTTCATACGCACGTTATCGCCTGATGTGACGTCACCGCGTCCGGCTTTAACTATTGGTCGTTTACTGACCAGTTGGACTTCAACAGCTGATTTGATCGCATGATCTGAAACCGCTCTCGCTAATTACTTAATTTTCCGCTTTTTAACACCTGAAACCCGCTGAAATCTGTGTGCTAAGACTATGTGCGGTGCCTGGACATTGCCCGTGAAAGATCCTGCAGGAAGAGCTGTAAACGAAGCCTAGGCGACTGCCACGCCGGGTGTCCACAGGTTAGTGCGTATCCTAAGAATAAGTCATCTTTCCTTGGGTTCCAGAGCTTATTCTATTTTCAAAATCCTAGCCTGACTACGCAAAAAGCACTTAGGTATTGCATTTTTTAATTTGCAATTTTTTATACAACCGCTACCCCGCGCGAGCTCTTGGCTTATTCAATATTGTATATTTTATTTTATTTTAACATACTCTGCACAGTGTGTCTATAACTTTGAAAAATTATAAAATCCATTGACTGTTCGTGTTTGTATTGAACAGAATTTTAAATATATGCAAAGGGTGGTAGTGCCCTAAGCTTCCTGCGCGACTTGACGGATCCGAGTTCAAGTTATTCCCATAAAGCTTCTTATTCAAGTTGAAGGAAAGCAGACGGACAGACGCGCCAGCTAATGATAAGTGGCTTAATTATGCTGCTATGGACACGCTCCTTTGTAAGTATTTAATGTAATGTAGCAATCATATCGCTTGAGTTGAATATGGGTACAATAACCATAGAATAAGTTAAGGGATAAGGTTTAATGATCGGCAAAATTTTCAATTATGATCATTCCGTTTTGGAATGTTGTAAGGATTCGTTTGAAATCAAAAATATTAACGAGATTTATAAAAATATAGTTCGTAATTTGTCAAGGAGGTAGTAATACAACTAACTATACCTTATTCATTTTGTTGTTTGAAGTATCAAACAGGGATGTCTATTCGGTGCTCGAATCATTACCGATCCGATTCTTTAAAAGATCGATTAACATTTCGATTATCAAATTTCCATTCTATTTTGTAAAAAAAACCAGCCAAGTTCGAGTCAGACTCGTTCCATTCTCAACAGAATTATTTTTCATTATGAAAAAATACCATTTTAGTCTTTTTTTTTCTCAATAATCATAAATGTTTAGACGTCGCGCATCGTTTTATTTTTCCCGGAATACACCTTCTATTAAATACAAATTATTTCAGATTATTTGTTGTGAAATTCATAAGTTTTACACCACATCACAATTTCAAGGAAAATGATCGATTGGAGATTTTTTTACAACAAATGTAGATTTCATTGTGTCAATCTCTAGACGATTCGACGGTAGTATGTAACTGTGAAGTTATTGAAAAAACATAGTAACAATCTTATTTCAAACGTTATAAATGAAATAATCTATGAAATATTAATTTTATTACCGTTTTCGGTAACAAAATTTAAAGTTCTTATTTTGACATTATTCGCATAACGCAACACATTTATGTTGTATGGCATCTATCTAAAGGATCATCCTAAATAGTATAAAGTATAACTTGCTTGGTTCAGACAACCCTAACCTGAATTACACGAGTGTAGACGTGCATAGACATAATACAGTAGCGTTACCGAACTCACGGTTTTCATACAAAATCACACTAGTGTCGGGTGTACAATAACTGAAAACAGAAATGGAACAGAAATAACTTTCAGCGGCGGTTCCGTTATCTCGTGGGGCGGCGCTGCAGCCGTGGGACAAACGCTCCGCGGCTCCCCTGAATGTGCCTGAATACACACGCCACACGTTATTCTCCCTGACGAATATTAGACACCCCACCCGGCTTAAACCGGTTTAAACCAATGAGCTCGTGTAGTATGGAAGAGCTGGAGCGAAAAAAATGGCATCCACCATACATTAGTGTGGAGGATTTTCTTTGAAATTGAATATTTGAACGCTCTAGAATTTCTACATTAAATTATAATTTTTAATGTTAGGATTCGAATTTTTAAGCGTTATTCGAATATTTTAAGATGGCGGAGTTATATGGTTTTTTCACTAAAGTTTATTATTTATTTTATTACTAACATAGCATTGTAGCTTGCAAAGGTTGACATTCTTTATCATTGTTATTTATTTATTTGTGGGTAGTATTTATTTCATACGCCATTTGCACCCGTATATTATGTATCATATGATTTTTCCATTACTTGAAGTTTATATATTTATATTTTATTTATTAAGGAACGCAAACAGTTTACAAATAGATAGAAATACATATAAACAAAAAAAAATTACACAGAAACAAAAAGAAGATTGCCTGGAAGATATCGCTTAAAGCGATAAGGCCGTTTTCTGCACATTGTATTGTACCTCTCTTTATGTTGTATGTTTTGTTTTTGTCCCGGGTGTGCAATAAAGTATATTTATATTTGTATAGATATTAATTATTGTCACTAACACACTAGACATATTTTTTTTTTCATAAACAAGACATGACTTGTGATTTAGTAATTGTGAATTAACCAACCACGCAGGGATGATCTCGTAGCTATTTCGTGGGGACGATGTTCATAATGTAACGCTTCGGTGCGTTTATCGACCGACCATTTCTCCGACTTTACTCTTCCATGTGTTACAAGTTCATTGGTTTAAACTGAACTTACAAAGCGAAAAGTTTGAACAGAACTAAATGCACACGGCCGACCGTTTGTTCGCTCCACCAGGCTTCACATTTGTCAAGTTAGAAACTTTTCACCACACTAAACCTACCTGCGCGAGTAGATTTCCTTTTGTGCTATTTTCCAGAGTCGTAATAAGAGATGTGGCGGCGAGGCAACAGGCCATAGGCGCAGAATACAGTGGGGCGCATAACGAAAATGCTCCATGATCGTTTGGTCAAAAACGTAGATAGTTTTGCTACAATCTGCCGTCTAAGTGCCGGCTAGCAGGGTTCTAGGACAGTATGCAGATGAAGTAATAGAGGAAAATTGGTAATAGTATATATTATATTTATCAGGAACAGAACAACACAATAGTAGAAAATAGATAGAATAGTCCGTTCAGGACAAAATACAGAGAGAAAGTAAAAACAATGAAATTAATGGAATAATGGAATTTAGAAATTAAGTATGATTTGAATTTTGAAAATATAGATGAAGAAATGAAGATGCCAACACGATATGAGGTGAGATAAACGCTAACAATGAGGTTGAAATTGATGGCAAGGAGGTTGATATGGACGATGAAGACGACATCGTTACAGTTTAAGTAACTTTAGTGTCTTTTCGTGTTCTATATGTGAATGCTCTAGGTTCTTGCTTGATCAGAGGGATGATTAATGAAAGAGTCCAAATTAGTTTTACTAAGGTAAAATAGGAGTGACGAAAGCGGCTCGACTCCGATGGCTCGGACACATCACTAGGATGGGGGAGGATCAGGCAGTTAAACGAGCCACATACGTCCGGTTGGACGTCCCAGATACCGCTGGCGCGATGAAGTGGAGAAGGATCTGCGGGAGCTCCGGGCGCCTGACTGGCTCGAGACTGCGCAGCAGAGAGAGCGATGGCGCTCTTTGGTATTGGAGGCCAAGATCCACTTCGGGTCGGTGCGCCAGCGGAGTAAGTAAGTAAGTAAGGTAAAACTATAAAAGTATTAACAACAACAAAATAAGTAACAATATAAGTATTGTCACAGAAAATACACTATTACAATATCGATATTTTACGGTACAGTGGTTCAGGGGTGACTGGCTGACCACGCGGGCGGATCTCGCCAGCCACGTTATGCTGCGTCAACATATTGTGACATGTGTAACAAATATTAAAATTGCGTACAAAATGCCGAAGTTGCCGCAAACGCTTAGGATGATGCTAAAATATGAAATATCGATCAGAGATAAAACTCTTCCAACCAATAAATACCTACATAAATACTAATTTCTGAAAGCAAAAAAAATCAGTAGCATAGAAGATATACATCATGAAGGAACAAACGCCTGCCTCTAGGGGAGGGAAACTATTTTGTCTTTCATCCAAGATAGAGATAGTTCAAACGAACAATAAAAACCCATCATATTATATTATATGTTATTGTAGGTATGTCATTAAATCAATTTGTTGCAAATTATCGTTTTATAGATGAATGAATGGACGTTCTTCTTCTTCTAAGTCGTTTTCCTCATTGCTGAGTATCGTGATCATTCTAAGGAATTAATCACATAGAAAGACTCTCGTGACAGACTTTAATGGGGTGGTTTGCCATTGCCTTCCCGATAAATGGACGTTAAATTAGACCAAATCCCAGGGCACCAACAATCCTAAATACAACCCTGCTGTTTCCGATATCTGCATGTCAGGTGAAGCCTATTGTTTATATTATCCGTGTCATAACTGAAATATGATGATACGAATGAACGATGAAACCGGACTCGTGCGCTTCATTAATTTCACATCACAATTATTGGATTAAAGTTAATTGATCAATGACGTGACGTGCCGTATCGTGCCGGCCATAAAGACTTTTCCCGTGGGTGACGTACGAGGCGACTAAGGGATTTTGTGGATACTATTCTACACCTAGTAGACGGCGATAGACTCGCCACCTATCACGTTTGTCCACCAAATCTTACAGCGAAAAGTGGGAACTACCTATGAAACCACCTTCGGTTGCCCTGGTAGTAGTAGTAAATACAAAGAACTTATGGAGTTATAACCAGGTTTACCTCTAAGATATATTTTTCCTTGTAGATAACCAGTTACCAAACTTGGTTACCTACGAGGAAGTCACGGAAATTTGTATGCTAATCTTGTTCAATCCACTGGATAGTGAGTGAATGATTCTAGCCTATATTTTCTCATCGCAACTACATCAGTAAATAGTCCGTTTTGTTTTGTTCGCTCGCAATCGTTGCTCAATTAGTCCAGTACGTAGCGGGTCACATGTTGTGTGTTAAGGTACATGTAGTTATAGTGTGGGAGCTTAGCAACTGATAAAAAGCTCATTGTAAGCACACATCTATTATTGTCTTTATCGTTCTCAAGTAAAGCTGCTATATGGAACGATAATTCTATAAGAGACAACACTATAACAGAAAGTGAAATTCAATTCAATTCAATATATAATATTTATTTCAGACAAAGTCCATACAAATAAAGTTAGTATATTATATTACTTAATGCTATGTTGATAAAAAGGTAATGACCTAGGCCAAAATTATGGTACTGACCCCAAAGCACTGGACGACTACTTAGCATTGACATGCAGGTATATCCAGTGCCTCAGGATCGGGGAGTCAGGGGACTCGGCAAACGTCAACAGGATGCTGCTGGGATTGCTATGTACACGGTGCATCGGGGAAGCAACCCTCTTTCGGATGATCGCGTGAAAGCCATCCAAGCGGGCTTCTGCAAATATCCCCGATGCATTACAGTATTTCGGCAGCCCTATCGGTATCCTGAAAGCGTTATTATTTAGCGCTTTTATTATATTGGATTCGCAGGACATTGAAAGCCTTTTTGGTATAATTAACCCACAGACTGCACGTGTAAAAAGTCTGACAATATGCCTTAATTTGACTTTGTACAACGTGCAAATCTGCGGGCCAACATATTATATCTAACTGTCAATGCCCTGCGTTCCCTCTCGATATCCTGATCGTCGGATAATACGTCATTGACCACATGGCCCAGGTACTTACATTTCGAGATCACCTTCCTACCCTTTTTCTTATGCCATTTCTCTCTGATGGCCCGAATGATCATGGGGTGTATGGCATTACTTATGTACGTTACATAGTGGGTAGCTAAAAACTGAAATTAATAAAATAACTCTAAATTGTGTAATAATTTAAGAAACCCTTGACGTACCATTGTGGAGATCCTCTTACTTTTACCTGGTCAGCATCAGGTCCTCAAGGTTCCAGAAGGTCACCATGGTCATAAATATTTGAGCTCAAACTCGAACCTTACTGTTACTGTTCTAGAGATCCCATAATACTCCAACACGCCAAGATACTCCAAGATCTTAGAACCACCGATCCAATTTTCATCTGACATAGCTAAGAACACTGTCGACAAAATTCTCTATGAAATAATAAAAACCGGGTCCAAATCGGATCATCCGTTGTCAAGTTGCTCCGGGATACGCGGAACTCGGCCTTCGGCCTCTCCATGGCTATCTTAAAAATCCTAGCTCCACATCATTTACATTTGTTTTTTAACCGTTCTTTAAATATATTTTTCTATTCATCGCGTAAACATTGTCTCAGGATTCCCTACAACTTTACTACAAGAAGAACCCATCTAACAATTATGGTTTCGGCGGGCTGATAATCTTCCAATTCTTCCAGTTTCATATTGTGAAATAGAAGTTCACGTACTTTTTCCTGGTCGTTATCAGATCCTCAAGGCTTCAAATGTCGGAAACACACTATAAACCTGACTATTTAAGCTCAAATTTGAACCATCTAGCTATTACCGTTCCAGAGATCCCATCTGACATCAAAGATACTCCAAGATACAGAAAATTCTCTATGAAATAATAAAAACCGGGTCCAAATCGGATCACCCGTTGTCAAGTTACGATGCCACAGACAAACGTGTCACGTGTCAAACTTATAACACGCTCTCCATTGATCGATCGGGGGTTAAAAATCAGCCTTAACGCCTCTAAAAAGTCGTATTCCTTACTTCATCAAAAGGCATCCCGCAAAAACGACTTTGGTAAAGTACAAAGCATGGGTTTGGCTCCCGGTGTAACACAGGTACCAATGCGGACGGCTGCTGTGGCGGAGATGAATGGCTTTCTAATGAATCGGTTGCCAGAGCGCAAAGTTCGTTACCGTAATGGATAACTGGAACTTGTGTTCATCTAGCTACTCGTAGTTGGTGCACGACATTTGGTTTTGTTCATTAATTGACTGAATTGTCTATGTATGCAGTTAAGAGACAGTTATGTGTGGTTATGTTGAGCGTTCATGCTGTCATGGCGTGTTGGTCCTATTTTATTGTTTAAACGTTTACAGTGTTTATTTTTTCGTGAAACTAGTGTATTTTACCTAAAACGGACGACGTGTTAAGTGAACGTTATATAAGACAGTGAAATGAGAGTGAAATACTATTGTGAATCCAGCAACCTAACCTCCAATTGCACTTGGAATGCAAGACACTAGGCATTCTTGATGCTTACGACACTCCCATAATCTCGACGTTGGTAAACTGTTTTATTCAAAACAGACACCAAAACGTTCGAGTGATTTTCAACACGGTCATTGGCCAAATTGTAGTATGTACACTAGCAGGGAAAAAAGAAAAAAAACTATTTTACACATTCATGTTGTACTTGTGGAAAATTTTACTGGAATATTGTTGTTATGATTAGTTCGGTCATGCTATTTAACTGGGGCCAATATAAAATTACTTAATACATTTTAGAACCTTAAATAATATGGTTAATTTACATCTTTCAATATTTGTGTGAAGACTTTCAAATGCAAATATAAACAAAACCGTTTTGTTTTACTACTGTCAATTCAAAAATGTATTAAGTACAATTGTACTTAATACTTAATAAATTTATTAATGTGTATTATATTAATGAATTGTAACATATTTCTGAATTGGCGACAGTAAAACAACACGATATAACTCACGGCAATAATATTTCAGTAAAACATTACACGAATACATGAAAACGACATGAATGTATAAAATACAAACACAGTAAGTATTGCTGTATACCACCCCAAGCTAAGTCTGCACAGAGTCAATGCTAATAGGTACCAAGGAATGGAAGGTTTCCTGAATCCCAGTAGATACTACAAGTCTTCTGAGTAGACCGAAACGTCGGAGCAACTTCCGCGATAATTATAAAATCAAAATCAAAATGTTTTTATTGTAAGTAAGTACCTTATAATACATTTTTATAACGTCATTTTTTTCTCTACCACCGCTTCGTATAAGGTGCTATAGCTGAAAGGAAAGAAGCGGTGCAAGAAATTTTCAGCAGAACATCTTTTGAAATAAATATATCTTACAATATAATAAAAAAAATATATAATAAAATTATATTATATTTTATATAATAAAATCTCTTATTTAACGTTTTCCATAAACCTTGCACACCTACTACCTATTTCTCGATATAATTTCCTCTGCCCGAAGGTTGCCTGGAAGATATCGCTCTTAGCGATAAGGCCGCCTAAATTGTACTTCACTATTTTCCATCTCATGTTTGTTGTTACATAAAACAACAATAAAGTGTATTTTACTTTTACTTTACAATAATTATGAATACAAACATACAGAGCTGGAGCTGATAATAAAATGATAATAAACTGATAATAAACCCATAAAGTTAGTAACACCCGTTAAATCTAATAATAAGATACTACAAGCCCCATTTAGGATCAAGCCTCTTTGTCATTTGAGTAATCAGTTATTTTATAATAACCCTTTTTACATAAGGTCCGTTTTATTTCTCTGTCATATTTATTACAGTATCAGGTATCTTATTATAAAATCGTATACAGTAACCCATAAAGTTAGTAACACCCGTTAAATCTAATAATAAGATACTACAAGCCCCATTTAGGATCAAGCCTCTTTGTCATTTGAGTAGTCATTTATTTTATAATAACCCTTTTTACATAAGGTCCGTCTTATTTCTCTGTCATATTTATTACAGTATCAGGTATCTTATTATAAAATCGTACACAGTGACCCATAAAGTCACTAACACCCGTTAAATCTAATAATAAGATACTACAAGCCCCAAAAGTTGCCCCTGGAGCTAAATTTTATCGTCATAACTCTTCAAAGGGAAGGAAGACTTGTTAGAATTACAACTCAGTGGTATGCTAATACAAGTAATAGGAACACGTCACAGCTCTCTAGGTACCTACCCAATTAGCAATTCCACGTATGCAGCACAGCAACTGCACGTATCGCAAGCGCAACTAATATTGTACAATCCTCTTAGGGCTTTAGGGGTGGTGGTATACTGATAGATAGATAGAAACACTTTATTGTACACAAATACAGGAAAAGTAAACACTGCAGGAATAATAGCACGATATGTACAAAGGCGGCCTTATCGCTTAAAGCGATGTCTTCCAGGCAACCCCTGAAATTAATTGGACACTAAAGAGATTAGCGACAGTGTAGTGTGAAGATATGAAAAAGGTTACTATTACTTAATACACAGTGAATTTAGTACATAAAAGTAATATGATATACATAAATAATTATGTAGACATACTAAAATAGTTTATTGCATAGATATACATAATACAAATAAATATATAACAAATAAACACATATAACATCATCATCATCAGCAGCCTACTCTAGTCCACTGCTGGACATAGGCCTCTCCCAGGGCGCGCCACTGAGCCCGATCTTCTGGATGGAACGACTGGATGAGAAGAGCCGAAGACATATAATAGATAGTAAACAACTAATTAACTAAATTATATCGGCGGAATTTCCTCCGCGAATTTTGTGTTACTCGATACTTCCATGGTTTCTCCCGCGCTTTTGTGGCATCCACGTCAGCTTTGTTTCGTTTTGTCTTGCAAATTGTTTTACAGTAGTGTTTTTCTAGTAAGAATGGTGTTTGTTGTTTTCGAACCTCTACAAGATGTGAATAATGTGTGGGCAGTGAAGTAGAGTCAAATAAGACGCTGCAGCCCGACCCGTACTTGGCTGGTTTTTGAAGAGCCATACTGCGTCCGGGACGCGTTCTTCTTTGGTTCGGATTGTGCGGAAGCATGGAAGATTCTCCCAGATAGCATTGAAATGTGTCACACCAGCATTTTAATGAGGACTTGAAAGAGTTGTTTACATCAGACGACAGATGGCTGTATGGGCTCAGTTCCCTTTACTTTCTGTCTAGCATCAGAAATGAAACGCATTTATCAATATAGGTATATAGTACCACCATTACTCGTAGTCCCACTAACCTCAAAATGTGGGTTCGTGGTCACACTGCATAGTGGGACTACCAGTAATAGTTGTAGATTACTCCTCGTAACCTACTTCCTCATAGGTATCTATATCTAAGTATAGATTACCTTCAGTAATATTGGAACCACATACATTCGGCGTATGAAAAATGAAACGTGTGTCCACGGAGCGAAAGAATAGAGGGCAATTACTTTCTGTCTAGCACCAGAAGTGAAACGCATTTGTCGGCGCCGGTTCAATGTGGCACAGCCCTTAGGGTTATAGTGTACGTCATTCATCGCTTTGCGATTCACTGTCTAAGCTTTGACGGTATTAGGGGTGAAAGGTGAAAGAGAGGTTTCACATTTCTCAAATAGGATATAATTCTGTCATATTAATAGTACACAAATGTGGAAAACTTGTGAGAATCAAGTGAGAATATAAGTGTGCTTTGTCAAGGATTTCGCCCACATTATGTATGTATTAATAATTCTTCTATCACCTAGGTAGCCTGGAAGAGATCGCTCTGAGCGATACGGCCGCCTTTGTACACTTATTCTGTGTAAATTTCTTGTGTTCAATAAAAAAGTATTAATCTATCTACGAGTATCTATGTTTTGGTGTATATTATAAATAGAATACGTACGTAGGTGTTTGTGCTTATTCTGTCAAGAGGTTTTCCTTTTATTGAAAACTTGTTTGTAGTGGTTCTTGAGATTATATATGGACCACAGCCAAGTATATACATTATGTACATATATAATATTTATGTACTTACCATGTTCCTTTTGTATTAAACAAGAAATGCAAAAAAAAAAACTTCACGCTATATCCCTTGCGGGAGCCTTGCCGAAGGCTGATCCGAGACTAACCAGACAGCTCCTGCGGCTCAGCCGAGTCAAATTGCGGAAGGTAATCGGGATAATAACCTGACACAGTCCACTTAACAGACACCTCTTCAAAATAGGCATCACAGACAGCCCCTTGTGCAGAGCTTGCATGGAGGCAGAGGAGACGGTCGCCCACGTGCTCTTGGAGTGCAGAGAGGTGACCACCTACCGGGCGGGAAGCCTTGGCACCCCAGAATCACTTCCCGAAGTCCTTCAGGACATCAGAGGACTGCTGGACTTCCTGGCGAAGTTGGGGTGGCTCGACTAGTAGTAGTTTCCACCACACGCAAAATGGCGCTTAAGACGTCGAGTTGCGGAAATCAGCCCGTTATTACATTACATTACATCCCTTGCGGGGCAGGCAGAGAGAATGGAGCGCCACGAATCTCTGACTTAGAATGCCTCTCTTGCTTCATCTACAGTCATCCGTCGTTTCACAGCAAAGAATTTATATTATTTCGTCACTGATAAAGATATTCAATTTTTTTAAAACTGAGATCATTAGTGCAAAAGGTATGTAGTAAATCCACATTTTTAATTTCTCAAAAGAAAAAGTACTTAGTTAAAATTTATAATTTTTGGCAGGAGCTAAATTTTTGGCCCCGTTCAAAAGGTCTATTTGTAACTGTACATAAAAGGTTTAGTACTAATTGGTGAAAAGAGCGTCGGTGGTACAGTGGCTAGGACACCTGACACCCTTGCGGGAGGTCCGGGTTCGAAACCGTGCAGTGCCATGTACAGATGAGTTTTTCGTATTTTTAGAATACTTACATACATTTACCGTCTGCTCTAACGGTGAAGGAAAACATCGTGAGGAAACCTGCATACTGAGATGACCAGTGTGTAAAATGGGGTAGGCATAAAAATCCTCAAGAGTCGAAGTGCCGCTGGGGTTATTTCCGGCCCCCATAAGATAGGATAAGATAAATTAGTGAAAATATCAATGCGACTGGAGATATTTACAAAAATCCAATTTACATAGCTTCTTATCTTCAATTGTAGATAAATCCTGATAATAGTGTGATAGTGATTTTGGGCGTTACATCAATAAATGGATCAAAATAGATCTAAGTTATATTTTAAAATTACATTTTTGGAAAAGGAGATTGAGGGTATCCCATATAACGATGGACCCATTTTTTTTTTCGCCTCCAACGAAACATAGTACATTTTTTAGATCTTACCTAGACCTACATCTTTTATTAAGGAAACATCCTAAGTCGCGTCAAATAAGAGTTTTGTTTAGTTGCTGGGGCGATACTAAATCAATATAATCAGATTTTTTTTTTATTTTTTTTTATTTATTTATTACAAAATCTACAGCACTTAGATTAAAAAATAAAAAAGTCTATTAAAAAAAACATATTGCCAATTAAAGATTTCCTATTTTAAGACAACGCCTATAGGGAGAAATAAGTTTTGGTGTGTGTGTATATGGATGTGTTTATTGGAAATGTGTGTGAGCGTGTTTGTGTAGAAGAGAGTGTAAGGGTGAAAGGGTGTATGAAATGAATGAATGAATGAATGAATTAAAATTTGTGTATACCTTTGTATGTGTTTGTCTTTACTACATGTATCCAGCTACAATGCTACTGTAGTAGTACAATCTAAGTATTATTTATTATTGTTACAATGTCTCTCCTGATGGCAGCGGCACCGCCATTGAACAAGCCCAACGATGAAAATTCTTTATTATATGACCTGTGTATGCGACGGATAATAGAATTTTGTGCATAGTTAGTTCGCGATAAGGGCACATAGAATAATGATGTGTGTCTTGTGCGTCTGTTAGGGACACAAAAGCGCAGAGTAATTAGTATGAAGACATTTCTAGTCTTTAGCTCCTATCCCACACGACTTAGAATGTCTCTTCAATAATGAACGATGTAGTTCTAGGTGAGATCTGTCTAATGCACTATGTTTGATTGGAGGCGAAGCGTGGGACCAAAAGCGCCCAATCTCCTTTACCCATCTAGTACTCGTATACTTAAGAGAGACGAGTATTAAACATTTACGAAATAACTATAATACGAGTGAAAATCAAACACTTCCCATTTTCAAAAAACAAGTAAAAGAACACTACCTTTCTCAATTTTGATTCCTGTTATGTCATCCATCTTAGTTTGTTAATATTTATTTATACCTATATATGTATGTACGTATATGTATGTATATTATGTATTGTATTTTTAGAGATATTTATTATTTATTTTATAGTTATTGTATATATGTACTTATATGTGTGTACATATTTATTATAGTTGTCTTTATATATTGTATTTATTTTTATTTGACGTACACACTGTGTCTGTCTCCTTTTAAATTATAACGCATCTTTCACTTTCGCGGGTTTGCTGGAAGAAATCTCTTTTAGAGATAAGTTCACCCTTTGTACAATGTCTCATTTTAATTGTAATGTTAATAATAATGAAGATCCTTGATAACATAAACTTTATCATCTAACTAGTTTTAAATTTTCTTGGCTTGGCCAACGTCTGTTCTGTTACATGTTCATTTCCACTGGTCACAGAAGAGATCTGTCCTCCGAGATACAGGAACTTCCTAGTTCGGAGGTCAGCGTTTATTGTTACTTTTTGCTCACTAATTTTATTTAGTTTAATATAACATATGCTTAAGTTCCTACTGGTGTATGGACTATGAATACTTTGTCATCTTACCGCACAAATAAACTTATTATTCTTATCATCCATATATTAAATTAGACTATCAGCAATAATTTAATTATATGAGCAAGTATGATCAAGTTCATCATAGTAAGATTTATGAGAGCATTCTTAAATAAATGTCTTATTTTTCTCGCAGCTATACAGGGTGTAACATTAAGAACGGTCAGTATGGGAAAGTCTGAAACTATAAGACATACGAAGATCTGTTCTTAGGAACCATGTCATCAATTTTAGTAACAAGAAACACTGTATTCATATATTTTTTTTAAAACCTGTACTCAGCCTGGGAATCGAACCCGGTTGTTTTAAAAAAAATCCAACACTATTTCTATTTAGATATCGATTGTGTAGGTCTTAAGGAATAAATGTTAGTATGAAACGTGATGTGAAGCAGCCATAGAGACAATTTTAACGCAAATTCACCACCTGAATACAACATTCAATAGTAAGATCGTTACCTAAACGAGTTGAATGTTGTATTTTACAAAATGGTAGTCATTTCGAACACCTACTAAAATAAATTAAAAGATATGGAAACAATGCGTTTTATTAATTTTAAACATCACGTTTCATACTAACGTTTATTCCTTAAGACCTACACAATCGATATCTAAATAGAAATAGTGTTGGATTTTTTTTTTCAAAACAACCGGGTTCGATTCCCAGGCTGAGTACAGGTTTTTTTTAAATGTATGTATACAGTTTTTCTTGTTACTAAAATTGATGACATGGTTCCTAAGAACAGATCTTCGTATGTCTTATATTTTCAGACTTTCCCATACTGACCGTTCTTTATGTTACAGCCTGTATATTGGCACGAAAGCATTCTTTCCCGGCCTTTGAAAATGTAAATTTTACAAAATTGCTTTAAAATCCTCTCTTCGAAAGATAGAATGAAAATTCTGGCTTCGGTCCAAAACGTTGTACCTACGACTTTTGTATCGATATTAATGGAACTGCGCCTGAGGTCTTTTCTGAAATTGAAGAAATACTTTGTTTTATAAGTTCCACAATTTTAATCTGCCGCAATGCCTGTATTGCTTTCTTTCGGTTTGAAAGGTAAGTAAGAGAGCCAGCTTATTTATTGGCATATGACACACTCTATTCAAGTCCTCAAGGGTAGCAGCGCATCGAAAACCCTCTAATAGCATACAGGTGACTATCAGGTGACCCATTTGCTAATAAAAAATATATTCTTCGCGCTATTCTGACGAACCCAGATGTGCATATGTCGTGGATGGATAGCGTAATGGTGCGTTTCACGAAGTGCGTAGGCATTTCACGATGTGCTAAAAAAGTTTGACAGATTCTGTAATCGTTGAATTATTGTCATTTATTTTATTTTTATTTCTGAGAAACCGTACAGCTAAATAATAATTAAATATCTGAGAGATACCTTTTATAAAATGATGTAAATTATTAACCGGCCTCCGCGAAACAGGCTGTTGCCCTAGTGCGGAGTCCAACGTTTAGCATAGTTTATTTAATGTGATCATGAAAATAAAGATATATTTTTTTAAACACCTGAAATGTTTTTTTTACAATCGTGCAAGCCAAAATACAGGTCTCCTTATTTATACAATGAAAAAATAGTAACAGCTGAAAGTTAATAAAATATGGAGGTGGGAAAGTGGGATAGGGAGTGGGGAGAACAAAGAAAAGGGTATGTGTATTGTAAGCGTGTGTAAGTTGAGAGGGTGTGTGTGTGAGATAGAAGGAGATTTGTGTTATGTTCTGTGTGTGTAAACTGCACGCTGATCATGTAATCGAGCCTGCGCTTTTTGACCCAATCTCGGCCATTAACTGCTTCTTGTACGCATGTGGTTTCCTTTGGAAGATATCGACACTTTTAAACGATGTGTTGAATGTGCGAGTGCACCGGAATACGATCGAGTCTCGAGCGCACTATCTCAAAGATTTTTAGCCACTTCGTGAGATGCAGATCCCTAGTTAGCACATAGCGTAATTGTATAGATCTGAACCGCACTTCATGATGCCTGGTTTTAAATAGGCCCTTATGGGTACCCTTCTTGTGCAAGGGGATGCCTTTGCTACAACAGTGGGGACGTTAATATGAGATGACGCTGATGAGATGAGAGAGTGAAAGGTTAGTTCAAGTATAGTTCTACTGCCACAAGGTTCTGAGTGGGGTTTGGGAGAACACATATCCGTAAAAAGTAACAATGACATTTCTTGGCTGGCAAAGGCCAAGACTAAACTTGTATCGATGAGCCAGCGGAAAGGTACAATTAAAGAATTCCTTTCTCTTTTTAAGGTTAAATTAAATTATCCATTATTTCTCTTTCTTCTTCAATCAATTCGAATTTGAGTACGGTTCAATTGAAGAATCTCCCACTGGCTCAGCGATACGAATTGGACCTTGGTCTTTGCACGTCCAGTTTGTTTCCCTCCAGTCCAATCTCCTTCAATTACCGACATGGAAGCTTACGCAATGATTTTTTCTATGCTCTCTCCAATAAACGCCAATTATACCTGGGACGTCTGATATAGATATAGCTTTCACGGGCCCCTTTCTCCCGAAGCCTCAGACCTCCCCTTTTCCCCAAAACTCATAACGAAACTCCCTAAAGAAACCTCCTCGAAATCAATTTCTGGTTATTGCCGTAATAACGGCCAATGACAACAAAAAGAGCCCTCTCTTTGTGCCATTTGGCCATTACGCTGCAATGAGACATTTACAATTCAAAAATAATAATCTTCCGCGTCATCCCGTCCGAATTGTGTCACAACGTGTAAGCATTTCACTTGATAATCCTCGCGAAGAATTTCATATTTCACCAGCGAATAAGTAGCGTATTATCTCGTGTCAGACAGGTGTCGCCAGTGACGACCGCCTAAATTCATCTCTGTGCCGGCAGGTGCACGCAAACGACGCTTCTAATCCGGCCCTGACGAGCGGTATGAACTACGCAACGAGTTCTTATAGATAAGGAGAAGACTGTAATCTGTACTCTATACTCAATCTTCCATTGAAATAACTCTAAAATTTTTAGAAACCCCCGACTCGCCATTAACGGAGATCCTCTTACTTTTTCCTGTGCATTATGAGGTCTTCAAAGTTCCTTTGAGTATGTCTGAGCTTAATCTCGAAGAACCTAACTATTACCGTACCAGAGATCCCATCTGCCATCAAATATGCTCCAAGATCTTGGAAATCTCTGGTCCAATTTTTGTCAGATAAATCTAAGAACACTCTCAGCAAAATGATCTGTAAAATGTAAAAAAAAACGAGTCGATATTGGATTATTATCTATGATGTATCACTAAGCTCTATTCTTATTATAGCTTGAAACAAAAGGCAAACAGCTCCACGAGGCCGGCCTTTATGTATTCACCGATACTTTACGATTCTGTTAAACGTCACCACCATAACATAAATACCAAAAGCCATTATAAAAACTATCAGCGCAGCGCGTCACCGCATGATTGGTCAATCTATCACGACGTTCTCTTTTCTCACCAATCGTAACTCACAAGTTATGACGTATGACTTGTGACTTCTCTCTTTGGACTGCGTTGTGATTGGTGCATTTTTCACGCTTCCATTATTGCTCCAAACATTATGAGCTCGTTGGTACTGAGGGCTTGAATAATAGAGCTGGCTCAGACTATACCATCAGTGGAAAACTCCATTTGTGCTTAGAGTTGGTGAAAATCCTTGATGTATTTTATGAAAACTCGCGTGTTTCATTCTCACGAAATTAAGGATAGAGTTATAATAGATTTCGTGATAGCTCTGTTTGCTTTGAGAAATAGTCTTACCCGCAAGTCGTTTCTACTTGAGAATCTTAGAATTTCGCTCGCGGTAATAGCATAGCATAGGTTACGACTCGTGACTCCACTAATTTGACCCACTAGTGGTACAGTGTCTCGATATAATGGGCTCGTGGTCCCACTGTCTGGTGGGATGCAATTACTCCTGGTCCCACTGATTTGGCCATAAACAATATCACAATATTTTTAGGAACTCAACATAAATTGCGAAATAGAAAAGCCAACATAATTAACAGGTAGTTTACTGATGAAGTAAAAATAATTATAAATTATATAATTTTAAATTTCTTATTTCTTAATAAAGTCAATCTAATTGCAGTAAAAGTACTCCCCGCCTCTCCATGTATACCATTAATTGAACTGGAAATAAAAATAGAGTGGGACTACGAGCCATAATCTACAATTATTACTGGTAGTCCCACTATGCAGTGGGACCACGAACCTAAATTATAGACTAGTGGGACTACGAGTAATGGTGGGACAATGTAGGTGGGACCAGGAGTCACATACCGGGGTAAATAGCTCGTGGAAATGTTTTCTAATATTATTTTTAACTCCATAATGCTAGTTTCGGATGCATTCGACACACGTGTCTTTCCCTATCATTAACTGAAGCCTAGCGGATTTTTTAAATCTTTATTCTGAATTATTATATAATATTATGTAGGTAATTTCGAAATTTAATATCTAGGATTTCATTCGCTGAAATGGATACAATTTCACAATTATTATAAGAAACTAATTTAATATTCCTCTATTTAGAAATAAATTAAAATTTTCAGTGAACGATACTTACCTGAAATAATATAAAATCTGAGATGTAAAATCAAATTAAATTACAGTCGGAGAAGAGAAAGCAATTACGTTAATGTTATATTGATCCATAATAAATGAATTTGTGGTAAATTGAATAAGAAATCATTTCTGCGAAAATTATTCTTGGAAAAAGATTAGACAGCGACCTCATTTGTGTAAGTGGTTTGTGATTGTGCCTATTCCCATATACCTAGTTTACAATAAGTGCTGTAATCAATACGGAACCACAATCAGTAACACAAAGTGGCTCATTCTAGAATGAAATATTAATAACAAGTGCTGTAATAAAATATAATTGTTTGGTTTATGTAATTGGAATCCAATCAGACATTTATTATTATTCATTTAGTTAGATATTTCATGGTTATAGGAACACTTGGATGAATGAAAAAATAGTCTCCCCTCCTAAGGGCGGGCGTTCTTCCTTCATTTTGAAAAAGTATAGTATGGCCATTTTATCACTCGTGCTATATCTATAGTGATACGAGGCGCAACGTACTCGTATTAAAAGGGCTGTTATTACGTAACAGTTGCATAAACTACTAGTTTTAAACAACAGCTGTTATTATCTAGATAATCTATTCGATAATATATTGGGTAGTTCCAGGTGTAATGCTTTGTTCGCTGGGGTCTGTATGGTCGATCACTGTTATGCAACAAGTCTTTCGTAATTCAGTAACCAAATACGAACTAGTATTTTTTTCCCTTTATTTAAATAAAACTAATTACATGTCTTAAAACATAATACTGGCAAAAGCCTCAGGGCTTGTGCGCCAGTAAAGGATCGGTCGTACGTACCTATTTACTTTGTCAAAAATTAGCGGAGTTATTCGATAGTCGTAAATGCCAGGCGCAGTAGGGGTAGTAATGTGTCGATGTTACCAATGTTATTATACAGAATGTAAAGTAGTACCAAAGCAGAGATTAGTGGCGCTCCATTCCCTCTACCTGCCCTGCAAGGGATATAGCGTGAAGTTATGTGTGTATATAATGTATGTATAATTATTTAGAATATGAGTTGACAGCGTCGTTCCATAAAAAAGGACATTAGGTATCAGCCCTAGCTTCAAAAAGCGTCACCATCTAATAATTATATTTTAAAAAATCTATTAATAAAAACATCCCTATCAAAAAAAACGTCTGAAATACAGCTTATCTTATCTTATGATAAGGGGCCGGGAATAAGCCCAGCGGCACTTCGACCCTTGATTATCTTTTGTGCCTACCCTATTTTCCACACTGGTCATCTCGGTGTGCAGTTTTCCTCACGATGTTTTCCTTCACCGTTAGAGCAGTTTTCGAAAAATACGAAAAACTCATTGGTACATGGCATGGCACTGCACGGTTTCGAACCTGGACCTCCCGCATGGGAGTCCGGTGTCCTAGCCACTGTGCCACCGATGCATAAAATACAGGTACCAGAAGCGTTAAAGCTATTCCTACAAGAAAACGTTCTTAGGAACCTTCCCTAACTCTTTTTTTATCTGTATTTTAAAGACTTTGGTACTCGACAAGGTGACCATGTCAACCTCAAGAGGAAATATTTTTTTACTTGAAAATTGTTTTTTCCTTAGCTGTTGTCCCACTGCTGGGCAAAGACCACCGATATAGAGACTGGAACAAAAATCACATAAGGAAAATGTCGGGAACATACCTACAGGTAGATCCTGATGTGAAGGATCGCCTGGGGTGGTACCACCCTCTTATCTATTTCTGCCGTGAAGCAGAAATTGCATTTCTGTGTTTCGGTTTTTATTTTGTTTTTTATTGACTACTGAGCTGATGGTAAGCGACGATGAGGTCTACGATGGAGCATACGGGTCCAGTAAATGCCTATTCACTCTGACTTTGAAGATCCCAAGGTTGTAGGTTTCGGGCTTAGCCGTTCGCATAATGAACGAAGAAGCAAATCGCTTCTACGAGCAGATGGGATATCAACAACATAAGGATGGAACCCCTCCCCGCACCTGGTAGTCCGAAGGCGGAATGGAGATGCTGGAATTAGGCCGTGCAATTCCGATGCGCACTTTCCGAAATGTATCCTATAAAATACCGATAGACAGGCAACCTTGCGCCGATGTTCAGACTTGAACGTTCCTTGACTTGACTTGTTCCAGGATTGAAGGGTAAGAGAGCCAGCGTAATTACCTGCACATGAGGTACTCCATTTTACTCCTCAAAGTTAGCAGCGCATCGAAAGCCCTATAATATTAATACAGTGAGGTGAGATGTCTATGGGCGAAGGTGATCACTTACAATCGGGTGACCCGTTTGCTCGTCTGCTCTCCTTCTTTAATACAAAAAAGTAAGTATTTTATTATCGTCACAGCTCCATCATAGTGTGTGCGTAAAAACAAAGAGTAATAAAACAAATGACTCCTTTAGAATTGTCCATCAAGCACCGCTCGACAACAATGGGGGCTTCTGATGAATTATCAATTTACTCTTTGTCACAGGCCAAACAAAAAATAGGTGGTCGAGCCGTGAGGTTTACGTGAATACGGTTTCGTTGTAGAATTTTGCAATTTTCTTCCTTCGTATACAATAATTGCGGAAATAAAGACATATACCGTCATTTTTTTAATGAGAGTTATCTTATATTTAAAGTTAGTTCTCACATGATCTTATTTAGAACGAGAAAGGAACATGCAAGTTTAAAATTATGTCTTATTTGTGTCAAAATGTAAAATATATGTCTTATGTGTGTAAAAATGTCGGAGATTTAGAGTATGTATTTTATTATCGTCATAGCACCATCATAATGTGTACATAAAAACAAAGATTAATAAATTGAAATTGAAAACGTTTATTTGGCACTGTAAACACCAGAATATAGAACACAATACAGACGTATACAAATATTAATACATGCAGCACAAAACATCCGGTGTGGTACAGTGTCAAAAAGGGTACACCAACTCAGCATAATGCTGAGGCAAGCGCTGATTTTCACCTGGCCCCTCAGTGACTGCACGGACGAAGAAAGCAACAGTGTGTGCGTGTTGTGGTGTATGAATGTGTAAAAAAAAAACAATTTTTTTAAAATGAATTTTATGTGTGAATAAAACAAATAGCTCCATTAGAATTGCCCATCAAGCACCACTTGGCAACAATGGGCGCCTGTGATGAATTATCAATTTACTCTTTTTCACAGGCCAAACAAAAAATAGGTGGTCAAGCCTATTCAATAATTAAATAATTAAGAGACATGCTCATATTTTTTTTAATTATAAGTGAATTTATATTTGACTTTAGTTACATTACAGTATACGTTACAAAAAATCATTGGTACGAGTACGAGACAATGGTCTTAAATGATATTGCATTGCAACATTGGGTGTCATCATTATCCGCAGCCTACTCTAGTACACTGCTGGACATAGGCCTCTCCCAGAGCACGCTATTGAGCCCGATCGTAGGCCCTTCTCATCCAGTCGCTGCCAGCCACCTTGCGCAGATCGTCGCTCCATATAGCAGCGGGGCGTCCCACACAACGTTTGCCCAAACGCGGACTTCACTCCAGTACTCGTCTACCCCAGTGGTTGTCGGTTCTGCGACAGATGTGACCGGCCCACTGCCACTTCAGCTTGCTAATCTTATGAGCTATGTCGATAACTTGTTCTACACTATACATTGGGTTTAAAGACGTTTGCACGTCAAAAGCAACGGTGATACCTGCAGAGCGTTATCTTGGCAGAGACGTATGACCGTTATTTGTTCGTGTGTGTGTTTGATATGTCATAGATGTGTGCCCTGGTATCAATCAATCGTCCAGGACACATCCACGACAGGCGTATTTGGGGCTCTATCAATAGAATAAGTTTTTTTTTTCAATCGCTTGACTCAATCACTGAATTGTTGGGGGATCTTTGGGGGATATTATATAAGAACGAACGAACCAGAAGTCAATATATAAACTTACTGTATCAGCCTCCTTGTAAGAAATATATTTATAAAGTAAATGTTTATAACATGTGTGTGCTGCTGTATAACAACCTGCCAGATAAAATCAAGTTACAACATGGGTCACAATTTAAGTCTAATTTAACAAAGTGGCTTTTAGAGAACTGTTTTTATAATATTAGTGAATATTTAGACAAATTGCATGCACATTAGAATTATATAAATTTTTAGTTTAAGGAATGATATAGGTATAACATTATTCTGTTAAATATTTGCACGCCTGCTTGCAGGTTGAATACTGTTTCAAACCCCTTTGTAAGACCATGTTATATATTACGTATTCTTGCAAATAAACATTGATTGATTGATTGATTGATTGAATGTGATAGAGATATCTTTACTATAGTAGTGATGTGTGTTTGTTTTATTTTGTGTAAAAAATACTACTTACCTACTGTTAAACATTACTTTTGATAAAATAGGCAGAGTTAATGAATATCATTATATAGTAATGGATAGTCTGTATGGTTAGTCAAAGCCTTTATCTAAGTAGTGTGAAAAGTATTAGTGTCTGTGTATATGTAAGTATTCGTATTTATGTACTTAAAATTGTTATGTAGTAGCATACGTGTAGGTATATTTTTTATATATTATATGAGTAGGTATTTTATAGTATGATAAATAATAATAATTATTAAATCTCTTCTATTTAATTTATATGCACCCGCCTTTCAATATCTGTATAACCCAATGGTTAGCTGGTAGAAAATGCCGCATGGCATTAAGCTCGCCTCATGTACTATTTTTGTGCATTAAAGTGTTAAATAAAATAAATAAATAAATAAATAAAAGTACCACATTGTCGCCACGAGCGCTAATTCCCAACACGAGTCGTAGACAGACAGTTGTATGGTTAAACAAGTCTTACCTTATCTTCTGATAGGGGGCCGGGAATAACCCAGCGGCACTTCGACCTTTGAGGATCCTTTGTGCCTACCCCATTTTACACACCGGTCATCTCAGTGTGCAGGTTTCCTCATGATGTTTTCCTTCACCGTTAGAGCAGTCGGTAAATGTACGTAAGTCTTCAAAAAATACTAAAACTCATTTGTACATGGCACTGCACGGTTTCGAACTTGGACCTCCCGCACGGGAGTCCGATGTCCTAGCCACAGTGCCACCGACGCTCTTATGGTTACACAAGTCTTCTCGCACGTGATAGACACGATACTTTTTGTTACACGTCTGAGAAAAAATAAATAATCAAAGCCGTCTATGTCGTAATACACTGACCTGATCACTCACTGAGTGATGGCCAAGGCCTGGGAAAAGAGGAGTAGGTTATTCAGGAACCAGATGGGCGGATGATATAACCAAAGTCGCATCGAAGACCTGGATGCGACTTAAACCAGACTGCACAGATGACATAGAAGGGAGAAGGCTTAATATAAGCTATATCCTGCATTTTGGATTATCATCATTTTCAGCAGCTCACTCTAGTCCACTGCTGGACATGACTATAGGCCTCTCCCTGGCCGCGTCATTGAGCCCGATCTTCGGCTCTTCTCATCCAGTCATTGCCAGCCACCTCGCGCAGATCGTCGCTCTATCTAGCAGGCGGGCGTCCCACACTACGTTTTCCCAAACGCGGTATCCACTCCAGAACTCGTCTACCCCAGCGGTTCAGCCTGCTAAACTTATGAGCTATGTCGATAACTTTTGTTCTATGCATTATGGATAACATGGGCTAATAATGATGAAGATTCCTCAACCCAAAAAAAATATCACGACAATATTTCCAACGTTTAATTCCCGTATAATTACTTGTTATTTCACTTCTAAGACAAGACAAGATAGAAAATGACAGGCAATGTATAAAGTCCATTCGCTCAAATATACTCGCTCTTTGAAAATTCTGCCCGCGCTAGCGCCTTCGTTATTCAAACGATGATTATGGTTAATCGTCTAATGTTGATAAATCGCTTCAGGTTCTCAAGGACTAGTGTCAAAACGTCCAATGTGTCAATACGTCTAGTGTGTCAAATCGTCTAGTGTCTCAAATTGACTAGTGTCAAAATGTCTAGCATCTCAAAATGATACCTTGTCCATGATCCTTTAGATAGATGCCATACAACGTAAATTTGACTTGTGTGAAGTTGACCGGCCCCAAAGCCGTTGCCCGCAATTCACCTATGCAGGTCGAAAGTACTCGGTAAGTACTTTTAAGTTCTGTGTAACTTTTCGTTAGTACTCTTACGCAATTCGATTATTTTTAAAAAACTTTTTGGGGCCGGCCAACTTCACACTCCCGGCCCCAAACGACTTTTTCGACTTTTTTTTTCGCCAATCGACAGACAATCGTTAGTACTCGATTGTTCCAAAATATTATCGTTAGTACTGTAAAACAGAATTTTTTAAAAATAATTGAAATGGGGTGGCTAACTTCACACCTGCCGCCCCATATGCAATTCACAATCAACAAAATACACAGGCGAGGTGTTATCGTTAGTACTCGATAGTTCTGCAAAACTTTTCGTTAGAACTCTCACCGTAACGAGAGAAAAAAATAAAACAATTAAATTACTTAAAATTTCAATAGGTAATATAACTTTACTCAACTTCATACTTCAGGAAAGCTATTTCTACGGCAGCGGAACCAAGTAGTGACTGACACTAATAATGCTTAAATCATCAACGTATACAAAAAATTTGCTAATTAGTTAAGTAACACCGAATAATTTTTTTTAGCACACGCATAAAACAGTCCATTTGGAAAAAACTGATATATGAAATACCTATCTCATGTGTTGGAAAAAATCTTTAAACGTGCATTTGATGAAATTCATTCGAGTCAAGCCCGATAATTCAGTAGTGGTAATAGCCACCCCGGATCTTTTCAGCATACGTAGACAACAGCCCATGTGCAACACTCCTAATCGACTAACAACGTTAGTATTTTCATCAACACGTGGAAAAAAATATATTCTCAAAAAAATTAGACCCTTATTACTCGGTAGTGGAAATAGCCACCCCGGATCATTTCAGTATACGTAGACAACAGCCCATGTGGAACACTCCTAGTTGACTAACAACGTTAGTACTTTCATCAACTCGTGGAAAATAAACATATTCTTAAAAAAATTAGACCCCCATTACTCGGTAGTGGAAATAGCCACCCCGGATCTTTTCAGCATACGTAGACAACAGCCCATGTGGAACACTCCTAGTCGACTAACAACGTGAGTACCTTCATCAACTCGTGGAAAATAAACATATTCTAAAAAAAATTAGACACTCATTACTCGGTAGCGGAGATAGCCACCCCGGATCTTTTCAACATACGTGGACAACAGCCCATGTGGAACACTCCTAGTCGACTAACAACGTGAGTACTTTCATCAACTTGTAGAAAAAAAACATATTCTTAAAAAAAATTAGACCCTCATTACTCGGTAGTGGAAATAGCCACCCCGGATCTTTTCAGTATACGTAGACAACAGCCCATGTGGAACACTCCTAGTCGACTAAAAACGTTAGTACTTTCATCAACTCGTGGAAAATAAACATATTCTTAAAAAAATTTGACCCCCATGACTCGGTAGTGGAGATAGCCACCCCGGATCTTTTCAGTATACGTCGACAACAGCTCATGTGGAACACTCATAGTCGACTAAAAACGTTAGTACTTTCATCAACTCGTGGAAAATAAACATATTCTAAAAAAAATTTGACCCTCATGACTCGGTAGTGGAGATAGCCACCCCGGATCTTTTCAGCATACGTAGACAACAGCCCATGTGGAACACTCCTAGTCGACTAACAACGTGAGTACCTTCATCAACTCGTGGAAAATAAACATATTCAAAAAAATTTAGACCCTTATTACTCGGTAGCGGAGATAGCCACCCCGGATCTTTTCAGTATACGTAGACTACAGCCCATGTGGAATACTCCTAGTCGACTAAAAACATTAGTACTTTCATCAACTCGTGGAAAATAAACATAATCTAAAAAAAATTTGACCCTCATGACTCGGTAGAGGAGATAGCCACCCCGGATCTTTTCAGCAAACGTAGACAACAGCCCATGTGGAACACTCCTAGTCGACTAACAACGTTAGTACTTTCATCAACTCGTGGAAAATAAACATATTCTTAAAAAAATTTGACCCTCATTACTCGGTAGTGGAAATAGCCACCCCGGATCTTTTCAGCATACGTAGACAACAGCCCATGTGGAACACTCCTAGTCGACTAACAACGTGAGTACCTTCATCAACTCGTGAAAAAAAAACATATTCTAAAAAAAATTAGACACTCATTACTCGGTAGCGGAGATAGCCACCCCGGATCTTTTCAACATACGTGGACAACAGCCCATGTGGAACACTCCTAGTCGACTAACAACGTGAGTACTTTCATCAACTTGTAGAAAAAAAACATATTCTTAAAAAAAATTAGACCCTCATTACTCGGTAGTGGAAATAGCCACCCCGGATCTTTTCAGTATACGTAGACAACAGCCCATGTGGAACACTCCTAGTCAACTAAAAACGTTAGTACTTTCATCAACTCGTGGAAAATAAACATATTCTTAAAAAAATTTGACCCTCATGACTCGGTAGTGGAGATAGCCACCCCGGATCTTTTCAGTATACGTCGACAACAGCTCATGTGGAACACTCTTAGTCGACTAAAAACGTTAGTACTTTCATCAACTCGTGGAAAATAAACATATTCTTAAAAAAATTGACCCTCATGACTCGGTAGTGGAGATAGCCACCCCGGATCTTTTCAGCATACGTAGACTACAGCCCATGTGGAACACTCCTAGTCGACTAACAACGTGAGTACCTTCATCAACTCGTGGAAAATAAACATATTCTCAAAAAAGTTAGACCCTCATTACTCGGTAGTGGAAATAGCCACCCCGGATCTTTTCAGTATACGTAGACAACAACCCATGTGGAACACTCCTAGTCGACTAACAACGTGAGTACCTTCATCAACTCGTGGAAAATAAACATATTCAAAAAAATTTAGACCCTTATTACTCGGTAGCGGAGATAGCCACCCCGGATCTTTTCAGTATACGTAGACTACAGCCCATGTGGAATACTCCTAGTCGACTAAAAACGTTAGTACTTTCATCAACTCGTGGAAAATAAACATAATCTAAAAAAAATTTGACCCTCATGACTCGGTAGAGGAGATAGCCACCCCGGATCTTTTCAGCAAACGTAGACAACAGCCCATGTGGAACACTCCTAGTCGACTAACAACGTTAGTACTTTCATCAACTCGTGGAAAATAAACATATTCTTAAAAAAATTAGACCCTCATTACTCGGTAGTGGAAATAGCCACCCCCGATCTTTTCAGCATACGTAGACAACAGCCCATGTGGAACACTCCTAGTCGACTAACAACGTGAGTACTTTCATCAACTTGTAGAAAAAAAAACATATTTTTAAAAAAAATTAGACCTTCATTACTCGGTAGTGGAAATAGCCACCCCGGATCTTTTCAGTATACGTCGACAACAGCCCATGTGGAACACTCCTAGTCGACAAACAACGTTAGTACTTTCATCAACTCGTGGAAAATAAACATATTCTCAAAAAAATTAGACCCTTATTACTCGGTAGCGGAGATAGCCACCCCGGATCTTTTCAGTGTACGTAGACAACGTCGACTAGGAGTGTTCCACATGGGCTGTTGTCTACGTATACTGAAAAGATCCGGGGTGGCTATTTCCACTACCGAGTAATGAGGGTCTAATTTTTTTGAGAATATGTTTATTTTCCACGAGTTGATGAAAGTACTAACGTTGTTTGTCGACTAGGAGTGTTCCACATGGGCTGTTGTCTACGTATACTGAAAAGATTCGGGGTGGCTATCTCCACTACCGAGTCATGAGGGTCCAATTTTTTTAAGAATATGTTTATTTTCCACGAGTTGATCAAAGTACTAACGTTGTTAGTCGACTAGGAGTGTTCCACATGGGCTGTTGTCTACGTATGCTGAAAAGATCCGGGGTGGCTATTTCCGCTACCGAGTAATGAGAGTCTAATTTTTTTTAGAATATGTTTATTTTCCACGAGTTGATGAAAGTACTCACGTTGTTAGTCGACTAGGAGTGTTCCACATGAGCTGTTGTCTACGTATGCTGAAAAGATCCGGGGTGGCTATTTCCACTACCGAGTAATGAGGGTCTAATTTTTTTAAGAATATGTTTATTTTCCACGAGTTGATGAAAGTACTCACGTTGTTAGTCGACTAGGAGTGTTCCACATGGGCTGTTGTCTACGTATGCTGAAAAGATCCGGGGTGGCTATTTCCGCTACCGAGTAATGAGTGTCTAATTTTTTTTAGAATATGTTTATTTTCCACGAGTTGATGAAGGTACTCACGTTGTTAGTCGACTAGGAGTGTTCCACATGGGCTGTTGTCTACGTATGCTGAAAAGATCCGGGGTGGCTATCTCCACTACCGAGTCATGAGGGTCAAATTTTTTTTAGAATATGTTTATTTTCCACGAGTTGATGAAAGTACTAACGTTTTTAGTCGACTAAGAGTGTTCCACATGAGCTGTTGTCGACGTATACTGAAAAGATCCGGGGTGGCTATCTCCACTACCGAGTCATGAGGGTCTAATTTTTTTAAGAATATGTTTATTTTCCACGAGTTGATGAAAGTACTAACGTTGTTAGTCGACTAGGAGTATTCCACATGGGCTGTAGTCTACGTATACTGAAAAGATCCGGGGTGGCTATCTCCGCTACCGAGTAATAAGGGTCTAAATTTTTTGAGAATATGTTTATTTTCCACGAGTTGATGAAAGTACTAACGTTGTTAGTCGACTAGGAGTGTTCCACATGGGCTGTTGTCTACGTATACTGAAAAGATCCGGGGTGGCTATTTCCACTACCGAGTAATGAGGGTTTAATTTTTTTTTGAATATGTTTATTTTCCACGAGTTGATGAAAGTACTCACGTTGTTAGTCGACTATGAGAGTTCCACATGGGCTGTTGTCTACGTATGCTGAAAAGATCCGGGGTGGCTATTTCCACTACCGAGTAATGAGGGTCTAATTTTTTTAAGAATATGTTTATTTTCCACGAGTTGATGAAAGTACTCACGTTGTTAGTCGACTAGGAGTGTTCCACATGGGCTGTTGTCTACGTATGCTGAAAAGATCCGGGGTGGCTATTTCCGCTACCGAGTAATGAGTGTCTAATTTTTTTTTAGAATATGTTTATTTTCCACGAGTTGATGAAGGTACTCACGTTGTTAGTCGACTAGGAGTGTTCCACATGGGCTGTTGTCTACGTATGCTGAAAAGATCCGGGGTGGCTATCTCCACTACCGAGTCATGAGGGTCAAATTTTTTTTAGAATATGTTTATTTTCCACGAGTTGATGAAAGTACTAACGTTTTTAGTCGACTAAGAGTGTTCCACATGAGCTGTTGTCGACGTATACTGAAAAGATCCGGGGTGGCTATCTCCACTACCGAGTCATGAGGGTCTAATTTTTTTAAGAATATGTTTATTTTCCACGAGTTGATGAAAGTTTTAACGTTGTTAGTCGACTAGGAGTATTCCACATGGGCTGTAGTCTACGTACACTGAAAAGATCCGGGGTGGCTATCTCCGCTACCGAGTAATAAGGGTCTAAATTTTTTGAGAATATGTTTATTTTCCACGAGTTGATGAAAGTACTAACGTTGTTAGTCGACTAGGAGTGTTCCACATGGGCTGTTGTCTACGTATACTGAAAAGATCCGGGGTGGCTATTTCCACTACCGAGTAATGAGGGTCTAATTTTTTTTTGAATATGTTTATTTTCCACGAGTTGATGAAAGTACTCACGTTGTTAGTCGACTATGAGAGTTCCACATGGGCTGTTGTCTACGTATACTGAAAAGATCCGGGGTGGCTATTTCCACTACCGAGTAATGAGGGTCTAATTTTTTTTAAGAACATGTTGTTTTTCTACAAGTTGATGAAAGTACTCACGTTGTTAGTCGACTAGGAGTGTTCCACATGGGCTGTTGTCTACGTATGCTGAAAAGATCCGGGGTGGCTATCTCAGCTACCGAGTCAAGAGTGTCTCATTTTTTTAGATTATGTTTATTTTCCACGAGTTGATGAAAGTACTAACGTTTTTAGTCGACTAGGAGTATTCCACATGGGCTGTAGTCTACGTATACTGAAAAGATCCGGGGTGGCTATCTCCGCTACCGAGTAATAAGGGTCTAAATTTTTTTGAATATGTTTATTTTCCACGAGTTGATGAAAGTACTAACGTTATTAGTCGTCTAGGAGTATTCCACATGGGCTGTTGTCTACGTATACTGAAAAGATCCGGGGTGGCTATTTCCACTACCGAGCAATGAGGGTCTAACTTTTTTGAGAATATGTTTATTTTCCACGAGTTGATGAAGGTACTCACGTTGTTAGTCGACTAGGAGTGTTCCACATGGGCTGTAGTCTACGTATGCTGAAAAGATCCGGGGTGGCTATCTCCACTACCGAGTCATGAGGGTCAAATTTTTTTTAAGAATATGTTTATTTTCCACGAGTTGATGAAAGTACTAACGTTGTTAGTCAACTAGGAGTGTTCCACATGGGCTGTTGTCTACGTATGCTGAAAAGAGCCGAGGTGGCTATCTCCACTACCGAGTCATGAGGGTCAAATTTTTTTTAGAATATGTTTATTTTCCACGAGTTGATGAAAGTACTAACGTTTTTAGTCGACTAAGAGTGTTCCACATGAGCTGTTGTCGACGTATACTGAAAAGATCCGGGGTGGCTATCTCCACTACCGAGTCATGAGGGTCAAATTTTTTTAAGAATATGTTTATTTTCCACGAGTTGATGAAAGTACTAACGTTTTTAGTTGACTAGGAGTGTTCCACATGGGCTGTTGTCTACGTATACTGAAAAGATCCGGGGTGGCTATTTCCACTACCGAGTAATGAGGGTCTAATTTTTTTTAAGAATATGTTTTTTTTCTACAAGTTGATGAAAGTACTCACGTTGTTAGTCGACTAGGAGTGTTCGACATGGGCTGTTGTCCACGTATGTTGAAAAGATCCGGGGTGGCTATCTCCGCTACCGAGTAATGAGTGTCTAATTTTTTTTAGAATATGGTTATTTTCCACGAGTTGATGAAGGTACTCACGTTGTTAGTCGACTAGGAGTGTTCCACATGGGCTGTTGTCTACGTATGCTGAAAAGATCCGGGGTGGCTATTTCCACTACCGAGTAATGAGGGTCTAATTTTTTTAAGAATATGTTTATTTTCCACGAGTTGATGAAAGTACTAACGTTGTTAGTCGACTAGGAGTGTTCCACATGGGCTGTTGTCTACGTTTGCTGAAAAGATCCGGGGTGGCTATCTCCTCTACCGAGTCATGAGGGTCAAATTTTTTTTAGATTATGTTTATTTTCCACGAGTTGATGAAAGTACTAACGTTTTTAGTCGACTAGGAGTATTCCACATGGGCTACGTATACTGAAAAGATCCGGGGTGGCTATCTCCGCTACCGAGTAATAAGGGTCTAAATTTTTTTGAATATGTTTATTTTCCACGAGTTGATGAAGGTACTCACGTTGTTAGTCGACTAGGAGTGTTCCACATGGGCTGTTGTCTACGTATACTGAAAAGATCCGGGGTGGCTTTTTCCACTACCGAGTAATGAGGGTCTAATTTTATTTTAGAACATGTTTTTTTTCTACAAGTTGATGAAAGTACTCACGTTGTTAGTCGACTAGGAGTGTTCCACATGGGCTGTTGTCTACGTATGCTGAAAAGATCCGGGGTGGCTATCTCCGCTACCGTGTAATAAGGGTCTAATTTTTTTGAGAATATGTTTATTTTCCACGAGTTGATGAAAGTACTAACGTTATTAGTCGTCTAGGAGTATTCCACATGGGCTGTTGTCTACGTATACTGAAAAGAAAAGATCCGGGGTGGCTATTTCCACTACCGAGTAATGAGGGTCTAACTTTTTTGAGAATATGTTTATTTTCCACGAGTTGATGAAGGTACTCACGTTGTTAGTCCACTAGGAGTGTTCCACATGGGCTGTAGTCTACGTATGCTGAAAAGATCCGGGGTGGCTATCTCCACTACCGAGTCATGAGAGTCAAATTTTTTTAAGAATATGTTTATTTTCCACGAGTTGATGAAAGTACTAACGTTGTTAGTCAACTAGGAGTGTTCCACATGGGCTGTTGTCTACGTATGCTGAAAAGATCCGGGGTGGCTATCTCCACTACCGAGTCATGAGGGTCAAATTTTTTTAAGAATATGTTTATTTTCCACGAGTTGATGAAAGTACTAACGTTGTTAGTCAACTAGGAGTGTTCCACATGGGCTGTTGTCTTTGTATGCTGAAAAGATCCGGGGTGGCTATCTCCACTACCGAGTCATGAGGGTCAAATTTTTTTTAGAATATTTTTATTTTCCACGAGTTGATGAAAGTACTAACGTTTTTAGTCGACTAAGAGTGTTCCACATGAGCTGTTGTCGACGTATACTGAAAAGATCCGGGGTGGCTATCTCCACTACCGAGTCATGAGGGTCAAATTTTTTTAAGAATATGTTTATTTTCCACGAGTTGATGAAAGTACTAACGTTGTTAGTCGACTAGGAGTGTTCCACATGGGCTGTTGTCTACGTATACTGAAAAGATCCGGGGTGGCTATTTCCACTACCGAGTAATGAGGGTCTAATTTTTTTTAAGAATATGTTTTTTTTCTACAAGTTGATGAAAGTACTCACGTTGTTAGTCGACTAGGAGTGTTCCACATGGGCTGTTGTCCACGTATGTTGAAAAGATCCGGGGTGGCTATCTCCGCTACCGAGTAATGAGTGTCTAATTTTTTTTAGAATATGTTTATTTTCCACGAGTTGATGAAGGTACTCACGTTGTTAGTCGACTAGGAGTGTTCCACATGGGCTGTTGTCCACGTATGTTGAAAAGATCCGGGGTGGCTATTTCCGCTACCGAGTAATAAGGGTCTAATTTTTTTGAGAATATGTTTATTTTTCACGAGTTAATGAAAGTAGTAACGTTGTTAGTCGACTAGGAGTGTTCCACATGGGCTGTTGTCTACGTATACTGAAAAGATCCGGGGTGGCTATTTCCACTACCGAGTAATAAGGGTCTAATTTTTTTGAGAATATGTTTTTTTCCACGTGTTGATGAAAATACTAACGTTGTTAGTCGATTAGGAGTGTTGCACATGGGCTGTTGTCTACGTATGCTGAAAAGATCCGGGGTGGCTATTACCACTACTGAATTATCGGGCTTGACTCGAATGAATTTCATCAAATGCACGTTTAAAGATTTTTCCAACACATGAGATAGGTATTTCATATATCAGTTTTTTCCAAATGGACTGTTTTATGCGTGTGCTAAAAAAAATTATTCGGTGTTACTTAACTAATTAGCAAATTTTTTGTATACGTTGATGATTTAAGCATTATTAGTGTCAGTCACTACTTGGTTCCGCTGCCGTAGAAATAGCTTTCCTGAAGTATGAAGTTGAGTAAAGTTACATTACCTATTGAAATTTTGAGTAATTTAATTGTTTTATTTTTTTCTCTCGTTACGGTGAGAGTTCTAACGAAAAGTTTTGCAGAACTATCGAGTACTAACGATAACACCTCGCCTGTGTATTTTGTTGATTGTGAATTGCATATGGGGCGGCAGGTGTGAAGTTAGCCACCCCATTTCAATTATTTTTTAAAAATTCTGTTTTAAAGTACTAACGATAATATTTTGGAACAATCGAGTACTAACGATTGTCTGTCGATTGGCGAAAAAAAAAGTCGAAAAAGTCGTTTTGGGCCGGGAGTGTGAAGTTGGCCGGCCCCAAAAAGTTTTTTATAAATAATCGAATTGCGTAAGAGTACTAACGAAAAGTTACACAGAACTTAAAAGTACTTACCGAGTACTTTCGACCTGCATAGGTGAATTGCGGGCAACGGCTTTGGGGCCGGTCAACTTCACAGAGGTGTAAATTTGTCGTGTTTTGCGAAAAATAAAAACATAAAATTTTGGTGCCGAAATCGGCTATAAATATAATATAAATGAATTACAAAAAGATTTTTTGAAATTAATGGTTTTTACTGTATAAACGAATACATCAGTGTACCGGAAAGAATGTTCGACCCTTACATAATGACGATATCAAAGGTTTGAGTTATTTTGGGTTCCTACCTATGTACATTATTTGTATAATTAATCAATACATTAAGTTAGATAATATAACTAAGCACAAGAAATTTTTGTCAAACGTGACGGTCTAAATGTAACGTATTTGTTACTTGAAATAAACTATTTATAACTTTGATCTTTGAACTATATCTTATACATAAAAATGCTGTTTTTGTATTCAAATTATTATCTATTTATAGATTATTTCATGTATATTGTTTGAAATAAGATTCATACTATATTTTTTTCAATAACTGCGCAGTTACATACTTGCGTCGAATCGTCTAGAGATTGACTCATCGACAATTATTGTAAAAAATCACCAATCGATTTCTTGTAATCGTGATGATGAAAAATACAAGGGCGATTTCGGATATCGGGGTCTTAGTGAATACTATTCTACCCTGTAGACGGCATTAGGCTCTGTCACGTTTGTCCACCAAATCTTACGGCGTAAAGTGGGAACTACATATGATGAAGATGGTTCCTCTGTCTACCCCCTCGGGGATTATCGAGGTGAGAGTTATGCTTATGTAATGTTAATTAATTAATCGAAATAGATAATCAATTTTTGAAAGAATCGAGTCGGTAATGATTCGAGCATCGAATAGACATCCCTATATACGTCAAACAAACTTTTAAAGGATCATTCCAAAATGAACAAGGTATATAAGTCTTAAAATTACGGTAAGAGGGGCGCGGGGCGAGAAGACTGAGGGCGAGCGGGCGGCAGGTCCCACATCCCGCTCGGCGCACGCTCGCCCTCAGCAGCTGATATACTTATAGTCTCAAATTGACTAGTCTCGTAATGTCCAGTGTATCGAATAGTCCAGCAAGGATAGGTTTGTTTAAAAGTCCATTCACTTAAACCATATCTTATCTTATGATAGGGGGCCGGGAATAACCCCAGCGGCTCTTCGACCCTTGAGGATCTTTTATGCCTACCCCATTTCACACACTGGTCATCTCAGTGTGCAGGTTTCCTCACGATGTTTTCCTTTACCGTTAGAGCAGTCGGTAAATGTACGTATACGGCAATACACTTAAATAGCCTCGCTGTTTGAAAAGCTAGCGTGAATAGCGACGAGAGTGTTTGAGCGAATGGACTTTACAAGAAGATTAAGAGGCATTTCGTTATTTTTCCCCTAGCGTCTAATTGGATTAGTGTAATTCCAATGGATCAGATTGTCGTGATAAACGAGCTCCAAGATGAAAGCGAGACTTCAATCGGGGTCGGGAGTCGGCTACAGCGACACTCATCGCATTATACGAGGAATCGAGGAATTGGTACTGTTATTTATTACACGTTTTGACAAGGAACCCTGTCTTCTTTTTCAAAAGAGGATATACGCCAAGAGGCCGAACGACATGCCGAGCTATACAAAAAACAATTGCAATCTACATACTATCCAGTAGGGGAGTCCGTTTCTACTCAGGGAAGTAGTAACGCGGGGTGGATCTACCCTAAATCCACCCCACCTCGTTATTTATTATTTATTGCTTGCTTGCTTATCGTATGGTTAGTGGCCAACCTATTTGTCAGAGTTGTTCAGGCCGCCCGTAGGCCTCTGACTTGGCTTAACGACTGCTGTCGAACGACAACAACCGGGGGACCGACTGCTTAACGTGCTTTCCGAGGCACGGAGGAGCTCAGATGAAATATGCCATAGCGGTCACCCATCCAGGTACCGACCGCGCCAACGTCGCTTAACCTGCACGATCACTTTCGGACCGTGCTCCCAACTAGGCTATGAGCTCCTCCTTTTATTTATTGAAAACCTAATACGGGATGTCCCAAATCAAAATTATAGTCAATACTTCATAATACCTATATACATTATTAAAATATGTGAAATTATTAAAAAAAATTATATGTCAAATAGTTAATAAATTAGCTAACTAAAATTATAAAAACTATTAAAAACATATATTTTTTTATTTTCTATTTATTTATTAAAAAATCTACAACACTTAAATTTAAAAACAAAAAGTCCTTTAAAAAAACATACTGCCAATTAAAGATTTCCTATTTTAAAACAACGCCTATAGGGAGAAATACGTTTTGGTGTGTGTGTATATGGATGTGTTTATTGGAAATGTGTGTGAGCGTGTTTGTGTAGAAGAGAGTGAAAGGGTGAAAGGGGTGTGTACATTTGTATGTGTTTGTTTGAGTCTTTATTACATGTATCCAGCTACAACGCTACTGTACTAGTACCATCTAAGTATCACTACGTAGTAATCACTACTACAATTAATTACTGACATTAATATTTACACGGACACCACAAAACTAATTTAATATTGTAATACATGTTTGACAAGCGTCGGATTGCTTCTTCTGTGAATTTGGTCAGTGTGCAGGTGAACAAATCAATGGGAAGCTCCCCTTCTCCCAATCCCATGTTGAAGCAATATGTTAGGTCCCTGTTTAGGTCGTTGCAGTCTATGGTGAATTCGGACGTCATTGTGCCGTCATTAGGGACTCGCGCCTGTCGTGTTCCGCTGGGCCTCGCAAGGCCTGGTGCGTTGATTCCTGGCTCTTGAGTTATCAAGATTAGGCTGCGTTTACTATCCAGTAGTAAGTACAGTTTTTTTTATATTTTTTTATGTACTACTAAACCCGCATTTGACCTCGATCTCGCCTGATGGTAAGCGACGATGAGGTCGACGATGAAGCATGCGGGTCCAGTAAATGCCTATTCACTCTGGCCTTGAAGATCCCAAGGTTGTAGGTTTCGGGAAATACAGACGCCGGTAGGCTGTTCCATTCCTTAGCCGTTCGCATAATGAACGAAAAAGCAAATCGCTTCGTACGAGCAGATGGGATATCAACAACATAAGGATTTATCACGAAAGAGCCGCCCGTACATAGAGGATTAGAGAATTCTCTATCAGAAACGTGCTTCAGGTAAATGCTTTTTTATTAATCGGTCCAGTGGTTTTTATATTTACCTTTATAAAAAATAAATTATTTTTTACTGAACCAATGTTTACAATTGCATCTTATAATAACTCTAGTCCCCACACTACGATTCCCTGTGTTATGGGGACTAGTATCCCTCGTTCGTGACATAAAAAACAATTTAGAATTTTAATACTTGTTAAAGAAAATTATAAAATATGGGTCCGAGCCATCGGAGTCGAGCTGCTTTCGTTTCTCCAATAATGTTCGGCTCGTTCACCATCTCTTCAATCTCCCTATTCTTTCTCATCCTCCACCCTCCGTCTTCCTTCTTGACTGGACACGTCACAAGGATAACGGACGACGTCCGGTCGGACGTCCCAGATACCGCTGGCGCGATGAAGTGGACTGGCTCGAGACTGTGCACGAGAGAGACCGATGGCGCTCTTTAGTATCGGAGGCCAAGATCCACTTCGGGTAGCTGCGCCAGCGGAGTAACAGTAATTGACCTATGGATCAATTCAGTGGCTCGCTGTCAGTGCTCACGTCATTGTTCTAGAGGAGAGTTCGCTAGTAGTCCGATTTCTATGCCTAATAGAGTGAGCTGAGCTGAGCAAGATTGCTATGCGATTGTCTTCTACGACGCGGCGTAGAGGTTAGAGGTCACTCGTAGCTGTCGTAGCTGTCTTGCTACGGCGGCGGCGTGTCGTAGCTTGACCAGAGCCGAATGCAGTCTCAAACGATATATAGTATATCAAATCGAATTTGGACATGTTGGGAACTGGACATTCTGGGAATTTGACATTCCGAAACGGATTCGAAGTCTTCGCAAAACATAAACATTATTGAGTATTTATTTTTTATTGGAAGCGGGCATTATTTCGCGGAATTAATAATACCATTCGATACATGATATTTTTATTGGACTACAATTACATTATTTATTTGTATTCGTGCGGGAGTTATGTACAGTCCACCACAAAAACACCTTTCTTGACCGACTAACAAAAAAGGAGAAGTTCTTAATTCGACGCGAAAAAAGACTCGGGCAACAATACAGATGTATATCAAACTTGTCTCTTCTCTCGTCATTTCACGCATGCTCGCCATTGGGGTCGTTTAAGTACTCAGTACACATTCTACGGTACGCGTAGGTATACATAAAATCATGTTAATTCGTATATTAAAAGTTCTTTGAACTCCACTGAGAGCTGTAATGTATTCGACTGTACAGTGTAACATATCTGATAATTTGGGTGTGTCGAGACCTCCGTCCGTTGACATCCCACCCTAAATCAACAAACTGGTGACGTCCACCACTTACCACTTAACCTTGTTACTGATCAGGGTCGCCACCAGAGGGGGAGGGGCCCCTTGCCCCCTAGCAAGGAGATCTCGATATAAATGCCAAGGGTGATCAGTTGTTTGATTAGTTATTGTAATTAGATAGAGTGATTTTGATATTGTATGGAGATATTGATGTTAAAACGCTTATTAGACCTAATTGAATTCAGTCTACAAATTCGATTTAGTCGACAACCTAATAAGGATGTAATTTGTAATTTAAATTTAAATTTGTCGAATACCACTGACTGTAATATCTATTCTATAGACTTAATTGAATTCAGTCGACAAATTCGATCTAGTCGACAACCTAATAAGGTTATTTATTTATTTATTTATTTATACTTTAATGCACAAAATAAAAAGGTGTACATTAGGCGAGCTTAATGCCTTGCGGCATTTTCTACCAGCTAACCATGGGGTTATGCAGAAATGTTTGGGTAGGTGCATAAAAAATAGAAATTCTTATTATATTATATATAAATAGCTATTCATAATACATATTAAAAATACATATACATTAATCTTTAAAAAATGCATACTAATATTAAGTATATTGTACATAATATATAAACATATAAATACTAATATATTATGATGTACAAATAAATATATAATTATAAATATATATACTCGATAGTTGAACAGATAAATACGTAAACTCTATTAAATTGTATTTAACAGTGAACTAGCACAACAATATCTTATTGATTTGGACCTTGTCGTAGATGTTCTCGGACCAGGGTTTTGAACTGGAACTTGTTCAGGGCCCCCCTGATGTCCTCAGGCAGACTATTCCACAAACGAACAGCTTGAGCAGTAAACGAATGGGAGAAGAAGTCGGTGCGTTGTATTGGGACACCAAGCCGGAGATTGTCAGAGGAACGAAGGAACCTATCATGAGACGAACCCAGATAATGAAACATATTTTTGAGATAAGGAGGGGAATTGGGGTCATTAAGGACAGAAAACAGAACACACAGAATTCGAGAATTTCTACGTTGCCGTACAGTCAGCCATTTCAGCTCCGACCGATAGTGGGAAACGTGGTCATATTTACGAAGACCGAAAATAAATCGTATACAATTATTTAATAGTCGCTCAAGTTTATTAAGCAGTTCTTGGTTTAAATCTAAGTAACATACGTCACCATAGTCGAGAATCGGTAAAACAAGAGACTGAACTAGCATAAGCTTCGTCTTACACGGGAGAAAATGTTTGAACCGATAGAGAGTGCGCAAAGTAGCCACAACCCTGCGGCTAACCTCTGCTACCTGTACTCTCCAACTTAATGATTGGTCGATATGTAGACCGAGATTTAGGTTGTCGACTAAATAGAATTTGTCGTTTGTTCGTCGTCGTTGACTAATTTTTCGAATACCACTGACTGTAATATCTATTCTATAGACTTAATTGAATTCAGTCGACCAATTCGATTTAGTCGACAACCTTATTAGGTTGTCGACTAAATCGAATTTGTCGTTTGTTCGTCGTCGTTGACTAATTTTTCGAATACCACTGACTGTAATATCTATTCTATAGACTTAATTGAATTCAGTCGACCAAATCGATTTAGTCGACAACCTTATTAGGTTGTCGACTAAATCGAATTTGTCGTTTGTTCGTCGTCGTTGACTAATTTTTCGAATACCACTGACTGTAATATCTATTCTATAGACACCTACAATAGATATTACAAGTCAGTGTCTTATTCACATTCATGATTGGATGTCCTGGTAGGAGGCTGGTGAATGTTTTTGCTAATAAAACTGTTTAGAAGTTGCCAGATAGAGCGTTGGAGTGACAAGTCTGTTTAGGACAAGACCCCTTTTTGTGGCAATACTAAAGCAAAGTGTTTATTAGAAGAGTGGAGGCGTTGCTACTTTCTTCGTTAACAATTGAAACTGAACCTTAAATTCTCTAAAATACAGGCTTGCCTGGGTTACTGGGTATATTAGGTTAGCCGCTTGCAGTAGCCCGAGTTGCTTGATATTTGTACGCCCAAAGATTCTTCTTCTTCTTCTAAGTCGTGTTTCCTCATTGCTGAGGGTCGTTATCTTTCTAAGGAATTAATCACATAGAACGACTCTCATGGCAGATTTAATGGGGTGGTTTGCCATTGCCTTCCCCATTTCACAAACTGGTTACCTCAGTGTGCAGGTTTCACGATATTTTCCTTCACCGTCAGAGCAGTCGGTAAATGTACGTAAGTCTTTCGAAAAAACCGAAAAACTCATTGGTACATGGCATTGACTGGTTTCGAAATCGGACCTTCCGCATGGGTGTCCGACGTCCTAGCCACGACGCCACCGACGCTTTTTTAAAAGTCCACAGATACTAAGTAGCATTTCAAAATCTTTGGGTACGCCATTTTAACTGTATTTTAAAAACCCTAAGGTTCAGTTTACATTGTCATCGAAGTGAGACGCTGCGCATCCACTCCGTAAGTTTCAACTCCGGAACGCAAAAATGATCGGTTTGCTTATCCGTCCGCTTTCGAACTTACGGGAAGCAGTTGAACAAACTGTATAACTACCGACTTGGCTTGTCTGAATGAGGTCAGTTCACAATACTGGAAAGTTAGTTTAAGTTTTTGAATGGGTATCGTTTGAGTTTGTAAGCCAAACACAATACATAGTTGAAAGCATCTATCTGTGACTTGAAAAAATTAATAATAAACCTTTAGGTGATTATACAACTTTCAAATTTTGTATGAAACCCTCCAAAAGTATAAGCTAACTTTAAATATTTTTAAATGTAATTTATTTTTAGTTTCGTGACTGTACGGCTGTACAGTCACGAAACTAAAAATAAATTACAATGATTGACTTTTAGGTCACAATATTTCAGTAAAATTTTGCACGAGTAAAACTTTAATGTGTATAAACTTTTATATTGAAACCAGTCTGTGACGATTAACTGGTTTCAGCACACTGCAGCGACTTTGAAAAAGTTTATAAATATATTTATTTATAATCTTCATGTTTCGATTTTCTAGATTTCTGTGGTTTCCTTCCGTTTCCGTTTAAAAAGTTTCAGCATGACGTAGAAAGGATGATTTAATGGAAGTTAAAATCTCAAGACGCTCGTGCACTGATAGTAAATCTCTTTTAAATCGAATCAAATTACAAAACAATGAAACAAAAATCTGAATGTAGCAACATTTTTGTCCAATTATTATATCTTCAGTGAGCCCGTTGAACTCGAAAACCCCATTCTGAGACACTTTATTACTTAGACCTCCTTTTCCGTACATTCCATTTTTACTTACCTCTCATACCCTCCTCAGAGCAGTATCATTTCGCGTATTACAAAAAACAATAAAGAAAAGAGAAATAGCCTAAAATCGTGCAGGCCAGTAGCCAGGATCTGCGATCGGGGGTTCAAGAGCATTGATGAGTTTTCTGTTTTTTTTTGAAATTTTATTTTAAATTGAAATCGTTTATTTAGCGCTGTAAACACCAGAATATAGAATACAGAAGTATACAAAGTTTAATACATGCAGCACAGAACATCTGGTGTGGTACAGTGCCAAAAAGGGTACACCAGCTCAGCATAATGCTGAGGCAAGCCACAGCGCTGATTTATTAATTTTTTATTACAAAAAATTACAGCATTACAGTTAAAACTAAGACACTGAATTCAATGTCGCAAGCGCCTTGTAGATTTTTGTACTACTTGCCTTAGGATCGACATTTATATCTTAACACTGAAGTGGACAACGCGTGTGGGACGCCTCACTGCTAGATGGAGCGACGATCTGCGCAAGGTGGCTGGCTGGCAGCGACTGGATGAGAAGAGCGAAGAGCGACTGGATGAGGGTTTAGTTATACATAAAAAAAGAGCCGAAGATCGGGCCCAATGGCGCGCCCTGGGAGAGGCCTATGTCCAGCAGTGGACTAGAGTGGGCTGCTGATGACGATAGATGAATTGGTATTTTCATTCACAATAAAATAATATTGAGACAATTCAAATATTAAAACCAGTTTCCCTGTTCTCTAATATTTTCAGGAAGGGGGAGGGGTTGAACCCCAAAAACCGCCTCCTCGCGTACGAGCCTGAGATCAGGTACCGAGTCGAGTGGTTGGCTGTTTTCCTCAACAATACAAAGAATTAGGGTAAAACGAAAGTCATTGGACGCTCATTTCGCTCAGTTTCCGCACCATCAGTTTTTACTGGAAGCGAAGGATAAGCTATTACAGGCCGATAGTTCGGACAAAGTACCTAATTGTTTGTAACCAATAGCTTATTATGCTGGATTTAATGCTGCGTTATAATGATATTACATTTTTTTTGCGTAATAGAAGAAAAGATTTCTTTATTTATTTACAATTTACATAATTATTACGGGAATCCCCAATTCGATAATGTAAAACAATACTATACCATCTATAAATTAATACTATTTTACATAAAACTGTGAAGGAGAAGATTCGAAAGGTTTCTTTCCAGAGTCGATTTACCTGCAAAAAAATGACCGCTGAAACAGCGATTAGAGTTTGGAATTTATAAAACTTTTAAGCTTTCAAACGAATGTATCTTAGCAGCTTTTAGTTGGAAATTCGTAAAGTATATTTTAATAAATTTAATATCTACACAAATACAAATATACTTTATTGCAGACGCGGGACAAAAACAAAACATACAACATAAAGAGAGGTACAATACAATGTGCAGAAGACGGCCTTATCGCTATATCTTATCAGGCAACCTTCAGGTGATGGAAAAATCATAAGATACATAATATACGGGTGCAAAAGGCGTATGAAATAGATACTACCCTCAAATAAATAAATATAAATAATAAAAAAATAAAAAATGCAAACCTTTGCAAGCTGCAATTTAAATATAGGTATATACGAGTACTTGTAGATTTTTGTGGGTACTAAACACTTTAAAACTGCTGCTGTTTTTAAACTTTCATTTTCAGCTGAATTTTTCATTCGGTATCTAGAGGCATTTATGTTGGTAGACCATACTATGAGTATAATACCTACGTAAGTATAGCATTTTCGTATTGTTTCTTATCTTATGATAGGGGGCCGGGAATGACCCCAGCGGCACTTCGACCCTTGAGAATCTTTTGTGCCTACCCCATTTTACACACTGGTCATCTCAGTGTGCAGGTTTCCTCGCGATGTTTTCCTTCACCGTTAGAGCAGTCGGTAAATGTACGTAAGTCTTCTAAAAATACGAAAAACTCATTGGTTCATGGCACTGCATGGTTTCGAACCCTTCGTATTGTTTAATTTTCTTCCTATTAATATTAAGAGCTATGCAATATTTTCGTAATATATTTTCTCGTAACTTCACCCCAATTTACGAGATAATTTAACGAAACTGAGTGTCGAAAGATGCCTTCGACGGTATAATAGCCCTCATTCATAATATAGATGCACAGAAGCAAAAAAAAATCATTTTAAATAAGCCATTCTTAATTTAACTTAAAGTCGGGCCAACGAGACGAGATAAAAATCGTTAACAAGCCGACCCTGTACCACTGTACTGAGTTTCGTTACGATTGTGACAAAAATGGCTGTCGCTGAGTGATTCATAGTAGGGGAAAGTGGTCGGTTGATGAATTGTCAACATTTGGGCCGCACATTTTGTGATTTGTATTTATTTATTCAAACACATGTTAATAGAAGTACGTAATACTAAACAAGTAAAAAATATATGTTTTTAAATGATTCATGTTAAAACGTTATCATAATGTGAAACTGGTGTCTCCTTAGAGGTTAAACGTTATAATCTTTTTGGTTGCAACTTCTCACAGATAAACGTTACAATCTCTTTGATTGCAATTTGAACTCTATCACATATTGACACGAGAAAATTTTATTTCACTTTCAGATCTTTTAATCTACTCCTGATTTGCTGTTAAGGCTAACTACCAACAATAAAAAAACCACATACATATATACATACATACGCGTCAAATTGAGAACCTCTCCTTTTTTTTGTAGTTGTTTAAAAAAGTGCTCCAAGCCGTCAATGAAGACAAAGAATTGATCAACAAAGATGAAATTATACTATGGCGTAGAAATTATTTTTCCAAGTGGTTCCGAATGTTATGAACCCCTGAAGGTTTGTTTAGATTCTTTATCTCGTCTCGCTGGCCACTCTAGGTATTTATAATTTAAAATGGGAAATAAGAATGGTAATTTTCTAATTTAAATAAAATCAATTTACTCCATGTACAAATAACTGTACAATGTACAAAAATAATAAAATTCAATTTTTTAACGTTTTTATTTTAAATACTTAAATAATTCTTTGGTTTATCTTAATTCTTTAAGGCTGGCTTGCACGAAAGTTAAATAAAAGTTAAATATTCTTAACCCGGGTTAGTTAACACAGATTTAACTCGAGGGTGAATTTTGTCTTGCACCAACGAAAACATCGCTTGTGTTAGTTAACTCTCGAGGTTGATCTATACCAACTTTCAGAAAATAAAAGAACGAATGACGAACGAACGAACTAAAAATTGATATTTGACATAAAATAATAGTGTTTACAGTGAAAAAATATAAATAATTCATGTAATATTTCTAGCAACACTACGTGTTAACTCCGTTAACCCGCTGACATACCCTAGTTTAACCCTAACAAACATAATAACATTTTTGTGATTTAACCCAGGAATAGGCATTATGAGTAATTCTCGGGTTTTCTCTTACCCCGACTTTCGCGCAAGCCAATTTAACTCATTCATTTAAAATAAGTCTATTCTAAATAGGTGTACAATAACCCTAATACAGAGTCAGATGCACAAAACAGAAGGCACAGAATTCTCATTTTTACATTGTTGATTTAAATAAGTAATTCCTATATAAATCAGACGGGCCACGGTTTCGGCTGAGGTACCGTGCGTCTTGAAACCCCCCCGGTTTGTCCCGTGCGGGCGGCTAGAGGCCGGATGGTCTTACATTGATTCCATGGGCGAGAGGGCGCTCTCTCCTCTGGGACGCGACGTGCGTTAGCACTTTCGCGCCCTGCCATCTCGCCGGCCCAGAGGAAACACCTAAAGTACTCCATCCTGGAATCGATGAACGATTTTGTGCCTTTGGCAGTCGAAACCGCGGGACCATGGGGTTCCGCGGCAAAGGATCTGATCCGCGCAGTGGGGAGACGAATAAAGGAGAGAGGAGGTGATCCGCGGGCCGGACACTTTTTAGTGCAGCGCATTTCCCTCGCCATTCAGCGAGGGAACGCCGCGAATATTTTAGGTACTTTCGGCCAGGGGGAACTTCGCGGGGGGCTGTTTGACTGAAATTATATTACATAATTTTACCTAGGTATAGTATGATTATGAATTTATAATTTTAATGCAATTTGACTTGTAACATTCTAATTAATAATAATAATAGTAAATCTATATTTCAGGCATAAAAAACCCATATAACAAAAGAACAATAATACAACATACAAAAAATAATTAATACTAACACAAATACACAAACGAAACCAAAAACAAATTGGCTTCAATTTATTTATTTACGGTTCTCGTCCCGGTGGACAACCAACCAATGTTTGAATATGAGACTGCGTAGGTCCTCGCACACAGCCTTCAGTATGATGTAGTAAGATCGACGCAACCGCTTCCAAAAAGAAGCGATGCTAGTCCTGACAACCGCAAAGAAATCGGGCACCCGTGCGTCAGCGAACATGCCCGATGCAGTACAGAATCGCGGCAACCGCATAAGGGTGCGAAACGCATCATTGTATTGCACCCTTATGGTGCTATGCGATTTCCGTAGGCATTTAACCCAAAGTTGGCAAGTATAGAGACACTGGCAAAACGCTTTAAATAAAGATATTTTGGCCTAGTCGCTATACTTAAATAATAATAATAGTCAAATATAAAATGGGAATTAAAGAAAATGGTAACTTAATTCTTTAAGTCATTCATTCTCATGGAATAACTTGTGGAATGCATCAAGGTCAAAAGTAGGTAAATATTATGGGTCAATTCAACCTTTTATCCCTTGCAAACCATGGTTCTTCCGTTATAGAGCAGCTGATAAACAAGTCACTTCAAGCATTTGTAGGCTCCGTTTGGGTGCCGCTTGCACGCCAGTTTTTTTGGCCAAAGTTCGAGTAAGAGACCACTCCCTATGTGAATGCGGTCTGGATGAGGGAACAGCGGATCACATTTTTTTCAATTGTCCAAGATATTTATTCTCTTTATATGATATCCTCCCACATGAGATCCGGGGGATCTCATATCAATTTCCAATCCCTTTTAACCTATGTTGATTCTCCGTTTATTAAATATTTATGTAAATATATTCAAATGTTCAATATAAAACTCTAACTTACCGTTTCTTGTGTTGTTTACATGTCTTCTTATTTGTATATCTATATATATTTCTGTGTTGTCCTCGCCCTTAAATGTTTGTGTTGTTTTGTTTTAGATGGTGCCGGTCAACTTTAGACTCTCAGCATAAAGAAGTCACAAAATTTAAACAAAGAAATAACCGGCCAATTCTCTTCTCGTGTTTTGTCTAATACGCGACATTGGCAGAATTATTGTGCCTGAAAAGGCCAAAGGCCATTACAAAAAAAAGTTATTCATTCATTTGAAATCACTCTATTCCAAGTGTTTATTGGTCAGTTGATTCCATTGTTTGTCTCGTAATAAACTGAGAAACTCGAGATCAAACAAGTTTCATTATTCTGTAAGGAAAACTTTGTGCTATATATTTTGACGTCACGACGCTACAAAGGGCGGGCGGAAGAAACCACATTAATAAAATATAATTAGACTTAAATAATATACTGTTTCACAGGTTTTTACTGTATTTTATTAACAAATACCTGAAGATGTGTAAACGAAACCGGTCGTAATTAATAAATTACAGTAAAACCTGTGAAACAGTATATTATTTAAGTCTAATCATGTACTATAAGTTTCACCAAGTACCACCAACCGTAAGTATTAACCATTTAAAATATATTTATTTACATTGGTAACTCTGTGGAAGAAACGAAGAACTCGCATTAGATTTGAATTTTTTATAATGAAGCTACTTTTACAATACGGTACTCTTTCGTACCTAGCTTAATTTAAAACTACTTGCCTTTACTACTTGGTTGCTTGGAAGAGATCGCTTTAAGCGATAAGGCCGCCATTGTACATATCGTGATACTATTACTGTAGTTTTATACTTTTATTATTTATTTTTTATTTTCTCTTTTCCAGGAAATCTTACAGCGATTAAAAAAATTACAGAAAGTAAAAAGGACAGAAAGGAGAATAATAAAAATAATAATAGGACAATATATAATATAGTACATATAAGTGATATCTTGGTAAGTAATGTATGTATTAATAGTGTATGATAATGATTCCGTATAGGTTGGTGTTGTGTGTGTGTGTGTGCGTGTGTTTTTGCGCGTGTGTTAGTGTGTGTGTGTGTGTGTGTGTGTGTGTGTGTGACTGAGAGCATTTTCCTGTATTTGTGTACAATAAAGTGTTTCTATTTATCTATCTATCTATCTACTTTTTCCAGTGACTTTTTCCGTCTTCAACAAAATGAATATTGCGTTAATTCAATCAATATTTTTTGTAAAGTGTTAGAAATTCTGACCACGCTTCGATATATGTCAGTTTAGTAGATAAGGTACAAGTGTAGTTGAGTGAAGTGTAAATACACGTCGACGAAAAAGAATATCCCCGTACATTGCGTAAATAATGAGTGTCAAACAATTTTATCGTTTTTCTCGAAAAAGTAAAAAAATATTTTTTTGCCCTATCGTTATTGTTATAAATAACCTATAGATTACATCCCAGAAATATTTGTCGCTAATAAAATAGGGTCCTATAGAGGCTTTTTTAATGTCATTTTTACAATAACAGTTTTATTAATTCTACTACTGTCGAGGAGAAATGGACGGAAAGATGGAACATCTCGGCGGTACCTAATCGACACTTGATCCAGAACCCAAACAGCATAGTGAACGGTTTTCACCTGCCCAGATCACTGTGGTCGAAACTGAACCGCCTGAGGGTCGGACAGGGACGATGTGGTGAACTCATGCACAAATGGGGCTTTAGAGCTGACCCCGCGTGCTCCTGCGGGGCCGTGCAAACAATGAGCCACCTAACGGAGGACTGCGAAATATGGGCCATACCAGGAGGAATCGACAGATTACACTTGCTGGACGACGTAGCCATAGCATGGCTGAAGAATATTTTGCCTTTGTAAAATAATAGTGTGATTGTGTGATGCTGACGACCAAACGGTAAATAAATAAATAAATACTAATTCTAGATACTAATCTTCGGAGGTCTAGTCTAGTGCAGTTTACTTCACTATTGCTGGCTTTTGTGTGTGGTCTGTTGGTGGGTCTTTAATTTGCTGCACTATTTTTTTTATCTTAATTTTTATCCATTTCGCTTGCCTACTATTCTCATCACAGTCCGCAAGTAGGATATACAACTTTCTTCTTTTATCAACAGAGGATAATGTTCTGATCTTTAGTTTCGTTTCGATTTCCAGGCTTTGTCTTACTGCTCTAAATATTGAACCATCATCGTTCAAAATATGGGTGACATCCTCCTACCTAATCTACATTTAAGAACTCTTTGTTTAATTCGAATTTAAGGATAATCAAACTACCCTATTTAAATTTATAATTCGCGCCACGGTTACCTGTGTTATTATATTACAACGAAAACTCTGGGCCATGATTGTAGGTAAGAGTGTATAATGAAGTAACCACTTTAAATTACATCTGAATAATAAGTGAGATACTTGCGCGTAGAGGTTCATTATTTAAGCGTCTGGTTAGAGCCAGGCCCGCAGCCAGGATCAGTGGTTAGGTTTCAAGGGAGTTACAATACAAAAACAAATAATTTATTGGCACATTAAACAATAAGGCAAAATTATACTATTGACCTGTACAGTGGAAGACACATCAGGCTATATACACTTTGTTACTTTGGCGAAACAAATAATTTATTGGCACATTAAACTATAAGGCAAAATTATACTATTGACCTATACAGTGGAAGACACATCAGGCTATATACACTTTGTTACTTTGTCGAAACAAATAATTTATTGGCACATTAAACAATAAGGCAAAATTATACTATTGACCTGTACAGTGGAAGACACATCAGGCTATATACACTTTGTTACTTTGTCGCTTTAACTTAATTTGACATATTCATAAGAATGTCAAGGAAGCTTAACAAAAACTTATTGCTACAGGGTTCTACAGGGTATAGCTTGAAGTATCTTACACTGTAATATTAGGTAACTACAATGGCCTTAAAAGCACACCTTACGTCGTCCAAAAAGAATCGCCTACGGCTCCTTGAACTGGCAACCTACAGGAGGATCTCGTAAACGTGGAAGCCACAGGGCTACATGGAAACATAGTCTTCAAGAAGACCTGGATGCGGCTAAAGTATCCTGGGAAACCATAGAGTCTGCGGTATCGGACAGAGCGCGGTGGAAGAATATTGTCTCAGCCCTATGCACCACTAGGTGTTCTAGGACCTGAAGAACAAGAAGAAGACAATGGTCCTAAAACTAGGTCTAACCTGTATCTTGAGAACCAATGAGCCAAATGAGAGCCAGTTGATGAGCAATGCACGGGAACTTTATCTTATCGCAGCACAAATGTGCCTCAATGTATGTTGTGGCTTTTGTTGTTGTGGTTGCTGACTGCGCTGGATCCTGTTTAAGCAATTCCTGGGGAAGGGAAGGGAGGGTTCAACTCCCAAAATCTTCTTCTTGTCGGTCTTCGCGAACAAAGATTGCCCTTGCTTCTCTCATCTTTGGTGAATTTTCGTAAAGAAGTGTAGGCTGATCCGGGCCAGGCATCGGCGCCCACGCACAAAAAGTCAGAGTTCCGACTTCCAAGATACAGGTTTCGACATAGTTTGTAAGTAATCATTTTCATTTTCAAAGTCTCCCTCGGTTCCATCCCCTCGGTTTCTCTTTCTGGCGGCGTGATCACCTCCCATCGTCTCGTCCTCCCATCGTCTCGTCCTCCCATCGTCCCTCGCATCGTCTTTCTCCACATCGGGCGATCGTTAGCTCATTCTTCAAAGTCAGACCCAATACCGGCTGGAAACTGTCCTTAAATCTGAGCTGACCGCCAGCTTTCCGACCCGGTGCGTGTTCACCGTACACCGTACCCCCAAAATCACCCCCCGGCTACGGGCCTGGTCTGAGCGGCATGAACTCTGCAGCCAAGTAACTCCACTCCCAACTTATTCCATTAATTTGGGCTCACTAAATGAGCTGCGTTCGTAGAATGCGATGGGCGACAATATTCTGTTTATATCGGTATTGGGGTGCAACGACTAAACTGTGATATGATGATTGATGACATAAAAGCCATAGGAGCGGTAAAAGTGGATTTGTATGTTAACATCTTTACTTTACTTTACACACTTTAACGATAGCGAAATATAAGCGAACCGATGACATAAAAGTCTACGGTTTAGACGCATATTGCCAATTTCGAAAAATGCCAATTACGCATAATAACAACTGAACATTAGATTTCTATGGTTTCGGTGTGCTACGAGTAGGCACTTATATGAAATAGTTGCTAGATTTAAATTTAGAAAAATGTTAATAATATTATTATTCCTACTCCACTGTAATTTTACCGCACAAATAAACTATTCTTATTCTTATTGTGTGGAATTCGAATCTGAAACTAGCATAGCCTGGATTGGACAAATAGGTATTTTTAGCGATAAGGCCGCCCAAATTGTACTTCACTATTTCCTTTTCTATCTCATGTTTGTTGTTTATTTGTGCCATAAACTGTATTTTACTTTTACTTATTTTTTAGAGTTCCGTAGCCAAAAGCCCGTCCGTACTCTCTTCATAATGTTACCATCCTGATTCCTGCGCTTATTATACAATTCACTACACCATGAAGGAACGAATGCCAGGGAGACAATTTTTTCTTTTATCCAAGCACTATACTAAATTTAGGCACCTAATTAGGAGTACTTACGCATGTAAAAACAGTACAGTATAAAACACCTTCTTAGGAACTTAAGTCCTAATTGAGGAATTAGGAAGCCTAAATAAGCACTTAAGTCATGCAACAATAGGAAACCTAAATGCTATAATATTACAACTTCCTAGATTTAGAAACATCCTCACGAGTTAAGTCTTCATTAAAATACACACTATATCTTTCTACGCCAGCTCTAGAGAGAAAACACGACATGAGATAAATCGTTTAGGAGTCATGCAACAATAGAAAACTGACCTTACATTCTGAACCTCATCCTCCTAAAAAAACTTGTATCCCTTTCTACGCTATAGCTATAGATAGAGATGCCACAAAACTTAAGAAGTTTCTTACAACTCACAGTTACCCTCGTGTTTGGAAATAATGATTAAGTATGTTTCCCCTGTCACAGATTTCAGATCCGATATCAACTTATTGCTGCCGTGGCAAAAACACATTTTAACAGTCACTAGAAAAGGGCGCTTTTAATTTATAGCCATAATTTATGGGTAGGTAATATATCTGAAGGAACGACTCTCTAAAGTTATTTCTCTCAGAAATATTTTGTTAATTCATGAAGGTAAAATATTATTAATATACGTACTTAAGCTATTACAAAATACCTAACTATTTTACAAGTAAAAGACCTGGCCCAGGTCGCTCCCTGCAGGGAGTGTCCCGTGGAGGCTGGCGGCGTTGCCTCGCTGTAAAGCGAGGCTTATACATAATAATATAAAGTCGAATTGATTGACATCAACCATAGGTTAGGATATTTTGAAAAGCCATGGGTGTTCACTGTAACCAGGCCGTAGAATAAAAAAAAATATGTAAAAGTTGGTGATATTTGTCAAGTTGTGAAACAATTATATTTTTATTATGAAAATCTCGAGTTTACTTACAAAATCAAGCAGTTAAACCTAAAATACAGTTCCCGGTATAGATAATGGGTAAGGTTTCAGTTAGGTGGAGGTTGTTGTATGACCCTGTGCAGAGTCAGCCTGGTGTGGTATATGCATTGCTGCTTTGTGGCAGAAACAGGAAAAAAGGTGGTTTTACTCGCTTCTGCCGCGAAGTAGCAATGCATGCATTGATATATTTAGATTTGAAGGGTAAAAGAGTCAGACAGTCAGTATGATTTTCGTAAAAAAGTTTGACTTTGAGACCTTATTTTATTTATTTATTTGAATTAACAGCATATTATTTTATCAGCATATTAATTATCTACTGATATCTATGAGAATCGAATATTTTTTTGCAAAATTATAAAGGCGTAGAACAAAACTTATTCCGATATGGATACTGAACATCCTTCTTTCGGCTTTACAGGGAGTTTTTGTTCATCATCATCATCAGCAGCAGCCTACTCTAGTCCACTGCTGGACATAGTCCTCTCCCAGGGCGCGCCATTGAGCCCGATCTTCGGCTCTTCTCATCCAGTCGCTGCTCCATCTAGCAGGGACGCCCGTCCCACACTACGTTTGCCCAAACGCGGTCTCCTCTCCAGAACTCGTCTACCCCAGCGGAGTTTTTGTTACAACCTGTATAATTTCCCTATAGTTCAACATTTTTTTTCCCAAAATGAATTAGGGCTTTATGGACACAGTCCTGAAGTAAGTAGTATCATAAAACTCCGTTGTCAGAGTGTAACATTAAGAAAATTGCACGGAACCCTTGGAGGCAATAAGCAATAGAAATCGTTTGCTTCGAGAGCGGACAATTACTTTCGGGCAAAGAATATACAGGGGGAATTCCCTTTAGTGACAGTTCCCATGAATATGAAATTACGCAAATAATATCCCTCCAAAACCATAACAAACAAAATTACAAGTATGTAGGTAAATATAATCGAACGAGCGTAGGTGGCACAGAGGCTAGGACACCGGACTCCCAAGCGGGAGGTCCGGGTTCGAAACCATGCAGTGCCATATACCAATGAGTTTTTCGTATTTTTCCGACTTTTTACATTTACCGACTGCTCTAACGGTGAAGGAAAACATCGTGAGGAAACCTGCACACTGAGATGACCAGTGTTTAAAATGGGGTAGGCACAAAAAATCCTCAAGGGTCGAAGTGCCGCTGGGTTATTCCCGCCCCCTATCATAAGATAAGATAAGAAGATAAATATAATCAAAAGTAGCTCTAAATGATTCGTGTAGTAATACATAAAACATACACTGTCAGTGCGTCGCCTTTTTTCGAACTTGGCAAGTACACTGCCGTGTATCTATATTTTGACTTCGCATATAAAAATTGACCGATTAGATTAGAAATAAACATAGGAGATCGATTTCACCAAATACAACGTAACTAAATATAACTTAAACTGCATCGTTATGACGTGTTTCGTATGCTACTATCCACTAACGATCCAATTTCAGTTAAGTTCCGATAGAATCAACGTTCGTTCGAACAGTAACGTTTTGTGCATTCTAATAAAACGTTTAGTTTATACTGAATCGCAGTTGAACGGTAACAAAACGCTTCAACTGTCAAATATAACAATCGGACATAAGTTCCTCCCGAGGTACTTTTGCCCGATCGATAGTAAATCTAAAGGTGGCAGTGGTAGAGTTATGCGTTAGCAAAATGCTATTTGGTGTCTAAATAGAATTGGAACGTAAACTAAATTAAAATTGGATAGAAATAGAACTACAAACGTTGTAATTTAGGCGAATTGGGCCTCAGGACTTGGGACTAGTGGCAACCTCTCCTCTACTCTAGAATGATGATGTGAGCACTGACAGCGAGCCAAAGGGTTTGTGCAAATGCACTTATATAATAATAATAATAAATTTATTTAACGACAACACTACAACGGAAAGGTACAATGAATACTAAAAAAATTAAATTAAAAAAACAAACCATACATATTTCCTAATACCGAGCTTACGATTAGCACCCACACTAGTATATGTTTCCATACTTTTGGAACTTCAACACCCGATTAATGTTGGGAAAATGCTCACATCACATACGCCAACTGGCAGACGCGGTTTCCATATAAAACTTCTCTTTTCCCTGAGGCACTGTGAGTTAAGGATATAAAGTGTTAGTCTATGATTCGGACTTGGAGATCATTCTTTCAATTCGCATTTCTTTATTGGAAACGGAACGACTGTGGATTTTACCAGAGGTCTTGCTTCATATTACAGCTAGAGAGGTGCTCGTAGCTTTTACCTAGCTAAAGAGCAAAGAGCATGCTAGAGAGCATAAAGAATCATTTGTATTATTATTATAAATTAGACCAATGACAATTCATTTCCATTAATAGGTATACAGTTTTAAATAGCTCCAGAGGAGCTCGTAGTTGCGAGCACGGTCTGAAAGTGATCGTGCAGGTTAAGCGACGTTGGCGCGGTCGGTACCTGGATGGGTGACCGCTAGTGGCATATCTCATCTGAGCTCCTCCGTGCCTCGGAGAGCACGTTAAGCAGTTGGTCCCAGTTGTTGTCGTTCGACAGCAGTCGTTAAGCCATGTCAGAGGCCTACGGGCGGCTTGAACAACTCTGACAATTAGGTTGGCCACTAACCATACGATAAGCAAGCAAGCAATAGCTCCAAAAGTTAGGGAAAGTCTTCTAAGACCATTTTCTCGTAGCTTCAACGGATCTGGCCCCGCCGAAACTTTCCAACCTGTATACAATAAAAAATATCACATTTAAACACCAATAACAATTCTTTTATTCAAATATTGCGAATAATACAAAATGTAAATGAAATAATCTAAAAATAACGTAGATAAAATAAGAGCGATATTATCATACAGGCGATTTGCGAGCGAGTTCAAAGCGAGGCGAGTGCGCAGCGAGCTCGCCGCGAGTTCGCCGCGGGCGCGCAGCGAGCTCGCGGCGTGCGGTCCGCGTTTAAAACACTCAGTGACAGAATTGATTCCGACGAGGAAACACTGCTGTTAGCTTCGTTACTTCGAAGACGCAAGAAATGGGAGGATCCATTATCAAGTAATTGGCTGGGAGAGAGCGACTATGTGCAGTTCTGCAAACGAGTTAAAAATAATCCTAAAAAAATTCGGTCCTACCTGCAAAAGACAAGACCTACATTTTACGAGTTGTTGCATCTGATACAAAATGACTTAAGACATGAGGACACACACCGAAGATTATCAGTGTCTCCCGAAGAAAGGCTCGTAATTACTATAAGGTACGACTGAAGTGAGGGCGCTGTTGAACGCGAGTGTACAAAATGTTCGCCGCACACTCGCTGTAAACTCGCGGCGGGCTCGCTGCGCACTCGCCTCGCTCGCAAATCGCCTGTGTGATAAGGCCCTTAAGGAAGACAGTTTGGTAGGTAAGACTGACTGGTAATTGGGGGAGAAGCACCTAAGTTCGAATCCGTGGGCGAGTGGTACGTACCTGCTTACTAACGAAGTAAAAGTTTGCAATGTTCAAGTTTTACGTAAATCAAAGTTACGATTAATTTATCACAAAGTTGTTTCATTGGTGTCAAAACATTGTCTAAGTATTATCGTCTGAAAAGCGAAAATGAACTCATATAATAATAACAATCTTTGGCAGTGATTTTCACTTTGATGTTATATTTCACATTGCTGTAAGAAGGGAGAAAAGGGGATTTATACCTCCCTTGTATCTCGAAAACCATTAAAATAATATTACATTATATAGAAATACTTTATTAATTCGCTGTCGAAAGCTGTTCTATTTTATTCGTGCCTATTCAGTGTGAATTAATTATTAATCCTATATTCGTGAAAATTTTAATAAAGCGGCATAGAATAGAAAACCTTGGAACTAAGAAAAATACACATCCATCTAAAATTGGAGCTTTTTGTGCGAATATTAATATAATTTTGTGAATTAAAAAATGTCCGGTCATGTTCAAATGAACCAAAACCACAAAATATAAATACGGAATGTTCGCTCAATACGCTCGCGCGATATTGACCCACGTAGGCATTATTTTTGTACATAAAATAAAACTTATATTAAACGAGATACGGTCGAGTTTTTCTGTATCTTTATATATTGTGAGAAAACTGCCTGTATTTTTGGAACGCTCGCAAGAAACAAGCCTACCGACTATCATTTGTTTCAAAGTTGTTCCGCCGAACGTAAACCTACGGCTATGCAACTCGGGTTGCGATAAGAAGTTCCTACGAAATTGCCTGTTTAACTGTAAACAAAGAATGAGTGAATGAATGAATGAATTAAAATTTATTTGCACACATATACATAACACGATGAAGAAGAAGCACTGCTTATTCCTTGTTTATAAACAGATGTAGCAAAATATTCGTATTTGTTGGAATAAAATGTGCTGGGCCGTTTCAGAATAATAAATCAGAATCAAAGATTTAAAAATTCATCCAGATTGCTCGCTACAGCAGTTTTTTAAGGAAACCCAGTGTGCCAGTTGAGCATTTTCCCATAGTCGGACACTGAAATGTCAAATGTATGAAAGTAAGTGACTAAGGGTCAACTTCGTGGCTCGCTGTCATTGCTCACGTCATTGTTCTAGAGGAGAGTGCGCTAGTAGTCTGATTTCTGTGTTCATAATAATATATTAAGAGGGGAAAAATTACGGAAAACTTTTAGTCTAGACTACACTCATCTGAAATATCCAGCAGCAGCACCTGGGAGCTCCCAAGGTCTTCAGCTCAGGCACAATGCACGTGGAAATTTATGCGCTTTTGGAGGTTTGTTTGCAACTGCTTGTCAAGGGTATGTTATGCATAGGCGCAGTATACGTACGCACACTGACCCTTACACCTACCAACATACACCCGCTCACACACACCACATACACACATCACACTCATACCGTCTCACGCTCACCCTCCTCACACACTCACCCTCTCACGCACACACCCCCCCCCCCCCCCCCCCCCCAGGTCCCACGCACACCTTCACATATACGCATACTAAACTATTTAATTGATTGCATTACCTTATTATGTCGTCATTATATTTATCGGAAGAGACTGGCCCCCACAACACACGGTATCCTAGTGTGGGAGCCAGGGAAATCTGATAAAATGTATAAGATACTGTCTGCATGAATAAATTTATATTTTATTTTAAATTTTTTATACGCCCATCCAATACGGAAGTGAATGAAGAATGAGTTTATTAAACAATAGGTTCTTATATTGATCTTTTGCAGGAAGTTATAGTTACTGTACCTAAATGAACAACATACCGTTAAAAAAATTATTCTGCTTGTATGCAGAATCGATCAGTAGCTTATCCGTTAAAAATTGCAAATTGTTTGGAGAGCCGAAAATAAAACGAATATTGTTAAAAGCTTTGGAAAAGTTCAATCATCGATAGTGATGGTGTTTTCATACACACTCTGTATAGTATGTAACAATCGTGTAAGATCCGAAAAGGGAAAACTGTACAACTTATTAACCGAGTTTAAAAAAGTAGAAGTTTCTCCATTCAACTGTATGTTTAGTTTCGTATGTAAACGGTAAAAAAGGAACACTTATGGTGAGACTTCAGTGTCCGTCCGTTATTTTTCTAAGGATTTTGAATTATAATTATTTGTAACATTTTAGTGATTAGCGATTGAGCGTGGCGTCCCATGCTCCAGATCCGAGTTCGAAACCAGGCAATGCCATGTACCAATGAGTTTTTCGGTTTTTCGGTCGAAAGACTTAGGTACGTACATTTACCGACTGCTCTGACGGTGAAGGAAAACATCGTGAGGAAACCGGCACACTGATAACCAGTGTGTGAAATTAGGAAGGCAATGGCAAACCACCCCATAAATCTGACACGAGAGTCCGTTCTATGTCATTAATTCCTTAGAATGATCACGACCCTCAGCGATGAGGAAAACGAAGTAAAATAGAGTTATTAGGCAGTTTTTTTAATTATTACGATACTATACACCCTGTATAGTAAGTAACTATAGGTTCAGTAAAGTAAAGCATTCGAGTATGCTGTTAAAACGACAATCTATTAATCTCAATAAATCTATTTAGCAGATGAACCGTCGTGTAGGCGGTGGAGTGATGTATGATGTGTTTTGTTACGGTGTACTGGTTATACCTAAACTACCACTGCAAAGTGTCACAAAATGTGTTATTGTTGTTATTTTTAAGGCAAAAGGAACTGAGCCCATAAAGCCTTGTCTGATGTAAACAACTCTTTCCAGCCTTCATTAAAATGCTGGTGTGACACATTTCAATGCTACCTGGGATAATCTTCCACGCTTCTGCATCATACGAACCAAAGAAGAAGGCGTCCCGTACGCAGTATGGCTCTTCAAAATCCAGCCAAGTACGGATCGGCTGCAGCGTCTTATTTGACTTTACTTCACTGTCTCACACATTATTCACATCTTGTAGAAGTTCTTCGGACAAGAAACACCATTATTACTAGAAAAGTACTACTGTAAAACAATTTGCAAGACAAAACGAAACAAAGCTGACGTGGATGCCACAAAAGCACGGGAGAAACTCCGGTTATACGTTGGTTATACCTAAACTACCACTGCAAAGTGTCACAAAATGTGTTATTGTTGTTTTTTTAGGCAAAGGGAACTGAGTCCATACATGCTTGTCTGATGTAAACAACTCTTTCAAGTCTTCATTAAAATGCTGGTGTGACACATTTCAATGTTATCTGGGAGAACCTTCCACGCTTCTGCACTATCCGAACCAAAGAAGGCGTCCCGGACACAGTATGGTTCTTCAAAATCAAGCCAAGTACGGATCGGCTGCAGCGTCTTATTTGACTTTACTTCACTGTCCCACACACTATTCACATCTTGTAGAAGTTCTTCGAGCAAGAAACACCATTCTTACCAGAAAAGCACTATAAGAATTCAATTACTGACACAGGTTTTATGTATTGGTAATGCACTGAGAGAAATTTGTCACGACGCCAAATCTTTACGTAATGCAGGTGCCGTTTTGTCTATAATACGTATGGTACAACATGCATTTTGTTGGTAAATACAGAGTAATGTTGTAATGTATCAACACGTAATTAAGTTACAACATGCTCCATAATGATCTTCCTGTTATGTACGTACCCGTTTGCCGCCTACTTAAGCAAGACACTACATCTATACAGGCATAGCCCGATACATGACCGGAAGTAGGCCGTTGATATGACGTCACGTACAATACATTAAATAATGCAGTCGCACTTTTCTACGTGTACTACAACATTATAAAGACTGCACATACTTATTGCAATTGTAAAGAGCTCGCATACGTAATGAATGGATCTCGACACATGAAAGCATGACTCTTAGAATAATGTTACATCGTCCTTACTACGTACGCAACTCAATTAGGAGTGGTGCCGCATACTGATAAATATCTCGTTACAATCATAATGATACCACTTTTAGGAAAGCGTCCACTTACCCGCAAAAATGCGGATGACGTCATCCGCAGCGCCCGCAAGATACTGCTATCCTTTTCTTAGCCGCTGGCGCTGCGGCTGACGTCATAGGTGCCCGCAATTGTATGAGATTCCATACAAAGTAAAAATTCCGTTGCTCCATGAAAAACGAGGTTTGGTACGTAATACAGTTGACGCATACTTATTGTAAGTAGCTGGGTACATGATACGAGACACCACTCTTACTTTACGTACTTCGCGACTATTGCGACATTTAAAGTAGCTCGCATACTGATGCCTGTAACCGGAGCATGACTAATGTTAGATCGTCCCGACTACTGATGGAACTTCATTAAGAATGAGGTTTGGTGCGTAGTACAGTTGACGCATACTTATTGTAAGTACCCGGGTACATGATACGAGACACCACTCTTAGATTACGTAATTCGCGACATTATAAGTAGCTCGCATACTGATGCCTATAACTGGAGCATGACTAATGTTAGATCGTCCCGACTACTGATGGAACTTCATTAAGAACGAGGTTTGGTACGTAGTACAGTTGACGCATACTTATTGTAAGTACACGGGTACATGATACGAGACACCACTCTTACTTTACGTACTTCGCGACATTATAAGTAGCTCGCATACTGATGCCTGTAACCGGAGCATGACTAATGTTAGATCGTCCCGACTACTGATGGAACTTCATTAAGAACGAGGTTTGGTACGTAGTACAGTTGACGCATACTTATTGTAAGTACCCAGGTACATGATACGAGACACCACTCTTAGTTTACGTACTTCGCGACATTATAAGTAGCTCGCATACTGATGCCTGTAACCGGAGCATGACTAATGTTAGATCGTCCCGACTACTGATGGAACTTCATTAAGAATGAGGTTTAATACGTAGTACAGTTGACCCATCCTTATTGTAAGTACCACGTCCACGAAACTGTCCACGCGATTGAGTCGAAGTTCTTCAAGATCCACCATAAAAACAGAACACAGAAACTCTTAAGTTAAATCCTCAAACTCATGAGCGATCGGCGCGAAATGAGATTGCAGTCTTCAGTGGACGAAACAGAATATGAGCGGCTCAATAGACAGATCTCCAAAGCAATAAGATGCGATATATTACGTAGATTTAATACCTCACGCATTAAAGAGGCGATCGAGCGAAATAAAGGCTCCGAAGTGTTCGCACGAGATCTGTCTATGGGGCAGAGCCAGCTGATGAAACTAAAGACCGACACAGCGGCAATATCATATCTAGCAAACCGGAGATTTTGAGAGAGCTTGAGATATTCTATGGACAATACACTTCTTCACGGCAACCTCTTACCAACACGGCTCAAGACCCTAGAGCCAAGCTAACCCGACATCATACCAATGATGTCCCGGACATCAGTCTGTATGAGATTCGTATGGCTTTCAAACAACATAGTCCGAGAGCGGAAGGTATAATTACCTACGTCATCTGGTACCTCTTCCGCACTGTTATAGGTAGTTGACCGCACTTTAGATATGTAAGAAAAAATAGCCAGCTGGGGTTCCATTGGTACGTTTTGGAGATATATCCACCCGCCATCTGCACTCTGACACTCTCCCCTATGAACATCCACCCCCTCGAAGTTAGTCGAAGTATTTCGAATTAAGCTGAATTTACTGTTACTGACCAGAATTCAATATTATTTTCAAGCTTGTCTGCCGCGGGTATTGGACCAACGCAGGGATGGCAGACATTCACATTCGTAGTTAGCGATGCGTAAGCTATTAAATAGCATTGGTTTCATCTCGGTACCCGATGACGTAGGTTGACATGGTTTTTGGGCCATATTTAATGTTGTCTGGCGGGCATTTTGGATCAAGGGGCGGGTGGCAGACTAATGTTTCTTGTACCTAATACTAATGAAGGGGCAACTGCTGATACTAATTTGATTTCGGTACCAGATGACGTAGTTTATGCCTAAAAATACGACCTATATATTTTGGCATATCTCAGAAACGGACCAATGGAACCCCGGCAGACCCTATTTTCCTTACATAACTAAAGTGCGGTCAACTGCCTATAATAGTGCGAAAGAGGTACCAGATGACGTAGGCGTTTCTTACATGCCAGCTCTCTTATTATAAGAACGCCGTCATGTCAATCCGATTACAGGACCAAAGTACGAAACCAATACAATTTCAAAAAGGTGTTAAAGAGGTATGAGCTGGACCATAACACCTCCATGGTCAAGATCCGTACAATTTATTTTGCTTTATGTGCCTGGAGATGACGGTTCATATCTATTTAAGTATAAAAGTTGTACCTAATCCATATTCGGCGGAATAACGATTTTCCGAGTAATCATGTCATCGTAATACTCATCCCTCTGTGTATTAGGTATGTGATCACTTCACATACATCATCATCATCATTATCAGCCTATTTATCCCCATTAAAGGGGGCACAAGCCTTCCCTTCACAAGGGGGTACAGGCCATGAACCATCGAGCGGGTCCAGGACTTTTAAATACTAGGTACTCATAATTATTATTTTGAAATGAAGACTTTTTTAAATCAGACCCAAAGGGCAAGAATCCAGAGCTGTAAAATAAACAAACCAATGTTCTCTTTCTTTAAAATGTATGCTTCACATTATAATTAGCAAACAACATTATATAAAGACTCTACAACGGAACGTAATGAGCGCCGTACATTAAAAAGATTTGCATACATTATTCCTGTACCACATACATTAGATACTATAGGTACTTACTGCTCTCTTGTAGTCTTGTTCTGTGTGGCAAAACTGGCATAAACCTGTCACCTATCCATAGGGTGTGCTCAATCAATAGAATAAAAGATATCAAAATGTATGTAGGTACGTCGGCCAAGTTTTTCTCCAGTCTACATATTTTAACCAAGCATAATATGCAGATGATAAGTTTATCATTTAACTATGTTCCGTCTGCAATTCACATATTAGTCGATTTTCGATAAACAAGGTTAAAAAAAATGGCGAATCCCAAAGTTTTCTGGCGAAAATTGTTCACATTCATGGGTACTGTTACCTCTTGAAGGGATTGGTGCATTTAAACTTACCTCTGTATACCTAGGAACTAAAATAGTAAAATGTCTGTTTGCCTGGAGTCGCGACTGTATCATTTTGTCCATGGTTCCCAGCTATAGGGATTGGGTCGCCTCATCTCTTCCCTTAGATAGACGTCGTAAAAGGTGACTAAGGGCTGTTTGAGACTGTATGAGAAATACGTTAGTTTTCAATTTAGCCGCCTCGGTCGTTCCTCTTTCCTCAAACCTAATCCAGCAAGCGCTCGATTCCAAACAAAGAAGACTGGGCGCTTTTGTACCCAGGGTTTCGCCCGCAACCGAACAGTACAATTGGTAGATTAGGATCCAGGAGTAGGTACCTACATCTTTTAAATCACCTATGGGACGATTTTCCTAAGTAGTGTCGGTCGAGAGCTAGAGACCAAAACCGTCTTCATAATATTTAAGATGTCATGAAAAATAGTGGATTCAAGCTTGGGAAATCGCCCAATCTCCTTTAGTTGGAATAAATTTAATAGAACTTGGCACCAAAATGCTATTAATTTATTTTGTCAAACGATTTACTAATTTAAATATGTATTTAAATAATTGAAACATAAATATTTTAATTCTTACTAATTAAAATCCCACTAATATATAATTTATAGATGTGAAAGTTTTGTAATATAATGTTGCCTTTTTCATAGTACCTGGTGACGAGGAAAAATAAGTAATGAAAGTACTTATTTTGACGAATTTGTGTCGGTTTTTAGCTTACCTACCTATTTATTTAATTATTTCCATCATACCTAAGCATTTGTCAGCTTGCCTCTCCGACTCGCGGCCAAGGTGCGGCGCCGTCCGAGCGCTCGGTAGGTAAATAACGCGCGCAAGTACATGAAGTGATGAGCACTGGCTCTGGCGTAATTTCTTAAGTTATGTTATGGGTCAACAGTGAATGTGTTAGTTTTGGTGACCATTTACTGTTTTTGACAACATAAAGGCGTTTTAAGCAGAAGCTCACAGATAAAAGACAAACGGGTGTGAAGCGGACGGCGAGGGGAGGTACGTGTGCGGTTCATTGCAATGCATTTGCCTGTGACGTCAGTCGAGCACGGCCAGTCAAGGTTACTGTGCAAATGTTGTTTGATTTAAAGTATTTGGTAAGTGATTTTGTTAGTTTTATTAGCGACAAGTGATTATATTATTGTATAATGACCTCAGTGATTTTATTAAAGTGACAAGTGATTCCAAGTATAGCGTAATGACTTCTTTTGAGTGTTTGTGGCAGAAAATTATGTTTTCAAATTATTTTTACCATTCTAGGACCGATGGCTGACGACGATGAAACTCCAACTTGTTCTCAAAACAAGCCGTCTATGACTTATATAAAAAGGGGTGGTGGCACAATCCTCTTACATGCTGGTCATCAGTATTCAAGGAAAGAAAATTATAAAAATGGGACAGAGATATGGGAGTGCATCAACAGGAAGAAAGCGAAATGCGGAGGCAAGATTACTTTGAAAGTAAGTGAAACAACAATATTAACCGCCTAAAACATTTTTCTAGTATGGAGACCCCTTTTAATTTTTAACTTTATTTTTTATCTTAACTATTTGTTGTTAAATTATGGTTCACAATGGTCAAGTAATAATTCAATCAATTAATAACATATATTTTTATTGTTTTAGGGCACAGATATTGTAGGAGAAAAACATCACAAATGCACGCCGGATTTCGCAAAAAATATGATAGACGAGCCGTTGAATGAATGCAAAACTAAATTGTCTTCACCGGAATTTCCATCAATACAACCAACATTTGACGCTACAATAGCATCATGCAAAGACGCAGGTCTGGAACTTATAAAAGCAATTCCAAGTTACAAAAATGTTAAAAATACATTGTACAGGCATAGAAATGCTTCCATCGGGATGAAGAAAATTATGTTTAGTAATTTAGCTCTCTTATCTTCAAACCGAAACACAGAAATGCAAGCATTTCTGCTTCACGGCAGTAATAGGTAAGAGGGTGATTGATACCAACCCAGGCGATCCTGCACATCAGGATCTACCACCTGTAAAAAAGCGTGAGTTTATAAATGTGAGAGTATCTGTGTGTATGATGTAAGTATGTGTGTTACATTAGCCATAAGGTAGATATAATCTTGGGATCAGTAGGTCTGATTTCCAGCTACCCTTACCTTATCTTATTTGTGTAAATGTAACTGTTTACTAAATAGACCTCTTTAATAAGACTTTTCAGATTGCAAATCAATCAAAATAATTTGTTTGCATAAAATACATGTCAAGTTCTTAAATAATAACCCCATTGTCTGCAGTCTAAAACACTTGACGTTGCATTTTTCAGCTCATTGTTATCAGTGATTTGGATAACACTTTCACTGTAAAAGAACATACAAAGGAGACACATACAAAGGAGACACATACAAAGGAGACTTCTACACCCATTGAAAGCACTAGTTCTCAAGTAGAAATTGCAAATGTTGAAAGCCGCAGGAGTTCGAAAGTAAGAAATTCTCTTTGATTCCATAGGCTAATAATGAAATGATACCATCATCCTGTTCGACCCCGCGACTGTGCCATTTATCGTTGTTCACATAATAATGCAAGTTATCTCACATTGTTTTCCTTCACCTTCACAGGGTAAATAGTAAATGAACGCAAGACTTCGATAAGAATTATTTTGTGTTCGAGATTAAAACAAATTAATTTAACATGTATTAATTAAATAATAATTTGTAACCAAAATGAAGAAATACATAAAATTTTTAAGAAGTCGAATGTCGTTATAATAAAAATAAAATAACAATTTTATTTCTTTTGTTACAGGTGTTAGATATTTTACAAGTAAGAGGACTTTTATTATAAAATAACTTTAATTTGTGCTTAAATTCTACAATTTTATTAGTAAAAAACTCGCACTCCGAAAGGATAAGTAGTATTTTTTAAGCTAGCATTAATATCTGTAGTTGAATTCCTTAAGTTATACAACGCATTTCCGCCAAACGGCCACGTTGCGTCGTGTAACTTCAGGAATTGAGGTAGGGATATTAATGCTAGCTTAAAAAATACTACTTCCTTTCGGAGGGCTTCCGGGCAAGATTTTTAAATAAATCTTAATAATGATATAATTATGATTTTTTCGATTGGTGGCACTAGTAGTGTGCGGAAAACCCAGTCTTAAAACTGATTGATTTGTTTATATGGAATAAAGCAGGTAGGTAACGGCTTTGTAACATGTCTGAATATTCCAAAATTTGACAGTCTGTATTTACTAAATTTTTTTAATTTTCTTATGACTTAATTATTTTTAGTTTATGTTTAGCACATAGCAATATTATTGTAAATTGTATCCATTTAATCAATGTGGTTAGTCTGTTTATTGTCGAGACTTGATGTGGTGTCCAACTTTAAGTACCTAGGTATTAGTTGTTAGGCCGTCGTCGTCTAAACTCTTAAAAGTTATTTTCTGTGTAATTATTAAAAGCGTTGTTGTATTGTATAGATATGTATTTCGTGTTAATTACGGGTTGTTCGGTGTTGGTATTGGTCATGTTGTGTTTTATTCATGTTCTGATTTAGTCATGTTCAATTCTGGTTAAATCATGTTGTGCTTTAGTCATGTTCTGCGTTAGTCATGTTACGGTTTAGTCATATTCTGATTTGGTCATGTTCAGTTCTGGTTAAGTAATGTTCTGGTTTAGTCATGTCTGGCACATATCATAACACGTCCGTAAACCCTGTGGGGGTAGACAGAGGAACCACCTTCAATCATAGGTTATCACATTCCATTATTAGAGGGTTTTTGATGTGCACTTACCTGAGATTGAAGATGGTTCCTCTGTCTACCCCCATTGGATTATGTACGTGTAATGTTATGTGCCAAAAACATATTCACAAAAAATAAACCAGACATGACTAAACTAGAACATGACTAAATCAGAACAAGACCAAAGCAGATTATGACCAAAACCGAACATGACTAAAGCAGAACATGACTAAATAAGAACATGACCAATACCGAACAACCCGTTCATTTCAGGTTAAGTCATGTTCTATACCGCAGATCTCGTTACTATGAATGTCAACAATTATCATGATCAGTATAGGGCTCTTGACAAAATTGTATCGTCTTTACAATACCGTAGAGCTCGATGCTCGATACTTGTAAAATATGCACATGATATAAGAAAAAATGTATCTCTAAGTTTATTAATTGATTGACAATGTTTGTGATGTTAAGGGTGTATTAACAAACAGATGACAGCTAATTTATGTCAAATTTTCTGTGAATCGAGTTATTATTATTAAGTTATTTTTAGATTCACAGAAAATTTGACATAAATTAGCTGTCATCTGTCAAGTTTGAAGTAGGAATTTGTTTTGTTTATACTTAGCACTTAGCACAGGCACTTAGCATATATTGTAAATGTTAACCATTCTGATTGTATTTGGTTATGTTTGATAGTTCATTCTGGTCGATTGACAGTCTGTCAGAGAGCGAGATGCTCCCACGGTACGCGTACTGATCGCGGCATCTCGCTCTCTTACAGATTGCGTGTTCATGTTAGCACAGCTGCCGACACTAATCGAACGTTTAGTCTTTCTGTCTGCTTATTTCAATAATCCTCACTGGTGGATTTCTGAATTCGATTAGCCACAATAGACTTCAAAGATAACCATTGTTTTACTTCATTACGAGAAATGGTAGTATTGTTAATTTTGGTAAAACAAGTTTAGAAATAAATTTTAAGGTAATTTTGTCGTAGTCGCTATATCATAATCTTATTAACGGATGTGGTAATAAACTATTGCAGTCTGTATCTAATTCACTGCCTTTTATTTACAGATGGTCCTTTTACACAATATAATAGGGATGAGAAAAGGACGTATATAAGCGGGTACAACATTAGTGCAGCATAATTATGGTAAGGACGTGCGAACCGCATAAACATAGTTGCAGCCTGTGCGTACAACAGGTATGTGTGTTAATGCGTACGCAAGGTGCAGAATGCGTGTAGTTAAAATGTTACGTGCGTAATTGTATATATAATATATGTATTATACTTACAGCATGGACGTTGCTACGCTGTGGGCGATTATGTTCCCCTGCGCATATAACGACAATCAGCCGTGCTACCTGTCACTGCCTGCCATAAGGAGAAACAGGTGCGAAAGATAAAGAAACCTCTTTCGCGCTTGCTTGGTTGGCAGTGAGGTGCCGCAAGGCATGAAGTCACAGTATGCGCAGGGAATATATTCTCCCACGGTGAAGCAACACCTTACTGTACGTATGCTACATTTTTATGTACGCATGTGACATTTTTACTATAAGTAGGCTGCACCATTGTGTACATAAGTAACACCATTACTGTACGTAGGCTGCACCATGGTATATGTAGGTGATGTCCTTACTGTAAGTACGTTGCACCATTGTGTACGTAGAAATTACCATGATGTACGTAGTCGATATCCTTACAGTACGTAGGTATTACCCGTATTGTACGTAGGTAACACCGTTAGTGTACGTAGGTAACATCCTTACTGTACGTAGGTAATATCCTTACTATACGTAGGTAACATCCTTACTTTACGTAGTTAACATCCTTACTATACGCAGGAAACATCCTTACTTTACGTAGTTAACATCCTTACTATACGCAGGAAACATCCTTACATTACGTAGGTAACATCTTTACTATACGTAGGTAAGAACCTTATGGTAATTAGGCTGTGACATTATGTACGTAGGTGAGATCATTACCGTTCATAGATTTAATCATTACGTACGTAGGTAACAACACCATGGTAAGTAAGCTGTACCATTTTGTACGTAGAAGGTATCGTTACTGTAAATAGCCTGAAGCATAATCTACCTATGTAACAACCTTATATAATTAGGCTGTAACATTATATACATAGATGACATCTTTACTGTACGTAGGTTGAAGCATGATATATATAGGTAACAGCATCACGGTAACTAGACTGAACCATTATCTACATAGACTTAAGCATGACCTACGTAGGTAACAACCTTACTGTAAATAGGCCATACCGTTATGTGTGTAGGTGACAACGTTACTACATAGACGAGAGCATTACGTACAATAGTACGGTAAGTAGGAAGGGTCTAGGTACGTACTCTGCAGCATTACTTACGTAATTATCAACCTAAGCACGGTTGTTGTCTACGTACATAATGTCTGTGCCTACGCACAATAAGGATGTTACCTACGTACTGTCATGTTATTAGATACTTATGGCATGACAGTACGCCATTGAATGAACGAATGAATGGATAATTTGTATGGGGAGTCGTAATGTTTGGGGTTCCTTACATGCAAAGTCATGAAGCGTAATGTTGTTTCATCTTTATGTACTCCTGGTACGTTTTTAACAAGAAAAATGGATGTGGAGTCTAAAATTACGTATGTCCGAACATGACTTTTCTCTCAGTGTGTGTAAAACAACTACCTCCCAGTATTCGTGAGAGTCAAACAATTCCCATTTTCAAAAAACAAGTAAAAGAACACTACCTTTCTTAAATTTGATTCCTGTTATGTCATCCATCTTAGTTTGTTAATATTTATTTATACCTATATATGTATGTTCGTATATGTATGTATATTATGTATTGTATTTTTAGTGATATTTATTATTTATTTTATAGTAATTGCATATATGTACTTTTATGAATATTTATTATAGTTGTCTTTATATATTGTATTTATTTTTATTTGACGGGCACACTATGTCTGTCTACCTTTAAATTATAACGCATCTTTCACTTTCGCGGGTTTGTTGGAAGAAATCTCTTTTAGAAATAAGTTCACCCTTTGTACAATGTCTCATTTTAATTGTTTTTATTAAGTCTATTGTTGTACAATAAAGTGTAAATAAATAAATAAACAATACCAATATATTGTTAATGCTTGTTTGCTTATCGTATGGTTAGTAGCCAACCAATTTGTCAGAGTTGTTCAGGCCGCCCGTAGGCATCTGACATGGCTTAACGACTGCTGTCGAACGACAACAACCGGGACCGATTGCTTAACGTGCTTTCCGAGGCACGGAATATGCCACTAGCGGTCACCCATCCAGGTACCGACCGCGCCAACATCGCTTAACCTGCACTATCACTTCGGACCGTGCTCGCAACTAGGCAACGAGCTCTCAAGTATAATAACGTATTTTTACTAAATACGTTATTATATTATACTTAGTATAAAGTCAACTGACACGTTATCAACCAGCAAAGGTATTCGTAAAAATATCCAGCCGCCTATATGAGTGTATTATACTTATAGGCCGGTAATATTAGTAAAATTCAGTCTTATTGTACGCCGTATACAAATGTACCAATTTAAATAAATTTAATCCAACAAATGTCTGACTAATTTGCATCATGGCGTTTGTCGACTTACCCTTGACTGCTTTCCGTGCATCATTACAGTGTTTCCATGTAAAAAAAATGAATGAGTCATCTAAATAAATGAGGCAGTTGTACTCATTGTTATTTGTGTGATAAAGGCGCCGAATTGAACGACTGGCATTCCTGTAGGACGGCGCTGTCACAAAATAGATAACAAAGTATCACAAAAGAAACTCTCTATCGACGATTTGGCATGAGGCACTATACTATAGGCACAAAGTCTGTAAGAGGCGTGAGCTTGGAGCGGGCGATTGGGCTATTGTAGGTGATTGACGATTTGTAGGTGCCTTAAAAGAATTGTTAATTATGAAAACATACTACAATCTAAAGGTGTATTTTGTTGGATTATTACTATACTTATTATTTTTTAATTATTTGAATTGAATTCGATATTACTATATAGGTAAATTATGCATGAAATGAATTAGTAATTTATTAAATATTTTAGTGTTAAATAATTGTATATGTATTATTATATCGTTGTATGCCTACTTGTAAACATGTTATTGTAAACAATCTTTATAAATATAAATATTAATATCTAAATGTATACAGGAGCAAAATTACGTTTGAATTTTGACTGAACCAGTTCTTAAAATTCTATCAATATTACATACATTAAAATTAATACTACAAACTGAAAGATTTTTTGTATCGGTCCAGTATTTTTTGAAAAAATCTCAAACATACATGTTGGCTTTGTTTAACATATGTTACAGCTGACTGTGCGTTGCTCGCATCGAAGTAATATTACGAGTACTTCGATGGTTCCTCGTTAACGTGTTCTGCCTTTTAAAGTTATACCCAGAAATTGGATATTCATAAAGGACCAATTATGTTTCTAAATGCGGAAATAGGAGCTCTACAACCTAATTGGATATTCATAAAGGACCACTTATGTGTCTAAATACGGAGCCCTATAACGCCACATGCGCCACTTGTGCATCGTTCGATATGAATATTCCCGTCAAGCATTTGGAATACCAAATTCACTTCTGTCACCAGTGAATGCTCGACTTGAAATATGCTCACAACGAACGAAAACTTAAATCAGTGAGAAAGATTAACACGGATCGAATCGTATCTGGACGGTCGCCCACGTGCTCTTGGAATGCAGTGAAGTGATCACCTACCGGACGGGAAGCCTAGGCACCCCAGGATCACTTCCCGAAGTCCTACAGAACATTACACGACTGCTGGACTTTCTGGCGAGGTTGGGATGGCTCGTGTAGTTCCCACCACACGCAAAATAGACGCTGAAGACGTCGAGTTGCGGAAACCAGCCCGTTATTACATTACATTACGTCTTACCTCTTCTCTTCTGTCGCTTATCTACTCGGTATTTTGTGGTACCGCCGTTGTTGCCGATTCTGGAAGCGTATGTGGAATGTAATTGAAGCGTGCCAGTCGGGCACCGTCTCCGCTGGGACTCCGCTGGCAGTATGTACAGTGGAAGACACATCAAGCTATGCTCTGTGGAATTCTCTGTCGCTATAAGTTTTTGTTATGGTCCCTTGACCTTCGTATGAATGTTTCAAATAAGGTAAAGCGACAAAGTTGTAACGAGGTTATTTAATAGCCCGATGTGTTGTCCAGTGTACCTGCACGCAAGAGCAAGTTGCGATAAACCATGTATCTGTATTACACTCTATGGAGTCAAGCTCTCCAGGAGCAAGACTTATGAAATTCTCATTTTCCTCGGTCCGAGCGATCGAGGGAGGGCGTGTTATAAGTTTGACACGTTTGTCTGTCGGTCTGTTTGTTTTTGGCATTATTACTTGAGAACGGATGGTCTGATTTGGACCCGGTTTTATTTATTTATTATGGCCTTTCAAACTCTCTAATCTAATCTCGAAATTCTAGACTACAGAACATTTCTAGCCATTAGAAGTCTAGGATTCCAATCGCGGGAGGGGTTAATAGAGAATTTTGTCGAGTGTTCTTAGCTAGGTCTGATAAAAATTGGAGCAGTGGTTTTCAAGATCTTGGAGTATCTTTGATGTCAGATGGGATCTCTGGAACGGTAATAGCTAGATGGTTCAAATTTGAGCTCAAATAGTCAGGTTTATGGTGCGTTTCCGACATTTGAAACCTTGAGGATCTGATGATGACCAGGAAAAAGTGCGCGAACTTCAATTTTACAGTATGTACCTGGAAGAATTTGAAGATTATCAGCCCGCCGAAATCATAATAGTTAAATGGGAATCCTGAGACAATGTTTACGCGATGAATAGAAAAAAATATTTATATTTATTTATTTAAAGACGGCGGTTAAAAAAATAAATTTAAAGGATGTGGAGCTAGGAATTTTAAGATAGCCATGGCGAGGCCGAAGACCGAGCTACGCGTAGGTCGTATAACTCAGGTATAACTTTTTGAGTGTTCTTAGCCATGTCAGATGAAAATTGGATCAGTTGTTCTAAGATCTTGGAGTATCTTGGCATGTTGGAGTATGATGGGATCTCTGGAACGGTAACAGTTAGGTTCGAGTTTGAGTTCAAATGTTTATAACCATGGTGATCTTCCCACATTTGGAACCTTGAGGATCTGATGATGACCAGGAAAAAGTAAATGTACCACAATGGTACGCCGGGGTTTCTTAATTTTTTAATTTAGAGTTATTGGAAGAAGTATTTGGCTAAGATTTCAAATAACAGATTTTGTTTTCACTTTTCCTTGTTAGGTAGGCGTGCCAAATATCTCTGCAAACTTTTAATTTTATTTCAATCCACAGGTTATATAAAAATGGTTTGATATTTTTGGGCGATGAAACCATGGTAACATAGTCACTGTAAAAACTGATCCAGAAACTTTTATATTTCGTTGGCACATAATGGTGACTGTGTTAACGAAATTATAATGACTTCTGGTTTTGCAGTTAGACAAGGTTGTTATCTGTTTAATAAATAAAGTTTGTGTTAGCGACTGTCATTTCTGTATTCCTGGAGAGAACAATAATTGTCTATAGTGTATGCATGTATGTAAAGGTACAGTGGACAACGCATCAGGCTATATAGGGTCCTATTTTGTTAGTGGCAAATATTTCTAGGGTGTCATCTATAGGTTATAACAATTAAGATAGGGCTGTTTTCGAGTAAAACAACAAAATTGTTTGTTTGAAAATTCTACAAATGAATGAATTATTGCTATTCTAATACTGAAATAAGAAGTATGAATGGACGAGTCCATGGTGATGCCACCAAGGCGCAAAATAATGGGGTATATTTTTCTTTAGTATGGAAAATTTCATACAAGTAACGGGGTTATTTTTCGTGTAAAGTGGTACAAATGACCAACACATACCCCCCTCAAAATATTTGCTACTGATAGAAAAGGACCTTATATATACTCTTTAGTACAATGTCGCTTTAATTTATTTGACACATTTACAAATATCTAGGAGTCGTAACAAACAAATAACAAACGTATAGCGACAGGGTTGCATAGAGTATAGCTTGGTGTTGTCTTCCACTGTACAGGAGATCGATTCCACTAAATACAACGTAACTAAACAGAATCTAAACTGCATCGTTATGACGTGTTTCATATGGTACTACCCCCTAACGATCCAATTTCAGTTAAGTTCCGATCGAGTGCAACGATCGATCAAACAGTAACGTATTTGTGCATTCTAATAAAACGTTTAGTTTATACTGAATCGCAGTTGAACGGTAACAAAACGCTTCAACTGTCAAATATAACGATCGAACATAAGTTCCTCCCGAGGTACTTTTGCCCGATCAATAGTAAATCGAAAGGTGGCAGTGGTAGAGTTATGCGTCAGCAGAATGCGATTGGGTGTCCAAATAGAATTGGAACGAAACCTAAATTGAAATTGGATAGAAATAGAAATACAAACGTTGTAATTTAGACGAATTGCGCCCCTGGATTATCAACTTAATATTTTGTTTATCATCAATTTATCATTTCACGAAAGTAATTAAGTAAATTTCTTTCATTTTCATTATGTTTACCTACCCGTTTCTCTACAATACAACCAACGCTACAACCCTGCCTCTCTCATTACCACGAAATCTCGAAACGATATTTCACAAAAATTAGATTAAACTAACGTTACAATTACTAGTGAGAGTATTGGTCAACTTTACTGGTAACACTAGTAAGGGACTGTAATACAATCAGTAAATTATGTAACAGCCGAACAGTGACCTGAGTATAATAACATACGTGGCACACGCCAATTTTCCTTCCGTGCTGAATACCTGTAACATCAATTACACCACTATAATTACTTATGCTAATTAACTATAACTAAATTCGCGAATTGATGCTCAAATGAATTTTCTAATTAAGGCAAGATTACATTTTCACTAATTGGGAGCAAATATTAAATATATATCAAAGTAAGTAAGTAACTAAAATTCCCCAAGCTTTAGTAAAATTTCGAGAATTACCAACAAAGGAGAAAGGTCCTGTAGGTAGCATCCCTTTGAGTTTTAAAACAAATATTGTAGATATTTGAGACTATGGTATCCATTTGAAGTGAGAGCTTTTCGGGTCGCCGCTCACGCCTTCACGGCACGGCTGAAAGCTTTTCACGGGAATAGGTTGTTGATTTATTTACTTATGGGACAATATTGACTTATATTAAATTTTCATTCAAAAACCTAGGTAGAATTTCATTTTGTGTCTGACTGTTTAGGCACAGGCATCTTATCTTATCTTACGATGCCAGGGATAACCCCAGGGGCTCGTCGACCCTCAGGGATCTTTTGTGTTCACCTCTTTCCTTAGTCTCCTTCCTGTTCCTTAAAGATGCTTTGCATCAACGTCGCTATACAGCTTATAGGAAGGAGCCTATAGTCCTCTGGTTTCGGGTAGGCTACCCCCAAAAGACTCATATGCTTTCTAGCCAACGAGTCACATTCGCACAGCAAGTGTTCCATTGACTCAATGGTGGCACCACAAGATGGCATAGGCCTATTTTAAAAAAATATATTTTTTTTATAAATAGTCTAAGATAAACAGGCAAACAAGCCACCTGATGGTAAGTGGTCACCGTCTCCTAGGAACACGTGCAACACCAGAGGCATTGCTTGTGTCTTGCCGGCATTGGAAGAAGAAAAAACATTTATTTAAAATTGCACACATTATTAAACTTAAAACAATATTAAAAAAAAAAAACAATGCAATATTAAAATGCTCAGCATGTGCTGCGGTCCTACCGGTATGGCAGAACCGAGGCATTGCTTGTATCTTGCCGGCATTGGAAGAATAGGACACTCTGCACACATACACTAGTGTATGTGTGTCACTAGTGTATGTGTGTAGAGTGTCCTATTCTTTCAATGCCGGCATGACACAAGCAATGCCTCTGATGTGTGTATTTGTATGTGTGTCTCCACACACATACACTTAGCGTAGGATATTGAATAAATTGTTATACCGAGTACGACTTGAAAATCAAAATAAATATAACGTTTCTCTTTCAAGTTGCAACTTAAAAAAGTAAGAAATCTTTTCGATTCCATTCTATTTAGCTTAACTAGCTGGAAAATACGGCGAACGCTTAACTAAAAATAAACTAACGAGGGTAGTTGAGGATTATTTTTGCCGCTCAGTAAATTTGCTCCAGTTCCCAAGTTAAAGTCAGGTTGGGCCATAAATTTTAGCGAACGCGAAGAGAGTAGGCACGTCGAAGCGAGCGCGTAAATACGAGCTAGTAACTTGCCTACCAGTAGCACTGGAGCCGAATTTAATTCCACTGTTATACAACATTTAACAATAACAAGAAACAATTTAACAACTATTAAGTAACGATTAAGATTTTGCATCGATCCAACTTTAATTACAAATCGTATTCTATTAACGTAACGCTAACACAATATGAGTGGACTGACCTATGATCGTTGCTAGACCGAAACGTAACTTTAATCGAATGGTTCGTCATCATCATCAGCCTATTGATGTCCCCACTGTTGGAGCACAGGCCTCCCCTTGCACAAGGGGGCACGGGCCATGATCCACCGAGCGGGCCCAGTGCTGATTGGTGGATTTCACACGCCTTCGGAAACTTTTAATTTCCTCAGACATGCAGGTTTCCTCACGATGTTTTCCTTCACCGTTAGAGCAGTCGGTAAATGTACGTACTCGTAAGTCTTCGAAAAAATCGGAACCCTCAAACACACACACACACACACACACACACACACACACACACACACACACACACACACACACACACACACACACACACTCACACACAATGCATTCTCGCCACCCCTTATATTAACCTTAATTATTGTTCTTTTTTTTCTTTCTTCCAAATTTTGACAGTTTTATATTTTCCCATGTTCTGTTACATGTTGTTTTGCACTGGTCACAGAAGAGATCTGTCCTCCGAGATACAGGAACTTCATAGTTCGGAGGTCAGCGTTTATTATAAACTAACTTGTTGCTCACTAATTTCATTTAGTTTAATATAACATATGCTTAAGTTCCTACTGGTATATGGACCATGAATCCTTTGTAATCTTACCGCACAAATAAACTATTTTTTTTTCAAAGTTTATCTTATTTTATTTAAATCATATTTTAAAGCTAAACTACGTTAGAAGAGCTTAGTCAAAAAGGCCGCCTTTTAGCGCGCCCCGCCCAAATGTACCCATAATGCATGCTGCATTTCCTCGCTGAATAGCGAAAGAAATGTGCTGGGCCAAGAAGTATCCCGATCGGGGCGGGGAATAAACTGTCCTTATTCTTATGGCATGGTTTCGAACCCAGACCTCCCAGCACGGGAGTACGGCGTCCTAGCCACTATGCCACCGACGCTATATCACAAGACACGAACCATTGCCGTAAAGAAAGTCCGGCTCTCGTTCCAGAGCATGTACGAGTAAGTTCCTCGGTCGATCGTAGCGCCGAATCTCCGTAGGAATGCGGGTCTGATTTAATCCGAGTATTAGAGAGAGGCGAGCTGTCACCGGCGAGATGTATCGCGGCCCTAATTGCGAATATCACACGTGTTTGGGGAATGAAGGCAATCTGCGAGAACTAATTGCCCCTTTTGTGCAAATTGGGGGATTACACATCATCATTAACTGACAGACTAGAGCGTCGGTGGCGCCGTGGCTAGGACGCCGGAGTCCCATGCGGGAGGTCCGGGTTCAAAACCATGCAATGTCATGTACCAATGAGTTCTTCCGATTTATTCGTAGTACATTTACCGACTGATCTAACGGTGAAGGAAAGCATCGCGAGAGAACCTGAATGTCTGAGGAAATTAATACTTTCGAAGGCATGTGAAATCCACCCATCATCACTGGGCCCGCTCGGTGGATCATGGCCCGTACCCCCTTGTGCCTGTGCCCCAACAGTGGGGACATTAATAGGCTGCTGATGATGATGATTGACTGACAAGTCTTGCTAAGCTTTTTAGGTGTGCACAATTTGCATCTAGCTTCGATTCTCAGCATTTAGAGCATGTAAAATATTTTTTATTCATTCAAACAAATTACTTGATATATACGACTAAGATCTTGGTTGAAGTGAACAAGTTCTTGGTTGAAGTTAACAAGACGACTTTATATGCTCGTATTGAAACAAGTTCTTGTTTGAAATAAACAAGCTTTTCTTTCCGTGCTTATAGGACCATTCAGTATGTAAATAACAGCTCCATCAAAGGACAAACTTACTCAACTTCTTGCCAATCAAAACGTCTATCTATCTATCTATCTATCAGCACGTATCCGTCCACTGCTGGACATAGGCCTCTCCCAGGGCGCGCCACATTACTCGGTCCTCCGCCTTCCTCATCCAACCATCGCCAGCAACCTTCTTCAGGTCATCGGGCCACAGGGCAGGGGGCGTCCCATACTGCGCTTTATTGCACGCGGTCTCCACTCAATCAAAACGTCTGGTTAAACGTTTTATACGATTTAAATTTCAACCTGTATACGAGCATCTTATACAGCATGTAATTCAATTAGCGCAAACCTCTTATAATGGGCGAAAATTTGAGTCCATTAACCCACGGGTTGTGAAACTTGTTTGTCTACTGGGAATAGGGGCTGTGCTTACTTTCGGAATGGATGAACTTGAGTTCTGTGTGGTGGTTTGAGGGTGTCGCTGCTAGAAAAAAAAGGAGTAACCTGCTTGTTTGCCCGACTAACGTTAACATTTCCCGCAATTAAAACTCTATCATTTAATTTTCGGTAACATGTAGGTACTCGTAACATAATTAAAGGGTATCTTATCTTATCTTATGATAGGATGCCGGGAATAATCCCAGTGGCACTTAGACCCTTGAGGATCTTTTATGCCTACCCCATTTTACACACTGGTCATCTCAGTGTGCAGGTTTCCTCATGATGTTTTCCTTCACCGTTAGAGTCGGTAAATGTACGTAAGTCTTTGAAAAATACGAAAAACTCATTGGTACATGGCACTGCATGGTTTCGAACCCGGATCTCCCGCATGGGAGTCCGGTGTCCTAGCCACTGTAGGTACTCGTAACATAATTAAAGGGTAACAGACTCGTGGTCCCGTAGCTATAGTTCCTATAGCTTTATTCCTATATATTTTTGACGGATAACTGTACTGTAATTTCAGGAATTTAAAGTAGGGTTATTAATGCTAGCCTAATAATACCCTGTCGCAGCCAAACGCGTCAAGATTATAATTAAAAGGTAATAATAGGTATTTTTTTCCATTGCCGGCGGTAATGTGCGCGCACTTTCCCCTTTATGGGAACTTTCTATATGATTTCAAAAAGGATGATTTTTTTTGATTTTTTTTTTATGTATAACTAAACCCGCATTTGACCTCGATCTCGCCTGATGGTAAGCGACGATGAGGTCGACGATGGAGCATGCGGGTCCAGTAAATGCCTATTCACTCTGGCCTTGAAGATCCCAAGGTTGTAGGTATCGGGAAATACAGACGCCGGCAGGCTGTTCCATTCCTTAGCCGTTCGCATAATGAACGAAGAAGCAAATCGCTTCGTACGAGCAGATGGTATATCAACAACATAAGGATGGAACCCCTCCCCGCGCCTGGTAGTCCGAAGGCGGAATGGAGATGCTGGAATTAGGTCGTGCAATTCCGATGCGCACTCTCCGAAATGTATCCTATAAAATACCGATAGACAGGCAACCTTGCGCCGATGTTCCAGACTTTGCAGTCTAGCCTCCACCAGCGATTCGTCACCTATAAGGCGCTTAGCGCGTTTCTCCACTGTTATAAATAAATTCTACTATTTAAAATCAAACTGTAAGTATATACAACTTGTATTATTGTATTCTACAAAACATTGAAGAAACAAAATGTTGCTATTTCCTTGAGCGCGTCTCCGTTCTCGAACTTTTGGCACAAAATAGATACATAACAAACAGACACAATCGCAAGCCGCGCGTGGTGTACAGCGCGCAGCGGCGATAGCTTCCGCAGGACCGTTTCCGTGGAACACTGACCAAAGAACGGACCCCTCCACCTCTTATCAGCGCCTATGCTCGACCATAGAACTCTGTTAATCAGAATTAATCCATCAGAAGTGCGAATACAGACTGTGGAACCCGTGACCGCCTCTGTCCTTTGGGAAGTTTCGGCCCCTCCATGCAAGCGACGTCTAAACGAAAGCACGCAGTGTGCGATTGTTGAAGTACCTCGCATTGGGAGTTACTTTTCTGTTACTCAATTATTTTGTGCCTTCGGTTAATTAATATTTACCACCTCGTGTGAAGGAACAAGTTACATGTTTGTCCTTGTTTGTGAGGGTGTGCGAAGCGCGAACGTCTTAGATGTGCCAGGGCAGAGTTTCTCAAACCTTCTATGCTGGGAATCAGCAACGTGTTTATGTGAATATTTTTAAAGGATTAAAATTTTACTTACTCCGCTACCTCAATGATATTCTCAGGTTCTACCAGCAATATCATTAGGGAGTGATCCCTGACACACAGGTGATGCCTGAAAATCAGCGCCGCAGTGCTAAAAGCGCTGCGGCAACAGGCTGAGGCAGTCCCCTTTTTCCGGTACTGCACGCCACCTTCATCAAACTTAATTACTATTGTTTATTTCTTTTTATCTTATATTTGTTTGAAATTATGATCATTTTTATCTTCTGTACCTAATTGTTTGTATGTGTGCGCTCTGAAAATAAATTCTTTCTTTCTTTCTTTCAAACTGATTGAGCATGATTATCAGAGCCACAACTTCATTACTATATTACAGTCTTCAGCCAAAAATAATAATTTAAACCGGTAATAAGGAAGGCTTTCTGTTATAGTTAAAAGGGGTATCTGATCAGAGTCAGCCTACCTGACTCTGCTCAGATACGAGTACCACCTTCAATAAGTCAACATATAAAATACCTAGACAATTTGAGTTGCAACATATAAACTAAACTCAAGCTCTATATCAATGGGAGATAATCCTGTGATGTTTTATCACCAGAGGCGCCACTAGCACAGTTAAAAAACATTCAGAAATACGACGTACGTGTATGACTTAAAGCCGATTTCGTTTTAAACGTAATATAACCTAAATTTATTGGTTTCAATGACAATTATTTGATAAATAAATAATGATTATTTTGATTAATATTGGATGATTATACAATATTTTTTTAATAAACTTTAAATTAGCACATAAAGCCAAATATTTTATTTATTTATTTACTTAAATTTACAGCTTTTTTTGACCTAATAAAATGAATAAAATATTACTATAACATTATAAAAACAAAACAAAAATATAAACATGAAGATACGTATATTTCCACCAAATTCTTTCAGACCGCGCCACGCAGTTTTAACAGATTTTTTAGGTCTGCTGTTTTGAAATGGCCATATCATGCCATGATATCATCACAATTTTACTATAGCTTTAAGAAAATAAATTAAAATTATCCAAATAACAATAAATTTACGATATCTTCAAAAATGACGTTTCGTTTTCTTTTCTGTTTACGGCGTGTGCTCGTGACTACATCTACGCAACGCTTTGCGGTTTATATCCTATTGATATTGTAAACCCCTCAGGGAACCGGAGACCCCACTTTAAGAACCATTGTCCCAAGTTACCGAGCATTTAATTAACTAAGTGACAAGCAATAGAAACATACCTCGTTGGGGCGTGACTGACGGCCGAAACGAACAGCGTGCGGGCGTACGCCTAGTGGGTAATTGCTAACGCCGCAGTCATGACTCGAATACATGTTTCATGTCACAATTTGAGTCAATTTGTAGTTTGTAGTCCAGAGTAGATGATGATAAAGCATCGGTGGCCTAGTTGCTAGGACGCCGGACTCCCCTCCGGTCCGGGTTCGAAACAATGCCATGTACTAATGAGTCTTTCGAATTTTTTCGAAGTCTTACGTACATTTACCGACTGCTCTAACGGTGAAGGAAAACATTGCGAGGAAACCTGAATGTCTGAGGAAATTTAAATTTTCCGAAGGCTTGTGAAATCCACCAATCAGCAATGGGCCCGCTCGGTGGATCATGGCTCGTACCCTCTTGTGCAAAGGGAGGCCTGAGCCCCAACAGTGGGGACATTAATACGCTGATAATGATGACACTATCTGTCATGTGGTTAGTGGCCAACCTAGTCGTAGTAGTTGTTGCGAGTAGACCGTCAAATGCTACACCCCTGTGCACGTACTCCACGTGTAAAAACACGTGATTGTGTCCCAACAGTGAGGACATTAATAGGACGATGATGATGCACACTCCATCTGCCTAGCGTTGTCCCGGCCTAAGGGTGGCTTTGCGAGTGGTTTTGGTGGTCGAGGAAAAAATCCGAAAATAGAATCGCTCCATTTTAATCGTGACGTGCTAATGAGGTGATCCATTTGGTGGATTTTTTCCACACTCACCGCCTCGCTTCCTCACACAGCTTTGTTGGACAGCCACTCTAAGACCAGGGTCCGCTATCCTACAAATCTTCTCCACTTTTCTCGGTCTTCAGTATCCTCTCTCTCGAGTCCATTGGCACTCATATCCAACCAAAAACCGATGACTAGACTTTGACAGGTCCAATGTCGAGTTGAATATCCAATGCTTTGAACCAAAACGGCGACATACTTCGATAACAATGTAAAATAAGCCTCACATCTTTAAAATACGGTTCAAAATGGCGTAACAATAACAACGACTTGGGCGGCGGTAAGCGGGGCGTGCGAAATCCCAGACTAGTCCGTATTTTAGAGACTTTAAGGTTTAGGTTAAATTGTTATCGAAGAAAGTCGCTGCGCCTCCACGCTTCTAATGATCGCTGGGCTTTACCCCCTCTATGGGTAAAACCCAGTCGCGTCTTTACCCATAGTGGGGTAGGGTTACTAGGGTGAAGGGGAGACGAGCCTCACCAATTTTTAACTCCCGACCAAATTGATGGGGTGTTATAGAAATATTTTATTTATTTATTGACGCTTGTCTGTTTGCATGTCTCTGTTTATCTGTAGCATCCTAACTCAACAACCGCTCCATTTTGATGCGGATTTCAGATATTTTGATAGAGAGTGATCTTAGCAATGTCTGTCAAAAATTGGATCAGGGGTTTCCAAGATCTTAGAGTATCTTTGATGTCAGATAGGATCGCTTCCTTCGGAACCTTGAGGACCTGATGATGACCAGGAAACTGTCCCTGCTAACATGGCATGGCCATTAAACTAATACTTACTTTCATAAGAGTAGGAGTGGTATAGGTGTTAGTCAGGTTAAAAATAGAGTTGGTCCAAGGGTGCTACCCTTGGACCAACTCTATTTTTAATTATGATTAATGACCTTCCTGCATTTACAGGCGAAACTAGGTGCCTAATGTTTGCAGACGATGTAAAGTTATTGCAACCTGTGTCGAGCTCTTCCGACTGTGACAAGCTCCAACGAGCAATCGATGCGGTGGCGGAGTGGAGTTATGTTAATCGTCTTCAATTAAATGCCGAAAAATGTAAGATTGTTACCCTTACGCGATCCAGAGTACCTGTAAAGGCTATATATTCGTTGGATGGTGCCGTGCTCGAGCGCGTTGATTGTATCCGCGATTTGGGAGTAAATGTGGACAACAGTCTGGTCTTTCGTGACCACATTGTACAGATCTGCAAAAGTGCTAGCAAGAATCTTGGATTCATAATGCGCACAGCTGCACAATTCCGCAATGTTAAAATCGCACTTCTATTGTATAACGCTTTCGTTCGGAGTAATGTAATGTAATGTAATGTAATAACGGGCTGATTTCCGCAACTCGACGTCTTAAGCGCCTATTTTGCGTGTGGTGGAAACTACTATTGATCGAGCCACCCCAACTTCGCCAGAAAGTCCAGCAGTCCTCTGATGTCCTGAAGGACTTCGGGAAGTGATCCTGGGGTGCCAAGGCTTCCCGCCCGGTAGGTGGTCACCTCTCTGCACTCCAAGAGCACGTGGGCGACCGTCTCCTCTGCCTCCATGCAAGCTCTGCACAAGGGGCTGTCTGTGAATCCTATATTGAAGAGGTGTCTGTTAAGTGGACTGTGACCGGTTATTATCCCGGTTACCTTCCGCAGTTTGACTCTGTTGAGCCGAAGGAGCTGCCTGGTTAGTCTCGGATCAGCCTTCGGCAAGGCTTCTCGAGACTGCCTGCAGTCTACGACCTTGGCCCAGCTAGAGTTCTGTATATCCTTCGTGCGTTGGCGCAGCGACGTCTTTATCCAGCAGAAGGGCAGGGGTATGAGGGGCTCTGGGCCCTCTGCAACCATCTCTGATGCCCTTCTCGCCAGTTCGTCCGCCGCGTCATTGCCACGAGAATTACTATGTCCCTTGATCCACTGAAGGGTGACCTTGATGTGACTACCTACCTTATTCAGTTTTTGGTGACACTCGTTTATGAGACCCGATGTGACGACATTACTTTTGAGGGCCATAAGTACCGCCATGCTGTCAGAGAGTATCCGGATTGGATAATCCCGTACCCCTTTAGCGGCGATTGCATCGGCTGCACGAATGATGCCCACACATTCGGCCTGGAAGACTGTGTTGTGAGCACCAAGTGGTGTAGATATTTTTATGTTTAGGTCCTCCGAGAATACTCCGGAGCCAGTGCCTGACCTTGTTTTGGAGCCGTCCGTGAAGACTCTGAGCTCTCTGGGGTTGAGACTCTCGTAGTCCTCCTCGTACAGTTGTATTTTGTATTTCTTATCAAAGACAAACAGCGTCGGAATCCTATCGCACACTGCTTCCATCAAAGGGAGGTCCTCATTAGCCTCTTTAAGGACTTCAGTGTGGGGAATCCTGACGTCTCTCCATAGGTATAGCTTTTTCAGACGAACCGCTGCAATGGCTGCCTCCTGTCTAATGAAGAGGGGCAGCGCCGGTAGGTTTAGCATGGTTTCCAGAGCTGCTGTAGGTGTCGTCTTCATGCAGCCTGTGATCGCCATGCAAGCTATCCTTTGGAGTCTTTGTAGTTTAGTACTAACAGTGGTGACGTTGGTGCGTGGCCACCAGACCACTGCTCCGTAGCTGACCATAGGTCGTATCACCGTCGTGTAGAGCCATAGAGCAATCCTGGGGGATAGCCCCCACGTCTTACCTATCATTCTACGGCACTGCCAGAACGTGATAGTAGCTTTCCTTATTTTGTATTCAAGATGGCTATTCCAGCTTAACTTATTATCGAGCACCACCCCAAGGTACTTCGCTTCATTTGAAAGCTGTAGCCGCTTATGGAACAGTTCGGGCAGTCTATAGTTACCCAGAGACCTTTTGTTCGTAAACATTACCAATTCGGTTTTTGTAGGATTTACTGAGAGTTGGTAGTCAGAGCACCATCGTTCCACGGTCCGTAGTGCTCCTTGTGTTACCTCACAAACAGTATTTGCGAATTTTCCTGAGATGAGGATTGCTATGTCATCTGCATACCCAATAGCAAAGTGGGAATGAGAGTTGAGTGTGGATATCAGGTCATTTACCACCATGTTCCATAGGAGGGGTGAGAGGACTCCGCCCTGGGGGCAGCCTCTCACGACAACTGCTCCTAGGGACTCACAACCCGCAAACCTTACTAACCTTTTGCTGAGCATGTTCTCAATCCACCCTATCATGCACGCGTTCGCACCATGTTTGGTCAAAGCTGCGCATATGCTGGTGAAGTTGGTCTTGTCGAAGGCCCCTTCGATGTCAATGAAGCTGCCCAAACACATGGATTTATTTGCAATTGCCTCCTCAATTTTGCTTACTACCATGTGTAGTGCAGACTCTGTAGATTTACCTGAGCTGTAAGCATGCTGATTCCGATGCAGCGGAATGTGTTTCAGTGCGTTGTCCCTCAGTTCCCTGTCGCACATTCTTTCCATAGTCTTGAGGAGGACAGACGTAAGACTAATTGGCCTGAAGGACTTCGCATCCGTGTAATCACTTTTACCTGGTTTAGGTATGAAAACGACCTTTACCTCTCTCCATTGTTTGGGAACGTACCTGTGCGCTAGGCATGCTCTCATTAAAGCGGTCAGGACCTGGATCATCCTCTCGCCGCTCCACTGAAGTAGGGCAGGGAAGATGTTATCTGGCCCCGCCGCCTTGAAGGGGTCAAAGCTGTTTAGAGCCCATTTTGTTTTTTCCTCAGTCACAACCGTTTGGGCGTAGTGCCAACAGTCTTCCGTTGGCGTAAATTCCATGTCCACCCAACTGGTGGTGCTTACCATTCTACAATCGGGGAAGTGGGTCTGTAATAAGACCTCCTGTGCTTCCTCCAGAGAGTTAGTGAGAGTATTGTCTGGCTTACGGAGGGATCCTAGGCCTTGATTAGGTTGATTGGCTAGGATCTTTCTCACCCTGTTTGCCTGCATGTTGGATTCGATGCCCTCGCAGAATTTTCTCCACGAGGCTCCGCTCCTGTATCTAATGCGTTTTTTGTACCAGGATTTAGCCTCTCTATACTTATCCCAGTCTTCATCCGCACTTGTATTCATTGCCCTGTTTAGGCAGCGTCTGACCTTTCTCCTTAGCCGTTCTAGCTCGGGGCCCCACCATTTCTGGCTTCTGCCAGTATTGCTTGGGGGACTGGTCAGAGGGCAAGTAGACTGGTAGCTGTCAACAATGATTTTGGTGACAGCACTTACCAGTAGTTCGATTTGTTGCGTAGTTTCCATCCTCTCAGGGACGCTCATCGTGTTCAGACTTTCCGTAACACATCTCGTGTATTTGGTACGGTCAGTTTTCCGTGGGTTCCTGCGAGGTGGCGCCTGCTGTATAATTACCTGAATATCGAAGAGGATCCACCTGTGGTCAGAGCATGATGCTTCATCCGACACATGCCAGTTGGATACGAGGTCCGCTGCGCCCCTCGTTGCCAAAGTCAGGTCAATTATTGTACTACTACGCCGTGTGACGTACGTCGGTTCAGAACCTATATTTAAAATCTCTAGGTTCGTAGTGAACAGATAGTCCGTAAGTTCGTTACCTCTGTTGTTGCTGTGCTCCATGCCCCACAGGGGGTGATGGGCGTTTGAGTCCGTGGCGATGATTAGTTCCAGACCGCCGCGCTCGCAGTAGTTGACAAGCCTCGCCATCTCCTCAGGTGGAGGGCTGTCGCCCTCGTGCATGTACACGGAGGCGACCACCAGCTCCGGGATGCTAGAGTCCTGTCGTAAATTCAGCCTCAGGGCGAGTAGGTCTCTGGAACAGAACTCTGTTAGTGGCTGTGTAAAAATGTCCCCGGTTGTGTAAATGCACGCCCTGGGGTTGGGTTCTGGACCCGTAAATAATTTACCTCCAATCTTGGAAAGTCCGCAAATCCTGCCAGCATTGATCCACGGTTCCTGTATCAATGCTATGGCTGTCTTGTTAACCTCCAACCACTTCCGTAATTGAGCTGTAGCGGTAATGCTGTGGTGGAGGTTAATCTGTATGGCTTTGCAGCTAGACGAGAGGGACGCCATCTCCTCCATGGTCTCCCTCCTCCTCGCCCAGCAAATCCTCCTCCAAGCCCTTCGTCCATTCGTCCTCCTCTTGTGACGTGGACGCGATTTCCATAGCGTCCACATCCTCAACAGGCACGATGGATCCAGGTGGGGCCTCGTTCCTCTTGCTGGCTAAGTCAGCAGGTACTTGAGGCTTTGAGGTCAAAGCCTTTGGCTGTTCTCCAGCCTGTCCTTCTATTGGAGCCTCAGCTCCAAGTGTAGGTGGGGAGCTCGAGAACTTCCCTCTCTGTCTCTGGAACTTGACATACACCGACCCAAGCGCACAGCAGAGTCGGCGGTCGTGCTCCAGTATGGACTGTATGGTGTCCTCAGGGATACTGAGGACGACGAAAGTTGTCTCCTTATGCGTTTGCGCCCTAAGGAGTCGCCAGCGGTCAACACCAGCCCAGGGATTCTGGAAGCGAAGCATGTTACCGATGTCACTAGCCTCGCTCCAGATTCCCGGTATGGCAATCCCGCATCTGACGAATCGCATTAGCTCCGACTCGTGTTTGACGGTTAATTTGAGGCCAGAGGGTAGTGTCATACCCTCAATGGCTGTCTTCAGCCAGACCAGTGTGCGATTGTCTGCACACCACAGTTTCAGGTACCCATCTGTATACATAGGTCTGCCATGAAACTGGGGTGACACCTCCTCCACGGGTCGCTTCCTGGCCAAGCCAAGGAGCATGACCCGCAGGTTTGTGTCAACCTGGTCTGCATCGGCCTTGGTCAATTGACCGGAGGCCGAGGCAACAAAAGCTACTAAGTTAGCTGTCAGTGCCGCCGCGTAGCTAGCCTGTCGGGGTCCACCGGATGTCTCAAGTCTCTGCTTCTTGGTATCACCACGGGGTGAGACGGACTCGTTCGGGCGATACCTTTTAGCAGAGACCTGGTTGATCGGCTGGACGCGCCTGACCTGCTCGGTCTTGGGAATGGGCGCACTGGTCCCCACACAGCCAACCTCTGGACGCGGACGATTTCCCGCAGGGCGAGGTAACCGTCCCCGGTCCGCGGGTGTTCGCCGGGGTCCGCGGCCCTGCTCCCTTACCGTGGCTACGGACATCGATGATGATGCAGTTGAAGAGGTGTCCTCCACAGAAGCAGCAGCTGCTTCACGTCGTTGACGTAGTTTTGCCCGCTGCTTCCTGTTGGGCCGCGCTCTTTTGTATTTGGCGTCGCTGGTTCGGTCAGGGACCATCGCTTTAGGACCTCTCACCCCCTTACGGGGGAGATTGGTTGCCTTCTGCTTGGGAACAACCGTTTGCCAGGCCGCATCAAAATCATCCTGGATGGCGTCCGATTGCTCGGGGGCCACCTCATTCTGTAAAAGGGGGGCCTCTGATGTCTCAGAGGCCGTCTCCCGTATCCCGTCTCCGACTTTATTCGGTTTCGGGGGAAGAGCCTTGGGTACACCCGCGGCCCCTCCGTAATGGGCTGAGGTACTGGGTAATTCCAGCGCCCCGCCTGCATGGGTTCCCGCGTAGGCAGGCACATCCCTGGGTTTTCCCTTGAATGTGCCTCTCCCCGCAGGTGCCCTTTTAGATTTGGAGGCGCCTCGCGGCACCTTCCTAGGGTCTTTACTAAATCCTCGATCCATGTAGTAGTGTTTTAAATTTTCATTCCCCTGGCTTCCCACCCTCCACGGAGCCCGCACCTGGGAGTGTACCATTTCAAGGGAAATGGGCCACTAGGACTACCAGGACAACGCGACATCAGGGGCTCGTCCACGCGGCTCACGGGTTAGGATTCAATAGCCCGAGAGTTGTTCCACGCTTCCTTACCCCATCAGCATGGCAGCCATCTTCCCCCTCCACACCTTGCCACGGCCCTCTGACGGGACGCACGACCATTACCTCCGCATTGGCTAGTTGCGTAGGCCACCGTTTCGGCACTGAAATCGGGACCAAAGGGGGCGTGTTGCCTTGCAAGTGTATCTTACCCGACACCGCTCAGCTCAACCCCCCAGGACTCCGTCATCCCGCCTTCGGCGCTCAACTGCGTGGGCCACAAACGCAGGTAGGTGCAAGTACTCACGCCTGGCCGCACCTACAAATTGCCAGGCGGAGTGGGTAGTCCTTGGCCACGGCTAGCAAGAGATCACTGGTATCAGTTACTAACCGAGTTGCCCGGGGTATGCCGGTGCAGTGAGTTTGTCTTCCTTTAGGGTTGTTATGTCCACCAGGATCACAAACACACCGCACACACTAGGAGGCGACTACTCTGATACCCCAAATTCGTTCGGAGTAAACTGGAGTACAACTGTATTATGTGGGATCCATATGAAAATAAATATATTTTAATGCTCGAAAGAATCCAACGTAAATTCGCTAGGTATCTGTACAAAAGACTGTACGGTTACTATCCCTTCCTCTACCCATCGTTGTTCGTTTCGGGCATGGTCGGACTAGAGGCTTTAGAACTGAGACGAAAGATGCTCCTGATGTTCCACTACTGCCTGCTATTGCGAAACAGGGTGGACAACCCGTCTGCACTGGCGCGCCTCCCGCTGTACGTGCCCCAGCAGTACGTGCGCGCGTGCGGGCGTCGACGCCGCGGCCTGTTCGCGCTGCCCGCCGGCGCGCGCACGCGTCAAGCGCGTGCCGCACCGACGGCCCGAGCTGTCCTGCTACTTAATAAGTTTCTAACCACGGTCCAGAATGCCGTCGTATTTTGGAGCAGTATTTGCAAAGCAATTGTATTGTTTCTAAATTCGGGTGTTAACCTTTAAGATAAGTAAGTTTTTTTTTTTAAAGTTTGTAAAGTATCGGTAGGTAATTGTAAACTGTTATGTATAGTTACTGAATGTCTGGTGCTTTGGATCACTCTGTAAACCAGACATCATTAATATTATAAAGAAATAAAGAAATAGGTAAATTAAAAGATGGGCGAGGGCGGGCGGTTCCATAAAATACTAAATCAGGCCTTAGGTCTGCGTCTAGATCTCGTGATTAGATTTCGAATTGCACAGACTATCTTTAATAGCTACTCCGTACATCCAACAACCGGAAGAGGGTTGCAGCAGGGTTGTATCCAGGTGGAGTGCCGGGGGCCACCCACAGTGGCGGATCCAGGGTGAAGGCGGGGAGCGGAAATGCCCCCTTAAAACCCCTAAGATCCCTATAGCCCGCGAGTCTCGACTCGCCCTTGACCATAAAAAAAATATAGGCTACGATGAACAGGAAAACGGGCCACCTGATGGTAAGTAGTCACCGTCGAGGAAACACGCGTGGGTATTGCTTGTGTGTTGCAGGCCATTTTTTAGTACAGTCGACAGGTCAACCTACCCAAAAAGTCAAAATCTGAGAATCTGAAATGTATCATAATGCACAGGTATAAGGTTGAGATTTAATTGAAGGTTTTTGACAGATGGTATACTATACCTTGTGGTCGACTGTACAACCTACTATTTTCCGATTTCAGTAAGCCATTACACCCATTTTTAAAAATCTAGATCCGCCCCTGTTCCCCCACCCCTATATTCCTGAAGTTCATGAGCTTATTTCGGAGTCGGGGGTAGTCATCGGGAGTTGGGGAAGTCTGAGGGGGGGGGGGGGGGTCTCAGAGGAACACCAAGTCTGATCTAGTCAGATATGAATTCTTGCTGCATTTCTTCGAAACGGAGAAGAAAAAATCTCAATAGATGCACTATATCTGGTCAATGAATCTAATGAGATCGATCCTTTTTTCCTAGAATCTACTCATTACTTCGTCCCTAAAGGTAAGTAAAACCGTGATACTAGGTCAAAGGCCAGGTTTCGGCCGGCTGGCGTCGAGGTCACTACCGCCGACCTCTTCGTTAATAAATTATTCAAAATATCACCGCTGGGTTGCGTTGGTGCTGAGTTTGGAAAATTCATAAGTTACTTCTACGTTTTATGGGCAGGCATTCTCGCCATAAAGACAAAGCATCTGTATCACTCACTCGCGATCTGAGATTGGATCGCAATTCGCTGCAATAACTCTGTGTTAAGAGTCCATAGCGACAGAGTGATGGTACAATGTACCATGAGCAGTGAAGCGTTATTTTTTATTATAATAAAAAGTTACAACACACAGTTACACTCTTAAACATTATCTTTCCTAAATTCCTTTTGATTAAATGGTTGGCTGGTTGCGACGTTCCAGCCAATAAGGTGTTTGTTGCTATGCTTGTTATCACATGCGTGATTTATAAGTTTCGGTGTTCATGTATTTATCTGTTTTTTTTCTCTCTCTTTCATATACTCTTTTATATATGTATATAAATATATGTGTATTTTATATGTATTAGTGCCTGTGTATATGTAAGTATTCGTACTTAAAATTGTTATGTAGTAGCATACGTGTAGGTATATTTTTATATATTATATGAGTAGGTATTTTATAGTATAGTAAATAATAATAATTAGTAAATCTCTTCTATTTAATTTATATGAACCTGGCTTGCAATATCTGTATGACCCAATGGTTAGCTGGTAGAAAATGCCGCATGGCATTAAACTCGCCTCATGTACTATTTTTGTGCATTAAAGTGTAAAATAAAAATAAATAAACTGGTTTTTCCAAATTTCTTTTAGGTTTAGAATATAGTTACACTAATGTAATGTATTAAATTGTAATATGCTTGCACGGAAAGTGCAACGGAGCGGAGTCCCGACTTCCAAGATACAGGTTTCGACCTAGTTTGTAAGTCGGAGGTCTTATTTTTGTGCCTTGTAATAAGTTAATAAACTTTTTCATTTTTCATTGTCGTTTTTTATTTCCAATTAAGAATATTGCTGGTGGTAAAACTCCTTCAGGATCCGCCTGGATACCGACCATCCTTCTATGTAAAGACTGTCGTCAAATATTTTCATTCCGGCGTTGATGTGTTTCGGCAGTGTTTATAGAAGAGCCAGTATACTTACACTCCATCTTCGGCCTCATCGTCACTTACTACCAGGTGAAATTGAGGTCAAACGAGGGTATAGTCGGAAATAACAAAAAAGTTAAAAAAAATATGTATTTTTCTATACTTACATAAAGCTTTGGCTGCATTGGTGATTTCTGGTGGCGTCAAATTATCTCAGTTGGAGTCATTTTTAACTTCATAAGTAAAACGAGTAGACACTATATATAGTGTTCTATGAGCAATTTTCAATTGGCTATGAAAGCACGAAATGTTGCTCTTTTTGAGCAGGTGTGTTGAAAAATTCTTTTTCTACTCCCATTTGGTAATTTGTTCAATATGAAACACCAAGTAGTTGGCCAGTGAAATGTAGTGCATTTAATACGAAACAGTTCTTGTATGCAGTGCCATGCAACAAAGAAAAATTTACATATTACAATCGAAAACTGTTATTTAATATTTCATTAAAACACTATTTTCACACGACCATGAGTTATGTATGACGAATGAACTTCTTTATGTTATTGATTGTGGTTTCTTAATGAACAAATTACGAAATGGGAGTAGAAAAAATTATTAATATTTTCATAAAATAAGTAAAATTAGTAGTTTATGAAAAAAAAATTGTCAGGTGTCACGAGAATAATTTTTTTAAATGCCAACGTTACGTGACGACAACTTGGATCACGCACTGTTGTCGATGGAGTTTTGAAGAGCCAACGTTGTGTGTTGGACGCATTACAATATTTTGAATTTTCAAGTATTTAGGGTAAGTATTTCATGGTCGTAGAAAAAGTATTATATGCGACTGCGCGTAATAAGCCATTGTAAAACTCGTTTTTTCTATTATTTTACAATGGCTGTAATTACGAGTCAGTTGCATAAAATGCTATTTTGAAATCGGTTCTGATTATTTTTTTTCCAGATTATTTTACCGTACTTTTTTTTTTCAAACAAATCCTGCGGGGTCCTTTCAAACGTGGTATTTATTTCATATACAGGAAGGTAACTAGACTGAAACGGTTCGATCTTGATATTTCTCGACGAGCACACTCTGTAGAGTTCCTTCTAAACAGTCTACTTGTATTAGTGTTTCATACATTAGGTACAATACAAAGCATTCAGTTGCAAATTAGCTTTGTGCATTATTTAAATGAGATTTAATATGCGACATAAACAGAACTAGAATCGTGCAATATAGAGCGGGACCAGATTCAGTGTTTCCTAAGTTAGAGTAGGCTCGACAAAACTGTTGACAAAGGTTGCCCGGAAGAGATCACTCTTAGCGATAAGGCCGCCTAAATTGTACTTTACTATTTCGTTTCCTATCTCTTGTTTGTTGTTTTCTATTTGTACAATAAAGTGTATTTTACTTTACTTTTTACTTACTGTTATTCTAGGTCCCTGAGCATCCACACAGGAGTAAATTAATTTAAAAAAAAATCTGCTTAAATATGCTCCAATCACGAGAGCTTTACCGTATATTAAACGAGGTATCCCAAAGGATTGATCTGGTCCATTCCTCGTTGACGAGATTCAAAGAGGTAACACTGACTTATTTGAGTATGTAATTATTTTATGTAAAATAGTATTAATATCATCATCAGCCTATTAATGTCCCCACTGTTAGGACACAGGCCTCCAGGGACACAAGGGGATACGGGCCATGATCCACCGAGCGGGCCCAGTGCTGATTGGTGGATTTCACACGCCTTCGGAAACTTTTAATTTCCAGGTTAATATGCAGGTTTCCTCAAGATGTTTTCCTTCACCGTTAGAGCAGTCTTACGTACATTTACCGACTGCTCTGACGGTGAAGGAAAACATCGTGAGGAAACCTGCACATTGAGATAAACAGTGTGTCAAATGGGGTAGGCAATGGCAAGCCACCTCATTAAATCTGCCACGTGAGTCGTTCTATGTGATTAATTCCTTAGAATAATCACGACCCTCAGCAATGAGGAATACGACTTAGAAAAAGAAGAAGTTCCATAAGTTGTGAAAAAAATATTTTAAACTCTGACTTCTTGGTTGGTTGAAGTTTTTTTACTGTAACTAATACTGTTTAAAAACTATTTAAAATTTTCCCACAGAAGTGCCATTTGTTTCCCACAGAATGATATTTCTCGGCTTGAGTAAAAGCTCGGGTTGTAGCAGAAGCTTTACCTTAAGAACCATAGACTCGAAAGAATATGTTTCTATTATCTTCTAACAAGTCACAAAGCTGCAAAAACAGGCATAAGTTGGTAATTTTGGTATTGGCTTGTGCTGACAAGTAAATATAACCAGTTATAGGCACTTGCGCTGCAAGTTTTACTATGAAATTGAAAATCAAGTGATAATGGTTATTATCACTTGATCTTGCTCTTTCGGGTCAATGTCCTCAAAGGTTATGTTAATATGGATATGATTTCGGAATACCGTTTTAAGTTATCGAGCAAATATTGTAAATTACTTTTATAAACCTCGCCCTTACACGGCGGATTACGATTTTTTTAAAATTGTGAACTAACGAAGAAGTTAAAACACTACTATAGGTACACTAGCGCCATGAATCTTAAAAAAAAATATTTGCCACCAATCTTAAATGTGTATCAAAACAAATATAACGTTACAAATCTAAATAATATATTTATTCAATCCCGGAAATCCCGGGATTACTTATACATATTACGACCGTATGTGGCAAGTACCAAAAACAGCCCTACCTCCTCTGATCATAGGTTATTATTAAACTTCGAAACGTTTAGTATCCGCTTAGACAAAAAAAATATTTTTATTTACAATTTACATTATTTATTTTTTTATTTTTTGGCTTGTGCTGACAAGTAAAAAATAAGAAAGTAAGTAAATATTATATAACCAGTTATAAGCACTTGCGCTGCAAGTTTTACTATGAAATTGAAGATCAAGTGGTAATGGTTATTATTAAACTTCGCAACGTTTAGTATTCGCTTAGACAAAAAAAATATTTTTATTTACAATTTAAATTTTTATTATATTATTTTTTGGCTTGTGCTGACAAATAAAAAATAATGAAGTAAGTAAATATTATATAACCAGTTATAGGCACTTGTGCTGCAAGTTTTACTATGAAATTGAAGATCAAGTGATAATGGTTAAGATCCTTGATCGGATCGGAGCATTGCACAAGTTGCCAAATCGACAAAACTATCCGACCTTTTTGTAAGGAAATAATCACTGATCCGGCTCCCCAACTAGCAATTAAATTAATTCCAGCGCATTAGTAAGCCAAGCCAAAATAGCTGGGAATCGATTTGGTGTCAAAGCCAACTCGGAAATTAAATGTATTCATTGCTGACATTTTGATTTATTCGCATTGGCGCGCTAACCCGCCACTATTTATTTATTTCCCGCCAACGCCGCCATTACGTATTCAGGGTGCATCGCAATGGTTACAATTGATCACTTACACGGTTACTGGTTACCGGATAGCCGGTAGAAGAGTTATTTTAAAATTGGATTTTTCTCGGTAGTGGCTAGGACGTCGGACTCCCGTGCGGGGAGTTCAGCTTCGAAACCATGTGTTATGTAGGTATTCGTTTTTCGTTTTTTCTCCAAGACACGTACGTTTACCGATTGTTTAACGGTGAAGAAAAACATTGTGAGGAATCCTGCACACTGAGATGTATGACACCAGTGTATGACACGGAGAAGGCAATAGTGAAAGTGCATCCTCAGAGCCATAAGCGAGGACTCAACATATCCGATATTTAAATATTGGTTGTCCGTGCACCGGCGAACCGGATATGACATTTATTGTGCAGTTTTTTTATATAATTATTATTTACTGCATCTATAGTTTAAATATATTATCTAACCTATGTTTTGGATTTTGTTAAATTTTTTTTAGTTTGTTTTTATTTCGTGGACATCGTGCATTGTGTAATTTTATTTTGTGGACATCGTGCATTGTGTAATTTTATTTTGTGGACATCGTGCATTGTGTAATTTTTATTTTGTGGACATCGTGCATTGTGTAATTTTTATTTTGTGGACATCGTGCATTGTGTAATTTTAATTGTATTAAACAGTACCACCTACTTACAATTAATAATGTGCGCATCCTGCCATGTTACGATCACCTGTATTTAGATTAAAAAGTGACTTAACCTAGTGATCTTGTAAGTTCCCCAAAGGTTCAATAAATGAGTATTTGTAATATTATTTTTATGTTTTTTTTATGTTAAATAAACGTTTTTCTTTTTTTTATTCTTTCTTTATTTGAGTATTGTGCATTTTCGGCGAACGACTCCGAACGAATAATTACGTCGAAGGATGGCATACCATTTTAAGTAAGTACATTAAAAAATACAACAACAATCTTACTAGATTGTTGTTGTTGTTGATTTTTTACATCTACTGATGTGATGATTTTTTACATCAACCCGCACACCGAATTTGCGCCAAAACGCTCAGTCCAAGTAAATGACCAAATGATCCGCGAGGCACAATTAAAACATTTTTTGGAGGTGGTTCCGTAACCATTTAAGTATACTAATAGTAAAATTAATGATCCCAATATTGTAGATGAATAAAGTTTACCAAAAATTAATAGTGGTTTAATCTTTCGGTAAACTGAATAAGGTATACCATTACACCATAACATAATTAATTATTTAATTAATTAATATTAATTATTTCTGCATAACCCCATGGTTAGCTGGTAGAAAATGCCACAAGGCATTAAGCTCGCCTCATGAACACCTTTTTTTGTGCATTAAAGTGTAAATAAATAAAGTATACCAATAGGTGGATTTAGTAAACTACGGGGATCTTTGACCTAGATGCCTTATTTTAGTGAAATTGAACTCATGTTTACGTACCTGAGATTTTTGACCTAAATTGACAAGATTATAAAGTCAAACGGAATTTTAGGTACGGAATTAACTGAGATATTCACGATTCACGACGTCCGTTGAAATTACAATGAAAGCATAATGTACACTTGAAAGCACAAAGCTCTGCGCCACCCCGACTAAGTTCACAGAAATTAATCAAACCGTAATGAAACATTTACGTGTATTTACGCGAGTGAGTTCCCTTATAGGTCATGTAATGTCATACTGTCTAATAAAGTTCGTGGAACCAATTATTGGAAGCTGGGACGGTCTCTGGTGTGGGACGCTACCTGCGTCGACACCCTTGCCCCGCCCCACCTTCCAGCCACGGCGGCGAAGGCCGGGTCAGCAGCGGCTTCTGCGGAGGACCTCAAGCGGAGCAAATATGCGGGTCTGGGTGGTGATTGCATATTTGTGCCGTTCGGGGTGGAGACTTTGGGGCCGTGGGGGCCTGGAGCCCACTGCCTCTACCGGGAAATAGCCAAGCGCCTCGTAGAGACATCCCGGGACCAGAAGGCTGGCCTCTACTTTGCTCAGCGTATAAGCCTCGCTATACAGCGGGGCAACGCCGCCAGCCTCCTCGGGACACTCCCTGCAGGGAGCGACCTGGGCCAGGTATTTTACTTGTTAAATAGTTAGGTATTTTGTAATAACTTAAGTACGTATATTAGTAATATTTTACGTTCATGAATTAACAAAATATTTCTGAGAGAAATAACTTTAGAGAGTCGTTCCTTCAGATATATTACCTACCCATAAATTATGGCTATAAATTAAAAGCGCCCTTTTCTAGTGACTGTTAAAATATGTTTTTGCCACGGCAGCAATAAGTTGATATCGAATCTGAAATCTGTGACAGGGGAAACATACTTAATCATTATTGCCAAACACGAGGGTAACTGTGAGTTGTAAGAAACTCCTTAAGTTTTGTGGCATCTCTATCTATAGCTATTGCGTAGAAAGGGATACAAGTTTTTTTAGGAGGATGAGGTTCAGGATGTAAGGTCAGTTTTCTATTGTTGTATCGTATATGTACCGCCAGCCTCCTCGGGACACTCCCTGCAGGGAGCGACCTGGGCCAGGTATTTTATTTGTAAAATAGTTAGGTATTTTGTAATTTTAGCTTAAGTATTTATTTTAGTGTTATTTTATTTTGAATAAACTTTTCATTATTTCGACATTACTCGAAATAGTTTATCGATTTACATCCAAGTAGGTACTTACATAATATCGATTGACTAAATTGATTTATCAGTAATGAAAAGAATTATGTACAGTCACTGCAGTGAAAAGTGTGCGATTAAAGAAAAAGTAAGTATCTTATGTATGTATTCTTCTTCTTTCGTGTTGATGATCCGAATTAAATTTTTCCCGACCAGAAGGCAGCCACATCGATAGCCCTCTGGTTGGCCTCGAAAAGGTCCTCCCGCGTGCAGGTGGTCGGACACGCGGGACAGCAGAGCAAGTGCTCCATGGTTTAAGGGGAGACACCACACTCACACTTTACTTGATCGCTGGAAAACCCCCAATTGTGAAGATTATTTCCGCAACAGCCAACCTGGGTTCGCAGGCGATTAAGCGTTTTCCAGGTTGGCCACGGGAGTTTGAAACCCGCTGGTAGGTCTTCTTATGTATGTATTAATAATGTCATAAAATAAAAGACGGAATTATTATTTTTGGAAAAATATTTACTTTTTTACATATGTACATTAGTAATGTAATTTAAATAAAATTCTACTAGGTATTTAACTATTTACATAGGAATAATCATAGCTATACATTACCTAGAAGTTAAATCGGTCCAATCAATTTTTGAAAGTGTACAATACAACCTTAAATAACTTACAATGACTTTATCAAATAGACTTATAAAGTGTAATCGATCTCGCACTAGAATTCATGATTGATCTACTTATATTTGGTTTATTAAAAGACAAAATACTATCTTTTAGTATGGGCCCAGAGTTAAAACGTTATACCAGTTTCGATGATTTGGGTTTCAGTTTTATATGCTGCTAAAATATACAAGCAGTTTATTTAGAATTATAAATTATAAAAGTAACCAAAAAGAAACTTGTATCGACGTGTTTTACCTACGTTTTACGTCAAAATATTTGGTCGAATCAGTGTCGATATAAAATGTACAATGTGCCATGTGTTGTCTGACTCCCTCTGATATTGATTGCTTGCTTATCGTATGGTTAGTGGCCAACCTATTTGTCAGAGTTGTTCAGGCCCCCTGTAGGCCTCTGACATGGCTTAACGACTGCTGTCGAACGACAACAACCGGGACCGACTGCTTAACGTGCTTTCCGAGGCACAGAGGAGCTCAGATGAAATATGCCACTAGCGGTCACCTATCCAGATACCGAGCGCGCCAACGTCGCTTAACCTGCACAATCACTTTCGGACCGTGCTCGCAACTAGGCTACGAGCTCCTGTGATATTGATAAGTCAGCTATGGGTAGAGATAGGTCACGAAACTTTTTCCGTGAAAAAAAATAATTTCATGAATTTCACTTTTATTTTGCAATATTTTTTCAAAACACATATATATCGGTAAATGCATTGTCATCAGAACAACGTTTCACGTTTCCAAAGTTCAATTAGTGGAGAGACATTTTTCAAGTTATATTTTTCGGAAAATTTACAATCTATATCGAGGGGGGTCAAACAACTTAGGCACAGACTGTACAAGGCGTTACTTTTCAATGCGAGACCGTTCCTTTTAAGTATTTTAAATATCTACATAATTGCACCTATAGACACTTATTTTTTTTACCTACTTAGAATAGTTTTAATGTATAAAATGATCTACAGTCTTTCGAAAACTGCAAATACTAATCTCGTGCTGATGGAATAAACGTACACATTAAATATGAAAATGTGTTTTTTTAAGTACTTAGTTTAAAGTGAAATATCACGGTCTTTCGCTATAAGATGTCACCACTGAGTGCAATATCCGATTTCCGTCAAAAGCGTAATGTGTAGAGTGCCATAGTAGAGTGTAGATCTCCCCAGCCCACGTATGAAATGCAAACTGTAGTCTTTCGCTGCGCCTACAAGTTTTTTTATAAAATTAATTTGGATTTCAAAGACGCATATTTACAATTTCTTCCCAAATATCGAATACAGGTATTTATAGTGTTTCGTGACTATAAAAAAATAAAACAGATTTTTAGTATAATTAAATCGTTATTTATTTTAATGGTTTAGTTAGGAATGTACTTGAAAGTTTGTACAGAATTATACTGTGATTTCTTGAAATATTCGATTGAGGCACGCTCGAGAATAAACTGACTGTACCGGAATATTTCGCCTGGTTGGATCCGCGTTAGTTCCAATTTTGAAGTACCACAATCTTCGCGATATTTTTTTCACATTTCCATACTTAAATTGTCAATTTGCTGAGCGCATTTTTACATTAAATTCAAATGTACAATACAAGTTACCTACAACTATAACATACATCATCTGAAGAACAAAGTCCAGAGAGCAATTAGGACAGTGTACATTACGTCGGAGTATTGAGGTTGGGCGTCACTGGAGAGAGCGCTGGCGTGGCACTCTGCTTCGTCTGCTCTGAGTTGGAGGAGAGGAATTCGGCGGCCATGTTGGTCCTTGCAGGTTGCGCTTCGGACCGCTCTGCGAAGCTCGGTGCCTGCGTCGTTTTCTTGGAGCCAGCGTCGAAGCCACGCGCCCAGCCACGCCAGGTCGCACTCGCATCGGAGAGGGTTACCAGTCAGGATCAATCCTCCTGTCAAATAAAATGTTAATGTTCAGGTTAGTTCAGTTCAAAGTCATCTCATGGCATTAAATTGGTCGATGTTCTTTATATTCTTAGTTAATCCAATTTGCGATTCTGCTCAATTCTAATTCTTTACATTCGCGTTTCAGCACTTAAATATTAAAGAGTAATCTTTATGTTTATTTCTACTGCCGTTACTTATTCTACCTCAGATATTTATTTATATGAAACATGTTACATAACTTTTAAAATAAGTATTTAAACCCACAGCTTTAGCAGCGCTTTACTGCTCAAGCTACGATTGCCTTTTGTGTTATAAAATAAATGTTGTACTGTCTTCTAAACGTCAGCCACTCTCTCTCTCTCTCTATTCTATACTTCTCTACAAGTCTCTACTGAAATTGAAATGGAAAAACGTTTATTTAGCACTGTAAACACCAGAATACAGCAAGTACACAATACAAAAGTATACAAGGATATAATACATTCAGCACAAAAGATTTGGTGCGGTACAGTGCCAAAAAGGATACACCAGCTCAGCATAATGCTGAGGCAAGCCACAGCGCGGTTTTTCAGCTGGCCCCTCAGTGATTGCACATGACATCACATGTTACTTCAGTACTTATATATTAATACCTACTCTGTGCTACATGTAATCACAGAAACACTACAAAGGCAGGTACATTATCTTTACCTTTCAATTATACAGGGGAATGTGTTTTGTTATATAAATAAAGTAATGCAAGTCTACCCTACACGCAACACTGATTACATTCTCGTCTTACTTAATTCAGTTGGCTCTACATTTGGAGGAAACAAGTCCGTCCCGAATGGAGCCAGTATCATAACTTTTTTACAGGAAAATCGATGTATGGCATTTAGCAAAAGAAAGAGCTGATTTGGCTGATTGAGGGGCAAAGCGAGAGGCAAAGTGTTTGTCTTCATATTATATACTTTCACGACTATCTTACTCGTAGCTCAGACTTTAGACAAGACAGAGTTATCCCATATTGACAAGGATTTGTCATAGAGCGCAGGCTGCTTTCTGCGAGCAGGGCAGAATGCATTTTATTGCATTCATTTGTATTGGCTTTGTATGAGAGAAAATATTTTTGGTCGGTCTGCAGAACGCAGCCCGCGTATCAGAACCTATTTTTTTTATTAATTATGTATTGACAATAAAAAGAAAATAGTTCAAACATATGCCACTGATAAGATTATTATTCAATCAATGTGTCAATATTGAGAATATGTGTGTTGTAACACAGATATTAATTGTACCCAATTCTCCACAATTTACTTCATCATATCTCTATCCGGTAGTAGGGCGAGAGCGAGGTAGAGGCTTGTTTACTTCGAACTCTTCGAAGCTCTAAAGGACATCACGTCGCCTCCACAACATTTTGTAAACGACAATACCATTGTTTCAAAAACATGAAGTTTTGTTCAGGTTCAAATGCTTATAGTTTCACCTAGCGTACGAGTAAGTAATTAAATAGTGAGTTTGTTCAATTTGTTGTTTCATTTATTGTGTATAATTAAATTAAATCAAATCGAATTTGTTGTGGTAAATAAATTATTTTGTATTTGTATTTGAATCGAATCAAATCAAATCTAATAGACATTTTATTTATTATTATTAAAAACGTTTATTTGTTAATTGCAGCACACATGCAATTCCATTTATGGTAAGTATATGATATGTCAACGCAAACAACAAGTGACGTCATAGTGCACGTGCAATGCCCACCTGCGCTTGCGACGTAGCAAACACGCAGCAACAGCCGATACCACGTCATGCCGCCCGCCACTACCTGGCCTCTATAAAAGCGGGCGCCCGACCCATTGTGGGAGGATTCTCTTGCGACTCGTCGACGAGGCAGTCGGACTTGATATTTTATTCGAGAATATTGCATTTCCGAATAATTAACCGTAACTGGTTGCTATCACACTCGTATTGGCCGGTTACTATGGAATGTCTAACCGGTAACTAGTGGTTGCTATTGAGATGGTTGACCCGTGGGTAGTTAGTGTCGAGTAACTGATTCGCTGTTATATAACTCTAACATTAATTGATTGAGTCAATATAGTTTTAAATTGTATTACGCTGGTTTTTAAAAGCAAAAATAGAACCACAGGGTGAGGACAACCCGGAGAATGATAGCGGATGATGATTTGTTTCGAGCGTCTGACCTCTAAACTAGGTGGAACCTGTGCCTTAGGGTGATCCTCTATAAAGCGGCTTCATTAACCAGCGTGAGTGACGTGTACATGTTCCTGGGGTTGTTTTTAAGGATGTGTGGTGTGTGTGAGTGTGAGAGTGAGTGTGGGGGAGAGGGTGTGTTAGGGTGAGGGTGTATGCGTGCTGAATATTGGGAGGGTGTGTTTGTGCGTGTAATCATAATATGTGGAGCATAATGCCGTACTTTAGAGTAGTCTAGAGCATGGCGTTGATAATTCTGGTTTAGCCGTTCGTTCTAATCAAAATTGAAATTATTATTTTTCCTCTTTGTATAAATTGTGTGCATTAAAGAGTCTATCTATCCAAATATTTATGTTTATTTCAGAATATATAATACATTAGTAATAAATATTATAAGTGTTACAAACCTTTACGAGAACTAACTTTTAATTTCAAGTTAGTTGTTAATACAATTCGGTAGTTTCCAAGTAACCCACCAAAAACATAAAAGTGAAAAAGGTGCCAAGTTCGGTGCAAGGAACCAGTAAGACTGTCGGCTTCGCCGTTAAAAGAATGGAGATCTAACTGGATGCCAAGTTCAATTAACGTTTCTTCTAACGTATATATAGAAATTGTTTAAACATAAAAATTATCGCTTTGACACACTCTCGTTACAGTTAAGTCATTGTATGTCAGTAAATGCCTATACAGGGTGGAAAGTTTCGACGGGGCACACAGGGCAGCTACCAGATCCGTTGGAGCTACGAGAAAATGGTCTAACTAGACCTTCCCTAACTTTAGAGCTATTTAAAACTGCATTCACAGAATTTTGCAGAAAGTTACAGTCAGCGAAAAAATTCGCCATATTTCACCAAAAAAAATTGATGCCAATCGAGTTCTAGAAATCTCAGAAATAGCAAAAAACTATTCCCATACATTTAATACGAACCCCTAACATAATGTAGAACAAGTGAACCTCTAAGCCGCTGTACTGCATGGCTTCAATAGAATTACAAAGTGATGAAATGATTGCAAAACTTTCTGAACAGTCCCAATTTGTACGATTTTCAAAATTTTAGGCCAGCATTTTTCGGAATTCATTGTTCCACAGTAACCTTTAACCAGTAATCATAACTCATACTAAATGTATGGGAATAGTTTTTGGCTATATCTGAGATTTCTAGTACTCAAACCTCAGTTGACCCCATAGAGTCTTTTGTTCCTGACACGAAATAAAATCGATTAGCATCAATTTATTTGTGTGAAAAATTGCATTTTTCTCGCTGACTGCACCTTTAATAAAAACTGTGAATGCAGTTTTAAATAGCTCCAAAAGTTAGGGAAGGTTTTCTAAGACCATTTTCTCGTAGCTCCAACGGATCTGGTAGCTACCCTGGGTGCCCGTCGACACTTTCCACCCTGTATAAAAGGTTATCTGCTAAAACCTTTTACTCAGAAAGCACTATGAAAATTAAAGTAAGGCATTAACGATTAAAACCCATTGTGGGCATTTATAAACTGACTCCATTTCGAAGTGAGATGTCCCATAAATTTTAATAATATACCAGGTTTCGCCCATTATTCTGGCCGAATGGATATCAATTTTTAATTCGGGTATGTTGAAATCCATTATGTCACACATAGCGTGATTATAATCCTTTGGAACAAACCTCATTGTCGTTATGAATATTTCATTTTATTTTCATAATTGTACTAAATGATCGGAGTTTTCGTGTTTAACGTCATTAGAATCAGATAAGCTTTAACATTAGTACAAGTTGAGAGCCATAGCAAGCTGGCGGGGGCATTTCAACCCCTATTCACAGCGGTTAAAAATTAGAAATAAAAGCTCGCTCATCCACTCGCCCGTCTTCCAGAAATATACTTTGTATTTTATATAATAGGAGTATCTGTTACCGGTTTTTGTGATCGTTAGTCTAGAATTTTTTTTTACCGTTTGAAATAAAACTTGCTAAGAAAAACCCACTGCAAATTTTTTTATGTTGAGTTTGAAGCGAGTTACAAGTATTAATACCACACACAGACAGAATAATAATTAAGGTTACGACTCGTGATCCCACTACTTTGACCCGTTAGTGGTACAGTATCTCGACATAATGGACTCGTGGTCCCACTGTCCGGTGGGATCATCAGTCAGCCGTAATGCAGTTGCTCTTGGTCCCACTAATTTGGCCATAAACAATATAATAATATTTTAGGAACTCAACATTAATTGGGATATAGAAATGCCAACATAATTAATGGGTAGTTTACTTCTAGCTGTTTCTTTCTTTCGGTGTGCAAAACACATCTGAAGGACTTCATTACACTTGGAAATAAAAATAGAGTGGGACCACGAACCGTAATCTACAACTATTACTGGTAGTCCCACTATTCAGTGGGACCACGAACCTATATTTTTAGGCTAGTGGGACTACGAGTAATGGTGGGACAATGTAGGTGGGACCACCAATAATACAGATAGAGATAAGCAAAGTCCATGTTTTCATTAGCTGCCCGTCACACTGACGGCGAGTAAAATGGGATTTATTTATATGAAATACATGTTTTTGTACAAAAAGTTATCAAAAAAACTATACATTATTTTGATAAATTTTCATCAATGGAATGTGTTTCCTCGAAATTATCTTCAAATTTGACAGTTCTTTGTTACGGGTTCTTTGTTACAGTTTATGAAAAAGTGGAGATTAGTTAGATTGTATCTTCCACAGGTAACAAAATACCTATAGTATGGTTAATAATTTGATTTAGTACAGTGTTTTGGTTTAGATGTAACATTATAAGGTATCAACATAACCCAATAAAATACAAAATATAGTTAATAAGTGATCGATCGGTGCAAATTCTATAGAAAGTCGAAAAGATTTTTATGCGAACTCGCGAAGGTGATTTGTAAAATGTTGTTCAATTATAGTAAATAACAGCCTGTATGATTTACAGCGTCGGTGGCCTAGTGGTTAGGACGCCGGACTCCCGTGCGGGAGGTCCGGGTTCGAAACCATGCAATACCATGTACCAATGAGGATTTCCGATTTTTTCGAAGACTTACGTACATTTACCGAAAATAAAAATAAAAGTTTTCGAAGGCGTGTGAAATCCATACAATGGGAGGCCTGTGCCCCAACAGTGGGGACATTAATAGGCTGATGATAATGATGATGATTTACAGGCTGTTATTTTCTGTTATTCAATTGAATTAAAACATTATCTATCTCGTTGCTGTATGAATATTTTGCACAAATTATCAATTTCAGCTTATTGCTAAAAATCTATTCATAGTCCTGCATATTATTTAGTTCACATGCATGACAAATACTAGGGGTATATTAGGTTAAGCTTCTATTGAACGTTAAACGCCTGAGCGGATTTGCATGTTTAGTACATTAATAGCATAGAATATATTATTAGTATTTAATACTCCGTTATAGTTCAAAATTTCGATTCAAATATATTTATTTATATATTTACACTTTATTGTACAACAATAGAATTAATAAAACCATTAAAATGAGACATTGTACAAAGGGTGAACTTATCTCTAAAAGAGATTTCTTCCAGCAAACCCGCGAAAGTGAAAGATGCGTTATAATTTAGAGGTACCTAGACATAGTGTGTACGTCAAATAAATACAATATATAAAGACAACTATAATAAATATGCATATATATACATATATACACATATAAGTACAGATATGCAATAACTATAAAAAAATAATAAATATCTCTAAAAATACAATACATAATATACATACATATTATACATATACGAACATACATATATAGGTATAAATAAATATTAATAAACTAAGATGGATGACATAACAGTAATCAAAATTGAGAAAGGTAGTGTTCTTTTACATGTTTTTTGAAAACGGGAATTGTTTTTTAATAAAGGTTATATTTCAACGCTAAATATGGAAAACCGAGGCATAGAAACAGATTTAATACGCGGAGAAACTTAAGCTAATGAGTTTCGTACATCCTATTTAGTTAATATGATTAATATTAAAGATATCTAACCTGAAAGCAATTTCGTAGCGACGTGACTCCAGCTCGTGAAATTCGGATAGAAGATGGCCGGATTAAGCGACGTGAGTTGATTATAACTTATGTCGACGCCCAGCTGCGGCACTTGCCCGAGGTGCTTCATAAACGCCGTCGGCAGTTTCGTCAAAGACGTCTTCGTAATCCTTATGAACACTTGCTGACTACCAGAAAACGGCTCGAATGCCTCGTCCGATATCTTCCTCAAACTTCCTCCTCTTATTTCTAAATAGCGAATGTTTCTCGCATCAATTCCCTGGAGCTGATTATCCATAACTTCGTCCGTCCAATCTATCACTAATTTATACAAGGACGGGAGCGAAGATGTAATGTTCGATATACGGAAAGTGGAGTGGTTTATCGTACACCACGACTGCAAATGTAAGGAACGCAAGGATATCAAGGGACGGAAGGAATCTTGGTCAACTATGTCTAAATACTTGAGCCCATTTAAATTCAAATGAGATAAGTTACTCAACCATTTGAAACTATTTGGCGTAATTCTTACTATAGGATTGAACGAAACGTCGAGCACGTTCAAATTGTTCAAATGAAACCACATCTTTGGCACTAGAGAGGTAAGACGATTATGACTTAGATCTAAGTGGCGAAGATTCACTAGCCGTTTTACATCAGTCTCCTTAAAACTGTTAATATAATTTGAAGTCAAATTGAGACTCGTTAAGTTTGTCAAAGGTAGATAAGGCACTGACTTTAAACTTATATTTGCAAGATTCAAATGCCTCAAGTTGGGAAGGTTGTGAAAGAGCTCCTTGAAGTTTGCCTTCATGAAGTTAAAGCTGAGGTCCAGCTGGCGCAGTCCACCGAGGCTGGAGAACGTGTTATCCGAGAGGACCGTTAACAAATTGTGCGCTACATTTAAACTCAGTAAGAACTGGGTATTCCTGAATATGTTGTTGTCTAAGTATTCGATGCGATTGTGTGATAAGTCGAGGAAGCGGAGCGTGAACCCGATCTGAGAGAGAGCTGTATTCGGGAACAGGGAGAACTCGTTGTAACTCAAATCCAAGTGCTCTATTATCGTATTCTTGAACACGTCCCGGGGGAGCTGCCTTAAATTATTATGGTCCAATTTGAGATACCTTAACTTATTCAAATTATAAAATTGTTCTACTACTAATTGAGATATAACATTGAAGGAAAGATCTAGTATTTGCAAGGATATCAAGCTAGTAAAAGACTTCCTTTTAACGCTATTCAAACTGTTTTTATGTAAATCTAGTATCTCCAAGAATGCAGCTTCCCCAAAAGCTTCACTAGAGATATGAATGAGTTTATTGTGTGATAATATAATATGTCGAATAGAAGATTCAGTTGCAATAAAGAAATCGTTTGGCACTTCATGCATTTCGTTATACGAACCGTCAAAAATATTTACAGATAACCTAGATTCCCCATCTATGAATCTAATATGATTTCTACTAACATTTAAAGTGAACGTCAGATCTTCATGTGACACGTTGTGAAAGGAATTTAGCGACAGATATGTGAGATTGTTTCCCTGAAGCTCCAATATTTCTAGTTTGGGTAAATTAGCAAACGCTTCCACCTCCATCGAATCGATTATGTTCCCCGCGAGAGATAAATACCTCAAGTTCGGTAAGTTTGTGAAACTGTACTTAGTCAAGTTGCTGATTCGGTTGTAAGATAAATCTAAATTTCTTAAGTCGGCCATATTGCCAAAAGTGCCGAAGTGTATCGAACTAATAAAATTGTAAGCGACTCTCAAGTCGCTCAGTGTTATTGAAATATTATGGTAATTGTAACCCATTACTATATTCACGATTCTATTGTAATCTAAGTTTAAATATTTCGCATATGGAAACGCGGAGAGATCTGACAACCTGAGGATGTGAAAATCATTGTTATCGAACGAAAGCCAACCAAGACTCTCTAGACCCTCATCTATATCGAAAGGAAAATAGCCACTGAAAAGCGTAGAAGAGGACTCTAGCACTTGCAAAGAACCGGTTACGTTCGAAAAAGCTTGTGGATGTACGTAATACAAATCGTTAAAGCTCAAATTAATCTCTTTCACAGGCATGCCAACCGGAAAAACGTTCTTATAAATCTGCGAGATCCTGTTACCTCTCAAGTTGATAGTTTCCAGCGAGGAGGACCAGTCGAGGAATTCGTTAGGTAACAAATTAGATATCCTGTTATAGCTTAAGTCGAGATAACGAATGGAGCCGGGGTCGAGCGTTTGAAGTGCAGAGGGTATTGAAGTTAAAAAGTTGCCGGCGAGGGAGAGCGTCTGAATCCGGCCCGGGAGGGAAGGGGCCTCCTCCAACTGGTTGTAAGCTAAAGATAAATGACGCAGTCTCGCAACCTGAGCCAGGCTGTCCGGCAGCTGTGACAATTTGTTGTGCTCCAGTTCCAAATGTTCCAACGAGTTTTTTACAGACAGAAACACATCGCGATAAATTGAACTCAACTTGTTGTACGACACGGACAACCTCTCCACTCTATTGTTCGCGAACACCTGTCTCGGAATAGTCGTCAACTCATTGAAATCTAATATTATCTGCCTAACTTGAAACTGTCTGAAGATCAGAATCTCAGAAGTATCATTAACTTTGTTGTTACTTAAATCTAGCTTTTCTATTTTCTTAGTTTTGTTACTTAAACACGTATTTTTATCAAACGTAATATAATTATGGCGTAAATGTACAGACAGTAGCCTAGGGAGATTAAAGAGTAAATCACAGGATATGTCGTGTAAGAAGTTGTTTGACAACTTCAGGAGAGTCAGGGAGGATGGTAAGGAATCAGGGCTGATGCTCCGTATATGATTGCCTTCTAAATCTAGCTGCCGAAGATGATACAAAGACGTCAGAGCTTGTGACCTTAGATGCGTCAACTGGTTGCTACTCAATGATAAACTTGACAGAGTTTCTTCCAAATGATGCCATTTGACTTCAGTCCCGACTTGCGAAATGTCATTGCTAAAACAAACGTTAAATATTAGTACGACATTAATCAAATCAACCAATTAAAACTTTGATAGAATTCTGATTTGAAACTTTGCCCTTACTTCTGCAGATTTAACCAGTTTAAAACTTTTAAGTCTCTCAAGCCGTGCTGCGGTATTTCAGTGAATTCGTTGTAACCGAGGTCCAGGGAGGCTAGGGTACCCGCCATGGAACTGGAAGTAAACAATTCAAATTAATTTAAACTCTACTAATGGTACCATGACATTAAATAACAGACTCTGTTTTATTTAACGTAAAACGTAAAATTAAATTCTTTGCAGAGATATTCATGGTAGCAATAATTTAACTTTTTTCGCAAAGTGTAAAAGTAGGCATGGTATTTTAGAAAGTTTGTAATGAAATTCACTATTCTGCCACGACAAGGGAATGACTACATTTGGAAATTTTCAAAAAACCAAAAAGCTACTAACTCAGAAAACAAGAAATATTGCACCGTTGGGAATATCAGCATTGACCGCTGTATTTCCAAGTGGACCATCCAAAAATAGGTTAGGGTCAGACAGGGGTGACCTCTCGGTCACTTAGTGGCTCAGTTTGGACGACAATAGTTTAGAAGAACTTAAACTTTTGCGGTTACCACTTTGCTGACCCTACCCTTCAGTATAACAGAACGTTTGGGTACTATTCTCTCATTCATAGAACTAGTGAGTCAAAAAATTCCCGCTTGTTCTGTTAACAGAACTGTGCAGCGGAAGACACTTCAAGCTATACTCTGTGGAAGCCTGTCGCATTAAGTTTGTGTTACGAATATGATTCCTTGACATTCGTATGAATGTCATAAGTAAAAGCGACATAGTACTAAAGGGCCTAAGCCTGATGTGTTATCCACTGTACAACATAACTACTGGGAACTAGCCCTCTTTTTGGTACTACACTATTAACTTCAAAAGTAAGTTTAATCAGACAGGGATGCAGAGCCGTATAGAAAATAAGAAAATAGAAAGAGAGTTCGGTATTGGATCAGCTCCCATTTACCATAAGAATTTCTCGATTTGAATCAAAAATCCCCAAATTATTCGAAGAGTATTCCCCAATTTATCTGGCTACGGCTTTGCAGTGAAGAGATAAAGAGATTTACACAAGGATACGCTTTGATGCACGACTTTGTAAGAACAAAATTCATGAATCGAAAAACTTTATAGACATACCCGAATGCGTGTTGTTCGATGTAATGCAATTTGTTAGCTACCAGTACTAGGGTCTGTAGTCTTAGGCCGTCCAGTGCGCTCTCTGATATCACTTCCAGGTTTGACATGCTTATATCCAGGTGTTGCATCTCTATCCGCGGCCATTCTGAAAAAAATAGTCGGCGTAAAGCCTATTTTTTTAACATACATTATACTTTAGGTTGCTCAAATATACTACTTCAGACACAGCTTAAAGAATCGTTTTTAGGTTAGCAGCTAAGGTGTTCAAATATCTATAATCTTTTGTGTAGTTTGTCCAAGTGCTGTTAGGTATAAAACAAGAGGCGCGCCGGCTATAATTTAGACTTTAGTCTGCACGTGAAAAATCGTGAAATGTCCTCCCGCCATAAAATCAAAATAAAGTAATTTTAAGAAATGAAATTTTATATTCCTTATCGGGTAGTCAATATGAATGTTTGCATAAAATTACTTTTTTCAGAAAATTTCACGATTTTTCATGCGTAGACAACCTTCTTAAGCTTAGACTTTCTTCTTATGTCAAAAGCGATGAAGCGTGTATAGGGCGGATTTGGAATATCCCTACCACCACTGGATAAAACCTGTCGTACGAGGCTACAAATACAAGTAGCTTGCTGGTGGTAGGACCCCATCAGGGTTCGTCTGACAACCTGGTCGTTTATTATCTAAGTCTGTCGTCAAATGTCGCTTCGCTTCCGTGTTGATGTGTTTCGGCAGTATCTATAGAAGAGCCAGTACTTACTAAGCCCTTGTGCTCCATCTTTGACCTCATCATCGCTTCCTGGTGATTGAGATCAAACGCGGGTGTATAAACACAAATTTAAAAATCTCTGACTGTACCATTTTCTACAATTGCGGTCTTAGTTACACATTGTTGAGCTGGTCGGAAAGTTTGAGAATACCAGTAGGTCTATGGCTACAAGAGTATAATATTAAGCTGTCATGGTATGTCAACAAGAGATCAGAAAGTATTGAAGAGTACCTGGGAACCTGTGGAGCGGCACGGCGATGCAGGACATGTGTGCTATGCGGCACGAGCATAGCGGGCTGTTGGCACACGGCTCCTGGCGCTCCAGTCGCTCCGGGGCCAGCGTGCCAATCAGCAGGCATGCCACCAGGGCCGCTCGATGCAGCGCCCACCGCGCGCAACCACATCCCAACACCATCACTGAAGCAAACACGGTTATATTAGAATATATTAATTATAATGCAAACGGCTAAGGAATGGAACAATCAGCCAGCGATACAACCTTGAAATCTTCAAGGCTACAGGTGTATAGGTGTATAGTAATGCTCTATCTTATACCACGTTATCGCTTGCTGTCAGATGAGATTGGGGTCAGTTATTGGTTTTGGTCTAATGAGGTATATTATAGGCACCGTGAAATCGTCATAAAATAAATAAATAAAATAATAAAAGAGTATTTATTCATTGACACACATCACAGTAATAAGGTACAGCACAGTTATTTTATTCTAATTCTTAAGTTATAAACAAAATATACGATACAATATCTATAACATGTATTGCCCTATGTGTCTAATGAAATGGTCGAGTCCTCAGCGACACGCTGGTTTTCAGGCTTCGCCTAATGTGCTAGATGGAGCGCTGGTCGCGGGATTACTACGCAACACGATTATGTGACCAAAACTCTATAATGTAATATTATATTAAAGTGAATAACAATACAAGTAGTTATATGTAGCTGGCTTTAGCTTCCTTCTCATGATAACATAATTGAGTTTCTGTGTCTGAGAGAGTATCTATACCATTCACTGAGGTCGGCTAACAGAGACTTTGCTAATAATCATCCAGCTTTACTATTCTTATTTAAGCCCACCCTACACTCGCCCGCGAACCGCGATCGCGACGTTTGGCCGCGACTCGTCCACGAACTCTGCGCGACAATATTATGTCCCTCCACACTCGCAACTTTTCGCAGTCTAGTTCGCGCGCTCGACAGAATGGACGAGGACATAGCTGCAGTGTCGCTGCCGTGACGCTATTGTAGGTTCTGTAACTGGACATTATTGAGTCCTTTTTTTCTTCAAATTAATCACAGGAATGTTAATAATGGTACTTATTCTCATTTGTCATCTGATTACTCCACGAAACGCAAATTTTAATTAAAAGTAATATACCGCTCGTCACCGCGTCTCGCACGCTACCGCGACAATACTACGAGTGTAGATGGGTTCGCGTTCGCGGTCCGCGAACCCTTTGTCGCGGGACATATAACCGACACAGGACGGGGAATGCCGCAAAGCGCGAACGCGAAGCCGCAACACCATCCACACTCCGCAAGTCGCGGCGCGATTCGCGCGCGAGTGAAGAGCGAGATTTATAATAAAAATCAATTCATATTCTTTATCGCGAGTTTGCCACGTTGTTTGTTGTGTTGTTTTAAGACTCTTAAATGTTTAGCATAAGGTTTATTTTTCTTAGAATTAACTGCATGTGATACCTGTAGCCTGTAGGTCTAGGTTGAGTGTGTTCCAATGTGGTAACAATTTGTTGAAGTAGATCGTTAAAGTTTGGACCAAAAGTGGTAAATAATAAGGTAATTATACTGTTTCTTCATATAATCACTAATTTTAACGATCGATTCGTAGGTAACAGAACTATATGGACAAAGTTTATTCAGAAGGTATCTATCTATCTATCTATCCCACTCCCTATCTATACTATCTATTTTGTTGAGCGTCGGTGGCACAGTGGCTAGGACACTGGACTCCCATGCGTGAGGTCCGGGTTCGAAACCGTGCAGTGCCATGTACCAATGAGTTTTTCGTATTTTTCGAAGACTTACGTACATTTACCGACTGCTCTAACGGTGAAGGAAAACATCGTGAGGAAACCTGCACACTGAGAAGAGCAGTGTGTAAAATGGGGTAGACACAAAAGATCCTCAAGGGTCGAAGTGCCGCTGGGTTATTCCCGGCCCCCTATCAGATAAGATCTATTTTGTAACGCGCAAAACATCACTAATGTTTAAACAAACAATTCTTCTTTCTTTTCGAAGTCTAAGTTAGAAGGAAGGTCGACGTTTCGATCAAATCGGCGATATCACTTCCATTCCACCCGGCATGAACTCCGTATTGCTCAAACTGTTACCGAACGTGTAGTATCGAACAGTTTTATATTGCGTGGCGTGGCACAAATTGGGCATCACATGCACAAAATAGATAAGTAACAGTAAAAAAAGAAAACACATTTATTTACGAGTAACATTGCATTATACAGGAGATTGTATAAAAAGACTTAACATTAAAACCAACACAATGTCAAAAAGACACTCGCTCATGTGCTGCGGTCCGACCGGTACGGCAGAACCACAGCGCTGGTTTTCAGCTGTGACAAGGCGAAGGCATCGCGGGCGAAACAGCAGGTTAGGGACCAAATTAAGAATATAAACGTACATAGAATAGCAAAGTGAGTTGTTCATAAACAACATGAAGAGTACAAATAAATAAATAAATGTCTAGCGCCACTTGTATTTTTACATTTGACTGAATTCAGTCGACTAATAAGCGCTATTAATATAGTGTAATATGCGCTAAAGACGGCGGGGAGGATGTGGATGCGAACGGCTAGAGATCGAGGAGAATGGCGTGCACATGAAGAGGCCTATACCCAACGATGGGTTACGTTAGGCTGAAAAGAAGAAGAAGAAGAATATGCGCTATAATTGAGGAGCTCGTAGCCTAGTTGCGAGCACAGTCCGAAAGTGATCGTGCAGGTTAAGCGACGTTGGGCGCGGTCGGTACCTGGACGGGTGACCGCGAGCACACGTTAAGCAGTCGATTCCGGTTGTTGTCGTTCGACAGCAGTCGTTAAGCCATGTCAGATACCTACGGGCGGCCTGAACCACTCTGACAAATAGGTTGGCCACTAACCATACGATAAGCAAGCAAGCAGTCGAAGCAGTCGACTATTAAGACAACGATTTAGTCGACCTTATACAGGCTTCTCTTTAAAGGCTGCAAATGCAGACTAACCGTGCTGAATGCATTATACTGACTGTCAGGCTAAATTCAGTCAAGCCTAATAAGCGCTATAATATAATCTATGTTATGAAGATCGCTATGAAAAAATTAGTCCACATTAAATTCACTTACTACCAGGTGAGATTGAGGTCAAGCGCAGGTTTAGTCGTTAATAAAAATAAAACAAATTCTCAACATGGCGGACTCTGTGTCATATAAAGTCATATTATATTCCTGTGCCTCGCGCGAAAACGCAGTTACGGATCTGATCGGATCTTTTCTGTGAGTTTTGGCGGGAAAGTCGCTGGAGAAGGTTCTACGGTGTTTGTTTTATTGCTCAAAAATTATTTTCTGGTGATTTTGATAGCTAAAATCGGTGTAGTTTTGTCTAGAAAACTTCAGTAATAGTGACAATGTGTTCAACTCTTAAAATAAACTTCTCGTTAGTGGTTCGTTGTGTAGTTTCACTCTGTGATTCTGCGGCGGGCCATGAGAATTCGCCAGAGACTAGACCGGTCGAAATTTCCGTCATAACTCCTACGAGTGTTAAATGTGTCTACACCACAACATTTTGATGCTGAAAAACTAAAAACTGTTTTAAATCGCTTAATGTTTAGGCTGATGGCCTATGTTGCCAATGCCATGTTATTTTTTTTAAAGTCTGTTTTTCTGTAATTATTTATTTTGTGGCACGCAGCCCTTTATTGCGAACACACTACTCGTTGCGTTATTTTATTGGCAGGGTAATCGGTAGGCAGTTTGTGTATAGCACAAGCATTTAGAGTATTAATAGTACTGATTTACAAGTATGGGGGATATGAGTATGGCATGCCATTTGGCACTTGTCACGGCAATAGATTTTTACTGAACACGCTGTCGTTAGTGCTTGTATAGGAGTCATGAAGTCTCTGTAAAATAGAAATCCGCATAGATAGAGGGATGAATCAATGGATTTTCCTAAGGGAGGCATATCTTTTTCCTTAACTATAAAGTAGTTCTTCTTAGTAGTAGGTACTCGTATCTTTTCAAATCTTGTATAGGTAATAAAATAAATTAAAACAAATATTAATAACTATAGAGATCCCTATGGGATAAGCCCTTCTTTGTAAATATTTTAATGTTTATATAATTTTATGTTTTTTTGTGTGTGCAATAAAACAAACGACAAACAAACAGACTAACAGTCATGTAAATTACAGCTTTTGAACTAAGTTACATAACTAATTAAATGTATAACAGGAATTAGATTTATCAAAAATTTTAAATTTCCTTAATTTTAAAAGTTTTTATGTACGAAAATGATATGATACTACAACTTATAGGGATTATTTTCTAGAGCTTATTTTTTTTTTATTTTTTTTTTATTTACTTCTAAACCCGCATTTGACCTCGATCTCGCCTGATGGTAAGCGACGATGAGGTCCACGATGGTGCATGCGGGTCCAGTAAATGCCTATTCACTCTGTCCTTGAAGATCCCAAGGTTGTAGGTTTCGGGAAATACAGACGCCGGCAGGCTGTTCCATTCCTTAGCCGTTCGCATAATGAACGAAGAAGCAAATCGCTTCGTACGAGCAGATGGGATATCAACAACATAAGGATGGAACCCCTCCCCGCGCCTGGTAGTCCGAAGGCGGAATGGAGATGCTGGAATTAGGTCGTGCAATTCCGATGCGCACTCTCCGAAATTATTATAACATACTAAGTATTTAACGTAACAAAATAATAGTTTAATGTGAAATGTTAATTAATATGTGGTAAATGAATAAATCTTCAATCTTAGGTTATTACAATATTAACAGCACATATTTTCAAACTACAAAATATCATCTTTACACATCTCACTGACTATATGTACCACGTTTTTCTAACTATGTCACATCTGTCTTACAAAGTTACATATACAGTCAGCGTCAGATAGATGTGAGCATCCGAAGTAGTCAAAAGTATCTTATGAAGTAAACGTCACATAGATAGCGTTCAAGGTAGTCAAAGCCATCTGATGAACATAAATTCAATTTTATATTCATAGTCATAGTCACTGATCGGAGTAGGTAGGGCTTTTTTGGTACTTGCCACATAGGATCATAATATGGATAAGTATGCCCAATAATCCCGGGATTTCCGGAATTGAATACATATATTATTTAGATTTTTAACGTTATATTTGTTTTGATACACATTTAAGATTGGTGGCGAAATATTTTTTTAAGATTCATGGCGCTAGTGTACCTATGGTAGTGTTTTAACTTCTTCGTAAGTTCACAATTAAAAAAAAATCGTAATCCGCCGAGTAAGGGCGAGGTTTATAAAAGTAATTTACAACATTTGCTCGATAACTTAAAACGGGATCCCGAAATCATATCCATATTAATATAACCTTTGAGGACATTGACCCGAAAGAGCCCTACCTACACCGATCAGTGGTCATAGTATACATATTGTTATTAGCACGCAGAGTGGTCAATATAGCTTAGCAACATAGTTACCAATGTGTCACCAATAAACAATTTGATTGTTTATAGTAATACAAAAAAAAACATTCGCAACGATGACAGATAAGATATTTTACAATCGGTTATTAATTGTATATGGCGTTTCAAGTCAAATTCAAGTACTCACTCAAAGAGTTTCCATTTTTCATAAAAAGATAGATAATGTACAACAATATGATCATTGTCTTAAACCTAGATGCATAGATAAGATATCACTGAACGATTTGGCCATCAACTTAATAATGACCTCCCTGGCTGCTTACATAATATTGGGGGCTGTGTTGCTAAGATATATTGACTAATTTGAATGTTTACAACAATATGGTCACTCTAACTGCGCACATAAAATTGAACATGTGCTTTTTAGATATTTTTGAACACCATGAACGCTTACATCTTTATGGCGCTGACTGTACATACCTAACAATATCAAATTTTCCTAAATCACACCTTACGAAGTCACATTTCCCAACTAAATCACATCTTCCTATTTGTAAATATAATCCAGTGCTTCACATCTGACTGCGATATCTGATGTTCCGGTAAATCAGTGTTCGAGTCGACATTGAGCCTTATTCCAATATGCATAGCCTTGGGAAGGCTGGGCCGGCTGTGATGAATGAATCCGCAGTGAATGCGGAGTACCGTAAATGTGCAGAAAAATAGAGACACGTTATATGTAGAGAGTATAAATCATGGGTGAAAAAAAATTTGCCTAACGTTCCTTGCTTGCTTGCTTATCGTATGGTAGAGCCACGGTAACTCCTGCCTGTCGTAAAAGGCGACTAAAAGGAGTGATCAGGGTCGCGGGCGGTCAAAGTGGGGGCTTTGACCGTTCATTGGCGGGCGACCCTGGGGAAGGCAGCAACGTGCTATGGCCGCACGCTGCTGTGACGGGAGGAACCGGGAGGTGGAATGTACACCTCCCAGGAGGAGCCCAAGGCAAATGCTAGGAGGGCACCGGTGCGTTCCACTGGAGATCCCGGAGCCCTCCGATAAGCACGAGGCCGGCCATCGAGGGGGTTTTAGTGAGTGGAAATCTCACATAACCCAGTCTCTCCCCCAGGAGGCTGGGTATCTTTCAAAGATTTCCCCCCCGTTACCAAAAAAAAAAAAATGGTTAGTGGCCAACCTATTTGTCAGAGTTGTTCAGGTCGCCTATAGGCCTCTGACAAGGCTTAACGACTGCTGTCGAACGACAACAACCGGGACCGACTGCTTAACGTGCTTTCCGAGGCACGGAGGAGATGAGATGAAATATGCCACTAGCGGTCACCCATCCAGGTACCGACCGCGCCAACGTCGCTTAACCTGCACGATCACTTTCGGACCGTGCTCGCAACTAGGCTACGAGCTCCTCGTTCCTAAACGTTCCTACCTTCATGGTATAAATGGTCGCCGTAGAGAGAAAACCTCGGTAATGCATTTGTATACCCTGACCAGGAATATAAAAACCCTGTCCTGAGTAGGCCTTTTATAATCTGTGTTTTGGAGATCGCAATGAAAATAATTGTGTTATTTAATACAGCGCAATATGGCGATATGGCGAGGGATTTATAATTCGTTGTTCAGGCTTTACCATCGTTTAGTTTTAGTTCGATTTGTTCAGTAGAACAAATTGGTAATATTTTACACATTAACCAATCGAACTAGGCTGTGCTTGTCTGTGCTAGGAGTGGCCCATTTGATTTTGATTTTGATTAAACACACTAATCACACAGGATATAAATCAAACTTTTTTTATTGTAAGTACCTTAAAATACATTTTTACAACGTCATATTTTACTCTACCACCGCTTCGTAAGGTGCTGTAGCTGAAAGGAAAGAAGCGATGCAAGAAACTGTCAACAGCACATCTTTTGAAATAAATATATATCTTACAATAATTATGAATACAATCATACAAAATGTGCAGAGCTGGAGCTGAATTTAGAACCAAGCCTCTTTATCATTTAAGTAGTCGTTGATTTTATAATAACCCTTTTTACTTATGGTCTGTCTGATGTGGGTCTTTTTTCTCTCTGTCATATTAATTATATCAGGTATTATAAAATTGTACACAGTGCCCCATAAATGATGTATTTACTTTACTTAGTCTAAAGCGTGGGACTGCAAGTTTGTTTTTATTTCTGGTATTATAATTATGATTATTGCTCATTGCCAGCATCAAATTACTAAGTCAGGCAGTCTCGATACCTCTTTGAGGCAGTCATTTAAGGAAATAAAATTATCAAAAAATAAATTCCAGGTGTTTCGTGGTGCCACAAATACGGAATCATAACAAAGCGAGCACATATTGTACGCGTACACATAGTAGGAAGCTCTCTCGTTACTCGTAACATAATTATGAGCCCGGGGCGTGGCGGTTGCTTGCTGGTCGTACAGAGCAGCTTGTGAGTGCGTACAGTGGCGTAGCGAGGGAATCTGCCGCCCGGGTCGAGGCCTGCGCCATAGGAAGAGAGAAGTAGGTCATCTTCATAGAAATACCCGTTTGACAGCGTCGGTGGCACTGTGGCTAGGGCACCGGACTCCCATGCGGGGGAGGTCAGGATTCGAAACCGTGCAGTGCCATGTACCAATGAGTTTTTCGTATTTTTTCGAAGCCTTACATACTGACTGCTGTAACGGTGAAGGAAAACATAGTGAGGAAACCTGCAAACTGATATGACCAGTGTGTAAAATGAGGTTGGCACAAAATATCTTCCGAAATGCCGCTGAGTTATTCCTAAGATAAGATAACATACCCGTTTCAGTTTTAGTGTCTGCGTGCGCCATCGCTTCGCCCTACTACATAAAATCTCATCTAGTCTAAACTCAATTGATGAGATTTTATGTAGTAGTGCGTAGCGATGGCGCACGCAGAAACTCAAACCCCGGCCGTTCCCAGTAGTCTTACCAAGTAGGTAGTCACACTGGTAGGACTAAATCGATACAATTATATAATTTCGTGACAATTAATTTATGACTTGCCGCGCTGCGCTTTTATAAAATTCATCAATAAAGTACCACTGAGCGCGATTTTTAAATTTACCACCTGAAATTGGCATAACTTACACAAAATGCCGCGCCGCGCGTTCCTTTAACTCCACTATCTTCAATCGGTGCCGCCCGCCCAATGCCGCCCCTTGAAATCTGTCGCCCGGGGCCATGGCCCCAGCTACACCACTGAGTAGAAGATAAGTATGAAAGTAGCGAGATACGAGTACACGTGTTGTTCGTGTGAAAGTATTTAGAAGGCTTCTGAGGAGGAAAAAATTGAAATTTTCGTTTCATTGGTTTCATTCAATGCCAAATATACGAAGTCGTTATAATAAATGTTTGATCTTTTGAATAGGAATTCAATGTCGGCACAAACATCAAGGTACACCCTTTGGTACTTTGTCGCTATAAATCATATGACACATTCATATGAATTCCTAAGCCATTAGTTTTTAAAAGACGGGTTAAGGATATCCTCAAGTAAGTTTATCACATGCACCTACTTTATAATTTTTATTTTTCAATAGGCATTTTTTAATCATTGCTTGCTTGCTTATCGTATGGTTAGTGGCCAACCTATTTGTCAGAGTTGTTCAGGCCGCCCGTAGGCCTCAGACATGACTTAACGACTGTTGTCGAACGACAACAACCGGGACCGACTGCTTAACGTGCTCTCCGAGGCACGGAGGAGCTCAGATGAAATATGCCACTTGCGGTCACCCCTCCAGGTACCGACCGCGCCAACGTCGCTTAACCTGCACGATCACTTTCGGACCGTGCTCGCAACTAGGCTACGAGCTCCTCGTTTTAATCATTACATTCACTAGTATTTTTTGTTTTCCCAACTCAATTTTGTACAACAACCAATTCTCTACTTCCTAACCATGCTGTGTTTACACGTTAAGGGTTACGACATAGCTCCTAACTTTATATTGATTTTTCTGTAATTTCTCTGCTTGTAATCTGTTGTGTTTACCTAATAAACAAAATATGTCAAGAAATCATAAAACTCACAGGGTTCCACATACCACACAGCTTGGTGTATCTTTCACTGTGTGATCATTAAGCATGAAAACAACCCAGCCAAAAGCGTTCACATATATTCAAGTCAAGTTTATCAAGTCAATAGATAAGTTAACGGTTAACAAGTGGTAACTGACTTTGGAAGGAAACAAATATAATAACAAGACAAAACCCTGTGTTTTCAAAACCTTCCTTTAGAAATTCCAAATCAAAGTGAAACTGGCTGATGCTCTGGAGACGTTTACGTACCCTTTGCATAAACTTTTTACATAAAACTTTTGGGTCCAAATTAGACCCGCTACCCCACAATTTGTAATTCGATGCAGATTTGTAATTATTTGTAATTATCTCCTGTTTATTTAACATTTTGTTTACAGGCAAGGGAATTAAAAGAAGGAACTTGAGTTTGAAAGCAATTTATTTACGAAAAAGCTACTTTTGGTATTGTGTTTCGGAAGCTTAGGAGAAGTGCTTTTTTCCTCGTTTGTTAAGTTATTTCGATTTAAATTTAAATAAGTAAAATCGTCGCCTCAGTTGCTTCAATGTGGCTTATAATAAATACAAAACGTTTCATTCAATATTGTATTTAGATTTAGAATAATTCACGAATAACAAACATAATTCGGAAAAGGGAAACCGTCGTGACATGAATAACAAAACGTAAAAGCGAAAAAGTCAGTAAAATATGCTTCATTTGGCCTAGAAACGTCGGGAAATCTAGAATAAGGCGACTCGTGACTAGTTAGAGACGGGATTTAGCGAGTTATGGGATTTTATACGTTACTAGCATGAAGGAACGAACGCCCGCCTCTAGGGAGACTGTTTTTTCTTTCTTCCAAGGTTACTAGTCTTAGGTTAGTAGGATTCTTTTCATATGGTTAGTAGGTAACTTATTGTTAGAGTTGTTCATCAGGCAGCTTTTAAAAAAAATATTTATTACATAAGCACAGCACTTAAATTTAAAAACAAAAAAGTCCATTAAAAAACATACTGCCAATTAAAGATTTCCTATTTTAAAACAACGCCTATAGGGAGAAATAAGTTTTGGTGTGTGTGTATATGGATGTGTTTATTGGAAATGTGTGTGAGCGTGTTTGTGTAGAACAGAGTGAAAGGGTGAAAGGGGTGTGTACATTTGACATTTTGACATGGCCTAACGACTGATGTTGGATGATAGCAGTCAGGATCGAAAGCTTAACCAGTTTTTCGAAGCATGAAAGGTAAATAATTAAAATAAAAAGCACAACTACAACGACAAATAATGATGAGTGAGACCCGTTTTAAACGAAGCCATGGATTCCGAATTCCGAATTCGACGAGGAAGTGAGTTCCATAGGTGTGCTGCGTTGACAGCAAAGGAGTCAGTGTAGTATCTGGTACGACACAGTAGAGCCTTTAAGATATTATCATTAGATATTATTATTAATAGATTATTCTTTTATCGGAAGCGGAATTTTTACTGTATCAAAAATAACAGAAAACACAAAAAAATATAATTCCAATTAACACCACCGAAATGTCTTGTAAAGTAAAATACACTTTATTTCACAAACAGAAAACAACAAACAAAAGATAGAAATGGAAATAGTGAGGTACAATTTAGGCGGCCTAAGAGCGATCTCTTCCAGGCAACCAAAAACATGTCTTGTCTAAAATATGTCCAGAAATCTTTATCCATGTAAACGGACGAGTTTAAGGAACAGGCCACAATTATTTATATGTAGAAATAAAAAATAAGGTTAAGCGTAAATTTAGTCCCGCTTAATATTTATATGATGGGTTCTTAATTATAAACAAAACAAAACTTGCTTGGTATCTATTACTTTTAATGCAAAGATAACAAGCCAGGAATGGCTTGCTACATAAATGTATGGGCCTGCCCGAAAGGAATTTAACAAATAAAGGGATTTACACATTACCCGTTGACGTCGGCCCCGACAGCTCTAATCTGAAGACGAATCTGGCTCCTACATTAACTGACATGCGATCTAACCTCGCATTTGTTCAACAAGCTATCTTCTTGGGGTGTTTACGAGCTAAGGAAAGTTCTTTGGCTTCGTTTTGAATTTGCGTGAATTTCTGTGATAAGTGTAAAGATGGATCAATAATATACCTTTATCTTTACTAAATTCCTTTAGACTTTTCCAAATTCCTTTTAGGTTTAGAATATAATTTGTAATTTGCTTGCACAGAAAGTGCGACGGAATTCCGACTTCCAAGATACAGGTTTTCGACCTAGTTTGTAAGCCGGAGGGCCTTTTTTTGTGCCCTGTATAAGTGCCCTGTATAAGTGAATAAACTTTTTCATTTTTATTTTTCAAGAATGAACATTCATTCATTCAAATCATTGTATATCCGATATGATATGCCCCATTATGATCTATGGGTACTGGGTAACTTTAGATACACCTTGCTGGTAGTATTATAGCCCTTTCAGGATCCGATTGGCTAGCCACCACCTTTCTATACAATCTGTCACCATAGCAGAATTTCATTGATGGTTCCATTGGTTTTGGTAGTGGTAGATCCTAAAGTGAAGGATCGCCTGGGGTGGTACCACCCTCTTATCTATTTCTGCCGTGAAGCAGAAATGCTTGCATTTCTGTGTTTCGGTTTGAAGAGTAAGAGAGCCAGCGTAATTTCCGGCACATGAGGCACTCCATCTTAGTCCTCAAGGTTAGCAGCGCATCAAGAACCCTCTAATATTAATAAAGTGAGGTGATATGTCTATGGGCGATGGTGACCACTTACCATCAGGTGGCCCGTTTGCTCGTCTGCTCTCCTAATTTAATAAAAAAAATAAAAAAAAAATCGAAATTTACGGAGTAAAAGGTTACTTCGCGTCCCTAAGTGTCACACTAATTACAGAAAGAATAGCTACCTAGTAAGAGCATGTGCAGCATTTCACCAGATAAGCAACAACCCTACTATAGATCTGTAGGGACACAGTGTACGGACACAGTGCATACTGTCTTGTGTATTATTATGTCAGCAGTTTTAAACGGCACGCGGCTGCGCCCGCGTTAGACTAGTCGTTTCTCTACCACCGTCATGTATGGTATATTGTTTGGAAATATAAGTATCGTTTAACAAGTCCAGTGTCTCATTGAAGATGACTCCTCGAAGACATACCCTGGCTAGGACGTAGGTGCAGACACGTGCTGATCTCCTAGACCAGTAAAGAGGTACAACTTATATACCTCTAAAGATCTTTTCAATAGTAGTCCTGATTCCGTAAAATCCTAACTCACTAACGAGTTTTCCTCTGCCTATCTGTAGTACCTGCATCGTATCTAGATTAGGAGTTGTTTTGTTATTAATTTTACATTAACTGTGGAAGCTTATAAATGGCTTTTGATTTTATATATGCATATGTAACTTGTAAATAAGGCTATATGCTACCCAACAAAAATAATAACGTTGATGTGTACAGTACTTACTAACTGTGAGTTGTAAGAAACAGCCTTAATATTAAGGTATTCTTCAGTCTCATGTCAACTCTATCAAGAGCTATGGCGTAGAAAGCTTAGGGAAAGCATGTATTTTAATGGAGACTTCACTTTAAGAACTTTTCGTGTAATCGATGGTTAGTCCCATGTTCCATATTTGGCCTAATCATCATCACTGACCATCAAGTAAAACTAGTCGTAAATAAAAAATAAAAAGACTATATTGTACTTCACTATTTCCATTTCTATCTCCTGTTTGTTGTTTTATATTTGTGCAATAGTCTATTTTACTTTTACTTTACTATTTACATATTCATCCATCAGTTCATTTAAATCATGGCTATGTATTGTGCATACCCCCATGCTCTCAGCTCAGCTCCCCCAGTTCAAGTAGGGAAGTGGAGCCTCAGAGGCCCCATGTCGACAATATCGTTACCAAAACATAAAATGTCACTCAGTTTATTATCGACCGTTGGGACCCCATTACTTATGGGAGCGAGTTTTGTGGGTATTTATGTATGGTGTGTGTGGTGACGAACTCCCATTTCCAACAAAAGTAATTATCCATTACCATATAAAACTATATTGTTTATTTCTTTATAACATTAATGATGTCTGAATATGATGTATGTAATGATGTCAGAATTATCCAAATCACCAGATATTCAGTAACTATATATAACAGTTTGCAATTACCTACCGATACAATATAAACTTAAAAACTTACTTATCTTAAAAAAATTATTTAAGTATGTACAGAAAATATAATATAATATAACACTAAAATAATACTAAAGCTAAAATTAAACTAAGGCTAAGAAATCTAAAGATAAAAAATTTGGGTTAAGTCCCCCACATCCGGCAGAAATTAACACCCGAAATTAGAAACAATATTTTTTTTTGCAAATACTGCTCAATGGGTCTCAAAATACGTCGGCATTCAGGACCGTGGTTAGAAACCTATTAAGTAGCAGGACAGCTCGGGCCGTCGGTGCAGCACGCGCTGGACGCATTCTAAACGGGTTGGGAGAGGGGGAGCATCCCATTGATTTGTTCACCTGCACACTGTCCAAATTCACGGAAACAGCAATCCGACGTTTGTCAAACATATAGTAAATTAGTTTTGTGGTGTCCGTGTGTATTTGTAGTGGTTTTTATGTTTTTAGTAGATTTTATATTTTTAGTTAGCTAGTTTAATTATTTGACATTTCATTATTATTTTTTCTCAATAATTTCACTTATTCAATCATGTATATAGTATTATGACTACAATTTTGAGTTGGGACATCCTGTCATAAAATTGTAATAGGTTTTTTCAATAAATTAAATTAATTATTATCGTGTCTTCCAAGTGACAAAGGGACGTGTTGAAAATCAGCGCTGTGTACTCCGTCCATAGCGTAAGCTGAACACGCTCCCTGTTGCCACAAATTAGTTTATGTACAACATTGTACGGGCAAGATATGTACGTGTAATATGTATTTGTGTGCAAGAAATGGTTTTGTACTGTATTGTATTATAATTGTATTTTAAACAAGGCATGTTGCAATGCCAACCCTTCTAAGTAAGCAAGGTTTAATTTAACACAGTATTTCAAAGATCATTAATAAAACAGCTGACCCATTTTACTTATGAAGTGAGAAAGAGACATAATTCATTTGCTTGTCACACAACACTCCAGATTTATTGTCCGACTTGTAACTCTGTGTGCTCCCCTTCACCAACATTCTAAATTAAACCGTCAGATTTTAATAATCTCATGGTATCAAGGTCAAATGGCAAAGATAATTTCTTAAGACAAAGCAAAATTTGCACCGTTTCAAGCACTTTAATTAATAAACTCCTCAATCTCGCCTAAAAGAAACTCGCCTAAAGAAACTCGCCTAAAAGAAACTCACTTAAAAGAAACTCGCTTAAATAAGTAACTGCTTTTCAATTTAATGAAGTATGAAAGAGATTGGTGAGTACGAGGATAAAGGAAATGTTCAAATGCGCTTGTAAATACTTGCTTAAGATCTGAAGAGCCTGTAAATTAATTAGCAAAGTAAAGCAACAGCCTACTCGCATCACACTTCAGACCAGGTCTTTCAAATTCAAATTCAAAATTATTTATTCTTGTAACAGGGTTACATCAAGCACGTCAAATTTTAAAAAAATAATAATAATAATGTAAGTACTTATGCTTGCTTGCTTTTCGTATGGTTAACCTATTTGTCAGAGTTGTTCAGGCCGCCCGTAGGCCTCTGACATGGCTTAACGACTGCTGTCGAACGACAACAACCGAGACCGACTGCTTAACGTGTACTCCGAGGTATTCGAGGGAGGAGCTCAGATGAAATATGCCACTAGCGGTCACCCCATCCAGGTACCGACCGCGCCAACGTCGCTTAACCTGCACGATCACTTTCAGACCGTGCTCGCAACTAGGCTACGAGCTCTTCAGTACTTATAAAGTAGTAAGTACTTATAAAAAAGTACTTATTAATAAATCTTAATAACTAATTACACTGAAGTAAAATTTGTCAATATTCCGATGTCAAGTTGGAAATATTTATTGGGCGCATTGACACTGACTTTCTTCGCAAAACTGATATTTTTAAATTAACACGTTCACAGTCCCCGAACAAAATTGTTTGACAACTTCAGAAGTACAACTAATTGAATTTTATTGTGATGTACCCAACAATGAAGACACGGACTCCTTGGCCAGCCTAGCACTTGGATACCCCTAGCTTGGTTGCACTGGACTGTTCATCATCTCAGCCCATTAATGTCCCCACTGTTGGGGCACAGGCCTCCCCTTGTACAATGGGGGTACGGGCCATGATCCACCGAGCGGGCCCAGTGCTGATTGGTGGATTTCACTCAACTTTTAATTTCCTCAGACATGCAGGTTTCCTTACGATGTTTTCCTTCACCGTTAGAGCAGTCGGTAAATGTATGTAAGTCTTTGAAAAAAATAGACTGGAATGGAATGCACTGGACTGCGAATGTGTTAAATGTGACACACTTGGACCCACAGCTTCATTCTCCTTTCTCTTTCTTTACCATCGCCATCTCTATCTCATTTAATTTTTCACTCTCTCATTACGTCATTCTTATTTAGAACGATGGGAAAAAATTGAGCGGGATTTGAACACACGACCAGTCTTTCGAGGCGTACAACATTTAAACAAACCTATCGCGGATTCGTATTGACTCACGATTAATTTTTTAAATATTATTTTAAAAGGAGAACAGACGAGCACACGGGCAATCTGATTACTGGTCACCGTTGCTCGTACCTCATTCTTATTTTATTAGAAGGTTTTTGACACACTGCTAACCTTAAAGATTTAGTTGGAGTGCTTCATATGTCAGCAATTATGCTGGCTCTCTTACCCTTCAAACCAAAACACAGTAATGCAAGCTTTGTTGCTTTGCGGCAGAAATAGTAAAAATGGTGATACCAACCCAGGCTGGCTCAGTAATATCACTTATTATATCTGAGTTAGTCCTTGAAGATTATGTATGTATGTATGTCTGTGTATGGTCCTAAGAGAAACATCATTTAGTTCTGCCAAAGACGAGAACGAACTATGGCAAACGAATGCTTACATACGAGGGTGCGAGCTGTTATAATAATCTACCTTCACCGATTAAAAACACAAATTCTTTAAATGCATTTAAGCAAAAATTAGTTTGTTTTTTTGAAAGGTGGTTTGCTCCCGTCATCATCATAATACTGTACTACCAGCTTTGGTACCACAATTTTAGTGCGTTGCGTTCTACTAACTATATATTATAATATATAGTGTTAGTGAATAGTGTAGCGAACATGCATCTTTTTAAGTCTTTTTCACATGTAAGTGGCAATATGTCTTTAGTGTGAATAAATATCTTTAAACCTAACATCAAAATTTTTGGGCACTTTTAAATTACATACTTACGTATGTAAGCGCGTCAGGAGTTTATAATTAATAAAATAAGTAAGTAAGTAATAAACTTAACAGTTAATCAGAAACACTCAAGGAATAAGTAAGTACTTATATTATAATCTTGTTCTTAATTGCTTCAAGTTATATTAAGTTATAATAATTGACCTTTCTGTAAGAAACTACACCTAGGTACACATTGTTTCGACAGCTTTTAAGAACTTTAGTCTTTGTTGTTGTTTAAGTTTTTTTTTAATTGACTTCCGAGCCGGTCCGGTTTATTTTTATCTTTTCCTGATCATCATCAGTCTCCAAGGTTTCACTTGTGTGAATGGTACCGTTTTGAGCTGAACCTCGAACCTCGTAACCATCGTTCCAATCATCCCAACTGCCATCAATACTCCAAGATCTTGGAAACCAGAACAGAGGCAAAATTCTCTGTGAAATAGAAAAGACCGCGTCCAAATCGGATTCATCAGTTTTTGAGTGCCATGCCACAGACAAACAGACATACACGTCTTTATACCTAACATGTTTTTGACATGAAATCTATTTCATGTCTAACACTTTTATGTGAGGGAACTTGTGGCGAGTCACCGTGACGAAATTGTGTACTTTCAGTATACCACTAGCTCTTCAACTATTTAACTTATCAAAATGGAAGATATATCATTTGAAAGCGTCATTCAGCGCCGTTTTAACAATACCAAACAATAACTGAAACATTGTTTCTCCGCTTCACTACAGCTTGCCGAAGTAGGTCCCTTTTTTGGCCAAAAAAATTTACCAACTTATATTAAATTCTCTATAACTTAGGAAATATTATAGATACCGAAACACTTGAAACTGTATTGTGATGTGCTTGAACTACGCTACTTAAAACAAAGTCTCATTTCGTATCTGGTTTCAACAGTTGAAAATAATTGACAAGTTTCATCAGTTGTTACGTCACGTCATGGGTCGCAGCAAATGTCGTAACCTGAAAACAAACCGCAACCGAATTCGAAAAACGGCAATGTCTCATGCAGAGCCGCAATGCATCTACAGTTTAAGATAAAAATCACAACAATCGGACAACTACGAACAAAGTAACAGATCATCATGTCACAGTGAACGGAGTGAAAATGCATAGCGTCCATCTTCGCCAGTCGCTGGGCCGTCTGAAATGCCTCGTAAGCGTCGAGCGATGAGTGTTGAGACAGGACAAGTGGATACTTCATATCAAAATTCTAACAATGGACCTTCGATGTTGAACAATCAGCCTCAAGGGCCAAGTGTTTGCTACCGTGGTGCAGATCGATAGATTTCATGTTTCGGTAGATCTCTGTCTGCCCTTTTTACTGACTAACTGAACAAAATCAGTTAGTCGTTTCCGAGATTTTCATCTATGTAGTGATTGGCTAGTTCCAAGTTTCCTTTTGGGCTAGCTTTCATATAAGTAGCTACTTCAATTTCGAACACCACAAAAATACACATTTCAGCCTCATTTTCAAAAGCTTAATAGAAAAATATCTTTCATTAAAGTAATTTGATTTTAACGCACGAGTTCGCAAACGGGATTTTGTTTGACAGCCAAGTTGGTTGGTTATTTACGCTCGGCGAAGGTGCTTTATGGCGGCCAAGGAAATAAAGATTGGAATGGAGCCAAGTTGGGGCCAGGCGAGAAAAATGCAGGCTGCACCGAGCGCGTTTTGAATAACCTTACAGAATACTCTGCGGCAAGGTAATGGTGCTGCCATTACACGAACTGAATAGACAATGAACGTTATTACAGGAGAAGAAATTGGAAAGAAATAAAGAATTATCGGTCTATATTTAGGTTTCCTGCACTTCGGTCACGATCTTGCTGCGATCGAAATTTTAAACAATTACATCTTTTTAGGGATCTGTACCCCGAGGGGAAAGCGGAGCCCTAATTGTTGTCACTTTTCAGTTCATCCGTCCGTTTGTCACGCGGGTCTAGCGCCTAAACGGAATAAAATACGGACTTCAAAACAAAATATGTATTCCTTTGACCCAAATGCAAATATCGACTTTATAATTTTGTAGAATTATATTTTAGTGGGGGTGCCATACGTGGAAACGGGTTGATAAATAATTAAATATTTTTATACCCTGTTTGTAAATTTATTCATTTATAACCAATTGGAATATTTAGAGCACTGCGGTTACGTCAACATAATATGATACGCATTACACAAAAGCATTAAATTGAATTTTTTGCTTGGCTTAGCACTGTTAAGCGAAGAATAGGTACATCTAATAACATTATAATTAGAAGAAAAAAAATTAATATTAACATAATTATAACTAGAAGCTGCTGCACATTTAGGGCATTGACAGAAAATAATAATAATAATAATTACAGTAATTAGCAGCTGTATAGAGTCACTGTGAAAACATCAAAATATATGTCAAAGACTATTATTACTTGTAAAAGTCAATATTTCACAGCGTGGGGTAATTATATCTAGAGTAGAGTACGAATGTATTTTTTATAATTTTTATCGTAAAGACATAACGACATTACCGCCGTTTACCAGGTGTAAGGATAATAAGGATATCACCAAATGAAAAAAGTTCAGAAAAAAGGGCTTAAATGAGTTTAAAAAAGTTGCAGATACGCGGAAACAGCTTCCAACGATGCTAGTGCATTCTTTTAAAAATCGACCGGATAAGTTTTAAACTTGCAGCAGACAATAGGCAGGCATAGGATCGAATAAAAAGTAGACTTAAATGAGAAACTTTAGACAATTAATTTTAGCAAGTTATGACTTGAACATTAATTTGTTGTACTTAATCTAGCTACGAGTATACTGTAGCGAGCTATTTTGAGTCGTGACTCTGATTTCGTAAAAGACTTCAGCGATAACACTAAATTTCCCGGATGACGAGAATGAGAATGAATTTAAATATCCCTAACACCACTAGGAATGTGCTTTGTATGAGGTTACTAACCCGAGTAACTTTCTGGTTGTAGGACCCCTTCAGGGTCCGCCTGTCTCACGACCACAATTCCATGTAAAGTCTGCATGTCGTCAAATATCTTCGCTTCGTCATTAATGTGTTTCGGCAGAGTTTATAGAAAAGTCAGTACTTACTAACATCCGTGTGCTTCATCTTTGGCCTCATCGTCACTTACCACCAGGTGAGATTGAGGTTAAACGCGGGATTAAACGTAGATAAATAAAAAAAGGCTTAAGATGAAGCACGCGTGTTTAAAAAAGACTGACTCTTTGACACTGCTGGAACACAAAAACGGAACCTACCAAGTAACTTTATTCAGTTATACGAATATATATTTCTTGATTGACATTAATATAATTATGATAGAGGTTAGTTAACAAGACCTTGGTAGAAGTAAACCAAATCGGCTCAATAGCGGCTGGGAGAGGCCTATGTCGGCAGTGGAATAGAGTGGGCTGCTGCTGCTGATGATGATCATGAAAAACCGTGTCAAATGGAAACAAGAGTCTCTCTCTAAGTCGATTTCCTAATTGCTGAGGGTCGGAAACATTCTAAGGTATTATCACATAGAACGACTCTCGTGGCAGATGTAATGGGGTGATTTGCCATTGCCTTCCCCATTTCGCACATTGGTTATCTCAGTATGCAGGTTTCCTCACGATGTTTGATGGGAGTCCGACGTCCTAGCCACGACGCCACCGACGCTCAAATGGAAACAAGAGTAAGGATTTAGATTTCTTATGCTCTATGATAATTATGGACCCCTTTCTTTTGGTGGTAAAATTCACTTTCCCATGAATTATGTTGCCAAATATGTACGCTGTAATGCACTGAAATTGTTGATATCAAACATATTTTTTTCATTTTTCAGTGCTAATGCACAGATATAATCAGTTGTACATATTTGGCGACATAATTCATGGGAAAGTGGATTTTACCACCAAAAAAGCTGGGGTCCATAATTATCATAGAGCAAAAGAAATTAATACTATAAACGGAACAAAGCACTGGACACCAACCGGAATTCTAATTTCTATACCTATACAATTATTTCCTTACGACCGATCATTAAAATTCAAATGAATCCTAGGAACTGAAACCACTTGTACATTATTTAAATCGAGCTTAGAATAAATTAAAACTTCATTTACTATAAAGGACAGGAAAGCAAATATTTATCTTGGAACAGAGCCGTGTTTGCACACGGATCAAGGCTTGGGTCAAAGAGCCACTGACAAGCAAAAATGGCCGGAAAAACCATTGCTCGGGGCCTCTTTCGGACTTAAAGAATTCCGCAATGGAGCAGTTTAAATATCGAATTGATAAAACTGGAAAAAAGAAAAGTCCAGTGGCACCATCGTAAGAGCATGTGCAGCATTTAACCAGCTCAGCAATAACCCTACTATAGATCTCTTCAACAGTAGTCCTGATTCCGTAAAATCCTTACTCACTAACGAATTTTCCTCTGCCTATCTGTAAATGTACATGGTTGCTACATTTGATAGTGGTAGATCCTAATGTGAAGGATCGCCTGGGGTGGTACCACCCTCTTATCTATTTCTGCCGTGAAGCAGAAATGCTTGCATTTCTGTGTTTCGGTTTGAAGGGTAAGAGAGCCAGCGTAGTTTCCAGCACATGAGACATTCCATCTTAGTCCTCAAGGTTAGCAGCGCATCAAAAACCCTCTAATATTAATAAAGTGTGGTGAGATGTCTATGGGCGACGGTGACCACTTAACATCAGGTGGCCCGTTTGCTCGTCTGCTCTCCTTATTTAATAAAATAAAAAAAATAAAAAAAAAGCTTATAAATGGATTTTGTTTTTATATATGCATATGTAACTTGTAAATAAGGCTGTAAACTACCAAAAAAAATTTTTTTTTGCTTCGGCGTTGATGTGTACAATACTTACTAACCGTGAGTTGTAAGAAACAGCCTTAATATTAAGGTATTCTTCAGTCTCGTGTCAACTCTATCAAGAGCTATGGCGTAGAAAGCTTAGGGAAATCATGTATTTTAATGGAGACTTCACTTTAAGAACTTTTCGTGTAATCGATGTTTATTCCCATGCTCTATCTTCGGCCTGATCATCATCACTGACCATCAAGTAAAACTAGTCGTAAATAAAAAATAAAAAGACTAAATTGTACTTCACTATTTCCTTTTCTATATCATGTTTGTTGTTTTATATTTGTGTCTATTTTACTTTTACTTTACTATTTACATATTCTTCCATCAGTCCATTTAAATCATGGCTATGTATTGTGCATACCCACATGCTCTCAGCTCAGCTCCCCCAGTTCAAGTAGGGAGGTGGAGCCTCAGAGGCCCCATGTCGACAATATCGTTACCTAAACATAAAATGTCACTCAGTTTATTATCGACCGTTGGGACTCCATTACTTATGGGAGCGAGTTTTGTGGGTATTTATGTATGGTGTGTGTGGTGACGAACTCCCATTTCCAACAAAAGTAATTATCCATTACCATATAAAACTATATTGTTTATTTCTTTATTACATTAATGATGTCTGAATATGATGTATGTAATGATGTCGGAATTATCCAAATCACCAGACATTCAGTAACTATATATAACAGTTTGCAATTACCTACCAATACAATATAAACTTAAAAACTTACTTATCTTAAAGATTAACACCCGAAATTAGAAACAATATTTTTTTTTTGCAAATACTGCTCCAGGGGTCTGAAAATACGTCGGCATTCAGGACCGTGGTTAGAAACCTATTAAGTAGCAGGACAGCTTGGGCCGTCGGTGCAGCACGCGCTGGACGCGTGCGCGCGCCGGCGCACAGTGGGAACCCTCCAAACAAGAGCATATTTAAAATGGTTATGGTGAAACTCGTAATTTTAAGGAACTGTCGATGGTTTTACCTAATAGAATAGACCAGCTTATCGGCAGAAAGGCTTTTATATTTTTCAATTTAGTTGAAATTACCTAAAATTATTTTCAAACATAACACTTCGATAATTTCATGTTTTCAAACTATGCATGGTGACAGTTAGACGTAAATTTTTGCTCATGTTGCTATAGACACTATAGCAAGATTATATATTTTTGGAAAGCTCAAGATCTCTAATTTATAATGCTGCAATTAATATTTGACTTTCATTTAGAAATAAAATGTTAAAAATTTATTCGTGAGAGAAGTCATTTTAAACATTTTATTATTTTCACTTGGAGTTTTCTCTGTTGCCGAAGGCTGCCGAAGTTGAGTAAATTGTTGCTAAAGGTTCGGAAACTATTCAATATTGAGAAGAAAAAATAAAAACTTGCGCATATTTGCGCCATTTTAATTTAGAGCAAAAAATATTAGACAAGTAAAATTCTCAATATTTGGGAATTAATAAATATTAGTTCTTATTCTATAAACTGTTGAGTAATAATGATGAATAAGTATTTTATTTGACAAATGACTTTAGGTTACGTGCCAAATAATTAATTTTTTTTAAAATATCAAAATTTAAAATTACGAACAAATTTTTTTTTTTTAAATCCCTCTGTTAAAAAATTATCTTGCGGTCATCTTTTAATCATTAAAATGATAAAAATATCTGTATTATATATCTATATTGGTTAACTAATAGATAACAATGATGGTTGCATTTATTGCTTCGAATATCAATTAATTTAATTATAAGTTTATAAGATATAATTAAATGAAATTTAATTTATAAGTTTTGCGCTAGACACTAATCTTGGAGTACTATAAAAAGACCATCCAACCATTAAAGTGATCGGATCCTTTGATTCGTCTTACAACTTTTACATACATAACAAAAACGAAATTACTGTGCAACATGAGTGAATTTGTTTGCAGTAGACGTGACTTGTGTACTTTAATTATTAACGAGAAAACTACTTCTGAAATTGAACAGTATTTAATGGTCAATTTTAATTTATCGCCATCAGAAATTAGTACTGTAGTAAACAGTATTCAAAAAAGTTTGGCCACGCCATGTAGACAACTCTGTGCGTTTAGCACAGAGTAAGGGCTAGAGATGTGAACGAAAACTCTTTCCAATACGGACTCTACGTTACATGCTTGGATCAGATGTATGGAGAATTGGAGATGCTACTACACATTTCATACAATTTATCTTCTCAAAAGTGGTCAGCGTCAACACCTGAGAACAAAAGAAGTAAAGAAGAAAAGAAAAGGCTTGTGCAAAGACGTTTTCGTGAAGAACTTGGTTTGCATATAGACCAACCAAGACAAGGTACTGGTAATAGCAATGACGTCAAGAAGATTCTTTCAAAACTATCAATGCTCTGCAGAGATAACGGGTGTTGACGAAGAATTAATAAGAAGACTATACATAACTCTTCAAACTATGTCATCAGGACTTCCGATTAATCCCGTAATATTCATGGCGCACAAATTATAGAATACTATGTAGTTTTGCCAATTAGAAGAAGAAAATAATAAAGATTACAAGAGTTTTCGGTTGCATCATGCCAGAACGTGTTCCCGGTCAGCTACAAATGAAGACGTCTTCCACGCCTTGCTATGTACATCTGATCCATACATATCGAGCCTCTACAGACGACGTTTAATAATATAAGAATTATTTGACGAAGCTAAAGAACTTCTAGATATGACTGTTCTCGAGTAGAGAAAATAATTATTATAAGTCTTAAAAATATACAACGTGGTTCTTTTTATGTTTAAAAGTATAGTTTTAGTCATAAAAATATTATTTTAATAGTGTAATAATTATTCCTATTTTTTAATTAATTTTATGGCAATAAAAATGAAGATTTTCATGTTTGATATTTTTAAATTAAATAATTAGTTGTGTTATAACCATGAATATTTATTCAATTGATAGCCTATGTATTCTAGTATGTGTGTGTAAAATTTCAAAACAATATGTCAAGAAATAAAGAAGTTATAGATTTATGATATGGAACGCACCGTTTGGGCCCACTGTGCGGCGCGGCGGGCAGCGCGTTCAGGCCGCGGCGTCGACGCCCGCACGCGCGCACGTACTGCTGGGGCACGTATAGCGGGAGACGCGCCGGTGCAGGGTTGTCCACCCTGTTTCGCAATAGCAGGCAGAAGTGGAACATCAGGAGCATCTTTCGTCTCAGTTCTAAAGTCTTTAGTTCGACCATGCCCGAAATGAACAACGATGGGTAGAGGAAGGGATAGTAACCGTATAGTCTTTTGTACAGATACCTAGCGAATTTACGTTGGATTCTTTCGAGCCTTAAAATATATTTATTCTCATATGGATCCCACATAAGTTTAGTATATTAGGTAGCTAAAAAATTCCCCCACTTCCCCTTTCATGACGTCAGTGCAAAAAGATAACGTCTAGTGGTAAACAATAACTCAGTATAGATCAATATGGAATGATTTGTCGCCGCCTCTGCGTGTTGGGATGTCCAATTTTGTTGCAAGAAACACTTTCGTATAAAGCTTTTATTGAAACAAAAATCTATAGGGTCCCCCCAGGGGTTTTCATGTAATAAGCTTGCTTGCTTATCGTATGGTTAGTAGCCAACCTATTTATCAGAGTTGTTCAGGCCGCCCGTAGGCCTCTGACATGGCTTAACGGCTGCTGTCAACCGACAACAACCGGGATCGACTGCTTAACGTGTGCTCGCGGTCACCCGTCCAGGTACCGACCGCGCCAACGTCGCTTAACCTGCACGATCACTTTCGGACCGTGCTCGCAACTAAGCTACGAGGTCCTCAATCCTAATTGTAGTATAGAAAGTGCAATCACTAAATTATTATTATTTTAAATTGTTTTTAATTCAATTTTATTTATTTATTTATTAGGTAAACACAACAGATTACAACCATAGAAATTACAGAAAAATCAATATAAAGTTATGAGCTAGGTCGTAACCCTTAACGTGTAAACACAGCATGGTTAGGAAGTGGAAAATTGATTGTTGTACAATATTGAGTTATGAAAAAATACTATTGAATGTAATGACTAAAAAACTTATGCCTATTTGAAAAATAAAAATAATAAAGTAAAGACTATAAAGTAGGTGCGTGGATAGCTCACTTGAGGACATCCTCAACCCGTCTTTTAAAAACTAATGTCCTAGGATCAAATAAGTCTATCGATGGCTTATTGTTGCTGTTCGAAGAGATTTCGTTAAACAATCTACACATTCGCACAATAGGGTTATAGAACGATGTGTTGTTCTTAAAAACATTTAATACAAATGTTTTAGGATTGCGAAGTTTAAAGTTTGTGTTGAAGTTTAGACAGGACAGCAAGGAAGGTGAATCTATGGTGGAATGAAGAATTTTATGTAGGATTATTAGGTCTTGGTGTTTGCGCCTAAGATGAAGCGGGGTGACTTTAAATTTTGCCAGTCTATCAGTCTATCTTTTATACTTATAAATTTATTATAATTTATGTTTTGTTTTGTTTGTTTAATTGTAACTCTTTAAAATGCAATTTTGCAAAATATTATTTGCAAAAAAGCGTTTAGGAATTTGGGTTTCATATTGAGACAAGCACGTGACTTCGACAATGTAGTAGCGATTCGGGCACTCTACAGTGCTCTTGTGCGAAGCAGACTCGAATTTAGCTCAATCGTCTGGACCCCTACGAAAAGAAATATAAAAGAAATGTTGGAGAAACTCCAAAATAATTTTTTAAGGTTTTTATACCTGAAGCAGTTCGGAGTATATCCCTTTTTCCCGCTTAAATATCCGACACTATTCGTGCAAGGGATGGTCGGATATGACGCGCTGCATGTTAGAAGGGATCTTGCCCTTGCCACCTACGTGTTCATGGTTTTTAGAGGGTCTCTTAATAACCCGCAAGTTCTAGCTAGGATGGAGCTGACGGTGCCGAGCGAGCATAACCGTGCATGTCTGCGCCCGCGGAAATGGAAGTTGTTCCGCATACCGCGGTGCAACACAAACGTGCTGGGAGAGGCGCCCGTGACGCGGGCGTTGCGAATTCTAAACGGGTTGGGAGAGGGGGAGCATCCCATTGATTTGTTTACCTGCACACTGTCCAAATTCACGGAAACAGCAATCCGACGTTTGTCAAACATACAGTAAATTAGTTTTGTGGTGTCCGTGTGTATTTGTAGTGGTTTTTATGTTTTTAGTAGATTTTATATTTTTAGTTAGCTAGTTTAATTATTTGACATTTCATTATTATTTTTCTCAATAATTTCACTTATTCAATCATGTATATTAGTATTATGACTACAATTTTGAGTTGGGACATCCTGTTATAAAATTGTAATAGGTTTTTTCAATAAATTAAATTAATTATTATCGTGTCTTCCAAGTGACAAAGGGACGTGTTGAAAATCAGCGCTGTGTACTCCGTCCATAGCGTAAGCTGAACACGCTCCCTGTTGCCACAAATTAGTATATGTACAACATTGTACGGGCAAGATATGTACGTGTAATATGTATTTGTGTGCAATACATGGTTTTGTATTGTATTGTATTATAATTGTATTTTAAACAAGGCATGTTGCAATGTCAACCCTTCTAAGTAAGCAAGGTTTAATTTAACACAGTATTTCAAAGATCATTAATAAAACAGCTGACCCATTTTACTTATGAAGTGAGAAAGAGACATAATTCATTTGCTTGTCACACAATACTCCAGATTTATTGTCCGACTTGTAACTCTGTGTGCTCCCCTTCACCAACATTCTAAATTAAACCGTCAGATTTTAATAATCTCATGGTATCAAGGCCAAATGGCAAAGATAATTATTTAAGACAAAGCAAAATTTGCACCGTTTCAAGCACTTTAATTAATAAACTCCTCAATCTCGCCTAAAAGAAACTCGCCTAAAGAAACTCGCCTAAAAGAAACTCGCTTAAAAGAAACTCACTTAAATAAGTAACTGCTTTTCAATTTAATGAAGTATGAAAGAGATCGGTAAGTACGAGTATAAAGGAAATGTTCAAATGCGCTTGTAAATACTTGCTTAAGATCTGAAGAGCCTGTAAATTAATTAGCAAAGTAAAGCAACAGCCTACTCGCATCACACTTCAGAGCAGTTCTTTCAAATTCAAATTCAAAATTATTTATTCTTGTAACAGGGTACGTTACATCAAGCACGTCAAATTTTCAAATAATAATAATAATAATGTAAGTACTTATGCTTGCTTGCTTTTCGTATGGTTAGTGGCCAACCTATTTGTCAGAGTTGTTCAGGCCGCCCGTAGGCATCTGACATGGCTTAGCGACTGCTGTCGAACGACAACAACCGAGACCGACTGCCGTGCTCTCCGAGGCACGGAGGAGCTCAGATGAAATATGCCACTAGCGGTCACCCATCCAGGTACCGACCGCCCCAACGTCGCTTAACCTGCACGATCACTTTCAGACCGTGCTCGCAACTAGGCTACGAGCTCTTCAGTACTTATAAAGTAGTAAGTACTTATAAAAAAGTACTTATTAATAAATATTAATAACTAATTACACTGAAGTAAAATTTGTCAATCTTCCGATGTCAAGTTGGAAATATTTATTGGGCGCATTGACACTGACTTTCTTCGCAAAACGGATATTTTTAAATTAACACGTTCACAGTCCCCGAACAAAATTGTTTGACAACTTCAGAAGTCCAACTAATTTAATTTTATTGTGATGTACCCAACAATGAAGACACGGACTCCTTGGCTAGCCTAGCACTTGAATGCCCCTAGCTTGGTTGCACTGGATGTTCATCATCTCAGCCCATTAATGTCCCCACTGTTGGGGCACAGGCCTCCCCTTGTACAATGGGGGTACGGGGGCCATGATCCACCGAGCGGGCCCAGTGCTGATTGGTGGATTTCACACGCCTTCGAAAACTTTTAATTTCCTCAGACATGCAGGTTTCCTTACGATGTTTTCCTTCACCGTTAGAGCAGTCGTTAAATGTATGTAAGTCTTCGAAAAAAATGGACTGGAATGGAATGCACTGGACTGCGAATGTGTTAAATGTGAACCACTTGGACACACAGCTTCCTTCTCCTTTCTCTTTCTTTACCATCGCCATCTCTATCTCATTTCATTCTTCACTCTCTCATTACGTCATTCTTATTTAGAAAGATAGGAAAAAATTGAGCGGGATTTGAACACACGACCAGTCTTTCGAGGCGTACAACATTTAAACAAACCTATCACGGATTCGTATTGACTCACGATTATTTTTTTAAATATTATTTTAAAAGGAGAACAGACGAGCACACGGGCCATCTGATTACTGGTCACCGTTGCTCATAGACTATTATTACCTCATGCTTATTTTATTAGAAGGTTTTTGACACACTGCTAACCTTAAAGATTTAGTTGGAGTGCCTCATATGTCAGCAATTATGCTGGCTCTCTTACCCTTCAAACCAAAACACAGTAATGCAAGCTTTGTTGCTTTGCGGCAGAAATAGTAAAAATGGTGATACCAACCCAGGCTGGCTCAGTAATATCACTTATTATATCTGAGTTAGTCCTTGAAGATTATGTATGTATGTATGTCTGTGTATGGTCCTAAGAGAAACATCATTTAGTTCTGCCAAAGACGAGAACGAACTATGGCAAACGAATGCTTACATACGAGGGTGCGCGCTGTTATAATAATCTACCTTCACCGATTAAAAACACAAATTCTTTAAATGCATTTAAGCAAAAATTAGCGCAGTTCGTTTTTTTGAAAGGTGGTTTGCTCCCGTCATCATCATAATACTGTACTACCTTTGCTACCACAATTTTAGTGCGTTAGCTTTGGTACCACAATTTTAGTGCGTTGCGTTCTACTAACTAAAATATGTAATATATAGTGTTAGTGAATAGTGCAGCGAACATGCATCTTTTTAAGTCTTTTTCACATGTAAGTGGCAATATGTCTTTAGTGGGAATAAATATCTTTAAACCTAACATCAAAATTTTTGGGCACTTTTAAATTACATACTTACGTATGTAAGCGCCTCAGGAGTTTATAATTAATAAAAAAAGAAAGTAAGTAATAAACTTAATTGAACAGTTAATCAGAAACACTCAAGTAATAAGTAAGTACTTATATTATAAACTTGTTCTTAATTGCTTCAAGTTATATTAAGTTATAATAATTGACCTTTCTGTAAGAAACTACACCTAGGTACACATTGTTTCGACAGCTTTTGAAGAACCTAGTCTTTGTTGTTGATGTTTTTTTTAATTGACTTCCGAGCCGGTCCGGTTTATTTTTATCTTTTCCTGATCATCATCAGTCTCTAAGGTTTCACTTGTGTGAATGGCACCGTTTTGAGCTGAACCTCGAACCTCGTAACCATCGTTCCAACTGCCATCAATACTCCAAGATCTTGGAAACCAGAACAGAGGCAAAATTCTCTGTGAAATAGAAAAGACCGCGTCCAAATCGGATTCATCAGTTTTTGAGTGCCATGCCACAGACAAACAGACATACACGTCTTTATACCTAACATGTTTTTGACATGAAATCTATTTCATGTCTAACACTTTTATGTGAGGGAACTTGTGGCGAGTCACCGTGATGAAATTGTGTACTTTCAGCATACCACTAGCTCTTCAACTATGTTACTTATCAAAATGGAAGATATATCATTTGAAAGCGTCATTCAGCGCCGTTTTAACAATACCAAACAATAACTGAAACATTGTTTCTCCGCTTCACTACAGCTTGCCGAAGTAGGTCCCTTTTTTGGCCAAAAAGTTTACCAACTTATATTAAATTCTCTATAACTTAGGAAATATTATAGATACCGAAACACTTGAAACTGTATTGTGATGTGCTTGAACTACGCTACTTAAAACAAAGTCTCATTTCGTATCTGGTTTCAACAGTTGAAAATAATTGACAAGTTTCATCAGTTGTTACGTCACGTCATGGGTCGCAGCAAATGTCGTAACCTGAAAACAAACCGCAACCGAATTCGAAAAACGGCAATGTCTCATGCAGAGCCGCAATGCATCTACAGTTTAAGATAAAAATCACAACAATCGGACAACTACGAACAAAGTAACAGATCATCATGTCACAGTGAACGGAGTGAAAATGCAAAGCGTCCATCTTCGCCAGTCGCTGGGCCGTCTGAAATGCCTCGTAAGCGTCGAGCGATGAGTGTTGAGACAGGACAAGTGGATACTTCATATCAAAATTCTAACAATGGACCTTCGATGTTGAACAATCAGCCTCAAGGGCCAAGTGTTTGCTACCGTGGTGCAGATCGATAGATTTCATGTTTCGGCAGATCTCTGTCTGCCCTTTTTACTGACTAACTGAACAAAATCAGTTAGTCGTTTCCGAGATTTTCATCTATGTAGTGATTGGCTAGTTCCAAGTTTCCTTTTGGGCTAGCTTTCATATAAGTAGCTACTTCAATTTCGAACACCACAAAAATACACATTTCAGCCTCATTTTCAAAAGCTTAATAGAAAAATATCTTTCATTAAAGTAATTTGATTTTAACGCACGAGTTCGCAAACGGGATTTTGTTTGACAGCCAAGTTGGTTGGTTATTTACGCTCGGCGAAGGTGCTTTATGGCGGCCAAGGAAATAAAGATTGGAATGGAGCCAAGTTGGGGCCAGGCGAGAAAAATGCAGGCTGCACCGAGCGCGTTTTGAATAACCTTACAGAATACTCTGCGGCAAGGTAATGGTGCTGCCATTACACGAACTGAATAGACAATGAACGTTATTACAGGAGAAGAAATTGGAAAGAAATAAAGAATTATCGGTCTATATTTAGGTTTCCTGCACTTCGGTCACGATCTTGCTGCGATCGAAATTTTAAACAATTGCATCTTTTTAGGGATCTGTACCCCGAGGGGAAAACGGAGCCCTAATTGTTGTCACTTTTCAGTTCATCCGTCCGTTTGTCACGCGGGTCTAGCGCCTAAACGGAATAAGATACGGACTTCAAAACGAAATATGTATTCCTTTGACCCAAATGCAAATATCGACTTTATAATTTTGAAGAATTATATCTCAGTGGGGGTGCCATACGTGGAAACGGGTTGATAAATAATTAAATATTTTTATACCCTGTTTGTAAATTTATTCATTTATAAACAATTGGAATATTTAGAGCACTGCGGTTACGTCAACATAATATGATACGCATTACACAAAAGCATTAAATTGAATTTTTTGCTTGGCTTAGTACTGTTAAGCGAAGAATAGGTACATCTAATAACATCATAATTAGTAGAAAAAAATTAATACTTACATAATTATAAGTAGAAGCTGCTGCACATTTAGGGCATTGACAGAAAATAATAATAATAATTACAGTAATTAGCTGCTGTATAGAGTCACTGTCAGAACATAAAAATATATGTCAAAGACTATTATTACTTGTAAAAGTCAATATTTCACAGCTTGGGGTAATTATATCTAGAGTAGAGTACGAATGTATTTTTTATAATTTTTATCGTAAAGAAATAATTTATTTATAATTTATTTTATAATAATTATAATTTATTTTGATACATTTCATTACACTATATTTACATTAAACTATAGGACTCCGCACTAGGCAACAGCCTGTATCGCGGAGGCCGGTTCAATCTTATCTAATAATTACATTAATTTATACTAAGATATATTTATTTATGAGATATTTAATTATTATTATTTTATATTAATTTTATTACTTATTTATATTATACATTTATTAAAATAAACAGAAATAAGGATAAGAAAGTAATTAACTATGGGGTGTTGTACGACGATGAGCGTGAGTGTGCTAGGGTGTCTTAAGGTGAGTGTGTGTGTGGATGAGTGTATAATGTGGTTTGATGAAAGAGGGAGGATATTCATGGTGAGTGCAGTCAAGTGTGCCGTGGAAGTCAGTGATAGAGCGATCGCGAAACAATATTTTCGGTTTCATCATAGGTTAGCGAAACGACATTACCGCCGTTTACCAGGTGTAGAGATAAGGATATCACCAAAGGAAAAAAAGTTGAGAAAAAAGGGCTTAAATGAGTTTAAAAAAGTTGCACAAACGCGGAAACAGCTTCCAACGATGCTAGTGCATTCTTTTAAAAATCGACCGGATAAGCTTTAAACTTTAAACAGACAATAGGCAGGCATAGGATCGAATAAAAAGGACTTAAATGAGAAACTTTAGACAATTAACTTTAGCAAGTTATGACTTGAACATTAATTTGTTGTACTTGGTCTAGCTACGAGTATACTGTAGCGAGCTATTTTGAGTCGTGACTATGATTTCGAAGAAGACTTCAGCGATAACACTAAATTTCCCGGATGACGAGAATGAAACTTTTCCGTGTATGGAACGGATTTGAATATCCCTAACACCACTAGGAATGTGTTTTGTATGAGGTTACTGACCCGAGTAACTTGCTGGTTGTAGGACCCCTTTAGGGTCCGCCTGTCTCACGACCACAATTCCATGTAAAGTCTGCATGTCGTCAAATATCTTCGCTTCGTCATTAATGTGTTTCGGCAGAGTTTATAGAAAAGCCAGTACTTACTAACATCCGTGTGCTTCATCTTTGGCCTCATCGTCACTTACCACCAGGTGAGATTGAGGTTAAACGCGGGATTAATCGTAGATAAATAAAAAAAGGCTTAAGATGAAGCACGCGTGTTTAAAAAAGACTGACTCTTTGACACTGCTGGAACACAAAAACGGAACCTACCAAGTAACTTTATTCAGTTATACGAATATATATTTCTTGATTGACATTAATATAATTATGATAGAGGTTAGTTAACAAGACCTTGGTAGAAGTAAACCAAATCGGCTCAATAGCGGCTGGGAGAGGCCTATGTCGGCAGTGGAATAGAGTGGGCTGCTGCTGATGATGATGATCATGAAAAACCGTGTCAAATGGAAACAAGAGTCTCTCTCTAAGTCGATTTCCTAATTGCTGAGGGTCGGAAACATTCTAAGGTATTATCACATAGAACGACTCTCGTGGCAGATGTAATGGGGTGATTTGCCATTGCCTTCCCCATTTCGCACATTGGTTATCTCAGTATGCAGGTTTCCTCACGATGTTTTCCTTCACCGTCAGAGCAGTCGGTAAATGAACGTTAAGTCTTTAGAAAAAACCGAAAAACTCATTGGAACATGGCATTGCTTGGTTTCGAACTCGGACCTCCCGCATGGGAGTCCGACGTCCTAGCCACGACGCCACCGACGCTCAAATGGAAACAAGAGTAAGGATTTAGATTTCTTATGCTCTATGATAATTATGGACCCCTTTCTTTTGGTGGTAAAATTCACTTTCCCATGAATTTTGTTGCCAAATATGTACGCTGTAATGCACTGAAATTGTTGATATCAAACATATTTTTTTCATTTTTCAGTGCTAATGCACAGCTATAATCAGTTGTACATATTTGGCGACATAATTCATGGGAAAGTGGATTTTACCACCAAAAAAGCTGGGGTCCATAATTATCATAGAGCAAAAGAAATTAATACTATAAACGGAACAAAGCACTGGACACCAACCGGAATTCTAATTTCTATACCTATACAATTATTTCCTTACGACCGATCATTAAAATTCAAATGAATCCTAGGAACTGAAACCACTTGTACATTATTTAAATCGAGCTTAGAATAAATTAAAACTTCATTTACTATAAAGGACAGGAAAGCAAATATTTATCTTGGAACAGAGCCGTGTTTGCACACGGATCAAGGCTTGGGTCAAAGAGCCACTGACAAGCAAAAATGGCCGGAAAAACCATTGCTCGGGGCCTCTTTCGGACTTAAAGAATTCCGCAAAGGAGCAGTTTAAATATCGAATTGATAAAACTGGAAAAAAGAAAAGTCAAGTGGCATCATCGTAAGAGCATGTGCAGCATTTAACCAGCTAAGCAATAACCCTACTATAGATCTCTTCAACAGTAGTCCTGATTCCGTAAAATCCTTACTCACTAACGAATTTTCCTCTGCCTATCTGTAAATGTACATGGTTGCTAGATTTTTAGTGCTGGATTTGTTAGTGGTAGATCCTAATGTGAAGGATCGCCTGGGGTGGTACCACCCTCTTATCTATTTCTGCCGTGAAGCAGAAATGCTTGCATTTCTGTGTTTCGGTTTGAAGGGTAAGAGAGCCAGCGTAATTTCCGGCACATGAGGCAATCCATCTTAGTCCTCAAGGTTAGCAGCGCATCAAAAACCCTCTAATATTAATACAGTGAGGTGAGATGTCTACGGGCAACGGTGACCACTTACCATCAGGTGGCCCGTTTGCTCGTCTGCTCTCCTTATTTAAAAAAAAATAATTAAAAAAATAATAATTAAGAGTTTTATTATAAATTTTTCATTAACTGTGGAAGCTTATAAAAGGCTATTGTTTTTATATATGTATATGTAACTTGTAAATAAGGCTGTAAGCTACCCAAATAAAATAAAATATAAATAAATCATTGGTTTGTTAAGCTTTTGAAATTAACGCTCCTAAGAAGAATGAAATCAGCGCTGTGTGTTTACACGCAAGTGTATTCACTCCAGCATCAGCTGAGCCAGGTGCCTATTGCCAATTGTATTATGGAGTGAACTAAATATGTATTATTTTGTGACAATGAAGTGTTCTTCTTCTTGAAAGATAAAAGTTATAGTTTTTGGAGATTGAACATTAGGGGCAAAAGCTTTTTCAGAAAAAGTCTTTCAAATAGGTAGTTGTAACTACTGGTGGTGTTGGTGTCTTTTTAATTTATTTACGATTTAGGTTTAGAGAGGGGGAAATCAGGTGGTAAAGACTATAGACAATAGGTTTCCCTAAACACACTAAATAGACGTGTGACCTAAGTATGCTCTACTCCGACATTTGAATGGAAGTGGCTAGAGTTAAGGTGAAATATGTTCAAAATACAGCTAAAATAGCCTAGTGGCTAGGACGCCGGATTCCCATGCGGGACCCCGGTATTTATTTTCCCCTAGAAGGGGATGGTTGTGCCAAAAAAAGGTATATATTTTGAGTAAATTTGAATTTTTTGTATCGAGTCAAGTTTAATTTATCGTGAGACAGCCCTCAGCGTTCACTAACAAATATCTTTAATTTTCATTATTAATGTTTTTCAAGTTAGATTCGTAGTTTTTAACATGAAGAAAAAATTAATCATCATCAGCCTATTAATGTCCCCACTGTTGGGACATAGACCTCCCCTAGTACAAGGGCCATGATCCACCGAGTGGGCCCAGTGCTGATTGTTGGATTTCACACACCTTCGGAAATTTTTCATTTCCTCAGACATGCAGGTTTCCTCACGATGTTTTCCTTCATCGTTAGAGCAGTCGGTAAATATACGTAAGTCTTCGAAAAATATGAAAAGCTCATTGGTACATGGCACTGCACGGTTTCGAACCCGGACCTCCCGCATGGGAGTCCGGTGTCCTAGCCACTGTGCCACCGACGCTCTTTAATCTGGTGGTAAGTGGTCAGCAACAACAAGAGTTTCACGATCGACCTTGTGAAAATGGATACCAATATCCTGTCCAAACAGAGGCGAATATGTTTTGCAGCTTTTAAGACAACAACTTGGAAACGCAAGAATTGGCTCTGCTAAAACTAATTTAGATTGAAGACAACATCACCTCGCTGAAAAACTTTCAGTGCCAATCGAATTCTAGTGGTATTAACAAAATTCTAGTAAACAAAACTAGAACTTTAGTTGTCATAGACTCGACTAGAGAGTGGTTTTATCTCCGACCATATCCACCTTAAAACACTGTTTTCAGTTTAATTTTTTCTTCACTGCGTTTATTTTTAAACAGTAATGAAGTTTTAGGCACCAGGGACCGGAATGTGAAAGAAAAGGTTGAAAAAAAGTAAACGAAGTAAAAAGAAAGAAATTAAAAGATGAAAGACATCGTAACGAAGTGCTCGCGACGAAAAAAAGCGAAAAATTATTTTAAGGCATTTGAAGCGGTAATAAGTTTTGCAGAGATTTTCGCGTTCAGCGGTAATCTGGGAAACTCCCATCTGTCACAATCGGATTAAGCGTGGTGGCCTGATGGCCATATTAAAGTGGCTGTTACTTAACAGTCAAAAAAGAAAAAAAGTGGGAAATTGTGATGGTTTATTATCATCGTTTTACGACTCGTTTCACTTGAGCTCACTTCTGACTTCTCCTGCGTGGTCTCAAAAACGTTTTATAACAATATCTGCGATAAAGTACAAAATAATTTGATATAAAATTATAATTGGGTGCTTTATAGAGTGGGTACTTTAGAAATAAGGTCTTTGACGAAATACCAAAACATGGTCGCCAATATTACATTGTTACGACATGGCAAGTAGAAGAAGACAAGAATGCGGTCTTTGTTTGTATGTATTTTTGTAACTTGTTAGTGACTTATACAAATATACTTTATTGCACGCCCGGGACAAAAACAAAACATACAACATTAAGAGAGGTACAATACAATGTGCTGAAGGCGGCCTTATCGCTTTAAGCAATATCTTCAGGTTATGGAAAAATCTTAAGATACATAATATACGGGTGCAAAAGGCGTATGAAATAGGTAATATCCTCAAATAAATAAATAACAATTATTAAAAATGCACTATAAACAATGACTTATAGGCAGTTTTTTTTAATAAAAATTAATTTTAATTAGTGTTTTATGTCTATAAAGTCTAAGTCCTGACTGTTTGACCCACAAAAATAATCATAATAATTATATCAAACTGAACACGGACATATTAAAAAATTCGCAGAACTAATTTTCTCCTATTTTAGACTGTTAATTATTTTTGTCATTAAAAATGTTCATCAAAATTACATTAGATTTTTACATAATCAGTGTGACATAAACCAGTCTAGTCCATAAATAAGAATCAAGAATGTATTAACGCCGTCGCCGGAAATATCTAAATAATATTTTATTTTTATTTTCAATAGATATAAATAGGATTCCGGATCCCGGAAAAAGCTTGAAACGCCCGGGGCGTAAATGGATTGACGATATCAAAGAGTGGATTGGAGGAAACTACCGTTACTTAGGTTAGGGAAAGCCTCGCCATGCGGTTTTCTTACAATAGTTTATTTCCTGATATGTTATATATAAAATATAATAAAAAGATCGTAGGTACATAAGTTATGTAAAATAATTTCAAGCGACAAAATTACTCAATGCCAAAAAATACTTAGTACATGTACAAAATTGCTGTTTTTCCACTGATTTGTATAGATCGAGTCTTTCATACAAACTGGCCATTGAAAATCTATTGCCGTAAATCTAGCCGGGAATTGTTTTTTTGACATCAGCCAACGTCAGTCAATACAAACAAAATGGCGGCTAAAATTTCTGAACGATGTGTATAATTTTGAATGCACCAGAATAATAATAAAGTAATAATAATAATCTAATATCCTCATTCATACAAACAAACACATTCATACATCACAACACGCACACACTGTTGCTTTCTTCGTCCGTGCAGTCACTGAGGGGCCAGCTGGACATCAGCGCTGTGGCTTGCCTCAGCATTATGCTGAGCTGGTGTACCCTTTTTGGCACTGTACCGCACCTGATGTTCTGTGCTGCGTGTATTAAACTTTGTATACTTCTGTATTCTGGTGTTTACAGCGCTAAATAAACGATTTCAATTTCAATTTTCAGAAATATCCTTTATGGAAGTATTTATTTATGGAATGATATCCCATGTCGTCTGTTTATTTTAATTGTATACTTTTGAATTGTTAGTATAAACAAACTGGCAATTTTTTAATGCTGCGGAAATCTTCTGCACTGAGCTGTCATCGATAATCGGTTGGCGGGAAAATTGAAGGTTATTTCGAAATGGGTGCTTCTGTCCAACACGATATACAGGCGCAATGAATCTGTCTATCAATCTGTTTATAGACTAGTATAGACGGTGAATGTGTTCTTCAGTCTGCGCCTTGACTCTCGTAATTGGACATTCAGGTAATTGGAAATTCATCATCATCATCAGCCTATTAAGAGGGTGGTCTGCGCGTGAAAAATCGTGAAATTTCAATTGTTAATTTCTTTATATCTATAAATTTTCTGAAAAAAGTAATTTATGCAAACATTCATATTGACTATCCGATAAGGTATATAATTATTATTTTTTATGTATATCTAAACCCGCATTTGACCTCGATCTTGCCTGATGGTAAGCGACGATGAGGTCGACGATGGAGCACGCGGGTCCAGTAAATGCCTATTCACTCTGGCCTTGAAGATCCCAAGGTTGTAGGTTTCGGGAAATACAGACGCCGGCAGGCTGTTCCATTCCTTAGCCGTTCGCATAATGAACGAAGAAGCAAATCGCTTCGTACGAGCAGATGGGATATCAACAACTTAAGGATGGAACCCCTCCCCGCGCCTGGTAGTTATCATTAGTAGTTATTATTAGTAGTCATTTGTTATCATTACTTTATTTTGATTTTGTGGCGGGAGAACATTTTATGATTTTTCTCTCAATGTTCCCACTGTTGTGGCACAGACCTCTCCTTGCACAAGAGGGGTACGGGCCATGATCCACCGAGCGGTGGAAATTGTGAGCTTTATAAATGAGCTATCTCAATTCAATTCAAACTAAATAGAAGACGTTATTTAAAAGCTCAAAATCTAAACTTTGCTCTTCATTCGAACTTGTTGTTCCAACAACTCCTGCTAATTGTTTACGGAACGAACACGCTTTCGCCGGTCAAGGTAGCGATTACAGGGTAGTATCCAGGGTATATGTGGCCTCACTGGTCACACCGAAATCCCAAACAAAATAGGTATTTGTTTGGGTAATACTATACCTTCGTGTGAGCGTTGGTGATGGCGTCGTGGCTAGGACGTCGGTCTCCCATGCGGGGGTCCGAGTTCGAAACAAGGCAATGTCATGTAGCAATGAGTTTTTCGGTTTTTTCAAAAGACATACGTACATTTACCGACTGCTCTGACGGTGAAAGTAAACATCGTGAGGAAACCTGCACACTGAGATAACCAGTGTGTGAAATGGGGAAGGCAATGGCAAGTAACTCGATTAAATCTGCCACGAGAGTCGTTCTATGTGATTAATTCCTTAGAATGATCAAGACCCTCAGCAATGAGGAATACGACTTAGAAGAAGAAGAAATAGTATACCCTAATAGGCTATTACGAATTATTTGATACGTATGCCAGTATTTGCGACCTCGAAAGTTTTTAATTCTTTTTTAATAAATATAACTCTGTAATTATTTTATTGTATAAGGAGTGTAACAATAACAGCGTCGGTAGCTTCGTGGCTAGGACGTCGGACTTCCATGCGGGAGGTCCAGATTCGAAACCATGCAATGTCATGTAGCAATGAGTTTTTCGGTTTTCGTGTACTGACGTACATTTACCGACTGCTCTGACGGTGAAGGAAAACATCGTGAGGAAACCTGCACACTGAGATGACCAGTGTGTGAAATGGCAATGGTAAACCACCCCATTAAAATCTGCCACGAGAGTCGTTCTGTGATTAATTCCTTAGAATGATCACGACCCTCAGCAATTAGGAATATGACTTAGAAGAAGAAGAAGGAGAGCATACGATACAAGATGGTAGTGGTCACCATCGCCTATAGCCATCTTACCTCACTATAATGTTATTAGAGGGTTTTCGATGCGCTGCTAACCTTGAGAACTTACATGGAGTTCTTTATGTACTGGTAATTACCCTGGCCCTCTTACCCTTTAAACCGAAACATAGCCCCATAAGCGTTGGTGGTATTATTTATTTATTTACCACCCCAGGCTGACACTACCTCAGTCAGTACAGTCATACCACCTTTCTAACAATAACAATTTGAAAGGGTTTACCCCCTATATAGTCCCGAAAGGGGGGTGTTCAGTATCCTTAACTTCCTGCCGGCCTCTGTATTTCCCGAAACCTACAACCTTGGGATCTTCAAGGCCAGAGTGAATAGGCATTTACTGGACCCGCATACTCCATCGTCGACCTCATCGTCGCTTACCATCAGGCGAGATCGAGGTCAAATGCGGGTTTAGAAGTAAATAAAAAAAACTGAACAACTTCCACTATGGGCTCAACATAGAAATCGCGTAAAATGATGGAATGAATTATTTATTCGCCAGAAATATGGTACATTGGATGACAAATCTTAAATATTAGGTCTCACATATTTCGACTGCTTTGGAATGCTAATATTTTAGAGTTAACTTCATTAAATTCAAGCACTTGGAATACAATCATTACATCACACACAAATTACACATAAAAAAACGGCTGTTCCATACAACAGTTCAAAACCTACACGACCGAAATGTATGAAACACTTTTTATAACCACGGAATTGTTCGTTCTGGTGTATTTATTTATTATGAGAGAAACTCCAGCAAATTAATCTCAACCTCTTCTTTATAATGATGCCCATTAAAATGGGACCTCGCTCTAATGACGGTGATACAAAATTGTCTGTTGTGTTATTAAATCATTTTGTAACCGGATATGTTTGTAACGTTATTCTGAATTTTAAAATAGTGAAAAAATTTACGATTCTGTTATAGACATCTCGACATTAACAAAATTTTAATTCGTTTCCCATATTATTATACGCATGCTGAATTTTATTTTTTTAACCCCAGACCGATCCCGCTCGGTGATATAAATTTGACACGTTTGTCTGTGGCAGCATAACTTAACAACAGATGATCCGATTTGGACCCGGTTTTTATTTTTTAATGGAGAATTTTGCCGAGAGTGTTCTTAGCTAAGTCTGATAAAAATTGGACCAGTAGTTTCGAAGATTATGGAGTATCTTTGATGTAAGATGGGATCTCTGGGCCGGTAATAGCTAGATGGTTCGAATTTGAGTTCAAATATTCAGGTTCATGGTGGTTCCAACATCTGAAATCTGGAGCATCTGATCATGACCAGGAAAAAGTAAGTGAACTTCAATTTCACAATATGAAACTGGAAGAATTGGAAAATTATCAGCCCGCCGAAACTGTAATAGTTAGATGGGGTCTTCTCGAACTAAAGTTGTAGGGAATCCTGGGACCATTACAAGAGAAAAAAATTGAAGATGGCGCTTAAAAAATAAATGTTAATGATGTGGAGCTAGGAATTTTGATATAGCCATGGCGAGGTCGAAGGCCGAACTCCGCGTAGGGCGAATATCTTTTTAATTAATAACAATGTCTTTTTTGATTTATAAAGCATAAAATTATGTAAAATATTCATTTGCTTCATAATACCTAGTTACAACCTATCAACAAAGAACTTCAAAATATTTTCATTTGTATGTAAAGTTGATTTTATTGTAATAAATACTTAAGTTGGTGTCATATTGAGTACTTACACAGTTCTGCAGCTAACAAAAGTAATCATTACTAGAAACTATGGAATATTTATTAAATATCAAACACTTAATAATGTTTGAGTTATTTGACCTCAATACGAACTGAAGGTAATAAATAATACCTATAGACGACGAGGTCAATGCACTATAGAGCATACTCTACCCTCGTGTATGCGGGCCCAGTAACCTCTAGAGATTATCTCTTCTCCACATACCTGGCAGTCAGCACTAGGCATAGCTATTTTACGGCAGACTTGTCCCTAGAGCACTAGCCATACTCGTATAAGTGAGTTGTGTCTAGATTGAGCTAGTTCTAGATCTTTACAATCGAATCGCAGTTGAATTTGACCTATAAGTAAAGTGTGTGATTTCCATACTAAGTGTAATGAGTCTCGTAATGTATCAATTTAAATAAAGAGGGGGACTACGTCATAGGTTGGGGACTTAGACGACAATGTGTTCGTCTACCAATGAGCTTTTCGGTGCTTTAGAAGAGTTAGGTTCATTTTCGACAAAATGATTTACGCTCTTGAGGGGTCAGCTGAAAATCAGCGCTGTGGCTTGCCTCAGCATTATGCTGAGCTGGTGTACCGTTTTTGCCACGGTACCACACCGGATATTTTGTGCTGCATGTATTAATCTTTGTAATACTTCTGTATTGTGTTCTATATTCTGGTGTATACAGTGCTAAATAAACGTTTTCAATTTCAATTTCAATTTCAATTTCAATTTCATTCATTCATTCATTCTCTTCATTGAAATGAAAAAGACTTATACATAGAATACAAATACAAATATACTTTATTGCACACCCGGGACAAAAACAAAACATACAACATAAAGAGAGGTACAATACAATGTGCCGAAGACGGACTCATCGCTTTGAGCGATATCTTCCAGGCAACCTTCACGTGATGGAAAAATCATAGGGATACATAATGAACGGCGGCAAATGGCGTATGAAGTAGATACTACCCTCATATAAATAAATAACAATAATAAAGAATGCAAATCTGTGCAACTGCAATGCAGTAGTAATAATAGTAATCTAATATTACCTTATCTTATTAATATTACCGTATCTTATCTTATCTTATGATAGGGGCCAGAAATAACTCAGCGGCACTTGGACCCTTGAGGGTCTTTTGTGCCTACCCCATTTACACACTGGTCATCTCAGTGTGCAGGTTTCCTCACGATGTTTTCCTTCACGGTTGAGCAGTCGGTAAATATACGTAAGTCTTCCATAAATACGAAAAACTCATTAGTACATGGCACTGCATGGTTTCGAACCCGGACCGTATAGGAGTCCGGTGTCCTAGCCACTGTGCCACCGACGCTCTTAATATTAAGTAAATAATATAATACTTAATATATAATCAAAAAATATAATAAATAAATAAATAACACATCAGTCTTGTAATGCGGGACCATGGGGCTCCGAGGCCAAGGATCTGATTCGCGCTGTGGGGAGGCGAATTAAGGAGAGAGGAGGTGATCCGCGAGTTGGCAACTTTTTAGTACAGCGCATTTCCCTCGCCTTTCAGCGAGGGAACGCCGCGAGTATCCTGAGTACTTTCGGCCAGGGGGCAATTCGCGGTTTGACTGAAATTATATTATATAATTTTTACCTAGTTATACTATGACATTGATTTTATTATTTTATTTTTATATTTTTGACATCAAATTAATGACATGTATTTTTTGATAATAATTAATAAATTTGTAGGTAATCTACAATATACTCACACATCAGATGCTGAAATTAAACTGCTTAAGAAAAGGAATGGTTAGGCAGTGTATCCACAATGCAATTCGTAATGCTGCCGTGGAAGCTTTTGAAATATTGACAGTGATTTGGCCTGCCTGATAGATGAGGGGATGTTCCACAGCCATAGTTAGCCATATTTCCGTAGTAACTAGTGTTTGTTTGCCGGTGTAGGTATGAAATCTTATCGTTCATTTATATAACTAAAAACTCCTTTTCCTGTAGAAAAGCAGTAAAGTTTACGAAATTTTATAAACTTTTGGAATGCAGTGAGCACGAATGTTGCTGAGTTTTTGAATTTTATTGTCAACGAACTTTGCTGCTCTAGACGCAGACGTCATTATAAGTTTCAGCGGTTGAAATGTCACGTTCTGCTGATATAACTAGAATGCATACTGGTACGTGCACTAATACGGGTAGATTGAGATTAGATTAGATTAGAATATACTAATAGATGGGCTCGTAGCCTATAGTGGCTAATATAGTCTGAAAATCGTGTGGGTTAAGCAACGTTGGACGCTGTCAGAGTCAGGATGGGTGACCGCTAGTAGTCATCTGGTGAGCATCGGTGGCACAGTGGCTAGAACATCGGATTCCCAAGCGGGAGGTCCGGGTTCAAAACCGTGCAGTGCCATGTACCAATGAGTTTTTCGTAGTTTTCGAAGACTTACGTACATTTACCGGTGAAGGAAAACATCTAGATAACCTAGTGTGTAAAATGGGGTAGGCACAAAAGATCCTCAAGGGTCTAAGTGACGCTGGGTTATTCCCGGACCCCTATCATAAGATAAGATAAGAGTCATCTGAGCCCCTCCGTGCCCTACGTTAACGCCCCTACGTTAAGCAGTCCATCCCGGTTGTTGTCGTGCATGTTTGTCGTTCGTTTATGATATTTCAGTATCAATTACTACAGGAGTAAACTTACATAAACATACATTGCTGACTAATATGCAAACATAGAACTTTCTGTAGCACAAACGAAAATTTGGTAGTATCGATAAAATCTTATCGATAAAAGACAATTGTCGATAGTTTTATACTCGCTTCGAGAGTCGTTCTTGAAAAACAATAATAATATCATTGTCATGTATTAAGTAATAGTAACCAATAGGTTACTATAGGAGATATGAAATATCATATCTTCACACTACACTGTCGCAAATCTCTTTAATGTCCAATTCACTTCAGAGGTTGCCTGGAAAAGATAAGACCGCCTTTGTACATATCGTGCTACTATTCCTGTAGTTTTTACTTTTCCTGTATTTGTGTACAATAAAGTGTTTCTATCTATCTATCTATCTATGGCCTCAATTTAATTTAGTTGTAGTTTTTTTTTAAGGCAAAGGGAACTGAGCCCATACAGCCATGTCTGATGTAAACAACTCTTGCAAGTCTTCATTAAAATGCTGGTGTGACACATTTCAATGCTATCTGGGAGAATCTTCCACACTTCTGCACCATCCGAACCAAAGAAGAAGGCGTCCCGGACGCAGTATGGCTCTTCAAAATCCAGCCAAGTACGGATCGGGCTGCAGCGTCTTATTTGACTTTACTTCACTGTCCCACACATTAATCACATTTTGTAGACGTTCTTCGAATAAAAAACACCGTTCTTACTTGAAAAGCACTACTGTAAAACAATTTGCAAGACAACGAAAAAAAGCTGGTGTGGACGCGACAAAAGCGCGGGAAAAACTCCAATTTAATTTAGATGATGACAGCTGTCAATGTCAATCACTGACACTGAGGGATAATTATAGTGTTCTTACGTATGACATCTTTTTAATTATATTACCTAAAGAGATTGTTATCAGAATTATGAATAGTAACAGAAGTATGAATAGTTAGAGCGTCGGTGGCCTAGTGGTTAGGACACCGGACTCCCATGCGGGAGGTCCGGGTTCGAAACCATGCAATGCCATGTACCAATGAGTTTTTCGGATTTTTTAAAAGACTTACGTACATTTACCGACGGTGAAGGAAAGCATCGTGAGGAAACCTGCATGTCTGAGGAAATTAAAAGTTATCGATGGCGTGTGAAAACCACCAATCAGCACTGGGCCCGCTTGGTGGATCATGGCCCGTTCCCCCCTTGTACAAGGGGAGGCCTGAGCCCAAACAATGGGGATATTAATAGGCTGATGATGATGAATAGTCGTATTACCTATTGAGCAAAGTAACTATCGACAATTGTCATTTATCGATAACAAATCAATCACTACAAAATTTTCGTTCGTGCTAAAGTTCTATGTCTGCTAATATACAGGGTGTAACATTAAGAACGGTCAGTATGGGAAAGTCTGAAACTATAAGACATACGAAGATCTGTTCTTAGGAACCATGTCATCAATTTTAGTAACAAGAAACACTGCATTCATACATTTTTAAAAAAAACCTGTACTCAGCCTGGGAATCGAACCCGGTTGTTTTGAAAAAAAATCCAACACTATTTCTATTTAGATATCGATTGTGTAGGTCTTAAGGAATAAATGTTAGTATGAAACGTGATGTTTAAAATTAATAAAACGCATTGTTTCCATATCTTTTAATTTATTTTAGTAGGTGTTCGAAATGACTACCATTTTGTAAAATACAACATTCAACTCGTTTAGGTAACGATCTTACTATTGAATGTTGTATCTTCAGGTGGTGAATTTGCGTTAAAATTGTCTCTATGACTGCTGGTCTCTAGGTCTTCAATTGTGTCGTAGCTTGTTTTGTACACTTCATCCTTAACGTAATCGATATCTAAATAGAAATAGTGTTGGGTTTTTTTTTCAAAACAACCGGGTTCGATTCCCAGGCTGAGTACAGTTTTTTTTTTAAATGTATGAATACAGTTTTTCTTGTTACTAAAATTGATGACATGGTTCCTAAGAACAGATCTTCGTATGTCTTATAGTTTCAGACTTTCCCATACTGACCGTTCTTAATGTTACACCCTGTATATACATAATAGGGTATTTGACAATTATCAAATATTAACTACATTTCATAAGAATAAGAAAATAGACATAAATGGATGGTCAAATGTAACAGAATTAAAATCCGTTGAAAACAAAAAATAACTACAGGCAATCAAAAATCAGACGGTAGAAAGAGACGGCAATAGATAATTGTGACGTCACTGTTATGTAGCGCCATAACATGTATGGCGCTACGCTAGCCCTTGGCTACATAATAAGGACTGTTTTGCTAGAAAGGGACGGAGCATCCCCCCACTACTAACTTTAACCATTAATATAGCTGATGTTAGTTGAGATACTCGTATCGATAAACGGATTTCAGATCCATCTTCAGGATGTCCATGTAAGTTGATTGATGCAATATTATTATTCTGTCAAATACCCTATTGTATACATATCGGGTATAAATATATTTAGTAGTGTATACAGACTCAACAAGTTTTGTTATATACCTTTTTATTTTAAAAAATTGGACTTCCCCTAAATATCGGGATAAATATATGGGCAGTCGATTTTTACGTGTAAATTAAAAGTCATAGAACAAAAGTTGCTGAATTAGGGTTACTAAACAACCTGTATAAGCAACTGTCCATAATGTTTCTTGAACACCTTGTAAATAAAACCAACATACTCTATAAATGACACAGGTAGACATTAGTAACTTCCCAAATCATGAAGCACATACTACGAGCCCTCTTCGAGCTTACGCTGGAACCATGAGGATCGATCACCCAGACAGATGAAACAGTCAAACGGCAGAAAAGCGTGGATATTTTATTATAATTTTGACATACCCTAGTGAAAAGAATATGCCATATGAATAAATAAACTAACTGACTAACTGATTAGGGTTGTGTACCAACAGTACACCCTCTCAAAGTCCTAGTAGTTTTGTCATTAATTATTTGTGCCTCATTATTGCAGTATTGTAGCCTGAAAAACAAATCAGCGCGGGGCAAATTTCGAGGGAAGGGAACCTAAAAGTGTTAAGTTCCTAAAAAGATTTCTTCTGATCCTCTAGGACTTCTGGGAAACCAGGATATGGCTAGGTACTATTTTAAATAGGGGGTCAAATTAGATATTAGTGTAGGCCCCTCCTTTTCCCAAATCTCGTCATACTACCTCTATAAAGTTAGTAACAACAATATAGGTACATATTTACCCGGAATTTTATTTCTAAGAAACTCATGCGAGCTTTAAGAAAGCTAAAAATGCTGCTAAAGCTACATTGGAGGTAAGGTCCGACAGAGATAAGTGGTCGGAAATTCTTGAGGAAATTGGTTCTGAAATGGCTGGATTTATCGTCATTTTTCTCAGAATCTTCTTAAAAATTCTGTGGCTGTATTCTGTATCTTTTCACTAGTAATGAAAAGTATGACTCGTACAAGCATGATGGAGCGAGTTAACATTTCTAACACCAATAGAGCGACCTATCACCACTGCCCTTATATATTCGTATGAGTATGAAAAAATAGGTCAAGTGTGAGTTCTACCTCTGTCTGTCTATAGGGATCCGCATTAATACGTTAAAACTAAGAAAGTGTAAGACTGCTCTAACGGTGAAGGAAAACATCGTGAGGAAACCTACATGTCTGAAGAAATTAAAAGTTTCCGAAGGCCTGTGAAATCCACCAATTAGCACTGGGCGCACTCGGTGGATCATGGCCGTACCCCCTTGTGCAAGGGGAGGCATGAGCCCCAACAGTGGGGACATTAACAGGCTGATGATGAAGAAAGTATAAGATTTACTTGTAAACAATGCGCAAAATAAACTTTTGCTTGTTGTACTCAGAACTTACAAATTACTCGTAGTACAAAGCTTTAGTACGAGTATTTGTTGTATTAATAGAGGATATGACCAATATTCTTGCCTATTTTCAAGTTCCTAGATAATACCGTTTATGAAATAGACCTAGAAGTGGTCTAAAAACGACAACATGTTTTTATATTTCTAACGGGTTTTCTTTCAAATTTTCTAAGTGTATAAAAAAATCTTTTTCTTTTAAGTAGGTATGTTTTATTTAATGTACCTATAGTTACTTAGAGGGAAATTTTATTAGACTAATGGTCTTCTTGGATTACAATAAAATGCGGTCCGCTCGTCCCATATATTTATTACTCTTCCTAAATCATTTGGACATGGAAATGCATGGGATTTTTATCCTCAACGATAAATAGGAATTTTCTTCCTAAATGTACAACCCACTTAATACGGAATTAGTTAATAAAACAGGAAAAACCTTGTCCAAATCTAATAAATATTCAAGAGTAAACATGAATCCAATTGTGGTAAGTATTCATAATTAATGCCGCGTTTTCTTTTCTAATGAAATCGTTTCCTCTGTAAAGAAACTTCCGACTTATCTTTTTTCCTGGTCATCATCGGGTCCTCAAGATTCGGGTTTTCAGATGTGGGAAGTGCTATGGGCCTTTACATTTGAGCTCAAACTCCAACCACCTATCTGTTACCATTCCAGAGATCCCATTTGACATCAGAAATACTTCAAAATCTTGGGAACTTCTGATCAAATTTTTCAGACATGGCTACGGATACTCGCTAAAATCTCTGTTAAATTAAAAAATCCGCTTACAAATCGGATCATCATATGTTGAGTTATGATGCCACAGACAAATAGACAAACCGACAGATATACAACAAACTTATAACAGGCCTTTCCTTTTGGTCGGGGTTTAAAAAACTTCGTACCAGGCGTTGTAAGTCTCAAGTTACCTACCTTTTTAACACTGTCTGTTCCGTGCCCGTACTACATTCGGGTTTCCATTATTCCTTGAATGGCCGAATATTTTTACTATTAAAATCGTTCTGAAGTCCGCGCCAGTATATACGCTACGCTCAGACGAACAAACAAGTATAAATGCAATATACCTCTCTGCTTACCAGAATGCTTGAACAAGATCATTCATTGCAAGATTTCAATTGGTATTTTTTCGGTTCAAAAAATGACCTAAGTGTACCTCAAGTAAATAATGTTTCTGACTTTAAAATATGACTTTGAAAAATCTATGATACTTATTTCTCAATAAATTGTCGAATTTCTGCAAAAACGGCCGGCCACGAAAGTGTTAATATAAGTTCACAAATTTAATTACGGTAACCAGTCATTAAAATTACCAAACCCTTTTTTAATGATGTTATTAATTAAAATTTCACATAAAAAGTAACTAATTAATTTATTTAAAAAAATAATGATATTATGTTTAAAAACAATAAAGTACTTACGAGTTGTTATTAATGAAAATCACATCGCAAAATCACAACAATACGGTTCATTTTCAATGTTTTGATAACTTAGAACTATCGAGAATTAATATTATGCGTCATCACTCAGTCACTTAGTCTTTTATACACTGGGAGCTTAGACCGGGAGTTAGACATTTTAAAGTTACCCGCACTGTCCGGAGCTAAGGCTTAGATACGTGAATTATAGACACGACCGCCCGTCACGAATGCTGGGGTAAGACTGAAGGCAGTAGAGGGCGGGCGGCACTTCGTTTCAGCTTGAAACAACCTGCGCCCAGATCACACCTTTCAGTTTCAGAACCTCTCTCACCCACCGCGTAATTCTCGAAATGAAATTACCTGAAAATTGGCACGGCACATGAATGGATTGATAGGTTACTTTATAGAAGATGAAATTTTTATTAAATAAATTCGTTCCCTATATAAAAAACTCGTTTCAGAAATGCTTTGTAATATTAAGTATACGAAAAGTAGGTGCTTATTTTCATTTATCAAGTAAAATGAAATTTCTCGTACAAATTAATGTTGCTGTTTGTACTAATTTGCTTTTTAATTTAGTTCTCAACCGTAATAAGGTAAGGAAAGACGGTAGAATACAAACTTTAATAAGCTACGGCGCTCTGGGCTAGGACTGCGGTGCGTCTCTATTTTCTATTATTTTTTGTTTTACACGAAATTCTATTTAAACTTTACTGTGTTATTATGAAAGTTGTTTAATTATATTCTTATTACTTTGGTTGTTGATAAAGACAGTAGGAATATTATATGTATTATTGTACGAGAAGAGAAAGAGTGTTGGAGTGAACGAAACATAAATGAATAGCAGAAGTGGTGATCATGGCGGGTTTAGACGTAAGAAAATATTAACGTCAAGTGAAATAACAACCAAAAACAGTGTCAGCTACTGCATTAAATACTTATGGGGTATTAAATACTTTGCTTTATGAGGTTTGCTGGAAGAGATTTCTGTAAGAGATATGTCAAGCCTTTTGTACTTCACATATTTTGACGTGAATTCTATTAACGTCTTACGTTTTGTCCGGTGGGGTCGATCGGAAAAATCATCTGTCGAAAATGATGTACTTTCGTAGTCTTCGTACGGTTAAACTATAGCAGATAGAAAAATAATACTTATACCGCCTAAAAGATCTATTGGGCGATAAAACTAAAATATACACTTCAATGAATAATATTAATAACCAATGACGTCATTCCACCCGGAAGATTTCTCTGAAAATTTGTTGAGGCGCGGTCGCCGCTTTACGTTCGCCGAGCGTCGCGCAACACTGGCCTGCTACCGGCCTCGGACCTCGGCCGGCCTTGCTCGAACATTGACTGTTTCGCTTATATTTATGTGCCGTTGTGTTTAAATTGATGTCTGCTTAAATCTGTTGTGACGCATGAACATTTTGGGAGCATAATGCAGTACAGCTTGCACATTCAGTGCAAGCTGTACTGCATCCTGTGACGTCATCCGCCATCTCATTAGATGCAAGGAGAGGAGTCGACAACAAGATCAAAGGTAGATAGGTAGGCTTATAAGCCCACCATACATCATCACCATATACCATCTGTGCAACTACCATAATCTATTCCGCATTTTGTACGAAAACCCCAAATACAGTATAGCGACCTATTCGCTTTTCGTAATTTTCACAACCAGCCCAAGAAAGTAAAACCAGCTCGAATCAGGTTGACCAAGAAGTTCAGCGCCGACAACGAATTGATCGAATTAACGAAAAACCTACCGGTAGTAGCCCGACTTCTACACACCAATATTTATTTTTGTGTATGATTGTAACATATTCTGTGTGTACAATAAAGAGTTATAATAAATACGCGTACGGTACACACTATAATATTTTTTCCTGAAAAAAAAACTTCCACTATACTGAATACCATCAGCACCGCTTATTTGCACTTCCACTCATTTAAATTTCCCTACGCACTTACGAGTATAACTGCGCGTACAAGTCGTCTAGAGTCGCGTAATAAATGCGGATAAAGAGCTTTGAATGCGTCTAGACTCCGCATTCAAAGTGAAACGCACTTCTACGAAAGCTCAGAAGTGTATGCGCCACTGCACTGGGGGCGTGCGTTGAGACTTTACAATCTTTATGAATGAAAGCAGTGATACGTGCATATGCTTCGCTGAAAAACATTTTTTTTTTCAGTGATCCTTTATTTAGACTATGTTTTTTGTAAGTAAGATAGGTATGTAGTAGGTATATAAGCGCATGAAAAAAATCTTAGGTGAAAAAAAAGTGAATGAATGTTATGCAAAATCAGACTTTTAAACCGAAACCAAAAGATGGGTGTTATTGTAAGTTTGACGCATATATCTGTTTGTCTGTCTGTGGCTCCATATCTTAATATTCTATGATACTATTTGTACACGGTTTTATTTTTTTTGTAATCGGATGATCGACTGTTGATTTATGATGCCACAGACAGACATGCGTCAAACATATCCTAATGGCACCCAGAACTTTTCAAGCTTAGGAAGGGGTAAACACCCAAGGTATACTAACATAGGAGTATTTTCTAAGACTACCAAATGCATTGAATTTGTCCTGTAAAACGTACCACGGGCTTTAATGGTTAGGTTGTATTTTTCAGGTTTGGGTCTAAATGACTATAATGATCTAAAGTAAAGTAAAGTAAAATACACTTTATTGCACATAGAAAACAACAGGAAATAGTGAAGTAAAATTATCTACTTGTAGACCAATGGGCCTCACAAACACCATTGAACGGGGTTAAATAAGTGAATTATCGCGAAGTAGACTTACAAAATACAGATACAAACACGTACAGAACCTGATAAGTACTGAGAAGTGGTTCTTAACACGGTTGCCGACGCCGGGTGTGGGCGGTGCTTGGCTCGGGCTCAAGACCTCTTCATTCCCCTATGTCTCGGCGAATAATTGCGACTGCACCGCTAAACCGTGCCGCGACAATTACTTGCACTTTATTTGAAGGTGCTTCACGTTTACCCGAGTTTACTGGACTCTTTTGCATGTAAAATAATTCTTTAGAGTCTAAAGTCTGCAAAACAACATTGCAAAGTTTAGACTTTAGCTTTGCAGGTACTTTCTTTTGAGATATCTTTCGTTGAGGCACTGGAAAGTGTTTCTAGAAAGATAAATCCCACCAAAAACATAAATGTGAAAAAAGGGGCAAAGTTCGATACAAGGAACATTGAGTCTGTCGGCTTCGCCGATAAAGTAATTGAGATCTAAGTAAGTGCCAACTTCAGTTAACCTTCAGAATTACCAACAGAATGAATGAATGAATACTCTTTATTGCCCAAAATTAGTGTGATACAATGCGTACAAAACGATTAATACAAACTTGCCGGTCTTATCGCTAAAATCGATCTCTTCCAGACAACCTTTACAGAAATACATAACATTCTTTAAATTATTTAAAATTACTACTTCTTAAAACTAAATCCATACAATAATCATTCAATATTTTTTTATTTATTTTCTCTTAGGGAATTTACCGACAAATACATAACTACAACAGACTTATAATACATAAATAAAAATATGCTAATAATAATAGAAGAGTTCAAGAGTTTGGTAATCTTTGCTTTTCATTGAAAAATTATAATTCTCCAAAAATTAAAATACAAATTAAATTATTTCGAAGGTTGTTCGTTTTGTTTTTATAAATTCTTTATTAATCAACCTTATATAAACAATTGCATAACTAAACTAAAGGTATACAATTACATGTGATGTTGATACTTCTACAGTCTAAATAGACACCTTCTTAAGTAATTTACCTGATTAATAATTGCTCATTATATCTTGAGATGTGTCAAAGTTTAGTAGGTACTAATTTTACATTATCTTATGAATATGTAAGCTATTGTATAGTCTTTACTTTTTACATGTTACGAAGGTACTCACCTTCGAATACATGGTCAGATCCTAACGATCAACACCACTGTAGAAATTGCCTGTGATATTTTATGCAATACTTCTGTAATGAGGCCTGAGCATTGTTGATTTATGGTATTGGATACATGTACTCTTTCATGCTCGATATCAATCAAAACCAAAATGTTTATATTGGAAGTAAGTACCTTATAGTACATTTATACAACGTCATTCTTTTTTACTCTACCACCGCTTCGTAAGGTGCTATAGCTGAAAGAAAGAATTTTTATTAAAATTATTTATTAGTCAATAATGCAACATGACAGAAAATATTCCAATGCGTTACATTTGTCAGATGGAATTAAGAAACATGTCAAATTAAACCACAAATATACAAATTAATTCAGTATACATCAATGAAATAAAGCAAATCATGTAATCACAGTTATTCATACTCGGTTACACATAAATATATAAATATATCTTACAATAATTATGAATACAATCATATATGTACACAATGTGCAGAGCTGAAGCTGAATTTAAGACAAAGCCTCTTTATCATTTAAGTAGTCATTTATTTTATAATAACCCTTTTTACATAAGGTCCGTCTTATATGGGTCTTACATTTTTTCTCTGTCATATTTATTAAAGTATCAGGTATCTTATTATAAAATCGTACACAGTGACCCATAAATGATGTGCTAACTTTACTAAGTCTAAAACGTGGGACTGCAAGTTTGTTTTTGATTCTGGTATTGAAATTATGATTATCGCAGTTTTTCGGAAACAATTGTAAGTTTTTGCGTACGTACATAATATTTTTATAAATATATTGACCCGCGACAGTCAGTATATTTATTTCTCTGAACTATTCCCTTAGAGAGTGCCTGCAACGTAGATTATATATAGCACGAATGCTCAATTTACATAAAATTTAAATAATTTTAATTGTTTAAAATATTAAAAACATGTCTACGGTTACCATGGTTACCAATACAATGGTAACATGGCACTCAGGCACGGAAGAAATTTAAGCTTGAAATGACTATCTGCTTAAATATTTTATTGTTAATATTTCAATGTTTACCTGTGGTACAGTCGGCCTCTACCTAATGTATATCATCTGTCAAATGTCTGCAATCTGAAATGAACCTGAATGCATGCAAAAACAATTTTTAACATTAAGACTATAAAGTTAAAAATTATTTTTGACTCTAATTTACATAACTTGATTGATAAATAATACCGACTCCACCATAATATCATTCAGATTTTGTTCTAAATGATTTCGAGTCATAATTTGATGTAAGAAGATACTCTTTCACGCCAATCAACCTTCAATGTTACTTTGTGAATTAATCTGGGGGCACGGTAGTGTCTCCGACAAGTCTAGTCAAAAAAAGCGGGCCCCACTGCCGTATTACCTTATACAGAGCACTTTTGACCCCCTCTATCTTTGTTCTGGTCGTTTCCAGAAACCTGAAATAAATTTCAACTTGAGTACTGCGTGAACATAGCTAAACCTCCTAACTTCATGCTACTATCTTTTATAGTTCATGAGATTAAAAAATAGAAAGTTTCGTTATTTCGTGACACTCACTGACAGATCATCAAAATACTCGTACTGAGGCACTTCCAGCTGCCCTAGAAACTTGAAATTCGGTATTAGGATAGTGTTTGGTATAATAAAGGAATAATTAAAACATCCGAAAAAAATATTATTACAGAAATTTTATTTCCGGTTGGTAAACTACAGTTCCCGTACAACATATATACATACTTCCATAAACTTACGTCTACAATACAAAATATCTAGATATTTCGTGTCCATAATCCCCGAGGGCGTAGACAGAAGAACCACCGACAGGTAGTTCCCACTTTTCGCCGTAAGATTTGGTGGACAAACGTGATAAGAGGCGAGCCTATCGTACAAAATCCGAGAAACTCTCAACTTAGAAAATCTCTTGTTGCGTATTTGCCAAGTCTCAAAATGTCCTTAAACTTAAAATTAGCGACGAAGTAATGGAGGTAATAGTAAGAGCATTGGATTTGGCTCTATATTGGATCTTATTACTTTCTCCGAGTGCACGATACACGAGACTTGGCTACTTTTTACATCAAATGTTTTTAGGGGATTACAGTTTTGAAGGGAAGGCCAAACATCTCAATAATTTTACTGTCACGTCAATCCAACTTTGAGACTGAATTTTAGATAAATAATTTAGCCTCCAGCCTAAGTGAACCATCTGTATAAATTCTACAATTCCGAAATCTAAATGATTAATAAATTAAAAAGTAATCAAGTTTTGATCTACGTAATTGTTGAAAGCCATAGCAAGCTATGGAGGGGTCGTTTCGACTCTAATTATCAAAACCGTTAAAAATAAATAATAAAAACAGCTCGCCGATCCATTCTAGCCCACCTGCCAGAATCACACTTTATTTTATTTTATTAAAATATTTCAAGGGTTATTTATAGGTTACAACAAGAACTATTACTTAAAAACCAATTTTTTTCCTTTATATTTCGAGAAAAACAACAAGATTATTAAGATTATTTCTGACTTCGCTGTATATTGATGATTTTTCGTTTTATTTACAAACTGAAAATAATCTTCCTTATCAAAATGTCAACATTAAACGATGTCGATTTCTTATATGAAAAATTTACATACGACTTATACCTCAGGATGTAAGGGTAAAAGGGTATATCAGGTATAACATCAGGGTATATAAAACCCTGGCGCCATCATTGGTAGTTTTAAAATTTGTGTTATGGAGTTCGCTATGAAAATACTATTAGTACTATATAATTCAGAAATATGGCAAGGGTTTTTATTTACCTGATCAGGGTCTAGAATGTTATTTTTTACTGAAAAGTGGTACCTGTTTATTGCCCTCTACTATATTTTTTTATCCATGCTCCTCTCAAAATATTTGTATCAGATGAAAAAAATATAGTCTGGCGTTCGTTCCTTCATGAATAGCATCCTATATAACAGGATAGATTTTCTCTTGTTTTTGGCATCACTCTAAACTGTCCTGTACCATTCTCGTCCAGTATTTTCCCGTCGTTTTGACAATCTAAAATTGACAATTCAGCTTCGATCTATACAACGTTTATACAACTTCATTCGAACGACCAAATAATGTTAAACTTTACAGTTTAAAGTCGGGCGTTTGTGACAATTTTGAGCACATATCGATGATTCCATAAAACACATTTTTCCAATCTTAACCCTGTTCCAAAACAGATGGACTAATTTTAAACTAACACTGAAACTGAATTGGAAATCAAATACTTTAATATTTAGTTTTGATGAAATCCGACCTATAAAATAAGTCCGTGTTTATTTATACGACGTTAATATTGAGTTCCATTTGACCTGTCAATTAATGTTTGAACTCTACTCATTCGGTTGCACAAGCAGTGATCAATAAGGGTATAAAATAGGCTTTGCTAATAGCCGATTTAATGGTTCTGGAGCTGGTGTCTATTTTACTTCTTGTACACCGTGGCCCAAAATAACGTTGACAAAATTAAAAAGTCGCAATTTCAAAAATGGGAAAGTTTGTGATTTTAATTGTTTTCTGTTATTAATTTCACATATCTTGGCGTCATTTTAACATTGATGTTCAGTTCTTAAGTCGAATAATTATAATTTTTTGCCATGTCTATAAACCGTGCAGCTATTATAGCGTTGCATGAGAGTGGAAAACGACAGTATGAGATAGTTAGGAGGCTCGACGTTAGTCGCCAGTTAGTTTCTTCAACCATATAGAATATGGACCGTCCTGGGAGAAGCAGAAAAAGAACTGTCAGGACTTCTAGAACGCGGCATATCATCAAGCAAAGGTTGGCTCGTAATCCACAGGTCAAAGTGAGAAAAAAGACTCGAGATCTCGGAATCAGTCGGTCTACAGTGCAGCTTATTGTTAAAGATGATCTCAATTTAATACAAAATACGAAAAGCACAGCTTGTCACAGATAAAGTTAAAAAAATCGCCTTGAGAGGTGTCGTTTGCTTAAGCGTCGCGTCGCTACTGAGAACTGGAAAAACATCGTCTTTTCAGATGCATTTTTTTTTCGATTTTAAAAGCCCATAACCGTGAAAATGACAGGATCTACTCTTCTGAACGTCTGCTGCAGCGGTACGGAGCGATACTGTGTTTTGCTCCACAGGCAAAACACCCCTAGTTTTTGTGGAAAAGGGTATCAAAATGAACCAAAATAACTACAGACGAGACATTCTTGAGGCTGTTCTTCTTCCTTGGAGCCAACAACATTTTGAAAACCAACCATGGATATTCCAACAAGATTTCGCTCCATCTCATAGGACCTTAAGTGTTCTACGGTGGTGCAAAGAGAAATGACCAGGTTTCATTAGCTCGCAAGAATGGTCACCATACTCACCTGATCTGAATCCGATGGATTACATTATCTTAGAGGCGAGGACCTGCGCAACGCGTCAGAGAAATTTGGACTCTCTGAAGACTGCGCTGAAGAAGGAATGGGACAAAATATCAGTGGAGGAGGTGCGGAGAATTGTTGATAATTTTACCAAACGTTTGACGCTTTGTACTCTTATCAACGCTAAAGAAGGGGAATTCGAAGACAAATGATGATTATTGATCAAAAATAGGTGTATTGTTATTACTTTTAACTTAATTTCATGTATCTCTATAGTTACTTGAGTTAGTTGTAAAATCAGTTGTCAACGTTATTTTGGGCCATCTTGTAAAAGTAGATTCATATTTTGATATATCTTTAGATGTCATAGTTTGACATTTCTCTTTCAGTCTATTGACGTCCTCACAGGCACAGGCATCCTTTTGCACATTGGAGATGCGGGCCATATTCCAATGCTAACAGCCGTAAAAAAATTATATTCATATGGAGTGCATGGATTATACTCGTAACTATTATATTTTAGTGTTAAATAAATCGCCATAACTATAAGTATAACCTTTAAAATAAAACCAAGCTCCTTCATATCATTATCACGGAACAATTGAGATTCTGGTTTTTTTTGGCCTCTGTGTATATTGTATTTCAAATAAAAATACAGTCACGGCATCATCGTCAAGATCACCCTTTTTGTAGTCATCAAAGGTCGAATTAAAAGACCCATTACCTATTTCAAATTAGTCTACTTTCATAATAAGTAAATTGAACACCATAAGGCCCATATAGACGGTTAGATGTAACACGTCACCATAATTCGAACGCTTATATTTTTGCATTATATACCGCAGTAGGGGTGGGTATGGGGATTACATGTCAAATTAAAAATGACTGCTACGTTTCACATAGGTATAATACAGTTTCCATAGTTATCGGTAAGCCTACCTTTCGCTCTGAAATATTAATTCCGTACGGTTAAGTTCTACCTGAATAGATATTTGAAAACCAGCTAAAAGTAAAGTTGATAAAATATTTAGCACGGTTAAAAAATGGCCTATTCCACTAGTGGTGGGGCAGAGTGGAATTAATTTTGTTCTTACATTGAATTTAGATATCAAAAATATGGGGGACAAGCTGAAGATAAGACTGCCACAGGATCGCATGGAGTGGTGCTTGAAGGAAGAGGCCTATGCCCAGCAGTGGGCGGAAGTCGACTGAAAAAGAAGATTTTACTTTTATAGGCAGCGCTTATGGAGTTGATGGAACTGATAAGAAGAAGAAGAAGAAAGACCTTTAATAATGTGACTTAATGTCAATAGGGTAGATGTCATTTTTTTTATTGCATCGATCAACTTACATGGACATACTAAACATGGATCTGAAATCCGTTTATCGATATCTCAACTAACATCAGCGATAATAATGGTGTTAGTAGTGGGGAGATGCTCTGTCCCGTTCTAACAAAACAGTCTTAAATATAGCCAAGGACCTGCTTGTATGGCGCTACCCAGGAATGACGTCACTCCTGGGTAGCGCCATCTCTTTCTTCCGTCTAATTTCTGATTGCCTGTAGCTATTATATTTTTCAACATATTTCAATTCTGTTTTCACATTTGACCATCAATTTAGGTCTATTTCTTAATTTTTATTAAATGCATTTAATATTTGATACTTGGCCATGTTATTGGTATGATTAAGGAAAAGCCAAGATCTTCCACCAAGCGGGGCGTGATGCCTGGTGACCAATTGTTGTGGTCCAACTATGGATGTTTGGAACTCAAATATAGGCGAAGTGCTATTGAAAATATCGATAGCGCGTTCTATGTTTGTATTGAAATATGGTCTTGATCTATGCAGAGTGTGCTTCCGAGGAACAGCGACATCTGTCGGCGAGTCGAGAGAAGTATTTGCGTTTGTGCTATGGCACTTACACATATACATACACCTTAAATCGGTACCTTCAAATTATACTTAATATTTCTCCAATATTAAGTTTGATATTTTAACTTAGTGTGTATCTTTGCTTACTTTTATTTTAAACTTTCAAGCAAGATAATTACCTATCTGAAATGCGCTCCGGGCTTCTCGTTATAAAACTCTAGCTCCGATACTTAAAGCACCTATATAATGGAAGTCTTATAATAAAGTCTGTCATTGTTCTGAAACGCAAAGCTTTCTATTGACGATGAAGCTGTAATTTTCTTATAAGTACCCACAATATTTTATTAACAGACTATGGTTTCTTGGGACAAAGTTGCCTTATTGTACACAGTTTAACTCGGTGATATTTTCTAGACATTGAAATGTATAATCATTAAGCTAATAATTAATTTAGCAAATTAGAAGTAATTAAGAAAAAAAAAAGAAAGAAAAACACAATTATTTAACATTGCATTATGCATACATGATTAAACTTAAAAAGACTTGACATTAAAAAATACAACGTTAAAAGACAGCAGCATGTGCTGCGGTTCGACCGGTACGGCAGAACCACAGCGCTGGTTTTCAGCTGAGCCAGGGCAAAGGCATCGCGGGCGAAACAGCAGGTCAGGGACGAAACTAAAAATATATTAAAAGTACAAATAAATAAATACCTAAAGATGAAATAGATAACAATAAGTAATTAGTAGATCGTATTCGTTACTTCTAATATGCTATATCATATGGTATCATCATCATCATCATCAGCAGCCCACTCCAGTCCACTGCTGGACATGCCTATAGGGCTCTCCCAGGGCGCGCCATTGAGCCCGATCTTCGGCTCTTCTCATCCAGTCGCTGCCAGCCACCTTGCGCAGGTCGTCGCTCTGTTCTAACATAGGGCATCCCATACTACGCTTGCCCAATCGCAGTTTCCACTCCAGAACTCGTTCACCCCAACGGTTGTCAGTTCTGCGACAACCGATGTGACCGGCCCACTGCCATTTTAGCTTGATAATTCTATTAGCTAATATGGATCTCCTCATTTCGGATTCGATTCAGCAGAGATATCTTAAGGTTTACATTGTTTAAGGCTCGTTTTGCTTTGAAAAAATTACTGACATTGTAAAAATGTACTATAAGATACTTACTTACAATAAAAAAAACATTTTGATTTTGAGCATGCGGGACATTTTGAGAACGGGATACTTTTAGCTGTATCCGCGTATTTTTTCTCCAACACGTAAACTTGTAAGTGTACTACACCGCACTAGTTAAAAAAAATCAAATGAAAGCTCAACGAAAGCTTCGAACACGTTGAAAGCACACTTTAGAGGATGGCATTGTTGGAATGAGGTTAAGCGGCGCGGCCGCGGCGAGCCCGTCTGCACAGCACGAGGCCACAGACTAAATAAACATCTTAATTTAATAAAAATACTAATTTTAAAATGAAAGACTTACTTACTTACATCATTTCGGCATCCAAGCCAATCTGGTTTCGTTTCAGTGATGATATTCAGGCAAACCGATAAAACTTGACTTAAAAACGATGTAAGTATTTCAAATAAAAACAACCTGAAGAATATAGCGAGCGAAAGAACAAAGAAAATTTATTGTTTACCTTTGGCTACATAATTATTTTATTATAATTATAACTTTTTCTGTCATTGCTGTGTGTAAACATATTACTTACTTAATTTGAAAAACGAAATATTTTTTTAAAGATTTGATGGCAATGATGCTGTGCTAGGCCTTCCTCATTTCACACATCGATTATTTCCTCACGATTTTTTCTTTAATCTTTTTAGCAGTCGGTAAATGTAAAGCCTTCGAAAGAACCGAAAAACTTATTGGTACATGACATTTCGAACCCGGACCTCCTGCATGGGATCCGGCGTCCTAGCCACTACGCTACTCACGACGACAACGACATTCCAATTATTAATCGTACATTCTGTGCACTGAATTGTCTGATTCCTCAACTAAGGGAGTGTCAGATAATTCAGAAAATTCTTGAATTTGTAATTCTCATTGTTTAAGCCTGTAAAGATTTTCTGGATAGACTGCAATTTATGATAGCACTCCCGAATGTATGTGTAATTGACGGTATATCCAAACGCATCGCATGTGTAACCGAACGCAAGTTTATTACTTCACTGCAATTTGTTCGCTGTGAAGTGACCGCAGGACGAAATGTCACTGTCAAGCTGACAAAATACTCACTCGCGAATCACCGACGCGCGCGGCTGACAACGCCGCTTTATATTGACTCCCAAGGAGTCCAGCTCCAATGTCCGGAAGAATTTCGCCAAGTTAAGGATTACCTCTCTTCAAAGAACACAGAATTCTGGTGAGTAGCTTTTTCATCCATTGTTGTGTATCTGGGGAACTTTGCAGGCTATAAACACCGCTATCAGGGAAAATAACTGAAAACGTGTACATCAAATCCTTTGGGAAAAATAGTCCACTCTCCAAACCCACCACTCATGATCTACAGCTAGAAAGAGAGAAAGCATAGCAATTCTAAAGAAAAATGCGTTAATATGTCTATGTGTTGAATACGAGTAAATTGTTTGTGGAAGTACGTGTATAATAACCACTTCCACCGTTTATTTTGTAAACATAGCCACCTCCCATTTACACAAGGAAAGAAAGAAATGGCCACCGTGGCTATTATTCCGTTTATTTCACATATTTATGATGCTATTTATTCTAAGGGCGATTCGCGGACTTTTTATGGTTCCACAGGTATATCATTGCGATACTAACCATGAGTTGCAAGAAATGTCCTGAATGTTAAGGCTTCCTTAAGTCTCGTGTTAGCTAAGACGTAGAGAGATATAACATGTATTTTAATGAAAACTACGCGTTCGCATTCCAGAATCTACAATCATTAAGTGCCAGGTTGTCCAATAAAATAAACGATCAATTTGATATCTACCCACTAAATAAAAATAATTGTAAAGTAAAACTTAATAGATCGCTACTCTCTTTAGATTACGACAAAACTGAGACTCTAATCATATAACATAAAATTTTACACACTAAACTCATTACATTCTTCAGATTATTAACACTTAACTTCCCACACTCACACACCCACTCACCCTACACTACAGATGCACACTTACATTATTACACACTCCCACACAACCTAACACCCCCCCCCCCCCCCCCCACCCATACTCACTCTTACCATTATCTTTACTAAATTCCTTTTGATTAACTTTTCCAAATTCCTTTTAGGTTTAGAATACAATTTGTAATTTGCTTGCACAGAAAGTGCGACGGAATCCCGACTTACAAGATACAGGTTTTCGACAACTTTTTTAAGGACGTTTTGTGCAACGGATTCAAGTATACAGAATGTCATCAAATTACTAAATCATTGTGGGGTGAATCAAATTCCACAATTGAATTGAATTTAATACCTACAAAGTTTCCTGGAAGAAATAGCTTAAAGCTATAAGGCCGCCAATTGTATTTGTCATTCTTCTGTGCTGTATTTTTGTCCTGTGGGCAATAAAGAATATTTGTATTTGTATTTGTGGTCCTTAACCTGGTCAATTAAATTATTGGCCCATATGGCATTGTACTGTTGGAATTTTAATGATAGTTGATTTGTTAAATTCCACTGAGTGGGAATCAATTAAAAAAACCTACTGAATTTCTTTGGATTTCCAAAAGTTGTATGATTAAAGTTATTCATTTATCTCTCGTAACCGCATTTACAGATCATTTAGTTGCTTCAGTGATTGATGGGTAATTTGTTGTTGGTTGGCTGTTGCGGAGATAATCTTTTCTAGCTAATTAGATAGTAGATAAGTTTTTCCAGCGATCAAGTAAAGTGTGAGTGTAGTGTCTCCCCTCAAACCATGGAGCACTTGCCCTGCTGTCCCGCGTATCCGACCACCTGCACGCGGGAGGACTTTTTCGAGGCCAACCGGCTATCGATGTGGCTGCCTTCTGGTCGGGAAAAATTTAGTTCGGTTCATCAACTCGAAAGAAGAAGAAGAATCACTGAATTTTTAAAATGAAATTCTGTGAATCCTAAAACATCAGAAGTTGATTGCTTTCATTTATAGTTAACCTACTGTAATTATCTACCCTATGACCCCGTCTGTCGGTTGTTCTCAAAATAACGCGAAGCGAGTGTGCTATATTTGAAGTGTCGCTACTGGTACTTGAATAATTTATAAGTCGAGCTTGTCTCGTAGTGCACTGCATTTCAACGGCAAAGCTTGCACGAAACTTTGCCCTTGAGTCAACAGATGAAATTAACGGCTCAGATGCACAATTCACACCAAAAAATTCCGTTTTCAAAGGAATTTAACTCTCCAATTTCAAATGGGTTGTTTGTTCATTATTTTTTATTATTTAATTTTATTGGGAAATCGACAGCGTACATTATCGATTTAACAGAGTGAATTAATGATAATAAGGCAAATAACAGACTGCCGTAGTAACTAAAGAAGAGTAGACAAGATAAGGAAAACTAGGTGCTAAAAAAAGAGTTCAAAATTTAAAAAAAATTAAAAGAAAACAAACATATAGGAACAAGCAAAAATAATTAAAAATCTTTATCACATATTAATTAACATTTCACATTAAACTATAACCTCCACACTAGGCGTTGCCTGTGTCGTGGAGATTACATAGGTACACACATTGACCACTTTACAATGTTATGTGTCAATCAAACATTCAGATTCCAGAATTACAATTTAAAATTACAATTTAAGTTAAAGCTTAAGATAAGTTACAATAATAATATTTAAAATAATATATATTAAAAACATACATATTGATAAAATATATATAATATACATACATACCTACATATAAATATAAACTAAAATAATTAATATGAATATATACATATTAAAATGTTATAATATAAAAAGGCAAATATCATAGGTATTATAAAAAAGGTGAATTTTAGTACAAAATGTAGTTAAATATATAAACATCAGAGAATTATTCAAGAAAATGCAACAGAGAGAAGATGCAGTCAAAAACTCGCTAAACGAACACATTACAATGCATTTCTCTACTTTAACCGAAGAGAAAGGGTTCGCTTTTCACCTGTACTCTGGTAGTTAGTTTGTTTGTTTACTCAGACGAAACAGATGCACTTTTTACACCGGAAAAATCCGGATTAAAACGACTTAAGTATACATTTCGAAATTCAACGGCTTTTAAGTGTGTTTACTGTGTTCACTACTTTGTTTTTAATCCCCGATCAAAGGATAGAACTATTTTAATGCGAGTTTTTTTACACGAAAGAGTATTTTTCTGAAGCGGTTCTATTACACTTGACTTAATTCAGTCAACGGTTTAGTCGACTAACTCAACGGCTTCTATAATACAAATAAGTTTAATACCTGCGGTTGTTGGTACTTGGTGAAACTTGTAGTACATGATCCTTCCTTCTCCTGTTCCAATCTCTCTCCCAAACTCACTACCATTATCCTCATCGCTCTCTCACACACACACCCACACTCTCTCTCACACACACACACATACACACATACATATACACACACATAAATGCACACACCGTTAGCACTCAGACATATCGTAAATCCTGTTTTATTTTCTTTATTTTCTGTTTTTAATTTTTTCTCTTTCATTTTGTAACTACTTGCTCAATTACCTTTTTAAATAGCTTTGTTACAGTTTGGTATCGTAACTGGCATCTATAGATTTCTAATTGTTTGATTTATATATTTAATGTGTAATATGCTGTGAAACTGACTAATAAATAAAATATAATATAAATATGATTAGGCTTAAATAATATACTGTTTCACAGGTTTTTACTGTATTTTATTAATTACGACCGGTTTCGTCATACATACACGTCATAAATATCTGAAGATGTGTAAACGAAACCGGTCGTAATTAATAAAATACAGTAAAAACTGGTGAAACAGTATATTATTTAAGTACGAGTATAATCAAAGAATAAGTTTGTTTGTGCGGTAAGATGACAAAGTATTCATAGTTCATACACCAGTGGGAACTTCAGCATGGGTTATATTAAACTAGATAAAATTAGTGAGCAACAAGTTAATATGCATAGATATTTTTTTTAAATCTCTGTTTAGAGGCTTTAGTACACGACAAGGTGACCATGTCAGCCTCGTTAGGGTCACTAAGAAAAGGGAAGGGAAGTTCAAGTATTATTAGAGTCAGCCCTCACTTTGAGAGCCAACTTAGCGTATGTATGTTGTAATGCATTTACACTTTACTGAATTCAGTTTCAGTCAAGTGTCAGTACTTACTGTAAAAGGCCGGTTAGTCTGATGTTTGCTTGCTTATCGTATGGTTAGTGGTCAACCTATTGTCAGAGTTGTTCAGGCTGCCCGTAGGCCTCTGACATGGTTTAACGTCTGCTTTCGAACGACAACAACCGGGACCGACTGCTTAACGTGCTCTCCGAAGCACGTAGCACCTCAGATGATATATGCCACCATCGGTCACCAATCCAGGTACCTACCGCACCCAACGTTGCTTAACCTGCACGATCACTTTCAGACCGTGCTAGCAATAAGGCTACGAGCTCCTCAAATTAGTCTGATAATAAGAGTGAATAATTCAGTGGTAAAGTAAAATAATTGATAAGGACCTTGTTCCAAAATCACAAATTAAAAAGAAAGTAATATTCTGTTTCTATAATCTGTGCACAATCGTATGGTTAATGTTTGCCATTGGTCAACAGTAACAGGTTGTTACTGTTGACCAATGGCAACGCTCGATTTATAATCGACGCTTCTGCGTACTGCCAACATGAAGACAGAAGATCGGAAATGGAAATTAAGTATATTTTACTTTGCTACAATCGCCATCTTGATTTTCGTCTCGACTCTGTTCTAACGTGAACAGATCAATTGGATAAATTACAACAAAATAATCCGTTGTGTACCTTAAAACTTATGAAACAAGAGTAATACGTGACCGTGGCTGTGTTAGTTATATGTGCAAAGGTGTAAGACAACTAAATATGTTCTTTGGGACAAGTGTGCCGGCTTAAGTTCAGTATACCTATAAAATCTGGATTACAACTCTTCAGCTAGTCCAGATCACATCCCACAACCAGAAACTAAACGGATCATAAGATTATCTCACCCTGAAGAAAGGCATGTACGCATTATATTGCTATTCGGAATACAGTGACCAGGTATTGTCAAACAAGTTTCTTTATGAAATAAAAAAAAAAAAAAAGAGTGAAGGAAGTTATCTTTTTATGAAGGATTTTTTATACATAGCCCACCCAACGAATTGCTACATACTGCATAATGAAATTGCATTGGTGTGAGTACTGTGAACGTGCCATCTTTAGATAATCGACAGATGTACAGACATAATATGTACATCAAAAAAGCTGATGTCTGGTACTCCGGGGTCCTACTCAGGGGCGAAAGAGGATCCAAAGAAGTTTGGGTGCTTTTAGACCCACGGCTTCGCCTCCCATCAAACATAGTGCAATTGATAGATTTCACCTAGAACTACATCTTTCATTATTGAAGATACATTCTAAGTCGTGTGGGAAAGGAGCTAGAGACGAAAAATTTCTTCATACTAATTGCTCTGATTCTATTGACTTTGTATACAGGGTGTAACATTAAGAACGGTCAGTATGGGAAAGTCTGAAACTATAAGACATACGAACATCTGTTCTTAGGAACCATGTCATCAATTTTAGTAACAAGAAAAACTGTATACATACATTTAAAAAAAACCTGTACTCAGCCTGGGAATCGAACCCGGTTGTTTTGAAAAAAAAATATCCAACACTATTTCTATTTAGATATCGATTGTGTAGGTCTTAAGGAATAAATGTTAGTATGAAACGTGATGTTTAAAATTAATAAAACGCATTGTTTCCATATCTTTTAATTTATTTTAGTAGGTGTTCGAAATGACTACCATTTTGTAAAATACAACATTCAACTCGTTTAGGTAACGATCTTACTATTGAATGTTGTATCTTCAGGTGGTGAATTTGCGTTAAAATTGTCTCTATGGCTGCTTCACATCACGTTTCATACTAACATTTAATCCTTAAGACCTACACAATCGATATCTAAATAGAAATAGTGTTGGATTTTTTTTCAAAACAACCGGGTTCGATTCCCAGGCTGAGTACAGGTTTTTAAAAAAATGTATGAATACAGTTTTTCTTGTTACTAAAATTGATGACATGGTTCCTAAGAACAGATCTTCGTATGTCTTATAGTTTCAGACTTTCCCATACTGACCGTTCTTAATGTTACACCCTGTATAGATAGATTGATAGATTAATACTTTAATGCACACAAGAAATTTACATAGGAAAGGAAACATAGAATAAGTGTACAAAGGCGACCTTATCGCTCAGAGCGATCTCTTCCAGGCAACCTAGGCGATAGAAGAATTATTGTATCGACCCAGCATCTAAACAAAACTCTTATTTGACACGACTTAGGGTGTTTGTTCCTTTATAAATGATGTAGGTCTAGGTAAGATCTATAAAATGCACTATGTTGGTTGGGGCGACAAAATTTTTTTTTGTGTCCATGCCAGTAAGGGATCCGCCCAAACTCTTTTGTCTTGTGGGTATTCCAACGATTTTTTTCTAGCTACTATATCTGTTCTAAAACCTTCCCAGGAAAATGAAAATCACATATAATACGAGTATACATGCCTTCATACGATGCCATACAAGGAACTTCCTTTTTTCTAGTCAATGAGGGATTTTCCAGCATAAGTTTCTGCCATTCGAGATAGATGGCGCTGCATCTAACAGGAATGTCAAAGTGACAGAAGAGTTGTTTTTGATGCATATGTTATGATTATGTGGGTACCGTCATTGATTAAAATAAAATTAGTCTTCTCGTCTAAATCGAACGTTGAAGCGTGTAACGTGTAACCAAGTTAATTTGGATCGTAAATGTGTCTTGAAAGTGGGCCAGCGAGCCGCGCGGACGCTTGGCGAAAGTGGTACAGGCAGTTTCAAATATTCCTAAAAGCGCCAGGATTACATAAAAAAGAAACTGCTGAAGTTCAAGCTAGCTTACTCATCAACTAGATTGGTTCGGAGGGATACGACATTTACTCGACCTTCAAGTTTACCAAGGACGCAGACCGCGACGACATCACCAAGATCGTTCATAAATTTGACGAACATTTCACGACAAAGTCGAACATAACAATGGTATGGTACATAATGTTTTTTTCTTTGCATAGGTAGTTTTTGGTAAAAATATAGAAATTCATCGAATTCATCATTTCCCAATGATAAAACAAGAACTTTGTGCAAATAACAAAGAACTGATATCGAGGATCAATTAATATAAAATAAAGTTTTTTAATTCAAATTTTATGGCCTACGTTCATGCCAGTTACTCATATTTTGGCACATTTTGACATTCCAGTATACAAACAGCGACATCTGGTGAGTTGATTGGAAGCTGTCGGACAATTCCTCATTAGGCCGCCTAAATTGTACTTCACTATTTCCTTTTCTATCTTTTGTTTGTTGTTTTCTATTTGTGCAGTAAAGTGTATTTTACTTAATACTAAAATCTTCCTAGGAATATGAAGATCACGTACAGAATCATCAAAATCAGTACTTACAGTAGTTTCTCAGTAAGGCTGCGGAACTCCCTCCCGTCATCTATCAGGCAGGCCAAATCACTGCCAATATTTAAAAATCTCCTTCGTCAACATTACGACTTGCAGTGTGGATACACTGCCTAATTGTTCTAATGCAATTTCGTTTTAGCATATGATGTGTGTTATTTATTTATTTATTATATTTTTGATTATATATTAAGTATTATATTTCTGTATATATTATAGTATTTACGTAATATTATTACTACTGCTTTGCAGCTTGCAAAGGTTTGCATATATTATTTTTGATTATTGTTATTTATTTATTTGAGGGTAGTATCTATTTCATACGCCTTTTGCACCCGTATATTATGTATCTTATGATTTTTCCATCAGGTTGCCTGGAAGATATCGCTTAAAGCGAAGAGGCCGCCTTCTGCACATTGTATTGTACCTCTCTTTATGTTGTATGTTTTGTTTTTGTCCCGGGTGTGCAATAAAGTATATTTGTATTTGTATTTTTCAGTAAATCGCTAACACAAACATACGAGTACATACGGGTAAAACCGAAAACCTTTCTTTTTGAAGGCGGTTAAAAATTAAACTGTTGTTGTTTACACGCCGCCCAAGGCTGAGAGCAATAGTCAAGTATTTTATCACTATACTCCTGTCATAATTAGTAGTTTGCGTGACGGCTGCGATTACCGGGGGGCCACAAATGTGGTACTATGTGGGTAAGCAAAATAGATTAGTAAGTTGTCCTCATACATGGGACTGCCGAGCGAAAGTCGTGTTACAAAATAAAAAAAATAACACATTATTTCTAGGATGTGGGACGCCCTAACGGACGACGACGTCCGGTCGGACGTCCCAGATACCGCTGGCGCGATGAAGTGGAGAAGGATCTGCGTGAGCTCCGGGCGCCTGACTGGCTCGAGATTGTGCAGGAGACAGAGCGATGGCGGACGGATTCTTTGGTATCGGAGGCCAAGATCCACTTCGGGTCGCTGCGCCAGCGGAGTAAGTAAGTAAGTAAGTAATTTATTTACCACAAAAAAATTACAATTGTTTTTAAGTTTACTGTTGGATCCCGCACTAGGGCGACCTGTGTCGCGGCGATCCTTAAATACATTACCAATATGTATTAATTAACTAATTAGGACTCAGTTGTAGTTTACAGTTTACCTGTATACCTAGTTCAGACAAAAATAAGAATAATCGGTATAGTTGAGATTGAGTGTGTAAGTATGTGTATAGTATATGTATCTGTGAGGTGTGTTAAGGTGGGAAAAGGTGAGTGAAAGGGCGAATGTGCGGTATATATGTGTGTGTGTGTGTGTGTGTGTGTGTGTGTGTGTGTGTGTGTGTGTTTGTGTTTGTGTGTGTGTTTGTGTGTGTGTGTGTGCTAATAAGCGATAAATTAATGATTTCCCTTCTTATGTAAGGATATTTCTGGCGTAGATTCAAAAGCAATGTTGCTTGAATGATTGCCCCAGGTACGTGTATCGCTGGAGAAGGAGATGTGAGAGCTTCAAGTCAACTGGCAGGTGAACGCAAAGGAAAGGAAGCAATGGCGGCTCTTTGTAATGAAGCCGAAGGTCAGCTGATCCAGCGGAGTATGTGGAAGTAAGTCATCATCATACTAATTAAGAAAGAAAGAAAGAATTTACTTCCAAAAGCGCACACATTTAGGTACAGAAGATCTTATCTTATCTTATGATAGGAGGTCAGGAATAACCCCAGCGGCACTTCGACCCTTGAGGATCTTTTGTCCCTACCCCATTTTATACACTGGTCATCTCAGTGTGCGGGTTTCCTCACGATGTTTTCCTTCACCATCAGAGCAGTCGGTAAATAGCGGTAGCGATTTGCTTCTTCTTATACGAACGGCTAAGGAATAGAACAGTCTGCCGGCGTCTGTATTTCCCGAAACCTACAACCTTGGGATCTTCAAGGCCAGAGTGAATAGGCATTTACTGGACCCACATGCTCCATTGTCGACCTCATCGTCGCTTACCATCAGGTGAGATCGAGGTCAAATGCGGGTTTAGTAGTAAATAAAAAAATAAAAAAAATGTACGTAATTCTTTTGAAAAAACGGAAAAATGGTACATGACACTACCTGGTTTCGAACTCGGACCTCCCGCATGGGAGTCCGACGTCCTAGCTACGACGCCACCGACACTCGAAAACGATCCGACGATCCAGCGGAGTAAGTAGTAGAAAGTCATCATCATATTATATTAATGTATCATCATATTATATAATGACCAGAGCGAAATAACAACATTACAGCATTCATAGCGGTCATCGACATGAATGTCATGAAATGAAATTTATTTCCCAGAACATAGTGAAAATTACAGGTGATTTAAAAAGCATAGGTATCATATGTTCCACTGACAACGGTGTGCAAATCTTTTCTGCTATTTGTTAGTGTCATTTAGATACTCTTTTATGGAGTAATAACATTTGTCTAGAAGCCACTTGGAAATATTAGTTTTAAATTGGCTAGCAGGACCATTTTTAAGGCGACTAGGCAGATTATTATACACTAAAATTGCCATACAGAAGGAATTCTTTTTATACACATCTACTCTGGAACTTGGCAAATAGAGACGGTTTTTGTGTCTTGTAGACCTCGAGAAGACATCAGCGTGTGTCGCTGGCAAGTATACAGATTACGGATTGGATGATGTTCAAAGCAAAATGACCTTTGTATTAGGTAGTCCGCTAGGTACTCGTATAGTGATTATACTTGGCTGGTGGTTTTAGCTAGATTATTTTTTGTTATCACAAATCATATTCATAATTTATTCATAAAATTAATTTACATGTCATATATGTTAGTATAAATATTATTGTACAATGTGTTAATATGTCCAATATTATAAAATTCGTTTAAATTGAAAAATGCACAGCCTAGCAACCACATTTTTTATTTATTTTCAAAAGTAATTACACTATTTGAATTGTTTATTTCACTGGGAATTTTATTGTAAATTTTTGGCCCTATGGCGTACATGGTTTTGGTTGATTTTTGCAATCGACATTTTTTAAGTTTTAATTCGGTTTTGTTTCTGAGAATACTTGATGTGTGTTTTATCAAGAAATTGACAGAAGACGCATTACTATTCTTATTTCACTATGTTGGTACATTGCCGTGTGTTATTACTGAGACTGACTGATTGTCGAATCATAACGCTTTACTCTATGGTTATGTTAATTGCATGTTTGTAAGTTGGTAGTTTATTTCTGTTATAATTTTGTTAACAAATTACTATACTGATAGCTTTCATAGTGAATCGATGTCGAATACTGAACAATGTTTATTACGTAATGTATGAAAATATGTAGGAATAATATTTGTCTTAAACGAATTTACTTTCTAGTTATATTTATTGATTATATAGCAAATGAGATATATAGCATAAGATAGATTATATAGCATAAGATTAGCAAGCTGAAGTAGCAGTGCGCCGGTCACATCTGTCGCAGAACCGACAACCGCTGGGGTACACAAGTTCTTGAGTGGAGACCGCGTTTGGGCAAACGTATTGTGAGACGGGCGTCTCTGCTAGATGGAGCGACGATCTGTGCAAGGTAGCTGGCAGCGACTGGATGAAAAGAGCCGAAGATCGAGCTCAATGGCACGCCCTGGGAGAGGCCTATGTCCAGCAGTGGACTAGAGTAGGCTGCTGCTGATGATGATAATAGCAAATGGATTGTATGTGAATTTTCGATTTTTTTACATACATTTCCGACTGTTCTAACGGTGAAGGAAAACATCGTGAGGAAACCTGATGTCTGAGGAAATTAAAAGTTTCCAAAGGCGTGTGAAATCCACCAATCAACACTGGGCCCGCTCGGTGGATCATGGCCCGTACCCCCTTGTGCAAGGGGAGGCCTGTGCCCCAACAGTGGGGACATTAATAAGCTGATGATGATGATGCACACTCCTTCTGCCTAGCAATGTCCCGGCTTAAGGGTGGCTTTCCACCAAAGCTGTGCGAGGCTAAAGTCGTGCTAATGAGGCGATCCTATTGGTGGATTTTTCCTCGCTTACCGCCTCGTTTCCTAGCACAGCTTTGGTGGGAAGCCACTCTAAGGCCAGGATCCGTTTTCCTACAAAACTTCTCCTTTTTTCTCGGTTTTCAGTATCCTCTCTCGACGGTCCATTGGCACTCATATCGATCCAAAAAGCGATGACTCGACATTTTCAGGTCCAATGTCCAATACGGCGACATACTTCGATAACAAAGTAAACAATGTATTCGTACACATTATCACTACATTCAACACTTCCCTTAATTCACCTATAATCGTGTAAATAACAGGTATTTTTGACACATTTTGTAGTTTTTCTGATAATCCTAAAAATTGTAATCAAACACAATTACACCCCAAAACACGTGTGAAACTCTACCTGGTGCTATTAAATGAATACGTAACACGGAAAAGAATTTAGAAGTCCACGAAGACAAAATAAAAACCGTAGCATTGCTACGGTGTAGCAAAAGCCGTAGACATTTGCTACGGTGAAACATTTACAGATTATTTGGTTGGAGTAGATAATTTTATCCCATTAAAAATTCTGCAGTATATGATTTGTAGAAGTAGATTCAAGAGTGGACGCTTAACAATGCCTATATTGATCACTTACAGGTGACTGTCAACAACCCTTTGCCTTTCTATAAATATAAAAATATGTAACAAAATTATTAATAAAAAGCGCAGGGTGTTAATGAATTTTTTTTTCATGTCAGATACCTACGAGCGGCCTGAAGAACTCTGACAATAGGTTCGCCATTAATCATACGACAAACAAACAAAGATTTAAAAAAATAGCATTTAGACTCTGCCACTGCTGGACAAAGGCCTCTCCTCCTCTTTCCCTTTTAAAATTCGAAAAACATAAATGAATTCCTGTACAAATCGATCAGTTGACCGATTATAATTAAAAAAATTATTTAATCTCTATGTCAGAGAGGCAACAATTAATGTCCCTCGATTTTACCTTTTGTGAAAAGTGGATCATATTAAGAATAAGAAGAATGATAGAAGCTTGCCAAGATAGATTCGTTCGGCACTCCTTTTTCCTGCCTAAACCCCCCCCCCCCCTTCCATTGAGGACTGTGTGCTTGACATTTTCCGATCTGGACGTTTTGCGTTTAGACAACTTGACATTTTACAACCTAAACATTTCTCGAACAATAGATATAACACCTGATAAAAATTTCCATTAAACCCTGTATTTACCTAGGTACCACCCTAATTATAAGACCAACAAAATAGTCAGTGAAACGGCCTTTAATAAAACATCAGACATTTTTGTTAAACGAACAAAACAACAATTAGAGGCAGTCGGCCCATTGCTTACATTTTCTTGGCAATTAAAAATTACGACGAAGGTAAGTAATTTAGATTTTTCGTAAATAATCATTTTAATTATAAAAAGGCCTTCGTTACAGATTTAAAGAGCCTTGATGATTGGGAGGTCCCTCTTAGTCCCTCCTACCCCTGTAAAGGCGCAGTTACATATAGTCGTTGACCGCTTCGGCGACCGACCTGCGGTGGACGACCTACGGTCACAGACCTCCGTTGTTTACACTTCACACGTCTACACGTCATTCGCTCGATGACATCCTAGTGACACTTTGACGTTCGCCGAATGCGATCTACGACTGTGACCGCCCAGACGGTCCGGTCGACGATCCAGGTGTAACCGCACCTTAAGCCTGGCCACACATTATCAGGTTCCGCCGGGCCGCAGTTTGCCCGTGCCCAAACCGCGCCGGTTTGGGTCTAGAGATGGGAATTCACTCGGGTTAATCTCTTCTCTTCTAAGTCGTGTTCCTCATTGCTGGGGGTCGTGATCATTCTAAGGAATTAATCACATAGAACGACTCTCGTGGCAGATTTAATGGGGTGGTTTGCCATTGCCTTCCCCATTTCACACACTGGTCATCTCAGTGTGCAGGTTACCTCACGATGTTTTCCTTCACCGTCAGAGCAGTCGGTAAATGTACGTAAGTCTTTCGAAAAAACCGAAAAACTCATTGGTACATGACATTGCATGGTTTCGAACCCGGACCTCCCGCATGGGAATCCGTCGTCCTAGCCACTATGCCACCGATGCTCAACTCGGGTTAATACGTGGGTTCTTATCCTGGGTAAATACCCGTTTCTACCTGGTAAATACTCATTTCGGCGGGTAGAAAACTTGACTTTCCAAATTAGTTCTCTATGTTTGTTATGCAAATTTTTCTTATTTTTTTTCGGATTTACTCGTTCTTATTAATTTTTGTTAAATTTATTCTGTTTTAATCCAATTTTTTCAATGTTTTCCAGTACTTTCCGAGAAATCAATAATGAATGATTGATTGACATTTAATGCCAAATATTCACGAGTATATACAATTTTTACAGAAACATGAAAATTAACGTAAATATAAATTATTATCCACTATGTAACTATTACATGTTAGGCTCATACTTATCACACAATCTATGTATATTTGGCAAAAGGGGGAAAAATCAGCAAATGCTGACATATTCGGGTACCAAATATGCAGCGCTGTTTTTCATTTCACCCCTTATCCCAAGATGTTAGTGGAAGCGATAGAGGATAAAAAACATTAAAATTAAGCGTGATAACCCTACCTACAAGTGTGATGTTCGAAATTTTCGGTTCGGTTCGGTATTTACCTGGCCGGGTTTTTTACCCGCCGCCCCAATCTCTAACCCCTATCGTCCAGGTCGGGTTAACGTTCCGTGTGTGACAAGCCCAAAGATTTGTATTAAATTTCCGCCTCCAGGCGACCAGCCACGGGCGACCGGCCCGGGCAAAACTCGCCAATATGGGCGCAGCCTAAGGGCCCCGTATTTACCCTCTTTGTTACTGGTTTTCTACGATATACATTGTAGGTATTTCTATTATGAATTATGTAGTTTCTCGTTCCTTTGAAAATTCGTGCTTTAAGGGTGTTTAATTCGAAATACTCATTAATAATGTAAATTATACTCGTAAAGTCATTTATAACAATTAAAAATATACGTATCTATTCAGCATAATTATAGTATTTAGTCAAATACTGGAGGAATTTTTAGTTCGTTAGGAAAAATACGGCAATTAGGGTTATTGAAGTAGCTGTACTGTAGCGTGAAAAAAATGTCGAAAATGGTAAATTCAATACGATCCCTGTAATTACAGACGGACGAGCATGAAACTGGGGTCAATAGGTGTCTGAACTTGTCACCAGAGTAAATAGAAATTATTATTAGGATCTATTAAGTTGGATTCTGCTTATTATGAGATTTTTGCCACATATTTTTCTTAAGTGTGTGTGTCACATCTGTCGCAGAACCGACAACCGCTGGGGGAGACGAGTTCTGGAGTGGAGACCGCGTTTAGGCAAACGTAGTGTGGTACGCCCCCTTGCTAGATAAAATCTGCAGGATTTAGGTTCTACTCCACTTATAAGTGGAACCTAAATACCCAATACTTGTCATGCTAGATTTTTTAATTCGATATATAGCTTGGATGAAGGAAACAGTAGTCTCCCTTCCCAATGGATAGGTAATGCATGTTATTTTGTATGGGGACCATTTTTCAGTTGATGTTACCATACTGCAACATTTGCGGTATGATTCATCATCAGCCTATTAATGTCCCCATTGTTGGAGCACAGGCCTCCCCTTGCACAAGGGGGGTACGGGCCATGAACCACGGAGTGGGCCCAGTGAAGATTAGTGGATTTCACACGCCTTCGGAAAATTTAATTTCCTCAGACATGCAGGTTTCCTCACAATGTTTTCCTTTACCGTTCGAGCAGTCGGTAAATGTACGTAAGTCTTCGAAAAAATCCGAAAAAGTCATTGGTACATGGCATTGCATGGTTTTGAGCCTGGACCTCCCGCACGGGACTCCGGCGTCCTAGCCACTAGACCAGCGACGAAGATTGACGCGTTGAAATACTCAAATGACATTTCATTAGCCATACGGTGCCCCTAGACGATAAGCAGTAGCTTTCCATAGAGGCGGGCGTATGTTCCTTTATTTTCGGTAGGTACATCAAGTAGGCATTAAAAATTAGACCCTTAACAACGTCCACGAAACAGTGTTCGCTAATGTGATAAACTGTTAAACACTAGCAAAGTTCTATTTGCATACTGGTAGATAACAAATGAACGTAATTAACTCTGTCTGAGAAGGGATAACCATTAATTTAGGTTTATTTATTATCTTGCTAATCTCGTGCGTCAAGTTTCTACATGGGGCAATGTTAGGTAAAGGGCAATCTCCAAAAACCGGCCAAGCGCGAGTCGGGCCTCGCTATATCTATAGGACTTCTTTATTATCAGGTAGTAGTCATAGTGGTAGATCCTAATGTGAAGGATCGCCTGGGGTGGTACCACCCTCTTATCTATTTCTGCCGTGAAGCAGAGATGCTTGCATTTCTGTGTTTCAGTTTGAAGGGTAAGAGAGCCAGCGTAATTTCCGGCACACGAGGCAATCCATCTTAGTCCTCAAGGTTAGCAGCGCGTCAAAAACCCTCTAATATTAATACAGTGAGGTGATGGTGACCACTTACCATCAGTTGGTTCGTTTGCTCGTCTGCTCTCCTTAATTAATAATAAAAAGGTATTGAGTGAAATTTATTTACCGCTTTTGCTCACAATTTACAATTGCAGATGTATCATGTTTTAGTATTTGACGTTCAAATAAAATGCATAATAAATTCTAAATTCCTAATTAAAACCGTTCATGAGATAGTCCTGGCAACAAAAGTGGTCTAAAATTGACAGTTATGACGTCATTATTTCTCTACGAAAAAAAAGCGGCACCGTCATATCTCCTTCAATAATAAATTATAATTCAGACATATTTTTTAATACTTATTATAGATTGTAAAGTAGGTCAATAACCAAAGGATGTATGATTAGGCACGCCTGAAGTAATATATAGTAGGCGACAACCTCGGAATGCCGTTGCTAAGGGCTTTATTTTAGTTGCTAGGCAAATTAAGGACACTGCAGTGGAGCGCTTATGGCAACCGCGGCGTTGCCATCCGTCGTGTCTGACTAAAGTAGTATTTTTTATTAGACGGACCAAACTGACGTTTCCTGTGTTGCCAGTTTTTGATGAAATGAAAATAGTGTTGTGACCAATAGTGAGTTCAATCACTGAACAATAGTTCACCAATCAAAGTATACTTTATTTTATTCGGTAACGTCGTGATTTTTTTTGGAAATTAAATAGTTAATTCGCTGAGCCTTACTTTGTATGGGAGCGAAATCCATCTTCTATCAATATATAATTTAACGTTATCTTTGTGGCTCACTGTTTGGGTGAACTAAGGGAACTGATTCACAAGTGAACTGAACGCATCGCTATTACATGAAACATGGCAACATTATTTTACAAAGTGACATTAGTACCTGTCAGTTTAGTCCGTCTAATAAAAAAATCTACTTTGGAAACGAATCTCGAATCGATATCGAACATGCATGGTTCGTATAAACAAAGATTTATTTGGGTACTATGCGACCGTGTTCAGTTCTGAAAAAGCTATGCTAAATCTTTCTATCTAGATTTGGTTTATTTTGATGACAGATCATTACTACAAAACGCCAGTTTGTAATGGCTCTTAGCACGGTGATGCGAATTGAGTCGAATATTTGATATCGGTAAATTACAATTACAAGGCACGAGGATCTTAGGGAACGTTCTCACTTCTTCTATTCCTTGTTGTATTTGATTTATCTATGAAGTAGATCAATGTGAATAGACTTTCTATGCAATTAAACGCTCGTTAGACTGGAAGCTCAACTTTGGAACTTTTTCTATTCTATACAGAATCGAGCGCCAAATAGAACCCTGTGTCTACTAGATATAGAATAGATACAACACGCACACACTGTTGCTTTCTTCGTCCGTGCAGTCACTGAGGGGCCAGCTGAAAATCAGCGCTGTGGCTTACCTCAGCATTATGCTGAGCTGGTGTACCCTTTTTGGCACTGTACCACACCAGATGTTTTATGCTGAATGTATTAAACTTTGTATACCTACTTCTGTATTCTGGTGTTTACAGCGCTAAATAAACGATTTCAATTTCAATTTTCAATTTCATACTGATAACGCCATAATTCCTTTCTATCATAGATCTATGCTACAGACCATAGAATATAATATTTATAGATAATATACCCAACGTATTTGTCGCATCATTAGAAACCGGAATTCGGTCGTGGCGTACTATACATTACAACAAAGGAAAATGAATAAAGATATCATAATTGTGTTCTAATAGTCTCGCATGATCCGTGGTATTCTTGATTACAATTATCAAAGACCTTATATATTATCTACAGGAGCAGAAATATTATCAAGGTGAGTAATGCGTGCGCGTGCGTCTATCTATCAATGGCAATATATACATGATACATGAACAAGTAAAAGAGCACTACCTTTCTCAATTTTGATTCCTGTTATGTCATCCATCTTAGTTTGTTAATATTTGTTTATACCTATATATGTATGTACGTATACAGTATGTAAACTAACTGATGGAACATATGTTAACCTGAGAGAGTATGTAGTGACTATATATGTATGTATATTATGTATTGTATTTTTACATTTTCTTCCAGCAGACCCGTGAAAGTGAAAGATGCGTTATAATTTAGAGGTAGACAGACATAGTGTGTATTTCAAATAAAAATAAAATAAAAAATACAATATGTAAAGACAACTATAATTTTATATTTTGTATTTGGTATGTACTCGCACTCATTCAAGTATCATTTACTATCTGTCATATTAGCCACTTAATTATTTTTGAAGGTGGTAGATCCTGAGTGCAGGATCACCTAAGGTGGTACCACCCTCTTATATATTTCTGCCGCAAAGCAGATATGCTTGCATTTCTATGTTTCGGTTTGAAGTGTAAGAGAGCCAGCGTAATTACCGGTACATGAGGCACTACATCTTAATCCTAAGGTTAGCAGCGCATCTCATCTTAGAATCTTAGAATCTTTATTGTACACACATACAAAATACAAAACAACTTAACTAACGAGAAAAAAATGTACAAAAGGTATAGCATAACTCGTTTCGAATTTTCTCCCTGCTTCCAACGGGATAGAGAAAGGTGATAGATTCGAGCAGGCAGAGTATGTGTACATGATGAATATACAAATATATATTTAAACTATTGAGGTATAACTGTTGATATATAAACTAATGAGATGTTTTTTTTTTCCTTTATTTAAATAAAAAACTAATTTTGTCGTAAAACATAATACTGGCATAAGCCACAGGGCTTGTGCGCCAGTAACGAATCGATCGTATTATTACCTGTTTACAGTAAGGTTGACAATAAAATATAAATATGTACTTAAATCTATTATGGAATTAGCGGAGTTATTCGATCGTCGTAATGCGAGGCGCAGTAGGCATAGTAGCGTCGATGTTAGCGCATCTTACTGATAAGACGCGCCAAACCGGTTCAGCCGAAGGCATGCTGTCGCTCATATACAGGCTGCGCCGTTTAAGTGGAAAAAGTTTGTGAGCATTGATTTGCACTTATGCTTGCCGCTTATTTCACGTAAATGTACCGGGAGGTGATTTAGCAGTGTTGGTATTAAATATTTTGTTAATCTTTTGCCATGTATATTTTTAAAGGTTGGTAAAAAGTAAAATACACTTTATTACTAAACATGAGATAGAAAAGGAAATAGTGAAGTACAATTTAGGCGGCCTAAAGATGAGATGATGATGATGATGAGATGTCTATGGGCGTACTATCAGGCGGCCCAAACGGGCAGAAAAGCAAACGCTCTTCTGCTTTCCTAATTTAATAAAAAAAATAACAGTGACTTTTGAAGAAAGTTGCAAAAGAGCATATTTGTATTCAGAAACATGTCAGAATTTTTGGCACGAGAAAAAGATATCCATTTCATAAATATTTAGCGTGAGTGAGAAGGTTATGTATTCAGTATACATTAAATGATGTTCGTTCTACTCAATATAATATACTTACATATATTAAGTTCTTTGACAATTACACATTAATTGACAATTTCCTTGCCAGAGACATGTTACTTAACTTATTTGCGCTGGTGGAGTACATGACTGCCATGCAAACTTTACTCCTTTATTATTTAAATGACGGAGCTGAACAGGGTTAAGCTTGGTGCTCATGTGTGGATTAAGTTAAGCTAGTACACATGTATGGCTGTTTGTAGATTAACAGTTTTAAAGTAGGGATTTTCTCGTAATACGAGGACGTCTGTATTAAGAACGGAACTACCACTAACTTAAGAAAGGAAAAGAAGGCGAAGTTCTATTGCTGTTGCTTTGTCTCCACCTATCTGTCGGTCTATCCGGCAGTCCAGCTGTTCATCCGCCAGGCAAATACAAGACCTGTCTAATGCCTCTGTGGGGCCGAGCGGCTGATCTTGAAACAATTTTTATTCTACAGAAGAGGTCAATTCGTGCAGTCATAATCTACGTTGCAGGGACTCTCTAAGGGAATTGTTCAGGGAAATAAAATACTGACCCGTATGAAAATAAGTATGTACGCAAAAACTTACAGTTGTTTCCGTAAAACTGCGATAATCATAATTTCAATACCAGAAACAAAAAGCTGCAGTCCCCCAGTTTAGACTTAGTAAAGTAAACACAGCACTTATGGGTCACTGTGTACGATTTTATAATAAGATACCTGGTACTGTAATAAATATGAAGGAGAAAAAATGTAAGACCCACATAAGACGGACCTTATGCAAACAGATTTATTATAAAATAAATGACTACTTAAATGATAAAGAGGCTTGATCCTAAATTCAGCTCCAGCTCTGCACATTGTGTGTGTATGTGAATGAATGAACTCTTTATTGCACAAAATTAGTGTGATACAATGCGTACAAAACGATTAATACAATCTAGGCGGTCTTATAGCTAAAAGCGATCTCTTCCAGACAACCTTCAACCTTCTTGATGTGATTGTATTAATAATTATTGCAAGATATATGTTTATTTCAAAAGATGTGCTGCTGAAAGTTTCTTGCGCCGCTTCTTTCCTTTCAGCTATAGCACCTTACGAAGCGGTGGTAGAGTAAAAAGAATGACGTTGTAAAAATTTACAATAAAAAAATATTTGATTTTGATTTTGATCTACTGCTGTCGCTCCTCTAAAGTAAGTACCATCCACGGGTAGCGTCACACATTACTCAGTTCCGTGTCGTGATATTCGGAGGTGTGTAATACATCTTGCTTCTACCACCCCTCTCCATCCCTTCCCACCTCCCCGAAGTGCTATGAATATACATTAGTCATTATACTATTTACGCCCATATGTTGTACGGAGCACGGGCTTACGACTATATTGTTGTGTTTATATAAAGTACATATTTACCCGTAGACGACTTTCTGCTGCGTAGATTGGTATGCAAAGGGTTTGAGGTTCGACTTTCGAGGGTTTATAGCGTGGTGTGAAGCTTGATTTCTACTCTCTACATCAGAGGTCAGAATCATGCTCGTAATACATTGGTCTTGTGCATTTTAGATCACCGCAAAACCGCTCAATATAGTTCACCACTGGCCTAGTTCGTTCTACCAGATCGGGAACTGCGAGGCTTGACGCAGGCGAGTGAAGGCGGGTTTGAGATTTGAATGCGCGGGCAAGGTTGTTTAGGATATATTTAGGCTCGGGCTATACGACGACGGTTCCAGCGATGGTTCAGTTCAGGTACCGGTACCGGCAGTGTAGTCGATTGCATTCAAACTCATGCGTTGCGCTCAAACCCCGCCTACTCGGTTCAGGAACCGAGCAGTCCGGTTCCAAGTGGAACCGTTGTACGTGTAGTCGACAGCACATTTTTGTTTGAGTTTATATGAAGCACCGGTTCCATGTAACCGACCGATACTGGAACAGACCTAGGAACCGTCGTCGTGTAGTCCGGGGCTTAGTGATAGAAACCTAAAAATATTTCAGATTTAAAAATAATTAAATTGATTTACGTGCGCAATGTATTGCTTGCTTGCTTGCTTATCGCATGGTTAGTGGCCAACCTATTTGTCAGGGTTGTTCAGGCCGCCCGTAGGCCTCTGACATGGCTTAACGACTGCTGTCGAACGACAACAACCGGGACCGACTGCTTAACGTGCTTTCCGAGGCGCGGAGGAGCTCAGATGAAATATGCCACTAGCGGTCACCCATCCAGGTACCGACCGCGCCAACGTCGCTTAACCTGCACGATCACTTTCGGACCGTGCTCGCAACTAGGCTACGAGCTCCTCAATAGCTCGCAATTTATTAAGATTAGTATATATTTTTTTACGAGTAGTTACTTATTTGAACTAGACCTACAAACAAAGCGGCGATCTAGTTCTGGTAGGTCGCAGATCCTATTGTAAGTATCGGATCCTATCGTAATCTATCATATGTATTGTTAAGGTGTCGACCATGAACTGGTGAGATCTATCTATAGATCTCAACTGGTGAGATCGCTCATGGTTCTTCATGGTTGCTCACTTTCGGATCTTGCATACTCGTAACTAGGCTACGAGCCGCTCAGCACCTGACCGAAAGTTAACTTATTATAGCAACCGGTTCCCCCAATGCCGTACTCTAGCTACAGGTAGAGCTTTCCGAACAAAAACAGGTACATAACGAGACAGCGACGCGACGTGCTGTAAATAGCAACGTCACGCGGACGCCGTGCAAACACACGAGCGTCCATTTTGTCTACTTAGTACTTAGTACTTAGTGTGGTCTGGCGCATTGGGACGGAGTTGAACTATTCAGTGCCCTGCTTTTGAAATGTAATGGCACAGTCGCTTACAAAAAGTATACAGGCCAAGCTCCCTTTAAGATTTTCTTAAAAATTACTGTCTATCCTCTCGGGGATTATGGACGTAAGGGATTTTGAATGCGACTATTGAGGAGCTCGTAGCCTAGTTGCGAGCACGGTCCGATAGTGATCGTGCAAGTTAAGCGACGTTGGCGCGGTCGGTACCTGAATGGGTGACCGCTAGTGGCATATTTCATCTGAGCTCCTCCGTGCCTCGGAAAGCACGTTAAGCAATCGGTCCCGGTTGTTGACGTTCGACAGCAGTCGTTAAGCCATGTCAGAGGCCTACGCTACGGGCGGCCTGAATAACTCTGACAAATAGGTTGGCCACTAACCATACGATAAGCAAGCAAGCAATGCGACTATTTCGCTCTTGTGTAATTGGAAAATTCAATGTGAAAAGAAATCATTAACAGTGACATGAAATTTAGCATACAGTTAACAGAGAAATCGTCGGTGGCCTAGTGGCTAGGACGCCGGACTCCCATGCGGGAGGTCTGAGTTCAAAACCATGCAATGTCATGTACCAATGAGTTTTTCGGTTTTTTTCGAAAGACTTACGTACATTTATCGTTGTTTTTTTTTACTACTATACCCGCATTTGACCTCGATCTCGCCTGTTGGTAAGCGACGATGAGGTCGATGCATGCGGGTCCAGTAAATGCCTAATCACTCTGACCTTGAAGATCTCAAGGTTGTAGGTTTCGGGAAGTACTGACACGCAGGCTGTATGATTGCTCTGATGGTCAAGAAAAACATCGCGAGGAAACCTGCACACTGAGATAACCAGTTTGTGAAATGGGGAAGGAAATGGCAAACCACCCCAATAAATCTACCACGAGAGTCGATCTATGTGATTAATTCCTTAGAATGACCACGAGAGTCTGCAATGAGGAATACGACTTAGAAGAAGTATGTATGTAAAAATTACTGGATCGTTTTAAAAAAAAAAATTTGAACCAGTGAACCAGTAAAAGATCTTTTATAATTTGATGTAGGCGTTTTAGAGAAATTCTCAAATGTACATAATAAGCCTGCATCTTTTCTTTACAGATGACCGTACGGTAATGTCAATTTAGAGCCAAGAACCTATAACCAAGAATTCTTGGACGTGCTGACATGGTGGTGCTGACACCTGCCTTCCAGCTTTCCATGGTTCAATTCCTGGTCGGGAAAGTGCTTATTAATAAAAGGTAAGAACTTTTTTCCATATCTGGTTGTCGTATTTTGTGCGCTGCGTCTGAACTCGCGACATAGAGTGTCTGTCATCTTTTAAAAGAGGAAGTCATTTTAGATAACACCTATAGTTAGTAGCACAATCTTAACCTACGAATATACATTGTGGTGTATTGTGTCTTTATACTTTGGTAGAAGATAGAAATTTAAATTTAAAAGAGGCTCTTTTCAACCTCGCTCTTTGATTTTAAAATAATATTAAGTGTTATTATATTACAATTCTAGTAATACTCGTAGAATTCGTCATTTCATTTCGTCGGTGAAGTTCTAACACCACCTAAATCAAAATTTGGTGGTTTTGAACTTTTAAGGCGCTACCTGAGCGAAACTAGCGCCGCCAATCGAAAAAAAATCATATCAATTAATTAAGGAATTAAAAAAAAATGTTTACAGGAGTATTCCACGAATGAAGAAGAATGTTTAAAAATAGTTTTGTATTCTCATATTGAAACAATAAGAAACTATAAGCGTTTTGTTTCTTATTTCTCTTTTTATTTGTTGATAACGGAAAAGTTTACCTAAGAAACCATAACAGCAAAATGATGTTTTTTTGATGTCCAGAAAAGTTGCACTTTTTGACTTAAGCGATGTTATATATATTTGTGCATAATATTTTATAATTATTTCGTATGTATTTAATAAGTATTATATTTCTGTATATATTATAGTATTTATGTAATATTATTACTACTGCTTGGCAGCTTGCAAAGGTTTGCATATTTTTTTAATATATTTTATAAAATTATTTTTGTTATTTATTTATTTGAGGGTAGTATCTATTTCATACGCCTTTTGCACCCGTATATTATATATTTTATGATTTTTCCATCACCTGAAGGTTGCCTGGAAGATATCGCTTAAAGCGATAAGGCCGCCTTCTGCACATTGTATTGTACCTCTCTTTATGTTGTATGTTTTGTTTATGTCCCGGGTGTGCAATAAAGTATATTTGTATTTGTATTTTGTATATTGTATTTATGTATATAAGTAAATTATATTGTATATTTGTACTAGTATTGTATATTAGTATACTATGTAAGTATATTGTTATTTTAATGTATAAATTTCACATATTTTTAAGTAAGTATTTTGTCATTTTTATTGCCACTGCACCGCCATAACATATCTGCATGCCCAAAGGTATCCTGGCAGAGAATGCCGCAAGGCATTAAGCTCACCTGTACACAAAAGTGTAAAAGAATAAATATAAAAAATATGTTAGAATTTCACCGACGATATACTCTACTAATGCAGAAAACATGCATCAATTGGTTAATACTTTCCATACTTTTTACTTCTAATCTACTACTTCCTTAATTATTAGCTCCATTCCTATATTATTTTGTTAATCTACGTAGACATTATCACCGTCCTAAACGTAATTCTACCCCTTACCACCCCTTACCGTATTTTCAAAGGTAGCTCTACTTTTACATTCCCTTAATTGATTTGCAAAGTAGGTACGACAAGATAAAGATAAATAAGAAGCTTGTCTGATTCAAGTCCAAGTTTCTTTTATGGTTTCCGAGCGAGCTTTCTTTCTCACCTTAAGTAAAAAGTTATAAAAACTTTTAACTAATTAAATTAATATTCGTGGACCGTTGATTATAAGGCCCTGGTCTAAAAAGCTTTTAGCTGCAATGTAAGCTGAGCTTTTGAAAGGTAATAATTTGAATGAATACGTATTTCGGGAGAATATCGCGTTCATTTCTTTCGTTAGAGAATATTGAAATTAAAGGGTTCAAGGGGAAATCTTGATGCCGATACTATAATAAATACAATAGTGCTGTAATGAAATCAGATTGATCACATTAGTTTTCGTAATCATTAATAGAGTAATTAAAGGGGATTTCGGATCGACGATTGAATTTTCGGTTAAATAATTAAATAAATCGTAGTAAAATACACTTTATTCCACATTATTAACGTAATAACATATTTATATTGAATTTCTATAACACGAATAGTTTCTGTCACCTGTATACTTGTATACTGTTCACTCTTCTTTCAAAAACTAACTGAAATAATATCCAATGTGGTCTAGGTCAAAACTAAGCAAAAACTAGGTCAAAACTACTGGAGAAAAAGTTAAACATAAAACGCTGCTATGCTGGTCAAATAACAGCATTAACTAAATATTTAAGCGCTATACCTATCCTAAACGTTAACGTTAATCTCCATAGCTTACAGTACTCAACCACCAATTCCATTCAAGAAAACCATTAAACTTGATTACGAATTGTAGTTAACTAGGTCAAAACAACTGGAGAAAAAGTAAAACATAAAACTCTGGTCAAATAACAGAATTAACTAAATATTTAAGCGCTATACCTATCCCAAGCGTTAACGTTAATCTCCATATCTGGTCGCGCCAAGCGCTTGATTTTATAAAATGCATACCTACCGGCCAATGCGTGGTCATTCTCCCTGTCATCTTACCTATACCTTCATACGCACGTTATCGCCTGATCAAAAGTGAATGAGCCAGGGGCTCGCGCGGGATAGCGGTTGTATAAAAAATTGTTAATTATAAAATGCAATACCTAAATGCCTTTTGCGTAGTCAGGCTAGGAATTTGAAAATAGAATAAGCTTTGGAACACAAGGAAAGATTACTTATTCTTAGGATACGCACTGACCTGTGGACACCCGGCGTGGCAGTCGTCTAGGCTTCGTTGACAGCACTTCCTGCAGGAACTTTCACGGGCAATGTCCAGGCATCACACATAGTCCACCACACATAGCACATAGATTTCAGCGGGTTTCAGATATTCAAAAAGCGGAAAATTAAGTAATTAGCGAGAGCGGTTACAGATCATGCTATCAAATCAGCTGTCGAAGTCCAACTGGTCGGTTAACGACCAATAGTTAAAGCCGGACGCGGTGACGTCACATCAGGCGATAACGTGCGTATGAAGGTATAGGTAAGATGACAGGGAGAATGACCACGCATTGGCCGGTAGGTATGCATTTTATAAAATCAAGCGCTTGGCGCGACCATTACACCCGGGGTTGAAGGGTACCTTCAAAAGAATAGCGGAATAATGATAAAATGAAATATATTAGTTAGTAAAATTAATAAGCATGCAATAAATATAAGGAATGCGGAATATATTAAATAATAATAATTACTGTGTGGGTAAGGGACATAGCTTGACCACAGGTCGCTTGTATAAACCCTTAACCGTGCGAACGGACGCTACACGGATAGCGCCGTCGTTAGCAGGAAACAACTTTTCTATAATGCCCAAATAATTACCACTATTATCAGTGTAGAGATACGCAATAGAATCATAGCGGGAGAGAAAGCATTTTAAGACATCTAAAACACAAGCGGAGCTCAAATCAGAAGCCAACTCTCTGTCCACAAATTGACAAGATATTTGAGAGTGATTCTTCAGAGGTTCAGCGAAGTCTGTACCTGTATACTTAAATGGTTTAAGTACAAGTATGACACGGCATGCCTTGTAGTCGGACATCTCGTGGCATTTCAATTTAGTACGCGGTTTTAAACAGAATTTCCACGTAGGAACTCTATTGCGAATCAAGCGGTGGGCAGAAAAGGTCCAATACCTCTGTTTCAGGATTGACATGAGTAGGTTAGGATCTGCGTGACAGTGTTTCCTGCGCGTATATTTGACTAATAAGTCCATCACATGATGGTAGCGGGGCGGCGCCAGAATGTAGTGATCGTACTCCAAAGTATAGTCGACACGTCGCCATACGCGGTTTAAATTATTTTCGTCCAAAAAAAGTTTTAGACGCAGAAAGGCAAGCGTACACAGTCTGCCTTTTCGTAGCTTTTCAATATTAGCGGCAAAATAAATTTTCAATTCTGGGAACTGTAAGTCGGTCGTAGTGACACAAGCGGAGTATCTGCGTGGTAACACTTTTAAAAACCGATAAAAATAAACGATACATCGCAGTAACATTAACCACGAAGAAATTAGTTCTGAAAGAACATACAAAACCGGTTTTTCGTGTTCATTTTGGTTTACAGCGAGAAATGTGACTTTCTGTTCAGGCACTTCTGAGCCAGAAGTCGCGATGAAAAGCTCAATTGGCCGTTGTGAAGGCTCAGATTGAAGCCATAGCGGGCCAATATACAACAGCGGATGGTTTAAATTATTGTCTGGAGTGAGCACCCGGGGTAGACTGTCTGCAGGGTTCTCCACATCTGCGGCGCGGTTTAAGTCTGTAGTAATATACTCATGAATATTATAAATATTAGACACAAAAACGTTCCAGCAGTGCGGGGACGAGGGTATCCAGCATAAGGTTATCTTCGAGTCTGAGAAAGAATATACTCGAGATATTTTATAAAGCGGGTTATAGTTGTCATAGACAAAGCGAAGAAATAGCGACAGCACTACAGCAGCGGCGCTCAGCTCAGATTCTGTTACTGAAATTGCTTTCGTTGGTGAAACGTTGTATTTTGCACACACGTGTATAAAACTCGCACCAACATTAGCGTGGTAAATCATACCATCATTCGCTTCGCTATTACTAGCCTTGAAAACATTTAAGGTGACAGCGGTTCCGTCTGCCACTCCTAAATGGCACGGAAATTTATTTTTATTTAAAGGCGGAAGCTCAGCACAGGATTGTGGCCAGAGCTGGACATTGTCAGCGGGAGGCTGCTCGTTCCAGTCGATCCTCGACAACCAAAGTTGCTTAGTAAGCGACTTGGCGTGAAGCACAACTGGATCGATGAAGCCGAGTGAGTCAAACAACCGTGCCACCGTGGACAGAATCGTGTACTTAGTGCACTTTTCGCCAGGTGTATTTACTTGCAAATCAAGTAAATCGGTTGTCGAACTCGATTGCAACCCTAATATCTTGTGCAGTTGAGATTTATCAAATTCGACTTTGGGTGCAAGGCGGTGCGATGCGATAATATTTTCTAAGACAACTTGAAAATTAGGGTTCCGCAATGTAGCGGGCGCGGGTGATATAAAACCTTGTTCGAAGTACTCAGGAATGAGGTCATCGTAAGCCTCTTTTAACTGCGGTAATAATTTTTTATTTTCTAAATGGTTAAAATGCTTGCGGGTGGCCATATAGGAATTTCCTAATGACGTAAAATCTCCACAAAATGGGAGCGCGGAAGTAAATCTACCAATCGCAGAGTCACGAGTGGTAATGACATCTGTAAATAATTTCTCGCATTCCACATCCTCCTGGTTCTGTGCAGGTTTACATTGGACTTCTTCCCCTTTTTTGAGAACTAATTTGATCGATTGATCTATATAAGCACAGCAAGTAACAAAGGTATGCGGCGGATTTATTATAGGTACGGAACCCATTATTATATATCCCAGAACGGACTGGAATGCGGGCGGAGCGGATTTGTTTGCATTATCTATTTTATTAGATAATAGCAAGTGCGGAAGAAGCGAAGCACCGATCAAAATGTCTATTGACCCCGGTACCATGAAAGTATCATCAGCGAGTTGCAAGTTATTCAAGTAGGTAAACACAGACGTGTCTACCAAAGCGGTGGGTAAATTATCTGTGATCCTGTCTACGACCAAACTATCAATATTGTAAGTAATACTGTTATCAAATCGTGAACAAAACTGCAGATTCGCCATGCCTTTAATCGTCTTTAAAGACCCACCTATATCTTTAACAAAGGAATGCGAATGTGATTGTGATTTAATTAGGCCTAATTTAGCGGCAAATTCCTCTGTTACGAAGTGACTTTGAGATGCACTATCTAACAAACAGCGGGCGATGTGTGTGTTACCTGTGTGGTCATATACGCACACTTTTGCAGTTGCTAATAAGACAACAGTAGCTAGGGGCGTGGCTTCCCTATTCATAAACCCTTCCACTGCAATTTTTGATAAGGCACAGATGCTCGCACCTGACGGCTCTGCGCTCGGGTCAGTCGGCGCGAGTGTACCGGCAGAGTTATGCATTTTATCACTGCTAACAACTGATGCATTATTTTGAATGGAATGCGCGGAGGAATGTTGCGAATGATTAGGTGTAGGTATTGATGAAGGTTGCGGTTCAAAGTGTAGCATGGTGTGGTGTTTCCCGTTACATTTACGACAGAAAACACGTGAATTACAAAATTGAGTTCTATGCCGTGTACTTAAACAGTTAACACAAAATCCATGTTCTTTTACGTATTTAAACCGGTCGGTAGGTGATAGCTTATGGAACTCGGCGCACTTATATAGATTCTCATGAATATCGTTAGTACACAGACACGGCACGGGACTCGCGGGAGCGGTGTTTACATATGATTGCGGAGGTTTAGAATTGTAGGTAGATAACTGCGGTTTCGATCGATCTGCGGATTTTTTATAACTCGTGTTATTATTAGCAGGAGTGTCAGAAATACGGTGTAATATTTTAACCTGTTCATTAGTGAAAGTAATTAGACTATCGAGGGAAGGAATGTTGGTACCTCGTACATTCATTTCGAATGCGCGTGCGGTTTCGCTGTCTAACTTCTGTAAAGCTACATGCATTAGAATAAAATCAGCTAAATTTTCGATTTTAAGGTTTCGTAAAGCGGCGACTGAAGCATTGAAAGTATCAGAAAAATGTTCAAGGTTACTTGCGGAAGCGGAAGTAATCTTTTTTAAACCAAAAATATTATTTAAATAATTAGTAGCCAACATTCGCTTATCCTCGTATTTATCTATGAGAGCCTTATACACACTCGAGTAATTTTCTCCACTGGGAGTGAAACCGGAAACAATTGCTTGCGCTTTGCCCTCCAATTTACCTATTAAGTAGTACAGTTTTTCGTGGTCAGTGAGTGAATTGTTTTCGTGTACTAAGGATTTAAAATTGGAGTGAAACATTGGCCAAGACCTAGGATCACCATTGAATGCAGGTATTTGAATAGGACCTAACAGTGGTTTAGTACGAAGAAACTCAGTGTTTTCTTCGGCCTTGACAGGTTTAGTCTCGGTTTTATTGCATATTTTAGATCTGACTCGGGCTATTCGACAATACAAGTCTTCTAAGGCAATAAATCTTTGATAATTAGGAACAAACTTAGGTTTTAGATCCATTTGCAATGAATTTATTTCATTTAAAGTCGTCATAAATTCGCTACGGATCACTACTGCGGTCTCAGAACTATTTATGAATGATTCCATATTTTCAGGATCTTCTAAGCTTTGTGATAATTCGTAAATATTTGTCATTCTCTCGAAATATACATTACAGGTAGCTTCTAGAAGCTTTAAATTCTTTTCTGTTGGAAGCGACATTATGATATTAGCGGTTAAATAAAATAATAAATGTTAATAAAAGCGGAATTAAGTATAATAAAATATACCTATTATAAAAACAGCGGGTAAGTATAAGCGGGTAGGTAAAAACAGCGGGCAGTAAATATAAGCGGGTAGGTGAAACAGCGGGCAGTAACAGCGGATTTGTATAAAATAAAATAAATCACGGAGAATAAAATAGCGGTATAAATATATTAAATATGATAAGGGACGTAATACGTAGAATATGATTCAATATCAGGCTCGAAGGACCAAAAATGAATGAGCCAGGGGCTCGCGCGGGATAGCGGTTGTATAAAAAATTGTTAATTATAAAATGCAATACCTAAATGCCTTTTGCGTAGTCAGGCTAGGAATTTGAAAATAGAATAAGCTTTGGAACACAAGGAAAGATTACTTATTCTTAGGATACGCACTGACCTGTGGACACCCGGCGTGGCAGTCGTCTAGGCTTCGTTGACAGCACTTCCTGCAGGAACTTTCACGGGCAATGTCCAGGCATCACACATAGTCCACCACACATAGCACATAGATTTCAGCGGGTTTCAGATATTCAAAAAGCGGAAAATTAAGTAATTAGCGAGAGCGGTTACAGATCATGCTATCAAATCAGCTGTCGAAGTCCAACTGGTCGGTTAACGACCAATAGTTAAAGCCGGACGCGGTGACGTCACATCAGGCGATAACGTGCGTATGAAGGTATAGGTAAGATGACAGGGAGAATGACCACGCATTGGCCGGTAGGTATGCATTTTATAAAATCAAGCGCTTGGCGCGACCAATATCTTACAGTACTCAACCACCAATTCCATTCAAGACAAACACTAAACTTGATTACGAATTGTAATTAACTAGGTCAAAACTACTGGAGAAAAAGTAAAACATAAAACTCTGGTCAAATAACAACATTAACTAAATATTTAAGCGCTATACCTATCCCAAGCGTTAACGTTAATCTCCATAGCTTACAGTACTCAACCACCTATTCCATTCAAGAAAACCATTAAACTTGATTACGAATTGTAATTAACTAGGTCAAAACTACTGGAGAAAAAGTAAAACATAAAACGCTGGTCAAATAACAGCATTAACTAAATATTTAAGCGCTATACCTATCCCAAGCGTTAACGTTAATCTCCATAGCTTACAGTACTCAACCACCAATTCCATTCAAGAAAACCATTAAACTTGATTACGTATTGTAATTAACTAGGTCAAAACTACTGGAGAAAAAGTAAAACATAAAACGCTGGTTAAATAACAGCATTAACTAAATATTTAAGTGCTATACCTATCCCAAACGTTAACGTTAATCTCCATAGCTTACAGTACTCAACCACCAATTCCATTCAAGAAAACTATTAAACTTGATTACGTATTGTAATTAACTAGGTCAAAACTACTGGAGAAAAAGTAAAACAAAAAACGCTGGTCAAATAACAGCATTAACTAAATATTTAAGTGCTATACCTATCCCAAACGTTAACGTTAATCTCCATAGCTTACAGTACTCAACCACCAATTCCATTCAAGAAAACTATTAAACTTGATTACGTATTGTAATTAACTAGGTCAAAACTACTGGAGAAAAAGTAAAACATAAAACGCTGGTTAAATAACAGCATTAACTAAATATTTAAGTGCTATACCTATCCCAAACGTTAACGTTAATCTCCATAGCTTACAGTACTCAACCACCAATTCCATTCAAGAAAACCATTAAACTTGATTACGAATTGTAATTAACTAGGTCAAAACTACTGGAGAAAAAGTAAAACATAAAACTCTGGTCAAGTAACAGCATTAACTAAATATTTAAGCGCTATACCTATCCCAAGCGTTAACGTTAATCTCCATAGCTTACAGTACTCAACCACCAATTCCATTCAAGAAAACCATTAAACTTGATTACGAATTGTAATTAACTAGGTCAAAACTACTGGAGAAAATGTAAAACATAAAACTCTGGTCAAGTAACAGCATTAACTAAATATTTAAGCGCTATACCTATCCCAAGCGTTAACGTTAATCTCCATAGCTTACAGTACTCAACCACCAATTCCATTCAAGAAAACCATTAAACTTGATTACGAATTGTAATCGGAACTTTGGCAACCCTTTCAAAGATAGAAACCCAATCGACAGCAGCCCACCGCTCTCTGTTGAACGACAAAACAGATTGACACATAAATTGCGGTACAATTTTCCTTTATTCCACGAAATTAGACATTCAAAACTCATTTCTCGGCCAAAAGCCCAATTTTGAGTGCAATTTACGGCTAATTAGACTCTTAAGTACAGAGGCGCCGGTCCTCTGGTCCGGAGTCCCGGAGGAAGTTTGAAATGGGCGCGTTAATACCAAGGAGGCCGACTGCGCTACCCTAATGTGCAATAACCAACACTCTTTTGTTTCTGTCGACAACTTTGCCCGACTCGTGTTAACGATCGTCACTTCAACGATACTGCGGCAGTAAAACGCCGATAAAGTCGATCAGCTGTGCCTAAACGGGGCAAAGTTGGTGAAATTTGAGTTCAACATGCGATAGGTAATTAATACTTTGGTTCTGTTGACAACTTTGTCCGATTGTCCCTTTAATAAAACTCGAACAATAACATCTAAATTGATGATTTGTCTATCAAGTTACGTTCATGACTTCTTTATCGATATTCAAGAGTACTTGCTTTTGACTTCTTCGTAATTGTATTCCTCATTGATGAGGGTCGTGATCATTCTAAGGAATTAACCACAGAAGTCTTTCTTGGCAGATTTAATTGATGGTTTGCCATTGCCTTCCCTATTTCGCACACTGGTTTTCTCAGTGTGCCGGTTTCCTCACGATGTTTTCCTACGCCATTAGAACAGTTGGTAAATGTACATGAGCCTTTCGAGAAATCGATAAAAATTGGTAGGAGGTATGGGTTTGAAACTATGCAATGTCTTGTCATTGCATAGTTTCAAACCCATACCTCCTGCATGGCAGTCCGGAGTTTTCGCCAATAAGTCACAGACGCTCTGCTATTATCTAATCCCATTCAGCTCCTTTTAATAGGATCTCTAATTGCAGCAAATTAGCAATCAATTTAGAAGTACACTTAGGTACTTTAGGTTGTCTGGAAGAGATCGCTCTAAGCGATAAGACCCCCTAGATTGTATTAATCGTTTCGTACGCACTGTATCACACTATTTTTGTGCAATAAAGAGTAATTATTCATTCATTCGGTTATGTTAAATATAATCTTAATTATCTAAGCTGTGTAAAGTGTTACATAAGTAATGGATATAAATACAAATAATTTAATTTTGATTTATAATTTAATTAATATAACAATCTACCGGCAGATATCAAAAATACAAAATCTTTCGATTTATTTAAAAGACAAGTGAAAGACCATTTTATCACTGACTTGTCTTTGATATAGTACTTTTTGCAACTACCCACATATCAACATTTATTTATGTTTTAAGTTTCTCTTTTAAGTGAAATGTAATTTCTTGGAGAAATTAAATGATCTTTAACCACAATTATTTTGTATGACTTTTCTTGTAACGCATAATGGACAGATATTCACTCTGTATTTCTATCCCTTGTCACTCCAGTTTTAATTGTTATCTATTTCATCTTTAGGTATTTATTTATTTATTTGTAATTTTATTATTTGTACTTTTAATATATTTTTGGTTTAGTCCCTGACTGCCGTTTCGCCCGCGATGCCTTCGCCCTGGCACAGCTGAAAACCAGCGCTGTGGTTCTGCCGTACCGGTCGGACCGCAGCACATGCTGAGCATGTGTCCTTTTAACGCTGTGTTGTATTTTTAATTTTAAGTCTTTTTAAGTCTAATCATGTATAATGCAATGTTGAATACATTTGTTTTCTTTCTTTCTAACGGTTTTTGTGGCTTTGAGATGAAATAAATACAATTAAACAATTATTCATTCATACCCTTAGCAATAAGTATTATAGGGTTGTTTTGTATTTATAAAATTCATTATTAATTAAACTTATAAACAAATACAAAACTAACTTAAGTTATACAATTACATATGATGATGTTAACTTCAACAGGTTAATATTTGCTCATCTTGAGATGTGTCAAAGTTTAGTAGGTACTAATTTTTGCGTTATCTTATGAATATGTAAGCTATTGTATGTATAGTCTTTACTTCTTTCATGTTACAATAAATAAATAATTAATACACTAAGTAATATATCGCTACAAATAGCGGGTAAAAATAATAATTATACAAAGTATTATAGGTACTTAATACCCCAACAGTCTCAGTCAAGTCGAGCCCATCATTAAATTGATCAAAATGCGTTAATAATCTGCTTGAAGATATTCTCCTCGACTTTGTTAAGAAGTGTAATTTTAAAGAGTGGCGGAGTGTTCGCCCAGCCCTTTAACTAGATTCTTTTGTGAGTGGGAGACTTGTAGAGTGCCTCAGTCACCCCCGCTCTCCGCTGTGAAAACATTGCCCGCCCAAGTGGGCGGCTAAACAAGCGACCGACAAAGTAACCCGGGTATCTTTGTAACAAAATATTACATGAAACTGGATAGTGATCCTTTGCAGATGGATTTAGTTGCGTTAAGTTGGCAACTTTGTTGACCAACTTCTGGCAATTTGTGAAAACAATTTAGGTTTAAGTTGTAATCAAATCACAATATAATAAATTTAAAAATGTTTGAATATAATACATCAGTTTATTGATGATATGTTTGTGAAACATTTGTCTTGTTAGCTGTACATCTAATTATAGGTAGTACGCGAATAATAACTTTATCGCATGAGCGAGTTTGCGACACGAGCTATCAGCGAGTGTTGTAAAAAATTACAAGAATGCGACTATTTCACTCTTGTGTAATTGGAAAATTCAATGTGAAAACAAATTCATAAAAATCAAACAAATTGAAATCACTAACACTAATGTAATGTAATTTAGCATATAGTTAACTATATGCTAAATAACTAATTAACTATACAGGGTGTAACATTAAGAACGGTCAGTATGGGAAAGTCTGAAACTATAAGACATACAAAGATCTGTTCTTAGGAACCATGTCATCAATTTTTGTAACAAGAAACACTGTATTCATACATTTAAAAAAAAACCTGTACTCAGCCTGGGAATCGAACCCGGTTGTTTTGAAAAAAAAAATCCAACACTATTTCTATTTAGATATCGATTGTGTAGGTCTTAAGGAATAAATGTTAGTATGAAACGTGATGTTTAAAATTAATAAAACGCATTGTTTCCATATCTTTTAATTTATTTTAGTAGGTGTTCGAAATGACTACCATTTTGTAAAATACAATATTCAACTCGTTTAGGTTTTTTATTTTTATTTACTTCTAAACCCGCATTTGACCTCGATCTCGCCTGATGGTAAGCGACGATGAGGTCGACGATGGAGCACGCGGGTCCAGTAAATAACGATAACAGTAGGTAACGATCTTACTATTGAATGTTGTATCTTCAGGTGGTGAATTTGCGTTAAAATTGTCTCTATGGCTGCTTTTAGGTCTTCAATTGTGTCGTAGCTTGTTTTGTACACTTCATCCTTAACGTAATCGATATCTAAATAGAAATAGTGTAGGATTTTTTTTCAAAACAACCGGGTTCGATTCCCAGGCTGAGTACAGTTTTAAAAAAAAATGTATGAATACAGTTTTTCTTGTTACTAAAATTGATGACATGGTTCCTAAGAACAGATCTTCGTATGTCTTATAGTTTCAGACTTTCCCATACTGACCGTTCTTAATGTTACAACCTGTATACGTTCTCTATTAACAGAGAAATCATCGGTGGCCTTGTGGCTAGGACGCCAGACGCCCATGCGGGAGGTCCGGGTTCGAAACCATGCAATGCCATGTGCCAATGATTTTTTCGAAGATCCGATTTTTTCGAAGACTTACGTACAATTACCGACCGCTCTTACGGTGAAGGAAAACATCGTGAGGAAACCCGCATGTCTAGAAATTAAAAGTTTCCGAAAGCGTGTGAAATCCACCAATGAGCACTGGGCCCGCTCGGTGGATCATGGCTCGTACCCCCTTGTGCAAGGGGAGGCCTGTGCCCCAACAGTGGGCACATCTATAGGCTAATGATGATGATAATAGAGAAAAAGGTTACTTCCCGAGCAGGTTTAACAAAAAATACTCTATTAACAGCACAAAAAAGCTCAAAAGACATGAATAATGTCATTTAGATATACTTAAACATATAATTACTTCAGGAACTGTTGGTATGTGTATAATAAAGTAAATTAAGATATGAGCAACTTCTTCAAAGCATCAAATTAAGATTTGTCGAAGTTAGCTGCTTGTTATCTTGAAATTCGCTGTAAATTCGAAAGGCAGCTAATGAGCAATTCGTTGATATTAATTTCAGTTACAACTTTGGAATTGAAGGAAAATATCAATTTCAAAGCCAAATCTAATTTATTTATAGCATTTTAGGCTTAGTCAAGATTTATGTAAACACGTCATGTGGATATAGAGAGCACGAATAATAGATAATACAATACAATACACATATTCTTTATTGCACACAGGACAAAAATACAGGACAGAAGAAAAGATACAAAATACAAATACAATTGGCGGCCTTATAGCTTTAAGCTATTTCTTCCAGGTTTTCTTCTTTCATAGATATTTTGGTCGAAACCAAAACCATAGAGTATCATTAATAAATAATAAAATAAAATAAATAAAAGAGTATTTATTCATTCACACATTAGTAAAAAGGTACAATATTGTTATTTTATTCTAATTCTTAACCTATAAACAAAATATATATAACACGCATTGACCTATGTGTAGAATGAAATGGTCGAGACCTCAGCGACACGCTGGTTTTTAGGTCTCGCCTAACATGCTAGATGGAGCGCTGGTTGCGGGATACAACACGATTATGTGGTCAAATCTCCATTATAATTTTATATTAAAATGGATGACAATATGTAGCTGGCTTTAGCTTCCTTGTGATGATAACAATTGGGTTTCTGGGTCTGAGAGAGTGTCTATACCATTCACTGAGGTCAGCTAACAGAGACTTTGCTGCATACAGCAATTTTTTTAGGTACATATACCTAGTAAATTATCCTAAAAATAACCCCTATCCATCGTTTTAAACATATGCACACAGAAATAAAATATATTTTAATACAAATACAAAATACAGAAATATTATAATCAAGTAACAATGTAGTTAGAATGTATAAATAAATAAAACATATCGGTATCAACAGTTATATTAATTTTATTAATAATTAATTTAGATAAATGACAAAGCCCCTTTACAGCTGCTACAATCTTAATTTTTCAGCCAAATTTTTATATGTAAATCGGCTAGTCTGTTCGCTCCTGTCCAGTTTTGTTTATAGTAAACATGAATTGTTTGAATTTTAAGTTATTGTAAAAGCATGACGTAACCAAGAGTTCCTGGTGGCCCGATGGTTTTAATAAATAAGTATGAGTATGAATGAATATTCTACATAAGTATCTATTTTATTACCTATGATGAAACCGAAAATATTGTTTCGCGATCGCTCTATCACTGACTTCCACGGCACACTTGACTGCACTCACCATGAATATCCTCCCTCTTTCACCAAACCACATTATACACTCGTCCACACACACACTCACCTTAAGACACCACACTCACGCTCATCGTCGTACAACACGCCATAGTTAATTACTTTCTTATCCTTATTTCTGTTTATTTTAATAAATGTATAATATAAATAAGTAATAAAATTAATATAAAATAATAATAATTAAATATCTCATAAATAAATATATCTTAGTATAAATTGATGTAATTATTAGATAAGATTGAACCGGCCTCCGCGATACAGACTGTTGCCTAGTGCGGAGTCCTATAGTTTAATGGTAATATAATGTAATGAAATGTATCAAAAAAATAAATTATTAAATAAATGTTTATTAGTTCTGTGTGTTTCTTACGAATATTTCATATTGGAGCAAAAAAATCACAAAGAATAGAATACGTAATTTAATACAAGGTAAGAATTATTTACTTTTCATTTCTAGAATACTTATTTACTTACCTACTCTATTTTCGTCTAAAATCTACATTCGCTGAGATTAATAATAATATACGTAATATGAAAAAAAATATCTTTTATTTTGGGGCCAAACCCACTTCATTTTTTTTCATTTATTAGTACATTATAACAGTATTACCAATCTACTTTTCACCAAGTTGGGGTTTGCAAGGGCTTCCCTCCATATACTGGGCGTAAGAAAAACCCCCTATAATTCCGAAAGGGGGTTCAGTATCCATAACTGAACTACTTTTACTATGGGGCTAATTCTGAAATCGCGAAAAAAATATCAGCTGTTCCATTTCATTCATTCCGGTCGTATAAGTATAGTAAGAATAAGAATAAGAATAGTTTATTTGTGCGGTAAAATTACAGTGGAATAGGAACTTAAGCATATATTACATTAAACTTAATAAAATTAGTGAGCAACCAGTTATCCTACTATAGGCGCTGACCTCCGAACTAGGAAGTTCCTGTATCTCGGAGGACAGATCTCTTCTTTGACCAGTGCAAATGAACATGTAACAGAACTAAAAGTGTGTGTGTGTGTGTGTGTGTGTGTGTGTGTGTGTGTGTGTGTGTGCGTGTGTGTGTGTGTGTGTGTGTGTATGTGTGTGTGTATGTGTGTGTGTGTGTATGTGTGTATGAAATAGTACTTTTGTATGAAATAGTTTTTTTTTTTTTTTGCGATTTCAGAGTTTGCCCTATAGTGAAAGTACACCGCAGAGCAAGTATGAAAAATAATGCCGGTGAAAGATTTAAAAAATAATAGAAACTTAGACGGTGGACTTTTTTAAAAAAAATGCCATTAATCAGGATTTTACCCCAAAAATTGACTTTAGGGCAGAATATTAAAATAACAGTGGACTAGACAAAATACCTCTGTATGGAGAATAGATGGACAATATATTCCTATAGTCATTTCATTCAGTAAACAGTTAAAATGAAAACGGAAAAATAATAAAAAAATAAAATTAGATTAGGTTTTGCATTTTTTGATTCTTCATAATTTAGAAACTATAGACTATGTCATTTTAGTTTTTATGGAGATATAGTTTATAATTTTGGTTTCTAAAGCATTTTTTTTTTCGTTTAAAACAGGACACTTTTATTATTTTGACTTATCATTTTTTTTCTCGAAAACTAAACATAGAAAGATTTTACTTTTTGTTATCGGAGTCGAGCCGCTTTCGTCTCTCCTATAAGCGTATGTGGGACGCCCTAACGGACGACGTCCGGTCGGACGTCCCAGATACCTCGGGCGCGATGAAGTGGAGAAGGATCTGTGGGAGCTCCGGGCGCTTGACTGGCTCGAGACTGCGCAGGAGAGAGAGCGATGGCGCTCTTTGGTATCGGAGCCAAGATCCACTTCGGGTCGCTGCGCCAGCGGAGTAAGTAAGTAAGTAAGTATTTTGTTATATGCATCAAAATACGGGACATATAATTTTTTTTTTAATTTTTCACCGGCATTGTTTTTTCATACTCGCTCTGCGGTGTACACTCGTATACTTTGTTTAGTTACATTATGGATATTCAATACCCCCCTCTTTCGGGACTATAGGAAAGAAAGAAAGAAAGAAAAAAAATATTTCCAATAGCGCACACATACAAACAATTAGGTACAGAAGACAAAAATAATAAATATTAAACAAATATATTACAAAAATAAATAAACAAAAGTAATTAAGTTTGATGAAGAAGCAGCACTGGAAAAAGGGGACGGCCTCAGCCTGTAGGGGGTGTTTGTTAGACTCTGTATAGCAAATGAACTAACCAGACAATTTCCAAACCCAGTATCGTCCTAGGAAAGCTATTAACATTCACTATCAGTTCAACTGCAAACCAAACAAACCTGTATACTCGTACGTTACTCTCACTACCTAGTTATTATACGAGTAACCACGTCATCGAGGTAACTGTAGGTTTGGCGTTTTCAAAATTATGTTACAAACATTGGAGTAGTGTACCTGCTTTCTCTGCAAGGGGCCGAGTTCAATTTAAGGTTCAAGTCGGGGAAGACCAAGTGCCTGAACCAAAAGGTAAAAACACTTTTTCCGAGTCTGAGTGTTAATTCTTATTTAAAAAAACTCACTTGTATTGAGTGTCAAACCAAGCCGCGTGTGCGGTATTACATTTAATTATTTTTTTAAATCTCAGTTTAGAGGCTTTGGTATACGACAAGGTGACCATGTCAGCCTCGTTAGGGTCACTAAGGAAAGGGAAGGGAAACTCAAGTATTATTAGAGTCAGCCCTCACTTTGAGAGCCAACTTAGCAAACAACAGTAAGTGTTTCATATTATCAGATAAGTGCTGACTCAAAATAATATTGAGCCTCCCATTTTGCCTATAGAGGCCAATTTTCTTCCTCTCAATTTTCACAGTCACACTCCATTAGGAGGTGAGTGAGGTCTTCTACATTTAATTTTATTACAAGTATAAGTATATAAGTAGTATTATAAGTTTTTACTTTTCCTGTATTTGTGTACAATAAAGGGTTTCTATCTATCTATCTAAGTATTTCGCTAACTCAGCGCGCAGCGTATATAGTACAACCCTCATACCACTACAAATTTATTTTGTGCAAAATTAAATATATTTTTCCATTAATGTATGGCCCCTGCTAGTTGCTTGCTTATCGTATGGTTAGTGGCCAACCTATTTGTCAGAGTTGCTCAGGCCGCCCGTAGGCCTCTGACATGGCTTAACGACTTCTGTCGAACGACAACAACCGGGACCGACTGCTTAACGTGCTCTCCGTGGCACGGAGGAGTTCAGATGAAATATGCCACAAGCGGTCACCCATCCCGGTACCGACCGCGCCAACGTTGGTTAATCGGCACGATCACTTTCGGACCGTGCTCGCAAGTAGGCTACGAGCCCCTGCTAGTGATTTTCACTCTGCAATTTGGTCAATGACCGTGTTATTGCAAAAATACATCTGACAAAATCTATAATTTTGTAAAGTGAGACATCTTGATTTAAACTCTATGACCATCATTTCGTTTTTGGAGATTTTATTGGCAGTAACCTATCCACAGACACTAAAGTTATCCGTTCATCTTCGTACATAGATTACGTATTCTAACCTACGTACGTAAACTGAACTACGTACGTAGTCGTAGGTTAGGAACTTGCTTGTGCGCTATGCAAATAATCGTGTACGAAATAGACGTTAGGCCGGAGGGAAATCTAAAGTACGGCGCTAGGTGTTATATGTTTGACTGGGGTGTGTAACTAGCGGCGAGCTTACAGTTAAGGAGTGTTTTTCTTAGGCATTAACAACTCTGTTCAAATAATAAGTAATATATAAGACAGACAAACAGACATAACGACATTGTTGCTCTCTATAGCTATAAGTTGGAAAGGGTCAAGTTGAAAACCAGCGTCGGAAGAGGTATAGGTATCTATACATCTAGCGACACTCAGCTGAACTACGCCCTTTTAATAGATCATTATGTTTACTACAATAAGCCATATCATTTTAAAAATGTATTCACATAATGTAGTATTAGTCTATGTATTATTTTATGTATGTTTATCATTATCTTTTTAAGTATACATACACACACATATATATATATATATATATATATATATATATATATATATATATATATATATATATATATATATATATATATATATATATATATATATATATATATATATATATATATATATATATATATATATATATATATCTGCCTATTTATTTTATGTTCTTAGTATTATATATGTTATTATCTATGATCGGAATAGGTAGGGCTGTTTTTGGTACTTGCCACATACGGTCATAATATGGATAAGTATGCCCAATAATCCCGGGATTTCCGGGATTGAATAAATATATTATTCAGATTTTTAACGTTATATTTGTTTTGATACACATTTAAGATTGGTGGCGAAATATTTTTTTTAAGATTCATGGCGCTAGTGTACCTATGGTAGTGTTTTAACTTCTTCGTAAGTTCATAATTTTTTTTTAATCGTAATCCGCCGAGTAAGGGCGAGGTTTATAAAAGTAATTTACAACATTTGCTCGATAACTTAAAACGGGATCCCGAAATCATATCCATATTAATATAACCTTTGAGGACATTGACCCGAAAGAGCCCTACCTACTCCGATCAGTTGTTATTATGCTAAATAAAATTCTATTATATAACGTTTTCCATAAACCTTGCACACCTACTACCTCTTTCTCGATATCATTTACTCTGCCCGAGGGTTGCCTGGAAGAGATCGCTCTTAGCGATAAGGCCGCCTAAGTTGTACTTCACTATTTCCTTTTCTATCTCATGTTTGTTGTTTTCTATTTGTGCAATAAAGTGTATTTTACTTTACTTTACTTTAATTTAAGCCAAAAATGGTCTATTAATAAAGGATCTTCATCTTCCTCTTATAAGGAGAGTATTTCTTACTTGTATGCTTAGTATTTCTTAGGCTAACTAGAATAAACAAATGAATTCAAGTTACGGTAAGCATTTACGCAGTTTTATGTGAAAATCAAGCAGAATAATTAATGCTAGCCTAAAAATACCTCCAAAAAGTGGGTGAAAATAATACAGAAGGTGACGAATATACTATATATACGGTGGTAGCCAGGTAGTCAAATTGACCCTGAAGATATACCATGTGCAGTTAGTCAGGTTGCCGACACGCGTTACATAGATATAAGGAAATTCAAATCCTTCCTACACGGATAACTCTAATTTAAAATTTAAGAAGCCCCCGACTTACCATTGTGGAGATCCCCTTACTTTTTTGATCATCATCAGGCCTCAAGGTTCCATATTGGGAAAGGCACCATGATCCTAAACATTTGAGCTCAAACTAGAACTATCTATTACCGTTCCAGAGATCCCATCTGACATTAAATATGCTCCAAGATCTTGGAAACCACTGATCCAATTTTTATCAGATATGGCTAAGAACACTCTCGTCAAAATTCTCTTTTAAATAATAATAATCGGGTCGAAATCTGATCATCCGTTGTTAAGTTATGATGCCACAGACAAACAGACAAACGTGTCAAACTTATAACGTATAAACTTATAACATATAAAGTAAACTTATAACATATAAAGTAAACTTATAACATATAAAGTAAACTTATAACATATAAAGTAAACTTATAACATATAAAGTAAACTTATAACTTATAACGTAATAAGGTGTAATTTAGTACCTCTTTTGTTTTTGTTCGTTTAGGTCTCTTTTACATTTATTGGTATTTATTAATTGTATGGGTTGCATTATGCCTGAAATAAACGATTTTTTATATTGAATTGAATTGAAAAAATATATTATAATACTCCCTCGATCTGTCGGGGGTTAAAAATAAGACTTCCATGTATTCATGGTCGTTGGTGAATCTGGTATTCCGCCACGCGTGCCTGGTTGACGTTAGAATTGACGGGGCCGCGAGTACGGAACCCTCCGAGTTATTTATCTCCGTGCGCACTGATTTATTGTTTTACAAACTAGTTACTAGCTGTGTTTGTGTTACGAACTAGCATGGTGGATACAGGGTTTTAGTTTTGGTTGAATTTTAGTAAGCGTAGGCCGCCTCAGGCCGCCTTTGGTACTGAGTTTGCGGGACCTTTTCTAGAAAGCAAATAAAAAAAACGTGAAAATGTATTTTCATCAAATGGTTTCTTTCGAGATTCAATTATATCCTGAAAGTCCAATTTTTATTATTTTTAGTTTTTAAGCTTAGCGTTAGGTAACGTAGGTGACGGTTAAGATATGGTTACGGTAGGTCACGCGGCGCGGTCGGAACACCCCCAGGAGTTTTCAAGCAGAGTGGAGTCGGTATACCATCCCTACGGGGGTGGGAATGCATTGTGTGTGTGTGTGTGAGAGAGAAAGGGAGTGTGTGTGTGTGTGTGTGTGATTTTAAAAATATTATTGTGTTACCTTTAAAAGTTTCTCCGTGGCCTCGTAATCAAGACGATATTAATATAGTTTTGTTATAGATATGCACAAGATACGCAAAGCTCCATAGTACCGGTAGGTCGTAAAACTTTAATGGTAGCCTCTTGCTTGCAGGATTTTCTGTTTTGCCGGAAGGTTGCAACTTATTAATATCGTAGTGCTACTGGCTCGAAATTTTATATCGTTGGAAAGAGTTTTTCTTTCTCTTTCTGACTGCATTAGAATCATTGTCGTAGGATAAGTGTGAGCAGAATGGCTATAGTATTTAGACGTCGGATCGCATGCGCTCGCTCGCGACAAATTACGCACAATGCCTGGACCGGTTAGTATGTAGCCGATGCGACTAACAAATAAAATAATAATTATAATACAAAATTGATCGGATCAGGAGGAGAGTGAGTATGTTTGTTTTTGTTTGTTTGTTTGTTTTCACGGAAGTGTGTCCGCCAAGTTCGGAAGAAAAGGGTGACGATGCACGGACAGACGTTACAGGAACCATTTCGAGCGATTTTCGACCCCCTATTACTCAAAATCCATCACCTCACCACTCTTAAAATCTTGTCTTCTATTGACTCTTGTGTGAAAACTTTCCAAGTTAGGAATTTAGTTTTAAGAAGCAGTAATTTTCTTTTTAAACAATTTAAATTTCGTTTTATATTTCTGTACGTAATTTTGAAGGTTAACTGAACTTGGCACTTACTTATATCTCAATTATTTTATCGGACCCACTGTTCCTTGTACCGAACTTGGCCCCTTTTCACATTTATGTTTTTAGTGGGATTTTGGGTTCACACGATTTCATTCGTACAGTCGACCACGGACCAACCTACCCAAAACGTCAAAATTTGAGAATCTGAAATGTATCATATTGCGCAAGCATAAGGTTGAGAAGAGAAGAGAGAGTGACTGGATGAGAAGAGCCGAAGATCGGGCTCAATGGCGCGCCCTGGGAGAGGCCTATGTCCAGCAGTGGACTAGAGTAGACTGCTGCTGATGATGATGATAAGGTTGATATTTAATCGAAGGTTTTTGACAGATGGTATACTATAGCTTGTGGGCGACTGTACATTCCATCGCCTATTCAATTATTTATTAGAAATAAATACATCATATAAATAATGTACTATGTACATTGGTTCTCTAAACATCTCTCGTATCATTACACCACGTTTATACAGCCCTAACGATATTTACAGAAAGCACACTTCAACACAAACAAAACACAGAGCAAATTGTTTTTCGCCGAACAAAAAGAAAGTAAAACGCTCCAAAGTTGGGAGTTAATTTATTTCGAAGTTGTTTGCCAGTAATTTGTTGGAGCTGCGTCCTACAGGAGGGCTGCTCTCACCGACGGCTATAGACATGTCCTCTCGAACAAAAAAACGACCAAAGCTTATAGATTGAACTAGTGCCAGCGTAAGAAAATCTAGATGGCCAGAACTGCCGTACTACGATGAACGTATAAATAGTACGTATGAAAGTATACATACATTTATTTATTGTGTTTAGTTTAATATAACCTATGCTTAAGTTCCTACTGGTGTATGGACTATGGATACTTTGTAATCTTACCGCACAAATAAACTATTCTTATTCTTATATTAATTATTATTAGAATTATTACAAATATAAACCATTAATAAAATGTACATGTCAAATTGTACATGGGATGTAAGGGGAGTCACCAACATCTAGACCTCCAAATGTCAAACTCACCTGCACGTGGTGCATCCTGCCGATTAACGAACGAGACCCTGGCGACCGACTAGTGGCGGTATAACCATTCAAACTCAGGCTGGGTTAAAATACCATAAGAACGATGACGGGCAGCAGCGTCATCGGGGCAAGCGACCCGGCTACTGCGATCGCCAACCCGCAGGCCTAGCGTGGCGATTATGGCATTTCCTCCAATGAATAGCGCAAATGGCGCGCCCTGGGAGAGGCCTATGTCCAGCAGTGGACTAGAATAGGCTGCTGATGATGACATGTCGAATTAACTTATCAAATACAATCATATTAAAAATAATTTTATATGGTAACATTTATGTGGTACGTTTATATGGCCATATACGTGTATATGGCAATTTCGAGTTAAATATCCAGAAACAGAAAGATAACCGCGTGTGCCAGTCAACTATTGTTTTATACCAATAAACCATAAATATAATTAATTGACGTATAATCTTAAACATATTCTATGAGAATATTTTTTTGTGCGGTTTTAAGCATAAAGGGTTGCCTATAAAATTTTGTTTTGGACATCATGAAAATTCCCTCTCTCTCCTTCCCCTAAGTAAACTTTCACGAGAGGGAATTTTTATGTTACCCAATAAAAAAAATATGCATACAAAATAAATACTTACGAGTACATAATACTCGTGTGCTCTTTTAGCTGATAATTTTGTAAAGAGACACATTTTTGTGAGAATTTTTATAAGTTTTTGAGCAAAAGTTGTTCAGGTTCAATTGTTCCTTATGACCGGACACCCTTTTGCTATCTCATACTGATTGTTTGTTACGATAATATTTTATTTGCGGTATTAATTTGAAAGCATAAACTGCACAGATTTTAATTATCGACGACAAGAGCTCAGTTTATGCTGCACAGTGCAGCATAAACAGCTGAAATGCAGACTAGAATTTAAAACTGGCATTTTAGACGACACGATTATAAGCTGCAAAGCTCTATCTATATAGATCTATGTCCCTCTAGTAAGCCGCGGGCACATGCGGTTGTTACACAAACTTTTTCGTGTTTCTGACGAAATTTGAGGGCGCTCAAGTCACGGTAGGTGGTCACCCCGGGGTGGTCTTTAATGGACTAATAGCTGGTCACACCACGGATCTTGTTCTCATGTTTTACCACCCGACCGACAGAGGAGTCGTGACATTACCCCTCATGAGATTTTTTATAAAGCAATACAACTTTTAATAAAATGAGAGCGGAGGTTATGTCGAGCGTTCATGCTGTTCTGGTGTGTTCGGCCTATTTTATTGTTTAAATACTGTTTACTGTGGTCATTTTTTGTAATGGGAGTGAAAAACTAGAGATGGTGTTGTGGCGACGCACGACGCGCGTCACTACGTTACAGTACCTACTCACATCGCATCGGCGTAGAACGCGCTATCGAAATTTTCCTGGGACTTCGTATATATACGAGTTCCAAACATCCATAGTCGGATCAGGACATATGGTCGCCAGGCACAACACCCCGCCTGGTGGAAGATCTTCCCTATTCCCTTTCATACTACTGACGTTACGTCATTCCATGTCCTCACATAGCGCGTTCTTACAATTGGTGACCCCGACGTGAGCGCGTTCCTACAGTGTGAATCCAGCAACCTAACCTCTAATTGCACTTGTAATGCAAGACACTAGACATTTATTCTAGAGTAACATTGGAAAAGGTAGTTGTAAATTTCTGATAGGTTATTTTTGACTTCTTTCAACAGCGTGTCCCGGTTTACTGAATTAAACGCGTTTTTCACATCTATTTTCAGGAGCACCTCGCAGCTGGTACTTTTGTCCAGGTTCTAAGGGCGTGGACGGCTGCTTCGCTTAAGTTATGCATAATTAAAAATAATCACTCTGTAACTTGACTCTAAGTTACAGTTACTTGACATTCAAGCTAGCAGCAACAATCTAGTCTAGTATATTGGTAGCTCGCCAACAACGTAGCCGGACTGTATGCACTGTTTGGAATGGCAACATGACGAGCATAAACGTGGACTCCACGTCCGCACCACTAAATAAAGAAGTACAGAAAGGAAACTAGAGTTATTAGCTAGACTGCAAAGTCTGGAACATCGGCGCAACGTTGCCTGTCTTTCGGTATTTTATAGGATACATTTCAGAAAGTGCACATCGGAATTGCACGGCCTAATTCCAGCATCTCCATTCCGTGTTCGGACTACCAGGCGCGGGGAGGGGTTCCATCCTTATGTTCTTAATATCCCATCTATTTGTACGAAGCGATTTGCTTCTTCGTTCATTATGCAAACGGCTAAGGAATGGAACAGCCTGCCGGCGTCTGTATTTCCCGAAACCTACAACCTTGGGATCTTCAAGGCCAGAGTATATAGGCATTTACTGGACCCGCATGCTCCATCGTCGACCTCATCGTCGCTAACCATCAGGCGAGATCGAGGTCAAATGCGTCAAAAAAAAACTCAGGGCTAGATTTCGCCGGGAAAGGTACCGTACGCGCGCGAGTTTCATGTAATCGTGGCCCTAGGTGCGGGGAGGGAGCGCTACGCCCCGCAAACTCTTTTTTTATTAATTTCAAAAACTCACATATTTCGCTCAATTATTTACATTACACACCACTATATGGCTATATTGTTCAAATATATTAACATATTCTTGTAAATACTGCCAATTTTATCATTAAATAAATCGACTTCCGGGCACTGAGCAACAAAACTATTAATCAATCTGAGCGCACTGCTCTTGTCACCTCGCTCTCGTTCTCGATGTTTTTGACGCGCTCTAGCACGTTTATCGATTATCAGTGCTGTACGAAATAGATTTCTTATATGTAAATATGTTTATTTTTTCATTAATAACATGAAATAAAATAAAAATCCTCAACAACAACAAGCTAATATCATAACAAGCTCTGGCTTATTTCCTTGACCTATAATTATTATTGTGCAATTGTCAGTTTATTTATATGTACATATATGAGTAGTATGTAGGATTTACATTTAGGTTTAAAAAACCAACATAGTGCTATCAATATCACGATATCGAATAGGTCACGTCATGTCACCTAACATATTCCTCAAGATGGCAAAGAATAGTCATTTTCAGGCCGCGCAACATATTATTATAACAGTATTAATAATAACAGTCCAACCCTAGCTGTAGGTAGCTCTGAACTCGTGGCGAGTGGGTAGCAAAGTATACGTCGACATGAGGACGAAAGATCGAACTAGAACGGATCTAAAAGTTTCACGTGTATGTGTACACTGCGCGCGGCTGTGAGTGCTCTGAGTTTCCCTTCTTTATTCCTTATTTATTTTGTGTCCAAAGCCTCGTCACGTGCAAGGTTAGTTTGCAGCGAGCTTAGCCGAGTAGTCCAGTTTAGTTTATTTTAAGCTAGTATTTGCGTTTATGTATAATACACACTAGAAATCATTTTAATTAACGAGCTATACACGTTGTAATTACAACAGAAACATAATAGCTCGTAGTTTAGGGTTTTTTGGTGATTATATCGGTATTGACACAAACCTAACGTTGCTCGCACCTAGGTTAAGAGGGCTGATAGACTGAAACCAACATTGCTGCTCGCAAAGAGCGACGCGAAACGAACGGACGCGGGAACGCTTACGCACACAACCGCGATCCCCACCTGCGGGTGTTCGCCGAAGCAGACTCTTCGCGAAGGACTATGGTCCCCATCCGCCGGTTGGAAGTGTGTATAGTATACATATGCACCCAGCCAACGCGAAGAACCTTGGACGGGCAACGAAAACCCCCGTTACGTCACCCAGGTCCTCGACAATTTTTCCCTGATGTTTTCTTCCTTGGTGTGATTTTTTCCTTGAGGTTTTCTTCCTCCACGCAATTGTTTTATAGAGGTTCACTTCCTCGTGGCCGTCTCGGGCCTGGTCGGTCCCGGTACATGGAATTCCGGTTCCCGGGGAGGAGGCGACACCCACCCACCCAGTCCTCACGGTACCGGGTTTACGACATGGACAGCCCGTCCTTGTGCCCTCTGAGAACAGAGGGACATGTGGAGAGCCCTTCTTGTCCTTCAGCTTCTGTGCCCTCCGCGAAGAACAGAAGGCACAACGTACGAGCCCCTTGCTGCTCGCACCTAGGTTAACAGAGCTGATAGGCTGAACCCAACATTGCTGCTCGCAGAGGGCTGATTGTCTGAACGCAACGCTGCTGCTCGCATTTTTTTGTTTTTTGTTTACGGGGGAAATCTTCGAAAGATACCCAGCCTCCTGGGGGAGAGACTGGGTTATGTGAGATTTTTTCTCACTAAAACCCCCTCGATGGCCGGCTTCGTGCATATCGGAGGGCTCCGGGATCTCCAGAGGAACGCACCGGTGCCCTCCTAGCATTTGCCTTGGGATCTTCCTAGGAGGTGTATGTTCCACCTCCAGGTTCCTCCCGTCCAAGCAGCGTGCGGCCATAGCACATTCTAGGAATTGAAAGCGGTGTCCTGAATCAATTTTGCAGCACAACACAAAATAAAATTAGTATGAAATTACGTAGAGACGTTCCACCGGTAGAATGTACATTTAATTATTTTGTTCAAAAACCGGTAACACACCGATAAATATCATCATATATTGGTTAAAATTAACCAAAAAAAATATCAGCCCTCTTAAGCCAGATGCGAGCAGCAACGTTGGGTTCAGTACATGAGGATTGATGATGATAACAATGAAAACAGATATGTTAGTTACACCCTATCTCCAATAGTGAACAAACGCCGTGTCGTACCCGCCAGTGCCGTGTCGTGCTGGCCATAAAGAATAGCACAACCCCAACTCTTCCCGTGAGCGTCATACGAGGCGACTAAGGATGTTAGTGGATACTATTCTACACCTAGTAGACGGCGATAGACTCGCCACCTATCACGTTTGTCCACCAAATCTAACACATCTTCTATTTTTCCATTCCTATTATCTATCTATCTTACGGCGAAAAGTGGGAACTATATCTATGATGAAGGTGGTTCCTCTGTTTACCCCCTCGGGGATTATGGACGTGAGACTTATGCCATGCTAACTCCCATAGTATCTATTCTATTTATTTTCATAATCGTCGTCTCACGTAGCGTGTGATATTCGAAATTTTCCTCTTCACTGCCGTAAACACCCTCATCACGTGGAGGGAAGAAATTTTAGATAAAATTGATATTCTTCATTTACCGGTTGAGTTGCTAGGTTGCCATCGTGGATATTAAAATTATAGACAGTGTTACCGTACCTGATTATAAAATTTAAAACTGTACACTTGAAGTAAAAGTCGATATTAGTTTATTATCGCAACACTTTTGGAGTCTATTCACCTATCTTATTTTATCTTGTTTTTTATTGACTACTAAACCCGCATTTGACCTCGATCTCACCTGATGGTAAGCGACGATGAGGTCGACGATGGAGCATGCGGGTCCAGTAAATGCCTATTCACTCTGACCTTGAAGATCCCAAGGTTGTAGGTTTCGGGAAATACAGACGCCGGCAGGCTGTTCCATTCCTTAGCCGTTCGCAATCTTATAATGGGGGTCTGGAATAACCCCAGCGGCACTTCGACCCTTGAGGATCTTTTGTGCCTACCCCAGTTTACACACTGGTCATCTCAGTGTGTACAGGTTTCCTCACAATGTTTTCCTTCACCGTTAGAGCATTCGGTAAATGTACGTAAGTCTTCGAAAAATACGAAAAACTTATTGGTACATGGCACTGCACGGTTTCGAACCCGGACCTCCCGCATGAGAGTCCGGTGTCCTAGCCACAAGGCCACCGACGCTCTTACAAGTCTATTCACCTAAATAAAGGACTCAATTTTATCTAATAATTTATGTAAAATCACTTTTAAGCTAATAATTTACGTAAAGTCGGAAAGCCGATTTGTAAGTACGGGAAAAAAAATTAGGGATCCGTAGATACTACTGCTATTGTAAGTAAGTTTGGAGGATAAGAACATTTGCTATTTTTGCTCATAACTTAAAATCTATTACAGATGTAACTATCAAGTATTAGTATAATTTGATAGAATAGAATAGAATAGAAAACTCTTTATTGAAATTCACACACAGTTTTTTTGTTTACAAAAATCATAATTTATATGACCAATATTTTAGCCAACTTTTAAGTTCCTAGATAATACCGTTCTTGAGATAGAACTAGTAACTTATGTTACTTATAATTATTTATGTGGTCTAAATTTTAATTTGACCAATAATAATAAAATAAAATTAGTATTCGTACTCAACTATCATTTTTTTGTCGACCCTCTCTCAAATATAATTCTAAATTCTTATTCTATGAGGATGCAGAAAGCTCAGGACTACCGGACCTGGAAAGGCCTATGTCCAGAAATTGATTACATTAAGGCCGGTATGTACATATTTGAGCCGTTTGGGGTTGAAACATTGGGACCCTGGGGCCCGGGAGCACACCGCGTCTTCAAGGACCTCGCAAAGCGCCTGGTCGACGCGTCAAAAGACCCAAGATCTGGCTCCTATTTGGCCCAGCGGATTAGCTTAGCTATCCAACGGGGCAACGCAGCCAGTCTCTTGGGTAAACTGCCGGATGTGGGGGACTTAACCCAAATTTTTTATCTTTAGTTTTCTTAGCCTTAATTTAGTTTTAGCTTTAGTATTATTTTAGTATTATATTATATTATATTTTTAGGCCGGTATGTATGTATGTATGTATGTATTCTATAAGTCCTGGGAACCATGCCACTCACAGGAAACCTAGGCGACGTGTTTTTTACTGTTGTTTTATTTTTACGTACATAGTCACAATAAGAATAAAAATAAGTTTATTTGTGCGGTAAGATTACAAAGGATTCATAGGCCATATACCAGTACGAACTTAAGCATATGTTATATTGAACTAAATAAAATTAGTGAGCAACAAGTTAGTTTACAATAAGCGCTGACCTCCGAACTAGGAAGTTCCTGTATCTCGGAGGACAGATCTCTTCTGTGACCAGTGCAAATGAACATGTATTTATTTATTTATTTATTTATTAGGTAAACACAACAGATTACAACCATAGAAATTACAGAAAAATCAATATAAAGTTATGAGCTAGGTCGTAACCCGTAACGTGTAAACACAGCATGGTTAGGAAGTAGAAAATTGATTGTTGTACAATATTGAGTTATGGAAAAATACTATTGAATGTAATGACTAAAAATATTATGCCTATTTGAAAAATAAAAATAGTAAAGTAAAGACTATAAAGTAGGTGCGTGGATAGCTCACTTGAGGACATCCTCAACCCGTCTTTTAAAAACTAATGTCCTAGGATCAAATAAGTCTATCGATGGCTTATTGTTGCTGTTCGAAGAGATTTAGAACATGTAACAGAACATGAACAAAAGAGAACAACAATCGAGTGCTAGTGTTATTTAGTATTAGTTTGTAGTACGAGTATACAAAAATACAAATACAAATATACTTAAACAATATTCAAATTATAATCACTTAACAATAGTGTAGTTACAATGTATAAGTAAATATCAGTCTCTACTACCTGCACTGGCCTGGTATATTAGTATTTTGTATATTAGTATTAGGAAAGATTCGGAAAAAGGAAAACATAACATGCGGAACTTTGAATTGTGTATCTTACGCGTGACGTACGGATCCCTTAAAAGGGCAGTAATAAAATAAGTCGTAATAAAACCACAAATCTTTTTAAAACTGCTGAATGAATCAAAAAGTTTATTCGCTTGAACAATTTTATTAAATGGTGTTATACAGTTTGTCGACTTTATCACTTTGAAATTAATTTCATTGCCATAAACATAATATGATTCAGGATTCTGAATAAATAAAATGCGAAATCATTTTTATCGCGCCGGCTTTACAGACATCATTAACATTTAATGTTCTGTTTTTCGCATTCGTTCGCTCATGGAAAAGATCAGGGGGAAATAAGAGATTCTCGAGAAACAAGTGAGCGATTTATTTACTCCACCGACGCTCATATTATCTGCATACATATTTATACAAGTACAGTGGAAGACACATCAAGGGATACTCTGTGGAACCCTGTCGCATTTAGTTTTAGTTATTCAATTTATTCGAAAAACAATATACATTGTGAGCGAATTAAAACTTAAGACTAATTAAAAATTGTATAATTTCAAATGTCAAACTAAGTAGCAGAAATACCAAGATCCGGATCTACAAAACTGTCATCAGACCGATCTTGATGTATGGATGCGAGATTTGGGCACTAACCTTAAAGGAAGAAAACAGACTCTTGGTGACCGAGAGGAGGATATTGAGGAAGATTCTGGGACCAGCCAAGAAGGAAGATGGAGGGTGGAGGATGAGAAAGAATAGGGAGATAGAAGAGATGGTGAACGAGCCGAACATTATAGGAGAGACGAAAGCGGCTCGACTCCGATGGCTCGGACACATTACTAGGATGGGGGAGGATCGGGCAGTTAAACGAGCGTATGTGGGACGCCCTAACGGACGACGTCCGGTCGGACGTCCCAGATACCGCTGGCGCGATGAAGTGGAGAAGGATCTGCGGGAGCTCCGGGCGCCTGACTGGCTCGAGACTGCGCAGGAGAGAGAGCGATGGCGCTCTTTGGTATCGGAGGCCAAGATCCACTTCGGGTCGCTGCGCCAGCGGAGTAAGTAAGTAAGTAAACTAAGTATCTAATAATGTTAAATAATAAATTATGTTAAAGTAAAAATTTAAATGTAAGTCCATTATGCAATGTTAGGTATGTCACATACTAAGCAAACAATAATTAAAAGTCCTCTATCGAATAGCAACACTTTTCAACAAGAAGGGCTCTTAGTTTACACTTAAAAATACTCACATTATTTATAGTTTTTAATTCAACCAGCAACCTATGATTCTTTGACATTCGTATGAAATTGTAATTTTTTTGTAAAATATCTTCATTTAAATCCGAACAGAGTTTATTGTGTGTGTGTGTGTGTGTGTGTGTGTGTGTGTGTGTGTGTGTGTGTGTGTGTGTGTGTGTGTGTGTGTGTGTGTGTGTGTGTGTCAAAAAGTTAACGAGACAAAGTACTGTACAAAAAAAATATATGGTAAACTGTGTCTTCGACATGGCTGCAAGGTTTAAGACGTGTAACGTCAAACGAAACATAGTGGGTTCGGTTCGGGTGCCTGTACTAAGAGTGGTTTCGCACTACGTCCGATCGAAATCCGATCCGAACCCGTGAAAATACGGTCCGGAGTAGTCGTAGGACTATTTCTATGGTAGTTTACGCACTAGATCCGACTTCCGTCATCCGATTTCTTTCCGTCATCCGTGAATCTCCATTTCGGAGAAGATTTTTGACGGACTGAAGTAGCCATAGTATTATTTGTATGAACACTCGCGCACTGCGTCCGAACCGCATCCGAGCTGCGTACGAGCAGAGAGGCAGCGGGGCGGGCGGGGTGTGTGGCCGTAGGGCGCGACAGGCATCCAGTTTAGTTCAGTGTGGCAGCGAGCTATTGCTTACGCACTAGTCAGAGATCGGACTAGTGCGTAAGCAATATCCGAATTCGTTCCGAGTTTTCTAGATCCGTATTTTCACGGGTTCGGATCGGAATCGGATCGGACTTAGTGCGAAACCGCTCTAACTGTCCACGAGAGTTTCTTCCGCACTTCTGTGGCATCCAGGTCAGCTTTGTTTGGTTTTATCTAGCAAATTGTTTTATAGTAGTGCTTTTCTAGTAAGAATGGTGTTTCTTGTCCGAAGAACTTCTACAACATGTGAATAGTGTGTGGGACTGTGAAGTAAAGTCAAATAAGACGCTGCAGCCCGATTCGTACTTGGCTGGTTTTTTAAGAGCCATACTCCGGGACGCGTTCTTCTTTGGTTCGGATGGTGCAGAAGCGTGGAAGATTCTCCCTGATAGCATTGAAATGTATCACACCAGCATTTTAATGAGGACTTGAAAGAGTTGTTAACATCAGACCTGACTGTATGGGCTCAGTTCCCTTTGCGTTAAAAATACAAACAAACAAGAACTAACTGTCCACTTCGTCGGCTGGTTGTCGCTGTGTTTCGACAAGCAAAATACTTATTGAAGTTTTTATATATCTTTATTTTTATATATCTTTATTTTTATTTATTTATTGCATAAGTTGTGAAACAATACGTCTACGTAAACTACTATGCATTATACTCGTATTATAAGTACAACTGTTTTATTCGTTTACGTAACTTTACGATCGACTTCGCTCGGTATGCGGTGCTTACCGATTTTAAAGACGTTACACATCAAAAATTCGTGCGCCTGTAGGTACACTGAAATATTTATGAGTTTGAGAATTTTTGTGTGAAGTTCCAAGTTTCATGAAATTACATTCGTTTTGTTTTTAAATCGACTTCCTAAAAGAACTTGTAAGACAAGTTTGTTATTATGTGTCACTTCAAAATACCACTTGTGGAATATTTCGTTGTGACGACAATAAACTATATGCTTATAACAAGAACAATTCAATGAAACTAAAGAAAATGACATATCAATCTAGACACATGAGAGTGTGTCCGCGAAGTTTCGGAAAGAAAAAGGGCAAACTCACTACGTGTGTACAGGAACCATTTCGAGCCTTTTCGACCCCCCTGTAACTCAAAATCTATTTGACTTACATACCTGCAATTGTGTGTGTGTATTAAGACCCACCCAATTACTAAGAATCCTAAATTTCATGTAAATAGGTCGAACAGTTCCTGAGATATTGACCTCTGAAAATGGCAATTTTTAACACTGACACACTCATCAAACATGGCATTGGCATCAAAATTTGGCTTGGAGTTAGGTAATTGGGCATACATAAATGAAAAAATTTGAAACAGCCAAGTGTGAGTCGAAAAAGAAGACAAAGTTGGTGCGGTTGGTGCGGTCCCGAAAACGACTTGACTTTCTTTTAACGGCGAAGCCGACAGGGCCAATTTGTTCATTGCACCGAACTTGGCATCCTTTTTCATATTTATGTTTTTGGTGGAATAAATTATAACTGCAAACATGAGACGTAACTAATTAAGATAAACATCATTAAAATTTTAATGATCTGCTTTTTCCATTACTGAGATTAAATGTATATAATGTACATAATGTACATGTATAAAATCTTCATTATTTATAACAAAGCATGCCACTGTTGACTGTCCAATAAAATCAAAATAAAATATAAAATCATCAACTTCATTCTTTTAATATTTTTAATAAATTGTTAAATATCAATATTATATAAATTATTAAAATACATGTCAATAATTTGATGTGAAAAATATAAAAATAAAATAATAAAATCATTGTCATACTATAACTAGGTAAAAATTATATAATATAATTTCAGTCAAACAGCCCCCCGCGAAATGCCCCCTAGCCGAAAGTATCCAGGATACTCGCGGCGTTCCCTCGCTGAATGGCGAGGGAAATGCGCTGCACTAAAAAGTGGCCGGCTCGCGGATCACCTCCTCTCTTCTTAATTCGTCTCCCCACAGCGCGAATCTGATCCTTAGCCTCGGCCTTGGTTCTTTTAATCACAGCGTAGCATAAGTCTGACGTCCACGTCCTTTTAATCAAGCGTCATCAATTTAAACTTCAGATTTTCTCATTCGCTCACATAAAACGCTGTACCGAGGAAATAAGAGCTCCTAAACAAGCGAGCGATTTATTTGCCCCGCTCGCGCGCCATTGATAAATATTACCAATAAAGAAAACAAAATGTCCACTAGAGAAATTATTGCGGTTCGTGTAATTTACCATTTCGTTTACTTACTTCTTTTTGCGTTCCTCGTATGGAGGTTAAGAGCGACCGCCGCCGGTGGCGTAGTGGCTGGTATTCGAAACTAAGCAATGTACAGTCAGCCTCTAGCTAAAGTATACCATCTGTCAAAGTCTAGTCATATCATCATCATCAGCAGCAGCAGCCTACTCTAGTCCACTGCTGGACATAGGCCTCTCCCAGGGCGCGCCATTGAGCCCGATCTTCGGCTCTTCTCATCCAGTCGCTGCCAGCCATCTTGCGCAGATCGTCGCTCCATCTAGCAGGGGGGCGTCCCACACTACGTTTGCCCAAACGCGGTCTCCACTCCAGAACTCGTCTACCCCAGCGGTTGTCGGTTCTGCGACATATGTGACCGGCCCACTGCCACTTCGTCACACTAGTCATATCGTCACAGCATAATGCTGAGTTAGGGACCCTTTAACCACATATTATTATTATTATTGGATTAGCAGGCAGGCAGCTAATGCTGGTTAGCCTGTTTCTTCACATTTCGTAAGTGGCTGTCTAATCTGTTTTTAAACTGGTTTATAGTTTCAGCATTCACAACTTGGTCAGGTAGGCCGTTCCACGGGATGACTACCCGGTTGAATAGGAGATGATGTTTTGGGAGTGTTTTGGCCGTGTTCCGCACCAGTTGTGTGCAGTGTCTTCTTGAGTGCTCCTTCAAGTTCAATATAAAGAAATTCTTCATTTCATCTGTGTTATAGTGATATGCATATATGCATGTGAACTTACTCTAAGTCATAGTTACTTTTAAGTAATGAAATGTAATTATCGTGTTATCTGTGAGCAAATACATTATAATTTATTCTTTTATTCATTCATCTGTCAACAGGCCTAGGCTTGTATGGAACCGGCCTGATCCCTTTGAAGTTTGACAGATGGTATACATTAGCTAGAGGCCGACTATACTAATTAGTTTTTCGATTTTTTCGAAGCCTATAATTATTTATAGGCTATAATTATTATAAGAATAGAATAATATAAGAATAAGTTTATGTGTGCAGTAAGATGACAAAGTATTCATATGATTGCTTGATTTTGATATTTCTTTATTTGACATAAAACACAATAATTAGTAGCACCGGCAACACGGTCACGGCATACCAAAACATGAAGTACCTACGTTTACGAGGTTATACCTTTTAAAACTTAAACAATGATATCAGATATTTACACACATACAATTTAGATATTTCACACACTTAACACATAACATATTATAGACATTTCAGACAAATGTTTATACTTATCAGGAATAGTATTATTTTATTTTATGCATAAAGTATTCATAGTCCATACACAAGTAGGAACGGAAACATAGGTTATATAGGTTAAATCAAACGTGATTTAATCTTCAAACAAAAAACGCGAATAGCTTCAGAAGGTGTCAGACATGCACTCCTGAAGCCTGATTCTACTATTACAACTTAATCTCAATATAAACTAAATTGCAGCGACTTACCGATTTTCAATTGGAACACTATTCACGAACCGTTCGATTAACGTTAAGTTTTGGTTAAGTCAACAATCGATCGATCCGCTCATACGTGTTAGCGTGGTGTTAGCAGAATACAATTTGTAGTTGAAGTTGGATCGATAGGTACAATAACGCAATCGCTACTTAACTGGAAAAGGACGACAAGCGTTGTAAAACAGTGGGATTGGGGAACTGTCCCCTTGCAATAAACATAAGTATGGATGTATGTATGGATCTGGTGGTAGAATAAAGAAGACTTTGTCAAAATGTACTTTATGGTGCTTAATTTTTATTTTTTATTTACTACTAAACCCGCATTTGACCTCGACCTCGCCTGATGGTAAGCTACGATGAGGTCGACGATGGAGCATGCGGGTCCAGTAAATGCCTATTCACTCTGGCCTTGAAGATCCCAAGGTTGTAGGTTTCGGGAAATACAGATGCCGGCAGGCTGTTCCATTCCTTAGCCGCTCGCATAATGAACGAAGAAGCAAATCGCTTCGTACGAGCAGATGGGATATCAACAACATAAGGATGGAACCCCGCGCCTGGTAGTCCGAAGGCGGAATTGAGATGCTGGAATTAGGTCCTGCAATTCCGATGCGCACTCTCCGAAATGTATCCTATAAAATACCGATAGACAGGCAACATTGCGCCGATGTTCCAGACTTTGCAGTCTAGCTTCCACCAGCGATTCGTCACCTATAAGGCGCTTAGCACGTTTCTCCACTGAGTCAAGAACAGCCAGTTGGTATTTTGCTGAGCCGTCCCACAGGTGGCAGCAGTACTCCATGCACGACCGGACTTGAGCTTGGTAAAGGTTTAAAAGCTGTCCCGGCGTGAAGTACCGCCTAACCTAATTGCAATAAAAAAAAATGATTTTTGACTTTTACGGTCGGACGGGATTGTTTCTTCCAAGTTTCCTCGCGTCTGTGATAACGGTACCAAGTTCGAAATTAAAGAGGCTGTAAACAACGTAAATTGTTTCCGTAAAATATTCAGGGCATAATGTGAAGTGTACAGAAATATTAAGTTGATTTTTATTTCATTGGTGCCTAGTCCAGGCACCAACGACTGGTTACTAAAATTAGATATATTGGAGCAGCTTTAAAAATATATGGAATTGGCACAATATTATTAAAGTGTCTCTAATGTAGGTATCTACCTAAAACATAAACTAAAAAATGAACAACTAAATTGGCTATTCATATGGTTGGTATACGTACACTAAAATGTGTTTAAATTGGTAATAACTGTTTCATCATCAGCAGCCTACTCTAGTCCACTGCTGGACATAGGCCTCTCCCAGGGCGCGCCATTGAAACCGATCTTCGGCTCTTCTCATCCAGTCGCTGCCAGCCACCTTGCGCAGATCGTCGCTCCATCTAGCAGGGGGCCGTCCCACACTACGTTTGCCCAAACGCGGTCTCCACTCCAGAACTCGTCTACCCCAGCGGTTGTCGGTTCTGCGACAGATGTGACCGGCTCACTGCCACTTCAGCTTGCTAATCTTATGAGCTATGTCGATAACTTTTGTTCTATGCCGGATCTCCTCATTTAGGATTCTATCCAGCAGAGATACTCCGAGCATAGCTCTTTCCATAGCACGCTGAGCGACTTTCAATTTGTGAACCAGTCGCACCGTCAGTGTCCACGTTTCGGCTCCGTAAGTCATCAATATCTGTTTACTTTTACTTAATGTCTTTGTTAATAAAGTTTTAAACATTGTCTGCTAATTTTTTTTGTTACATAGGTACGCCTACGATAGACGTACGCTAAGTGGTTTTGTATTATTGTACTATTATGAATAAAGACACTTTTAAAATAAATAAACAATGTGATTTTAGTTATTTTTTAAATATTTTTTTAACCATTCAAGCGCTTGAAATTGCATGAAATAAATCCAATTTCCCACCAAAGGCGCTACTAGTTAGATTTCTGTGTTCCCATCTCATCTCAATTTGCATCTTATGTTGTCCACTTTGTCCATTGTCCGTTTCATGCAAGAGACTTCCAACAAAATTCGTGTAAAAGACGGTATTAAACCTCACGCCGCTGTGTGCGAATTGAAAATAATGCAACACATTTCTCACACAATGAAACTCAAATTAATATTTGAACAAAAATAGATCTTACGGCGATGTCACAATTGCGAATATCCATCTACACAGGATCGTATGAAGCACAGATCGATTTCAAAATTCGAAGTCAAACGCAAGGCGCGATTGATTCGCCGCGCCGCTCGCACACCGTATTTTTTTTTTGAAGATGAAATACACTTTCGATATATCCCGGGTGCATCGTCTTATTACACATTGGCATCTCTTCTTACATATTTATAGTCGTCGGTTAGTACCTAAGGCTTCGAAGAAACTCACAGTCGGCCTCTAGTCACAAACACGTTAAGTGCCAACATTAATATAACTTTAATAATTGTCACAAACTAGTCTAAACTTCCGTCACTTATAACTTACTTATCAAATAAAGTTAGTTATCAAATATGCATTGTAAGAAGGTGACATTCCCACAAACTTTGAAATGTTTCTAAATTACTTTTGTCTGCTGCTATAACTATGTTTTCTTTTGAGTACCCAACACAATGTTGTCAAAAACTTTCTTTAACTATTTCAATGGCCACTAATCCTGAAAACTTAAATTTAAGTTCGGAAAGAAAAGGACAGAAAAAGAAGATGGTGTCATAAGACAATAAGACAGATCCATAGAAATTTAGACCGCATACAAATACCTACATGCCGTCAAAACTTTTTTTTTTTAGATTAATGCCCTTTGGTATTGTGTTTAAGGTACAATAATTCAGCCAATTCACGTTGTAAGGGAGGAGACACATCGTGAAAGTGACCGGTTATGAAATTGGTTTATCGAAATTTAGAATTTTGCACATTTTGTCACAATTGTCCGGAAACTCCACCTACAACAAACACAAAACGGCACATAGGTACATATGGACGGACGAAATAATATTAAACAGGGGAACATTTGGGGATTTTACACCGTCTAAACTTGTTAGCCGTCGATTAATTTGACAGCTCTAAACCTAAAATGACATCTTCTGTCCTGTTCTTACAAGACAAAATTTCTATGGATTGTCTTATTGTCTTATGACACCATCTTCTTCTTCTGTCCTTTTCTTACAGATAAAGAAAGAGACAAACGACCCGAACTTAAATTTAAGTTTAGCGGTCGTGCAGGAATCGAGGCCAATGTTTACGAATAAAATTACGATAGGATTTTTTAAATGGTCTTGCGGTCTTACCTAATAATGAATTAAAGTATGAGTTATTGCTTTTTCTGTCAGTTACCTCGAAAATATTGATTTGTTAAAACACATTTCAACTACTATTTAAAAGTATTAGAAGAAAGTATTGTAATAATTACCAAATTCTAAAATAAATATAACAGAAATAATATCGCCTCCTCATATTATATCTTTTTAATAATTTTTTAATTACACACACCACACATCACACACGCGCCATCTCACGCACACACCCCTCACACACACCACATACACGCATACTTAACTGTTTAATTTAGCATTGCCTTATGTTTTTCATAATTTATTTATCGGAAGAGACTGGCCTCACTACACAGGGTATCCTAGTGTGGAAGCCAGGGAAATCTTAAAATGTAAAAGATACTGTCTGCATTAATAAATTTTTATTTTATTTTTTATTTTATTTTTATTTATTTAAACCCAACTCATATTATTAAAGAAAACTCAGTTTTTTATTTATTACATTTTCTAAGTGACAAATTAATAATTACCTATGATAATTATATTTGAACAAATTACATACGAGTACCTTCACGCTATATCCCTAGTGGGGAAGGCAGATTTAACGGAGCGCCACGAATCTTTGTCTTGGCACGCTTCTCTTGGTTCCTCCTTTACAGGCATTCGTCGTTTCACGCCTACTCGCCGTTGTGGAGTCGTCTGCTCTGTGTATTAAAATCTAAGAGCACTCTGTCAATCTGATCTTTAAAGGTCAGTCTTGGACGACCCCGGCATCTCCTTCCCCCACTTTCGCTTCGTATACCTGTTTCGCCATTCGTTCATAACTCATTCTTAAACAAATTAACCATCCAAAAATTATCTGTCTACTGTAAACTGGGTACCAAAAACAAGATCGTATAACTTACTTTTAAACTTTAAATTACACAAACTCCTATCGAAATAGTTAGACGTGAAAATAATAGACGAAACGGAAATTGTTTCAGGGATTGTTTTTATTCGAGCTTCGAGCTCGCTGTTCGCGAAATTTATACTTACATTTGGAGTCCTCGTAGAGTATTGTCACAGATTTACAAATTATTGGGGATGTGGCTATGAAACATTAGAGTAGGTATGCACGAGCAAGCCGTACATTTTTTATTGTTTACCTCTTGTCCCGAAATTGTGTCCACGCTGGGATCGACCGCGATTGGGAGGTGGGTTCTGAGCAAACCCTGCGAATTTTGGTTCTTCCCTTTTCGATGCTAATAGGCGACCGTTATCACGTCGATTTGCAGGGAGTTATTAAAACTTAGGGGTATGCAAGGTACCTGAAGAGGAGCAGGCTGGAACCACTGACACATTAAAAATATAACTTTTCATGGAATTTGGGAGGGAAGCGAATCGATTCAGGGGTAGGATAGGTTTAAGGATGAAAATATGGGGTGTGGATTTTTAGGATAAGTTATATAGAAACGATATTCGAAATGCGAGCTCGTGCTGTGTCGCTGAGGTAAGAGGAAGTGACAGTGATTGAATGACAGTTGTATTTTTTTAAACTTTTTTTTTTAACAAGGCATTGTCAACACAGTTCATCAGCCTAAACATTAAGCGATTTAAAACAGTTTTTAGTTTTTCAGCATCAAAATGTTGTGGTGTACACACATTTTAACACTCTTAGGAGTTATGACGGAAATTTCAACCGGTCTAGTCTCTGGCGAATTCTCATGGCCCGCCGCAGAATCACAGAGTGAAACTACACAACGAACCACTAACGAGAAGTTTATTTTAAGAGTTCAACACATTGTCACTGTTACTGAAGTTTGCTAGACAAAACTACACCGATTTTAGCTATCAAAATCACCAGATAACAATTTTTGAGCAATAAAATAAACACCGTAGAACGTTCTCCAACGACTTTCCCGCCAAAACTCTCTCAAACTTAATTTAAGTAGCGGTGTTGCCACAAACACAAACATTTAACCGAAAGTATATAGGGGAGATACCAAACCCGGGAAGTTGACTTTTTTTTTCATCCATGACCACAATCAACTCAAGACTTTCAAAATAAGTAACATATCTCCGTTGTTTCTTTATAATGGTTTCGATCACGAGATTGTGGTTGTTTAATATCCGGCTCATCTTTGTTTCAGGTTTTTCGTTTAAATTATTGTGACGTCACAGGCTGGGTTAATACCCTGCCTGTGATAATGGTAATCCATAATGTAACTCTATGGTTGATATTTTATTATTCTATCGCACGTCATAGATTAGAAATAAAATGTTATTTGGAAATTATACATTTATTAAGTTTTTTTTAACTATTAAGAATGTGGCGTCGATTCCAAGGTGGCCGCCAAATCTAAAGATATAACTAAATGAAACTGTCACGCTCATTCCTATGCTAAATCGTATAAGAGTAAGGGTGACGTTTAGCGATGTTTTAGTTTCGCGATACAATAGAATTGCTGCCAAATTTTAAAGTAATTATATTAGAAATCAATTTTACTGGACGTCAGGGAATCTAACCATTTGGGTTTATAATTGTACAACTCGAAAAAAAAAACAATCAAATTTATATAACGAACAATTTCAACTTTCGATACACAACATAGTTTTAGTTACAGTACTCGTAGGAAGTAGAAACCGCGAACACGCAACTTGAATTAACTTGATTTGATTCAAGTTATCGATACTGCTGTGACGTCAAGAACCAAAGTTATCGACATAGTTCATAGGATTAGCGAACTTAAGAGCCATTGGGCCGGTCACATCTGTTACAGAGTCTATAACTGTTGGGGTAGGTAGGAGATTTCCTGAAGAGATTGCGAATGAGCAAACTTGAGTAGCTACGATTGAATGAACGAATTAAAATTTATTTGCACACATATACATAACACGATAATTACATTTCATTACTTAAAAGAGTTACTTTTTTTACTTAGAGTAAGTTCACAATTTCACATGCATATGTAGATCCCAACAACTGTGGAGTGCTTAACAGAGACAATGCTATCGCGTTGGTATAATGACATCTGTTTACAATACAATACAAATATTCTTTATTGCACACAGGACAAAACTACAGAACAGAAGAAAAGATACAATTACAATAAGGGTGAATGAGTGCATCGTTTGAACCCTGAGTCAGGTTACACCCTCATATACCTATGTCTTACCTGTACCTACTTGTTTAAGTGTAAATAAAATAAATTAAAATTGAAATTGGCGGCCTTTTAGCTTTAAGCTATTTCTTCCAGGCAACCTTGTTTAGCATGCCATCGCATAATATCATTTTGTCGTTTTGAGAACGGTATATAAATGACTTAGGAACGGCCTATGTCCATAGAAGTGGACAAAATGGGGGCTGATGAAGATGGTGACGTCACGACATAATCGAGTATACTTAGTTAAAATCGATTTTAGGCTTCACTGCTCTATGTCCGAGTTAGGTCAGTTAGGGTTTAGTGAAGTCTCAATACTATTGACATAGTCGTGAGGCATCGATGCAATAAATTCTATTTTAGACAACACTATTGTGAATGATCTATAGGATAGGTTAACGTTAATAGTGGTGTCTCGATACCGTCGACTTTGCTTGCATGCCAGCATCGATGCTTTAAAATCGATTTTAGGCAAAACTGCCCTTTAACATGGTTTAGGTAAGATGTTAGTTAACGATATGTAGTGATATCTCGATACTATCGACATAGCTCGGGAGCTGTCGATGCATTAAAATCGATTTTTAAGCACTGCTCGGTATCTAGGTTAGGCCGGGAGTCAACTCGACTTTGATGTATCGCGCGGAACGGCGGTGGTGGACCTTGAATATTTACGAGGTGGAAGCCGAGGCCGGCACGTTGCCACAGTATAATAATCACAGTAGACCGAGGATTTCACAAAGAGGCCTGGCGTTTATAACTCCAGTTGTAATTGTACCCATTTTATTAAAACATTATAATCAAAATCCGTTTTTTATTGTAAGTGCCAAAAAGTTACTTTCTACAAAGTATATTTTTAAACTAAGGCAAATATAACACTTCATTAGGAGATTTTGCTGAAATCAAAGAAGAGACGCAAGAAACAATCAGCAACACGTCTTTTGATATTAGAGATAATTTTATAAAACAGTTTAAATTGACTCACTTTTAGCACGCCGGCCTATCTGCTATGGCCCTGTTCTCACCGGCTTAACTTTGACTATCATGCCGAGGGACGTGTGTCACATTACTCATGAATAACCTAACCGTCTATATTTTAAGCCAATTACATAAAGTTGCCACATAGTATTAAGCCAATTCCATGAAGAATGGACAAAGTTGATTCACTTTTTGTCCTATTTTCTGTGACCCGGGTCTTACCGGCCTCTTATGATTTGACTCTCATACCGCCCTCAGCATGCCTAGGTGAGGCGTGATCCCTAGGCGTGTCACATTATTCATGAGTAACCACCTAAATTTTGCAATGCTATTGCTAAAATACTTGGCAGAGTTGACTCACTGTTTGCCCTATTTACTGTGACCCTGGTCCCACCGGCTTAACTCTGACTCTCATACCGAGGGAAACGTGTCACATTATTCATGAGTAACCACCAACATTTTACAATGCTTTTGCCAAAACATTTTAAGTCGATTACATAAAGTTGCCACATAGTTTTAAGCCAATTACATAAAGAATGGGCAGAGTTGGCTCACTGTTTGTTCTATTCGCTGTGACCCTGGTCCCACCGGCTTAACTCTGACTCTCATACCGAGGGAGGTGTGTCACATTATTCATGAGTAACCACCTATATTTTACAATGCTATTGCCAAAACATTTTAAGCCGATTACATAAAGTTGCCACATAGATTTAAGCCAATTACATAAGGAATGGGCAGAGTTGGCTCACTGTTTGTTCTATTCGCTTTGGCCCTGGTCCCACCGACTTAACTCTGACTCTCATACCGAGGAATGTGTGACACATTATTCATGAGTAACCTAACCACCAACATATTACAATGCGTTTGCCAAAACATTTTAAGCCGATTACATAAAGTTGCCACATAGTTTTAAGCCAATTACATAAAGAATAGGCAGAGTTGGCTCACTGTTTCTTCTATTCACTGTGGCCCTGGTCTCACCGGCTTAACTCTGACTCTCATACCGAGGGAGGTGTGTCACATTATTCATGAGTAACCACCTATATTTTACAATGCTATTGCCAAAACACTTCGCGACCGGCACGTAGGAATGCTGTAGGGGGCTCCAGTGAATTCCTCCTATTTGGCCGACGTGTTTCTGTACTGCCAGCCGGTTGTGTAATAACACTGCATTCTCTAGTAAGTTCTCTAGGAAAGTCTGCCTTGCAGTGCTAGGATTTTCTAGCTTCACCGTGTAAGCTTATGAAGAAAATATTTTCTTATATACGATGTCAATTTTCTTATAAGGACTACAAGAAAATAGTCGGCGTAACTATTAAATTAGTTTGTTTGTTGTCTCTTTATTGTACTAATATAAAATACACAGAAAATAAAATAAAAACATCAAAATATGTACAAAGACGATCTTATCCCACAGGGATCGTAAATTTCGTACCAATAATTAAGTTGAAAAATTAGACCAAGTCAGCTATACAGTAATAAAACAGAGAAGTACTACTACATTAAATCTCACCTGTTTCTATGAAGATGACCTACTTATCTCTTTTACTAGGGCTATACTAGGTACATGAATATAATCTATCTAATATTGAAGTTTTGTTTTTATAAAATTCTTTATTAGGCAGACTTATAAAACAAAAGCATAACTAACTTAAGTTATACAAGTACATATTTCAATTTCAATTTATTTAATCTCATTTTGGTTTACAGAGATACCTCCAAAACACCATCATGTCATACAATACTTACATTATACATAATATTTACAATTGAACTAATATAGGTACCTACTTATTTACTATTTAAGTATATAAAGCTATTTCTTATAAATGTTCCCATGTTATCAACAAATATATCTATTTCGAAGTTCTGAGCGAGCATGTCACCGAGCAGGCGGCGCGCGCGTGACGTGGGCGCGTTGCGTGCGCGTCGCGTGCGCGTGTGCGGACACTCAAACACACGAGGCGCACGGCGCGGAGCCATTGCACTGTTGCCTGCTTTCGGCACCCTCAGCATCATTTGCTCCAATGCAGACTGGTTGTCTATCTTATTGTGAATTACCGAGTAATAGTGCACCACCAGCTGAAGTTTCCGTCGTAACTCTAGCGATTTGTTGTTAACTTCAACAGACTAAATAGACACCTTCTAAAGTTATTTACATAATTAATAAATGCTCATTACATCTTGAGATGTGTCAAAGTTAAGTAATAATTTTACGTTATCGTATAAATATGTAAGCTATTGTATTATACACTTTACTTTTTTAATGTGACAATAAAATATGCTTGAAGTAGTTTCGTAAAATGATTTGTTGATGTTATAAACTGGACTACTTTTCCAAGAAGCTCCACAAATCGGACTAAAAAAAACACAAAAGGAATATGCACAAAGTTTCCTAATGAGTGGGTACCTTTTTGCCCAAAGGTCAAAGAACTTTATCCCAAAGCCTAACATTTACACATCTATAACTCCATTCACGTAGGTAATTAACTAAATGTAAACAAACCCATGTGACATGCCAAGCAAGGTATTTCTAGCGGTACACACTTTAAAATTGGGTAGTAATTAAGTTTGATGGAATTCCATCTGTCAAAAACCGTCGATTAAATCTCAACCTTATAACTGCGCAATATGATACATTTCAGTTTCTCAAATTTTTACTTTTTGGGTAGGTTGATCTGTGGTCAACTTATTTTGAATCAGAAAGATCGAGGCAGAAGAACTATCCCAGAACAGGTCCCTAGCCCTAAAATCACTACCCCACCCATTTACCATTGTTTCCATGGTTTCTCTTAGTTATTTTTTAGGAAAATGTTAAGTATAACTGATTTGGTCACATGTGTTTGTTTACAGATTCAGATTCAAATCTTTATTTATAATAATTAATAAAATAAACTGATATTATGGATAAATATCTGGGAGAAATGAAACTAAGTATTTAATTAGAGGACAGCGTATATTGAGCGTAGCGAACGAAGTTCGGTGGATGGAAGGATGACAGCAGACGTCAAGTAAGAAATAAAAAAAACAATCAGTGTTGCTAGTTATTTACAATAATAATATTCAATTATACGTCACATACATTTATCATTACAAACCATTATTATTTAAATTGAATTTCTAATTAACCATAATAAAATAAATTTCAATTTTAATTAAAAGTAAGTGTTATTTTTAATGTTTAATCATGCAATGTGGGTTGACGAGTACCTACCAGATCTTACTGACGTTGAAGAACTCTTCAGTCGTATAAAATGCGCTCCGCACCAGCATTTCTTTTAATTTTAGTGTGAATGCAGTTTCTCTCTGTGCATATCTTATTGTTTTGTCCAATTTGTTATATTTTATTTATTAAGGAACACAAACAGTTTACAAATAGATATAAATACATATAAACAAAAACAAAATACACAGAAACGACAACGGTTCACAAATATTATAAACGTAAATAATATATTTCAGTTCATGTAGACAAGATAAGTATACTAGTTATATATAAACATAGAAAATTAAATATGCAAAGAAGTAAAGGTAGAATAATGTAGAGGGATATAAAACAATGCTATTAAAACAAATAAACAAAATTATAACAAATAAACAAACATTATATATAATACTTTGGGACACAGTGCATGGAGAGTCATAAGGTTGAGATTTTATCGACTGTTTTTGACAGATGGTATACTATAGCTTGTGGTCGACTGTGTATTCCATCAAACATAATTAAATTTATAAAAGTACTTAATTACTACACAATTTTAAAGTCTGCACTGTTAGAAATACCTTGCTTGGCATGTCACATGAGTTTGTTTACATTTAATTAATTACATGGAGTTATAATTAAATCGCCTGTTATAATCTCTTTATTCATATACTCATCTGACCGCGAATCCCCAGTGATAACTTCGGCTGGGTTCAATCAAATCAGTTAAATGTAGCTGTAAATTGGGCAGTTCCACTTGAGTGATATTGAGTAATGACGTCGACCCGGATATTGATGGGCGGGCCGGGGACGCGCGCCGTATCCGTAGACGTGCTAATTTGTCAAAACCGTCGCCCTCATAAAGAAAAAGTTACGGATATATACGTTCTAAATTATCCTATTATAGAGTTTATAAAACTCTCAGTACCACAGCGGTCTCCATTTTCAATAGTTAATGGTAAGGTTATCGCAAGTCGTAGTTTGAATATCTTTATCAATGAGAAAATGATCGTCTTTAAACACTTAGTTGTAGAAATAATCCGACGTATAGTATGCTTGTACCTATTTTACTTCTGTACAATCTGGGGATCAACAGAATAACAGCGCATCCCGGCATCCCCTATGCCTGTAAAATTAAGCTGAGTTGAGACCCTTGTCACCCTAACAGCTGACGCCTAGTGTATCACATGGTACCCATCATATCTTTCTATAACACTTTTTGTACCTATGTTGTGTGTGAAATAAATAATTTACTTACTTACTCCCAACATCATTCGTATTTTATTTATACATTCTATCCACTCTCAGTTCTCAGAAGTTACTTCGGCAACCTTGTATCCTATTAGGAATAGAAGTTGTAACACACAAGTCACGATGTCTATTAGCTATACAGCCAGTTCCAAGAAGTATTCTGAGAGTTCGATCTTCAATAAAACGTTCTCTCACCCTTTCATTGCTCGAGAAAGACTATCATAATATCACTAGACATAAGGTAGCCAAATTTTAATGAAACTTCTTGAAAGCTTTAACTCTCGTACATCCTTGTAAGCAGCAGAAACAAGAATTTGTGTTTCCTATCCAATGAACTCGTAAACTATGGAAAAGTAATTGAAAAATATCAAAAAATAGCACCCAGCAAACATTAGTGCAGTTTGTGGCTTTATGATTATAGTGCGAAAGTTGAACGTCGGCGTCTTAAACTCACCAACTACACGGTGACGTGTTGATCATGGCAAATTAACGACCACGATCTTTATCAAAAATTGTCCCAAGCGGCCACGCACGTTTATCAGAATTGTATAAAGTTGTGAATGCCGAAACTGTGAACCAATTCAAAAATATACTGAACTTATTAGTCACAATGAAGGGTGCTTGAGTGGCGACCCAGGTAGGATGCAGACGTGAAGACAGCGACATTGTCAAGACGGCGGGGAGGATCTGGATGCGAATGGCTATACTCAAAAATAAGTTACAGTGAAGCTAAAAAGAAAAGAAAAGAAGAAATCATGATTGTAAAATTTAAAAATAATTGTAATTTTTTTATGGGAAATAAATTATTTTGTATTTGATGAAACAGTCAGTCAATGGTCATAAGCTGACTGCTTGTAGGTACTCCTCAGTACAATCAGCCGCGTGTTTGTTTTTTACGATTATGTATTGTATAACGTTACTCTTCCATGAATTAGGAATGAGGTCGTTGTTACTAACCTCCAAAAGGTAAAGAAAGATAACAGGTCACGCGCGCACGTCTGTCGTTACCCCTCGCCTCTTACATTTTATTACGTCCCATTACCTGGGATTAAGTCACATGCATCGTGTGGATTCTGTATCATGTCGTCAGCTCTTAATGCCGAGCGGTGTTAAAAACCTCTCTAAGAGAGCAATTTTAAAATATGGGTAGAGATATGCCGAAATTTTGGGGTTTGGTTTTAGGTGAGATTTTCTTATGGGAAGGGCAGCAAAAATGCAAACACATAAAAAAAAACATATGACGAATTTGATGGCGAGCAATTTGTTGGTTGTTGATTATTGCTAATATTTGCCGCCTTTCAAAGAAATAACGTCTAAGGTTCTATCTGAAATAGGTACATTAAAATTTAAACGATTTAGTAAATAATTTACTAAATATAGCTGAGATTTACTAAACGGTGGGGGACATGGACATCTTGAAGAAAGATCTAAAATTCGTTTTTCTAAATCTCAACTAACATCAGAGATATTAATGATTTAAGTTAGTACTGGAGAGATGCTCTGTCCCTTTTAAGCAAAACAGTTCTTTTATGTAGCCAGGATCTGCTTGTATGGCGCTATTACACAGTGACGTCATAATGTAATATTGCCGTTTCTTTCTATCGTCTGATTTTTGATTGCATGTAGCTATTTTATTTTTCAACGAATTTCAATTCTGTTTTCACATCTGACCATCAATTTATGTCTATTTCTTATATTTTTTAAATGCATTTAATATTTGTTACTTGGAAACTACCGAATTGGGATTTGTCAAATCAAACTGCACTTGTCATTTGTTGCCAAGTTGTCAATTTTGTGCATGCCGTGATGATTATGACCATGATGTGCAAATGACAAGGTTTTATTTAAGTATGAATCAGCACACCTATATAACACTGCCTAATGAAATCAAGGAATGTGAATCTTTAAATAGTTTTAAAAACAAACTTAAAACATATATTTACTTATACATTGTAACTACACTATTGTTAAGTGATTATATTTTGAATATTAATGGGTTAATAAATATTTTTGTATTTTTTTTTGTATTTTGTATTTATAATAATGTCATGTCATGTAATTCGTCATGTCATCCTTTGCTCTGTTACATTTTTTTAAAACTGTCTTCAGTTTTTGGACTTGCTGGAAATATTTTTGGCAAATTGTTTATATTTTCTCTGTAAGTGAACTATGTTCTTAAGAGAAATAAAAATTATTAAAACCGAATCCCTTATTTTTTCTGCCTTATTGGTTTCTGCATTGTCATTCCTTGTGATAGAACAAAACTATACGAAAATATCGGCCAAATGTGGGATACTTTCATTGAAATCTGGTTTCGGTCTCCTAGGATAAACCGTATTCAGCTGCAAGCAGATTTTGAGCTTATGTACGAGTGTGACCTTGTAAATTCATAAAGTGTTGCCAGCGTAAACCTCAAGGAATCCATTACCGCGCAATTTAGTCTAGAACTGCGGCAGTTGACGGGAATATACATCAGGATTTCCTTGGATTACTTCACAAAATAAATAAGTACAGAAGGGAAACTTGGGTTAGTATTAATTCGAGAGTTGTCGACTTGACCGAAACGTAACGTTAATTACGTTACGTTTCGGTCAAGTCAACAACTCACGTACGTTAGTTATATTGAGATTACGTTGTACTAGTAGAATAAGGTTCCTGAAAAAAGATCCTACCCGTGAAAACATACAAGTGTGTCTCGCCAGTCTCGCGTAATGAACCCTAAACTTTACGTACTCGTATGTCCGTACTTAGGCATGGACATACGTAAAGAGTGTGTGGCGGCTTCACTCAACAATGACGGCGCATGCGCGCTGTGCAGTCTGCGCGCGCTGCTGACGTCGCTAAACAATCGCCACCGCTTTTCTCATTCTCGCGCTGTCCCTCCTCTTTCTTTCATCTTCGCAATATTGTAAATATATTTCATTTTTGCATCAACATGCTGAGTTTCATTCCGTGGGGCACACGGCGTCACATGCGCATATTAAAATAAAATAATAGAAATCTACTAGATATTAAACATTACTAACATAGATCATTAGGTATTATTACTAATAATGTTTATGGACATCTGTCTGAAATAAAAATTATTTTATTTTATTATATTTATTTTTAAACTGAGTTCCCTTCTGTATTTACTTATTTTGTGATTACAGTCTTTGAGGTTCTTTCGCGGAGGTGAATATACAAATGGTCTCCACGCTACGGTGATGCACCATCATTTGTGAAGCTTGCGCCGGATTACACTGTCGTGTTATGTTTATGTTATTGGCACCATCTAAGACTACCTTCTGAGGCTGAGCTCTGGAAGTATATGCCTCTGCTTTATCATCGCTTTCGAAGAATGATTTAGCAGCATTACGTCAGATTGCGTAAAACGTGTAATAGGATATAATCCTGCAATGTTTTACCACTAGAAGCGCCACTAGCACATTTTAAAAAAGCATTCAAAAATACGACGTAGTGATTTTGTTCTAAACATAACTTAACCTAAATTTATTGCTTTCAATGACAATAATTTGATAAATAAATAATTATTATTTTGATTAATATTGGACGATTTTACAAGATTTTTGTTTAATAATCTTTAAATTAGCACATAAAGCCAAATATCAACATGTAGATACGTACCTTTCCACCAAATTCCTTCAGACTCGCGCCACGCTGTTTTAACAGATTTTTTAGGTCTGCTATTTTGAAATGGCCGTAGGATGCCATGATATCATCACAATTTTATTATTGCTTTGAGAAATTAAATTAAATTAATCCAAATAACGAGAATTGTAATATCTTCAAAAAGGACGTTTCGGTTTGCTTTTCTGTTTACGGAGTGTGCTCGTGGCTCCCTAATTTATTTATTTCCTCGAATAGCAGGTTTAAAACAGAACTTAACAAAATGAAATGCAGAGGAAACGTGCATTAGGTCATACTAAACACAATTTCAGTAATTGCAATGCTGATGAAAAGCTGGTACTTAACATGTAACAGAGCTCAGGTATTCATTTGGTGGGATAGGTCAAAAGGGGACCAAAATTCCGGATCAAAACTAGTCTAGGGTGCAAGGGGTCGAGAAAGAGATGTCATTTTACTTAAGGTACCCAGAATTTAATGGCAGTTTCATGCAATAAAGAAAGAATTTATTTCCAATAGCGCACACATACAAACAATTAGGTACAGAAGATAAAAATAATATTAAACAAATATATTAATCAATAGGGTATTAACCTTTTTTTTAACGCTTCTATCAACTTACATGGACAACCTGAAAAAGGATTTAAAATGAGTTTTTCGATATCTCAACTAACATCAGAGATATTAATGGTTTAAGTTAGTGCTGGAGAGATGCTCTGTCCCTTTTTAGCAAAACAGTCCTTTAAATGTAACCAGGACCTGCTTGTATGGCGCTAGGGAACAATGACGTCGCAATTCTTATTGCCGTCTCTTTCTACCGTCTGATTTTTGATTGCTTGTAGCTATTTTATTTTTCAACCAATTTTAATTCTGTTTTTACATTTGACCCTCAATTCTTGTCTAGACTGGGAAAATACTATATTGGCCTTTAGCCTTCAACTCTTTCAAATTAGAGCAAAATCATCCTTAAAATTCCGGCTACCTTAATAATAATAATTAGCGATCGGAGTAGGTAGGGCTGTTTTTGGTACTTGCAAGCTGTGGTCATGATATGGATACGGCTTTCTTATAAACCATATTTGGATAATCCCGGGATTTCCGGAATTGAAACAATCGCTGTAGATAGAGCTACTTTTGGTAATTCCAACCTGCGATCATCATACATACTATGGCCATGCCATTAAAAAAAAAATATTAAAAAATCCCGGGATTTTCGGAATTTAAAATAAGACTAGAAGACTACTAAAGAAACCCGGATTTAGACATACTTGAAAGAAATGAAATAGACGACGAAATTCTATTGAATTATAAATTCGCTTCACTCTGACGACTACAGATGTCCATACTAACCTAGCACTAATCTAGCTTTTGAGGTCTTTGACCCCAAACAGCCCTACCTACACCGATCAGTGATAATAATAATAAATAAATTTATTTAACGACAACATTACACTATACAACGGAAAGGTACAATGAATACTACAAAAAAATGATTGAATGATGATTTGGCGAAGTGGAATTATGTGAGTAATATTGGTGTCTATATTTATAAAACTAAATGATTTGAAAAATAATGAACAGATAAAGCTATGATAATTTAAAAAACTAAAAAGTAAATAAAGCCTAGTGGGTATGTCCGCTAAAAATACCTACCCCATACCCAAACCTACCTCATACCCAAACCGTCAAACAAGATGTACAATAACGAAGAGTAAGTTAAGTCTAGCTACATCTCTTTCTAGAGCTATGATGTAGAAAAAGACATGAGACAAGAGCATGCAACTGACGGTAATCAGACCCTGACCGTATATTCCGTCCGTATATTTATTATTTACTTGGTACTGGTAAACTGGTAGTATGGGGAGGCCTGGACGATTTTATAATTTGCCCAAGTACTGGCTCTGGCTCAAATACAGGATGTCAGGGAAAATACACTATTATTTTTAATGGGTAAAATTAGCCATAAATACGAACAACTTACGTGGAAAATCGGGTCTCATATGAGGTGTTCTTCTTAGTCGTATACCTCATTGATTAGGGCCGTGATTATTTTATGGAAATAACCACATTGAACGACTTTCTTGGCAGATTTATTGGGGTGGTTTGCCATTGCCTTCCGCATTTCTCAGTGTGCAAGTTTCCTCATAATATGTTCATCATGTAAATGTACGGTAGGCATGTCTTTCGAAAAAACCGAAGAACTCATCGGTAAGTATAAAAGTAAGTACTTTTATTTTGAATTGATTTGATTTGATGTGCATGGTTTCGAACTAGAACCTCCTGTATAAAGTCCGATGTCCTAGCCACTAGGAGCTCATAAGCATGAGTGTTCAGACATTCCGATTTTTTCCTGTAAACTCGATCATATTTCGACCCCTCTTACGTAAACTATGGTAGGCCACAAATTTTGTGGGCGCACCTTTATCCATAAAAGAACTAAATGCAACTTACCTGTGGTACTACCGGTGGTACAGCTGACCACAGGTCAACCTACCCAAAATGACAAAAAATGTGAAACTGAAATAAACTATATTAAGCGGACATAAGGTTTAGTTTTATATATATTATTATATTTATTTATTTGTCAGTTTCACAGCATATAACATTAAATTATATATGCCAATTACGAAACCAAACTGTTACAAAGATAATTAAAATTAATAATAATAAAATAAAACAGGCTTTACGATATGTTTGATTGCTAGCAGTGTGTGTGCGTGTGTGTGTGTGTGTGTGTGTGAGTGTGTGTGGGAGGGTGGGTGGGGTGTGTGTGGGTGTGTGTGTGCGATGAGGGTAACGGTAGTGAGTTTGTAGTGTGGGAGAGAGAGTGGAACAGGAGAAGGAAGGATTACGATAAATCGATAAAATTTGACAGATGGTATACTTCAGCTAGTACTCGACTGTACCACGGGTAAGTCGCGGAACTAAAACTAACTAAACTTTTAGTGAGTTTTCTTTCCACCCTGTATAATTTCATCACATCGCCAAGTGCTGGCTCAAATATAATTTACCGGTCTGACTCTAATGAACGTGTATTTTGTTTCATCTGCCGTCGGTTGGGGCGGGAGTGGGCGTCGTAAAATCAACATTTCATTCCTGGACCTGGAGTTCGACCTATGATTTGTGTTTTTCAATATTTACAGGCTACATACAAACAAAGTTAAAGTTATATCTTCTTAACATATGTTTCTATTCACTGCAGGTGTTTTTTGATGATAAAAACAATAACTAACTTTAAAATGAATCAAATCAACTTATAGTGACATTTAATTTTATTTATCTCGTAAGAATTTATTACTGTTCCGTACTGGAACAGATTTATTTATTACAAATAATATTTTTTTATTATTTCTGCCGAAGACAACACAATTTGAACTCGTATTGTTCTAAATTTCATTTATCCTCTCAAACCTGATGACAATCCAAACTGGTCACTCAAGACCGGCATGAAGATACCTGTGGATTGGCAAATGCATTTTTTCGCATTTTGACATTTGAACCTCACGTCACTTCTAATGGTCTAAGCCCGCCGGCTTGACGTGCTACGCATAACCTTACTGCTCAATTTTCTCAAAATATTGTGTTTTTACGAAATCGGGCTAATAAATACCTCCTAGAGACACACCCGGGTTGTGAACTGTTAATCCTTGAGCTTGTGCCTATGTGTGAAGTGTTGAGGTCGAAGACAAGATCAGCCACCCAGTCGGAGACGCCGATGCTGCAAATCTGGATTAGTGCGGTGAGTCATCAGGTGTTCCCTAAATTCTCCTTAACAATTACTATTATAATTTATTATAATTTCTTATTTTATATTGCGGTGCCCTACTCAGGGTTTCATGTATGATCATATAATATATTTTTTAAGACCAATTGTTACACATGAAAAGCAATAAATGGCATGAGTATGAGTATGAAACTCACGCCTGTTTCATAAAGAGTTCCACTTGCAACGATGTTAAACCGTTCTGGTTTCTTCCACACTCATCAATTGCTTCATACAGGCTCTTCGGTTATTGGTTGACAGCACCTGACCTAACGTATTACTTACTTACTTACTTTCTTTACCTTTCTTTAGAACGTCCGCAATCTGGGGCCCAATTCACCTAAATTACAACGTTTGTAGTTCTATTTCTATCCAATTTCAATTTAGTTTTCGTTCCAATTCTGTTTGGACACCAAATCGCATTCAGCTGACACATAACTTAGCGATTTTAAGGCCAGAGTGAATAGGCATTTACTTAATTTAATTTATTTATTAGGTAAACACAACAGATTACAACCATAGAAATTACAGAAAAATCAATATAAAGTTATGAGCTAGGTCGTAACCCTTAACGTGTAAACACAGCATGGTTAGGAAGTAGAAAATTGATTGTTGTATAATATTGAGTTATGAAAAAATACTATTGAATGTAATGACTAAAAAACTTATGCCTATTTGAAAAATAAAAATAATAAAGTAAAGACTATAAAGTAGGTGCGTGGATAGCTCACTTGAGGACATCCTCAACCCGTCTTTTAAAAACTAATGTCCTAGGATCAAATAAGTCTATCGATGGCTTATTGTTGCTGTTCGAAGAGATTTCTGGACCCGCATGCTCCATCGTCGACCTCATCGTCGCTTACCATCAGGCGAGATCGAGGTCAAATGCGGGTTTAGTAGTACATAAAAAAAATTAAAAAAAAATAACTCTACCACTGCTACCTTTCGATTTACTATCGATCGGGCAAAAGTACCCTGGGGAGGAACTTATGTTCGATCATTATAATTGACAGTTGAAGCGTTTTGTTACCGTTCAACTGCGATTCAACAAACTAAACGTTTATATCTATTTAGGTACTTAAAATAAAATAGATAGAACAAAAAGTGATTTAGATGTATTCTTTTTTGTAACTGCGGCGTCTAACAGTCGCACGAGACGTCGTAGCTAGTTTAAGGATACAATGGTATGGATAGATTGGAAATAATTAATTTATTATTGATTGAAATGTTGAAATAATTATGCAGGTACTTTCTAACATGATGAGTGATGACATTTCATATTGTTGCCGCCTTTATGTTGTTTGAGGGGATAGCGCATGCCATCACAAATCAATCGCCATCTTGACGGCACGCTCTGTAGTCGCCATTTGAGACTTTTCTTAAATTATATTAATACAAACTTCTACGCGGCGCTGCTACGGCGTCTACGTGCGAATCCTGCATTGCTGGCGTAGACACATATATGTGTCTACGCCAGACTACTTTACTACTTTTTGAAAAGTTAAATCACAGCCTTCGCTCTCGTGCTATTCGCTTTGAGCACCGAGCGGACTCGCTGCTTTAAATTCGTGTCAATTAATATTGTTCCTCTTCATTTCTGATTTGGCGGAACAAAATCAGTGCCTTCTCGTTGCCTTTCCTATTTTATAATACTCTCAATATGAGTGCCTTTTTTACAAACCACATGATTTTTTTTGAATATTTTAGGCATCCTTACAAAAAAACAAACACTGAAAATTCAAATTCAAATTGTTGTAAATAAAATTCTTTTATATAACGTTTTCCATAATGCTTGCACACCTACTACCTCTTTCTCGAAATCATTTTCTATGCCCGAAGGTTGTCTGGAAGAGATCGCTCTTAGCGATAAGCGACTAAATTGTACTTCACTGTTTCCTTTTCTATCTTGTTTGTTGTTTTCTATTTGTGCACTAAAGTGTATTTTACTTTACTTTTACTTTAGTTTACTGTATTAAACCATATTACTGTAGCAACCGTCCATCCGTCCATGATTCACATGCTTCTAGCTCATAAACAGAACGACATACGTGTACATACTTCAAAAATTCACTTATTATCTTTAATGAAATCCGAATATCAACTTTAAAATTTTGTAAAATTATATTTCAGAGGGGTTTAGTAGGTTCCTAGATCGGGAAATTTGTCGAAATGGATTGGTTCTGATTTACTCATTGTTATTTACTTTGTTATGAATATTCAGCGAGTTGCTTCGAATACCAAATTGTTCATTTAGTCAGGTCAAGCGATTGTTTCAGTACAATAGAATAGAAGTTGTGTCTTCTGTCAGTTTACATAGTAAAATAGTAGACGGCAGTCAAATACTAGTAGTATCATTAATCACAATCAAATACTAGTAGTAATACTAGTAGTATTTGACTACCGTCTACTATTTACTATCTAAACAGACAGAAGACATAATTTCTATTCTATTGTACTGAAACAAACGCTTGACCTGACCAAATGAATAATTTGGTATTCGAAGCAACTCACTGAATATTCATAACAAAATAACAATAAGTAAATCAGAACCAGTCCATTTCGACAAAATTCCCTTTTGTAGGTACGTTTGTAAACTTGACGCGTATGTCTTATTTTATTTTTTATTGTATAAGGGTGCGTCGGTGGTCTAGTGGCTAGGACGCCAGACTCCCATGAGGGAGGTCTGGGTTCGAAACCATGCAATGCCATGTACCAATGAGTTTTCGGATTTTTTCGAAGTCTTACGTATATTTACCGACTGCTCGAACGCTGAAGAAAAACATAGCGAGGAATCCTGAATGTCTGAGGAAATTAAAAGTTTCCGAAGGCGTGTGAAATCCACCAATCAGCACTGGGCCCACTCGGTGGATCATGGCCCGTACCCCCCTTGTACAAACCCTTGTACAAGGGGGGTACGGGCCATGATCCAGGCCTGTGCCCCAACAGTGGGGACATTAATAGGCTGATGATGATTCGAAAGGTACTAAGTTCTATAGTTGCTTTTCTTTTATATACGAGGCAGATATTTTTCTCACGTCTCCTAGGACCAGCTCAGAATACAAATTCAAGCACTTGTTAAAATAATAAACTTCAGCACATCATTGTTGCATACGACGACTACGAAGACATACAAGGAATAAGAGAAAATCCTGTGCGGGTAATTACTAGCTCTCTTACCCTTCAAACACGGACACAGCAATGCTTTGAGACAGGTATAGGTAAAAGGAAGGCACCACCGTAGGATGACACTCTAAGATTCAAGTTGAGGTCCTAAATCTGTTACTAACAGATTTAGTAAAAAAGCGATTGCAACCAGCATGCCTAGTTAGTACAAATTAGATTCCTACTTTTTTTTGTATCACCCGCCCGTGGGGAGGGGACGACGACGACGGTGATTATGTTGGAGTCCCCACCCACGCAGGGTGGTATAAAATTAGACTCCTACCTAATATTAGTAGCTAAGATCCCGAAATCTAAACAGTAGTCTATTATGCCGGGAATTACTTGTGAGAATATTGTGTTTTCATCTAATTTATAAGGAGGGAATTTATGAGGTCGTGCACGAGGGAGAATGGCCTCACGCAACGTGTCTGCACCGGTTCTATTGGATACGTGATCGTGATACATCGGGGCCCGGACCAAAGTAGACAAAGGAACAGTATAGAAACTCAGCACTAGCGCTAAATGTAATAGACGCACGCAAGTAGCGCCACAAAATGTGTACTCTGGTGGGAGGGGCTTAAAACGTTGTGCGAGCGGCGAGTCAATCGCGCCCTGCGAATGACTTCGAATTTTGAAATCGATCTGTATATCATACGATCATATATAAAAGTTACTTAGACGGATATTCGCCTCTGTGACATCGCCGTAAGATCTATTTTTGTTCAAATATTAATTTGAGTTTGATTGTGTGAGAAATGTGTTGCATAATTGTCAATTCGCACACAGTGGCGTGAGGTTTGGTACCATTTTTTAAGGTAATTTTGTTGGAAGTTTCTCGCACTTTCCGTCGCTCGCCGCTTGAACCACCAATAAAACGTGTATGGCGTTTATCCTTATGGCGATAAGAAATGATAATAGTGGTAAGAACCCCGTGTTTATTGAGTCAGCGAGTAAAAAGAAGAGAGTGTGTACTGTGTTGTTAATAGTTCTCCTGACAGTAAAAGAACACGTATTTAAAACCAAGAACCAAACAGTCAATGAGTCTTTTCACCGTCAAGATAGAGCCACTTAACTTTGACAGCAATTATTGTCGAGACAAACTATAGCGAGAGTCTTGCCTGAAATGTGAACTATTATTGTTCTGTATGTCGTTTCTTGACCTAGAAAATATAAATCATCAGTCGTACATCGTGCGGTTGTTAGATAGATATGATATGAAGAGCGTCGGTGGCAAAGTGACTAGGACATCGGGCTTCCATGCAGGAGGTCCGGGTTCGAAACCGTGCAGTGCCATGTACCAATGAGTTTATCGTATTTTTCGAAGACTAAAGTACATTTACCGACTGCTCTAACGGTGAAGGAAAACATCGTGAGGAAACCTGCACATTGAGATGACCAGTGTGTAAAATGGGGTAGGCACAAAATATCCTCAAGTGTCGAAGTGCCGCTGGGGATATCAAATCTTATCTTATGATAGGGGCCGGGAATAACCTGCTGGGGTTATTTCCGGCCCCCGATCATAAGATAAGATAGATATGACATGTCAGCTGAACCATGCATTTTGGCGCATTGCAATTTCTTCGTACACTTGAGCGAGTACCTCGCTCGGCGAGGCTTTGCCCTGAATTTCTTTACTGTTCTTTTTATACTTTAAATGGACAGTACCCAGTCTCCCCACAACACGTTTCCCAGCTATTTATCTCGAACTCTTTGACAATCCACCCCCACCTCTCTTGTTTACACCCAATAAAATAAATAAACCATTGCGCACTTGTTTCAATTACCCCGATTTGGTGACACCTGTTTCAGTTAAAAAGTAAGTAGAATAATTAGTGAAAGAAAAGAATGATTTGTACAATGCTTTGTTGCAAAGTTTTTTAGTTAGCAAAGGCTGTTCAGTTGACCATTGAGCCACGGTGAACGAAATAAACATAATGATGCATTGGAAGTCGCCATATTTACCTGATAAGATATGGTCGAGAAGTTAACATTTCCGGAACACATTAATACCGAAACGAAGATTTTATGCGACAAAGTTTATATTAGAAAGGTTACTCTGGTTTATCACCTCGTATGATACATCAGTTCCCAGTAGGAAATTCAAATCCGTCCTCATTCTCAAGGTTTCAGATGTCTAAAACGCACCATAAACGTTTAGGTTAAATATTAATTTTGAGCTCTAATTCGAACCATCTAGCTATTACCGTTCCAGACGGGAACGTCTGATATCAAAGATACTCCAAAATCTTGGAAACCACTGGTCCAATTTTTATCAGACATGGCTAAGTACACTCTCGACACAATTCTCTGTTAATTAAGAAAAAACTATATGAAAATATGATTTAGTTCAGCGAACCGAACCAGAATGAAAGAAAGAATGTATTTCCAAGAGCGCACACATATGAACAATTAGGTACAGAAGATAAAAAACATCATAATTTCAAACAAATATAAGATAAAAATAAACAAACAAAAATATTAAGTTTGAAAGTAATGCGGCACCGGAAATAGGGAACTGCCTCGACGTGAAAATGGAGACCGCCTCGTGAAGTTCGAGGCTTAACTGTTCCAACCTGTACCTATACGATAGACGACAGGTAAGGAAAGTAATCTGTAACCCGACGCACGTACGTTGTCTTCCTTCCTCCTTAAAAACGCAATCAGATGGGGCACGTGCCGTCAGTCAGACCGAGAAGGGTTAAGAGCACTCGGGGCGGTCTCAGAGACCGCACTAATTAATTGGACGGTCAATTTTATATGACCCTTAAGGCTTACAAATTCTGTTAGTTTTCATCGCGTGAGATAAAAATCTGCCAAGTCCGAGTCGGGTCTCATCATATCTGTAGGGATCTGTGAAATGGTAGGTATGAGACAAATAAAATGGTTACAAAATGTTTGGATCAAAGATAAAACCTTCTCCTAATATTAGTAATAATTATTAATTATTGCTACTAATTACGTAATAATATTGTTTGTGACCTTTTGTCACGTACATTTCTAGTCAGCTTGCTCAAAGGTCACAGTGGGTAGTCAGAAATAACATAACGAAACGCAAGGTTTAAAAACAGGTAACTGAGGAGGTATGTAGAACCAAATTAGGTATAATAAAATACGTAATTATTTTATTAATTATCTACTCCAGTTCTGAGCCAAGTTTCGCTGTAATAATGTTCCTAAATGTTTATGTTTACCCAGTGCTTGTTTCTTGTAGGGAAAATAAATAAATGTACAAGGTATTGGACAGTCGCCAGAAGTAAGGTTTGGTTTGATACTAATAATAATAACAGTGCAGGCAAGGGCGTGTGTTCCTTCATGACAAAAGTTGACACTATTAGCACGTTTGTTGTCTTCCTTCCTCCTTAAAAACGCAATCAGATGGGGCACATGCCGTCAGTTAGACGGCGAAGGGTTAAGAGCACTTGGGGCGGTCTCAGAGACCGCACTAATTAATTGGGCGGACAATTTTATAGGGCCTTAAGGCGTACAAATTCTGTTAGTCTTCATCACGTGAGAAAAATGCTAGAGAAAATAATAAAATAATGTAAGTACTTAGTTTAAAAATACAAAACTTTAAATACAATATGGAGAAATATTTGTTTTGTGTTGTTTTCTGACATTATTATAAATTTCATTTTTAGTTAATTTAATTTTTAATAATCTTTAATCTAATTTAATGTATCTAACTTGTAATGTGTGTGTGTGTATTAGAAGACCATGTTTTGTGCTTCTGGAAATAAATATTTTCAATTTCAATTAAAGATAACAAAAGGCTTCGATGAAAGAAAAATAGTCTCCCCTAACAGTGAGTGCTTTTCTTTCCTTCATGACAAAAGGTTACAAAAGTTAATACTATACAGGGTTGTAGTCAGAATTCGGGGCCTGATACCAAATTTTTGTAAAAATTAGTTGAAGCGTTAGACTCGTCAATTTTAAAAAAATAAGTTAAATGGCACATAATATGCGAGTTTCATGAATTTATACCCTCAGGGAAAAAAATATTTATTCATGCTGCTGGTGAACAAACAGATTCAGCTTTAGAATGAACCGAAAAAAAGAAATAATTGTAAAACAAACTTAAAAACGAAAAAGTAAATTCAGGGGTGTTTCATTTAAAATCTTCTGCCGCACGAAATCCTGAATTACTTAAACGACGGAACGAGTCTCTGTGTACAAAACATAATTTAAAAAAAAGAGAGAAGAAAACTGTTTCCCTAAATTATAATAATAATATGTTTTCGTCAACACGGAAAATGTTCGTATTATTCCTCTGGGGACCTCAATTTATTCATGAGCTATTATAATTTCAATTGGCCGTAGTATTTTATTTTTATTAATCGAGAAAGCAAGACGGAAGTTGTTGCCAGATATGTATTTAGTCTTTGTAATAATGGGGCCAGTTTTAGGGCCCTTAGCAATCATCTTCTAAGTCGTGTTCCTCATTGTTGAGGGTCGTGATCATTCTAACTGTCTTGGCAGATTTAATGGGGTGGTTTTATACACCGGTTATCTCAGTGTGCAGGTTTCCTCACGATGTTTTCCTTCTCCGTCAGAGTAGTCGGTAAATGGACGTAAATCTTTCGATAAAACCAAATAACTCATTGGCACGGGAGTCCGACGTCCTAGCCACTGCGACACAGACGCTCCAATGTTGTTGTATGTTAGCAATAGCTTCTAGATAATTAAATGATGTCTAATTTATGGTACTACTTGTTTATTAAACAAAACAATGCTAGATATACCTTAGATTAGATAATTTTTTTACCAGTGACTACTAGTGAAAAAACTCAGGCCGCCCATCCGTAGGCCGCAAACATGGCCTAACGACTGCTTTGGAACATTACTAACAGACAGTTTAACATGCTCTCCGAGGCACAATGTACTACTAGCGTTCGCCCGTCCCAGATCACGTCCAACGATGCACGATCACTTTCTGGCCATGATCGCACCTAGGCTCAGATAAATTCCCCGGTAATATAACATAGAGAATCAAATTGACAAAACTTAAGTATAATTAGTCATTAAAAAAGCGGGTAAGTACGCCGCACTCCAGCAGAATTATCTGTTTTTACCTTTTGCAGCGAGAACATAGGCTGCTGGGGTGCGGACACTAAATATTTGTAATAGAAATCGGCCGCCGACTTAGGGAGAGGGGTTTTGACTCCCGCTCCGGGTCGTTCCAGGTGCAAAGGTTGGCCATAGCGATACAGCGAGGCAATGCCGCCAGTGTGATGGGTACCTTTACACCGGTGACGATAAGGGGCGGAATATTTAACTAACAATATTTATTGCTAAAATTTAATTTTTAATTATTTTTGCCACTTATTGTATTTAAAATATATAAATGACATCTTTAATTATTAGTAATTAGGTAAAATTATAAATGTTGATGGTGAAGAAATGGTTAGAGTTATGATTAGACTTAAATAATATACTGTTTCACGGGTTTTAATTGAATTTTATTAATTACGACCTGTTTCGTTTACACATCTTCAGGTATTTTAGAGTTAGATAATTTATTATTTTGTGTGTTATTCGTCTTCTAGTTACCCGCAGCTAAGAAAAAATTACAGCTCTTCAATTAGATCATATTATACACTAGTAATTTAATTTATAAGCCTTACGTGTACCGTACACACTGTTAATTACAATAAGTTTATCCTGCATTTCCCTAAGCAAAGTGGATTGTATCCTTTTTTTAGTGAAATAAATGTCTTAAACCGTAAACCGTAATTATTTTTTAAATCCATTAATAATTATTAAAATTATTGAGGGAAAAGGGACCTACATTTGATTATAGTTGGGGACAGCGAATCCGAAGATAAGATACATTATTAAATAAATCAGATGGGAGAAACCGGCATAACGGACACCACCAGTGTTATTCATGCATCAATGGGTGGGTGCAGAGTATTATATCTATACATATGTATTGCACCTGCAGTGCACCTGACCGGTTTCTATTTTTATGTAGAAGTCGGTGCGTGTTAGTTAATAGTAGGTAGGGAATTATATATTAGGTTAGTTTATATTAGTGATCTATAATGTGTTAATGTGTGTGTGTGTGTGTGTGTGTGTGTGTGTGTGTGTGTGTGTGTGTGTGTGTGTTGGCGATATTACTGTATTTACTGTACTGTGTAAAAGTTGAATAATAAAAAATAAAAAAAGGTGAGTGGTGGATCCCTCTTCCCCCAATAATGTTAATAATAAGGGTTGGAGAGTAAAATACTAGGGGCCCAATACAACTTAATCCGTCCCTGATCGTTACGATGAGATTTGACGATACCAATGGCTCATTACCGGTCCTTGTCGTACAACCTCCCCCTCCCCATGCCCTGGGGATCGCCGTCCAAATGTCAATCACTCTCACTCCGAAATCAGGACTGAATTTTGGGAAATATACTTCGTTATAAAAAGGCAAGGTAACTTTTATATAATATTTAATTTTATCAGACGGTTTATTTTTACAAATTATGTTTATTTATTTTTACAACGAGGCAACGCAGCTAGTCTCTTGGTCACATTGTTGGACGTGGAGGATTTAACTCATTTTTTTATATATTATATTTATTAGTCAGTTTCACAGCATATTACACATTAAATATATAAATCAAACAATTAAAAATCTATAGATGCCAGTTACGAAACCAAACTGTTACAAAGCACTTACTTACTTTACTTTTACCATTCGTTTTTATATATTAGTTGAGATCGCTCAAATAATAGTACAATTTAGGGGGCAATTTATATCCCTAACGATAAGGCCGCCTAAATTGTACTTCACTATTTCCTTTTCTATCTTTTGTTTGTTGTTTTCTATTTTTTTTTATGTACTACTAAACCCGCATTTGACCTCGATCTCGCCTGATGGTAAGCGACGATGAGGTCGACGATGGAGCATGCGGACCCAGTAAATGCCTATTCACTCTGGCCTTGAAGATCCCAAGGTTGTAGGTTTCGGGAAATACAGACGCCGGCAGGCTGTTCCATTCCTTAGCCGTTCGCATAATGAACGAAGAAGCAAATCGCTTCGTACGAGCAGATGGGATATCAACAACATAAGGCGCCTGGTAGTCCGAAGGCGGAATGGAGATGCTGGAATTAGGTCGTGCAATTCCGATGCGCACTCTCCGAAATGTATCCTATAAAATACCGATAGACAGGCAACCTTGCGCCGATGTTCCAGACTTTGCAGTCTAGCTTTCACCAGCGATTCGTCACCTATAAGGCGCTTAGCGCGTTTCTCCACTGAGTCAAGTCTCATTTTATTTGTGCAATAAAGTGTATTTTACTTTTACTTTACTTAGTTTTTTTGTTTAGACTTAGTTTATTTATAGTGTCTTTATTGTAGAGCGTCGGTGGCGTCGTGGCTAGGACGTCGGACTCCCATGCGGCAGGTCCGAGTTCGAAACCAGGCAATGCCATGTACCAATGAGTTTTTCCGTTGTTTCCAAAGACTTACGTACATTTACCGACTGCTCTGACGGTGAATAAAAACATCGTGAGGAAACCTGCACACTGATATAACCAGTGTGTAAAATGGGAGGCAATGGCAAACCAAAACAAATATAGACACACCTTTCACCCTTTCACTCTCTTCTACACAAACACGCTTACACACACCCGCTCCCATTTCCATTAAACACATCCATATACACACACACCAAAACTTATTTCTTCCTATAAGCTTTATTTTAAAATAGGAAATCTGTAATTGGCAGTATGTTTTTTAATGGACTTTTTGTTTTTAAATTTAAGTGATGTGGATTTTATAACATATTTTTTTTTTAAAATACCACCCCATTAAATCTGCCACGAGAGTCTTTCTATGTAATTAATTCTTAGTATTATTTGGAATGATCACGACCCTCGGCAATGAGGAACACGACTTAGAAGGAAGGAAGATTGTATAGTATAGTTTATCAGATTCAAATTAAATTTCAATATCTAATTATTATTATTTTTTGTCCATGATAGTGTACCGAAGTAATTACTCGTAAATGTAGTTGGTCAAGGCAAGAAAAAAATACCTGCATCGTGCAATACGAGCTGCAACTCTGCTTGCTTTCAATCGAACTAGAGTAGCATACATAACTATTTCATCATCATCAGCAGCCTATTAATGTCCCCACTATTAAGGCACAGGCCTCCCCTTGAACAAGGGGGTTATGGGTCATGATCCACTGAGCGGGCCCAGTGCTGATTGGTGAATTTCGCACGTGTTTGGTTTTTTTTTATTTCCGCAGACATGCAGGTTTCCTCACGATGTTTTCCTTCACCGTTAGAGCAGTAGGTAAAGTAATTAAGTACCTACCCAAAAGTGTTATACCCGTAGAAGAATAGTTTCACTTTTGTTGACAAGGAAAGGTTTAGCAATAGAATATAAATGTTACAGATATTTTAGTCGTATAGATATTATTGGAAAAGATAACTGGAGTAATATTAGAATGATTATTTATTCTTAGCAAGAACCTTTTCAACCCTGAAGGTTTAATCCTGCTGTTTGATCCTTTATGCTCAGTAGAGCTTTTACGTTACCTACGCGGATTTGCACCCACGCACCGGCCCCTATCATAAGATAAGATAAGATAACCCCAGCGGCACTTCGACACTTGAGGATCTTTTGTGTCTACCCCATTTTACACACTGGTCTTCGAATAAATCCGAAAAACTCATTGGTACATGGCATGGTTCCGAACTCTGACCGCCGCATGGGAGTCCGGCGTCCTAACCACTAGGCCACCGGCGCATAACTATTTGAAAAATTAAAAGCCATAGTAAGCTATGGCGGGGCGTTTTCCAGCTCACATCCAAAGCCGTTAAAATAGATATAAAGCTCGGGTATATACGATTATTTCATTTACTTAAAAGTACATCATCGGGCTCAATGGCGCGCCCTGGGAGAGGCCTTTGTCCAGCAGTTGACTAGAGTGGACAGCTACTGCTGAAGATGATGATGATGATAAAAGCACATATATTAACTTCAGAGGTTGGAAGAGATCGCTTTAAGCGATAAGGCCGTCTTTGGTACATATCGTACTATTATTCCTGTAGTATTTACTTTTCCTGTATTTGTGTACAATAAAGTGTTTCTATATATCCAGAAACAAACATTGTACAGTTAGCCTGTAGCTAAAGTATACCACCTGTCAAAATTCTACAGTTCTTTAAAGTATATGGTGATGCATTAAGGTTCTTTTCAGTCTGCAGAAATTTGACAGATGGGTAGATAAATATAGGTACCGCTTTCGATCCTGGCTTACAGTGTGTGGGAGCGGGGGCGGGGGCGGGTATGTCCCGTTTAAGAAAACAGACTTGTCTGTATTTAATAGGATTTACTTTTTTAACTTTTCAAGACTTCAATTTTATTTTCGTATTTTCAGGATTTGTTTCACAAAAGTTGTAAAATAAAAGTTACCTAGGTATATACAGTCAAACCTGGATAAGCGAGAGTTCAAGGGAGCACAATCTCATTCTCGCTTATAGAGGTTTCTCACGAACCCGAGTTTCTCGCTAATGCAGGTACATGGGTAGCGTTTCTCTCTTATAGAGGTACGCAGCAATAACAAGTCACAGCAAGTACGAATGTAGTAAATATGTAATATGATAAAATTATGTGCACAATATGCACAGCATATATTACATAACATATACACACTATTAAAAACATATATGTACATGTTTTTAATAGTGTGTATATGTTATGTTCATTAGATTTCGACATATAAGTACTTTATAAGGGTAGGTATCAAGATGCTTACGAAAACAAAATTAAACTCCCTCTGAATTTCATTTCGCGATTTTCCGGATTCAAACGCATTCACTATTTTAAGTTTATCACTTAATGACAGTACTTTAATTTTCCGTTTTGACATGATGCAGAACAGAACTTTTCTTCGCAATTGATACTATCAACTGAGTAAGTCCGACAAACAGGACGGTACACAGGCACACGTGTCTATTCAAAAAGAATGCGATAAAATAACAACGTTATTTAGTTCCACGAAATAGAATTGGTACAATATTGACGAGAAAACAATACAAAAACAGTGGTAGGAAGTTCCACGAAAGTTAAGAATGAGTCATAAAATAGGAGATGTTAAATTTGTAATTTGTTTTGTTATTTGTATGTGTGTATCTTTTATGTATGTATGTATTTGTATTGTAGCTATAGTTCTTCCTAAATAAAATAAATAAATAAAGCTCGACTGTCGCTTATAGAGGTATAGATAAGTAGCAGTCTCACTTACGGAGGTCCATGAGGGAAAAACGACTCTCTCTTACAGAGGTTTCTGTTTCTCGCTAATAGAGGTTTTGGGAGCTTAAAATGACGGGTCCTGGCTATTACTCTCACTTATAGAGTTTTCTCACTTATCCAGTTCTCACTTACCCAGGTTTGACTGTATTTAATATTTCCGACTACTTGGGTTACGATAACCCAAGTAGTCGGAAATATTCCCACAATAATTGAGGATTATTCTTGATGTAGAATACATTTCCATGCTGAATTTCTGATACAGATGAAGCGTAAAAAGTATGACGAGATTTAACAATTTTCGCACAGACCGGTTCGTGTATTGACGCTGAAAAAGGGAATATCTAACGACAAACCAAGTACGCCCCGTTCTGAATATGCATTATACTACTGTACCCGTATGGGCGATTTCAAACTTTTTAAGAACCGACGATATCGTTATGGTTGTTGATATCGTCTAATATAAAAACGTCCCACACAGGGAAATTGCGATTTAGGTAATTTTATTACCCCTTTGATACCATGAAAATGAAATGTTGAAACAAATCTTGAAAATTAGTTTGACCGTGAATATCTGCGATGTTCCAGCCAATAAGGTATTCGTTGCTATGCTTGTTATCACATGCATGTTTCATAAGTTTCGTAGTTCATGTATTTATCTGGTTTTTATATAAATATATGTGTATTTTATATATATATTTGTGTCTGTGTATATGTAAGTATTCGTATTTATGTACTTAAAATTGCTATGTAGTAGCATACGTGTAGGTATATTTTTATATATTATACGTGTAGGTATTTTATAGTATAGTAAATAATAATAATATGTGCACGACCCAATGGTTAGCTGGTAGAAAATGCCACATGGCATTAAGCTCGCCTAATGTACTATTTTTGTGCATTAAAGTGTTAAATAATAATAATAAATAAAGATTAATACAAGCTTTTATATTTCTTCCGCGAATCATCAAATTGCTTAAACTTATAACGATACGCAATGCAGCAAACCTTGAACTGTCAGATGACCGATTACCATGGAAAATTCTTTCATTCATTACAGATGTTGAAATCTGTTTTTCATGGCATTAAATGTGTTTTGAAGCGAAATGATCGAGTCGGCAGGCGGTTCGATTTCGTCTGGATAATTAAAATGACAAGAATTATTGATGAATTAAGGAAAATGTAATCGAACTATTGATAAACACAATACCAAAGGTTACCATTACTAAAAAAGTATTGATGTAAAAAGCCTAGCTAGAAAAAATATCTAAAAAGGTTGTTACAAATGAAATTTCTATAGAATTTATTCTAATAGAAATCTTTATAGGTGGTGTTCCACCCATTTATGTCACAAATCATGCTTGTTCCCTTTGGAAGGGTATAAGAAGAGAGCCAGCGTAATAACCTACTAGCATATGACACTCGCCATCAAAGTCCTCAAGGATCCCTGGCACCTGTGTGCTGACTGAAAACAAGCGCTGCGGCAACATGCTGAGGCAGTCGCCTTTTTTAACCCCTCGACCGATCGAGGGAGGGCTTGTTATAAGTTTGACAGGTTTGTCTGTCGATCTGTTTGTCTGTGGCATCATAACTTGAGAACGGATGATTCGATTTGGACCCGGTTTTGTTAAAATTTAAGAGAGAATTTTGGAGAGTGTTCTTAGCTAGAAATGATAAAAATTGGACCAGTGGTTTCCGCGATCCTTAAGTATCTTTGATGTCAGGTGGGATCTCTGGAACGGTAATAGCTTGATTGTTCGAATTTGAGCTCAAATGTTCAGGTTCATGGTGCGTTTCCGACATCTCAAACCTTGAGGATTTGATGATGACCAGGAAAAAGAAAGCGAACTTCAATATCAATCACAATATGAAACTGGAAGAATTTTAAGATTATCAGCACGCCGAAACCATAATAGTTAGATGAGGTCTTCTCGAACTAAAGTTGTAGGGAATCCTGAGATAATGTTTACGCCTGAATAGAAAAAAATAATTAAAGACAGCGGTCAAAAAATAAATGTAGTGTCCTAACCCTTAAAACTACCCCTCTGTCTATGGACCTGTGTGCTCCTACCAGATAAGTTTAGTGAAACATAACAGGGGTCGCGTAACAGGACTTGGGTTAAGCTTTTACTTAATTGCAGGATTATAGCTAACTTTGTCTACTTATCGTATTTACCGCGGGCTCGTTCGGTTGCCCTCTAACAAGTTACAAGATGTTATCCTAACTTAACCTAATTTACCTTGTAAGTAATATCTTGTAGGAAATAGTTTCAGATAATAGTGGTCAAATATTATATTCTGGTATCGTAGAGATTCTATGGATTTCAACAGAATCTCTACTGTTCTATAGAAGCATATTTATTGTGATCTGAAGCATATTTTTCACAGACCTCCAATAGTGTGCGCACAGCATCAACGCTGGGAGCCAGCAACGCCATATCATCAGCGTACACAATGTTGTTCACCATGACTCCATTTATTGAGCATCCAGTGTTAGATTCCGTCAGCTTCTTGCTGAGCTCGTCCATGTAGACGTTGAACAGCACCGGCGACATGCTCCCGCCCTGCCTCACGCCGCACGTCAGCCGGCAGGGGTCAGAGAACGTTCCGTTCCATTTAAATAATAGAATCTCTACGAACAGAATTATAATTCAAATCCAATGATTCGGTATGACTTCGAAGAATTGTGAATCTTAGAACATCGGGAATCACCGAATCAACTAACCGAATACATGCTTGAGTCATTTCAATTTTCTTCTGAATCTGCAACCTAAAATACATGAATGACTTTTTCTTCGGACTCTTTGTATAAGTAGTTTCAGGTGAAAAGAATTCAAAAATAGTTCCAAATTGAATTTTAAAATAATATGGTAATATAAGTATGGTATAATATACGAACCATTTTCTTTAAGAATAAGAATAAAAATAAGTTTATTTGTGCGGTAAGATTACAAAGGATTCATAGTCCATACACCAGTAGGAACTTAAGCATAGATTATATTAAACTAAATAAAATTAGTGAGCAACAACTTAGTTATAATAAACGCTGACCTCCGAACTAGAAAGTTCCTGTATCTCGGCGGACAGATCTCTTCTGTGACCAGTGCAAATGAACATGTAACAGAACATGGGAAAATATATAACAAAATAAGACAAAATTTGGAAAAAAAAGGACAATAATAATATAATAAGGGGTGGTGGGAATGCATTGCAACAGTTTTTTTAATATTATGATTGCTTAAAAATTTATATAATTTGCACGCCTAGTACAAGGCAAAATGTATTGGTACTTAACTAACAACAACATCCTGTAAATACACCTACATTTTTGCAAATAAATATATTCTGTATTCTGTGAGAACTTTATTCGTCGAAACGTCATATTAATTCCACTTTTTACCATAAAAAATCTTAAACCAAAGTTTTTCCTCCTATCTACTTACAAATATAAATACTCGTAGATACGTTAGTTACTTCAAAAATCCAAAATAGCTACAGGTTTTCTTTCAAAATAAAAATACTTAGTACAGCCGACCACAGGTCAACCTACCCAAAACGTCAATATTTGAGAATCTGAAATGTATCATATTGCGCAGGCATAAGGTTGAGTTTTATCGAAGGTTTTTACAGATGGTATACTATAGCTAGTGGTCGACTGTACCATTAAAAATAAGCAAAGGCTTATAAATTACTGTGCAAACGGAGCCTAATGTGGCCGCAAGCCTTGCCAGAAGTAATAAATGTCACATGCATGTCCACAGAGTCCAAAATAGTCTAGTTTTATTTATTTATTTTAAAGTTTAAACGCGTTACTAGGTTAATTCCGTTTGGAAACTCCTGATTTCGTCAAAAGTAAAGATTATTTCAGGGCGAAATTTTTTTTTGCTTTTTGATAATATAGTTTTTTTTCTTTGATGTTAGTGATTTATGCTGCAATTTGGCCAATGACCGTGTTAGAATGTTGAAAATAACTCGAACGTTTTGGCGTCTGTATTGAAAAAAACAGTTTTTCAACGTCGAGATTAAGGAGAGTCGTGTGCACTAGGAATGCCTAGTGTCTTGCATTCCAAGTGCAATTGAAGGCTAGGTTTCCGGATCCACAATTTCAGTATATCACTCCCATTTCACTGTCTTATATATAACGTTCACTTAACACGGACGATTTTTAGGTAAAATACTTGTTTTACGAAAAAAATAACCACTGTAAACCCTTTTTAAACAATAAAATAGGACAAACACGCCATGGCAGCATGAACGTTCAACATAATGGATAACATAGTTACACTTAGACACGTCAAGGAACAAAACCCATTGTAAAGCACCAATAGCACTGCAGTCAATATAATAATGTATAGAATATTAAACAGAAAATGTGTTTACAATTTTACATGACTACTTCTTACAATATAATAGCTGCTGTAAAGGGGTATTGCCAATTAAGTATTAAATAACATTTAAATTATTACTAAGTCTTTTGTAATATTTAGCACATTAATCTACCCTAAAATGGAAGAAGTGCAAAACGCGATTTTCGAGACAATAACAAGAAATATGCCAAATTAGTTTCTGGAATTTTATCGAATTCCAGAAATATAGAAAACCAATTTGACGCGTGAATTCAGTCAAGTGTAACATTAAACCCAGTAGATTTAAACTCAGTTGCGTATAGCGTTGTCATCTCCGCAGAGCAACTTTAAATATTGTAGTTTTTTTGCATCAAAAGAACGCGGTTAAGTGTGAACAGTATGTGATCTTGCTGCGGTGACAGCGGCAGAAGAAAGGTGCTTAGCTAATTAATTTATGAACGAAATGAAATCTGTAGCAAGTGAGAGCAGGCTGACGTAGCCTTACTCGACTTCGTCAGAGCATATAATAAATAAGTAACAGAAAAGACTTACGTTCTGGCGTGAGGCAATCACGCAACACACGCCGTGTGCGCTCGCTGTGTCGTTTACACGGGCCCAAGCGATCATCGCGGCGCCCCCTCCTTACCCAGTGCGGGGCATATTATCTAACACCAATCAGAATAGGAGTTTAGTTTAGAATTTCATATGATTTCCGTGGTATGTCAAGGTTATATCGGATTTGTCAAAATCTTGTCATACCAATAAAACCATACTAAACTATCTTGATACGACAAGGTTTTATCCACAGAAATCTGACTAGTAGCGCCCTCTCCTGATGATGTTAGCACTGACAGCGAGTCAAAGGGTTTGGGCAAATGCGCTTATAATTTTGACAAGTTTCATACATTTCACATTTCAATATCCGACTGAATGTAAAGGGAAGATGCTCACAGCGTATGCGCCAAGTGGTAGACGCGGTTTCTATATAGGGTGAATTTCAAAATCTTTGGTTCTCTCCTATTCTGATTCTTGTCTGTTAAAGGACTGCAGTGTGAACGTTTCGCGCCAGAATTCTTTTAGCTTCTTTTCTGTCATTTATTTACTTTGTGGCTGGAGTCAAACAGCCGGTTGCGCAGCTAATAGCACATTAGAGCTGCCATCTCGACAGAGCAGCTTTAAATATTAACGCCAGTGGCTGACGGCGCCCAAGGCTGTACATTGCCTGCCTGGTAAACCTTTTTATTTGTGGATAACGGGATCTCGCCGCAGTGTATAATGAGGTTTCTTATTCGCCGGTAATGAGTCTCGCTTAGTTATTTATTAGTTGTTCAGGGGCAATGAGGTGGTAGAGATTTATTATGAATGGATTTATTTACTTTTGGCAACAAAATGCTTCTAGTAATTGTTTGCGGCGATCGCTGAAGGTTAACCTGCTAGTGTCCTGCCCAACCTGACTGCGGACAAGGATGGCTTTGTCCTGGTGGAAAACAGGAAACGCCGTCAGGATCGCAGCCGCAACAAACTGGGCATCGTCCCTGCAGCCAACACCAACCTTCGAGCTGCAGTGCCGGCCACCGCTATCTACGTATCTCGTTTAGACCTGAAGACGACGATGGAAGACTTGAAGCGTCACTGTCTAACGATAATCGAGGGCCAGGTCGAGGATCGAGGATCCTGAAGCGTCAATTTCGGTCGGTTGGAAGCAGTTGGAGTCCAGTAGGCCCACTAATTTCAACTTGTACAGGATTTGCGTTTCCCGCCAAGCACCAAAAAAATCTTCCTCAGTAAGGGGTGGTAGTGGTGGTGGAAGGGGTGGTTTTTCGTCATTAGAGAGACGACGACGAAAAATCTGTCATCATCATCTAATACCGCATAATGAATTTATTTTTAATAGGTATTATATTTTTATATTACGTATGTATGTTAGTCTGTAAGATATTTATCCATGGGCCTTTGCAGCCTGAAAATAAATATTATTGTATTGTACTGTATTCATCATCAGCCTCCCCTTATACAAGGGGGTACCGGGCCATGATCCACCGAGCGGGCCCAGTGCTGATTGGTGGATTTCACACGCCTTCGAAAACTTTTAATTTCCTCAGACATGCAGGTTTCCTTGCGATGTTTTCCTTCACCGTTAGAGCAGTCGGTAAATGTACGTAAGTCTTCGAAAAAATCGGAAAAACTCGAGAGTGATGCCAAAAACAAGAGAAAATCTATCCTGTTATATAGGATGCTATTCATGAAGGAACGAACGCCAGACAATATCTTTTTCATCCATGGTGCTATTTTATCAGATAACATTTTACACCCTGACCAGGAATATAAAAACCGTCACCATTTTGCTGAATTAAATAGTACAGCCGACCACAGGTCAACCTATACAAAACGTCATAAATTGAGAATCTGATCATATTACGCAGGCATAAGTTTGAGATTTAATCGAAGATTTTGACAGATAGCGATATATTTTGGTCGACTGTATATGGCACTGCATGGTTTCGAACCCGGACCTCCCGCATGGGAGTCCGGCATCCTAGCCGCTACGCCACCGAAGCTTGTACTGTATTATATTACTAATTTTCTCTATTAAACACTGGAACTACTATAGATTAAAATGCTTGATCTAGGAGTGATCCATTATTGTAGCACCGTTTTCAACTATATTAAGTATCACCGGAAACATTCATGTTACGAATACAACTGTTTCACGAGTTTCCAAAGTAGATTTTTCGTAAAAAATTTCTTGCATAAAGTTTTAAACATTTTTTTAGTATTACTTCAATATTATTCAATACTTACTTCAGGTATCATCAACAATCCAGAGGGTCTTGTTTGTATTAGCCTCATTAACCGACAAACAGATTCCAAGCGGATTTATGTTTGTTTGGACAACATATCGTCCTAAATCACAAATTCTCAACATAAATAAAAACAGTAACGAATGTCTGCAATGACACTGATACACTACTCGCTCGCATCGTCGTCACATTATTTTCGGGTGCTGTCCGCGCTGCTCCTGTACCTGCTGTTCTACCATCTTTTCACCCATATCTATCTCAAAACAATAACGCTTGCATTGCTGTCTTCCAATCTTAATCGTAAAAGAACTAGCGTAATTACCGATACATGAGGCATTCCACCTTCTTCTTCTTTCGAGTTGATGATCCGAATTAATTTTTTCCCGACCAGAAGGCAGCACCGATGCCCTCTGATTGGCCTCGAAAAGGTCCTCCCGTGTGCAGGTGGTCCGACACGCGGGACAGCAGGGCAAGTGCTCCATGGTTTGAGGGGAGACACCACACTCACACTAAACTTGATTGCTGGAAAATGCCCCCTTTGTGAAGATTATATTCCACCTAAGTTCATAAGATTAGTGGTGCATTGAAAATTATCTTGGAATACCACATGCCATCAGATAAATTAACTATTACTACCTAGCATAATAGAGATTACAATCGATCGAATGAATTAGTCTGCATGATAAAGGGTCTTCACGTGACTATATAAGATATCCAAAGGCGTGGTGGTATAGCTTCTCTGTTCTCCTGTACAAAAAAATCGGCGCGCTGTGTGTGGATGTTGTGTACCGCGCTCGGCGAACTCTAGTACTGAAATTCTTTACTGATTTTATTTACAATGTGACCTTACCGTCCTCAATCCTCAACAGATGCGGCAACCTTCACCATGAATATTTATGATTCAATATGTAAAACGGTGCTCATTAAAATGTTTAATATGCCGTGCGCCCGAAGCATAAAAATTGATTTAGGGGGTGTAATTTATGTTGACATGACATGGAAAGAGATTGGAGTCTAAAATATATCATCATCGTCTTCAGCAGCCCACACTAGTCCACTGCTGGACATGGGGATCTCCCAGGGCGCGACATATGAGCCCGATCTTCTGGTCTTCTCATCCAGTTCTTGTGCAGATCGTCGTTATATCTAACAGGGGGCGTCCCATACTACGCTTGCCCAATCGCGATCTTCACTCGAGAACTTGTCCACCTCAACGGTTGTCGGTTCTGCGACAGATGTGACCAGCACACTGCTATTTAAGCTTGCTCGTATGTCGATAACTTTGGTTTTGAAACATATACTCGTACTTAATTTTAAAAGTAAAAATATCAACAAAAATTAAAGTATGGAAGGTAATACCTTTGGTATGTGATCTGAGTGAATGGATATTTACTGGGTCCGTGTGCTAGATTCTCCTCATCATCACTTACCATCAGGTGAGATTATGGTCAAACGCGGATTTAGTCCAAACAATTAAAAAAAACTGTGAATCGTGCCTCCAACCAGCCACTACATTACCAATAGGTACTTAATACGAGTATGTACTAAGCACATGTAATAAGCTTAGAAAGAAAAACAAGAGAAATACGAGTATAACCGGCTCGCTAGAATTACCTTTTCTGAAATGACGAAGCTTCAAAGCCAGCTAAAGAGCTTTTGTATGAAAATGTTTTCTTAAAAGCTTAGCGCAACGGTTTAGCAGGCGCTCCTTAAAGTTTACGACCTGCAGTAAGCTTCTAGGGCGTACATTTCTCATTACTATTCATAATTATATACTCATAATAAAACTGAACCTACTTTATGGTTTATTTTCCAAGTAGTATTATTAACTCAACTAAGATTTTTACGTCGAAAAGTTTAATTTTCAACAGAAATGTTAAATGTAGGTTTTTTTATATAAGGAAATAATAAATAAGGAATATAAATACAAGATAAGTTTAGCAGACGCTCAAACTGGCCATCTAATGGTGTATGGTCACCGTCATCCATATATCATAGGGGTCAACTTATCAGTACCCTGATGGCGTCGCTAGTATCGCTAAGAGCACCGATTTCAAATTTAGTTTCTAAACTCTAGGTACATATGATTCGCATCACCTTATTTATAAAATTTATTTATTGATTATTGTTGTTTTTTTAAGGCAAAAGGAACTGAGCCCATACAGCCATGTCTGGTGTAAACAACTCTTTCAAGCGTTCATTAAAATACTAGTCTGACAGATTTCAATGCTATCTGGGAGAATCTTCCACGCTTCTGCACCATCCGAATCAAAGAAGAAGGCGTCTCACACATTATTTATCTATCCCGATGGTTAGCAGGGAGAAAACTCGAAACGAGTTATGCTACACCATTTATACATATTTTATTTTTTCGTTTATTGAGTATTTTTTGTATTTTGTCTATGTGTGTGATAAAGATAATAATAATTATTATTATTATTATTCACAAGAAACACCATTCTTACTAAAAAAACACTACTGTAAAACAATTTGCAAGACAAAACGAAACAAAGCTGACGTGGATGCCACAAAAGCGCGGGAGAAACAGCTTCGTATTTATTGGTTAATTCAAGTGTTTAAAATTCAATAATAACGAAATACTGTTTTTAAAATTTTATGAGTTATTGTTAATATTATTAATAGCGCCATCTATTCGCATACTGGTACGGACTCATTTTCTGTGTAAAATTGAGAGTAAATGTTATTTTATTTTATCAAAAGATGGCATTTCGGTAAATAATAAATTAATAATCAAGAGTTAAAACCATAAAAAGCCATAATTGACACAATATTATAATTGACATTTTAATTAATGGCAATAATACATAATGGTTATTATGTCGACATAGCTCATAAGATTAGCAAGCTGAAGTGGCAGTGGGCCGGTCACATCTGTCGCAGAACCGATAACCGCTGGGATAGACGAGTTCTGGAGTGGAGACCGCGTTTGGGCAAACGTAGTGTGGGACTCCCTGCTAGATGGAGCGACGATCTGCGCAAGGTGGCTGGCAGCGACTGGACGAGAAGAGCCGAAGATCGGGCTCAATGGCGCGCCCTGGGAGAGGCCTATGTCCAGCAGTGGACTAGAATAAGCTGCTGATGATGATGATGATTATGACATTGTTAAACAATGAATAATTGTTCTGTAGCTCCTCCGGGAGTTTGTGCATTTGTTTTTTGTCTGCGCGTATACCTTAGTATACATATTACATTAGTATATAATACCTGAGTGTACTTTGACGTGTAATGAACATTATAATAAATATGTCTATGTCATAAAATGAGAAAAAAAAAACAATTCTGCAACTTGAACTTGACATGTGACAAGTGACAAGTATTTTTTTTACTTTTCTTATTTTGTACTTACATCTAATCTTTCTCGAAGAGCAATCTCATATATTAAACAGCGAAAAAAACTTCCAATCCTGTCCAAGAGAAAATCGCGCACCTAAAACCTTCCTTTCGAGAATCAGTTCCAATCCTACCAATATTTTTACCAAAGCAATTTCGATCAGCATTAAAAACTTGTCCACGATTCGTGATTTTAATTTTTCGCTAAACTTTCGCAATATTTCTCGCCGGAGGCCGAGCGCGACCGACGCGGAACGAAATTTGCATATTCAGCAGTAAAATTTACGTCACAAACAATGCCCTATTACGGTACAATGGAAATGTCTTTACATTGTTACGGGTGGGGTCGTGGTTGCGTTCAAAGTTCAGGACGACCAATCCGAGCATGACGTCATACATACATACCGACAAACATACATGCAAACATACATATTTTTTTTATTATAAATTGGCTACGATAAACAGGCAGACGGGCCACCTGATGGTAAGTAATGTGAGATATATTAATTGTTTACAACATTTTTGTGACTTAATTTGCGCAGAAATAATATAATAGTATTGTATTTGATTACTGTTGTATTGTATTGTATTGTATTTATTTTTATTTATTCAAACACAAGTTAATAGAAGTACGTAATACTAAACTAAGTAAAATAATAAGCATTAAAATTACATAGTGATGTTTTTGAACTAGAAGCGTTGCAAGCTGATAGAGAATGGGAGGACCTCACCAGGCTAGCCCGTGTCAAAGACCACCGAATCGTGTCCCAGCAAAAAAAAACGTCTTGTTAGTCATAAAAGATATTAAATAAGTAACTAGTTCAAAATATAATAATTAATGCCTATCAAAATGTATACAATATTTTAAAATGTGTTTAGATTAAAATAATATCGTTTGAGATAATAAAATAATAATTAAGTATTTATTTTGGAATACTGATGCCTAGCAGCGTGGTGATGGGAGGGGGTGCTTGACATGCTATATAAGAATGAAATTGAGAATCACGGGCCAGTTGTTCATCGGTCCTGCCAGACTACGGTCGCTTATATTTTTCCTAAATATCTCTAAGTTCGGCCGTGTTCAATACTTAAAGTGCTACAATGTAGAAATCAGTGAGGGTTTGTGTAAAAATTGAGTTAAGTGTTCATGTATAGTGCGCGTTAATAAAAGTTTGTTAATTTGGTGAAATCAATTGTTTCATTACTATTCGAGCACTGGCTGTTGTCAATAGTGGTCACCGTCGCCTAGAGACACGTGCAATACCAAGGGTATTGCTTGTGTGTTGCCGGCCGTGGAGGGAGAGAACTTTTCTAACGTTCTTTTTGAAGCATCCCATGTCGTAGTGCTGCGGGAAAACGTCGGGTGGAAGAGAGTACCACGTTTTACAGGTGCGTGGCAGAAACGCTCGTGTAAAACGGGTCGTGGTAGACACCCAAGGCTTCGGAAAGTGCGGGTGAAAATTGAGACGCCGACGCGATTCAAAAAAGTAGACGACGGTAAATATACATACATACACAAACTCTGGCGTCCATAATACCCTAGATGGTAGACAGAGAAACTACCTACATGTAATTCCCACTTTTCGCTGTAAGATTTGGTGGAAAACGTTATAAGTGGCGAGCCTACCGCCGCCATGTCAACATTGTTATAACTTTGATGACGTCAGACGTTTGCGTGAGTTTATACAAAAATAATGGTTACACGTGAAACTAAGCTACCGTAGCACGCGTAGCAGATTTCCGTAGCACGTGACCGTGAACCGGAGTGCCTCTTATTTATCAGAAAGTAGTGAGTTATTCTAAGGTCAATGTTTTTGAAATACTATATTCATACTCAGTGCGTCGTCGCCCTATTTTTCCCTGCCGTGTGTCAAGATTCACCCTCTATAGTCTTTTCCACATAGGAAGGCACATCAAACTTTTATTAAAACCTCAATGAAACACGGATTCTCACTGATTAAAGTTGGAAGTCTTCCGGTTAGTATCGGCTAACTCACGTCAGTGAGAATACGTATTTTATTTTAGTTTTCATAAAAGTTCGATGTGCCTTCATAGGAAAAAGACTATACCAGTCCAATTTCTATGGATTAGGTACAGTGGACAACACAATATACATTGTAGTGTAAGTACATCAGCAGCCTATTAATGTCCCCACTGTTGTGAGCACAGGCCTCCCCTTGCATAAGGGGGTACGGGCCATGATCCACCGAGCGGGCCCAGTGCTGTGCGGTGGATTTCACACGCCTTCGAACACTTTTAATTTCCTCAGACATGCAGATTTGCTCACTATGTTTTCCTTCACCGTTAGAGCAGTCGGTAAAAGTACGTAAGTCTTCGAAAAAATCGGAAAACTCATTGGTACATGGCATTGCATGGTTTCGAACTCGGACCTCCCGCATGGGAGTCCGGCGTCCTAGCCACTAGGCCACCGACGCTTCGAGTGTAGGTAAGTGAGACAAACACTTTTAAATCTTCTGAATACGGGTTCTCAAAATTAATGTACCTTAGCGTAGCTTACTTTTGCAAATATTTTGCGAAACGCCATAAATTACTTGTAATTAGGAATTTCAGAATATTCTACAGGTATACCCCAAGGGTCCATGTTCACTTTTGGATTTAACACTAGCATAGCTTTTGAACGCACCAGGCAAAGGGCACTACGACCAACACGTCATGGTACAGACTCAAAGGGCGACCGGGCCTGATTTACGGCGAGGACCTGTGGCGGCGCGTGTTTAAATGAAAATTATACACGCGCCAGCTATGGGTCGGCCAACGAGCCAATGAATGGAGCGAACGGGAGGAACGGAAGAATGAAAATGGGACCCACCAAAACCCGGTGCAGTGTTACAAGTTACAAGTAACAATACATTGCCATTTGTAAATTACGACATTGAGTACAAACAAGCTGATCGATTTAAATAATATATTTGATTTTTATTGTGAACACAACATGACAAACAAGTAACTAGTGAATAGCGAATTTTCTTATCCACACTGTCACACCAATTATTTTTTAAAACGTCATCGTCGCTGCTGAATCTTAGCCGCAAAACAGACAGAGGCAGTGCGCTGACGGCACGCCGATCGGCACACCTCTTATGTAAGTTTTGTGCCGTTTTACTTTCATATATTTTGTATGAAAATAGTTTGAAGGGGGCGGAACGCAGGCACAACGGCCGGCGCGTCTCCTTCTAATCTTAAAGCAACGGGTGCAAAACAGACAGAGGCGGCGCGCTGATGTTGCGCTGGCATCAGCGCGCTGCTGGCACTCCTCGTGTATATATTTTGCGCCTTAGGAGGTCTGACGTTATAATCTTGGAGGCCGAGAAAAAAGTATTAGTGGAGCCGTTAGTCGTTTGTTTATATGACGTTACGTCTCCTTACCTTTAAGCACTTGATGGGTGCGGCCTTGCCCTCGTAAAGTAACTAATTTATGAACCCGTGATACTTCAGCGGAGCCTGCGCTCCGCTCTTGAAAATTTAAACGCGCTGCCGCCGGCTGTGCAGTGCAAGTGTTAAATTTTAGAAGCTACGTTACATCTTGACTTTTGGCTGGATCAATGCTTTTTCGGCATGAATTCGTCAACATGTTTTGACGGTAATTAATTGTTTTGTTTTATTTTATTTTATTATAAAACCAACAGCTATATTGATGAAACAAGTAAATAAGTAAAATACACACAAATATAAAATAACAAACATGAGATAGAAAAATAAATAGTGAAATACAATTACAACAAATTAGCCATACTTAAGAAGCTAGACATATGCCAATTATGGGTTTTCCTAAAGTAGCTTTACATATTTAAATATTAATGCTGTATTTTATCTTATACATATGAATTGTGCATTCCAAAGTGCGAAAGTTGTACGAGAGGAGACATATGTATCATGACATTATGTTTTACGAGTATGTTATACAAGGGGGTGAGTGTGTGTATATGTATTTGTGTGGGAGAGAGAGGGTGTGTGTGCGTGTGAGAGAGGGGGAGGGGGAGGGGGTGCATATGTGTGTGAGAGTAGATATGTAATGTTTTTCTTTCTTTCTTTCTAATTATGAAACTTAATGTAAATTCTTAACCATAATGGGTTTTCAAATAGTTTCAAACATATCACGAAGCTATAGTTTAAATGTACATGTAGACCACCAGTCAACCTACCTATAACGTCAAAAATGTGAATCTAAAATAAACTTTAGTACGCTACATAAGGTTATTATTTTATCTAAGAAATTTGGCAGACGGTTTATTTTTAGTGCTCGACGGTACAATGCCGTATTAATAGAAATCTAAATTTGTGTAAAACCAGTATTCATTTTGAAGGTGAAATAAGAGCGTCGGTGGCACAGTGGCTAGGGCACCGGACTCCCATGCGGAGGAGCTCCAGGTTCGAAACCACGCAGTGCCATGTACCAATGAGTTTTTCGTATTTTTCGAAGACTTACGTACATTTACCGACTGTTCTAACGGTGAAGGAAAACATCGTGAGGAAACCTGCACACTGAGATGACCAAAGATCCTTAAGGGTCGAAGTGCCGCTGAGTTATTCCCGGCCCTCTATCATAAGATAAGATAAGAAAGGCGGAATACCTAAACCTGTGTACTTACTTAAATGAATAAATAAATCTTTAGTCACTAATTAACTAAGCAAGCATTCTATTTTCAGGCAAAAGCTCTGAACATTTCCGTAAAATACAAGCTTTTCATCAAAGCTCTGATTTGTCAAAATCCATGAGACATTAAACGGCTTTCACTGTAAAACATCATGCATAATTTGCAATTTGTGGTTCCGTACTAATCCGAATGAAATTTTGCTGGTTAGTCAATACAATCCGTTGGTCACTAATTATTTAGTTAACTACGCATCAGTTGTAATTGTGTATTTGTGATTTAGGCAAAGGCTTATTGGCTAGAGCTTTGTTCTCAGTTCATTGCTCTTTACCCACGACGGAACGGGGAAGGTATATGCGTTTGACCTAAGAGGATATTTGTTTGTTTTCAATAAGTCTTCTGTACCACGTTTCATGGGGTACCTAAAGTCAATTTTTTCATTAGGTCACCCTTCACACTGACAGCACCTACAGTGTGATTAATTTGTTTGAAATACATATTTTTGTACAAAACATGATCAAATTTCGGCATTAATATTCAAAACTGTAGATTATTTTGATCAATAATCATCAATAAAATGTATGTTTCCTTAAAATTAGCTTCAAATTTGACAGTTATTTGTGACGGGTATCTGCATCTAATGAAAAAATAAACTCTAGTTGCGATTTCTTTATTGCGTCCCCCTAGCACCGGTTAGAATCGCATAGAACTTTTGATTACATCTGTTCAAAAATGGGCCCATTCATCGACAGAAAACTGTGCCACATTCTCGCACTGAGTGCGGGAATATTTTACCCACGATCGGAAGTACCTACTCGACTTTAAATCGCTAACTATAATAACGAATACAAACAAACCGGACCTTCTAATCAAAATTTAAATTAATAATTAAATTAATATTAATTTAATTTTTAATAATCTTTAATCTAATTTAATGTATCTAACTTGTAGTGTGTGTGTGTGTGTGTGTGTGTGTGTGTGTGTGTGTGTGTGTGTGTGTGTGTGTGTGTGTGTGTGTGTGTGTGTATTTGTGTGTGTGTGTGTGTGTGTGTGTGTGTATGAAGACCATGTTTTGTGCTTCTGGAAATAAATATTCAATTTTAATTTTCAATTTCAAAAATTGTTCAAATCGAAAACAGTTCATTCTTTAACCAAAGCACCATCCATTGATGACGACCACATAGACCGTATTCACCAATTATTTGAAAATAATCTTAAAATGGATATATACCTATGTAATTATTAAGAAAAATCATGATTATTATTTTAATGAAGCAAAAAGTGCATTTATTTGAAAGTACAATTTCGAAAATTTTATTATCATTTTATTATAATTATCATGGAAACTTGAAACTCATAATGACGCCATTTTCTTTTCGTGTTAATTCACGGTGCTAATGATGTAAAGCCCGAATCACAGGTTATTTCTCTGAAAATGTTCTACTGGTGTATTTTAATGATCTATTAAACATGGAAGAGGCACAGGGCCGCTGTTCCGCAAACTTTTTGTGTGAAAACATCTTGGCTAACTTTGACCTCCTTCCTCACCTCTCCTGATTATTTTAGCCAAATACATTTGACTCCAAAATGAGATTTGTTTATCGATGTTTTCAACGATACTATTTGTTATTACATATCTTTAAAATTGACGAAGTAATTAGCTTTTGAAAGAAGACAAAAGTGTGACACGCGATGCCCGAACCAGCTCCTGTACTTCACGAGTTATAAGATGTTTTCACATCAAAATAAACAAGCCTTATTTTTCAGTCAAATGTATTTGGCTAAAATAATCAGGAGAGATGAAGAAGGAGATCAAAGATAGCCATTTTTTCGCTATGTCCGCGATACTTTGAGGTCTTATATCTCAATAACTAGATGATTTATCTTTCATTTGCAAGATGTTTTCACACAAAACAGTTTAGGGCACAGAATCCCTGTGCCTCATTAAAAAAAAATTCCAGCAGTTGCAGTGCGTCCACTAGGAATGACCTATTCTAAAGAATGATCGTGCTCATAGAAGAAAATAAATTTTAATACAGAAATCTACAGAATGAACACTTGATGATACTGCTTAGAAATATAATGTGGGTTATGTTGATGCGTTCATGCTGTCATGGCGTGTTCGTCCTATTTTCTTGTTTACGGTTACGGTTTACAGTGGTTAATTTTTCTTAAAATTGTTGTATTTTACCTAAAAATTGTCCGTGTTAAGTTAACGTTATATAAGACAGTGAAATGGGAGCGAAATACTACAGACGGTGTGATCCGGCAACCTAACCTCCAATTGCACTTGGAATGCAAGACACTAGGCATTCCTAGTGCACACGACTCTCCCTTAATCTCGACGTGGGTAAACTGTTTTTTTTTTTAAACAGACGCCAAAACGTTCGAGTTATTTTCAAGATTCTAACACGGTCCTTGGTCAAATTGCAGAGTGTAAATCACCACCAAGGGATTTTCATTAAAGAAAAAAAAAATGATGTGATATAAGTGCTGCTAACTTGGAAGTGCTGTTTTAATTTAATAATATTTATATTTAAAAATTTGCAAAATTTGTGACGTCACACCAGGGGGGGGGGGGGGGGGACGACTCTAGGCGACGGTGACTACTTACCATCAGGTGGCCCGTTTGCCTGTTTGTCGTAGCTGATTTATAAAAAAATACATGAAACCACCGTAGGGCACCGCAATATAAAATAAGAAATTATACTAAATTATAATAGTAATAAATGCTAACGAGATAAATTAAATTAAATGGTTAACCATTTACTGTGTTTACTATGGAACTTACACAAGTATAACATAAGCGTTTATATTATACGGAAACCCGTAGCCATATTGCGCCTGACCCAGCATTTTGATTAAGCGGAAACTAGATTATAGTAAAGGGAGCGTTTCTTAACATACTAAACAGTTAATAGTGTTTGGTTTAAACTTGGAAGTTACTTATTTGCTCTGCTACATCGTCTATGAGAGTTACGACGCAAGTTTGCCCATACTACCTCTGTGTAATCTGTAAACCTATAAAGCTATGCAAATCACGATACGATCAGTTTAGATACCAATGAGTTTTTCGTATTTTTCGAAGACTTACGTACATTTACCGACTGTTCTAACGGTGAAGGAAAACATCGTGAGGAAACCTGCACACTGAGATGACCAAAGATCCTTAAGGGTCGAAGTGCCGCTGAGTTATTCCCGGCCCTCTATCATAAGATAAGATAAGAAAGGCGGAATACCTAAACCTGTGTACTTACTTAAATGAATAAATAAATCTTTAGTCACTAATTAACTAAGCAAGCATTCTATTTTCAGGCAAAAGCTCTGAACATTTCCGTAAAATACAAGCTTTTCATCAAAGCTCTGATTTGTCAAAATCCATGAGACATTAAACGGCTTTCACTGTAAAACATCATGCATAATTTGCAATTTGTGGTTCCGTACTAATCCGAATGAAATTTTGCTGGTTAGTCAATACAATCCGTTGGTCACTAATTATTTAGTTAACTACGCATCAGTTGTAATTGTGTATTTGTGATTTAGGCAAAGGCTTATTGGCTAGAGCTTTGTTCTCAGTTCATTGCTCTTTACCCACGACGGAACGGGGAAGGTATATGCGTTTGACCTAAGAGGATATTTGTTTGTTTTCAATAAGTCTTCTGTACCACGTTTCATGGGGTACCTAAAGTCAATTTTTTCATTAGGTCACCCTTCACACTGACAGCACCTACAGTGTGATTAATTTGTTTGAAATACATATTTTTGTACAAAACATGATCAAATTTCGGCATTAATATTCAAAACTGTAGATTATTTTGATCAATAATCATCAATAAAATGTATGTTTCCTTAAAATTAGCTTCAAATTTGACAGTTATTTGTGACGGGTATCTGCATCTAATGAAAAAATAAACTCTAGTTGCGATTTCTTTATTGCGTCCCCCTAGCACCGGTTAGAATCGCATAGAACTTTTGATTACATCTGTTCAAAAATGGGCCCATTCATCGACAGAAAACTGTGCCACATTCTCGCACTGAGTGCGGGAATATTTTACCCACGATCGGAAGTACCTACTCGACTTTAAATCGCTAACTATAATAACGAATACAAACAAACCGGACCTTCTAATCAAAATTTAAATTAATAATTAAATTAATATTAATTTAATTTTTAATAATCTTTAATCTAATTTAATGTATCTAACTTGTAGTGTGTGTGTGTGTGTGTGTGTGTGTGTGTGTGTGTGTGTGTGTGTGTGTGTGTGTGTGTGTGTGTGTGTGTGTGTGTGTGTGTGTGTGTGTGTGTGTGTGTGTATTTGTGTGTGTGTGTGTGTGTGTGTGTGTATGAAGACCATGTTTTGTGCTTCTGGAAATAAATATTCAATTTTAATTTTCAATTTCAAAAATTGTTCAAATCGAAAACAGTTCATTCTTTAACCAAAGCACCATCCATTGATGACGACCACATAGACCGTATTCACCAATTATTTGAAAATAATCTTAAAATGGATATATACCTATGTAATTATTAAGAAAAATCATGATTATTATTTTAATGAAGCAAAAAGTGCATTTATTTGAAAGTACAATTTCGAAAATTTTATTATCATTTTATTATAATTATCATGGAAACTTGAAACTCATAATGACGCCATTTTCTTTTCGTGTTAATTCACGGTGCTAATGATGTAAAGCCCGAATCACAGGTTATTTCTCTGAAAATGTTCTACTGGTGTATTTTAATGATCTATTAAACATGGAAGAGGCACAGGGCCGCTGTTCCGCAAACTTTTTGTGTGAAAACATCTTGGCTAACTTTGACCTCCTTCCTCACCTCTCCTGATTATTTTAGCCAAATACATTTGACTCCAAAATGAGATTTGTTTATCGATGTTTTCAACGATACTATTTGTTATTACATATCTTTAAAATTGACGAAGTAATTAGCTTTTGAAAGAAGACAAAAGTGTGACACGCGATGCCCGAACCAGCTCCTGTACTTCACGAGTTATAAGATGTTTTCACATCAAAATAAACAAGCCTTATTTTTCAGTCAAATGTATTTGGCTAAAATAATCAGGAGAGATGAAGAAGGAGATCAAAGATAGCCATTTTTTCGCTATGTCCGCGATACTTTGAGGTCTTATATCTCAATAACTAGATGATTTATCTTTCATTTGCAAGATGTTTTCACACAAAACAGTTTAGGGCACAGAATCCCTGTGCCTCATTAAAAAAAAATTCCAGCAGTTGCAGTGCGTCCACTAGGAATGACCTATTCTAAAGAATGATCGTGCTCATAGAAGAAAATAAATTTTAATACAGAAATCTACAGAATGAACACTTGATGATACTGCTTAGAAATATAATGTGGGTTATGTTGATGCGTTCATGCTGTCATGGCGTGTTCGTCCTATTTTCTTGTTTACGGTTACGGTTTACAGTGGTTAATTTTTCTTAAAATTGTTGTATTTTACCTAAAAATTGTCCGTGTTAAGTTAACGTTATATAAGACAGTGAAATGGGAGCGAAATACTACAGACGGTGTGATCCGGCAACCTAACCTCCAATTGCACTTGGAATGCAAGACACTAGGCATTCCTAGTGCACACGACTCTCCCTTAATCTCGACGTGGGTAAACTGTTTTTTTTTTTAAACAGACGCCAAAACGTTCGAGTTATTTTCAAGATTCTAACACGGTCCTTGGTCAAATTGCAGAGTGTAAATCACCACCAAGGGATTTTCATTAAAGAAAAAAAAAATGATGTGATATAAGTGCTGCTAACTTGGAAGTGCTGTTTTAATTTAATAATATTTATATTTAAAAATTTGCAAAATTTGTGACGTCACACCAGGGGGGGGGGGGGGGGACGACTCTAGGCGACGGTGACTACTTACCATCAGGTGGCCCGTTTGCCTGTTTGTCGTAGCTGATTTATAAAAAAATACATGAAACCACCGTAGGGCACCGCAATATAAAATAAGAAATTATACTAAATTATAATAGTAATAAATGCTAACGAGATAAATTAAATTAAATGGTTAACCATTTACTGTGTTTACTATGGAACTTACACAAGTATAACATAAGCGTTTATATTATACGGAAACCCGTAGCCATATTGCGCCTGACCCAGCATTTTGATTAAGCGGAAACTAGATTATAGTAAAGGGAGCGTTTCTTAACATACTAAACAGTTAATAGTGTTTGGTTTAAACTTGGAAGTTACTTATTTGCTCTGCTACATCGTCTATGAGAGTTACGACGCAAGTTTGCCCATACTACCTCTGTGTAATCTGTAAACCTATAAAGCTATGCAAATCACGATACGATCTCAAAGTTTCATAGTTTACCTGCGACATGTGTTTAGATATCATATGAATATGGGTTTGTTATATTGTGTTGTGTTTGATTTAAAGTTTTGTATTTCGATATTAGAAATGGAGTTCGATTTGGAATAAAACGTTGGAATCTTTGTGCTTTGTAGGGTACCTTTGTACCTTTCAAGAAGGGTATAAAGAGATTTATTTTGTTTGTTTTGTTTTTTGAGATTTGATTTTTTGTTTTTTCATTCCGATTTGTATGATGTCTTCATCATCAGCAGCCTATTAATGTCCCCACTGTTGGGGCACAGGCCTCCCCTTGCACAAGGGGGTTATGGGTCATGATCCACCGAACGGGTTCAGTGCTGATTAGTGGATTTCACACGCCTTCGGAAACTTTTCATTTCCTCAGACATGCATGTTTCCTCACGATGTTTTCCTTCACCGTTAGAGCAGTCGGTAAAAGTAGTCTTCGAAAAAATCCAATAAACTCATTGGTACATGGCATGGTTTCGAACCCTGACCGGGAGTCCGGCGTCCTAGCCACTAGACCACCGACGCTCTCGATGTCTGTCGATGTCTTAGTAAGCATTATCTAAAACACAAAAGAAATCCATAGAAGGTAAAATTAAAGTAAATTGCACAGAAACTTAAGAATTGACAGAAAATATGATACAATATGTCTTATCACTAAGAACGATATCTCCAGAGGTTTATTTGTCCTCCCATCCATTTCCTGCCTCCCTCTTACAAATTATTTAGGTTCAAATTGGGTTACCATTAACTTACACAGCCGCGTTTCCATTTTGTATGTGGTGGTTAGAATCTGCTCGCAGATATGACGTCACAAAAATAACCAACCAATCACAAACATCTTTCAACTTGTATCTTGCGTACAAGTGTAACTTTACACTACTCACTACGCAGATTGCACTCAACCTGTTCTCTACGCGCAAGATCTTGAATAAGTAAAACCTCCTTAAAAATCTAGACACAGCAGTATGTCCGCCAAGTTCGAAGAAAAGGGCGACGCACGAGCAATATATTTACTCGAACCATGACTATTGCTAACTTAATCCCCAAATAATAAATATTTTACTTTTATTTTATACCTTATAAAATATTTATATTTCCCCAAATTGGATAATTTTCACAGATGAAACAATTTTATTATGACGAAATGTTACGTACGTACCTACGAGTATAAAATGAGTTTGTGTCAAAACCTGCCACGTTAGGAAATTAGTTATAAGCAAGCAATATTTATTCTTTATTATACAATTTAAACAATGTTATATATTTACTTAAGTAATTATTTAAGATTAATTTAGACACCAATTGGACCACAATTGTTTTATCGGCGAAACCGACAGACCGTCTTGTTCCGTGTACACTGAAAGAAAAGATTCAGATAATTAATTACTTGTATGATTTAGAGCGTGTAAAGTAACTTTATTCATGGTATAATAATTATAAACAAATACCTGAAGATGTGTAAACGAAACCGGTCGTAATTAATAAAATACAATTAAAACCCGTGAAACAGTATATTATTTAAGTCTAATCATAACTTTATTCAGTTGAACACATTACTTGATAGATACGATTAAGATATTGGTTGAAGTTATAGAATCTATTCTTTCAGTGTACAAGGAACAAGACCATCTGTCGGTTTCGCCGATAAAACAATTCTATATATATGAGTCTAACCATGTACAACAAGTTTTACAAAGTACCAACAACCGCAAGTATTGACCATGAATAAAGTAACTTTATACGCTCTAAATCACACAAGTTATTTTTTCAGAGTACCGAACTTGGCCCCTTTTTTCACATTTAAGCTTTTGGTGTTGTGTTTCCTAGAACAAGCTTCCAGCAGTCACTGTCATCCTACACGAAATACAACATCTCCTCAAACGGACGTGAGTTGCATTTCAAAGTGTATGTATCACTATTCACAGTTCATGAACTTTGAGAATGGGACACCAGCAACATCCTGTTCGAAATAGTGTGGACGGAGTAGGATACATTAGGGTACATTTTCAACGGGTTTCGTGTAAATCAGCGGGTCCATAAGTCGCTGGAGTGTCCGTAGACTGAATATTTATGGGACCTCGCTGCGTGTACCTTTAGGTCGTAGGAATATAAGATGTGACGTTTAGAATATCTTGAGAAATACAGAGTTGTCGCGCAAAAGAGATTGTCCCCAATGGTACCTACTGGTTTCACCTATCGTCTATCACCTATCAGATTATTAATGTCCCCATTGTTGGGGCGCAGACCTCCCCTTGACCAAACGGAGTACTGGTCATGATCCACCGTGAGCGGGCCCAGTGCTGATTGGTGGATTTCACACAGCTTCGGAAACTTTTCCTCAGACATGCAGGTTTTCTCACGATGTTTTTCTTCACCGTTAGAGCAGTCGGTAAATGTACGTAAGTCTTCGAAAAAATCCGAAAACTCGTTAGTACAAGGCATGGTTTCGAACCCGGACCTCCCGCATGGGAGTCCGGTGTCCTAGCCACTAGGCCACAGACGCTCTTCATCATTATAATAAACTTGAAAAATAAGGCGGTAAAGTTTCACTATTTTCTCTTCGTTTAATTAACAGTTGAAAACAGTCTTGATGTTTTGAGCCGTGCCGATAAAGACCGCTGGGGTAGACGAGTTTTGGAGTGGAGACCGCGTTTGGGCAAACGTAGTGTGGGACGCCCCCTTGCTGGACGATCTGCGCAAGGTGGCTGGCAGCGACTGGATGAGAAGAGCCGAAGATCGGGCTCAATGGCGCGCCCTGGGAGAGGCCTATGTCCAGCAGTGGACTAGAGTAGGCTGCTGCTGATGATGATGATAAAGGCCGCCTTGGCATATTTCTAAACTGCCTGCCTGGTTGCCTGGAAGAGATCGCTCTTAGCGATAAGGCCGCCTAAATTGTACTTCACTATTTCCTTTTCTATCTTTTGTTTGTTGTTTTCTATTTATGCGATAAAGTGTATTTTACTTTACTTTACTTCAATGCTACTTTTCTATACTTTTTATTAAGCATTTCTATCTATCAAGCTATAGTTTTTTGGAATAAGATGTCCACATAATTCTTGCGCACGTTTAGAGATGCATCACAGTCGACTCACAATCATTCAAAGGAAAGACAATTTTGCATCCGAAACATTATGATTTATTCAGCAGATTACATGGTATCGTGCTGCAAGCTGTAAACTTCTAAAACATCTGTTTTTTTCTGTGTATCGTGACATAGTTCCCGCCTAAACGCGCCACAGAGAGTCGTGTCAAAACGATTTTGCATAATTTAAACACTGAAATGTACCGAAATTTATGGAAATAAAGGTCTCTGGTCTCTGTTGACACAGCGTGCTTCGTAAAAGCACATCACTAAAATGCAAGCTTTTGTCACGGAGATGCTGCACGCTTTAGAGCGCCTAACATGCATTAAATATTAATTAGTGCTGTAATTATATCAAAGATTTTTGGATATTGCAATATTTAGATAAATAGATAAGAATAAGAATAGTTTATTTGTGATAGATAGATAGAAACACTTTATTGTACATAAAATAAGGCCTTATAGCTTAAAGCGATATCTTCCAGGCAACCTCTATATTCAATATAATTTCTAGCCACCAAAATTTAAAGGCAATATTCAATAAAAGGTAACTGTCTATAATTTAATTTCAATATGTGTTTATTAAGGTGGGCACTAAGCCAATCCCTGGAAACGAGGTTCGGGGTTTTAACGATTTCGTCAATTGTGACAAGTTTACCAATAACAAAAAAATATATTTAGCTTCTACACAGTTATGACTACAACACTATGAACGTATTTTTTTATAAAACAGTGCCAAATGGCGGTAAAAAAATTGTCAACTTCATCAAAAACTTAAAAAAGGCATGTTTCTGTTTTAAATCTTGATGATAAACCAAAGAAAATATCAAAAATATATTACATTGAGCCTAGACACAAAAGTATGAAGAATGTAACAAAGGCATAACATAATTTTAATATACATCTACAAAATAAATATAAACCTTCAAACTTTCTCCATTTTTACCGTGCCGATCTTCATACAGTTTTCTATGGGGCGGACACTGTTTCAAATTAGAGTATTTTTTGACAGTCGGCCGGCACCGTTCAAGGAGACAGCACGCCGGTTTGAGCTTTCCAAACAAAATACGAAAAATAGTGTCTGTACACGGCGTACAGTTGTTGAGTAAAAGGTTGCAGGTGAGTTTTATTCAAAATATTATTTCAATTCAACAGCTGATGATTTAATTTTTCTCATTGTATTTCTAATATTTTCTGTCTGTTTTTAGAAATGGGAAAGAGAAAAGAAAAATATAGATCCAAAAAAAGAACTGCATTAAAAATCTCTTTTTTTGTTACTGGACCGATCGACATCTGAGGGTCCGGGTGGACTCCGAACACGAATCTTTAAGAAAAAGTGGCCGCCATTTTGAACTTTTTTGTTACTGGACCGATCGACTTCAAAATCGATATCTGAGGATCCGGGTGGACTCCGAACATGAATCTTTAAGAAAAAGTTGGAAAAAGTGGCCGCCATTTTGAACTTTTTTGTTACTGGACCGATCGACTTCAAAATCGATATCTGAGGATCCGGGTGGACTCCGAACATGAATCTTTAAGAAAAAGTTGGAAAAAGTGGCCGCCATTTTGAACTTTTTTGTTACTGGACCGATCGACTTCAAAATCGATATCTGAGGATCCGGGTGGACTCCGAACATGAATCTTTAAGAAAAAGTTGGAAAAAGTGGCCGCCATTTTGAACTTTTTTGTTACTGGACCGATCGACTTCAAAATCGATATCTGAGGATCCGGGTGGACTCCGAACATGAATCTTTAAGAAAAAGTTGGAAAAAGTGGCCGCCATTTTGAACTTTTTTGTTACTGGACCGATCGACTTCAAAATCGATATCTGAGGGTCCGGGTGGACTCCGAACACGAATCTTTAAAAAAAGTGGGAAAAAGTGGGCGCCATTTTGAACATTTTGGTTACTGGACCAATCGACTTCAAAATCGACATCTGAGGGTCCGGGTGGACTCCGAATACGAATCTTTAAAAAAAAGTGGGAAAAAGTGGCCGCCATTTTGAACTTTTTTGTTAGTGGACCGATAGACTTCAAAATCGATATCTGAGGGTCCGGGTGGACTCCGAACACGAAGCTGTAAAAAAAATGGTCGCCATTTTCAACTTTTTTGTTACTGGACCAATCGACTTCAAATCGGACCGGACCAATCGACGAAAATTTCATCTTTTTGTTAAAAAATATTCAAACTTTTAACGCTATTATTATAACGAGTTAAGTACATCAAACATCAATCAGTTATCAGTTGTGATTTTAAAAATAAAATCCGTTTACAGTGTTAATTGCCTTTTTATTCTATTTTATTCGTATTGACATCAAACTATTATAAATTTTATTTTTATTTATTTATTAAGAAAATTACAAAAGACCTTAAGATAATCGGTTCACAACACGTAAGTAATAACACACAAAACAAGTTTACATCTCTGTACGGGTACGAATTCTCAAAGATGTAGGTGCAAGTTTCGTGTAATGCGATTGCGGTTCGTGTCTGTGTGAGTGGCTCAGTATTCGCTAATATAATATAAAATAAATATAATACATCTTATACCTGACTTCCACTTTATCCACTTTTTTACAGACTCTTGTTCGGAGTTCACCCTGACCCTCAGATATCGATTTTGAAGGCGATCGGTCCAGTAACAAAAAAGTTCAACATGGCGGCCACTTTTTCCCACTTTTTTTTTAAAGATTCGTGTTCGGAGTCCACCCGGACCCTCAGATATCGATTTTGAAGTCGATCGCTCCAGTAACAAAAAAGTTCAAAATGGCGGTCAACTTTTCTTAAAGATTGGTGTTCGGAGTCCACCCGGACCCTCAGATGTCGATTTTGAAGTCGATCAGTCCAGTAACAAAAAAGTTCAAAATGGCGGCCACTTTTTCCAACTTTTTCTTAAAGATTCATGTTCGGAGTCCACCCGGATCCTCAGATATCGATTTTGAAGTCGATCGGTCCAGTAACAAAAAAGTTCAAAATGGCGGCCACTTTTTCCAACTTTTTCTTAAAGATTCATGTTCGGAGTCCACCCGGATCCTCAGATATCGATTTTGAAGTCGATCGGTCCAGTAACAAAAAAGTTCAAAATGGCGGCCACTTTTTCCAACTTTTTCTTAAAGATTCATGTTCGGAGTCCACCCGGATCCTCAGATATCGATTTTGAAGTCGATCGGTCCAGTAACAAAAAAGTTCAAAATGGCGGCCACTTTTTCCAACTTTTTCTTAAAGATTCATGTTCGGAGTCCACCCGGATCCTCAGATATCGATTTTGAAGTCGATCGGTCCAGTAACAAAAAAGTTCAAAATGGCGGCCACTTTTTCCAACTTTTTCTTAAAGATTCATGTTCGGAGTCCACCCGGATCCTCAGATATCGATGTTGAAGTCGATCGGTCCAGTAACAAAAAAGTTCAAAATGGCGGCCACTTTTTCCCACTTTTTTTTCAGATTCGTGTTCGGAGTCCACCCGGATCCTCAGATATCGATTTTGAAGTCGATCGAACCAGTAACAAAAAAGTTCAAAATGGCTTTGAACTTTTTTCAGACCAATATCTTGTAATATATAGATAGATGTTGTGTAGATTAGTTTAATACAGCGAACTATGCCTATATAAGAATTACTTACTTGTGGATATATTTCATTTTCGTAAAACTACAAAAATAGAATGTATAATAATGAATATTATTGTATAATCTATTTATAATATAACGTAAATTTTATGTTTTTGTAAAAAAAATATTTAAGGATTTAACGCTATTATTATAACGAGTAAAGTACATCAAACATCAATTAGTTATCAGTTGTGCTTTTAAAAATAAAATTCCGTTTACAGTGTTAATTATCGTTTTATCCTATTTTATTCGTATTGACATCAAGCTATTATGAATATAATACATCTTATACTTACATCACGCTGACTTCTGAAAATATTCACATACGACATGTCATTCTGGTGCGCGCGCGACCGGCTCCGCATGTGTGCGGCGGCACGCACACATTTGTCAAAAACGCAATTTCGCTCGATTGCCTGGCCTGTTACCGGCCCTTAATAGATATTTTAATATTAATAATTTTATTATTTCAAGTTTAACATAACTCTACTTTTAGTGGAGTTTGATTTATTTATAATTTAAATTCCATTTATACAATTTTGACTATACTGATCTTATATTATGATTTCTTATAATTGTGTCGTTGTTATAATAATGTATGATTTTTTTAAAACATTTTTTACGATAATGCCATGTTACAAATATTGTAACTATGAAGCAAATTTTTACAGCAACAACATTACCTACATAAAATATTAAATGGGTTCTATTTGTTATGTTTTCCGTTGGAGGCGCTCTGAACGCCCATTCGCTGAAATTTTAAAATTCCTACCGTAAAAATCAGTAACTCGGCCAGCACTTTTAATTAAAGGCAGAGTGCAGATACGGTTGAATCCAGATAGTATATCAAACATTTCGTGACACGGTTGCAATTTGCAAATCCGCTAAATCGTAATAGTGGTTACCCTGGCGAGGTGAGAATATCTAGGGTCGGCGGAGCGTCCGCCATTAAATCGTGGCGGGAGACTGACCAAGTGTTGCCATTCTACAGGAAACATCCAAAATGTCAGGAAATTACGGAATATTTTGGGAAATTTTAAATGATAAAATCGGGTTTAATGAGAGTATCTACGGCCAGCGGGGTGTTTGCCGTTAAATCCTGGCGAGAGACAGCCTAAATGTTGCTATTTTAAAAGAAACTCCCGAAATTTTAGGATGTTACGGAACATTTTGGATACTTTTATTAAAAATGTGGAGCGCATACAATAAATCCTGTCAGAAGACAGCCCAGCGCATTCTTTTAGGAAATTACGAATTATACGCGTTTATTCTGGTAAGCGCCCAAGTGTTTAATTCTCCCAAAATTTCGGGAAAATTAAATATGGTGTTACGTTATCAATCAAAGCAATTTATCAAGACCGAAGAAGAACATACCCTTTAAGCTGTTACTCGACAGAAAAATCCCCAATTTTCTTTTTACTAACCACAACACTGCTGTCACAACAAGTGAAAAATCGCTCGTCAAAAATAGCTTCACATCATTTCCCGATTTCAAGCTTAAGTCCCGAAAAAAAAAACAGTGGGTAGACATCACTAGTCCCCCTGTCGCCGGGGAACCACCCCGTACCCCGCTGCCTGACATACCCCTGCAAGTTCCACCCTATGCAAATTATTCAGAACGTACGCGTGTAAACGCCCACACATCTACTCGTAACTGACCGTGTAAATAACTGTGTTTCTTTATCCGGACACAAAAACGAGAGATAAGGGGAATAGAAGGGGTTTATCCATAAAGGAAGGATCTTTTTTTGGGGTTTATTGTACTACCTACTTATATCAATATTTGAAATGAAATATTTTTATTTCCAGAAGCATTACAGATACAATAAATTATAAGTAATGTCTTCTTATACAATACAAATTACAAATTAAATACATTGAAATAAATTAAATTAATATTTACATTTACATTAGGTTACACTTTGCTACATTAGGTTAGAGCGTCGGTGGCCTAGTGACTAGGACGCCGGGCTCCCATGCGGAAGGTCCGGGTTCTAAACCATGCAATGCTGAATGCCATGTACCAATGAGTTTTTCCGATTTTTCGAAGACTTACGTACATTTACCGAAATGAAGTTTCCGAAGGTATGTGAAATCCACCAATCAGTACTGGGCCCGCTCGGTGGATCATGGCCAGTACCCCCTTGTGCAAGGGGAGGCCTATGCCCCAACAGTGGGGACATTAATAGGCTGTTAATGATGAATGATACACTGAAGAAATTATTTTCGACACAAAGGACTGGGTTTTGAAGGTGGTTTGATTATGTGCAGAATCAACCTGGGATTGTACAATGCATTATTTGAAAGGTAAAAGAACCAGCGTATCTAACGGCTCATGAGGCACCTCATATAAATGTCCTCAAGGCATCGAAAACCCTCTAAAAATATGATAGTAAAGTGAGATGTCTATGGGTGACTGTGATCATTTACCATCAGATTACCTGTATGCTCGTCTGCTCTATTTATACATTAAAGAAAGAAAAAAGAGTAATATGGCACTGCAATATTCTACATATTACTCTATCTTATAATAATTGGCTATACCATCGTTAATTATGAATATAATTATTGGATGCCTCGTTTCGTTTTGGCATCTAAAATTGTTACTATTGTAATATTTCCACGATTGTCATTTTCTTCTATGCTCATGACTGTGTATGTACAATTATAATATATTTACAGTTATACTTTATTAATTTTATATAATTTATAATTTATTTTATAGTAAGACATAAAACTAACAAATATTGTAGTTTCTTCTTCTAAGTCGTATTCCTCATTACTGAGGGTCGTGATCATTCTAAGGAATTAATCACATAGAACGACTCTCGTGGCAGATTTAATGGGGTGGTTTGCCATTGCCTTCCCCATTTCACACACTGGGTATCTGTGTGCAGGTTTTCTCACGATGTTTTCCTTCACCGTCTGAGCAGTCGGTAAATGTACGTAAATCTTTCGAAAAAACCGAAAAACTCAGAGGTACATGGCATTGCCTGGTTTCGAACTCGGTCCTGGAGCATGGTCCTGGAGCATGAGCTCTAATAATGTAGTTTATAAATAGATAAATAGGTTGTATTGCTTACCTAAAGAGTCAGAGCTGCGGGAAAGGTATTCGGTTCTGAGGCAATTTAAAAGTGGCAGAAAAAAGACAGCGAACCGTCGCCTAAATGAACTCCGTTTTTACTTTCAGAACTTTACAGTTTTTTCCATTAAAAGTCTCAGCAAAGTAGGTACTATAAATACAAATAAATAATTCATGACGAAAAAGCTAATTGGTTTCTTTAATAATACCTTAACATTTGAAAGGCAAGGCTTCCGCGACAGATATTACCGGCACGAAAGTCGTCTGTGAGAATTAATTCGCAATTTCGTTCACACAATGCACGCAATTCATATGAACAGGGATGCATTTAGGTCGAGCTTTAAGGGATCGTGTCTTTAGAAGGCGGTTTAAGCATTCCGGAGGTTAGAGTTCCACTTCTGAATCCTCTGATTAGAGCGTATGCTTGACAACAGAGACGCACGCTGCTAATGGCAATGTCACCATAATAAACTCTTGGAATATGAACATAAACACAATGCCACACCTGGCAACCCCAGACGACCCGGCTTCTTCGTATTTCTACTCTGCGGTCACCGTTCGTTGATGTCAGTTTGTGTATTCCTTAATTATCTAATTAAACAAAGTTTCAAGTTACTTCCGTCTATTTAATGTTATTTACAAGTTAAACAAATACTAGATAAAAAGTTCACCAGTCTGTGAGCTCTTAGAAAACCCCAGGTGTGGGGTAAAATCGGTTTCTGTCTCATACATTTGCGTGTCGCCGTCAATAACCGAATTTGACTCAAGTCTCCATTAAGAGCCGAATGGTTTTCTAAGAGCTCACGGACTGTAACAACCTTTGCCTCTAATAAAATAGAAAAGCAAATAGAAGCCGCATCCTGTGATGCGGTTTCTCTGTAGAAACCTACAGCGGCAACTAGGAATCCTAATTAAAATTAACTTAACTACTCTAATGTTGACCTTCAAGTCGTATAAGTACTTATGTTTTTCAATGTATTGGTATCAAATAACCCTTTTTGTATTTTTTTAAATTTTGTATATAAGCTACTAAACTTAATAAAACGATGTTTTCCTTCGCCATTGGAGCAGTCGGTAAATGTAGGTAAGTCTTTGAAAAAATCCGAAAACTCATTGGTACATGGCATTGCATGGTTTCGAACCCGGACCTCCCGCATGGGAGTCCGGCGTCCTAGCCACTAGGCCAACGACGCTTGCGGTGCAATAATTTCAAGTTATAAGTTATGGTACTTACTACTTTCTTCATAGCGAACTCTAGAAAGATTAGGTATAAAACTATCAATCAGGGTCAGGGTATCTCTCTTCTAAGTCGTATTCCTCATTGCTGTGGGTCGCGATCATTCTAAGGAATTAATCACATAGAACGACTCTAGTTGCAGATGTAATGTGGTGGTTTACCGTTGCCTTCCCCATTTCACACACTGATTATTACCGTCAGAGCCGCCGGTAAATGTACGTAGGTCTTTCGGAAAATCCGAAAAACTCATTGGTACATGACATTGCCTGGTTTCGAACCCGGACCTCCCGCGTGGGAGTCCGACGTCCTAGGCAGGACGCCACCGACGCTCAATATAGGTACATAAAAACCTAATTAGTTAAAAAAAGCTTTATTACCTCCATAAAAATCTAGCAACAGCATCGTTTGAGTATCACATGTACAGTATTCCATGTTGTTGTCTTAGGAGTAGACGATAAACGTCCCCCTCAACATTTACTTTCATACAGATACTTTACTTTTAACTTTCGAATTTGCACAAGTTGCCCAACCTGTCAACCCTAAATCAGGCCCTGATAAGGAATATTTTTATGAAATTTTTAATACTGCCGCATACACGCGGCGGACTCTCATAAATCAAGTACTTCCGGCCGCCCTTTGAATTTCCGCACGATGATATACCGCGAGCGACTGTGACAATGCCAGCCTGCAGCCTGCCCCATTTACACACCCAATTCCCTCACAGGAAAGTGACGTTAATTGAACGGGGGAAAGTGAATATTATTCTTTTCAAACCTGTCTTTTTATGGTCATATATTTTTTATTGGTTTCTAAGGCAACATGTTGATTTTCATTGTCATAGTGGTAACAAATAATTTTAATATTACCCATGGTTTCAAAGGTATACAGAGTGTACCATTGAGATGGGTCAGTATGGGGAACTCTGAAACTATAAGAGATAGAGAAATAAGTTCTAAGGAACCATGTTGTCCATTTTAGAGTTAAGAAAAACTGCATTCATGGATTTATAAAAAAACTCATACACCACTCGGGAATCGAACCCGGTTATTTTCAGAAAAAAAGAAAGTGCTTTTTTTATTTATTTTATTTATTTAAGTAAAACGTCTGGAATTGCATAAAATAATTAAATTAAGTATATTTTTTTAGTTGTAGACACAAGGTTCCATAGCAACAGTTATTCCTTACAATCTTCGCTATCAATTTTCGTAATAAAACAACATACGTTTTGTTTTCTGAAAATTACCGGGTTCGATTCCCGAGTCGTGTATGAGTTTTTTTGTAAATCTATGAATGCAATTTTTCTTAACTCTAAAATCGACAACATGGTTCATTAGAACTTATTTCTCTATCTCTTATAGTTTCAGAGTTCCCCATACTGACCCATCTCAATGGTACACTCTGTATAAGGTAAAAGGGCAGCCTTCCCCATTTACACACAAAATTCCCTCACAGGAAAATGACGTTAATTGAACGGGGGAAAGTGAATATTATTCTTTTCAAACCTGTCTTTTTATGGTCGTATAATTGTTATTGGTTTCTAAGGCAACATGTTGATTTTCATTTTTTTTTAATTTTTTTTTGTTCATATGAAATTTATTATTTATTATTTTATTTAAACTTACATAAGTAGGTACAGGTAAGAGATACGAGTAGTTATTTCAAGATGTAACCTGACTCAGGGCTCAAAATATATGCACTCACTCACCCTTATTCAATGTCTGGCTATCTCACTCCCAACTAGATTTCCCTGTGTGCGGGATATCAGAAATCCATTCATGTGTCTCGATTTGTTTTAATTTTCACTTAAGCACTGTTGATTTTCATTGTCCTTGTAGTAACAAATAACTTTAATATTACCTATGGTTTTAAAGGTAAAAGGGCAGCCTGCCCCATTTACACACCCAATTCCCTTACGTAAGTGACGTTAATTGAACGGGGGAAATATTACCTATGGTTTAGAGAAAATATTTTTATCTTATTGCATAATTAGCTTTCAACTCCATAAGGCAAAAATACACTATCATAAATATTAGCGACTGGATGAGAAGAGCCGAAGGATCGGGCTCAATGGCGCGCCCTGGGAGAGGCCTATGTCCAGCAGTGGACTAGAATAGGCTGCTGATGATGAATATTATTAGTCTTAAATAGGTATTTTGATCACATTTGGAGTAGTTGCTTTGGTTTCATTCTACAAAACAATGTAAATGACCAAAATTCCTATAAATACCTATATGCATAATTCTATTATAAAGTAATATCCGCCTTGTATAAACGAATTTTAGTGTGAGAAATTAACTGTCAGAATTATTCAAACATTGTCATGTTGTATAATTGGGTTGCTTTAACGCTTGCTTATTTATCGTATGGTTAGTGGCTAACCTATTATCAAAGTTGTTCAGGCCGCCCGTAGGCCTCTACCATGGCTTAATGACTGCTGTCGAAAGATAACAACCGGGACCGACTGCTTAACGTGCTCTCCGAGGCACGTGGAGCTCAGATGATATATGCCTTTAGCGGTCACCCATCTTGGTACAGACCGCGCCCAACGTTGCTTAACCTGCACGATCACTTTCAGACCATGCTAGGCTAGACTACCAGCTCATACTTTCTTACTTACAATTAGTATTGTTTCTTTTTGAAGTTCAAGGTAATAATTAATTACGGCAAATATTATCGCAATGCTCATAAACTCCCTATTTTGTGGACCTCCTCGTTCTTTCAACATTGAGATAAATCTAACACTGGAAATTATAATCTATAATAACCCTAGTAACCGGGATAAACGATAGAGGTTCTATTTTAAAAATCGGGTCAAAGTTAGAAAGTAGAATGTTGCGCGAGTATTTTTAAAATTAGGTCATTTGTTGTATTGGCGATTGTCAATAAAACTGGATATAATATTAACAGGTTCACATACTTCCAGAAATAGCCAACGAACTCCATATTGATATAAAATAATAATAAAAATACATAAATAAAATAAAAATTTATTAATTCAGACAGTATCTTTTACATTTTCTCAGATTTCCCTGGCTCCCACACTAGGAAACCCTGTGTAGTGAAGGCCAGTCTCTTCCGATAAACAAATTATGAAAAACATAAGGCAATGCTAAGTTAAACAGTTAAGTATGCGTGTATGTGATGTGTGTTAGGGGTGTGTGCGTGAGAGGGGGTGTGTATAGGGGGGTGAGCGTGAGATGGCGTGTGTGGTGATGTGTGTGAGGGGGTGTATGTTGGTAGGTGTAAGGGTCAGTGTGCGTCCATAAGACTCAACTAATTGGTAACAATATTTTTTCAGTATTAAAATAATCAAGTGTCAATACCCAATTTTTAACCTTTTCTTTGCAGGAATACCTTGAACAGTTTAGGATGGAGAGGAGTTTTCTGAGGCAATCAAGAACTACTCTTAATATCATCTTTATCTGGCAACCCTGGTGGGTGCGGGGGGCTGGCGGGAGAAATGATAAAGAGGCTTGGTCCTAAATTCAGCTCCAGCTCTGCACATTGTGTACATATATATGTACATGATTGTATTCATAATTATTGTAATATATATTTATTTCAAAAGATGTGCTGCTGAAAGTATCTTGCGATACTTCTTTCCTTTCGGCTATAACACCTTACGAAGCGGCGGTAGAGTAAAAAAATGACGTTGTAAAAATGTACTATAATGTTCTTACTTACAATTTTAAAAAATGATTCGATTTGGAAGCGGCACACGGTTTTGGACACAGGCTATTTACTACTGTACTTTCCTTCTGGGACCTATTACTTCGAAGCAGGTCCCCTGCCTATCCCCTGTCCTGTGAATCACATATGATTCATGATCGCTTTTTGACCATAGTCTGAAACGAAAAAATTACAAATCCTGAACCGGGATCTGTTAAATCAACTATACTTAATCTATAATTTAAAAAAATTTTAGAGTTAAGGACTCTAAACTGTATTAATTAACTGAAAATTACATATAAAAGGAAATTAATTACACTAATTTTATGTTAAGTGTGTGGAAATCTATTTCTGTAGATATGTTTGTATGTACTTTAGTACTTTTTTTTCTTTGATGAACGCTAGTGATTTACACTCTGCAATTTGACAAATGACCGTGTTAGATTCTTGAAAATAACTCGAACGTTTTGGCGTCTGTTTTGAAAAAAAAAGTTTACAAACATCTAGATTAAGGGAGAGTCGTATGCACTAGGAATGATTAGTGTCTTGCATTCCAAGTGCATTTGGAGGTTAGGTTGTCAGATCCACACCATCTGTTGTATTTCACTCACATTTCGCTGTCTTATATAACGTTCACTTAATACGGATGATTTTTAGGTAAAATACACTAGTTTTACGATAAAATAACCACTGCAAACCATTTTTAAACAATAAAATAGGCCGAACACGCCATGACAGCATGAATGCAACAACATAACGTCGCATTAACTTAATTTGACACATTCATACAGAATGTCAAGGAACAAAAATTTATTGCGATAGGGTTCTACAAGGTATAGCTTGATGGGTCTTACAGGATCGTATCTAAGGAAGTATAGCTCGAGGACCCAGAATTTCAACGAAAATTGTCGATTTTCAATTTCAATGTTTATTACCCTTCCCAATTTACACATAAATATTTCAGTATCGAAAAGTTAATTGAAAAGGAGACACTTTCCCCGCTTTGTAATATGGTTTATGAAATTGGGTCACATAGTAAAATGTCGATAATTACTGAAATTATGTGGATATGTTGTTGTGTTTCAGACTTCCAATTTACATAATAAATGTCAAAATGTGTTTCTAGTTTAGTGTTTGTGAAAATAAGCATTTTAAAATATCATGCGTTGAAGTCATAAATCGGTATAATATAGCAGTAAGTATCACAACAAACAACACACGCTGCATGCTGCATCGAAAAACTTATCACAAAAGAACACAGGGATTCTAAAATGTAACACAAACAAGATCCAATAAATATCATAAATTGATAGCTCAGGCGAAAACAAAATAAAAGCTAATGCAGTTTTCTTTTCTAAAAGAAATATCTAAGCCCATGCACCGGTGTTCCCACGAGCTCAGCTGGCGGCGGCGCTCCGGCCGCAGAAATATTCGTTCAGTATTCTCTCTGCTTTCCTACAGATGTGAACAACTCGTATTATAGATGTCTAGATGCCGCTTTTCTTAGAAAAAATCTACAAATCTACAAAAAGATCCGTCCAGGTACTGCCAAAAAAACGATGAACAGATTTTTGAAATGACAATTTTATCGCTTTTCTGAACAAAATTAATATTGAAAGTTTCAATTTGAAACATTACTTCAAATAGAAACGTTATTTAGGGAAGTGTTTTTAATGAGAATTTTTCAATTTCGTCTATTTTACATTTCCATTTTGGATTGCGTAATTTTACAAAGGCTAATTTCAGTTACAAATTACTTCCTTTCATTCGACAAAAATGTCTCAAAAAAGCCAATATACGGCAAATTGTGTACGGCGCGAACAGGCGCCAGGGCATTATAAACGCTGCGAAGCGCTCTAACAATCTAACCTAATCCATCATCCGTATCGGATTCGCGCCGAAATTTCGAGCTCGTATCGCTCGCTTCTGCTCTAGCCTTGTAACCCGAACCATCCGAGTCGGATCCGTGCCAAAATGTCGAGCTCGCTTTGCTCGCAAACCCGCCCCGCTAACCTAATCAAGAGGCGCTTCATAGGTTTCGCACACATGGGCTGAAGAGGGTCGGGGCGACCTTGTATATCTGTGGGAAACTTAGCCTCGGGTGTTCGAACGAGTGGGATGCCCCTAGTTTCAGTAGCCAGTCTGCTGCGTAAACTGTAAGTTCTAACAGGTCTCTCGGGTGTCTGCTGACGGCACGTCGATTTTTACTAAGCAATGTGGACAACAGACTGGCGAAAAATTATGACATTCTTCCCAAATTGTACTAACAATAAGTATCATTGACATGATATTCAGCAACCAATGTTCCATCTAGAAACATTAATGCTCTGGGCTTTCCTACAGACGCGGAGTACAGATATATATTTCTGGTAGGTCGCGGGAGCGGGCCGATATTTCGTGCTCCCTGGACGACAATAATTTGTTGGTCCATCGCTGCACGCTCGTGTACCGCCGACGATATATCTCCTTCACCGTGGACTCTAATCGCAATCGATAAACGATCATCGCACGGTCACTGAGCGGGTTTAAAATTTTCTTTTTTACTCTGCGACTCTGTCGCTTCGGAAATAGGCCCATTTTATCTCTGGACATGAGGTTTATTGTGTTTTCTGCTTGTTTGTTTAACCAATGTGCGCTTCATCGCACGAACGGGTTATTTCCCGAGATTTAACGTTTATTCTGGCAGTTATTTTGCTGCTAAGGTTGCGGTTTTATCTCTTCTTCTTCTTTCATATTAAATGTCTGCATTTCTAGCTGTTTGTCCTCATTTTTATCAGTCTGCAGTCTAAAGTTAGACTTCCGTTGATCGCGGCCGATGCGGCTGACGCGCGCGACCTACGGTTGATAGCTGACGCGATAATACTAAACACTATGAAAATGTAAAGTAAAGTAAAGTAAAATACACTTTATTTCACAAATATAAAATAACAAACATGAGAAACATATATAGCGCCGCTTCCGAAAACCGCGGCCGATGCGGCTGACGCGCGCGGCCGACATCTATCGTAGCCGCGCGCAATCGTGTCGCGCGCGTGATTATATTCCTCTCGGTTCCTCATGAGCTTCTCGCTAATTCGTACTGCATTTACAGGGCCTGGCTGACAGCCGCTAACATCGGAAGCAAGGTGTGTCGGGTCGGCCGCGATCAAAGGAAGCCAACCTTTATTATAGCAATAAATATTTGTAAACAAACATTACAATGGCCAGCGCGAACCTAATTTTTTGCCTGAAATAAGTACTACACATAATATCCTTATCTATTTCGTTGTGGGTTTATTGCCTTCTCTACCTATTAGTTTATTAACGGTTCAATTGAGAATGAGAGGTGGCACGAGAACCTGCAGAATAAAATTTAAGTTTCTTGGCAATTTTATACAAAAGTCATTTTAAAGTGTAGGTTTGACATTGGGGGAATTAAACCTCTCAGACACACAGACATTCCGGGAATTAGACGCAACCGACCGGACTGGTCTCAAAAGTTCTGTGTGCGATGCCATATCTACCCTTCACAGTTTTAATTTCTTTTCTATGTGTTTAATCGGTTTATCCTTACCTTTTATATCTATGACTAACTATATGACAATCCTTTGCTATGATCCATTGTGTACTCTCTCGCAGTGTGGAGTAAATCTTGACTGGTGTCTTGCAGACCACGTTCCACCAATATTTGAGTAAGCTCGTGTTCATAAAGCCATATTTGGTTTACGACAACTTCAATATTCCACTGTTTCTTGGATTTAGTGGTAAAATAAAGCCCGTTTATTGTGAAATATAACATAATAGCTTGTTTTGTTTGTATTTTCATGGCTTTTATGTTTATGTAGTTTTTTATTTGACAGTAATCTTACCTGAGGGTAAGGTGATGATGATTCCGAAGATGTAACTCATAAGTTATAGTGCAGTCGTTAATAATTTTTAAAAAAATTTAGTAAAAAATTTAAGGGCATACTTATTGTCAATCCAAAAGTATTAATTATGGTTGCGAAAAGAAAAATAATTAAATAATAAATGAAATGTAATATTGGAATGGAAGTAGTTCCTTTACACCTATTATGTATTGTAATAAGTTTATATAGTTGTGCAATGCTGACAGCTAACTCACCATTACGTACCGTGTCGTCGTGTCCCCGGCCCTGACTGACAACCAGCGCTGCGGCGGTGGCTAGCGTCTAGCCATATCGTCACAGCACAATGCTGAGTCAGGGACCCTTTTGCCACATATGCATGTCAAATTTTGAACTTACTCTAGAAATTGTAAAAAAGTAACTCTTTTAAGTAATGAAATGTAATCGCGTTATGTATGTGTGCAAATAAATTTTAATTCATTCATTTATTCAAGTTTGTCACATATTAAATATTGCCTCACGCAACACAACGCCGAATCAAAAATATTAACTAATACTGAAATCGTCTCGCTGTTTGAAAATTCCGCCCGCGCTCGCTTTTCAAAGAGCTAGACTATTTAAGCGAATGGACTTTTTATCAAACTCAATCATCCATAGTCATCGTTTGACTATTAAAAAAAAGTTCGATGGGGTTATATTGGCAGTGATATGGTGGCAGTCTTATCACTTCGTGACCCCGTTCATTAGCCAGCTGATCTAAGGCATAGATCTTTTTCGAGTTACTCGCTTTCACTTTTCTTAACAATTCTTCCCTTATGTCAGTATTCGAGAAAGAAATGTCACTTTCATAAATTAAATATATTTATATAAAAACAACAACCCTTACAGCGCATCGTAACGACCAATCAGGAGTCAGCGTGCTAATGAGGGTCACAATGACTCATCGACCGCGCGTGCGCAGGTAGCTAACTATCGATAACAAGTTGCATTGCGTTGGACACTCCTATCGCCATTGGCATTTATGACCCCACGACTCAGTTGATAACGCGCGTACTATAACAACGGCACGAGCGCGGCCGGCATTTACAAAGAGCCAGTCGATTTCAGCGAATTGACTTTGAAAGGGTTGGCCGTCAGGTAGAGCTCTAATGAGAGTCCGACCGTTTGTGATATGAAGTGGTATTGTTCCTAATATCAAGGTGTATACTTCTAGGTAGTCCTTCCTAGCTTAACAGTTACAGCTTTATATTTCGCAAGCATGCAACAAGTGACACAAATCCAAAAACCCGAAAATTGACTTAATGACACAGATACATTTAGTAGACAATCCTTGATCTTTGAACAATATCGTTGCAAACTAGGTTCATCGCATTTTCATTTCGCAGCTCTAAATATTATTATCAAAGGTGCACAAGAGAATCATCAAAACTGTCATTAATAAAAAACCGTGAATTATGCTGTTTTGCGTAGATTTTTATAGGTATAACCCAAGGCAATATTAATTTTCTTATAACGTAGCCGTCTTGACATCTCGTGGTAACCCTTACTCTTATAGAACCGCAAGAACTGGTTTAATGCGATTTCTGAAAAACGTAACTTTTTGAGGTGTGTCTTTTATAATACGTGTGCGATTTCTGAAATTTTGTATATCCCGTAGGAAGGCATTTGATTATGTAATAATTTTTTTTTTGCAAAACTTATACGGGTGCTATACGAGTATAGTTCCTGTTTAACCGTTCACTACGTTGTGTAAAGATTTATTATTTTTAGTTCCGTCAACCTATCACTAGATGGCGTCACACGGTGTTTTTAGTACGCGGTGTTAAGTTTTACCGGCTAGTTATGATCTCTGTTATAGTTTATTGTTTTTTTTAGAATCCAAAAATACAATATACGAGAACACGTGTCTGTAAACTACTTGAGTTGTTCCATTTTTGGGAACGCCGCGAACAGTTCCCGATTTCAATAGATCAAAACATCGAAAAAAACAGTATAATAATTTAAGATAAAATTTAATTATCCTACGCAAAAAAAAATTCAAGGAAAAAAAAGGATCTTTTTTTGTTCAGAATCTCTGTCTGAGGGCATTCTAAAAGACTCCAGTCTCTCAAAAAGACCCAACTCAAATTACCTATATTTAAACGATGTATATCCGAGTTATAGACTTTCTAAAGCCTCGGGTGTCTACCACGACCCGTTTTACACGAACGTTTCTGCCACGTACCTGTAAAATGTGGACTCTCTTCCACCCGACGTTTTCCCGCAGCGCTACGACATGGGATGCTTCAAAAAGAACGTTAAAAAAGTCCTCTCCCTCCACGGCCGGCAACACACAAGCAATACCCCTGGTATTGCACGTGTCTCTAGGCGACGGTGACTACTTACCATCAGGTGGCCCGCCTGCCTGTTTGTAGTAGCCAATTTAATAAAAAATATATCATATTAGTAAACATTTTAAATTTTATTGCTGCTGCCTGTGTCCACTCTTATCCGGATTGCGGAACTTAAATCGCATAGCAAAGCCGTATAAAGACATTCTGAAAGTTTCAAACTTTTGCAACTCTGACATTTTATTGTTCTTTCTCTGCAATACTTGTATACTTTTATACTTGTTTACCGATTTTCGTGTACTAGTTACGTACTATAAACATATCTTTCCCAATTTCTTTTTGAGAATTTTTACTGTGCTTTCAAAATTAGAGGGTATGCGGATCATCTGGTGTTAAGTGACGATGAGGTCGAAGATGGAGCTCACGGGATTATTGAAATTGAAAAATATTTATTTGGCACTGTTGACACCAGAATACAGCAAGTACACAATACAAGAGTATACAAGGATATAATACATTCAGCAAAAAAGATCTGGTGATCAAGTAAGTAAGTTAGTAATACATTAAGTTTCGTTATACTTCGTTATGTACGGGTATAATGAATTCTAATCACATTAATGGTTAGATAAACAAATCTTTGTCTACAGTGGCTAAGTACATTATTAAAACTTTACAATTTCTTGTGAAATTACCAAAGAACTTTGGTCATTACTTGATAATGTTTTATTATTGCCGAAATAACCTCTATATTTTGGTTATCCCTTTTTGTTAGTGTAAAAGGTCGAACTACGGTAAAACCTAAGATTTACCAAGTAATAACGGTAAATGTCCGAATTGTTCTGTAATCATCGTTAATTTCGGACTTTTACCAACTCGGTAAATCTTAGACAAGGTAAACGTTGAAAAAAAGACATGTTTAGATTTCTAAAACAGAGCTAAAACCGACCCGAAAAGCATTATTTCCGAGTCATTATCATCATAGCATTTATTCATAAACAATTATAAATTAACACCGCCAATGTCATTGACCTTTCCCCCCTCAACCCTCACCCCCAGGAAAGCATATTATGTAAACAGTTTTTTCTGGGTTGGTATAAAAATAACCTAACGAAGGCTAGGGCGGCAAATAGGCGTAGCGAGCGCAACCTAACCCATTCGTGTCGGGTTCGCTCCGACATGTTAGATATATAATTCCCCCTTTTTTTATTATACTTTGTTTTTATTCTCTTTAACAACTTTTACCAATCATTATTGGTTAATCCTAGCATGTGCCGAATTCTCGTGGTAAATCTGCCGCTTTTATATCAATTCTTACATTTACCAACTCATGTTAACCTAAAATTTACCACTATTCGGGGTTTTACAGTAACAGGCATTAATAGGACACCTAACAACCTAAAACAATAGCTTATTCGTATCTATAAAAGCTAAAGCACTATAAACGCTTACACTTTGTTATTTTCCCAAAAACCTCTCCCATATTTTCGGAACGACGTTGTACGACAAACCGGATACTGTCCCAGTGTATCCGAAACAAAAACGGCAAAATTAATAGTGAGAGAGTCCATTATCCTGCATTAAGCACCCAGTGGGGCGGTATGGGACATAATGGCTCGTTGTCGCCCACTGTGAGCCTAAAGATGGGCTGTTCCTGGCAATATTGCCATAAATATTGCCGGAAACATTCGTAATGGCGGAAACTTTTTCTAAATTAACTACTACATAGCATTGCTGACTGATCTACTTTTGACAAGTAGGTTTTGGTTCCACGCTATTTGTACTGATTAATTAACTGATCGTTTGGTAGTGCAGAAACAGCAGTTTGTATCACTGCCAAGTAAACAGGGCCATTGAAACACGAGTGGTTAGGCTAATTTGTGAACATGAGGTGCAGCCGAGTGTCACAATGTACGAGTATGTATAGCCCAAGTGTTGCAGTGGCCCATTCCTAAGAATTTCCTGAACCATAATACCATGTAAATACACACGCACCATGCCATCATCCTCCCACACACACACAGTACCTCACATATACACTAATATCCTCATTCGTAAAAACAAACACATTCATTCAACACAACACGCACACACTGTTGCTTTCTTTGTCCGTGCAGTCACTGAAAATCAGCCAGCTGAAAATCAGCGCTGTGGCTTGCCTCAATATTGTGCTGAGCTGGTGTACCCTTTTTGGCATTGTACCATACCGGATGTTTTGTGCTGCATATATTAATATTTGTATACTTCTGTATTGTGTTCTATATTCTCATGTTTACAGTGCTAAATAAACGTTTTCAATTTCAACCGGCACCGTTCTCAGTTCCCGCCGCCTTACCTCTTCCATTGCTACCACTGTTCGACAGCCAGGGTCGACAGTGAACTTGAAGCCACGACAACCAATGAAGAAATGCGGAGCACCTGGGAGTGACTCTACTCTCCTTGGGCCCCACACTAAAGAAAGAAAGAAAAAGAACTAGAAAGTAAGTAAGAAGTTATGAGTGGCAATTTTCCCGCGGGAATGGCAATGTCACCAGTGTCACATCACTACGTATAGGCCCTTTTATAGTTGCTAATAAAAACGTCACTGCTGACTGCCCACGCTATCTGCTTAGTTGATAAATTGTCTTCATTGAGCCAAGCTTTATGACTGCCTTAGGTTTTTACACAAAATTGTTAATGGATGCTTGATTTATTGTGGGAATATTTCATATTTTTCCAACACACTGCGGCTGGTATTGTGAAATAAAACCGCGACGGTATGATAGATGCGCATATTGAATAAGTGAAAATGAGCTATCCGTCTGTCACATTCAATTTATTTTTTGTTGACTGTAAAGTAAAAACAACTTGCTTTATTATCACACTGTTTTATCAGTTATCACCAATTTTTGAACATGGAACGGGCAAAATGAATCGAGTTCGAATCGAATTAAGTTGACCTTTTTCCTCGAAAGAGTTGACCTTTTTCATCACTAGTGACAAGATACAAATACATTAGTTATATGAAAGTAGAAAAAGAAGACGGGATAATGAAATAAAAATGAAATCAAATGAAAACTTGCAAGAAATGTTGTAAACAATTTTTTTTAAAGACTGCTTTCGGTTTGCTGCCGTGGTCACCCGTGTTCGCCAGTAATGACATGGTGCTGTTTGTAGCTTCAGCATGTACGCCGTCCATTATTAATTTAGTTGTTTGAGAATATATATTGTATAATATATCCTATACACACCATAAGTGGAATTGCATGTGTGCTGCAGATAACAAATAAACATTTTTCTATTCTTTCTTTTTCTACATGCGAATAATAATCATAATGACACATTTGTATTAGTGGCAACGAGTCTTCTAGCGACCAATCTACAGTGAGTTTCATAATGTTAAACTAAAGTAACAGTTTCGACTTTGAACTCAATATTCTCAACATTAATTATTTAGACTGACGCTTATGTAATTTAGCCTGTGCTCTCAGTTTTCGGGAAAGATTTTACAGAGCAAAACAGAGCTACTACTATTCCCATTAAAATTCTGTAACAGAAGTTAAAGCAACTAGTGTTTGCTCGAATGAGACATTTCCTAGATCTGCACTTCAAAGGCTCGGCTCAAAAGCACTCAGACCTTTGTAAAAAGATGCCTGTCTTTTGCATTATTTTCGACCAAGCACGTTTTGCGAGTACTCTGGGATTCGTACTGCTTTTTAATTGTTAAAACTAGACACTATTACATAGAATGTAGCGTCTTGCAACAACCTAGTGTCTTCTTTTGTAGAGGCGAGCTGAATATTATACCATTATAGCAACACAGCTGTGTAACACGAACCAACCAAGAAGACATCTCAGTCAAGGGTCATTTCGGTTTACTCGTCAACAGATGGCGCTGAACGATCTCTGCATACAAATACAATATCGGCATACAAAACTAGAACGCGCTGACGATATTTCCTTCGGACATCGCAGTATGTACAAGTTTCGACCACACACTGTCGGGAAGCTGTCCCAAGGCTTACCACTTAGCCTTAAGGAAGATATTTTTTTGGACCGGATAATGGTATGGACTAGGTTTTCTTTAGCGACGAAGCGCATTTTCATCTTACAGACTTAAATCGACAGATTTCTCGTTATTGTTACACAATCCACAACATAAACACGATCTATGATAAATCCACGATGACGTGAAAACTATTTCACCAGAGTTGTGCAACTTACGGTGGGGAATATTCACCTTCCCTAATTAAAATCCGCATTTGTGTTTTCTAATTCAGTATTCTAATATTTTTTGTAAAACCAACTCGTAATTTTAAATATATTTTTTGAATTTAAAATATGGACTGGGTCACGTCCTATCTGATGTTAGTTGAGATATCGAAAAACTAATTTTAGATCCTTCTTTATGTCCATGTAAGTTGATTAATGCAATCAAAAAAATTAGGTTAATACCGTATTGTACCTATATTTCCCCTAGTATATCCATGTTTTACCACTCGGTAGTAAATTGTAATTATTTATACAGACATAACTAGTGGTTTCCAATTACAGGTGTAGCGGCAGCTACTATACTAGCCAGTCCAATTAGAAGGTACAGATAAAACAAAGCTAGGCCGAGACACTACGGAACTAAATTAAGATAGAGCTGGGGAAAAGTCTTCGTAAAATAAATTAGTTGTCTACTTAAAAACACGTTATTAAATTGGCAGATATTCTATATTTGAAACAAGTTGAAAGCCATAGCTATCTATGGTGGGGCTATTTCGACTCCCATCGGCAGCCGCCTTTAAAAATAAAATAAACCTGCACACTGAGATAGATAGAAACACTTTATTGTACACAAATACAGGAAAAGTAAAAACTACAGGAATAATAGCACGATATGTACAAAGGCGGCCTTATCGCTTAAAGTGATCTCTTCCAGGCAACCTCTGAAGTTAATTGGACTTTAAAGAGATTAGCGACAGTATAGTGTGAAGATATGAAAACTGAGATGACCAGTGTGTAAAATGGGGTAGGTACAAAAGATCCTCAAGGGTCGAAATGCCCTGGGTTATTCCCGGCCCCCTATCATAAGATAAGATAAGATATAGTCAATCAATCAATCAATCATTTATTCGTGAACATAGGTAATAATAAGTAAGTGTACAGTTTAAATGAGTTGGTATCACTATGCTCCGTCGTTTGACATACAAATGTATTATAATATTTATGTATAATTTTTTTAATATTTTATTATATATTTTTTATTTATTTTATAGTGGGGCTATTTCGACTTCCATCAGCAGCCGCCTTTAAAAATAAAATAATAAACTCGCTGATCCGCTTGCCCCTCTGTATATTACACATTATCAATTAATAATAGGATAGGTAAGTAAAACCTTTGTGGCAGGTGGACTAAAGCCCTCACTGAGTGGTGGCCTAAGAATGGAAAAGTCGTCCAGCAGCCAGGTGGGTGGACGATATGCATAGATACTTACGTAGTTGATAAGTATCTGCATTTACATTAAATTTTAACTTTTTTTTGTAAAATTTGTTGTAATGTATTTGGAAATAAATATGATTCTATTCTATTCTATTCTATTCTATTCTCTATTTTGTTCTACGAATTTAAAAATTTCGCAAATTGATCAACTAATCGGACTTACATCGATTTTTTTTTGCGATAATCACAAACTCGTAAAACAAAAGTTGTTCAGATAAGTTATGGGTAATGAATAACCCCCTTTCGGGTTTATAGAGGGTTTTTGTTACACCCCGTATAAATTCTCATGACGATCCCCAGAGATCATCCCACAATAATTCACGACTAAACCTAATTCAGCAAACATATTGGAATTACAATCTGTGCAATCGACACTATAATTCATGGTTGCGTAAATTATTAATAACATACAGCGGATTGTCCAGGGCCCTTGGGTGTCCAAGGGATAATTTTCATAATAAAACATCCCTTTTCTCAGGCACTTTGCTGTAAATCAAGTTTTCCGACCGCCCCCTTTCAATTTCCTGACCGCAACACTGCTCCGACTAAACGTAAATTTCATTACATGATCAAACAGCCGTGTGTCCTCCGCTTGATAATATTTTTACTGGGCGTTTGACGTGTTTGTATTGGAGCCCTCAGGTTCCGTAGCCAACTTGAAAGCATTATAATTTCGTCATGCCTTCTGTTTGTTATTCGGGCCGCAATCCATTCTTAAACTTTTGAAATACAGATACAAAAAAATCTGAATCATGGGAATTTTATCACTCGGGGCGATCTATTGTGAAACTGCTAACCCTCGTTTTACAAACAAGCACTTGTGTTAAAATGCATATCATTGATTTTTTTTTTTTTTTTTGAAATTTCTTTATTTGACATAAAAACACAATAATTAGTAACACCGGCAACACGGTCACGGCATACCAAAACATGAAGTACCTACGTTTACGAGGTTATACCTTTTAAAACTTATACAATGATATCACATATTTACACACATACAATTTAGATATTTCACACACTTAACACATAACATATTATAGACATTTCAAACAAATGTTTATAAAACAAACAAACTGGTAGGACGCACTGGTTAAAAGTTCAAACAGTCTTTAACCAGTGCGTCCTACCAGTAATGACCTACGGAGCCGAAACGTGGACACTGATGGTGCGACTGGTTCACAAATTGAAAGTCGGTCAGCGTGCTATGAAAAGAGCTATGCTCGGAGTATCTCTGCTGGATCGAATCCGAAATGAGGAGATCCGGCATAGAACAAAAGTCATCGACATAGCTCATAAGATTAGCAAGCTGAAGTGGCAGTGGGCCGGTCACATCTGTCGCAGAACCGACAACCGCTGGGGTAGACGAGTTCTGGAGTGGAGACCGCGTTTGGGCAAACGTAGTGTGGGACGCCCCCCTGCTAGATGGAGCGACGATCTGCGTAAGGTGGCTGGCAGCGACTGGATGAGAAGAGCCGAAGATCAGGCTCAATGGCGCGCCCTGGGAGAGGCCTATGTCCAGCAGTGGACTAGAATAGGCTGCTGATGATGAAACAAATGTTTATATTTATCAGGAATAGTATTTATTTTATTTTATGCAAGTAGGTAGCACAACCTACTTACTCACACTACTACAAATTGTCTCGCAACAAACAGGCCTATCGTGGCGATCTATTGTGAAACTGATAACCCTCGTTTTACAAACAAGCACTTGTGTTAAAATGCATATCATTGCGTTACAGTTATATTACCTATATTATATAGTGTAGTTTATTTTACGGCAAACCCCATACTGTAAAGTAACCGGAGCGAATGTAAATTTTGGCAACAAAATATACAAGATGCCTTGTTCATTTGTTGATTTAGGTGGGTATTTCGCGCGCGGTTAAAAGCATAATGAAATTTTAAATTTTAAATGAGCATTTCATGTTGCTTTGCTGGATGAAATTCAGGTTGGAACACCGTTATCAAGGGCATGCAGACGGCGGATCCTCCGGGATTTCCGTGTTTCAAATTAAGAGCCGATGTTTTGCTTTTTTAAAAGGGAGGACACTTCTTTTTTACAGGGATTTGGGGTTGGGTTTAACCAATTGGTAATCCTCTCCGATAATAGAAGCAGTGATTCGATTTTTGTATCTCTTAGAAGAAAAAAAATCTAATGAAAACGGATTAGGGGTCGTCGTCGAACTCCTCAGGCCAACAATTGGTCCATAACCCTCATTTAGGGTTCATAGTACCTACAGTTGCCAAAACATCAGGCTATCTCTTTGGTACTTTGCCCCTTCAATAGTAATGCTATAAAATTAAAATTAAAATTCTAATTAAACAATTGGCTCTCAAAGTGAGGACTGACTCTAATAACACTTGAGCTTCCCTTCGATTTTCTTAGTGACCCTAACGAGGCTGACATGGTCACCTTGTCGTGTACCAAAACCACTAAACTGAGTATTAAAAAAATGAGAGATGATGATACTTATTTCTTGATTCTCAATTAGTGATAAACATTATGATTCGTCAGTGGAAAGGAATAAACGCCAAAGCGCCATATGGACAAAAATTAGTTATTTCTATGTCAGTGGAAAGAAAAAACGTTATAGCGCCATATGGGAAAAAATGAGGTATATATATAATACATTCTTCTTTCTTCTAAGTCGTATTCCTCATTTCTGAGGGTCGTGATGATTCTAAGGAAATAATCACATAGAACGACTCTCGTGGCAAATTTAATGGGGTGGTTTGCCATTGCCTTCCCCATGTCACACACTGGTTATCTAAGTGTGCAGGTTTCCTCGCGATGTTTTCCTTCACAGTCAGAGCAGTCGGTAAATTTACGTAAGTCTTTCGAAAAAACCGAAAAACTCATTGGTACATGGCATTGCCTGGTTTCGAAGTCGGACCTCCCACATGGGTGTCCGACGTACTAGCCACGATGCCACCGACGCTCTAATACTATTATACATAATATTCAAAAAATGAGATATATATTATTAATATAACTCATTTTGCCCATATGGCGCTTTAGCGTATTTCCTTTCCACTGACGAATTATGTATTTGGCTAAATTTTCTTAAGACAGTACAAATATATGTACAAAGATGTGCTGCTGAAAGTTTCTTGCGCCGCTTCTTTCCTTTCAGCTATAGCACCTTACGAAGCGGTAGTAGAGTAAAAGTATGACGTTGTAAAAATGTACTATATGGTACTTACTTACAATAAAAAACATTTTGATTTGATTCTAAGCTATCCACGCAGATACCGACTCAGGCATCGTGATACCTAGTGAACAATACATCATGCTATTAGTATACCTTTTAGTACTTAGTCACTTACTTCATACGAATGTTAAGGAATCAAAACGAAAACTTATTGCGACAAGATTCCACGTAGAATGTCAAGCTATTCTACGTGGAACCTTGTCGCGATAAGTTTTGGTTTTGATTCCTTACGTCGTCGTGTCGTCCATTGTAGATACAGTCCATGACTGTACTCTGTATCGCAGTAAGTTTTGTTACAATTTCTTGATATTCATAAGTTATAGCGACAAAGTCAACATCATCATCAGCCTATTAATGTCCCCATCGTTGGGGCACAAGCCTCCCCTTGTACAAGCGCGTACCGGGCCATGATCCACCGAGCGGCCCCAGTGCTGATTGGTGATTTCTCACGCCTTCGAAAACTTTTAATTTCCTCAGACATGCAGGTTTTTTCCTCACGATGTTTTCCTTCACCGTTAGAGCAGTCGGTAAATGTACGTATAAGTAGGTAAAATCGGAAAAACTCATTGGTACATGGCTTTGCATGGTTTCGAACCCGGACCTCCCGCATGGGAGTCCGGCGTCCTCACCACTAGGCCACCGACGCTCAAAGTACTAAACGGTAAAGCCTGAGGTCTTGTCCACTGTACACTGCTTCAGTTGAAACACCGCGCAAGATAAAACACAGTGAAAATGAAGGAAAACATTTCGCGTTTGATAAAGATTCACCTCCGGCAAGGCTGGGGATTTCTCTTCAGTCTCGAGTTAACGTTTTAGCTTGTTAAGGGAGCAAAGAAAAATTTTCACGGTGTTCTGGGCTGGTAAATAGAACACATCTTTGAAGAAGACGCTCCTATTTCGGCCGTTTTCGCGTTCGTCATCCAATAAACTTTTCAACTCGGTTACCGCGGCTTACGTATAAATTGAGGACTTCCATTTAGTTACAAGTCCTTTATTTATACTCGTATACTCTAATCAAACATTGATTGAATGATTGAACTCCTATGCTCAAATTATACATACAATAAAAATAAATATATATGGTACCTTTTGGATATTTCTTTCCATATATTTTTCTTTGTTAAAATCTTTTTGTATCTTTATCCGACATTTTTTCGATAATAGTGTAACCAGAAGGAATAGAAATTCCTCGTGGTCACACTGGTGTAAGAAACCAGTGTAACCACTAGTCAGTCAAAGTACAAAATCATGTTCCACAAACGAAAATTGGCAATTAGGTTTCACTCCATTTTTCAACCACCAAAATCAATATAGGTAATATATAATATAGGTATATATCATCTTATGATAGGCGGGGGGGGGGGGACCCAGTGGCACTTCAACCCTTGAGGATCTTTTGTGCCTACCCCATTTTACACACTGGTCATCTCAGGGTGCAGGTTATCTCACGATGTTTTCGTACGTAAAGTACGTAAGTCTTCAAAAAATACGAAAAACTCATTGGTACATCGCATTGCACGGTTTCGAACCCGCACCTCCCGCATGGGAGTCCGGTGTCCTAGCCACTGTGCCACCGACGCTCTTTCAACTTATATAGGTAATATAGGAATACGTTTTTGAATTTGGTGGGAAGAGTTGCATCACCGTTTTGTATCAACTGCAACAAAGTAGAAGACCTCACTCACCTCCTAATGGAGTGTGACCTGATGAAACTAGAGAGGAAGAAATTTGCCCTCAATATGCTCCAAAATACTTACTTACTTACTCCGCTGGCGCAGCGACCCGAAGTGGATCTTGGCCTCCGATACCAAAGAGCGCTCTTTGGTATGCTCCAAAATGGGAGACTCAATATTATTTTGAGTCAGCCCTTATCTGATAATATGAAACACTTACTGTTGTTTGCTAAGTTGGGTCTCAAAGTGAGGGCTGACTCTAATAATACTTGAACTTCCCTTTTCTTAGTGACCCTAACGAGGCTGACATGGTCGCCTTGTCGTGTACTAAAGCCTTTAGATTTAAAAAAAAGGTGATCTGTGATTAAATCGAGGTTAAACCACTTTAAAAAAGCAACAAAATGGAACTGATGTCGAAACGGGAACGAAACTTTGGGACTTGATGGAAGTGAAACTGAATGGAAAATTGTAAGTCAAACACGAACGTTTTATGTTAATGGAAGATAAATCGGTTTAAATATGTATTGATTAAGTACTTACCTATTACACCATTTGGAACCATTGTTTAAGTACCATTGTTTATGTAGTAAGTGAAAAAAATTTATTAGGGATTTTTAAATTCCCTCAGTCTCAGGATATGTCTTAGTAAGTATAGTATGGTAATAATTTACCTTGGTATTTATAAGTATGTTATTTTCTCTTATATATATTTTTCCACGTTGATTCCACTACCTCTTTCTCGAAATCATTTCCTCTGCCCGAAGGTTGTCTGGAAGAGATCGCTCTTAGCGATAAGGCCGCCTAAGTTGTACTTCACTATTTCCTTTTCTATCTTTTGTTTGTTGTTTTCTCTCTCTTCTCTTCTAAGTCGTGTTCTTCATTGCTGAGGGTCGTGATCATTCTAAGGAATTAATCACACATAGAACGACTCTCGGGGAAGATTTAATGGGGTGGTTTGCCATTGCCTTCCCCATTTCACACACTGGTTATCTCAGTATGTAGGTTTACTCACGATGTTTTCCTTCACCGTCAGAGCAGTCGGTAAATGTATGTAAGTCTTTCGAAAAAACCGAAAAACTCATTGGTACATACATGGCAATGTGGTTTCGAACTCGGACCTCCCGCATGGGAGTCCGACGTCCTAGGCAGGACGCCACCAACGCTCTAACGTTGTTTTCTATTTGTGCAATAAAGTGACTTTTACTTTACTTTGTAATATTGAGTAGAACAAAATAGTCATAGATATAAAAATTTAAAAAAAAAATACAGTTGTTTCTCAATCAGCCACTATTACCAATGGCCAATTGATCAAACGGCCTGTATAACACACATTTGGCGCCCATTGGCAATATAAAGGGTGTTCCAATGAAGCGGCAATAAAAACTGGCATGGAACAATTGCTATTGCTCTTTGTTAGGGCCAGTACGCATGTGATAATTAGAATATTTTTGTAAGGCTTTATTTAATTCCCGGTATTTTATTAAGTAAAAGTAAAAGTCTGCGAAGTAAAAGTCAAAGTTATTTTTATTGGAAATAACTTAATTATGGATTGATCGGTGAACCAAGGACGTTCCGTGAAATCTGTGAATGTTTCAAGAGACTTCTGAGCTTCTGGGCGGAGCTGAGTTGGATGAAAATCTAGCAAATCCAACATACCTGCTTTAGGTACCACTTACGCTTAAAAAACCACTTTCGTGACTTAATTATCGCGTAGTTTGTTCCGACGTTTCTAACTACTCAGGAGACCTTTTTCAAGGAACATGAAATGTATCACTGCTGTGTGTCTCCGCGCTCGCCTCGGAACGGCATCAGCGCTGGTGATGGATGCGATTGTTGAAGAATCATCTTCATCAGTCGGATCACTTATCACGGAAGAAGACTCTTCACTCCAGCAATTAAGGTGACCGACCATCTAGACCCAACACCAGCGCTGACGCCGGCCCTCTCAGTGCAGCGCAGCGTGGAGAGCGGCAGCGCGTTTGAAGTGTAACACTACGGCGAGTGGTATGTGTTATAGACATTATTTATAATGTCCAGACAGTTTGAATAATGCCGAAAATGAGGCGGCATGATAATAACTATGGCTGGTCAAGGTGTCGTTACAGGAACGCAAAGAGAAGTTGAAGGAGGCGCTTCACGGGGCTCGTTGCGTGGTTATCATAATGTTACGTAACATAACCTACTATATCCGAGTCGGTTTCGCATCCATATCCATAGGTTTCTGTGACATATTGTCATTATTCATACTGCCCGGGCATTATAAATAGTTCCATCATTAATCACTTGGTCCATGACATGTACACTTCATGCTCCTTGAAGAAAATCTCATTGTTTGTTTCACACTTAAGTTTTTGTACAATAAAGTGTATTATATAATTCATTCATCTCCTGAGTAGACTGAAACATCGGAGCAATCTCCGCGATAATTATGAAGTGAGTAACACCCGTTATACCTAATAATTATTAACACTGTCTCACTTGAGTATTAGTTCTAAAAGAAGTATCTCATGTACACACATCCAACTGCAACAAAATAGAAGACCTCACTCACCTCATAATGTAGTGTGACCTGCTGAAAATTGACACAAAGAAATGTGGACTCAATAGGCTCCAAAATGGGAGGCTCAATATTATTTTGAGTCAACCCTTATCTGATAATATGAATCACTTACTGTTGTTTGCTAAGTTAGCTCTCAAAGTGAGAGCTGACTCTAATAATACTTGAGCTTCCCTTCCCTTTTCTGAGTGACCCTAACGAGGCTGACATGGTCACCTTGTCGTGTACCAAAGCCTCTAAAAAACACTTAACACTGTCTCACTTGAGTATTAGTTCTAAAAGTAGTATTAAAGTGTTTCTATCTATCTATCTATCTAAGTATCTCATGTACACACATCCTTACAGTTCAGGTGTGTTCTCATGATATATCGGCGGAGCGCATCGTTTTTGCGGTCGTTGTAGCTTTTCCATGTTAGGGTTGCTGCTGAAAAAAAAGCTTTCCCCGCACTTCGCTCATGTAAACCAAAGTCTGATTTAAGAATTAAAGCTACCGATAGCGGGTATATTTTTATCTAACTTTTTAAACCCCGACCAAAAGGGGTGTTAAATTTGACGTGTATATCTGTATGTCTGTTTTTCTTTGGCATCATAAACCAACAACAGACTATTCGTTTTGGACGCGGATTATTTTATTTGACAGAGAATTTCATCGACAGTGTTCTTAGCCATGTCTGATAAAAAATGGATCAGTGGTTTCCAAGATCTTGGAGTATGTTTGATGTCAGATGGAATCTCTGGAACGGTAATAGTAGTAGGTAGAGGAGGTTCGAGTTTGAGCTCAAAGTATTAGGACATATAGAACCTTGAAGATCTGATTATGACCAAATGGCAGGAATGTTGCTGCTTTGCGGCAGAAATAGGAAAAGAGAAAGATATTTTCTCTTTCAGCTGAGCAATGAGTCCTGAAAATCTCCAAAGCATGGAACCTCAAAACACTTAACTCAAGTAAATTGAGTTTCTTTGATCGATACATGGGAAATTGAAGCTGTTTAAGAAAGTTTAAATAGCTCACGTAAGTATAACCAAGTTGGCATGTATTCAGTTATCGAAGTGAAAACATTCAACTTCAACCTAATTTATTACATACTACCCGCGGAAATATGTTTTTTTTTTATTTATTGACTACCAAACCCGCATTTGACCTCGATCTCGCCTGATGGTAAGCGACGATGAGGTCGACGATGGAGCATGCGGGTCCAGTAAATGCCTATTCACTCTGGCCTTGAAGATCCCAAGGTTTGGACCTGAGCGGGGCGTTGTGACACATTGATTTTTTATATTTTATTATTAAATAAGCCATTTAATGACACTTGATGGTAAGTGGTTACCGTCGGCTGTCGCCCATAGACATCTCACCTCACTGTATTATTATTGGAGGGTTTTTGATGCGCTGCTAACCTTGAGGACTAAGATGGATTGCCTCATGTGCCGAAAATTACGCTGGCTCTCTTACCTTTCAAACCGAAACACAGAAATACAAGCATTTCTGTTTTACAGCAGTAATAGATAAGAGAGTGATACCAACCCAGGCGATCCTTCACATCTGGATCTACCATCAGTAATTACTTGCCTGCAGACCAACTCATTGAAAAACTAAAGTCGAGTGGCGGAATATGTTGTTACGCTCACACAAGGTGTCATACACTATGTGAGTGAACGTGATTGGCTAAAATGACGATTTCGACTTTTACATGTCTATCGTGCCATAATCGCTACCACAGGTCCACATATATTTCCAACGGGTATTATTACGTTTTATGTAATTTTGATTAGCAACTAAATTAGGTTTTTTTAAACTGCTCGAGCAACGTGTTCCCTTATAATAAATACTTGCTAAAGTACTTTAAAACAAGGTTACCTTACCTACCTGCAAGGCTTTGTAAACCATATAAAGGCTGATCCTAAAATACCGATTTTTTTGTGGCAAGAACTTCCATATTCAGTTAATTCATCTTTAGTCTGTCGCAGAACTGACAACCGCTGGGGTAGGGCGAGTTCTGGAGTGGAGACCGCGTTTGGGCAAACGTAGTGTGGGACGCCTCCTGCTTTCAGCGCCCACGACACAGGATTACCTAGTGTGGGTGCTAATCGTAGGCTCGGTATTACGAAATATGTAGGTTATTTTTTAATTTAATTTTTTGTAGTATTCATTGTACCTTTCCGTTGTAGTGTTGTCGTTAAATAAATTTATTTATTAATTATTATTATAGATGGAGTGGCGATCAGCGCAAGGTGGCGCAGCGACTGGATAAGAAGAGCCGAAGGTCGGGCTTAATGGCGCGCCCTGGGAGAGGCCTATGTCCAGCAGTGGACTAGAGTAGGCTGCTGATGATAAGGATCTTTATAAATTTAGCATTTCAAACATTTATTTGGTTAATTTTTATTGTTTTAATTTTAATATAATAATAATTAATATTTAATATGCAAAAAAATGTAACTGTTCAAAGTTTACATACATACGAGTATAAATAGTAAGAATCTATTGTTATTTACGTTATAATATAATTAACATTCATTATAATAAGTACTTATCGGAGTAGGTAGGGCTCTTTCGGGTGAATGTCCTCAAAGGTTATATTAATATGGATATAATTTCGGAATCCCGTTTTAAGTTATCGAGCAAATGTTGTAAATTACTTTTATAAACCTCGCCCTTACTCGGCGGATTACGATTTTTTAAAAATTGTGAACTTACGAAGATGTTAAAACACTACCATAGGTACACTAGCGCCATGAATCATAAAAAAATATATTTCGCCACCAATCTTAAATGTGTATCAAAACAAATATAACGTTAAAAATCTAAATAATATATTTATTCAATCCCGGAAATTCCGGGATTATTGGGCATACTTATCCATATTATGACCGTATGTGGCAAGTACCAAAAACAGCCCTACCTACTCCGATCATAGATAATAAGTATCCGAATGAGTAGTAGGAATTAGTGGATTCTGGCTCAGTGAATCCTGCCTCCAAGGCATTGCTCCGGCTAAAAAAAAAAAAAAAAAAAAAAAAAAAAAAAAAAAAAAAAAAAGTGAAACACCCCATCTAAATCGATTGCGCTGGGTCCCGAAGTCGTATCTCTCACCGTTTCAGAGATACGCGATCCTCCATAGTGCTCCTACATGATTACGTTAATCACATCATTAGCTTGTTGTTTGCTAATCACCTCTCCCAGTCGGAACTGCTATTGTCCTTAATCACCTGCATTCATTGCTAAGTCTGGGCTCCTTAATCACCTAATTACCGATCTACTGCACCGAGTGTAAACACATTGTCGTGGTTTTGATATTTCGTTGCGATCATGTTGTACTTATCTCTTTATATGTAGGTATTTCAGACTGTTTCTTACTGAAATCTACACCAAAATCAGCTTTCATTCAAACATAGGCTACTTTGTAATGGTCAAATAACATTTTGTAATGTGAATGGATTTTTCCCAAATATTCCAAATATTTTGTTAATTGCTTTTTAACGTGATCTTAATAGTGTCACGTAGCTATTGTAATAAAATTAATATTAGTCTAATGTAAGTATGGATGTTTCTAGTAAGACTGCTTTCTAATTGTTAATGTAATTTTTAAGTAGTTAAGATTGCTATAAAACGCGTACATTTCAACGTTTCCGTACCAATTACTGCTTCTAGCGAGTCTTGACAACACCTCCACGTTCAACCACATTGGAAGAAACATGGATGTAAGTATTGCTTGTATTATTAACTTTCTATTATTGTCTTGGTTTTGTTCTCTGTATTTCGACTTTAGTCCCCCTCATGTGTGTTTCATTCATGTTTATTGTATACTTCTTTGTTATAGCTTGCATGCTGTATGAAGAACAACGACATAAACGTAGACGTGGAAGAAAACACCTTCAAACATTACTACTTCCCGCCCTCCGATGATGACACCTCACTTTCTCCTCGGTATTCAACCAAAAGACCGAACAATGATTCATTGGATGAAAACACCTCCACGTTCAACCACATTGGAAGAAACATGGATGTAAGTATTGCTTGTATTATTAACTTTCTATTATTGTCTTGGTTTTGTTCTCTGTATTTCGACTTTAGTCCCCCTCATGTGTGTTTCATTCATGTTTATTGTATACTTCTTTGTTATAGCTTGCATGCTGTATGAAGAACAACGACATAAACGTAGACGTGGAAGAAAACACCTTCAAACATTACTACTTCCCGCCCTCCGATGATGACACCTCACTTTCTCCTCGGTATTCAACCAAAAGACCGAACAATGATTCATTGGATGAATTCTTTGAAGAACCGAAGAAGAAAAGAGTCAAATTAAATTCGTCCAGTGTTGGGCGATCAACGTGTCTAAAATGGAGTTTACTCTCGGCATTACATCCTGTGTTTAAAAATTTCAATAGAGTCAGTTCTTATGCTCAACATGATAGTAAACTCAAATTTGATGGTATTCCATTCCCTGTAAAGTTAACAGATATCCATAAAGTTGAACATTTAAATAACTTAAGTATCAATGTTTTTGGATTGGAATACAATGCTGCGACTAAAACTCATTCTGTGATCGGCCCATTGTATTTTACAAAATCGCGGAAAGAAACACACGTTAATTTATTGTATATAACGAACGGAAATAGTGGTCACTATTGTTATATAAAAAATTTATCTCGTTTGGTATTCCGTCAAGTTACAACACGAAATGATCCTATTTATATATGCGATGGATGTCTTTTATATTTTCATTCAAAGGAGGGTCTTTCTAATCATACTATTCATGACTGTGCTCATATTCGAACTGATCTCCCAAGTCCCGATACAAAAAGAAAAAACTGGTGGGGTGCAAATGTACCTAATGATAAATTAAGTTTTGAAAACTTTGATAAAAAAATGAGAGTTCCGTTTGTTATTTATGCGGATTTCGAGTCTTTTCTTAACCCTATCGAGTTTTGTTCTAATGATCCGAAAAAATCATCAACGACTAATGTTCAAAGACATGATGTGCACAGTTTTGGATATTATGTTAAATGTTCCTATGACGATAAACTTTCAAAATATGTAACATACACTGGTGAGGATTGTGCTCAAGTTTTCATGGAAAAACTGCATGAGGATCTCAAAATCATATGTCGAAATAACAGTTACCAAAAATGTCCACTCCCTCTTACTGAGGAAGATAAAAAGATCATACAAGAGTCCACTACATGTTACATATGTGAGAAAGATATAATTTCAGAACAGCATATTGATCATGACTGGCACACAGGTGCTTTTATAGGCGTATCTCATGAAAGTTGCAGTAACAAACTCCATAAAGCCCGTTTTATACCTGTGATTTTACATAACTTAAGTAATTACGATGCACATTTTATTGTACATGCTTTAAATTTCGCGGAAGGCGAGGTGCAAATAATTCCTCAAAATAAGGAAAAATACATTTCCTTTTCTAAAACATTAAAGGTTGGTGGTAAAAACATCGATATAAGGTTTATAGATTCTTTAAAATTCTTGTCTAGTAGTTTAGACTCGTTGGCCAAAAATTTACAAAATGACCAATTCTGTGAGTTGAAAAAAGAATATCCATGTGAAAACGATTTTGAACTTTTAAAGAGAAAAGGTGTCTATCCCTATGAATATATGACTTCTTTTGATTCATTGAAACTACCATCTTTGCCACCAATTGATTGTTTTGTTAGTTCTCTTACGGGGGAGAGTATTTCTAATGATGACTATGTTCATGCCCAAAAGGTATGGTCTCATTTTCATTGTAACACACTGGGTGACTATTCTGATCTCTACTTAAAAACAGATGTACTACTTTTAGCTGACATTTTTGAAAACTTCAGGAACGTTTGTTTAAAAACTTATAATTTAGATCCCGCTCATTATTACACAGCACCTGGATTAAGTTGGGATGCTATGTTGAAATGCACTAAAGTTGAATTAGAGCTGCTAACTGATTTTGATAAAATCGCCTTTATAAAATCGGGCATAAGGGGAGGGATATCACAATGTAGCAACCGCTATGCTAAAGCCAATAATCCATATATGAGTGATTATAAAAAAGATGAACCAAATTCATATTTAACTTACCTTGATGCCAATAATTTGTATGGTTGAGCTATGTCTCAGTATTTACCAATATCTGATTTTGAATGGGTTGACCCTAACCTAAATTATGATGTACCAATTGATTCTGATGTGGGATATATTTTAGAGGTAGACCTAGAATATCCTGAGAGCTTACACGACTCTCATTCTGATTTTCCATTGTGTCCTGAAAATATTTGTATTGGAGAGACAACAGACCACAAGCTAGTACCGAATTTAAACAATAAGAAGATGTATGTTATTCATTATAGAAATCTTTTACAATGTGAAAAATTGGGTCTGCGAGTTGAAAAAGTTCACAGGGTACTTAAATTTAAGCAAAGTCCGTGGTTGAAAAAATATATTGAGTTGAACACTCAACTGCGCACAGTAGCATCATCAAACTTTGAAAAAGATTTTTATAAATTGATGAATAACTCCATATTCGGCAAGACAATGGAGAATATTGAAAAAAGGGTAAACGTAAAACTATTAACACATTGGCAAAATCGTGGTAAAGTTCAGGGTGCTGAGAGTCTCATTGCTCGACCGGAATTCCATAGTCTTTCTATATTTTCCGAAAGTTTGGTAGCAGTCCAACTGAAAAAAACAAAAGTGTTTTACAATAAGCCCATTTATTTAGGATTTAGTATATTAGACATATCTAAAACGTTGATGTATAATTTCCATTATGACTACATGAAAATTAAATTTCCTAATTTGAAATTGTTATACACTGATACCGACAGCTTAGTTTATCAAATTTTTTGTAAAGATTTTTATAAGGAAATTGAACCCGACTTAAATAACTATTTCGACACCTCTGACTATCCCCAAGACAATGTTTATGGGTTCCCACGATTAAATAAAAAGAAATTAGGATTTTTCAAAGATGAAAACAACGGCAAAATATTTACTGAATTTGTTGGATTAAGATCTAAAATGTATGCCATGAAAGTAGAAGATAAGACCATTACAAAAGCTAAGGGTGTAAATAAATGTATAACTAAAAAATTGAATATTGATAACTATAAGTCCTGTTTGATGAATAAAAATATACAATTTGTTGAAATGTTTAGATTTAGGAGTATTAAACATGTAATATTTACACAGAAAATTAATAAAATTTGTTTATCATATAACGACACTAAGAGATACATTGTACCAAATTCCACGAATACATTAGCTTGGGGTCATTATAAATTAAGGTGATTAGTGATAATTAATGATTGTAAATAAAATTAGTAATAAGATCATTTGTATTTGTTTGTTTACTTTGATACATTTGGTCGCAAGCCTGAGGGTTATCATTTGTCATTTTTACGAAGAAATACAAGTATGTGGATGTATAATAGTAAGATTATCCAAAATGTATTTTCATCTCTTTGTGGTGAATATTGTTTGATGTTTTTATACTTTAAGTATAGGGGTATGACTTTTACGGATTTTGTTGGAATGTTTACAGAAGATACTATTCAGAATGATGCTATGTTAACTGAAATGTTTAAGAATTTTTTATAATTTTGTGTTATGTATTACTTTAGGTATAAGTTAAGGAAAAATAAATAAAAATATTATATAAAATGAATGATTGCTTTTATTACAAGAAAACAATTCTAAACATAATAACAAGTTATCATTTATGCTTAAAGGTGTATTTTTTACAATCGCTGGAATTCGATATCTCCTTTGTGATATTATAGATCAGACCACGAGTTTGTCGGTGGTGGTTATTTTGTTTAGTAAAAATATCCACTATGCGCCCATCGGACTCTCTCATTAGGTCATCAATAATAATGAGTTGTGGATATTTTCCATCAAACATACTCAAGTCAGGAATTCCTTGATAGTAAGTAACTCCATTTAAATTGTATAGTGGCTGCATTTCGTCATAACACCATACTATTTTACTAAATTGATGATTGCAGATGTTTTTCATGTACTTCAAAAAACTACATACAAAGTTTGATTTCCCACAGCCGCTGGGACCAGCTACGATAGTTGTAAAAGGATGTTCAAAATGAAACATAATTAGCTAAGTAAAAGACGTCTATTCAAATCACACTTTAAAATTGGTATGTACAGTACAAAACAGAAACACTTACAAATAACTAATTACTAATGAGTAAACAAACAAATACAAATGATCTTATTACTAATTTTATTTACAATCATTAATTATCACTAATCACCTTAATTTATAATGACCCCAAGCTAATGTATTCGTGGAATTTGGTACAATGTATCTCTTAGTGTCGTTATATGATAAACAAATTTTATTAATTTTCTGTGTAAATATTACATGTTTAATACTCCTAAATCTAAACATTTCAACAAATTGTATATTTTTATTCATCAAACAGGACTTATAGTTATCAATATTCAATTTTTTAGTTATACATTTATTTACACCCTTAGCTTTTGTAATGGTCTTATCTTCTACTTTCATGGCATACATTTTAGATCTTAATCCAACAAATTCAGTAAATATTTTGCCGTTGTTTTCATCTTTGAAAAATCCTAATTTCTTTTTATTTAATCGTGGGAACCCATAAACATTGTCTTGGGGATAGTCAGAGGTGTCGAAATAGTTATTTAAGTCGGGTTCAATTTCCTTATAAAAATCTTTACAAAAAATTTGATAAACTAAGCTGTCGGTATCAGTGTATAACAATTTCAAATTAGGAAATTTAATTTTCATGTAGTCATAATGGAAATTATACATCAACGTTTTAGATATGTCTAATATACTAAATCCTAAATAAATGGGCTTATTGTAAAACACTTTTGTTTTTTTCAGTTGGACTGCTACCAAACTTTCGGAAAATATAGAAAGACTATGGAATTCCGGTCGAGCAATGAGACTCTCAGCACCCTGAACTTTACCACGATTTTGCCAATGTGTTAATAGTTTTACGTTTACCCTTTTTTCAATATTCTCCATTGTCTTGCCGAATATGGAGTTATTCATCAATTTATAAAAATCTTTTTCAAAGTTTGATGATGCTACTGTGCGCAGTTGAGTGTTCAACTCAATATATTTTTTCAACCACGGACTTTGCTTAAATTTAAGTACCCTGTGAACTTTTTCAACTCGCAGACCCAATTTTTCACATTGTAAAAGATTTCTATAATGAATAACATACATCTTCTTATTGTTTAAATTCGGTACTAGCTTGTGGTCTGTTGTCTCTCCAATACAAATATTTTCAGGACACAATGGAAAATCAGAATGAGAGTCGTGTAAGCTCTCAGGATATTCTAGGTCTACCTCTAAAATATATCCCACATCAGAATCAATTGGTACATCATAATTTAGGTTAGGGTCAACCCATTCAAAATCAGATATTGGTAAATACTGAGACATAGCCCAACCATACAAATTATTGGCATCAAGGTAAGTTAAATATGAATTTGGTTCATCTTTTTTATAATCACTCATATATGGATTATTGGCTTTAGCATAGCGGTTGCTACATTGTGATATCCCTCCCCTTATGCCCGATTTTATAAAGGCGATTTTATCAAAATCAGTTAGCAGCTCTAATTCAACTTTAGTGCATTTCAACATAGCATCCCAACTTAATCCAGGTGCTGTGTAATAATGAGCGGGATCTAAATTATAAGTTTTTAAACAAACGTTCCTGAAGTTTTCAAAAATGTCAGCTAAAAGTAGTACATCTGTTTTTAAGTAGAGATCAGAATAGTCACCCAGTGTGTTACAATGAAAATGAGACCATACCTTTTGGGCATGAACATAGTCATCATTAGAAATACTCTCCCCCGTAAGAGAACTAACAAAACAATCAATTGGTGGCAAAGATGGTAGTTTCAATGAATCAAAAGAAGTCATATATTCATAGGGATAGACACCTTTTCTCTTTAAAAGTTCAAAATCGTTTTCACATGGATATTCTTTTTTCAACTCACAGAATTGGTCATTTTGTAAATTTTTGGCCAACGAGTCTAAACTACTAGACAAGAATTTTAAAGAATCTATAAACCTTATATCGATGTTTTTACCACCAACCTTTAATGTTTTAGAAAAGGAAATGTATTTTTCCTTATTTTGAGGAATTATTTGCACCTCGCCTTCCGCGAAATTTAAAGCATGTACAATAAAATGTGCATCGTAATTACTTAAGTTATGTAAAATCACAGGTATAAAACGGGCTTTATGGAGTTTGTTACTGCAACTTTCATGAGATACGCCTATAAAAGCACCTGTGTGCCAGTCATGATCAATATGCTGTTCTGAAATTATATCTTTCTCACATATGTAACATGTAGTGGACTCTTGTATGATCTTTTTATCTTCCTCAGTAAGAGGGAGTGGACATTTTTGGTAACTGTTATTTCGACATATGATTTTGAGATCCTCATGCAGTTTTTCCATGAAAACTTGAGCACAATCCTCACCAGTGTATGTTACATATTTTGAAAGTTTATCGTCATAGGAACATTTAACATAATATCCAAAACTGTGCACATCATGTCTTTGAACATTAGTCGTTGATGATTTTTTCGGATCATTAGAACAAAACTCGATAGGGTTAAGAAAAGACTCGAAATCCGCATAAATAACAAACGGAACTCTCATTTTTTTATCAAAGTTTTCAAAACTTAATTTATCATTAGGTACATTTGCACCCCACCAGTTTTTTCTTTTTGTATCGGGACTTGGGAGATCAGTTCGAATATGAGCACAGTCATGAATAGTATGATTAGAAAGACCCTCCTTTGAATGAAAATATAAAAGACATCCATCGCATATATAAATAGGATCATTTCGTGTTGTAACTTGACGGAATACCAAACGAGATAAATTTTTTATATAACAATAGTGACCACTATTTCCGTTCGTTATATACAATAAATTAACGTGTGTTTCTTTCCGCGATTTTGTAAAATACAATGGGCCGATCACAGAATGAGTTTTAGTCGCAGCATTGTATTCCAATCCAAAAACATTGATACTTAAGTTATTTAAATGTTCAACTTTATGGATATCTGTTAACTTTACAGGGAATGGAATACCATCAAATTTGAGTTTACTATCATGTTGAGCATAAGAACTGACTCTATTGAAATTTTTAAACACAGGATGTAATGCCGAGAGTAAACTCCATTTTAGACACGTTGATCGCCCAACACTGGACGAATTTAATTTGACTCTTTTCTTCTTCGGTTCTTCAAAGAATTCATCCAATGAATCATTGTTCGGTCTTTTGGTTGAATACCGAGGAGAAAGTGAGGTGTCATCATCGGAGGGCGGGAAGTAGTAATGTTTGAAGGTGTTTTCTTCCACGTCTACGTTTATGTCGTTGTTCTTCATACAGCATGCAAGCTATAACAAAGAAGTATACAATAAACATGAATGAAACACACATGAGGGGGACTAAAGTCGAAATACAGAGAACAAAACCAAGACAATAATAGAAAGTTAATAATACAAGCAATACTTACATCCATGTTTCTTCCAATGTGGTTGAACGTGGAGGTGTTTTCATCCAATGAATCATTGTTCGGTCTTTTGGTTGAATACCGAGGAGAAAGTGAGGTGTCATCATCGGAGGGCGGGAAGTAGTAATGTTTGAAGGTGTTTTCTTCCACGTCTACGTTTATGTCGTTGTTCTTCATACAGCATGCAAGCTATAACAAAGAAGTATACAATAAACATGAATGAAACACACATGAGGGGGACTAAAGTCGAAATACAGAGAACAAAACCAAGACAATAATAGAAAGTTAATAATACAAGCAATACTTACATCCATGTTTCTTCCAATGTGGTTGAACGTGGAGGTGTTGTCAAGACTCGCTAGAAGCAGTAATTGGTACGGAAACGTTGAAATGTACGCGTTTTATAGCAATCTTAACTACTTAAAAATTACATTAACAATTAGAAAGCAGTCTTACTAGAAACATCCATACTTACATTAGACTAATATTAATTTTATTACAATAGCTACGTGACACTATTAAGATCACGTTAAAAAGCAATTAACAAAATATTTGGAATATTTGGGAAAAATCCATTCACATTACAAAATGTTATTTGACCATTACAAAGTAGCCTATGTTTGAATGAAAGCTGATTTTGGTGTAGATTTCAGTAAGAAACAGTCTGAAATACCTACATATAAAGAGATAAGTACAACATGATCGCAACGAAATATCAAAACCACGACAATGTGTTTACACTCGGTGCAGTAGATCGGTAATTAGGTGATTAAGGAGCCCAGACTTAGCAATGAATGCAGGTGATTAAGGACAATAGCAGTTCCGACTGGGAGAGGTGATTAGCAAACAACAAGCTAATGATGTGATTAACGTAATCATGTAGGAGCACTATGGAGGATCGCGTATCTCTGAAACGGTGAGAGATACGACTTCGGGACCCAGCGCAATCGATTTAGATGGGGTGTTTCACTTTTTTTTTTTTTTTTTTTTTTTTTTTTTTTTTTTTTTTTTTTTTTTTTTTTAGCCGGAGCAATGCCTTGGAGGCAGGATTCACTGAGCCAGAATCCACTAATTCCTACTACTCGAATGGCATGTAGGCCGGTGAAATATTTAAGATTTCATGTTATTCTCTCTATTAATAAAGCCTTTTTTAAAATGAATGATTGGTATTTATTTGTTTCCAGTCCCAGAAGCTTAGTTACCAGTCACATTCAAAGCCGTTGAAAAAAGAAACATTTCCACCACAAAAAACGGCCTATTTTATTTCAGAAGCATCCTGTATACACGTTATGGAGACAGGGTTTTTACGGCGCGTTGCTTATTGCCTTCCGAGTTACGAGAGGGACGTTTTTCACCTCGGCCCTTAGCTCTTGGGTAACTTTGGATAAAGAAAAACGAACAGAACTGAAGCTCAGTACCTATTATAGCATTTACCACGCGAGGTACCTACACTCGCACGCCGAGCCCCGTAATCGTGTAGAGGACACGATTACACGGTCGGGAATTTCATTATAGGTCCGTCAGCATGACTAGAGAGTGTCTAGAGAAATGATTTTTGACAGGTTTCCTTCACATACGGTAGCAGCAGAGCTCTCGCTCACACTTTTTAGAAGTACTTGATTGATTCATCTCTATTCTTGGCCTCATTGTCACTTACCATTAGGTGAGATTGTGGTCAAACGCGGATAAAGTCCGAAAATAAAAAAGTGGTATTAAAACATATTACTTATTATTATAATTAACTATTATCCTACATATCTATTTCTAAAGAAATATTTATATTTCTGAAGCAGAAATGCTTGCTCGGTTTGAAGGGTAAGAGAGCCAGCGTAATTTCCGGCATATGAGTCAATCCATCTTAGTCCTCAAGGTTAGCAGTGCATCAAAAACCCTCTAATATTAATACAGTGAGGTGAGATGTTGGGCGACGGTGACCACTTAACATCAGGTGGTCCGTTTGCTCGTCTGCTCTCCTTATTCAATAAAAAATATAAAAAATTAGTATCGATTTAAATATTTAGTTTAATGGTAAAAATCACATAGCGCACCGCGATGGAACTGCTTGCTTGTAAATACCTCTCGAGGTAAACTCTACTTCCTGAGATTCCGTTCTGAACATTTTTATTTTGCAGCAACTTTGTGTGGTCTTAACGCACATTACGTGCAGCCGCCGCTCTTACCGATACTAACAATTTATTGTATTGTTATAGATCTGCGAAGTGCCTTGGAAACCTATTGGTTACGTTAAATTACAGAATGTAACAAGTAGCGTAAGAATTTAAAAGGATTATTTGATAAAGTAAAGTAAAAGTAAAAGTAAAATACACTTTATTGCACAAATAAAAAAAACAACAAACACGAGATAGAAAAGGAAATAGTGAAGTACAATTTAGGCGGCCTTATCGCTAAGAGCGATCTCTTCCAGGCAACCCTCGGGCAGAGGAAATGATAGTAGGTGTGCAAGGTTTATGGAAAACGTAAAATAAGAGAATTTATATATAATATAATATTATTATTATTATTATTATTATTAAATAAGGAGAGCAGACGAGCAAACGGGCCACCTGATGGTAAGTGGTCACCGTCGCCCATAGACATCTCACCTCACTGTATTAATGTTGGAGGGTTCTTGATGCGCTGCTAACCTTGAGGACTAAGATGGATTGCCTCATGTGCCGGAAATTACGCTGGCTCTCTTACCCTTCAAACCGAAACACAGAAATGCAAGCATTTCTGCTTCACGGCAGAAATAGATAAGAGGGTGGTACCACCCCAGGCGATCCTCCACTTTAGGATCTACCACTACAAGAACTAGAATACTAACTACATAAAATAAATAGGCAGATATATATATGTATACTTAAATAGATAATGATAAACATACATAAAATAATACATAGACTACATAAACTAAAATATATAATGAGTACATAACATACAGGAAAAGCAGAATAACAAGCTAAAAGGAAAGGAAAGTTTAAAGAGGTAGGAATCAAAGTTCGAGAAAGTGAGCCTTCACGATAAAGAGTGTCGATGGATGGCATAATGTAATCATGTACGATGTAAGCTTTCTTATTGTAACAACAAAAATAGTTTTTATCTATCTATCTTATCTTATGATGGGGGGCCGGGAACAACCCAGCGGCACTTCGACCCTTGAGGATCTTTTGTGCCTACTCTATTTTACACACTGGTCATCTCAGTGTGCAGGTTTCCTCACGATGTTTTCCTTCATCGTTAGAGCAGTCGGTAAATGTACGTACGTCTTCGAAAAATACGAAAACTTGATACATGGCACTGCATGGTTTCGAACCCGGAGCTCCCGCATGGGAGTCCGGTGTCCTAGCCACTGTGCCACCGATGCTCTTTTTTATCTATCTATCTATGGCGAAGTAGCTAGGACGCCGGTATCCCCGGGTTCGAAACAATGCATAGGCATGTACCAATGAGTTTTTCGGTTTTATCCAAGAAAGTTTCTTGCGCCGCTTCTTTCCTTTCAGCTACAGCACTAAGGTGCTGTACCACCGCTTCGTAAGCGAAGCGGTGGTAGAGTAAAACACGACATTGTAAAAATGTACTTTAAAGGTACTTACTTACAATAAAAAAGGTACTTATAGTAAAACTCTAAAGGAACTGCTATTATAACTAGACTCAGTTTATGGTTTTGTAAAATCACTACATTTATTCCTTGAGAACGCGTAAGAAGGTTTCCCTTATTCCATAATTATGACTTACGTATATTTACCGACTGCACAAACGGTGAAAGAAAACATCGTGAGGAAACCTGCACACTGAGATGACCAGTGTGTGAAAGGCACATAAGATGATCAAGGGTCGAAGTGCCGCTGCGTTATTCCCGGCCCCCTATCATAAGATAAGAAGATAAGACTCTTGACAATTTCGCTTTTTGTTTCTTATTCTTTCAATATGAAGAACCTTTCCTTCTTTTCTTTCTTCCCTTATGTTGTTGATATCTCATCTGCTCGTACGAAGCGATTTGCTTCTACGTTCGTTATGCGAACGGCTAAGGAATGGAACAGCCTGCCGGCGTCTGTATTTCCCGAAACCTACAACATTGCGATCTTCAAGGCCAGAGTGAATGCATGCTCCATCGTCGACCTCATCGTCGCTTACCATCAGGCGAGATCGAGGTCAAATGCGGGTTTAGTAGTAAATAAAAAAAATTAAAAAATATGAAATTACAAAACAATTTTAAAAAATTCTTCTTAATTCTTAGAACCTTACTACCAGACATTTTTTTTAAAATGCCTTAATTGATATGATTTTTTCGATTGACGGCGCTGCTGCCTGCGCTATGCCTCGTCTTACCTACGTCTTTTATACCCACTGTCTGAATTCTATATCTTTAATACCTGTGTACCATAGGATGTAGTACGGAAGCAGCTGACAAGCGGAAGGGCGTGATATATAGCGCGAAATCCGATTAATTTGCGAACCCTGTTAGGGTAACAATGACGGTAAACACTCCCTTGTCGCCCCCTAGTGCACAAGGAGCCCAGTCTACCATCCCACACTTTGTTACGGTTCCGTGTTAACAATTATTGGAATTACTGGTAACAAGGTTCCGTTGGGGTCGTGAAACATACCTTCCTACTAATATATCAGTTGCGGGTATAAAACGTCATATTATACCTCCATCGATCAGTAAAGCTGCTGGTGTAATAGAGAAATTGGATCATAACAAAATATAAGGTTTGATATTTTATATTATGTTACAATCGGATCGCGTAGTCCGTGATTTAAGAAAGAATTTATTACCAAAAGCGCACACATACAAACAATTAGGTACAGAAGATAAAAATAATATTAACCAAATATATTATAAAAATTAATAAACAAAAATAATTAAGTTTGATGAAGGTGGTGTGCAACACAGGAAAAGGGGACTGCCTCAGCCTGTTACCGCAGCGGATTTAGCACTGCGGCGCTGATTTCACGATACCCTTTCACGAAAAAATCGCGGCGTAATTATCGAAAAGAGGAAGCCTTATTACGCGTTCTCAAGGAATAAATTTTGTGATTTTACAAAACCTTAAACTGAGTCTAGTTTTAATATAATAGCAGTTCCTTTACAAGTTTTACAAACTTTTTATTGTAAGAACTACCTTAAAGTACATTTTTACAACGTCATGTTTTACTCTACCACCGCTTCGTAAGGTGCTGAAGCTGAAAGGAAAGAAGCGGCGCAAGAAACTTTCAGCAGGGTGCCACACTAGGTTTCGGTATCCGTGGTCAGATCGCTTTGTTAATTCAATCTGACCACGGCCACTGTTTTGTGTCCCTGGTCAGATTGATCGTAGACGACTGTGCTATGCGGTGGATTGGAATATCCACTATATACTCATATGCTGTATAATTAATTTAAATAATAAGTCAGCAAAATTTATTTTACTAACACTAAACGAAACACAATCCACGAATTCAATCACTAGATATTTTCACGGATGAAACAGTTCAATTTATCTTCGATTATTTGCCGATAAATGTGCTGTTAACGAGATGTTTTTGTAAATAAAAAGTTCACGTTTCAGCTGATGAGTACAATATAATGATCAGACTTAAATAAGATACTGTTTCACGGTTTTTTTTATTGTATTTTATTAATTACGACCGGTTTCGTTCACACATCTTCAGAGCTCTTCTTTTATAATAATTTTCTTAACTACACGTAGGTAGACAAATACAACGTTGCGGGTCTCAGCCGCACTGACGGCAAAAGACCAGACGGCCTAACGTTGGTGCCCTGGCGCCAAGGTAGGAGTCTCTTCTTTAGGCGCACCTTGCGCTCTTTCTGAACAGTGAACCAAACTGAACCGTCACGCTCGAGTCGGTGACGCTGAATCGGGTATACTCGGCTCCATTCGACATAAAGCGCGCTCGGGTCGGTGACGCTGAATCGGGTATACTCGGCTCCATTCGACATAAAGCGCGCTCGGGTCGGTGACGCGTGTATTTTGTAAGTTTTCACTTCTATCGTGTTGTAATAAGAAAACACCCTCTTAAAAAAAATTATTACACATTTACACAACATGTGTTTTGGACGAAAATCAAAATAGGTAGCGAGCATGTGTATAACAAAACAAGTTACACATTTACAGATTAACACACACTTGAGGCTACAGTTGCCCTGGTGACTATGCTATGAGGTGGATCACCACAAATACCCACAAGCTGCGGTACTAATGTGGTAATGGTCACAGTTAACAACTGTGCACAATCGCCACCGCTGTATAGTGGTTTTGTGCTCAAAGATACTCCACCCAGCGAACATCCCCTTCCTGCTCTCAGCTAATCTGTTTTGTAGGAATCTGAAGATTATGTTCCGAGGAATAGGGTAGTTTCCAAATATTAAAAGCATTTCTTAAAAATTAAGAATTAGTCATAAATTGATGGTGAAATGTGAAAACAGAATTAAAATTCGTTGAAAAATAAAATAGCTATAGCTATAGCAATCAAAAATCAGAACGGTAGACAGAAACGGCAGTAAGTTTTTTGGAATAGATATAGATAACGATCGATACGATATAGAATAGTTAACGATTTGCGCAACTGGATGAGAAGAGCCGAAGATCGGGCTCAATGGCGAGCCCTGGGAGAGGCCTATATCCAGCAGTGGACTAGAGTGGGCTGCTAATGATGAAGTTTTATGACGTCACTGTTCTCTAACGCCATACAACCAGGTCCTGACTGCATATAAAGGACTGTTTTTCTAGAAAGGGACAGAGCATCTGTCCAATACTAACTTTAACCATTAATATCTCTGATATTAGTTGAGATATCGAAAAACTAATTTTATATCCTTCTTTAGTATGTCCATGTAAGTTGATTGATGCTATTAAAAAAATAGATTAATACTGTATTGAACCGGCCTATTAAATGACACTATAATTACGTATGTAGCTTTTCCGTTATGACTCAGTATACTGTATTACTTTGGTCACTTTCATCCCCTTGTACTCGTATGCTCGTTATAAAACGTCTTCTTATTCTTTTCAGCCCTATTGTAACTCATTGTTGAGTATTGGCCTCTTCATATGCACGCAATTTTCCTTGATTCGCATCTACATCTCCGCCGTCTTCATTCAGTGTCGTCAGTTCACCTCGTGGACTACCTCCCGACTTCTGCATCGAATTTACAATTCAAGCAGAGTTATAAATAACGAAAGGGTTGATGGCATAGTGGCTAGGACCCCGGGTTCCCAAGCTGGAGATCTCGGGTTCGAAACCATACATTGCTATATAATGACTTTTTCGAAGACTTATGTATATTTACCGACTGTTCTAACGGTGAAGAAAAACATCTTGAGGCAACATGTATGCCTGAAAAAATATATTTCTAAAGGCATGACGTTTCATAAAAACCTATATTTATCAGTCGCGTATTCATCAATACGCGTAATTAAAATTACGCGGAGTTAAAATTATGTTGGTTAGCTCAAAGATGTTTTTACAATACTAAAGAGTTTTGAAATATTGAATATAAAGACTAATTAAAATTATTAGCACAAGTATGACATCTGTTTATTATTATTACGAATTATTTAGATTATATTTAGTACTATAGATTATGTCATGATATGACATTAATTATTATCTTGATTAATTTTTTTAACCTATTAATATTCATTAATATAAATATCCTGGGAAACCATAGAGTCTGCGGCATCGGACAGAGCGCAGTGGAAGAATATTGTCTCAGCCCTATGCACCACTAGGTGTTCTAGGACCTGAAGAAGAAGAAGAAGAATATTCATGTACATTTGTACATGTGTATGCCTGTGAAGGTAGAATTTAGCGATAAGTAGGAAATTGTTCTAAGAACTACAACGCTGCTGGAGTGCGGAAGCAAAATCGTTTGTGGGTGAGATTGGCCGTCGCCTTAGGGAGAGGGGTGGTGACCCTCGCTCTGGATCGTTCCTGGTGCAAAGGTTAGCCACAGAGCTACAGCGCGGTAACGCCGCAAGCGTTATGGGCACCTTTGCACCGGGGACGACAAGGGGCGGGTTATTTGAATGACTAATAATTATTTTAATATTAGAAAATTATTATTATTTTTAATTAAAACAAAGTTTTGAATTCTATTCTATTCTAATAGGCTGATGAGATGAGATGAAAAAAACCGATATCTATCAGTCGCGTATTCATCAATACGCGTAATCTAACAGCGCGCTTCATAGTGTTTCAAAACATACCATCACCGCTTACCATCGGAATGACGAGCCACATAAAGGACAGACACTCACTATGTATTTCTATCCCTTGTCTCTCCAGTTTTATTTGTTATCTATTTCATCTTTAGGTATTTATTTATTTATTTGTACTTTTATTATTTATAACATAAACCTGTTATACCATAATGTACATTCCTATTTGACAATGCCTTATGCAGCAGCCATATTTTTATTTTGACAATGCCCTTTTACAGCAGCTAGTAGCATGTAAGTAATAATTTAAATGCTGTAATATAACGGATAATAATTGTTCCATGACGTGTCTAAGCGTAACTTTGTTATCAAAAGATAAATATAAAAAAACTAAAACTAACTAAAGTATACTTTTAATATATTTTTGTTTTCGTCCCTGACCTGCCGTTTCGCCCGCGACGCCTTCGTCCTGGCACGACTGAAAACCAGCGCTGTTGTTCTGCCGTACCTGTCGGACAGCACATGCTGAGCATGTGTCCTTTTAATGCTGCATTGTTTTTTAAATTCAAATATCTTTAAAATTTAAAAAATATTTGAATGCAATGTTAAATAAATGTTTTGTTTGTTTGTTGAAAGAAAGAAATTTCTTTCAGCGGTTTTGTCAATCTACGGCCGGTCTAACAAAAATTGCTAGGCGCAGTGCACACTGGTGGGTTTGGCAGAAAATACGATCAGTCCAGTTCGTTGGCCAAGCGAACAACAAAGCATTGCACAGTGCCCCAAATAACCGAATTAGAACCAAAGTGAATTTTGAATACTTCGAGTGGAGCGAATGCCAATTCTGTTTTATTTTTGTAGACAGATTTTGCTTACTGACTAGGTTTTACTGATTCGTATAATGTCCAAGCTGCGACATATGATCAATGAATGAGCCAGGGGCTCGCGCGGGATAGCGGTTGTATAAAAAATTGTTAATTATAAAATGCAATACCTAAATGCCTTTTGCGTAGTCAGGCTAGGAATTTGAAAATAGAATAAGCTCTGGAACACAAGGAAAGATGACTTATTCTTAGGATACGCACTGACCTGTGGACACCCGGCGTGGCAGTCGTCTAGGCTTCGTTTACAGCACTTCCTGCAGGAACTTTCACGGGCAATGTCCAGGCACCACACATAGCACATAGATTTCAGCGGGTTTCAGATATTCAAAAAGCGGAAAATTAAGAAATTAGCGAGAGCGGTTACAGATCATGCGATCAAATCAGCTGTCGAAGTCCAACTGGTCGGTTAACGACCAATAGTTAAAGCCGGACGCGGTGACGTCACATCAGGCGATAACGTGCGTATGAAGGTATAGGTAAGATGATGAATGACCACGCATTGGCCGGTAGGTATGCATTTATAAAAAATGAAGCGCTTGGCGCGACCAATCAATTCAACTATGACCAAGTATTGAAATATCCAATTCGTGAAATGTCCGATGTCAAAATCGTGGATTTTATTGTTCATACTTATTGTAGCTTAGTAGTTTAGAAATGTTTGTATTCGTTTACTAATTTATCATAATGATATGACCACGAGGATAATCTATTCCTCGTAAGAGAGAATGAGATGAGAGCATGAGAGAGGGAAATATCGAAACACGAAAATTTTCTCCGTTCTATGTAAGTATGAAAATAAAAGAAAAAAATATATTCTATTCTAGGCACAAAGCCTAAGAATAGTTTCATTTTTTTTTATTGGGACAGTAAACTACTGCATTTACCTGTCAGATGGCCTATATATTAGCGAATTCTCTGAGAAATTCGAACATCCTCAACGCGGTAGCTGGTACAGCGTAGCTTGATCTCTTGTTCAACAGTATGGCTACGACGAAAAACTGTTCCTCGTGGTCATACTATGACAAATTAATATGACAACGAGGAAAAACCGCATGAAAACCGTTTTATCTCGTAGCACATTTGTAGCACTCTTGTTGGTTTACGAAACCCTAAAAACTGATTACGAAGACAAACTATTCCTCGTGGTCATACCAGTATGACTAAGTAATTATGAGCACGAGGAAACACGCATGAGTTTTTCGCTTTATCTCGTAGCACATTTGTAGCACTCTCGTTGCTCTACGAAACCCTAAAAATGGCACAAAATGTTTATATCTCATTCCTAACGCCAGCCACAGACGTCCTGAAATGGCTTTAGAGTCGGAATCTGAATTAAGCACGCTCGAAACCCAGCAACGCGCAAACCTATACGAACACCGAACCATTTCGGAAATAATTCCCGATGGAAAAATTCGGTACGTGTGCAGCCGATATGGATTTAGAAATGTTTGTAAAATTGAGCACGAATCTCTGAACGAATTTAGTTACTGAATTTAACCGTTTATTTGATCACTTATCACTAGTAGTTATCTATCAAATTCAAATTAATTTTTTTTATTCATAATATACCTTACCTTTTTATCTTAGGATCTTCAAGGCCAGAGTGAATAGGCATTTACTGTACCCGCATGCTCCATCGTCGACCTCATCGTCGCTTACCATCAGGCGAGATCGAGGTCAAATGCGGGTTTAGTAAAAATACATACATAAAAATATAAAAATGTATATGAATTACACGTCAAGTAAAAATAAAAATAAAAATGATTACATTTCATTGCAATAACACAAAAAAAAACATTTGAATTAATAATTACATTTTAAAAAATCATTGTTAATTATTTAAATATTAAATCATAATAATAATATCATAAAAGCATAATAACATATATATCATGACCCTCAATAAGGAATGCAAAGAGAAGAAGAAGAAATATCCTGATGCGAATACTGACTGACTGTCAGTGATGATTCGAAAATAGGAATTACAAGTGTGTGACTCACACACTTGTAATTCCTATTTTCGAATCATCACTGACAGTCAGTCAGTATTCGCATCAGGATATTTCTTCTTCTTCTCTTTGCATTCCTTATTGAGGGTCATGATCGTTCCATGAAAAAAACCTCACAAAACGATTTTCTTGGCAGATTAAATAGGGTGGTTTGTCATTGCCTTCTCCTTCTCCATTTCACATACAGGGACTGTGCAGGTTTCCTCACGATGTTTTCCTTATCTGTTAAAGTACTGTAGTCGGTAAATGTATGTCTTAAAAAAACGAAATCTCATGTATGACATTAGGGTATCACAATGAAGGGGCTTTGTTTATGTTACGGCGGCATGCGAGTATTAAAATAATTGATTTTAAAACTGAGGAAAATTATTATGAAACTTAAATATCAAGCAGGGGCTAGTTCGGTGTTAAAAAATGAAGAAAGAAGGAATCAAAGGGCAACAGAAAACTATAGATTTTGGAACAGTGGACGAGGACTCACGTGATCCAGGTCCTGTTCAGCTCGATGGGTTCTTGCAGCTTCTGCGGACGTCAAATCAGTCCAGATCTTCACATACACTTAATGCCAGCACTCCCAAGTGGTATAACATTGCAGGATTATCTCCTATTGACCGATTCCTTCTAAATTAACCCACACTAAAACTACATAGATCTAACTAACCAAAGAAACAACTCAAGTGATTATGAAATGATTTATAGTTAGTTACAGATTAACTACACGTAATAGTTTCACCTATAGTTCTATAGGGCTCACAAAGGCGCGTGTGTACTTAGTAAATGTATACAATTAATCATCAGCCTAGACCGCAGACTGCCTAACCTATAGGCACAGTCTATATAAAACTTACAGTGAGTAGACATTAACAGCAATGCTGGTATCCCCAGGTATTGCTCAAGACACAAAGGATATCGGGAGATCGGTAACTAAATAGAATCTAAACAGCATCGTTATGACGTGTTTCGTATGCTACTATCCACTAAAGATCCAATTTCAGTTAAGTTAACCGATCGAGTCAACGATCGATCGAACAGTAACGTATTAGTGCATTCTAATAAAACGTTTAGTTTATACTGAATCGCAGTTGAACGGTAACAAAACCCTTCAACTGTCAAATATAACGATTGAACATAAGCTCCTCCCAAGGTACTTTTGCCCGATCGATAGTAAATCGAAAGGTGGCAGAGGTATAGTTATGCGTCAGCAGAATGTGATTTGGTGTACAAATAGAATTGGAACGAAAACTAAATTGAAATTGGATAGAAATAGAACTACAAACGTTGTAATTTAGGCGAATTGGGCCCCAGGTTGAAAGAAAAATAATAATAATGAAAAAGTTTATTTACTTATTACAGAGCACACAAAAAAAGGCCCTCCGACTTACAAACTAGGTCGAAAACCTGTATCTTGTAAGTCGGGATTCCGTCGCACTTTCTGTGAAAGCAAATTACAAATTATATTCTTAACCTAAAAGGAATTTGGAAAATTTAATCATAAAGGAATTTAGTAAAGATAATGGTAAGAGTGAGTATGGGTGGGGGTGTGTTAGGTTGTGTGGGAGTGTGTAATGATGTAAGTGTGCATATGTAGTGTAGGGTGAGTGGGTGTGTGAGTGTGGGAAGTTAAGTGTTAATAGTCTGAAGAACGTAATGAGTTAACTAGTTAGTTAGGTTAACTCCAGTCGAAGGTAGGTAGGTATCGGGGGGTATAAGTAGCAGAAGATGAATGAAGATAAATTGTTATTGTTGTATAATATTAATGTATTAAACTCGTAAAACTAAAAAATATGTACCATAGAAATGGATAGAAATTAAAAAATAAAAATAGCACGCAGAAAAAATGGTGGATGAAAAAGAAGTGTCAATAATATTGTTATATGAATGATTTTTTAATTTTGAATTAAAGGCCGTAACAGTAAAAAGATAATGGGAAAGAAGGCGCTATGCCACAATCTCTTGTTAACATCGATACGAAAACGTAGTCACAAAGAGCGACAAACGTTGTAAAACAGTGGAATTAGGCTCGTAGTAACTCTTTGTTGATTCGGAGCTGCAATCGTTGAACTACTATCAGAAAATAGATAATTACTTCGACTGTGCTTCAGGTCTCGCCTGGGCAAAGGTGTTTCGGCTAATTACTGCGGTCCGTTAAGCTACTGTTTACAACTCCTCAAACAGATGAATGGATAGTGGGTTACTAAGCAGAAATGTATTTTGTGCGAAAATTATGTATACCCTGACCAGGGACTAAAAAACCCTGTCAAAAACGCCATTGGTAGTTTTATAATCTGTGTTATGGAGTTCGGAATGAATAAAATAGTATCATTTAATTCCGCAATATGGCAAGAGTTTTTGGTTTTGGTTTGAACTCGGACCTCCCGCATGGGAGTCCGGCGTCCTAGCCACGGCGACCGACGCTCGAAAGGTCTTCCATAAAATCCTATTAATTTGTTTCTAAAGGAAGCTAGAAGACAACGTGGGTGGTGGGAGCACAAAGCAGGCTTTACTGATTGCAAATTGCGCCTACTGCCGAGTTCGAGTTATAAGCGAATTTACACTAGGGGGCAAGAATCGTGTTATTTGCCAAGACCACGAGATCGATTCCACTAAATACAACGTAAATAAATAGAACTAAACTACATCGTTATGACGTGTTTCGTATGCTACTATCCACTAACGATCTAATTTCAGTTAAGTCCCTATCGAGTCAACGATCGATCGAACAGTAACGTATTTGTGCATTCTAATAAAACGTTTAGTTTATACTGAATCGCAGTTGAACGGTAACAAAACGCTTCAACTGTCAAAAATAACGATCGAACATAAGTTCCTCCCAAGGTACAATTGCCCGATCGATAGTAAATCGAAAGGTGGCAGTGGAATAGTTATGCGTCAGCAGAATGCGATTTGGTGTCCAAATAGAATTGGAACGAAAACTAAATTGAAATTGGATAGAAATAGAACTACAAACGTTGTAATTTAGGCGAATTGGGTCCCAGAAAAATGACGAGACCCACAATGCAAATTGAAAAGTTTTGGACTAAAATAAGTAAGAAAACAAATATTTGGACGAATACTAGAAGTTTAAGACCCAGATCTTAAAACTTATACTTTGAAATGTACTTCGAAATCGCTTATCTCTATCACTGCCAAAATCTTCATTAATTTTCTATTCATTTTGTCCTTGGAACTGTAATCCTTCGTATACTTTTGGCGGTTGGATGAAGAAAAATGCCCTCCTGTTTATAGTTCCTCCTACAGTTTATAGTTCCTATTCATATATTTATAAATGACCCAATACTTTTAAATTCAAGACTATAGTCCTCCTCGTCGAAACCGACGACGGCAACCCCTCTCATTTATTAGCATGCGCTCGAATGTGGCTGGCGAATCTGAACTTGCTTAAATTCAAGACTAAGACCATAAAGAGATATACATTTTGTCCAACTCTATCTACTCAAAGTTAATTTAACGGCAAGCAAAATTCGCCTATTTCTCCCGTTGTAGCGCTAGTGTAGCTGCAGGGCAAATGATGACAGCTATAGTGAAACAGCGTAACAGGCGGATCGGGGCGAGATGACAGAGGGAGATCATGCGGCGTGCGGGAGGTGGGGCCTGCTGCCCGCTCACCCTCTGTCACCCGCCCCGCGCCCCTCTAAGGTCGCGGGCGCTTTTATATAGCCATCCATTGCAACATAAGCTTTTTGTCCGTCGGGAAACTATGATCGGTTTTCTAGATAAATACTTTAGCACAGCACAGTAGTGACTTGTAGGAACGCGCTATGTGAGGACATGGAATGACGTAATGTCAGTTGTATGAAATTGAAAAGGGAAGATCTTCCACCAGGCGGGGTGTTGTGCCTGGTGACCAGATGTCCTGGTCCAACTATGGATGTTTGGAACTCGTATATATACGAAGTCCCAGGAAAATTTCTATAGCGCGTTCTACACCGATGTGAGTAGGTACACGAGTGGCGCGTCGTGCGTCGCCACAGACTCATATTTAATTAATTTTCTCTAACACTTATTCTCATGACAGTCAAGCATAACATTACCTATACGAGAAATATTTCTTCTAAGAATCCCTGCCATCCTCTGAACTAATTTATTAAAAAATCGTGTGTTTAGTGATCAGAGTTGTTCAGAACCTAACCTAACCACTGCTGTCGGACGAAGACGCCCATAGATAGTGCATAGCCCATATGAAATGACCATATGATGGAAAAAATAGTCTATTGGCGGCGTTCCTTCCTTCATTGATATCTCCTAACATAAAAGAAGAATCACGATAAAATACGAGTAGGTATAGTATATTTGATACATTCTATTATTTGATGAATAATATCATTAGTATAATTTAAAAATCTTCGTGTATCTCTATGGTGTCCCATGGATAGATATTGTAGTCCACAGAGCAGATATTGTCCAGTAGATCGACGCTGCAGCTGAAAAATTATGTCAAATTTTTATTTATTTTCATTTTTTATCGTATGGTTAGTAGCTAACCTATTATCAAACCCATGGCGTAACAGCCACTATTAAACGACAACAACCGGGATCAACTTAAACAATCGATATCACGTTATACACGTGCTCTCTGACGCACGGAGGAGTTCAGACGGTCCTGGGGTCCAGGGGGTCCTGGTCCTGACCTCCCCAACGTGGCTTAACTTGCACAATCACACCATGCGCGCATAAGCCCATTACAAAAGGAAAGAAATAATTTAATAATTACCGTACCGGCAATGATGGCTCCCAGAACGCCAACAAAGATACCAGCCACGATCCAAACTTTTCCACCCCCTTTGCTTTTACTATTCTTCTTAATGCCAACACCTATGCAGCCGGTTCCTAGAAAATAAAATCACTAAGCTTCACTTTTTTGTGCTCAGTTCGCCCATTCATTTGCCCACCCATCTACCTGAAACATACTTGTGCTTTTATGAGGCACTTCATCTACGTCCTCAATCAAGGTCTCCAGCGCATCAAATTCCCTCAAGTGAGGTGACATGTCTATGGGCGATGGTGACCACTTACTGTCAGATGTTGACTCGTCTGCTTTCCTTCTACAATAATAAAAAAAAACAAGTTACCCCATTCACCTTTAGATACCTCGAATAGGCAGAGAAGCAAAGGAGAATGCAATTGTTTCCCTGATCCCTAATCTAGTAGGGATCTACATACTAGACTGTTGCATGAAGCTTTGTCAGGAATTTCAATGCACCATAATCCTAAATCTACAACCATGCAGTATCTAGGTCACAGTAGCTTTGCTCCACATTGTTGTATAATAAATAAATTCACCCATTGGAGAACTTGTGTTTTTTGTAAAAAGAATTTGTAATGTTTTACACATTGGAGAACTTGTGTTTTTTGTAAAAAGAATTAGTAATGTTTTACACATTGGAGAACATGTGTTTTTTGTAAAAAGAATTAGTAATGTTTTACACATTGGAGAACATGTGTTTTTTGTAAAAAGAATTAGTAATGTTTTACACATTGGAGAACCTGTGTTTTTTGTAAAAAGAATTAGTAATGTTTTACACATTGGAGAACTTGTGTTTTTTGTAAAAAGAATTAGTAATGTTTTACACATTGGAGAACCTGTGTTTTTTGTAAAAAGAATTAGTAATGTTTTACACATTGGAGAACATGTGTTTTTTGTAAAAAGAATTAGTAATGTTTTACACATTGGAGAACCTGTGTTTTTTGTAAAAAGAATTAGTAATGTTTTACACATTGGAGAACTTGTGTTTTTTGTAAAAAGAATTAGTAATGTTTTACACATTGGAGAACATGTGTTTTTTGTAAAAAGAATTAGTAATGTTTTACACATTGGAGAACTTGTGTTTTTTGTAAAAAGAATAAGTAAAGTTTTATACATTACTAATTGTAATCACTTTTATATAGTTCTCTGGGATTTAACTAAGCTAAAAGGCACCCGGTTTACTACGACTGAATATCAACTTTGTACCTAAGTGAAATCAATAACGAATGATCCCCCAACTCTCTGAATATCTGAATTGAAGATTTTATATTAAGTTTACTAAAATAACTTTGTTTCAGTATTCGATTTCCTTTCGCCATAATTTTATTCAGTCATTCAGTATCAGACCCTCCGTCAGTTGCTCGAAATGCCCTTAAAGTTAAGACTTCTTTAAAATACATGTTGTCTCTTTCTACGCCATAGCATTTCTACAGACGACACGAGTCGTTCTTGCAACTCACGTTGACTTTATATCTTTATTGTATGTAGGTAATACAAAATCATGATCTTTAATTTTTTAACATAAATATATCATTCGGAATCATAATAGTGAAAGGATTAGACATTCTATTGAATGGCCAGGGTGCACCGCGTGGAGGTTCCTTTCTTGCACCCCAAGCTGTGGCGGGAGAAATACCCACCCAAAGGTTTCATACCGCCAAAAGAAGACCTACCACCGGGTTTCAAACTCCCGTGGCCAACCTGGAAAACGCTTAATCGCCTGCGAACCCAGGTTGCGGAGATAATCTTCACAATTGGGTGTTTTCCAGCGATCAAGTAAAGTGTGAGTGTGATGTCTCCCCTCAAACCATGGAGCACTTGCTCTGCTGTCCCGCGTGTCCGACCACCTGCACGCGGGAGGACCTGTTCGAGGCCAACCAGAGGGCTATCGATGTGGCTGCCTTCTGGTCGGGAAAAATTTAATTCGGATCATCAACACGAAAGAAGAAGAAGAACATAAATATATTGTAATATTTACCGATCCCAAGAACTAGAACACCTATAAGCATTATGCAGCAAATGCGGCAGCTGAAAAATAAGAAATAGAACGAATTAGATTAGATACCAAAAATACAAAATCATTTTAATTTTGAATAGGATAATTAGAGAAGTGTCTGTAAGTATATAAGAAACATTAAGCAGTCAAATGGCAGATGAAATTTGCCAAATTATCCCGCTGCGGCGCTTGTGTACCTGGAGGTCAAATGGAGCTATATTACCTACCTTGTTGCCAATAATTTCCGACCCTGTCCCTCCATTATGTCGTATATTATACATTTGTACTAGAAATATTAATATTCTAAAATGATTCTATAGATTACGTATATTAACGTGTGTCAAATTGTTTTAAATGTTTTTGTCATCTTTACAAACTCTGTAAAAAAAGTAATTTAAATATTTTAAAAAGTTTGGTACTCGTACCACAGAGAACTTGTTTTTTTTTTGCTTTGTCCATTTAAGAGTAGGTACAGTAAAAGTACTACGGACTTTCCACGGTAATATGCCAGAATGTCATAGTAGTATAGTAATTAGGGGGTTATTTCCAGAATTTTTGTCTTCCATTACAAAGAAAGAAAGAAAAGAAAAAAAAAAGAAAAAAAAGAAAGTCTATTGTTGTACAATAAAGTGTAAATATATAAATAAAGAAAAACATTTATTAACATTGCATTATGCATAAATAATTAAACTTAAAAATATTTGAATTTAAAAAAAACAACATTAAAAGGACACATGCTAAGCATGTGCTGCGGTCCGACAAATAAACAGGAATACACCAATCATTTATTATTTGTAATTACTTACATTACTTACTTATAATAAGTAATATGCACACGATATAGAGTTGTTGTAAAAAAGAGGGTGTCTGCTTATGACCACACGATAGAAGTGAAAACTTACAAAAAAAACACGCGTCACCGACCCGAGCGCGCTTGATGTCGAATGAAGCCGAGTATACCCGATTCAGCGTCACCGACTCGAGCGTGACGGTTCAGTTTGGTTCACTATTCAGAAAGAGCGCAAGGTGCGCCTAAAGAAGTTTTCATTTCAATAAAATATACAATACAAAGACAATTAGCTATTTATAATATTCTATTATCTATACCTACCTATATTTACAAAGCGAACACGCGTTACCACGCTGAACGGCTAGGCTTAGGCCTTGAGCGAAGTACGCGCCTGCTCTGAGATGTCCCGAGGCGAGGACCAGTCTTTTACAAAAAAAATTGTGTCGGACGACCACGGACCCAAAGTTTCCACAGCCAGCGCCACGAATTCGTAGTGTGCGCTGAGCTGTGACTACTTCCGCCGCTTAAGGGTTTGTGCCTCCTCCGCCGCTGCTCCGGCCCTGCGACCAGTGCCGTTGATGTGAGAGGGAGCCAGGGTCACCACACAAATTGCATTTACAGACATTGTAACAGAGGCCATTAAAGAAGTTTTAATGCCATTATCGCAAGAATGCGGTGCGGAGTTCATTTACGTAGATGTACGAGTAATTATGTAGTAAAGTTGGAAAATAAGCCGTAATAGGCACCTTCACTACTGTAAATGAAATACAAAATTGTATGCTACAACACTTTCATTCGAACTAGGTATTTTGTTTGTCAATTGTAACTCTTTGTCATCAAGAAAAATAAGTAAGTATTTACAATTCACCTTATACAAAGGTACTGAAATGAGAAAGTCTATAGAATATTAGGTTTTAATAAGCAAAATTTGAAGACGTATTTGGCAGTGATAGAATACCATAGTTTTGAACTAGAAAGGAGAGCAAGAAAGTTTATATCATTCTCACAGACTAATTTTCTGTAACACAGTCATCTGACAATTTTAGCAGCTTGCGTAGACGTCTGGATCACAGCCAGTGGTTCCGGCACAGGCTCACTGGTTTGTGACATCGTCAGATATCGGTTCAAGTCTCCATAAACTAATAGGTCATGGGGTGCTATGTACTAACATATTCACAAATGAAACTATAGTTAGTGTGGAATTATATCAATTATGACAACAATTATATTCTACAATATCTCGATAATTATTCAAATATATAACTACAATGAGTACCTACGTCACTTTTTCGTTGCATGCAACGCTATGATTTATATCACTAAATCCTCCATAAAGGTAAAAGCAGGAGTATGTAACGTTAATAAAAGTAAAAGTATGTAACGTAAACACTTTTGAAAACATCATCAATATTACGTTTCCATACCATTCCAAATCTCGCATTGATTACTGTGTTTTACACGCATTCTCCTTCACCTATTTCAAAACCAGTGAAACATCGTATTGTAAACAGAAACAGTAAAAATGAAACAGCACTTTAGCCCGCAGTTTCACAATTTGCATGGCAATGGCACGGCAAATCAAAAGGGATCTCCGGGGATTAGGCACTCCGCGGTACAGTGCGAATGTACCATTGATTTCACTACACAAATCGAACATTTGCGAAAATAGTGCTCGTGTTAATGCAAGCGCTTTAGGGGTGTACAGTAATAATAACTGCTAAAGCATATAGTATTTTATCCTTCGGATTGTTATCATAATTCCATTGGAATCTTCTCTGAGACCTATTTAAAGCTTTTGACTGTGTTGATATCAAAACCTTGTTATTCTTCAATTTGAAATATTCGGTGTACCTTACACGTCACACACGTGCTTACACGTAACTAACATCATTCTAAGAAAACAGGGTAAAATTTAAGAAAATAATCTTTTAAAAAATAAACTCATCAGGATCTCATGAAAGTATGGGTGTTCCTCAGGGTTTAATTCTCTGACTATTTTTATTTCTTGTGTAAGTACATAAATAATTTGTCACACTTAGTAAAGAACATTATCTAATACGATATTACACACTTCAGGCCGCTGTTCCATAATATGACAAGGAATGCGCCAGGGTAATGGAGGCTGAGTTCCGAAGAACTGACAGCAAATACTGTATTATATATATTTCTAGTGTCTATCGTTCTGAGGGCTATTCCTTCAGAGATTTCTTTCTTCAAGAAGAAGCAGAGACATATGACTCTTCCATTTCATTTGTTCAACCAGAACCATCAATCGGTTTCATCGGTCCATCTAACAAAAGGCAATAAAATACATTGACATTGGCTTTCAATTTTATTACTTTGTTTCACGATACCTACATTGACTATCCTCCACGACTTATAACAAAAATTAATTCTCAACGACATCAAGAACAACAAAAGAACAGTCCCTGGAACGGTCACAAGTTTGCCACGGTCAAGTTAAAGCTTTCGGAAAATTTCAAAGTGGCAACCCTACGCGGAAGTTGGGCAGCGACTGCGCCGTTCCATATTCATGAGCCAACTTTAACTGCTGCGTTAGAGCCGTCGGACTAGGCGTTAAAACGGCCATTACTATAATAGCATCTGTTTGCCTGTACTGTGCCAACTATAATTGCCACAAGAAGAGTACCAAATACTAATGAGACCTGTTTATACGCCGACATAGCTAGTTAATTATTTAATCGTTGTTTGGAAATTAGATTTTGATCATCAACGTTTGTGCCCTAATTATGGAGCATGTTGCTGTGGTATTTGGTTTCAATAAATGCATATTTTAAAAATTGTGCTTTTATTAATGTTACCTTTTTTCAATGTATGTAATATGATATTATTGCAGAGGCCAGGAAATTACCCATTATTGACCGAGGATTTTTGAAAGGTCGAACCGCAGCAGGCGAAGCTTTTTAATGCCACTATATTTAAAAACATATTGCTGCAATATTTTGAGGGTAGGACGGACCTTATGTAAAAAGGGATATTATAAAGTAAACGACTACTTAAATGTGCCACATATATGATTATATTCACAATTAGTGTAAGATATATTTATTTCAAAAGATGTGCTGCTGTAAGTTTCTTGCACCGCTTCTTTCCTTTCAGCTATAGCACCTTACGAAGCGGTGGTAGAATAAAAAAGAATGACGTTGTAAAAATGTACTATAAGGTACTTACTTACAATAAAAAACATTTTGATTTGATTTTGGTAGTCAAGAAGATGTGAGCAATATCGGTTATATGATTTAGAATAGGCCTTACAGGGTCCAGCATTTCTTGTTGGAAGTGTAATCGAAAGCCAGCGTAGTCGAAAGCTCTGTAAATCTTTTAGTAACATTATAGTGAAGAGATCCTCTTACCACATGGTGACTGATAAGTGGTTTGCTCATATGCTTTCCTTAGGAAAAAACCGGCCACGTGCAAGTCAGGCCTCGCTATGTCTATACGGATCAGATGGATCGGACGGATCCGATTTTCCCCTTCAGGGTACGGATCCCTTAAAAAGACACCTCTAAATCGGGCCCTGTCGATCGTTTACAGCGGATGCCCGCCTACGGCCCTGCGCACAGAACAATTACCGCCGCCCCCTATTACCTGGAACAACCACGCGATTTAACAATAAACTACATACCTATCTCGGAAACTTTAACCGGCTCCGCTCAATTTAACTTAACTTGATTTGACAAAGATAAACGCTGTTATAACCGTAATTGGATATCGGCATGTTCATTTTCGTCGTAGTTTTGGGGTATTATTTTGTGATAGTGATGCGTTTCTAATATGACTGTAATCGTGTATATTTATAAAATTTTTATTGATCGAATTTAAAGCAATAGCGGGACCATTTTAATTTCCATTAATAGCCGTTTCAATTTAAAGAAAACAAAAAAATATATTTGTATGGGTTTAGGCCGTGTTTGAAAATAGGGAATATTCCCCGGAGAAATAGGTAGGTACTTGTCAAATGAGAAATTACCTGACTTGTTTTCGAACGGGTAAAACTTATCGATATCAAAAATAGGAGATTTATTCCGGTGTGGTCCCAACAAATTCACCCGATTTAATTTTCCGGGGGATTAATATTTTAGATTATATTTATACGATTTATACACCGATTGATCGTTGGTTTGACCGAAACGTAAAGTTACATTAATCTAACGGTTCGTAACAATGGCATACGCAAAATTTCTAGTCGCTGGAACTTAGTTCGTGTTGAGATTACATTGTATTAGTAGTGTCTGACCCCTGGGTTTTAATGAAGGTGGGCGGGCTCATAATAACGCTTCAAAAATCTAAGCATAAGAGTTAATAAAAGAATTATTACAGTTTAAAACTGAAAACTAAGATCCCCCGCCATCTGCATAATAAATATCTGTAGAAAGCTAGCACTCTCTCGAGACCCGAGCATAAACAATCCTTTTAAGCGTCGAATCGAAAAGCGAACAGAAAAATGTAAGACCAACATAAAAATTGAGAAACCGTTGTATCTTGCTGTTACGTTATTCCATTACGGAATCGAATATAAGTTACGGTGTAAACTTGGAGCATTAAAATATGGAAGCGGCTTCGCTGTGCGAACAGATTTTCAGTAGAGTAAACCGTCAGTTGTAAGCAACGTTCTTAATCTTCATTAAAATACACGCTATCCCTTTTTATGCTATAGCTGTAGAAAGAGAAGATACGAGACTTAAGGAAGCCTCATTAAGGACGTTAATTGGAACTCACGGAAAGTTAACAGTCACTAAATTGATCACCGATTATGAATTACATATAGGTACACGAAATAAACGAACGCCATTCTAATAGCGCAAATACTGTTTTTATATTTTCTGTTTAGTTTGGGACTAAGTTAACATAACAGTTGTCAAGGAAAATAGTTAATCACCACTAGGGTGTAAATCGCGTGCAAATAAACAACCCGCAAATAAACGGCCGTCATTGGAGCGAAAGAGTGTTTTCGAGCGATACGCGACATTTTGCAGAAAATAAATCTTTGATTTATTGGGCAACAGTACAATTATGAACATCACTGCTAAAACCAACCAATAAAATTAATACGTACGTAATCGCTTGTATCTGTGAGTAACTTATATTATGATGTACATTTAAAAATCTATTTCTACAAAAAGGTGATTTACAGGATTGTTTCCGTGTTGTCTTCAATTGCGTTTTCCCCATTTATTAATCCCCATTGGTTGCTTATTTTAAGCTTGTAATACTGAGTCTTGATTGAGTTTAATTAGTCTCACTCTCAAGTACGCACTCAAGAACAGTATTTCTCCCGTACCCCTAAAAACAAGTAAGAGTTGGGGGAGTAAGATACTGATACCAAACTCTTACAACTCCTTCTTCATCTCTATCTTTCACTTATATATCGCTGTTATTATCTCTTAGAACAATCTAAGTGGAAACACTATCTGTCATACGTTATTATTGGGCCTGACGGGTGTTACTCACTTCATAATTATCGCGGGGATTGCTTCGACGAATCAGTCTACTTAGAAAGCGTTTTTCAAGGAGCATGAAGGTCATGTTGTATGACCATGTCATTCCGGGACCGATTATCGTCGATGGTACGGCCCTCGAAGATGTGCAACAATACGTCTACCTCGGGCAAACTGTGCAATTAGGTAGAAACAACTTCGAGAAAGAAGCCGACAGAAGAATTCAGCTGGGTTGGGCAGTATTTCGAAAGTTACGTCATATCTTCTCGTCGCCCATACCTCAATGTGTAAAGACAAGAGTCTTTAACCAGTGCGTCCTACCAGTAATGACCTACGGAGCCGAAACGTGGACACTGACGGTGCGACTGGTTCACAAATTGCAGAGATATTCCGAGCATAGCTCTTTAGCTATGCTCGGAATATCTCTGCTGGATCGAATCCGAAATGAGGAGATCCGGCATAGAACAAAAATTATCGACATAGCTCATAAGATTAGCAATCTAAAGTGACAGTGGGCCGGTCACATCTGTCGCAGAACCGACAACCACTGTGGTAGACGAATTCTGGAGTGGAGACCGCGTTTGGGCAAACGTAGTGTGGGACGCCCTCCTGCTAGATGGAGCGACGATCTGCGCAAGGTGGCTGGCAGCGACTGGATGAGAAGAGCCGAATATCGGGCTCAATGGTGTGCCCTGGCAGAGGCCTATGTCCAGCAGTGGACTAGAGTAATCTGCTGCTGATGATGATGATGAAGTGGGCTACTCGATGAGGTCACACTCTGCGCGCTGCCGCTCTCTCGTTGTACCCAATAATAATAAAAATGTGCCGCTTGAATTTTAGTTCCAAAATACGTTATCCATTGGCTGCATACTCCGTGCTCTAAGCATGTAACATTGTTGGCCTGCAGTCCCGAGGGGCTCGATCGACGACGCCGGTTTGCAAACTTGCAAAGCATCCCGCTCTGCAATCTCGCCGTCTTGTCGTACAATTCAATTGCAATCGCACCATTTGGAGAGAACGGCTTTTCTTTTCTTGCACTCATAAAATAATTCCTCTAGTGCTTAATATCAAAAGACTTGAATACATAATTGAGTCGCTGAATAAGAAATCTAATGGATGAAAAGAAATTGAGTAGTTTTTTCCTTAGAGGATTCGTCTATCAGACGTGTTCCTTTGGCAAAAAGAAGCTTTTGCTGGAATAGGTACGTGAAAACGATTTTAAAGAATAGATTTTAAGGGCAACCTTTTTTTATTATTTTGGCCTCTGCTAGTGTACACACTGCAATTTGGCCAATGACCGTGTTAGAGTCTTGAAAATCACTCGGAAGTTTTGGCATCAGTTTTGAAAAAAACAGTTTACCTACGTCGAGATTATGGGAGAGTCGTGTGCATCAGGAATGCCTAGTGTCTTGCATTCCAGTGCCGAATTCACACCGTCTGCAGTTTTTCACTCTCATTTCACTGTCTTATATAACGTTCACTTATCACGGACGATTTTTAGGTAAAATACACTATTTTTACGCAAAAATGACCACTGAAACCGTTTTTAAACAATAAAATAGGACGAATACGCCATGACAGCATGAATGCTTAACATAACCTCCATAATCGTATGGAAATGTTATTGCGATTTGCCATTGAGTATTGAAGTTGCCAGTATTAAAATTCTACTCTTCAAAATCCGACTAAAAAAACTATATCTACAAAAATACGAATATTTTCTTTAATATTTTAATAGAAATGCTCAAACCATATTTCAAACTTGGTAACTTTGCCATGGCAGCTTATAAGGACTTCACTATAGGCAAAATGCGCAAAGTTAAATAAGAAGATAGTTTCTGGTTTCACTAATAACTTTACCTATCATAGCGAGACAGGCAAATGATATTCAGCTTTTATGCATTACACAGCTCATAGAAAAGAAGATTAACTATTGCCAGCTTTGAGTGAGACTCTGTGATTATACAGGGGTGTATTAAGGCTCTTCAGCAAGCCTACTGGCGCCTCTTCGACTCATATAAAACAGAAACATTAGAATAACTTCTACAGGACACATGTAAGACTATGAAAGTTTTCAAAACCATGGTACAAGCCAAACACAATGTTGAATTGAAACGAAAGTTTGTATTAGAATAAAAATATAAAGGACATTTTTAAATATTCCTGTATTTAGAAGAAGCTATTCTTGGCACTATCTTATTATTCAAACGTTCCTCTTTTGAACTAGACAAAAGTTTCTTTCATACTATGAATGAAAATAATATGGTTACTGAACGGAATTTATAGTAACTCAGAGTTTAGGATCTTCTACATTTAATTAAAACCGAGTTTCGACTAGAGCGTCGGTGGCCTAGTGCCTAGGACGCCGGACTTACATACGGGAGGTCCGGGTTCGAAACAATGCGATGTACCAATGAGCTATGTACATTTACCGACTACTCTAACGGTGAAGGAAAACATCGTGAGATCCTCAAAGGTCGAAGTGTCGCTGGGGTTATCCCGGCCCCCTATCATAAGATAGTCTAAAAACGACCTGCAGTCTTTTACTGATAGAAGCTGCGACCGGTTATTCGGTGCGTGGGTGCAAATCCGCGTAGGTAACGTAAAAGCTCTACTGAGCATAAAGGATCAAACAGCAGGATTAAACCTTCAGGGTTGAAAAGGTTTTTGCTAAGAATAAATAATCATTCTAATGTTGCTCCAGTTATCTTTTCCAATAATATTTATTAGACTAAAATATCTGTAACATTTATATTCTATTGCTAAACCTTTCCTTGTCAACAAAAGTGAAACTATTCTTCTATAGGTATAACACTTTTGGGTAGGTACTTAATTACTTTACCGACTGCTCTAACGGTGAAGGAAAACATCGTGAGGAAACCTGCATGTCTGAGGAAATAAAAACAAATTCCAAAACCGTGTGAAATCCACCAATCAGCACTGGGCCCGCTCGGTGGATCATGCCCATAACCCCCTTGTGCAAGTGGAGGCCTGTACCCCAACAGTGGGGACAATATAGGCTGCTGCTGATGATGATGATGCTGATGATGATGATGACTTAATTACTTTGTCGTTTCATTCACATTCGTGTAAAATTGCACAGAAATCATTCCTTTCCATCTTATTTAAAACTACGTCTAAAATTTAATCAACTCAAAAATAAAATGTATGTAATAATGTCCCGTCGGAGGAATATCACTTGTTTCCAATACTTGTAACTATAAAATAAAAATAAAAATTCGGACTTAAGTCCCAACTCAATACGACAGGCATCTCTCGGATGATAGGAAGAGGCTTATATTCGATTGAGTATGTAAATATACACTTTATGCACTGAAAGCAAAGCTTGTTTACTTAAAACAAGAATTTGTTTCAATACGAGCATATAAAGTCGGCTTGTTCACATTTAACCAAGAAATTGATCACTTCAACCAAGATCTTAGTCGTATCTATCAAGTAAATTGTTCAGAATAAAAATTAATTAATGTGCTCTAAATCAATAAGGGTCGCACAAAGGGCCATGGTGCGTGCCATGTTAGGCATCACCCTAATAGACAAGATCCGCAACACCGCTATCCGACAACGAACTAAAGTCCTAGACGTGGGAAAGCGGGTTGCGACGCTAAAGTGGCGATAGGCGGGACGCTTGGTTTGACGTGGTGATGGCCGGTGGACCAGAGCCCTCACTGAGTGGTGGCCAAGATTGGGGAAAAGAGGAGCCGCCCAGCAGCTAGATGGGCGGATGACATCTCCAAAGTCGCATCGAAGACCTGGATGCGACTAGCACAGGATCGTATAGGGTGGCACAAAAGAAAGGAGGCTTATACCCTGCAGTGGGACGAAATGGGCGGATAATGATGATGATGAAATCAAACAAGCTTTCTTTCAGTATGCAAAAACGCCCCTTAATATTTTAGGCAGTGAATTCTATGATAGTGCAATAGTTATACAGCCTTTGTCGCCCTCGAAGCTTTGCACCCGGGCCTCGTACCTTTACGCCCCCGGGTAGAATCGACCCTGTGATTGTTCAATATTCATAGCGAGAAAACGAGGTGGTCGTTAAGCCCAGCCGACTCGCTACTAGTAGTTCTCGAACTCGGAGTTTGGGTTCGAGATTAAATTAAATGTAATTCGAGTTAGAGGTTGTAGAGTAAGCCGCGGTACTCCCATTAAGGCGAGGAATTGCGCACACTAGCGCCGCCACTCGAAAAAAATCATATCAATTAAGTAAGGCATTAAAAAAAGTGTTTGGTGTTACGGTTCCAGGAATGAAGAAGAAATTTTTAAGAATAGTTTTGTATTCTCATATTGAAACAACTACCAGACCCAGAAATACCAGACACTTTTTTAAATGCCTTAATTAATTGATATGATTTTTTTCGATTGGCGGCGCTAGTGTGCACAATACCTCGTCTTAAGTGAGTAATCCGTAAGAGTACCTATTCACAAACAATAAATTCAGCTTGATCTTTTCTGGGTAGCTACTAAACAGAGATAGTGCTATATAAACGCAATAGCGCTGTCTCTGTTTAACACGCAATTTCATGATATAATTTAATTTTGAGTATGGTAGTAGCTACCATGATCTCAAACTCATACTTCCAATGTTTTCCGGCCTTAGGCTTTAACTTACCGTAAGTTGATTACTTATTGACGTTAATAACAAATTCAAAATACAATAAACCCCCGATTTACAGTCATTGAAATTCACTTACTATCTTCCTGTCAAATAGCAAATCATCAAGATATAGAAACACTTGAGCGAACATACTACTTACCGTTTTATAAAGTGCAAATTGCAGTCAACCTTAGAGTGGTAACCTGGTCGGCTCAACCGACCATACAACCATTTTTGATCAGACACAGTCCATCAACCACATACTTGAGTCTACATACCTGCCTATACCCCCAATTCTTAAGGTTTAATTATTTTTTCAAGGTCCCGACCGCTAGAACAAACCTTCTTAAATTTGCTCCAATCACAAGAGCTCTTCGTATACTAAAGAGGTATCCCAAAGGATTGATCTGGTCCATTGACAGAATTCACAGAAGTAACACTGACTTATCTGAGTATGTAATTATTTTATGTAAAATGTATTAATTTATAGAATAGTATTGTTTTACATAATTGAATTGGGAATTCCCGTAATAATTATTTAAATTGTAAATATATTTATACGTTATATATTATAATATATTTATTAACCAGATTTTTCTTTCATCAAAGAGAGCATCAAACTCGACCTGAAAAAGAATAAAATCTAAGTAAAAGTGAGAAATGATGGTAATACCCGCAAGTGGAGAGCAGTACCAGTTCTTACGCATACTTAGCGCCTTCCCGCAACTGCGATTGGCTGATAATAGTCCACCGACAGCCGCCACAGGTGCGCCAACCCGAGCTGTGTTGATCCACCTTGAATATTAATTGTTTTAACTTGATGAGCTTTATTTAATAGGCAAATATCGTCTTACAGATTTTGTCTGAAGTGATAATTGATATCAAGATGATGTTGAATGACAAAATGGTTATTCGAAAACGTAGTTTAATTTTTTCTACCGATTCAGACACTACTATGAACGTCCACCATATTTTGAGTCAATAATCCTATTATTTTCTGCTTACTCCGAAATTATTTTGCAGAAAAGTTGTACCTAACAGTGGGACAGTACAAGCTAATAATAATAAAGTTATAAATTTCATGTTTACATTCACCCATTTAAAAGAATCGTGCATTTTGCCTTACACCCTAATTCATACAAAAGCTCAATCTATAGATATAATATGCAGATAATATGTATCGTTATTTTTTTAAATAACATTATTTTTCTCTTATAAACTCAACATACCTATCGAAATACACATACATACACGATAGCGCTCTGCATTACCTTATATGGTGATGCATAGATCGGTCACTGCGCATTACCGTATATGATGATGCTTTCGCGTCTTCATCGCTGAGCACACGTGGTCGAGTTAACGGCCACGCGCAGCTGGCTGGAACACAAGCTGTCTGCGCCGCCGTTCGGACTTTAAAAAAATTACAAAAATATGTATTGAACCAGAACATAAACTTTCGAATATTTTCTCCAATTGAGATAGCTTTATGTTGTTATGAAATAGAATAACTTTATTCTGCTTAGTGAGTGAATTCCCCTCTTTTAGGAACCATATTACGGCTGATTCTGTTAACCGAAGAGTGAGAGAGAATTTTGAGAACTTAAGAAGACGCCGTTGTGTGCCTCTTTACTGAGTTCGTGCCCCTGACTTCCTGAGCCTGTGCACAGGGAAGTGCCGGTTCGCAATAATCCAAGTGTAGTGTGTAAAAAAGAAGGACTGATCAATGTTTAGGCATGCATACCTAAATGTAATTTTAATTGTTATTATTGTTTTGTTTGTGTTCAATTCTCTTTTTTTTTATTTACTACTAAACCCGCATTTGACCTCGATCTCGCCTGATGGTAAGCGACGATGAGGTCGACGATGGAGCATGCGGGTCCAGTAAATGCTATTCACTCTGGCCTTGAAGATCCCAAGGTTGTAGGTATCGGGAAATACAGACGCCGGTAGGCTGTTCCATTCCTTAGCCGTTCGCATAATGAACGAAGAAGCAAATCGCTTCGTACGTGCAGATGGGATATCAACAACATAAGGATGGAACCCCTCCCCGCGCCTGGTAGTCCGAAGGCGGAATGGAGACGCTGGAATTAGGTCGTGCAATTCCGATGCGCACTCTCCGAAATGTATCCCATAAAATACCGATAGACAGGCAACCTTGCGCCGATGTTCCAGACTTTGCAGTCTAGCTTCCACCAGCGATTCGTCACCTGTAAGGCGCTTTATAACGCTTTATAACGCGCGCGCGTCTTTATAACGAATGACTCGACAAAAACCTACGCGACCGAAATGTATGAAACAGCTGACTCAGTTTTTTCGCGATTTCAGATATGGTCCCATATGACAGTTGTTGAGTATGGTTACTGAACTATAGGGGGACTGTTCGAGGCTACAGGAGTTTTTTGTTACATCCGATATATACGAGTATACCTATAGTATATAGTGTATACCTTCAATGTAGCCTTGAGCCCTAACAACTTTACCTCACCAGTCACCACATTTGCTCGAACTTGAGCGGAGTTGATCCACCTTGAAAATTAATTATCTTAAGTTAGCTCCACGTAATCCCTTGCCGTTAATGTTAATGGAGACATAATTCGTGAGCTCCGTCATATCAACTTTTGCAATGAATGTTTAATTCTATTGCCATATGAGGTTGTTAAGTTTATTGGATTGGAACGTGATTTAAATTTGTAGGCAAATACTGTTTATTGGTCGTAATTATTACGTAAAGTTGCAATGCGGCTTTATTTTCAACGATTATGAAGCCTTGGGTTGGTTGCGAATGGGCAAATATGTCACTATCACTAGTGATCGCCATTTATTTTAAAGACTAAAGCTCATCATCATCAGCAGCATATTAATGTCCCCACTGTTGGGGCACAGACCCCCCTTGCCTAAGGGAGTACGGGCCATTATCCACTTAGCGGGCCCAGTGCTGATTGGTAGATTTTACACGGCTACGGAAACTTTTAATTTCCTCAGACATGCAGGTTTACTCACGATGTTTACCTTCACCGTTAGAGCAGTCGGTAAATGTACGTAAGTCTTCAAAAAATATGAAGCCTTGGGTTGGTTGCGAATGGGCAAATATGTCACTATCACTAGTGATCGCCATTTATTTTAAAGACTAAAGCTCATCATCATCAGCAGCAGCCTATTAATGCCACTGTTGGGGCACAGACCTCCCCTTGCACAAGAGGGTACGGGCCATGATCCACAGAGCGGGCCCAGTGCTGATTGGTGGATTTTACACGGCTACGGAAACTTTTAATTTCCTCAGACATGCTGGTTTCCTCACGATGTTTTCCTTCACCGTTAGAGCAGTCGATAAATGTACGTAAGTCTTCGAAAAATATGAAAACTCATTGGTACATGGCACTGCACGATTTCGAACCCGGACCTCCCGCATGGGAGTCCGGTGTCCTAGCCACTGTGGCACCGACGCTCACTACTCGTAAGAAAAAAATCAGAATGACGAAACCGTTTTATTGTCTTCTCTTTCCTCAATTTGCCTTTTCACCGACCGTGTACAGCACATAAATATCTAAACTTGAAACATAAAATGCGTGTGTTATTTCGACCGTGGCGAGTTGTCGCATACACCGACATAAATCGGTATATTTGTTGTCGGTTCGTTCGTAGAGCTAGCTAGTGTCGTTACTGAGTGTGTTTGGGTCAGCGAAATATTATATCCTAGAAATGTAATAGACGCACGCGAGTGGCGCCACAAAATGTGTACTCGGGTGTGTGACCGGGCGAGTCAATCGCGCCTTGCGTTTCACTTCGAATTTTAAAATCGATCTGTGCTTCATACGATCCTATGTAAGAGTTACGTAGACGGATATTCGCCCTTGTCACACCGCCGTGAGATTTATATTTGTTCAAATATTAATTTGAGTTTCATTGTGTGAGAAATGTGTTGCATTATTTTCAATTCGCACACAGTGGCGTGAGGTTTGGTGCCGTCTTTTACGGGAATTTTGGTCGATCTGTGCATCATACGATCCTATGTAAGAGTTACGTAGACGGTTATTCGCCTTTGTGACATCGCCGTGAGATCTATTTTGTTCAAATATTAATTTGTGTTTCAGTGTGTGAGAAATGTGTTGCATTATTTTCAATTCGCACACAGTGGCGTGAGGTTTGACACAATCCCTTACGAGAATTTTGTTGGAAGTTACTGGTCGTTACTATCGCTGGTTTGGATACGCTATTACGGGTATTTGCTGGGTTGGCAAAGATAATGGAACGCTACGAATCTCTATCCTGTCACGCCTCTTTTGAGCGTAGAGTCATAGAATTTTTGATCTGCCATCCCTGAAATGGGACATAACAAAACATAGAGGAACAACAAAATATTCTTAGTAACGAAAAGTGATAAGATTGCAACCCCGCAATGGAACATTAGTCATTAATGTAAGACTAAATTTGAGGAACAATTTTATTTTAACTTAGAACTGACCGCCAATGCAACAAAATTTAATGCCAATTAATGTTTGAATTTAGCGAAAAGTTATAAAAAAGAAGTGACGAGATTGCAATCCCATGCCCCTTTTGAAACGTAGTCATTAATTTTTTTGTCAGAGAAAATGGAACTCCAGCATCTCTATCTTATCACGCCTCTTGCTTCCTCTATACTTACAGCCATATATGCAAAAGGTACGAGTTCGAAACCAGGCATTTCCATTTACCAATGAGTATTTCGGTTTATTCGGAAGACTTACCTATATTTACCGACTGCTCTGACGGTGAAGGAAAACATCGTGAGGAAACCTGCACACTAAGATGATCAGTGTGTAAAATGGTGTAGGCACAAAAGATCCTCAAGGGTCGAAGTGCCGCTGGGGGTATTCCCGGCCCCTATCATAAGATAAGATAAGATACAGCCATATATTTTTTCAGTGTTATTTTTTTTGTTTAGAGCTTTATTCGTCTGGAATCTGAATACTATCACAACCCATTTTCATGGTCCTAGGTCCATCTAGAGTGAGCAGACAAGCCGACCCCGTCCCAGCTCTTCTCGTTATTAATGTTTGCTCCAATTATAATGGGACGAGAACATATTATAAAAATTTCCTCGGTTTTTAAAAACTTCTCTCATAAAATTAAAACTGCAACTGTGATTAACCATCACACTGAGATTTCTCTCGAGACCGAGATTGAGGTTCTTAATGTTGCCATGATTATTAAAAGTAATTATAAATATGAAGTGTAATGTTTACTTTCATTTCAGGATCCTGAAACAAAATATTGTACTTAATGATGCTTAACTTGGAATCTAGGACCTTGACGGGGCCGACCGAATGTGGTAAGTGGTGACCGTCGATCATAGATATCCCATTTTACATTTTTCTTCTTTTAGTCGTATTCCTCATTGCTGAGGATGTCATGATCATCATACCATTCATATTTCTACATAATATATGGAAATAACCATATAGAACTCTCGTGACAGATTTAATGGTTTTGCTTTGGCCATTGCCATCCGCTTTTCACACACTATTATAACGTAGTTATCTCAGTATTCTGACGAACTCATCGGTAGAGCGTTGGTGGCGTCGTGTCTAGAACGTCGGTCTCCCATGCGGGAGGTCCGAGTTCGAAACCAGGCATTGCCATGTACCAATGAGTTTTTGTCAAGCAATCGTTTTACTCGTATGACGAATTTCTAAAATTAAAATTAAATTAATCATTGCAAATAGGTACAATAGGTACCTGCTATTATATATATTTTTTTATTTTTTTTATTCATTATTGACAGTGGGAAATGATTGAATTATTTATTGATTTTTTTTAAATTGGAAATTATAATAATTTTTATTATTGTTATACATAACCATGAGTATGTTGTACTGAAAAATGACCTGTTATGACCTGTAACTTGTTGTTATCAAAAAAGTATTGTATTGTATTGTATTGTATTCGGTTTTTTCGGAAGACTTACGTACATTTACCGACTGCTCTGACGGTGAAAGAAAACATCGTAAGGAAACCTGTATACTGAGATAACCAGTGTGTGAAATGGGGAAGGCAATGGCAAACCACCCCATTAAATCTGCCACGAGAGTCGTTCTATGTGATTAATTCCTTAGAATGATCACGACCCTCAGCAATGAGGAATACGACTTAGAAGAGAGAAAGAGCCATCGGGAAAAAACTCATTAGTCCCGCATGAGAATCGGGCGTCCTAACCACTACGCCATTAAAAATTTAATTCGCCAACCAATTCGCCGGCTCGCGCACCTTCTTGAAATACACTTGAGCTTCATATAATAGGATTCCATTAGGTATAAGTAGTTTCTAGAAACATCGATAGTAATTTCGTGATGGTAGAGTAGCGAGAACTTGGCTGTATAGCGCTTGCATTATTATTCCCTTGGGCTTTTTGCTTTATAAAATTTCGCATCGAATCTTGAGTGCTACCATAAAGAAGTTAACTTTATGCTGCTCAGTCAACCATACCCGTTATATCAGTGACATAAAACCCATTTAGGTGGAAGTGGACTCGTGGAGTGAACTGGAAACACCTGGGCGATTCCAGGGGCCCAATTCGCCTAAATCACAACGTTTAGAAATAGAACTACTTCTATTTCTATCCAATTTCATTTTATTTTTCGTTCCAATTCTATTTGGACACCAAATCGCATTCTGCAGACGCATAACTCTACCACTGCCACCTTTCGATTTACTATCGATCTGGTAAAAGTTCCTTGGGAGGAACTTATGTTCGATCGTTATATTTGACAGTTGAAGCGTTTTGTTACCGTTCAACTGCGATTCAGTATAAACTAAACGTTTTATGTACAAATACGTTACTGTTCGAACGATCGTTGACTCTATTCGAACTTAACTGAAATTGGAATGCTAGTGGATAGTAGCATACGAAACTCGTCATAAAGATGCAGTTTAGATTCTATTTAGTCACGTGTATTTAGTGGAATCGATTTCCAGCTATTAAACTGAGTGAAATAAAATACATGTAATGTAAAAGTTTGATCACTTTGCAGAGAGATTTAGTATCGGTAGGTGAACATTATTTTACTTACTAAGTCCGTGTGCTCCATCTTCGGCCTCATCGTCATTTACGTTCAGGTTATATTGAGGTCAAAGGCGGGTTTAAAATATCTTTAAAGCGTTCTGTATCTCAGTCGGATATTTTGATAGATTGATAGACAGATTAATACTATATTGCACACAATAAATTTACATAGGAAAGGAAACATAGAATAAGTGTAATATTTTGATTCTTTACTCGTACCTATAAGCAAAATAATCAACTTATTTTATATCGGCGAAAGGAAAACATGATTAACTTAACAATGTTCCAGAAAAATATTCCAAGTACGACGTGAATGTGTAGGTAATAGTAGTTTATTCAACTAACACGTAGGTAATTACTCGCTTCGCTCGTATCAAAAACTAAAAACTCATTTTACAATGGCTAATTACGTGTAGCTGCATACAATACTTTTTCTACGACCATGAAATACCTAAATAATTGAATGAAAATACTAACTTATGTGAAGAGTCCAATATACAACTCGTCAAAACACCGTCGTCAACAGTGCGTGGTGCAAGTTGTCGTCTCGTGTCGTTGGTATTTAAAAACTCAAGGAAAAAATATTTTGCGTAGGTAACAATATTTTATTTCTAACTACTAAATTTTGTATCAAATTCCATAAAACTATTAATAAAATTACTTATTATCGTAATGTAGGCCCTAATTAATATTGCGACACCGCGACGTTCATTACGTAACGTCTTTTAGGAATTAAGTAGTTTGTGCTGCTGGTTGTGGTAATGAACAAATTACCACATGGGAGTAGAAAAAATTAAATATGGCAATGGCGTTCATCCATCCTGATTCTGACCTCGTCCAACGTGGCTTCACTTGCACGATCACTTTATGAACAAACTCGCAGGTAGGCTACAAACTCCTCCTTTCCTCGGAAAGCACGTTAAACGGTCGGTTGTTGTCGTTCGACAGCAGTCGTTAGAGGCCTACGGGCGGCCTGAACAACTCTGACTATAATTTTGCCACTAAACCACCACCACATACGATAAACAACAACAATGTGTAAAATAATTTGTATGGAAACTGAGTCGTACCTAATATCTTCTAATAAATTTATCTTATATCCCCTTATATCTTGGAAAACGCATCGAGATCAAATATAGACTTGTCCAGGAATGTCTTCCGTCCCTAACAGGGTGTAGAAGCGAGGGTAATTGGCGCTTAGCCTACAGCTGGCTCAGTAATTACTGGCACACTATTGTGTACAAATGCTCTAATTGCCTTCCAGGACGGAAATACTGATGGAAGTCTATTCCCGCTCGGTTGTTTACCTTGTCACTCTCTTGCCCTTTTTGCTTTAGTGTGTCTTTGTTGGTACGAATGGTACGTAGAAATAAGAAGTAATCGAAATTCCTACTTCGACAGTCTATCTCAGGTTACGAGCTGTGAAGAAACCATGTTCGTATTCCTATACGGAGCTAATGGCAATATGGAAGAAATGGGAATGACATCTGTGTTAATTGTTATAATTAACTCTAAATTAAAAAAATAAGAAACACCCGACGTACCATTGTGGAGACCCCCTTACTATTTCCTGGTCATCATCAGATACTCAAGGTTCCAGATGTGGGAAGGTCACCATTTGAGCTCAAACTCGAACCACCTAACTGTTACCGTTCCAGAGATCCATCATATTCCAACATGCCAAGATACTCCAAGATCTTAGAACCACTGCTCCAATTTTCACCTGACATGGCTAAGAACATTCAAAAAGTTAGACCTACGGCTACTTAAGGCGGGGGAGACGCTCCGGGCTACGCCCTACGCGGAGCTCGGCCTTAAGCCTCGCCATGACTATCTTAAAATTCCTAGCTCCACATCATTTAATAAAATTCCTAGCTCCAGTTTAAATATTTTTTTCTCTTCATTGCATAAACATTGTCTGAGGATTCCCTACAACTTTAGTTCGAGAAGTCATCATAGAAGCCATCTAACTATTATGGTTTCGGCGGGCTGATAATCTACAAATTCTTCCAGTTTCATACTGTAAAATTGAAGTTCGCTTACTTTTTCCTGGTCATCATCAGATCCTCAAGGTTTCAGATGTCGGTAACGCACCATGAACCTGAATAATTGAGCACAAATTCGAACCATCTAACTATTACCGTTCCAGAGATCCCATTTGACATTAAAGATACTCCAAGATCTTGGAAACCACTGGTCCAATTTTTATCAGACCTAGCTACGAACAACAAATCTCTATTACATTTAAAAAAAAAACGGTCAAAAGTTCAAATCGGTCGGGGTTAAAAATATAGGAAACGGGATGAAAACATAAGTCACTAAAACACTACACTTTTTCCCAGTGGGATAAGCCCAACCCGCCTTTGTACTAAATCGTTTATTTATTGTGTTATGTATCCAAACAAACAAACAAGATTTCTATATGATAATTTTATATAACAAATATTTGTAATGTTACACATTACCAATCTTCTTCATTCATTCCAACTAGGCTAAAATGTCTGTGTTAAGAGATGGTCCACCATAATGGTCCAAATGGATTCGAACCGGCTACCCTGCACCGCAGTCTAGTGCCCTAGCCTTAAAAAAAAGTATTCAGCCTGTTAAAAGGCGTACAATATACCAGGTACATAAAATATAAATTAAAATAAAGCCAATTTTAATACTAATGTGAATGGTCATTATACTACTTAACGCTATAGAAAGAATTTTCAAGCAGCCATTTCAACAATTCAGTTTTAAAGAGTCTACCTTCTAACACCCTCATATCATGAGGTAATACACTATTATGCACATCTTCTCGTCGCCCATACCTCAATGTCTAAAGACAAGAGTCTTTAACCAGTGCGTCATACCAGTAATGACTTACGGAGCCGAAACGGGTACACCAAAGGTGCGACTGATTCACAAATTGAAAGTCGCTCAGCGTGCTATGGAAAAAGCTATGCTCGGAGTATCACTGCTGGATCGAATCCGAAATGAGGAGATCCGGCATATAACAAAAGTTATCGACATAGTTCATAAGATTAGCAAGCTGAAGTGGCAGTGGGCCGGTCACATCTGTCGCAGAACCGACAACCGCTGGGGTGGACGAGTTCTGGAGTGGAGACCGTGTTTGGGCAAACGTAGTGTGGGACGCCCCCTACAGGATGGAGTGAAGATCTGCGCAAGGTAGCTGGCAGCGACTGGATGAGAAGAGCCGAAGATCGGGCTCAATGGCGCGCCCTGGGAGAGGCCTAGGTCCAGCAGTGGACTAAAGTAGGCTGCTGATGATGATGATGATACACATGTTATAAACATATTTTTTTGTATATGCATTTCCGGCACGGGGGCTGCTATAACTTGTTCATTATTTGTGGGCCATTATAGCTTGTTATGTAAGTATATTTGTGTTTGTAAGTATATTAGTTACCTTGCAGACACAAATTGATTCCTCTATATATTTCCACTCCCCATTATCAGACTACCGTATTCCGAAGTCAATATTTATAGTCCACAATTTACCAGAATGGAACGTCCTAGTTTTCGCTGAACTAAGTTAGCGCTATTTCAATAGCGTGAAACAGTTTGCCGCTTTATTCTGCTATTCAGTAAATTGAAAATGAAAAGGACTTTGGGGATACCAATAGTATCCCCAAAATATTTAGTACTCGTACGGGAACTTTAAGTGTTTAGATGGAGTGACGATCTGCGCAAGGTGGCTGGCAGCGACTGGATGAAAAGAGCCGAAGATCGGGCTCAATGGCGCGCCCTGAGAGAGGCCTATGTCCAGCAGTGGACTAGAGTGGGCTGCTGATGATGATGATGATTTCTTATCATTTGTATGAATGTGAATGTACTCGTAATTTCCCAAACCCACCACTGTTTCCTACATAAAGTAAAGTATGTACTGTTTCATAAAGTACGTACCTATTAACTCTTTATTGTACACAAACATTATAATACAAACTTATACAAAAAATATGTGAAACACAAAGGGCGTGACTTATCTCTAAGAGAGATATCTTCCAGCAAACCGCATAAAATGACAATTTGATTCATATCAAGGCAGGCTAATACCTAACTTTAATAGGTATAAAATATACATACATATAGGTACTTACATTTGAATTTAAAGTTTAGAACCAATTAAAGTTCTATTAACTACTCGTACAGTGACAATTTTGAAATTATTAAGTCTAGTCTAGACATTATAATTATAACAATTTCCATGACTTATTCTAAAAGAAGGATACCTTAATTAAATTAGGTTTACTTAATTATTTCTCCTTGTTTCATTCGCTATAATTATACTATAGTCAAACACGGGATTCTTATCTTATCTTATGAAGGGGGCCGGGAATAAGCCAGCGGCACTTCGACCCTTGGGGATATTTCGTGCCAAACCCATTTCACACACTGGTTATCTCAAGTGTGCAAGTTTCCTCACGATGTTTTCCTTCACCGTTAGAGCAGTCGGTAAATGCACGTAAGTCTTCGAAAAATACGAAAAACCCATTGGTACATGGCACGGTTTCGAACCCGGACCTCCCGCATGGAAGTCCGGTGTCCTAGCCACTGTGCCCCGACGGGATTCTTACCTCGGTTGGGTTGTTTTGAGCTCCCGACTTTTCGACACAGTTGCATGCGGCATGGTCGGTGAACTTACTTACCTGTATATAAACCCTGTTGCGATTACCTATTTTACTTTTCGAAACCTAAACAAATAACCCGGGGACGGCCGGGAGGAGTCAAACTAAAAAATCCAAACGTTTTCAGTCAACAAAAATAAAAATTTGAACGAAATAAAATAAATTGTACGATTCCGTCCTACCTTTTCGTTTCGCCAGTGATAAAATAGATAGAGGTAGTGTGATTTTAGGTCGCTCAGCAGAATTTATTTTATTTTTTGTTTCAGAATGCAAATTAAAATTATTCAACATAACATTTTATGAATTGATGAAACTGGGTGTTTTAGCTTTGATTTTAGCAGAGGGTATATCTAGCGAGGTTTATCTAGATTAAAAATAACCCATATTTATAATACAGATTGATTTTTTTAAATCTAATTACTTGTTTTTCTAGGTTTTAGGACCATGCCCGCCTCATAGGGAAACAAGTTGTTGGTAAATGTACGTAAGTCTCCGAAAAACTAACTGTTTTTATATTGACACCACACTATCAATGACCAAATCGAACTGTTCGTGACTATTAGTGACGAAAAACTCGATACAATTTACGTCAAGTCGCTGCAATTTTGTTTATATCGAGATTACATTGTTCTACTGATAGTTCTACTGGTAGAACTTCTGGTAGAACTGTTTAGAAAAAAGCTCCAACCTTTCTGTGGATAGAGTAGGCTACTTTATCAGCAGCCTGCCCACCTACACAAGATGAAACAGACTGACAGCACATCTTGCAGAGCCTGTGGTGAACAACTGGAAACCGTTTCACATCTCCTATGTGAATGTAACGCTTTCGCGGCAAAAAGGATGGGTCTGCTAGGCTCTGCCTATCCGGACCCAAGGGAATTCAAATCGCTCCCACTAAGACGCATAGTCTTGCTCATGCATGACATATTCGGTGAAGTGGTCAAGGGATAGGTACAAGGGGTTGAACACAAAAGATCCCGATGGGTCGAAGTGTCGCTGGGGTTCCCAGCCCCCATCCAAAGATAAGATAAGATCAGCAGCCTACTCGGTATTGTTCTATTGGTAGAACTTCTGGTAGAAATGTTTTAAAAAAGCTCCAATCTTTCTATGGACAGTAGGCTGCAGATAAACTCGGGAAGGCGATTCTCGCAGCGTTCGAGTGCAAAAGTCGAGCCCTACGAACGTCTTGTCACGCTCATACATGTAATGTAAACGAACGAGATAGGACTAATGTCGAATTCGACATTCCACTACGAGAATCGCCGTCCTGATCTCTACATTTCATTTTCTCACTTCCGTTCTCTGTACCACAGAATAAATAATAGTACTGCGTATCTGTACGCTCTTCGTATTTCAATTTCATAGGTACTTTTAGAGCAGTAGGCCGGAAAGACGGAGTAACTCGGCCGTAAAGACATGCAGCTCGGAATCTCGGTACAATGCAGTGGATTCCAGCACGACTGCGTCGCGATTGAACGGTCCTCGATAAAACGCTATTGCAGTGTCGAAACTAGGGACGGTTATTCGGCCACTCTGGCCGAATTTGTGTAGGTAGAAACCGAATAAATAGAAGGTAGTACAGTATGTCGAGAGCGTACAGAGCGTCGGTGGGCTAGTGGCTAGAACGCCGGGCTCCTATGCAGGAGGTCCCGGGTTCTGAACCATGCAATGCTGAATGCCATGTTCCTATGAGTTTTTCGTATTTTTTCGAAGACTTACGTACATTTACCTACTGCTCTAACGGTGAAGGAAAACATCGTGAGGAAACCTGCATGTCTGAGGAAATGAAAAGTCTCCGAAGGTATGTGAAATCCACCAATCAGCATTGAGCCCGCTCGGTGGATCATGGCCCGTACCCCGTTCTGCAAGGAGAGCCCTGTGCTCCAACAGTGGAGACATTAATAGGCTGCTGATGATGATGATGAGTACAGTTTGTGACTCCGTGCAGAGTCTGCCTGGGATGGTACCACCCTTTTACCTACTTCTGTCACAAAGCAGAAATGATAGAATTGATTTGTTTCGGTTTGAAGGGTTAGAGATATATATAATAGATTAGATAATACGCTGGTCTAATATATTTATTACATAAGGCACTACATCTAAGTCCTCAAATAACAGTAAAGTGAGGTGAGATGTCTATGGACGGTAACTATTTACCATCAGGTGCTCGATTGCTCGTCTACTTTCCTTGACTACAACTCTTATTATTATTTCCGTCAAACATTTGTCTTTGATCAAAAATGTATTCGTATTTGTCCTCTCTGTAAAGCAGTAGTTGTTCGACTGTGAAAATTAATACAGCCTTGGGATTTAATGAGTGGATTCGGCACAGTATTGCGTCTCAACTGAACGGTCCTCGATACAACGCTATTACAGTGTCTGTGCTAGGGTTTATTACCTTTGATATTTCGGCCATTTTTGACCTATTTTCTGCTGAACTTGTCCATTTAGCTCCCGAAACACAGAACTCTATTGTCTTGGGGGGCGTTCAAGTATTACGTAAGCATCAAAGGGGGCTAGCTGGTTTTAACTTTGCTTATTTTTTATGACAACGGGGGTGGAGGGGTTAGAATGTTGATTACGTCAGCACAAAAGCGATCAGCAGTTTATAACAAATATACTTGTTTATGAATTATAATTAAATACTTTAATTTTACTTTACTTTTTTTATAATTATAGAATTATAAAAACGAAGCAAAATGCAGACTACATAATGGGAACATTTGGGCGGGGCGCTCTAAAAGGGGGCTAAACCTTTTTTGACTAAGCCCTTGAGCTCTTCTCATGTAGTGACAATTTTGTAGCTTTTTAGGATAAACTAAAGATAATTATCTGTTATGTATATAACTCATTGTTTATATTATACAATAAACGTTTTTAATAGTTTAAAAAAATAATTTAAAGACTTGACTAATTCTGTATAAATTATACCAATGCTCACGTAAGCGTATGAGGGGGAGGGTGGGGGGGGGGAGAGCTTTGAGCTTTTTTTACTTTCACTAACAAGGGGGACGGGGGGGTTTAAAATGGCTAGAATTCTGCTTACGCAATACTTGAACGATCCCTTGTCTTATTGACTGACCGTTAACCAGTCAAATGGACCAGTTAATTCAAACGTTCCTCTTTTGAACTAGCCAAAAGTTTCTTTCATATAATAAATGAAAATAATATGGTTATTGAACGGAATTTATTGTAACTCAGTATTTAGGATCTTCTACATTTAATTTAAACCGAGTTTTTTACCCGGATTTTTTCGAAGACTTACGTACATTTACCGACTGCTCTAAAACCGGATTTTTTCGAAGACTTACGTACATTTACCGACTGCTCTAACGGTGAAGGAAAACATCGTAAGGAAACCTGCATGTCTGAGGAAATGAAAAATTTCAGAAGACGTGTGAAATCCACCAATCAGCACTGGGCGCGCTCGGTGGATCATGGCTTGTACCCCATTGTCCAAGGGGAGGCCTGTGCCAACAGTGGGGTCATTAATAGGCTGACTATAATGGTTTCGGTATTAAATAAAACCGAACAAATTGGGCTCTATACGATACCTTGGAGCGACTCATCGCTGTTTACATGCATTTTGAGCATGAATAAATAGACTGCGCATTGCGACTGTCCTGGTTTCAAGAATACTGTCTGAACGTAGTTATACAACGGTATTGGGAATTCTAAAATCTTACCGATATCTTAACAAATAATACAGAAGTATATCTATGACCGATTTCATGACGGAAGCTTCATGGAGGAAGCTTAATGAAATTGATCAGGAGTTATGTAAAATGAGTCATGACACTTCGTATAATTTACTCAGGTACTCCAAAAAAATGTAGGTACTTAACACTTAATATGGAAGTGATTGTTCTGATTTCAAGAATACTGTCAATGTAGGTATAAGTAGCTTTCCAATCCTATAATGCTTGCTTATCGTATGGTTAGTGGCCAGCTTATTTGACAGAGTTGTTCAGGCCGCCCGTAGGTATCTGACATGGCTTAACGACTGCTGTCGAACGACAACAACCGGGACCGACTGCTTAACGTTCTCTCCAAAGCACGGAGAAACTCAGATGAAATATGCGACTAGCGGTCACCCATCCAGGTACCGACCGCGCCAACATCGCTTAACCGGCACGATCACTTTCGGACCGTGCCCGCAACTAGGCTACGAGCTCCTATAATAATTCTAACATCTTACCCATAGAAATCGAACTAGTAGCGGCCTCTCCTGTATATTAGAATGATGACGTAAGCACTGACAGCGAGCCCGACTAATGTATGGGAAATGCTCACATCGCATTCGCTAACTGGCAGACGCGGTTTCGATATAAAACTTCTCTAACAACCAATCAACTTAATGAATTTCAAAATCTTTGATCTTACCGAATTCTCAAATAATACAAAATTCAAATCTATGCCCAATTTCATTAAGGAAGCTTGTTGCTATATTGAATAAGGAGAGCGGGCGAGCAAACGTATCTCACTATATTATTGTTAAAAACTTTTTTTTTATTGACTTCTAAACCCGCATTTGACCTCGATCTCGCCTGATGGTAAGCGACGTTGAGGTTGACGATGGAGCATGCGGGTCCAGTAAATGCCTATTCACTTACTACTACACTAACGTTTCAGCATAGTCCTTCCTGTACCTGTAACCTGTTACTCCGTAAATTTTGATTTTGAACAATTAATGAAAGTCTGCTAAGGAGCTCAGGAGCTTTTTAGTCGTATCCTCATTGATGAGGGTCCTGATTATTCTACAACCTGTATATATTAAAGACATGAAGATTTCTCCTACTTCAGGCTACACGGCAGTACCCACTTCCACCCGTACCAGCTAACTTCTTTACTCTTGATGCACTTTTATACCCGTATTGCCCGGAAATGTTTAACTTAACCGAAATCCGATTTTCTTTGCGGCAAAGTTTAAATTGATGTTTTATTTTGTTAGACGAAAGACTTTTCTTTCGCAGAGCGCTATAAATTCTTTTCTTACACGTTTCGGGAAATAAAATATAGTCATCATTCTATCTAATGGCCCTTTGTAACGCTTGGAGCTGTTTTGTGTATTCAATGGCAGTTTCTTTTCGACAAAACATGAATGTAAACCATCATTACATAATAATAATAACGATACCGAATTGTAAATAAATGCGACTAAGGGTAGTTCTAATAACAATGCAGAATGAACCACCCTTTTACCTAATTCTACAGCAAAACAGCAATGGTTGTATTTCTGTGTTTCGGTCTGTATTTTAATTACCCATTATAGCCAGCGTACATACAGGCACATGAGGCACTCTACCTTAGTATTTCATATTTTTTTTAATTTATGTCTTTTATTTTATTTTTAAACCTTCAACCTTGGAATCTTCAAGGCCTGAATAGGCATTTACTGGGCCCGCATGCTTCATCGTCGACCTCATTAGGCGAAATCGAGGTCAAATGCGGGTTTAGTAGTAAATAAAAATAAATAAATAAAAATATTTAACATGCATATGTGACAAAAGGGTCCAGGGACCCTTTTGTCACATATGCATGTTAAATATTTTTAGCCATATCGTCACAGCATAATGCTGAGTCAGGACTCAGCATTATGCTGTGACGATATGGCTAGATGCTAGCCACCGCCGCAGTGCTGGTACAGGTAAGAGATACGTATATGAAGACGTAACCTGACGTAGGGTTCAAAAGATGCACTCACTCACCCTTATTTAATGTCTGGATTTCTAACTCCCAACTAGGATTCCCTGTGTGTGGGATATCAGGAATCCACCCATAGAGGAACGTGTCTCGCTCGATACATTCACTTACCTATCTAGATTCCTGATCAAATCCTGGTCCCGAATACTTAACCCTCAAGGCGAGTCGGAAGTCTCGCCTCACAGGTCCTAGGGGACGGTAGCCGCCACAACTCGGTAAAGACATGTAGATGCAGTCGGGACACAAAGGTGCCATCTGACGTCCCTATTTCACTCCTTTGCTTTCACACCGGATACACGACTCTCATGAGGTATGTGGAAAGAGGCTTCAGCCTTCAGCTTCTTCTTCAAAATACCTGTAAAGTACCGGTAATAATAAAGGTTCAGAGTTACCGCTAATTTTCATGATATTAAAATCATAAAAATTAGCGGTTTAATATAACCTATGCTTAAGTTCCTACTGGTGTATGGTCTATGAATACTTTGTCATCTTACCGCACAAATAAACTTATTCTTATTTATCATCATTTTCAGCTTATTTTACCCTCTGGTTGGGGTGTACATTGTAAGACACATCGAGGAACCCTGTCGTAATAAAATTTTGTTGTTTTCTTGACATTCGTATATGAATGAGTCAAATAAGGTAAAGGGACATAGTACTAAGGAGCTATATCCACGGTGTAGGATCAGATTGGTAAATTCCAGGAATTCCATGTTTTCTTTCACAAAACAATTGCTCAATAAATATAAGTGCGCCGGTCTTCAAAAATATCGATCAACTGTGAATCCGGCGTAATCTTACGTTAAAATTACCCGGTTGAGTGTCCTCACTATCAGTTGAGGTCGTTGATTAAATCACAGCAACACAATTTAAATTGGAATTTATTAACGCGAATTTAGATTTACATATATTACAAATTAAATAGAAACAAACTGAATTAAATTAACATAAATGATAAATAAGTTGAAACAATAAAATATACGTTAGAATTTGACACAGTAATAATGAGCGCGTGCTATTCATTCGGCGGTAGGCGTAGGGAATGGCGACGCGATGAGGGAGTCGCGCGGGGCGCACGGAGGGCCCGCGCGTGCGCAATGGCGCCGCACGACGTGTTGCGGTGTCGTAGTGTGCGGCGTTCGTCTCAAGCGCATAACAATAGATCACCTGATATAAGGCGGCGGTGCAAGCTCATAGGCGTGAGCGAAATTGGTCGCTTGTCGAGACGCCTTAACCTAATCCAAATTATCTAGTTCGTAATTAGCGAGTTAAACCAAGGTTAAATAAATAAAATGTCTTTATTATCAGATAATACACCCATAGTACCTACAAGTTTAGTAAAAATACATGTAAAGTTTAGTTAAGTTAAGTTAGTTCCAAACAAACACACTACTTTTGGACAAAGATTTTTCGATTTTCTGTCACCCCGATTGTATAATGCCCTGGAAAAGAGATTCAGCACTTGTAATCTCTTCAAATACAAATGTAAAAGTATAATTAAAACCTGGCTCCTTGGTTTGAACTATGAGGAAACAGAAAAATTGCTGGCATATCTAACCTACATAATAAACACACACGCACACTCACTTACACACAACACACACATATTTTAATAAAACCACACTCTCATACACCCCAACATATCCTCCCATACTATCATAATGTTATAGATATTAAGCACTAAAGAACTTTACCGACAGCAGCACACACAAAAATGCAATTTAATAAACCAATATGGTGGACCGGAAGCAAATGATCCCTACAGCACAGGGCAACCTATTGTAGGTATCAAATGCAAATATTTCACCCAGCCAAAAAAACACTAGACACTAACTTTTGAAATGGAATAAACTCTGTTCGGATTTATATTAAGATATTTTACATAAATTTCATTAGTATTTTTTATTTGTAACTTAGTTTAAGGCTTTTTTGTCATATTTTTGAAATAAAACTTGTTGTTAAAACTTGTTGTTAAAAGTAAAAGTAGAATGAAACATAAAATTGAAATAAAATTGAAAAGAAATGAAAATAAACAGAAAATTATTAAATTAAAAGTAAATTTAAATGAATACAGTAAATTTCAAGTAAAATTAAAAGTAAATTTAAATGAATACAGTAAATTTCAAGTAAAATTAAAAGTAAATTTAAATGAATACAGTAAATTTCAAGTAAAATTAAAAGTAAATTTAAATGAATACAGTAAATTTCAAGTAAAATTAAAAGTAAATTTAAATGAATACAGTAAATTTCAAGTAAAATTAAAAGTAAATTTAAATGAATACAGTAAATTTCAAGTAAAATTAAAAGTAAATTTAAATGAATACAGTAAATTTCAAGTAAAATTAAAAGTAAATTTAAATGAATACAGTAAATTTCAAGTAAAATTAAAAGTAAATTTAAATGAATACAGTAAATTTCAAGTAAAATTAAAAGTAAATTTAAATGAATACAGTAAATTTCAAGTAAAATTAAAAGTAAATTTAAATGAATACAGTAAATTTCAAGTAAAATTAAAAGTAAATTTAAATGAATACAGTAAATTTCAAGTAAAATTAAAAGTAAATTTAAATGAATACAGTAAATTTCAAGTAAAATTAAAAGCATTTTAGCGGATAAGGCTAGTTATAATGAAACTCCTTGTTGAGTGTAGAGACGTAGAAGGAAGAATAATTATTTATACAAAAGTGCTTATATATATCGTACAAGAAAGACTCTGACCTAGTGACTATATACAGGAGTGAAATAGCCAATGGAAAACATTTACAATATAAACGCATGCGCGAGTCGACTAAAACACTGTATAACGTTCACCGGCGCTCGGAGCACAATTCCGCCCTTGGACAGTTACTATGTGCGATACCATTCTGTAGGTAGGCAGCTACAGCATTAACTAAAAAGTAAACCACGCAGCCGCCAAGCTACAGCATACGCTTGACGCCCTACCCAGCTGGCTCTCCAAATGGAAGTTGTCGGTGAATGTCGGGAAGACGCAGGCTCTCGTCACCGGGAGGAAGAACTTGCCACCGCCACTTCGCCTTCAGGGACAAGATATCCAGTGGCTTCGCCAAGCGAAATACCTGGGCGTAACGATCGACCGCGGGCTCTCCATGCGGCACCACGCAGAAAACGTCGTGCAGCGGGTCAAATCCGCGTGCGGCTTACTACGTCCAGTCCTCTCCTCGAACCTTCCCCTGCGCACGAAGCTGGGGATCTACAAGACATACATCCGGTCCCGCTTAACCTATGCGGGACCGGCATGGTACGCTCTCCTACCAGAGAGCCATAAGAAGAAGCTCCGCGCGCAAGAGCACAAATGCCTGCGCGCCATCACCGATGCCCCACGCTACGTGCGCAACGCGACCATAAGTCGAGATCTGGAGATAAAGAGACTGGACACGTTCATCGAGCGCCTCGCACGCGGCATGTTTGACCGCGCCGACAACTCTGCCCACCCATCTCTACGTGAGATGGCACCGCTGCATGCCCGCCCGCCCGATCGTTCGAGCAGAGCCCTGCCCAAGGAACTGCTCAAGGGCGAAGCCACATCCGCCGAGTGACATCGTGCACCGGCGGCACCTACCGGACAAGACCACGCCAATGGCACTCCCAGGACCCACCCGTAGTTACGGGTGGCGATTGACACCGCCGCAAGAGGGCATAGCCCTGAAGCAGCCTCCCCACGCCCCTCCAGGGACGTGAGAAGATTTTGATGTATGTAAAGTAAATGTCCTAATTATAACAAAAAGCAAAATAAGTTATAAAAATCCTATAACTAACTATGCCTAAGTCTATTTCTAAGCTTAGTTAAATTGTTTAGCCTTTTATAAATCCTGAAACTACGCCTAAATCTCTTCAGATTAACCGTACTGCGAATTTGAATAACTCCTTACCACAAGAAAATAGTTTTCAAACCTCGCTAGTAGTTCCACGGGAAAGCTAGAGAAACATAAATCCATAGTCTTGAGTTGGATCACGTTCAACAAATGTTTGCCCCCAACATTACCAACATACGAGGAGACAGCAGTCTAATAGCAGGGCAAACTTACTGAAACTTTACCTTTTCTATTAATTTTGCATTTCCAATTTTGATGCCACTTTCCCAGACAAGGCTCTCAAGTTTTTGGGTAGAGAGAGAGAGAAGGAAGATAGAAGTAAGAGGTACCTAAGTTGACATGATTGGTTTCATGGGTGTTTTGTTCCTCGAATGTCCAGTTGGTTAAATCGATTGCCTGATGAAGGGCCATGAATATCCAATTTCCCACTGAACTGAATGATTGGCTTTAGTAAATTTTTCATTTTTTTGTGGCACTGCATACAAGAACTCTTTCGTATTAAAAGCACCATATTTAACTGGTCAACTACTTGATACTATAGCCATAAAAAAACTTCCTGCGCGATATCGACAATACCTCAAACACACATGTCTTCGGTTTCCATAGCAACCAATAATATGTCAAGCAGTAATACGGCGGCGTTTTAATTTGTTTCTCTGAATGAATTAATAAATAATAATCGCCGAAAATTGAAAAAAAAAATATTGACGAAAGTTTAATACCATCTGAAATAACTGAGCGTCTTGGGGCGTCGGTGGCGCCGTAGCTAGGACGTTGGACTCCCATGTGGGAAGTCCGGGTTCGAAACCAGGCAATGTCAAGTACCAATGACTTTTTCGGTTTTTTCGAAAGACTTACGTACAATTACCGACTGCTCTGACAGTGAAGGAAAACATCGTGAGGAAACCTGCATACTGAGATAACCAGTGTGTTAATGAAATGGGGAAGGCAATGGCAAACCACCCCATTAAATCTGCCACGAGAGTCGTTCTATATGATTAATTCCTTGGAATGATCACGACCCTCAGCAATGAGGAAAACGACTTAGAAGAGAGAGAGAGATAAATAACTGAGGTGGCTATGGAGACGAGAAATCGGACGGACCTCGCACTGTTTTGTCGATTCAACAGCAGTCATGGCGTCTGTTGAATGCTCCGTAATGATTTGTATTTTCTGTTGTTTAGTTATGGTCGTAGAAAAAGTATTGTATGCAACACATGTAATGGCGATTTTAACACTCGAACGATCTTTTATGAAACTCAGCTACGCTTCGATTCATTTTCAAAAACAGTTCTCGTGTTAAAATCGATATCATTACGTGGCCGTTGCATAAACTTCTATTATTTACAATTTAATATTATAAAATTTATATTACAATTACAGAACGTAGACTGAAATTAAAAATATGTAATAGAAAATGTACAAATATATCTAGTAACTTAACACATTCACAGTCAAGTGCCTCCACCAGGGTGGAGGTGGAGGCATCCTTTGTTGGGTCATATCACATAACAATAGATTTAAACAAGTTCGACGTGTTTAAGATGTGAAACAATTTTGAATGGAAACTGTGAACGTGTTAAGTCAGTGAATCGCACAAGTCTTAAAAAAGTCAAGTTTCCATTGAATTTTTAAAGCTTTTACCTCCTTTACTCCCCATTCAATACACAATGGAAATCAATATTTGGACCGAGACGCTCGGAGCCCTGATCGGCCCAAAATAAGTTTACCCCAAATCACGACCTAACTAAATTGCTTTCTTGCACCTGAGGTGTTAGTTCTGTGGAGGCAAGAACAATGGTTTACGAAGATCGTTGTACATTTGTAATATTTGTTTATTTATTACAGGTTCATTGTACAGCAATTTATCATAAAAATAATTTCTTATCATAATACATAGCAAAAATTTCATCAGCAGCCTACTCTAGTCCACTGCTGGACATAGGCCTCTCCCAGGGCGCGCCATTGAGCCCGATCCTCGGCTCTTCTCATCCAGTCGCTGCCAGCCACCTTGCGCAGATCGTCGCTCCATCTGGCAGGGAGCGTCCCACACTACGTTTGCCCAAACGCGGTCTCCACTCCAGAACTCGTCTACCCCAGCGGTTGTCGGTTCTGCGACAGATGTGACCGGCCCACTGCCACTTCAGCTTGCTAATCTTGCTAATCTTATGAGCGATGTCGATAACTTTTGTTCTATGCCGGATCTCCTCATTTCTGATTCGATCCAGCAGAGATACTCCGAGCATAGCTCTTTCCATAGCACGCTGAGCGACTTTCAATTTGTGAACCAGTCGCACCGTCAGTGTCCACGTTTCGGCTCCGCAGGTCATTACTGGTAGGACGCACTGGTTAAAGACTCTTGTCTTTAGAGATTGAGGTATGGGCGACGAGAAGATGTGACGTAAAACTTACCTACTTTAAAAAAAAAAAATTTATAAAGAAACTGATTTTAAAGCTGTCTGCAAACCCAGAGCGTATGTGAAAATGTGTGAGAGAGGGTGTGAGGATGTGTGTATTTAGCCTTAATTGATTACAAATCATACGTTACATACATTCTCGTAATCTTTCTTCTGCCCGAAGGTAGCCTGGAAGAGATCGTTCTTAGCGATAAGACCGCCTAAATTGTACTTCACTATTTCCTTTTCTATCTTTTGTTTGTTGTTTTATATTTGTGCAGTAAAGTGTATTTTACTTTACTTTACTTTTACAAAAAACTACTACTCGTATAACTTGCTTTGCACCACATTGTGAACAAGAATTACGAATTTTTAAGATGTAGGTAGATAGATAAAGGTATTTCCGGTAGGTACCATATGAGATACGAGTACATAAATCAATTTTTACGGTAAGATAAGTCTTAGAGCCTTTATTTTAAACCATACATACCTACATAATTATACAATATTATTATAGATTTTTCAACACACTTGCTTGTAAAGTAACTCTTATTTTTTTTTATTTTATTAAATAAGGAGAACAGACGAGCAAACGGGCCACCTGATGGTAAGTGGTCACCGTCGCCCATAGACATCTCACCTCACTGTATTAGAGGGTTTTTGATGCGCTGCTAACCTTGAGGACTAAGATGGAATGCCTCATGTGCCGGAAATTACGCTGGCTCTCTTACCCTTCAAACCGAAACACAGAAATGCAAGCATTTCTGCTTCACGGTAGAAATAGATAAGAGGGTGGTACCACCGCTATTCATTGGAGGAAATGCCATAATCGCCACGCTAGGCCTGCGGGTTGGCGATCGCAGTAGCCGGGTCGCTTGCCCCGATGACGCTGCTGCCCGTCATCGTGCTTATGGTATTTTAACCCAGCCAGAGTTTGAGAGGTTATACCGCCACTAGTCGGTCGCCAGGGACTCGTTCGTTAATCGGCAGGATGCACCACGTGCAGGTGAGTTTGACATTTGGAGGTCTAGATGTTGGTGACCCCCCTTACATCCCGAGCCGAAGATCGGGCTCAATGGCGCGCCCTGGGAGAGGCCTATGTCCAGCAGTGGACTAGAATAGGCTGCTGATGATGTGGTACCACCCCAGGCGATCCTTCACATTAGGATCTACCACTAATCTTACCGCACTAGTGCTTTTTAAAAATATCAGTTTTTATGTCTAAAAATATTTTATTGATTATTTTTTTCCGCGCAAGTGTTATGAAAAATGTCGTATGAAACGCGTGAACTTTAGTCACTTTTATCATAATGAACTATTTAAGGTATGTAAGTTTCTTCATGACGATTTTCTTTATATGCACATGTGTCTTTTAAACATTGTGTTGTTTTAAAAAAAATTAAGTCTTATGTTTAATCATGTATAATGCAATGTTGAGTAAATGTGTTCCTTCCTTGTTGTTATCTTCCTTTCTTTCTTTCTATATGAAAAAAATTTTTTTTGTATTCGAAATCGCCGAAAAACACTGTCATAATCTGTGATCGTGCTTCTAGCATTAAGAAACCGCCCACTCGGCCTTTCAACTTGACATTCAAGATTAATTTTGAGAGATGTTCAGACTTAAATTATCTATTTACGAGCTATTCTTGAGTTATTATGAATGAGATTTTCCGAGAACTAATCGATATTGAGATGTTCCCAGAACGTATCATTATCACTTTAAAGTGGCCTTATCTCCTTCAAGAGGTATTGACAAGTGAAGTGAAGCTACAAGTAAAGTAAATTTACGAGAAGAGCGAGTTATTATTTTAGTTGACTGAAAACGTTTGGATTTTTTAGTTTGACTCCTCCCGGCCGTCCCCGGGTTATTTGTTTAGGTTTCGAAAAGTAAAATAGGTATTCGCAACAGGGTTTATATTCAGGTAAGTATATAGTTCACCGACCATGCCGCATGCAACTGTGTCGTAATGTCGGGAGCTCAAAACAACCCAACCGAGGTAAGAATCCCGTCGTGGCACTGTGGCTAGGACACCGGACTCCCATGCGGGAAGTACGGGTTTGAAACCGTGCAGTTCCATGTACCAATGAGTTTTTCGTATTTTTCGAAGACTTACGTATATTTACCGGCTGCTCTAACGGTGAAGGAAAACATGTCGAGGAAACCTGCACACTGAGATGACCAGTGTGTAAAATGGGATAGGCACAAAAGATCCTCATGGGTCGAAGTAAAGCAGGTTTATTCCCGTCCCCTCCTATCATAAGATAAGATAAGATACTGACAGCACACTATCAATGACAAAATCGAACTGTTCGTGACTATTAGTGATGAAAAACTCGATAAGTTTTTCGTATTTTTCGAAGACCGACTGCTCTAACGGTGAAGGAAAACATCGTGAGGAAACCTGAACACTGAGATGACCAGTGTGTAAAATGGGTTAGGCGAGAGAAGAGACCCTTAAGGAGTCGAAGTGTCGCAATAATCCCGGCCCCTATCATAAGATAAGATAATTTTACGAAAAATTAATGAATCAGTCGATGCCTATATGGGAATCGAGACTGTGACGAAAATATCGCTAGATCGATTCCACATCTGGACCACACCATCATTGTAAATTACTCCCAGTATAATCTTTAAATAAGACTTACAGTGGTTTAACAACACTAAAAATACTCTTGTCTAACTGTGGTGTACTTAAAAAGTCTGATGTTTATGATGGTATCTTATCTTATCTTTGGATGGGGACTGGGAATCCCAGTGACACTTCAACCCAATGGGATCTTTTGTGTTCAACCCCGAATAATTAATTACTAAAATTAATAACTAATTTATGACGGTAAGTAACTCTATTAAAATTTAGTTTAATCCATCACACTTGTTTATAATAACTCTCAATTAAAAATTTAAGAAACCCTACGTACCATTGTGGAGATCCCCTTACTTTTTCCTGGTCTTCATCAGATCCTCAAGGTTTCAGATGTGGGAAGGTCACCGTAGTCATAAACATTTGAGCTCAAACTCGAACCACCTAACTGTTACCATTCCAGAGATCCCATCGTCTCCAACAATCCAAGATAATGCAAGATCTTAGAACCACTGATCTAATTTTCAACTGACATGGCTAAGAACATTCAGCATATTAGACCTGGGGCGCCTTATAAAGGCTCTCCGGGCTTCGTAAAACGCGAAGCTCGGCCTTCGGCCTCGCCATACCTAACATAAAATTCCTTACTCCACATTATTTATTTTTATGTTTGCCCGCCAGCTTTAAAAATTTTGGTTTCACTTGAAATGTCTCAGGATTCCCTACGACATTAGTTTGAGAAGACCCCATCTAACTATTATAGTTACGGCAGGCTGATAATCTTACAATTCTTCAAGTTTCATATTAAGAAATTGAAGTCCATTTACTTTTTCCTAGTCATCATCTAACCCTCAAGGTTTCAGATGTAGGAGATGCACCATGAACCTAAACATTTGAGCACAAATTCGAACCATCTAGCTATTACCGTTACAGAGATCCCATCTGACATCAAAGATACTCCAAGATCTTGGAAACCACGGGTCCAATTTTAATCAGACCTAGCTAAGAACACTCTGTAAAATTCTCTATTAAATTTAAAAAAAACCGGATCCAAATCGGATCGTCCGTTATTAAATTATGATACCACAGAACAAACACAAACAGACAAACGTGTCAAACTTATAACACGTCCTCCCTCGATCGACCGGGGTTAATTTAAGTTTTATTTAACTAAGAAATATATTTATTTGCCTTTGCCATCATAAAATTAACGATACAAATTTTAATATATAAATATAGTCAATATAATATAAACATATTACATGTGTCAAAAGCCTTAGTCTAATAAACCGCCCCGATTCGCACCCGGCGGGAAGTGCCCATCACGCTGGCAGCGTTTCCACGCTGAATAGCCAGCGAGATGCGCTGCACCAGGTACGACTCGGCGCGGGGGTCACCCGAGTGCTCTCTCAGTCGCCGTCCCAAACTTCGGACAAAAACCTTGGCGGTATATTATAATTTAAGTTCCTTCACTAAAATAAGTTGAACAGGAAGGGAGCCCGTTCCTGCCAACGCAAAGTTTTGTTGAATAGCCTGAGCGACTGACTGACGTCTTGACTGCGCCTCCATACATCATAAGTTCAATAAAGCATTATAAACTTCTGTATTCAGGAATATCGGTTTTCAAGTCGACGACGACCACAGCCAGGGTGCCATTCGGTAAGTCAACTCAATAGGTATTGTTTATGTACGGTTCACACACGTACATTTTTATATTGCACGACAACCTACTTTAGCCGCGGCTCGTGTATATAATTTAAAACATTTTATTTAGAGTGCAGTAAGAACTGACAGAGAGAAGTCGCCACTAAGAACAATTGTTATTATTTCATAATACGTTTTACATTATTTAAATGTAAAACTTCCCTGCTGCGCTCTCAACAACTAACTTCAACTATAACTACAAACACATGTTCTAATGTACGAAACCGTACATTAAATTGGTCCTTCGAGCCGGATTTGAACCAGCGACCTATGGATACCACCACCAGAATTTAGGTTTAACAAAGAGGTGTCATGGAAATTTTTAATCTACAAAATACATTTATACGCATTGTCATCCATACTATCATAAACCGTTAGTTTCTGAGCTCAAATAATGAGGGCTATGGTGTTTTTCCAACAACTGGAGCCCAATTCCACTCTTAAACAACGTTTGCGTTCTTTTCTAATGGAGAATGTCAGTAGGTTAGGTTCAGCGTCGGTGGCGTCGTGGCTAGGACGTCGGACTCCCATGCGGGAGGTCCGAGTTCGAAACCATGCAATACCATGTACCAATGAGTTTTTCGGTTTTTTCGAAAGACTTACGTACATTTACCGACTGCTCTGACGGTGAAGGAAAACATCGTGAGGAAACCTGCACACTGAGATAGCCAGTGTGTGAAATGGGGAAGGCAATGGCAAACCATCCCATTAAATCTGCCACGAGAGTCGTTCTATGTGATTAATTCCTTAGAATGATCACGACCCTTGAGGAACACGACTTAGAAGAAGAAGTCCGTAGGTAAGCAAAATGGCCCAAAACTTTTTCAAAGTGGAGATTACATGTATAAAAACACATAATTTTTTGTTTCATACAATTATCTCAAATGTGTCCCCCACTCCCCCTTGCTTCGCCCCACTCCCCCCATGTTTCAACCCACTTAGTGGATAGAGAGAATTTTTAAAATCGGTTAATTAGTTTCCGAGTAATCGTTAAAAATGCTTATTCTCTGCGCGACCGATGCGTGGCTGTTGAACGATGACGTCACTAAGCCTGCGCTCCCGCTTGTGACGACGGGTTGCAACGATTGCGCGGCTTAAAAAATAAATAAATAACTAACTATTTGAGCGATCGAAAAAGTAAACACAGGATATTGTTATATTTTCAATTATCTATAAAATGACCCAACAATCTAAAATTGCTGATATTCTCCATAACTTTCGCATCGATCTAACTTTAGCATAAATCGTATTCGCTAACACCACGCTGACACATACGCGGACAGATCGATCGTTGGCTTGACCAAAACGTAACGTTAATTGAACGGTTCGTGATTAGCATACGAAAAACGTCAAATCGCTGCATTTTAGTTTATATTGAGATTAAGTTGTATTAGATGAATCGGGCCCCTGAAAACATGAAGAACTGATGATGATGATAAACAGGAATAAGCCTCGGACTTCACGCGTCAGGTTCCAGCCCTGGTTCGGTTCGCTACAGGCAATCACATGCATTCCGCCCTCCCCCCACTTGAAATCAGCACTCTGTGATTAGATGGAGCGAATCGAACCGGGGCTGGAACCGGACGCGTGTAGACCGACGCTAAATAAGAGAATGTCACATCAACGGTACCTAAGTCGGGGATTTCTGAAACTTTTAATGTATAGTTCCATGTACCTACTGCTTTATTTTCAGGACAAACCTCAAAACTGAACCCGGTAGATATGTTCTGAGTTACTGCATCGGAACTCAGATGTACTGTGCCACCGACCATCGGCTCAGATGGTGTTGCAATGTTTAAAGGATTGTCGGGCATCCAACGTCGTCCCTCGTTAATATTCCGACTGACAACACCGGTCCACTGTCGTGAATGTTGAATAGAAGACTATGCCAACAAAGGCTTGCTGAATGTTGAGTGGTACCTAGATATTATACAATGGATACGAAACAAAGCTTCGAGATGATGTTCCGAATAACTCAATCTATATACATCAATGACCATTATTTTGCCTACATTTTTCTCCAAGAAAAAACGCCTCATTTCGCACATACAAATTGATCAACTGATCGGTACAAAATGTAAGGGGAGACGAAATATCTTTTTGCGTTAATTAAAAAGCCGCAGAACAAAAGTTATTCATTTAACACCCCTCTTTCGGCTTACAAGAGGGGTTCTGTTACACCCTGTAGGTATAGTAAGTAGGATTACCTCATGTTTGCAACAGAACACTAGTTTAGTGATTGTATCCAAACTTCAATCTTCTTCTTCTAAGTCGTATTCCTCATTGCTAAGGGTCGTGGTCATTCTAAGGAATTAATCACATAGAACGACTCTCGTGGCAGATTTAATGGGGTGGTTTGCCATTGCCTTCCCCATTTCACACACTGGTTATCTCAGTGTGCAGGTTTCCTCATGATGTTTTCCTTCACCGCCAGAGCAGTTGGTAAATGTACGTAAGTCCTTCGAAAAAACCGAAAAACTCATTGGTACATGACATTGCATGGTTTCGAACTCGGTCCTCCCGCATGGGAGTCCGACGTCCTAGCCACGACGCCACCGACGCTCTTCAATATGCGACATTAAAAAGATTAAAAATACCATCCTGTTCGACCTTAACCACCTATAGTGGAACACGTTTTTCTATATTTAATTCTAAAACAAATACTTTTAACGCCTCTATAAGATTATTTAAACGCGTGTGGTGTTAAGCATCTTGTGCTAGAAATCAAAATTTCTGTTTCCTTACAAGCGAAGTTACCAGCCGCTCTAAACATCGTGAGGAACTCCTCAAACTCCGGAAAAACGTCAACGCTTTGGCAACAACTAACTGCTAGTTATTAAAATATGATGAAAATAAGACATAATAATTAGTCAACCGCTACGAGTAGTTGCGGAAAAATCAAAATAAACTAAAAAAACACAACCCTGTTATTCGAGTAAACAAGTTCCAACCCTCAAATTGCTACCCTGTCATTTATACCGTCCCCTATAATTCCGTTTAGCCTTCGTAAAGTTTTTCAGTCCAAATTAGTTTACGCTGTAATTAGTCAGGGAACCGCTACATATCTGTTTAGCGCTGGGGTTTCCGTAGCTTTAAGCTTCCATGTTTATACAAACACTTTTCGACCATAGTCTAATATTTTTCTTTTCTCTAGTCGATCAACGTAAATGTGTCTACACAAAGCGGGATGCTTTCTATGTGCGTTAGTCTGCTTGAGGTGGTACCATAAAGCAGAAATCCTGCATTGCTGGGTTTCGGTTTGAAGCCAGTGTAATTACCGGCACTTCATCTGAGTCCCATAAGATTAGCAGGGCGTCGATCAATGACTTATAGTGAGGTTAGATGTCGACGGTGACCGTTCAGGTGGTCCATTTGCTCCTCTCTCCATAATATAAAAATAATATGACTGGTGACTCCAACTCATAATTTTATAGTAAGGTGGGTGAGCCATGGAAGGCCACCATAGCAACTAAACAGTATTATTCTTTTATATACCAACACATTCAAATATTTGCTATTAATAAAATAGGACCTTACTCGTAAGTCTAGTTATGCTAAAAACCGAATTATTCAAATTTCAAAGAAAGCCATCAATTTGAGGGTATAAAGAGATAAAGGCTCTTAATCTTAAGTCTATATTTTGACAGGCCTAAAATAACTGTACTACTCGACTGTTCGTTAATTATCTCTGGATTTTGTTCGCCAGGGGTGTAGTCAGTCGCATATAATTATAGATAGACATACTTAGACACGAGCACACATTAAAATCCTTTTTGGCGCATTATTTAGTTTAAACTTAGTATGGCAATTGAAGGTCAAAAGTTATTTTACAATTTAAAAAAAATATAAAAAAAAACTGTTGACACTAGAGTGTAAACAGTAGTGTTAAGTACTTTCTAAATATTTTATTTTTGTGATAAGTATTTGTAATGTGCCAATAAATTTCTTTCTTTCTTTTTTTAAATCACAATTATTTCTTTAAAATAACAATTATATAATTTAGTCAGTTCTGTAATTTCTAGAGTCCTGTCTAATTGAAAACCCATTTCGAGTAGTAGGGTTTCTAATCTTATTTATCTAGTTAAAAAAATTAGAAAATACTATTGATTTTCAATTTCCCGTCAAATGCCTTCAACAAAAGCTTGTCACCGTTACGCCTTTGCATGAAATAAAAAAATACTCTCAATACATACGTATAAGGTAAGAGCTTCTTTCCTTTCAGCTACAGCACCTTACGAAGCGGTGGTAGAGTAAAACATGACGTTGTAAAAATGTACTATAAGGTACAATAAAAAAGTTTGATTCTGACTTTTTATTTTTGAGCACCCTTTTTTGTCAGCACACCTTTTAGTGTTTTTTAGAAAGCCCTCATCGGACTCTATCGTTCTAGACTAGAGCGGTGGCGGACTTTAACAGTTAGAAATTTACATAATTATAATAAAATCGAAGTTTAATATTTATCGCACTCGTGCCGTCCTCGTTTCACAAACAAGCACTCGTGTTAAAATGTCTATCTTTACTCACGTGTCACTGTCACGTTAAGATGTCATTGTAAACACTATTTTCAGTGGCTATAGATTATTTGGTGCTACAATTAGTCAGCGCCGACCGCGCTACATATCTGTTTAGCGGAGCGGTGGCGGTCGTGTAATCTCGCACATTTACACAGCCCTCGCGAACGATTACTCCCCGCTGTTCAACATTGCTTTAGATTCGGACTTCACGTTTCCGGTTCCAGCCCCAGTTCGGTTTTCTTCATCTAATCACATGGGCTCCGTCTTCCCTGCAATTGAAATCATTTTTGGGACGTAAGAAAATTTGGGTACCACGTGCACTAAATGTTTTATGAATAGGATTTTGGGGGCACCTCTAGAGGCTAACCCCTCCCCCTGACTACGACCCTGTCTGTCGGGAATTCGGTGGCCTCAATCAACGCCCTGATGATGAGCCTAACTTTGCCATCAGCCTCACTGAAACTCAACAAAACCTGTCACAATCACAATAATTAATTTGCAATAACTTTTGTAATCCACTTTCTAAAATGAACTCCAATAAAATTATTATTGAGATTTACAGCTTCGCAGCCAATAAACTGGCTGAATATTCCGCTCCGATCGAAAACAAAGCCTTGGCTAGTGTTGCGACAAATCAGTTAAGAACTCGAGTTCTCGAGTCTCTAAGAGACTCGTGTCTATTTATACGTATCTCTACATCTAGCGATTCAGCTGAACTTGGCCCTTTTAATAGATCACATCATATAATATGTTTACTACTCTTATCACTTGTTAGAATGGAAAATTTGGTCAAGTTAGAATCTTACTCATCTTGTGATATTTCTTACATAATTTTTGTCATATGTGATCTATTAATAAAGGATTTTTCTATTTTCTAAATTGTTTTTTTTTGTCGAAAGCGCTTGAGTTCTTTGTAAAACGTTAAAAAAAAAGGATTTTAGTAGTACTAGAGTCCGAGTCCCTTCCTTTTCACATAGGAAGGCACGTCGAACTTTTATAAATATCTAAATAAAATACAGATTCTCACTGATGGAAGTTGGAAGTCCTCCTCTATGTACTCTCTGTGACCCAGCCGATGCCAATCGGAAGACTTCCAACTGTCATCAGTGAGAATTCATATTTTATTTAGATTTTGTGCCTTCTTATGTGAAAAAGATTATAATGACTCAAGCGAGTCCTCAGTCTGTTGTCCTGTGTTTATGTCATAATAAGTGCTCGAGTCCTTCGTTGACTAACGATTTGAACATTGAATAGTTATAACTTTTATCTAGAAAATCTCATTCTCGAATTGGGCCTCGTGACAAATGGATGGACGGACGACGGAGCAAAAGTAATAGGGCTCCGCAACGGCCGGTTCAGGGTACGGTTCCCTAAAAATGAAAATAAAAGTAATAATAAAAGTTTTTTTTTTTTAAATTTATTGACTACTAAACCCGCATTTGATCTCGCCTGATGGTAAGCGACGATGAGGTCGACGATGGAGCGTGCGGGTCCAGCAATTGCCTATTCACTCTCGCCTTGAAGATCTCAAGGTTGTAGGTTTCGGGAAATACAGACGCCGGTAGGCTGTTCCATTCCTTAGCCGTTCGCATAATGAACGAAGAAGCAAATCGCTTCGTACGAACATATGGGATATCAACAACATAAGGATGGAACCACTCCTTGCTTCCGAAGGCGATGGAATTGGATTGGAATGGAGATGCTGGAATTAGGTCGTGCAATTCCGATGCGCGCTCTCCGAAATGTATCCTATAAAATACCGATAGACAGGCAACCTTGCGCCGATGTTCCAGACTTTGCAGTCTAGCTTCCACCAGCGATTCGTCATCTATAAGGCGCTTAGCGCGTTATTTTTTCGTTTCCTTCTCGTAAAAGACTCGACGACTCGAGTTTTTTCCAACACTAGCGTTGACAGGAGCAAAACAGGCGGTGCGGGCCATCCCCGTGCATAATGACGCCAATTAGTCGGTGTCACCGCACCTAATTTATGGTGGGCCCAACCGAACCACCCCTTAACTTCCCTCATAAATAAACTGCCGGCAAAAAACTCGGCAACAGCGATGTATTATACCGGTTATAGCGATTTTGAGGATACTTACATATGGCGAGAGTTTTATACACGGGGTACACTTTTTTATTGTATAAGGAAAGCAGACAAGTAAACGAGCCATCTGATGGTAAGAGGTCATTAATTCACTATCGCACTAGACACAATAAATAAATAAAAAGTTATTTTATTCTAATTCTTAACCTATAAACAAAATATATCTATAACATGTATTGGCCTATGTGTCTAATGAAATGGTCGAGACTTCAGCGACACGCTGGTTTTCAGGTCTCGCCTGATGTGCTAGATTTTTGACCACATAATCGTGTTGTGTAGTAATCCCGCGACCAGCGCTCCTGGTCGCGGGATTACTATACAACACAATTATGTGGTCAAAACTCTATAATGTAATTTTATATTAAGAGACAATACAAGTAGTTGTACGTAGCTGGCTTTAGTTTCCTTCTGATGATAACATAATTGGGTTTCTGTGTCTGAGAGAGTATCTACCATACCATTCACTGAGGTCAGCTAACATAACAGCTAATATAACAGCTAACTATAATGTTGTTAGAGGGCTTTCGGTGCGCTGGTAACTTAGAGAACTTAGATGGAGTACCTTATGTGCCGGCAATTACCTACGCTGGCTCTGAAACACAGAGTGATATCACCTACAAAACTATTGATGTTTTGTTATGTCCTCTTTTTTAAAAAAAATCTATGTTTAAAGGCAGTACACGACAAGGTGACCATGTCAGCCTCGTTAGGGTCACTAAGAAAAGGGAAGGGAAGCTCAAGTATTATTAGACTCAGCCCTCACTAAAGTATCCTGGGAAACCATAGAGTCTGCGGCATCAGACACAGCGCGGTGGAAAAATATTGTCTCAGCCCTATGCACCACTAGGTGTTCCAGGACCTGAAGAAGAAGATGAAGATAATATAAACCTGTAGAAAAATCGATGGTTCCCAGGACGTTTTAAATCTTCTATTTTATAACTGTTTTATACAGTAAATACTCTATTAGAAGTAAAAATTATTTTCCCCTTTTTAACAACCTAATTGGGTCATAGCAATTATCCACATAGAAATTAAACTAATTTAGTAAATGGTCCCATTTATTTGGTAATCAGAAAAAAAACCAGTCATAATATTTAATTTCACCCCTAATTCTGGGTCTTCTGTTAATTAATTTAACTATCTACCTAGTCCTATTTCAAGGAACTATTTATTTTAATTAAGGAAAATTGTTCAAAGTATACCCTTTTGGATTTTACTAATTAATCTGATCCCTTTTTGTACAAAAAAAATTTCACGTTTCACCGTCACGATTTAACAGGGAAGCGAAATGTATGGAACTGTATGAAGACGCTTTTATATTTCCTTCGACGGTAAAACGATACCGTCGAGGGTATTACCGTTGCCGTGGTACACCTAGATGTCAAATCGTCACGGCAAAGTTGAGAATGTAGTGTTACTGTGTACCTAAAGTATATTAAAAATGTGTAAGTGAGCGCCTCCCGCCCCGCTTTCCACCTATCGGTAAGTAAATAAATTTAAAAAAAAAGTGAAAATAAGTATGATTCTATCCTATTCTATTCTAAATTATAAAAGCGTTAAACGTGGACGTGGATCGTGGACGGTAACGGCACGGTAATCATAAAAGCGCTCTATAGGTTGACTCATGAAAGAATGAACACCTGCCCCTAATTTTCTACAGGTAAAATTCTCACAAGCTCTATACTCTTTAATTTGGAGGAGACTTTTTTTTATCCGTGGTTGACACTATCTATATAAACAAACAACAAGTATTTGTACCTAAATCCCAGGTTAGTAATCCACCTAACTTCAGTCTCACTCGGGTCTAACTATATACCCACATCTTAACCCTTATCCGTCTTGATATTGCCTGGGAATCATATTGACACAGAACTGCAATATCCTTTCAGCCATGTCGCTAGTAAATTGCCTGAAATAGCTCGAAATACCTCGAAATAGTTGGATTTAGCCGCCGTCTTGACTAGAGCATTAATAAAACCCGTTTCAAACCCAATTTAAAATAAAAATAAGAAGAGTTTATTTGTGCGGTAAGATTACAATGGATTCATAGTCCATACACCAGTAGGAACTTAAGCATATGTTATATTAAACTAAATAAAATTAGTGAGCAACAAGTTAGTTTACAATAAGCGCTGACCTCCGAACTAGGAAGTTCCTGTATCTCGGAGGACAGATCTCTTCTGTGACCAGTGGAAATGAACAAATAAATGTATACTTAAGCTGAACATAAAAGATTTAGTTTCCATATTTACACATTCACATTCATTTTAGTTTGTGTTTTAATTTAACAGAGTGGAATGTGCAGCGCCCAGAGACAAGCCAGCTTTCTGGTTTCAAGGCGCGAAGATTTGTAAATACTGTAACCTTGTATGTACACAACAATATATATAATAATAATTAAAAAATATCAATAAAGGTTTTTATCAGACAATAGTAGTCCATATACAGAATATGTTAGTAAATTCTTATAGGCTATATTAGTAGGTTTATTAAGAAAAATAAAATGTTATATAAATATAGACGTTATTATTACTTAAAACTAAACCTACATCAACATGGAGATGGTTTCGATCGTTGTCGCTATGGTTAATTTAATCAATTGGCGCCTGTTATCAATTATTTAAAAATGAACTTAAAATGGATACATACTTATTTATATAATTATTGTTAAAAATCATAACTAAAATTTCAATTAAACGAAAGGTTAATTTATTTGAAAGTTCTGTTTCGAAAACTTTATTAACATTTTTATTGGCCGTGGAAACTTCTAAAGAACGCCATTTTGTTTTTAATAATAGATTCACAGTGATTCCCATTAACATTATATTAATATATTGTAATTTATATATACGAGCGTGAAAACACATTAATACTTCACCAGATATTGTCTAAGAAACACTAGACGCTGTAAGCTATTTACTACCGTATGAAAAATGTATATAGGTATCGTGCTTCAGTTATATATATTTTATTATATTATATTTCTCGCAGAAAAATGTCGTGTCTAACTCGTGAGGGACGCACTCACCTACGGCTCGCGTTGCGAACAAGACTCGTTCGCCAATGAGGTCTATCCCTCACTAGTTGGACAATCTACTATTGTAGTACAGACTGTGGCGAATTATCACAAACTTTGTCGTAAAGAAATGAAATTATGTAAGTCTTACTCTTACGTCTTATGGAAGCTTAGAGTGACACAAAGAGCGATGGAAAGGGCGATGCTCGGTGTAACACTGCTAGACCACAAACGGAACGAGTGGATCAGACAAAGGACGAAGCTTAGAGACGTGGTAGACCTCATCGAAAGCCGGAAATGGAGATGGGCGGGACACATTGCACGGATGGATAGGGACCGGTGGACCAGAAGAACGCTGGAGTGGAGACCACGGCAAAACACGCGGGGACAAGGTCGCCCACCTATGAGATGGGTGGACGACATTCGGGGAATAGCGGGCCACAACTGGATGCGCACCGCCTGCGACCGTCGGAAGTGGAAGAAGTTGGAGGAGGCCTATGTCCGAAGGCGGACCACACGTGGCTGAGATAGATAGAAGTCTTACTCTTTGTTTTTTTAAAACGAAACTGTTTTAGGAACTTGAAATGAAAAAGCACTCGTGTGCTCTCGTTTGCATTAACATAGGTTGACAAAGCGCCTAAACGAATTTATAATCTCCCCGTAACATATTTTATATCACCATAAAACCCAAACCATATAGCATGTTTATGTCACATATAAATTGCTTTATCGGCTTCTGCCTCTACGTTATTTCATAAAGTGGCTACAAAGCCTTCGCCTCAAATCAATTAGATGATCCAAAAGCTCCCAGGCTTAGATAAAAGCGGAGGCATTCTCTTTATAGAACCCGCGGTTAAAAGAATTCAATTATATAATGGTAAGGAGATTAAAAAGGCTAACACAACTCCTTTGAGATTAAGGTAGGTATTTAATTATTGGAAACGTGTTCTTCGTTTTCTCGGATCATTTAAAGCTGAAGTCAAGTAAGGCACGTAGGTAGGCAGGATGGGGAGTTCCGGGGCTAGAGAAATTGGAGAAGATTGGATATAATCGCGCTGCAGATACAAGAATATTGGTGTAATTTGAAGGTGCACTATGTAGGTCTAAATTGCCGCTGAATTACATATAAGTTATATTATTATTTTAGTCAATCATATATAATTATACGATTAACTAAAATAATAATATAATAATAGGGGCCAATAAGGGCTAATTAGGGGCCAAAAAAATACGAAGAAAATAAATACAAAAATAATTATAATAATAATAAATTACATTTCATTATTATGTATATTTACCTATGTATTGATTACCATCTATTATATATGTTTATTTATTTATATTATGTATATCTATGCATTTAACTATTTTAGAATACCTACATATTTATTTATGTATATCATATTACTTTTATTTTACTATATTTACTGTATATTAAGTAATAATAACCATTTTCATATCCTCACACTACACTGTCGCTAATCTCTTTAATGTCCAATTAACTTCAGAGGTTGCCTGGAAGAGATCGCTTTAAACGATAAGGCCGCCTTTGTACATATCGTGTTATTATTCCTGTAGTTTTTACTTTTCCTCTATTTGTGTACAATATAGTGTAGGAACGCGCTATGTGAGGACATGGATGACGTAACGTCAGTTGTATGAAAGGGAAAAGGGAAGATCTTCCACAAGGCGGAGTGTTGTGCCTGGTGACCAGATGTGCTGGTCCAACTATGGATGTTTGGAACTCGTATATTTACGAAGTCCCAGGAAAATTTCGATAGCGCGTTCTACGTTGTGGTGCGCGTGTCGTGCGTCGCCACAATAGTGTTTCTATCTATCTATCTACTGATTCCACAATATTTCAGAAAGATGGCAACATCAGTTTGACAGATTACTTGGAGACCTGGAAGGGTATGGAAGACGCTAAAGACCAGAATCTGACCAAGTCTATAGGAGTATCTAACTTCAACCTGACACAAATGCAAAGGTTATGGGACAATTCTAGAATCAAGCCTGCAGTACTGCAAATTGAGGTGAGTTCATGCAGTTGACTTAAAAAGTGGCTGGTATTTTTGATTTTGAGATTTTGTGTACAATAAAGTGTTTCTATCTATCTATCTTAATTACGTAACACGAATGTCATGATTTTTAAGTCTAAAATTAAATCAAACATTTTAGAAAAAATACAAATATCATATCAAATGAACGATACAAAATTTATTCATCTTTTGTCCGTGGACTTTGAACCCAAACCTTTAGTTATATTATTTATGACTTGTGCAATAAAGTGTATTTTACTTTTACTTTACTTACTTACTTATTTCTTTTATATTTACGCATGTGACGTCACGAAACTTACGACTTGTCTGGATGTCCCCTTATAGCCAATGCACTAAGAAGGAACGAACGCCGCCACTACTATTTGTTCTTTCATCCAAACAATGCGATATTTATTCATGTCTCTACTAATAATAAAGTCCGCTGAGTTGGAAATCATTAAAAAAAATTACATAGGTACCTACTGTGGTGCATATAGGTACCTACAATCATACAATATATGGAAACTACACATGCATGGAGACCCAACACAATTATTAAGTTTCATCTGACCCCGTGAAAAATGATATAATATCTGCTGACGTAACACAAAAGATATGGAGGGAACCTCTTTTGTCCCAGGTAAGGGCTTTTCCAAGAAAAATAATATCAAAGTGATCGCAAAGTCCAATAACACTGGACTCGCAACGTTGTAGCACGGGAGTTCAACCAAATAATTCCAGCTCACAAAAATAATTATGTACGCACACTGAAAAAAAATCTCAGGCTACCTAGTTACTTTATTCAGTTTAATATTTATGTTATTTGATAGACCCTAATATAATAATAATAGTTGCTAACAAGACATTGAAAGAAAGAAGTCAAGACAAAAATCCACCTTGGTTGGTCACATCTGTGGTAAAGAAAACTCGCTAATCGAAAGAACTATAGGAATATATAATAGATTCCTATAGTTAGATATAGGCCGATAGTTTAAAATGTCGATGGATCCTAATGTCTTTGGGGTTCAAATTCATATCGACCAAAATTGAACTGATAATTAAGCGGTCAATGGGGGCGACCGCTAGATGGAATTGGTCAAGTGCTAAAAAATATTGTGGTTTCTTCATGGTAGTACAAGGCATATTATGTACAGCAGCTTGGATGAAGAAAAAATTAGTGCATCATAAATTAATGAGCAACGCGCTTTCAGTGATGATAATGAGGAATAGTGCCTATTGTACGTAAAGTAAAAATTAAAATTGTAACGTGAAAAGTAAAAATGGTTAAACTGTACTCAAAAAACTATTTATGTCGGTGCGTTTAAAGTAAAAAATAATCGACATAAGTTGTCCTCTAATTGTCACGCTAAGCCCGTCTTGTGCCAACTGCTAAACTGGGGTTTTTTATATACAAAAAGCACAGACAATTCGCGAGTTACAAGTGGGGCAAAGATTTGATGTACGAGTACCTACCTAATTAAAGAATAATAAACTTTAAAAAGGCCGCTTCTTTTTTTTCAGCTATAGCACTTTACGAAGATGTGGTGGAGTAAAAAATTACCATGTAAAAATGTACTTTAAGGTTGTTACTTGCAATAAAAACAATACTTTTTTGACTTTTGGTAGAAATACAATTAGGTACTTATATTGGCTTTGAGATGACGCATCGCATGGCATTGCAAAATCAATCATCTTTTGGAAATGAATGGTGAACTCCCAGTCTAAAGGTACTCAATGTTACGGGAACAAAATAAATGATATTATTCTATAATAGAATTTCTATTGTCCTTCGTTTCCGATGGCGGAATGGATAGGCATTATATTTCAGTAAACATTAGGTGGAATGTATTTGCTCATAAATATAGACATAACTGTGGCTCTGCCGTCAACTCCCGCGGCGAAACTAGTGCCATTCCCGAAAAAAACATTTTACCTGAATCCACAGATGAAGAAGATTTTTTTAATAATGTCCTAAAGTAGTGAAACAATGAGAAGAAGAAAGTGAAAATGCTACAGTAACCACTTTTCACATATTCACTTTATATATTATTGTTTCACATATTCACTTTATATATTATTGTTTCAATGAGGATCAAGGATTGAAAACATTACTAAAAATTCTGTTTCTTATTTATTTATTATTTATACTTTAATGCACAAAATAAAAAGGTGTACATTAGGCGAGCTTAATGCCTTGCGGCATTTTCTACCAACTAACCATGGGGTTATGCAGAAATGTTTAGGTAGGCGCATAAAAAATAGACATTCTTATTATATTATATATAAATAGCTATTCATAATACATATTAAAATACATATACATAAATCTTTAAAAAATGCATACTAATATTAAGTATATTGTACATAATATATAACCATATAAATACTAATATATTATGATTTATATTTATGATGTACAAATAAATATATAATTATAAATATATATACTCGATAGTTGAACAGATAAATACGTAAACTCTATTAAATTGTATTTAACAGTGAACTAGCACAACAATATCTTATTGATTTGGACCTTGTCGTAGATGTTCTCGGACCAGGGTTTTGAACTGGAACTTGTTGGGGGCCCCCCTGATGTCCTTAGGCAGACTATTCCACAAACGAACAGCTTGAGCAGTAAACGAATGGGAGAAGAAGTCGGTGCGTTGTATTGGGACATCAAGCCGGAGATTGTCAGAGGAACGAAGGAACCTATCGTGAGACGAACCCAGATAATGAAACATATTTTGAGATAAAACAGAACACAGAGAATTCGAGAATTTCTACGTGTTTCTTCGTGGAATTATTCTACTATTCAGATTTATATAAATTTAAGCCAATGTAGTATAAAACAACAAGGAAGCGTCGTCGGAGGCGTAGCAGCTGAAACCCTGGATTCCCTTATCTGGATTCAATTCCAATCATCATCCAATTATTAATGACATTTTGTAAATGTAATATTATTGACATTGTATAAATTTTAATGACATTCTCTCTTTTTTTATTTTTTTTATTTTCATAATCTGTATAAATGTATGTTATTAATTAATTTGTGAATTTGGTGTATATGCCTGTAAAGGTGGAGTTTAGTTTAGACATGTTTATGCAACTATATCTGCAATATTTGTAATTCATAACTAAACTTTTACACAATAAAATCTTATCTTATCTTATCAAGCAGAGTTCTTAGATGATTTCATGATGAATTACATACCAACTTTTATTGACATATCTAATAGTGAAAGAAAATATCATGAGGAATCCTGCTGTCTAGGGAAATTAAGAAAATATTACAGTGCCATCTAAAATATCTATCGATATTATCGATGTCCTAAGATCTCAAAAACTATCGATATTGTCCTCTTTTGTTTTTTTCGATACTGTTGGTAGTAAGGGATTTTCAACTACAACTGTCGACAGTTATATCATCATCATCAGCAGCAGCAGCAGCCTATTCTAGTCCACTGCTGGGCATAGGCCTCTCCCAGGGCGCGCCATTGAGCCCGATCTTCGGCTCTTCTCATCCAGTCGCTGCCAGCCACCTTACGCAGATCGTCGCTCCATCTAGCAGGAGGGCGTCCTACACTACGTTTGCCCAAACGCGGTCTCCACTCCAGAACTCGTCTCCCCCAGCGGTTGTCGGTTCTGCGACAGATGTGACCGGCCCACTGCCACTTCAGCTTGCTAATATTATGAGCTATGTCGATTACTATCGACAGTTATATACAACACTAGAATGTATACAACTGTCGACAGTTATATACAACACTAGAATGTATACAACTGTCGACAGTTATATACAACACTAGAATGTTTCTTATACTTGAATGTATAAAGATAATAAGACAAAAGAATACATTCTTCTAGCTCCTCGTATCATATTTTCTCCGATTACAAGTGGGTATATCATTATTGTATAAAAGAAAACATAATTATTTTCCACGAAAAGGATTTCAACTTTCATTGGAATACCAGTACAAACGAGTACTTTCCAAGAAATAGACACTACACTCTGATTTTTATCTTTCTAGTAATAGAAGTGGGCTTCACTTCCATTTTCTGAGCTTTACAGTAATAAGCTGCAGTGGTAGAATACCTCGTAATTTTATTTTTACTATACTTACTTGACGCCTGGCAAGAGGTAAAAGTGGTGTTAGACAAGGGATTAAAAGAGTCAATAATTTTCGAATTGTTTATTGTAATGTTTTCAAAATATTTCGTGTTATTGTCGCTTTGTTGTTACCTACACCTGTAAGAGGTATACATTAGTCTTAAAAATATATATATTATATGATCATACAAGAAACCCTGAGTAGGGCACCGCAATGTAAAATAAGAGATGATAATAAATTATAATAGTAGTAAATGCTAACGGGATAAAATTGATTTATAGTTAGGTATTGGTTTTATCATCAAAAAACTCCTGCAGTGAATAGAAACATTTGTTAAGAAGATATAACTTTAATCTTTTATTGAATATTGAGTCTTTTCATTCAATGTCGATGATTTGTGAAATTTTGTTATATATTTTTATAGACATAACGAACGGTCCAAAACTGTGTATACTGGAGAACATACAAAATTGACAACCAGACTTCGCAAAATTGCTTTTTTAATCCTCCTTACTATGTTCAATAATATACTGTATTTCTGCATCGGTTAGGTTCTTCTTCTCGAAAGGGAAGTGCGGATGAGGGTACCACTTCGCCGGGGTTCGTAGTCTGTAGTTGCTGTTAAAGCCAGATAATTCCTGGACTTCATCCCATTTGAGAGCGAAGTCTGAGATGTCTATGTTCTGTTTTATGCGGTCCTGGTTCGTTGAGCGGGGTATTGCCACTAATTTGCGGTCCAACTGAAATAATACAAACCTATAAGATCAATGCCAAGATGGGTTACATACATACATGCATCGATAGAAGTGTCAAATCCCCCCGAATTTATGGGTTAGTCCCATCCCCTATATATACGAACTTTTGGTTTAGTCCCATCACAGCACCCATGAAGTAAAATGTCAATCTACTAGGGTTGCCACCTTTTTGTGTGACATATTAGTTTGAACTCAAGCACCCCAAAAAATATAGTATTTTGTAGAAAACCCACAAAAAATAATATAGTATTTTTGGAAATTTTTAAAAACATATTTTAAGTTACTTTTTATAGTTTCACGCTAGTTTTATGCAAGTTTTTTCAGCACTGTCCAACGTCTCAGTCCCCTCTTTGTTTTGGGTTCATAAATCCGACACAGGTGATAGATAGAGATGGTTAGAAGGCTAGAACAGGAGCGAGCGAAGCGTGCTCGAAATTTCAGCGCCGATCCTACACAGATAATTGATTATAGGCTTGGGTGGGAATGAGCGTAGCAAGCACGAAATTTCGCCTAAGTTCCTAAGGATGATGGATATGTTAGAAATATAGCACGAGAGCGATCAAAACCAGCTATAACTTTGGCGCAGATTCGACGCAGATGATGGATTATGCTACAAGGGTAGGGTGGATCGAACGAAGCGAGCTCGAAATTTCGGAGCAGTTCCGACCCCCTTAGATCCGCCACCGTCCCAAAATATAGTAGTTTTGCCTACTATATTTTTTTTTCAAAAATATGGTAGGCACGCCCTCAATATAGTAGGATACTGTTTTATACAGTAGGGGTGGCAAAAATATAGGTTTTAAATCGCCCAATTTTCTTTGTTTGTTGTACAGTCAGATTAATAATATTTGTTAAGACTGATTTGTTTAGAGTATTACAGCAGAAATTAATAGATACGAGTATCTAATATAGTAAATAAATGAACAGATATTGGTGTGCTCGAGGCCACCTCATGCATGACAGAAAGAAATGTGATACCAGCGTATACAATATCCGACAATTAGGGGACAAAGCCTGTCACAGCGTTGATACCAAACATTTGTACAACCGACCACTAGATTACAGTACAACAAAAGCCTTCGATTAAATCTCAACCTTATGCCTGCGTAATATGGTACATTTTAGATTCTCTAATTTTGACGTTTTGGGTAGGTTGACTTGTCGCCGTCTGTACGAGTATCTATCTACGAGTCTTTATAACAAAACACGCTTCTAATATACGCGATTTCTAGAATTAATTAATACAGCATTGATAATCAGTGAGTTTCGAGAAACGTCCTTAATGTTAAGGCTTCCTTAAGTCTCGTGTCATCTCTATGTAGAGCTATGGCGTAGAAAGAATTAGCATGTAATTTAAGAAATCGCAGATTGCGTTTGCAAGTGGATTAACCTAATAACTCTAGAAATAAAGTACTCTAATAAATATAATGTGTATATTTTAACAGATATCGATTGAAAAAGGTAAAACAATGGAGTAACGAAATTCAAACTTGACAGTGTATAGTGGCCTATCAAATAGATATAAAGAAGTATGAAACCAAATAGTTCCAACAATTTATTGAAGACTTAACTTTAAAGACGTATCGTGCAACTGACGTTATATTCTGTTGGGGCTATACTATACTGACATTCGTTTGAATTCATGTCAAAAAATTGTAAATGACACAGCACGGGTCGATTACTACATTTAGCCCCAACCAGTATAGTATAGTATTACTACATTTAGCCCCAACCAGTATAGTATAGTATTACTACATTTAGCCCCAACCAGTATAGTATAGTATTACTACATTTAGCCCCAACCAGTATAGTATAGTATTACTACATTTAGCCCCAACCAGTATAGTATAGTATTACTACATTTAGCCCCAACCAGTATAGTATAGTATAGTATTACTACATTTATCCCCAACCAGTATAGTATAGTATTACTACATTTAGCCCCAGCCAGTATAGTATAGTATTACAACATTTAGCCCCAACCAGTATAGTATAGCGCACAATCGCAATTAAGTAATAGAATACAGTCGCAACCATCCAATTTTACAATTGTTGATTCTGAAATTTTTTGAACACTTATGTTATGTTTAGAAGTGTATAGTTAATTTTTGTTAGGCTTAAAACAGGTAAGTTTTAAGTTACTTTTTATTACACTGAATTAGTAAATGCTGTTTGTTTATTCAAAATAAAATAAAACTAAAATAAATGCTTAAGCTAAAATAACAAAATACCTAACTATTTTACAAATAAAATACCTGACCTAGGTCGCTCCCTGCAGGGAGTGTCCCGAGGAGGCTGGCGGCGTTGCCCCGCTGTATAGCGAGGCTTTATACGCTGAGTAAATGTATGTTGGTGATTTTAAATTTTGTTTTGCTTAATTGCGATTAGACAGAAACCGGAATGTGCTAAAGAGCGATTGTGAAAAATTTGAATTGTGCAGAATCGCGAAATGGAAAAACTGAGAATGTGATGAGCATAGACCAATTCCCCAAAGCAACCAGCTCTATAGCTAAGCTCATTGGCTAAGAAAATGTACTGATTAGGTCACTTACCAGGTACCTAATCAGTATTTGCGGCACAGTTTTATTGTACTTCTTCGCTAGACGCTGCAATGCTGGGTCGTCAGTTCTTGGTGGTGGGGCATCTTTCTTTCGGCCCAGTATAGCCCCAAAAGGACTATATGCCATCACCACTACACCTTTATCTTGGCACCAGTTCACCAGTTCGTCCTGAGTTATTGTTGGATTCACCTAAAATTAACGATATTATTATTATACTGCAAATAATTGTTAACTGTATATAATTGATAATAAATATATCACTATTGTATGAGTCAAAGTTACTAGTATTTATCGTTATTTTGTTCATTAAAACACATGCTATCTCTTTCTTAGATCCAGATAGAGATGACATAAGATTTGAGGGTGATATTTCTTGCAACTCACGGTAAAGAACTTTTTAGAAGCGAGAGAGCCTTTGGGGAGAAGGAAGATGATGTCTTCACCCCCACCATTGATCCCACCAGTAACTCTTCTTCTGAAACCTATTTTTTGTACACCCTGAAAACTCTAACTCTCCAAACTCTTATATAAATGTTTGCCTTATGTGTCTCAGAAGCTAGAAAACTCTTTGAAGCACGTATTTCTATCTATTCTCCGAATAAATAAAAAATCTAATTTCCAGAATGCATTACTTTTTCATTAGCATTGCAGTTACCTACGAAGGTGGCGGCACATGTTAAAAGTAAGTACACTCGCAAACGCTGCATGCAATTTTGTACAAAAAATACCAACCACTTTTTAAGTCAACTGCATGAACTCACCTCAATTTGCAGTACTGCAGGCTTGATTCTAGAATTGTCCCATAACCTTTGCATTTGTGTCAGGTTAAAGTTAGATACTCCTATAGACTTGGTCAGATTCTGGTCTTTAGCGTCTTCCATACCCTTCCAGGTATCCAGGTAATCTGTCAAACTGATGTTGCCATCTTTCTGAAATATTGTGGAATCAGTAGATAGATAGATAGAAACACTATTGTGGCGACGCACGACACGCGCGCCACAACGTAGAACGCGCTATCGAAATTTTCCTGGGACTTCATAAATATACGAGTTCCAAATGGACCAGCACATCTAGTCACCAGGCACAACACCCTGCCTGGTGGAAGATCTTCCCTTTTCCCTTTCATACAACTGACGTTACGTCATCCATGTGCTCACATAGCGCGTTCCTACACTATATTGTACACAAATAGAGGAAAAGTAAAAACTACAGGGGTAGTAGCACGATATGTACAAAGGCGGCCTTATCGCTTAAAGCGATCTCTTCCAGTATCTATCTGAATTCTGCATCGGAGGCTTGACTCCCATGCGGAAAGTCCGGGTTTGAAACCATGCAAAAGCCATGACTTACCTACCAATGAGTTTTTCGGTTTTTTAGAACATACATACGTACGTACGCATATACATATTTAAAATTCATTAGAGATATTTTCATAAACGAAATATACAGTCATGTGTGTTTAATGCTCTCATTATGTTAATTTATATATTGTTTCCACATTGTTACCGTTAGATGCCGTGGTAGGTTATTAAGACGCGGCATCGGGGTGTGATGTGGATTTCTAATAGCGTTTGAAAATTTTAGATTTTTTATATAGAGGCGCCCTCTGCGCAAACAATGTGTCTGAATTGTTCCATACAAAGTTAAAGAACTAAAAGACAATGTACTGTGCGATCGGTAAATAGAGATGCAGTTATTTAAAATTTTGATCACAACAGGATCGCATCGTGGTGCAGGTTGTACGAGTTGGTCCTTTGTTCCAAATAAAAAACGCTTGGACACTTAAAACTGAATTTTGCACAGAAGATTGTACCAAGATAAAAGTTTGAGACAATTTTAAAATGAAAATGCAGCTAAAAACTTCCCAAGTACGAAGTTGCGCGTTGTACAAGTTTCTTGCTGACACCACTGGTGGCACAAAGAGGTTCGCGTTTTAACATTATAGATTATGGGATTAAAAAAGTACAAACTCATTTTAATTTGTAACCACTAGGTACTATACTTTCAAGGTGTAATATTACGACTTGGTTTCCATACGAATGATGTTTACTTTTTAGGATCAACACGATCTTAAGAACCATAATTATTACTTTAAAACCAAAATACTTAATGAACAAATTATATTTTCCATTTTGCCATAGATATTTTAATTTAGAACTATATATTATTAGCTACCGACTGCTCTAACGGTGAAGGAAAACATTGTGAGGAAACCTGCATGTCTGAGGGAAATAAAAGTTTTCGAAGGCGTGTGAAATCCACCAATCAGCACTGGGCCCGCTCGGTGGATCATGCCCCGTACCCTGTTGGGGTACAGGCTTCCCCTTGCACAAGAGGGTACTAGGCTGATGATGATGATGATGATTACTAGCTATATTTATATTTTATCACTTTAGAACCAGAACCATACCATTTGAACCAGCACTATCATCTGTACTTCAGAACCAGAACAATACTAGGTACCAAAATTAGTTCACGATTACAATGGCGCTGCCTGTAATCTATACTTACATATATATGTCTATAATCTTCTTCTTTCTTTCTTCTTCTTTCTTTTTTTCTTTCTAATCTATACTTAGATACCTAGGTATGAGGAAGTAAAAACTCCGGGTGACTTGAACACCACTGTAGCGAAATTGAAAAGGTAACGCGCCGGCTACAGTTAATCCGGAGACGGGTTCAAGTCCCACCGCTGGTGTTTTCTTTGCATCGCTTATTTCTGATATTGGTAACATCTTTTTTCGAATTTGAAGTAAATTCCGAATATAAAGATAATCATCATCATGGTATCGTATCTTCAATCCAGCTTTGGATGAAGGTTTATTCCCCTCTCTTCCATTCCCGGCGATCTTGAGCCCGCTCCATCAAGGCTCCATCCAAACCTGACCTCCGTATCGTCGGATGTCATCGACCAAGCATTTAATGATGATGATGATGGAAATAAATTATATTTACCTTATAAGCCATTGGGTAATGGACCAAATACAGGTCCATATAGTCCATTTGCAGGTCCTGAAGTGACTTTTTCAGTGCTGGTATCACTTCGTCTCTCTCGTGAGCGTCGTTCCAGAGCTAAAAATATATAATAATAATAAAATATTTTTTTATTTCAGTGTTGGCCCCAAGCTCCACAGTGACAGTTGTTCAGGGGCCCAAGTCGCCTAAATTACAACGTTTGTAGTTCTATTTCTATCCAATTTCAATTTAGTTTTCGTTCCAATTCTATTTGGACACCAAATCGCATTCTGCTGACGCATAACTCTACCACTGCTACCTTTCGATTTACTATCGATCGGGCAAAAATACCTTGGGAGGAACTTATGTTCGATCGTTATATTTGACAGTTGAAGCGTTTTGTTACCGTTCAACTGGGATTCAGTATAAACTAAACGTTTTTTTAGAATACACAAATACGTTACTGTTCGATCGATCGTTGACTCGATCGGAACTTAACTGAAATTAGATCGTTAGTGGATAGTAGCATACGCATACGAAACACGTCATAGCGATGCAGTTTAGATTATATTTAGTTACGTTGCATTTAGTGGAATCGATCGCCAGTTATGAATACTTTTCGGCTCTATTTCTATCTTCTTCTTTTTCTCTCTCTCTCTCTCTGTTACACCTGTATATACCAAGTTCCGACACCTACTTGATTATTACGAAAGTAATTACTTAAAGATGATTCGTTCTCAATTTTGGTTACTCTTTACTCACAGGTTCTTCGAAGTGCCTAACAATGTTTTAATTAATTATATAGGTATAAGTTAGAGGGATTCAAGTTTACAAACTATGAAGCTAAAGACTTCTAAACTTGAGTATGGAAACTAAACTTATGTTGGTAGTTTGGTCCTCTTTTGGATAAAATTATTAAAAAAGTGCAACCCTACACTTTTTTTTAATAATTTTTTAGGGATGCAGGCAATAGAACAGAGGTAGTTTTTGAAGACTTTTAATGCGTATTACATTTAAAATAATAAATAATTATAGTGAGCCGTGTAAAGCGTTATCGATCGCGGCCATGTTCGAATTGAAGTTTTTTCTTTTGTCGTTCGCAAATTGTGCATGAAGATGATACTACACGAGTCCTCAACAAAAAGTGAAACTAAAAAGTTTAAGCTTTTTTTATTATTTAGGTAGGAATAAACGAATTGGTCTATGCTCATCACATTCTCAGTTTTTCCATTTCGCGATTCTGCACAATTCAAATTTTTCACAATCGCTCTTTAGCACATTCCGGTTTCTGCCTAATCGCAATTAAGCAAAGTACAGTTGCAAAGCAAAATTTAAAATCACCAAATTGTGCAGAATCGCGAAATGGAAAAACTGAGAATGTGATGAGCGTCGATCAATGAATTGGTACATGGCCTCTTGTTTTTCAGTCGCCGCCCAAACAACAAATAAACACCTAAGGGGTGTATTCTTATTCTCACTCTTATGCTTATACCTACGTTAGTCTGAATCACCTCCTTGTTATTAGTGACATATTATTATTTAGAAAGTCACTTGTTTATAAAAAATATAAACAAGTGATATTATTTGTCATAGGAGTGGTCTGATACTCAGGAAACAGACTGTATACCAAAGGGTACAACCTAATATGTTACCCATCGTATAATATACCTACCTCAGCTCCAAAAATAAAAATACAATGTATAATCAATCAATTTCATCAATCAACCAATTAAAATTGTGAGAAATAAACATGTTTGTTTCCCTGTATTTTTTGTCAATGGGTCAATCTGTAAAATTGAATGGTTGCGACTGTATTCTATTACTTAATTGCGATTAGGCAGAAACCGGAATGTGCTAAAGAGCGATTGTGAAAAATTTGAATTGTGCAGAATCGCGAAATGGAAAAACTGAGAATGTGATGAGCGTCGACCAATTCGAATATACCCGCGTTTGACTTCAATCTCACATGTTCGTAAGTGACGACGATGGAGCACATGGTCTAACTACTGGCTCTTCAATAAACACTGCCTAAACACATCAACGTCGAAGCAAAGATATTTGACGACTAACTTTACATAGAAGGGTGGTCGCTGGCCAGGCGTACCCTGACGGGGTCCTACCACCAGCAATTTACTCGGGTTTGTCACCTCGTACGACATGCTTGACCAGTGGCGGAAGGGATATTGTTAATCCGTCCCATAAACGGAAAACCCACATAATGTTTGAATAGGTATGTTATATAATAGTAATGTATAATGTACCTACAGCTAAGGTAAGGTAGTAAAGAGGGTCGATCTGTGGTGGTCGTTTAAGTTTTACTACACGATCATAAACTATCTAGATAATGCTGAAGATGTGTGAACAGTAACTGGACCCAGAGTGCCCATAATTTTATTAATAGGCTCAGTTGATTTACCATGAGTTGCAAGAAACTTTCTTAATGTTATAGCTTTCATAAATCTGATGTCATCGCCATCTAGAGCTATCCCGTAGAAAGGGTACCGTACCAGTGTCTCACCAGCCAGCAGTTCTGCTGTAAGGACTCGAGGTCAGGTTTACAATATGATGGCGAGAGGTAGAGAAACTCTGATGCTAGGTCTTCGCTCTAGGATGTTTTTTTAAATTTATTTTTTATACAATATAATATACAGAGTGTCTTAATTATATACCGCCAAACTGCTTAGCAGTTTATCGGCGGACATGTTGCGCCCTTATTTTATTATAAATAATCATTATATTTTTATACTTTTTGCGCCTTTTTATACTTACTTACATACTTAATAGATGGTCACATAACCTACATCACAAGTTAAAACACCTTATTGCCTACCGTCAAACTACAAACAACAAAGTAACACGTCTCGTAAAAAAAATCCCCAATATTAACAAACCTAATATATAATTCCCTACTATTAACTAAATACTAAACGCACCGACTTCTGCATAGAAATAAAAACCGGTCAGGTGCACTGCATTCATACCTAATATGTATATAGGTATAATACTCTGCATCCCATCCAGTGATGCATGAATAACACTTGTGGTGTCCGTTATGCCGGCTTCTCATGTCTGATATCACGTGTTGTTTGTGTTGTTTTTGTTATACTGTTTAATTTGTTACCACCACCTCTCACCCTTATATCGTCATGGCCAACCTTTGCATCAGGAACGACCTGGAGCGAGGATCACAACCCCTCTCCCGAAGGTGACGGTCAATCTCGCCTACAAATGGTTTTGCTTCCGCACCCCAGCAGCCTGTAGTTTCAGCGGCAAAAGGTATAAATATGTAATTGTGCTGGAGTGCGGAGTATTTTTCAGTCTTTCTAGCGGCGGCCAATTCGGCGTCCGTTGCGTCCGTCCGCGTCGTTCGCGGAAGGTGGCTGGTGGCGAAGGTGCTTACACAACTGGCATCTCAAAGCAAACACCTCAACCGCCAAGGCACCAGGGTCAGGCCGTCTGACCTCTTGCCATCTAATACAAACGGTATATAATCGTTACTAACCTTAGTAGTCACATACACGTCCCGTCTCCGAGCGGCGTTGTCCCTGATGTAATCGCGGACGCCCAGTCCCACTTCGTCCTCTACTCGGTACAACGAAGCGGTGTCCACGTGTCGATACCCTGCCTCTAAGGCCCATTGTACCGCTCGAGCAAGCGAGTGGTTAACGGGCAGTACCCGTGTACCCTGCGACGAACATGGAAACGTGTACAGAGATTGTATATTTTGTGTGTGTTTACACTGGAGGTTTTACTCTACAGGGAGGGCGGTAATATTTACAAGTATTTTCATAGATCATGGACTATGTTGAATGTTCAACCTTTTTTTGAAAAATTCTGGCTACGTTACTTCTATAGTTTTTCACATAGGAAGGCACATCGATCTTTTATAAAAACCTAAATAAAATACGAATTCTCATTGATGGAAATTGGGAAGTCTTCCGATTAGTATCGGCTGGGTCACAGAGAGTACATAGAGGAGAACCGATCGAGGAAGGGCGTGTTATAAGTTTGACACGTTCGTCTGTTTGTTTGTTTACCTGTGGCACCGTAATTTAACAACGGATGATCCGATTTGGACCCGGTTTTTTTAATTTAATAGATAATAGCTAGGCAGGCCTAGCTAAGAACACTCTCTACAATATTCTCTATTTCTCGAGATCTCATCTGACATCAAAGATACTCCAAGATCTTGGAAACCACTTGTCCAATTTGTATCAGATCTTGAAGTATATTTGAGTCAATTTTAGACCACTTTTGTTACCGGGTTTATCTCATGAACGGTATTATCTAGGAACTTGAAAATTGGTTAAAATAACGGTCATATCCTCTATTGAAATAGTCAGTACTAAAACTTGTTACATCTTTAATATTTAATAAGTTTTAAGCAAAAAAAAGTTTACTGTGCCTTTTTATGCGTTTGGTCTCCATAAAAAAATAAAAAAACTTACGTCAGCTAGATGCCCTAGGCTGGTACCTAATGCCACTGACGGTATTTGATGACCATCGTTCAATGTGTATGATGGTGCCTCACCATTGACCTGCAAATATCATAAATATCATCATCAATTTTCTACCTCCTAACCATGCTGTGTTAACACGTTAAGGGTTACGACCTACCTCATAACTTTATATTGATTTTTCTGTAATTTCTCTGGTTGTAATCTGTTGTGTTTACCTAATAAATAAATAAAATTAAATATCATAAACAAGAAAATCGATAAAGGATATAGTTTCTCAAAAGGTTCTTCATCATTAGTATGGAATGATTACAGCTTTCAAAATATTTGCATAATAACTGCAAAAATTTGGAAGAAAAAATCGTAATTCTATAATTACGATTTTAAGGTGCGTTTGTATCGACGAAAACGCGCGTATTGTCACGGCATGTAATCAATTACAATCATAATCAATTAAATGAGATAAATGTCGTGAAAACGATGTGTTTTTATTATTATAAAAATATTTTTTTTAAAAATAATGCGGACGTGAAAATATTTTTCATAATCCGGCTCTTCGGATGAGAGCGTCTGCTCAACGCAAAAAAGGTTTTGAATCCCTGCTCTACATAATGAGGTTATAATAATTAAAAAAAAACATTATTTTTATTGACTACTAATAATTAAATTCTTACCAAAGCTTGGCAGAGCAACACAAACAATAGGAAGTGAGGAATCCATCCCACTGCGCAGTCCATTCTGCGACAGACTGGCTCTCTGATCTCACTGCACTACCAGTATTTCCACTCACTAGTTGGTATAAAATACTTTATCAAAAGTCACAGTAGGTACTCACAGTCAACCAACACAACAGTCACTGAAATCCGTGTCGCACGCTGTCGATTAGCATTGTTGTCGTGCATGGCATCCGCATTCCGCATGTGGGTCGCGAAACTTGTATTTTTGCGGAGGCACGATGAGTAGCGTATATAGCGTAATAGTATAGGTATCTATATGCAAGCCCCTGGCGGAGAAAAATCCGCATGACGGGGTAAAGGCCCTAATACAAGAATAAAAAACATTACTCTGGCATGGGATACATGCCGTTATATTCTTGCTATCTACAATACTGCAATAAGGCCAGTGCAAGTAGTAGAGACCGATATATCGAACTTATACATATGTAACTACATATGTATGTGTATATGATACATTCTAACTACATTGTTACTTGATTTTAATTGTAATGTTCTGGTTCAATATTTTTTTTGTATTTGTATGTTTGTATTTATGTTTTATGGCCTTCAAACTAGACTGACAACCAGCACTGCTAAATCACCTCCCGGTACATTTACGTGAAATAAGCGGCAAGCATAAGTGCAAATCAATGCTCACAAACTTTTTCCACTTAAACGGCGCAGCCTGTATATGAGCGACAGCTTGCCTTCGGCTGAAGCGGTTTGGCGCGTCTTATCAGTAAGATGCGCTAACATCGACACATCACTATGCCTACTGCTCCTCGCATTACGACGATCGAATAACTCCGCTAATTCCATAATAGATTTAAGCATTTATATTTTATTTTATACTACCGATTCGTTACTGGCGCACAAGCGGCTTATGCCAGTATTATGTTTTACGATATAATTAGGTTTTATTTAAATAAAGGAAAAAAAACCAATAAAAATCTTTATAAAATCAGTTTAGTAATTTTTGTTAAAACCTTTTTACTCCTGTATACTGGAGTTTGTAGGTAAGGCTAGGAACGAGTGACAGAAAGAAAAGACAGGTAGGTATTTTTCTACAATTAATCACACTTAGACATACTGTTGTAATAAAAATATCTCTACTGTGGTACAACTAACGGAATTCGATGATGCGTAGTACGGTTGGTATGGTTGATAAAAAACAACGATTCTCATCCAGTTTAGAACATCTGTTTCTGTTTTTAATCAACCGACTCAAAAAAGAAGGAATTTCTTTTTCAACTCTCTCTTCTGAGTCGTTTTCCTCATTGCTGAGGGTCGTGATCATTCTAAGAAATTAATCACATAGAACGACTTAATCACATTTGACATGAATTTTTGGATTGATATGAATTAGCTCTACCAATATCAATAATAATAATATTTTCTATCTGCTGTAGGACGATTGCCTTATCTGAAGTAGCTATAGGTAGTTAGGTACATTTAGGTCTATTCTAAAATAGCTAAAATATGTGCTGTTTTAGTGGACAAATTATTACTCTACCTACTGCTATTTCAGATAAGGCTGTCGTCGGTATTTGTGCATGTACAAATCTTCTTCTTCTAAGTCCTATTCCTCATTGCTGAGGAGAATTAATCACATAGAACGACTCTCGTGGCAGATTTAATGGGGTGGTTTGCCATTGCCTTCCCCGTTTCACACTCTGGTTATCTCAGTATGCAGGTTTCCTCACGATGTTTTCTTTCACCGAGCAGCCGGTAAAATAACGTAAGTCTTTCGAAAAAACCGGTAAACTCATTGGTACATGGCATTGCCTGGTTTCGAACTCTGACCTGGAGCATGGATCCGACGTCCTAGCCACGAGCGACGCCACCGACGCTCTTAAAACTCTTGTCAACTCTAGGTTATTTAAATTATTTTATTAAGATGACTTTTCGCCTAAGGCCTTCAACACGAATTTCGCCCATGGAATAACTCGCGGCGAATTCGATGCCAAAATAATTAAAAAATACATACATAATATAATAATGAACAATCTAATATTTTACTACTGTTTATTATTATTATCCCTGGTACTCAGGGGATGCCTGAAAATCAGCGCCGCAGTGCTAAATCCGCTGCGGCAACAGGCTGAGGCAGTCCCCTTTTTCCGGTGCTGCACGCCACCTTCATCAAACTTAATTACTTTTGCTTATTTATTTTTATAATACATTTGTTTAATATTATTTTTATCTTCTGTAAGTACCTCATTGTTTGTATGTGTGTATCGGAAATACATTCTTTCTTTCTTTCTTTAATGTGCTAACCCGTTTATATTTAGGAACAAACAGTAATACGAGTACATCAGATTTCTCTCGCTATTTCGCGATTATTACCTACACACATTTTTATTATACGCTTATACTATTGGTAGACGCCTCTGTTTGTTTTCTGGGGCATGCGTACCGCATGGACAGCACTGTGTTCCAAGAGAAATCTTGTTGAGCCAGGTCGCGCACGCCAATAGATTGGTGGGAAGACCCGCTCTGCGCTACAAGGACTGCACGAAACGTGACTTAGCTGCGTTTGGGATTGTCACCAGTCACTGGAAGAATCTTGCCGTGAATAGACACGCATGGAGGCGTCTGGTGATCGAGGGTCGTACCTCACATGACTCAGATTTCTCTCGTGAGGATAGATCATTACCTACACACATTTTATTATACGCTTATACTATTGGTAGACGCCTCTGTTTGTTTGCTGGGGCATGCGTACCGCATGGACAGCACTGTGTTCCAAGAGAAATCTTGTTGAGCCAGGTCGCGCACGCCAAGAGACCAGTGGGAAGACCCTGCGCTACAAGGACTGCACGGAACGTGACTTAGGTGCGTTTGGGATTGACACCAGTCACTGGGAGAATCTCGCCGTGGTTAGAGACGCATGGAGGCGTCTGGTGATTGAGGGCCGCACTTCACATGACATCGAGTGGTTCCAAAACTTTGTTGACAAACGAAGCACAAACACTTCGCAACACCTACTCCTGATTCGCAGTTCACCTGCTGCACGTGCGGCAGACCTTGCCGCTCTCGCATCGCCTGATTCAGCCACGAGCGTAGATGCCGACACATGATGATGATGAGTACATCATCTGTTAAGATGTACAACAACACAACAACAACTAAGCTAACAACAACAACATATTATTGGTAGGAATTCAGCGAAAACTACATGCAAAACTAACTAACAAATCAAAATAGCCGACTTGTAAAATCGGGGACAGTGAATAGAATATTCATTGTTCCAAAAAACGGTTTATAAACCGGAATGATTTCTATTTGGGGAGGAATATCCGCTTTTAGACAAAAACCAGTGTCCGGCTGTGAGAGAGAAAAGGCAATTTAAATTCTGGAAATGTGTCGCTTGTTGGGCGCCGGTATAAATATAAAAGACACCCTGTATACTGGCACCGGACAGCCATTGAGGGTTATAATGGGTATATACAGACTGAAGTCATCCGAATTTGAAGAAAAAAAATGGAATGGAGTGGCTGTGCCGCAAACTTTGTGTGAAAACATCTTGCAAATAAAAGCATAAATATATAGCTACATTTGACTTCCTACTTCATCTCTCCTGATTAATTTAACCACATACATTTAACTCCAAAATGAGCTTTATTTATCGATGTTTTCAACGATACTATTAGTTTTTATATATCTTTAAAATTGATGAAGTTATTAGCTTTTGAAAGAAGACATAAAATTGTGGTACTTTACGATTATAAGATGATTTCACATTAAAAATTGAATTATTAATTTCTAAAAATAGGTTAGGTATTTATCCCTTATAGTATGTCCAGCGGTTCTCTAGTTAAAAGTCGATAGATGAATAAAAGGAAAAAGTAACCCAATTGCGAGTAGAACCTCGCTTTAGATATCCGTACTCAAAGGTTTTGAACAAGAACGTAGAAAACGTAGATTGTCTAAGTATAGAGCGGGAAAACCACGTGTCGCACTCGTGTAAACTGCATTTCCTCAAATAATCTCGGTACACTCAAACGGAATGCGGGACTTCTTCTTCTTTTCAGCCTAACGTGACCCATCGTTGGGTATAGGCCTTTCCATGTGCACGCAATTCTCCTCGATCTCTAGCCGTTCGCATCCACATCCTCCCCGCCGTCTTCACAATGTTGTCGGTCCACCTCGCGGGCTGCCTACCAACACTTCTGCGCCCCACTCGGGGTCGCCACTCGAGCAATCTTCGGGGCCACCTATCGTCCTGCATTCTACACACGTGCCCTGCCCATCTCCACTTAGACCTGGACACTATACTGGCTATATCCGGCACCCTCGTCTTTTTCCGGATCTCGATATTCGGCACTGTCCACGAGGAAAATGCCTATCATGGCACGCTCCATCGCTCTTTGTGTCACTTGGAGCCTTTCAATCGCCTGTTCAGTTAGTGTCCAGGTTTCCGCTCCGTACTGGGAGGATACACTGCTCGTACATTCGCCTTTTTAGGTAGATTAGGCCTTTTTGTCTTTTAGCACGTCAGACAATTTACTAAATGCAGCCCATCCTAGTTGGATTCGTCGATCTAATTCCTTAGTCTGGCTGAATCTGTCTAACGTGATTACCTGTCCCAGATAGATATAGTGGTCTACCCTATCGATTGACCTGCCGTGAACTAAAATGTTACGGGTGGTAGTGTCATCTTTATTGCACATTATTTTTGCGGGACTACAAGTTTTTAAATATAAAATAGGAAATTTAATAAAACACGAACGGAACTAAACGGCAGTCGGCATCCTCTGTTGTCGCGGCGGCATCGCGGTATTTTCAAAGAGGGAGACGATTTGAGCGAATGGACTTTACACAGCACTCGCCTACGACTCTTGTTGCGAAATAGCACTCCTGCAATATGTAAACAAGCGACTATTTTCTACAATAATTCACCAACAAACACAGCGGAATGTGTACAGAACCATCTCCAAATAAATAGTACCATTAAAATGGTCTTTGCAACTATTTTCAGTGGGACATAAAAGGCGCAGGTGAACAGTTTCGGTGGGAAATAAAATAACATAGTTTCGTCGGACACGATAATGCCCCTTTTAGAGCCGTCTTTCTTTGTTAGTACAAGATGGACGCCGACGTGTCCACGGATTTGTCGTTTTAGCCTAGCGACACACTTGCCGAAATTCCGCGACGGAACTTTCGGCTTGGTGCGTAACCAACACAATGCTTTTTAGGTTACCCACGACACACCTGATGGAAATTACGTCTCCGAAAACTCATACAAAATGATTAGCCGCCGAACTTCGGCCGCGTAATTTCGGCATAGTGTGTCTCTACACTTATAGTAACCAGGAAAAATACTAGGTACACACCAAGGTGGCTTTACGAAAGTACCATTGTTCAGAGGATGATATTTTAAAAACCGGTAAAACCGGACCTCGCAATATCTATAGCGTCATAATGTATACAGGTTGTAACAAAAACCCTCTACAGACGAAAAGGGGTGTTCAGTATCACTAGGAGAGAGAGTCGGTGGCACAGTGGCTAGGGCACCGAACTCCTATGCGGGAGGTCCGGGTTGGAAACCACGCAGTGCCATGTACCAATGAGTTTTTCGTATTTTTCGAAGACATACGTACATTTACCGACTGCTCTAACGGTGAAGGAAAACATCGTGAGGAAACCGGCACACTGAGATCTACCAGTGTGTAAAATGGGGTAGGCACAAAAGATCCTCAAGGGTCGAAGTGCCGCTGGTTATTCCCGGCCCCCTATCATAAGATAAGATCACTATGGCTCATGCTCAAAAATCAGCTGTTTCATACATCCCGTCATGTATTCTGATATTTAAATTATTATTTTCCTGGTTTTTATTTCGAGATTTCAGAATTGGTCCCAATGTTGGCCCCCATATACTTACCTCGTGAAAGTCATTTATGGTCATTTATGGTTTATAAACAGTTGAACACCCACCTTTCGGCTCTATATGGGGTTTTTGTTACGTCCTGTACATCTATACTCAATACTCATTTTATTTAATAATCTTTATTATACGTCACTCACATCACATTATTCATTAATTTATTTATTTATCTTAAAATTATAAACAAAGCTAATTGTAATATATTAATAATCAATAATAATAATACATATAAATATATATATGCCTTTGTACATATTTTAAAGTTTTTATTTTCTGTTTTTTTTTTGTGTACAATAAAGGGATTACAAACAAACAAACAAAATAATTAACACCAAAAATGTCAACATAAAAAATAAAAGTTATAATAATTGAATATCCACTTATAATGTAAATTATAGGTAGGTACTCTTACATAATTTCATCGACAAAAATTGGACCCAAAAATTACGATTTCTTTCATGTGAGGATATCTACGGATTTTGTGGAGAAACAGCTTTATTTTCTAAAAGTTCCGTATAAATTGACATCCACAATCCACAACAAATCTAATAACAGAGTGATCCTTGCAGGGATCCGGTTTTTGCCTTTCAAATTAGCCACGGAACCTTAAATAAACCACCTACGTCCCCCAAGTTACAAACTCATTATTTAAATATTCTATCCTGTTTTAAATAAAGAACGCCAATAAAACTTTTTTATTCGTTTGAATCGTTTGGAATAAAGAAAATAGAATATTTCTATTATTTTATTTATTATTTTTCTTTCGTGCTTATTCATTGTTGCGTGAAGTCCTATCGATTATCGATATAGTGAAGAGACATCGTCATTTGTTAAAAAAAATTTGACTTCTGCCTTCTGAATTAGTGGCACTACGTTAGATTTAAAAATCAGCTGTTGCATACAAAATCTCGAAATAGCAAGGCATTTTTCCAAATGTCTTTGTTGACCCCATAGTGAAAGTTGTTCAGTTACTGTTCGGATACTGAGAATTGCCCTTTCGGCTTACAAGGGGGGTTTTGTTACATCCCATATACTTACTTTATTTTTCGATTTTTAGATTTCTATGTTTTCGGTCCGCTTCCCGTTTCAAAAAGCTGGAAGAAATCTCTATTTTAGAGATAAGCTCTACCTGCATACGTCAAATTTCTTGTAATCTTATCTTATCTTATGACCCCCTGTCTTAAGATAAGATAAGATTACAATCCACTAGCCAGGTATAACCCCAGCGGCACTTAGCGACCCTCAGGGATCTTTTGTGCTCACCCCTTACCTTAGTATCCTTCCTGTTCCTTAAAGATGCTTTGCATCAAGGGCGCTATACAGCTTACAGGAAGGAGCCTATAGTCCTCTGGTTTCGGGTAGGCTACCCCCACAAGACTCATACACCATCCAGCCAGCCAGCCACATTCGCACAGCAAGTGTTCCATTCACTCAACGGTGTCACCACAGGCTCTACAGGCGGGATTTTCTGTCAGTCTCATCTTGTGTAGGCTCTTAGTGCCAAAATGGCCTGTGAACAAATTTCTTGTAAAATTTTCTTTTGTAATTTATGTGTGGAAAAAAGTATAAAGGCGTGAACGTGCAATCAGCCCTTTTTCAACGAATCTGCGATCTTGTGCGATTTAAATTAGAAACGCAATATATCTATCCCACCGGGGATATAGGCAATAGGCACCTATTATAGTTTCAAACCCAAAGTAACCCTACATGAAGCAAGCAAGTAATAAATTATTACACGTGGACCCTTCACGCGGTTAAGCTCCGAAGTATTGGACCACAATATAAACTAGAACAGCAAAGAAACTCAGCACTATTCTCATTGTATTGAAATCTATTCATAGCGGGATGGGGTAAATAAGTACTCCGAATCTAAAATTGCCATGGAAAGAGCTATGCTCGGAGTATCTCTGCTGGATCGAATCCGAAATGAGGAGATCCGGCATAGACCAAAAGTTATCGACATAGCTCATAAGATTAGCAAGCTGAAGTGGCAGTGGGCCGATCACATCTCTCGCAGAACCGACAACCGCTGGGGTAGACGAGTTCTGGAGTGGAGACCGCGTTTGGGCAAACGTAGTGTGAGACGGGCGTCTCTGCTAGATGGAGCGACGACCTGCGCAAGGTGGCTGGCAGCGACTGGATGAGAAGAGCCGAAGATCGGGCTCAATGGCGCGCCCTGGGAGAGGCCTATGTCCAGCAGTGGACTAGAGTAGGCTGCTGATGATGAATCTAAAATTATGCAATGTTACATGAATGCACGAATACAGTTTTGTCAAATACAAATATTTATTGGTTTGTAAAATATGGGTACATTTTAGGTTGTACATACATTAGCATAGATTTAGTTCCTTGCATATTCTGCCCATCTAATCTTATCTTATGATAGGGGGCCGGGAATAACCTAGCGGCACTTCGACCCTTGAGGATCTTTTGTGCCTACCCCATTTTAAACACTGCATATCTCAGTGTGTAGGTTTCCTCACGATGTTTTCCTTCACCGTTAGAGCCGTCGGTAAATGTACGGAAGTCTTCGAAAAATATGAATAACTAATTTGTACATGGCACTGCACGGTTTCGAACCCGGATCTCCCGCATGGGAGTCCGGTGTCCTAGCCGCTAGGCCACCGATGCTCTAACCCGTCAGGAAATATGCAACATTATCTCATCAAAGCTCTCATCATAATCATAATTTATTCATAAAATTAATTTTCATGTCAAATATTCTTAGTATAATATTCTGCCCATAACTAACGTTAGTTATGGGCAGAATATTATACTAAGAATATTTGACATGAAAATTAATTTTATGAATAAATTATTATCTCATGCAAACATTGAGTAGCAATATTAAGTACCTACTTATATTGCAATATTAAAAAAATACAAAGTTAAGTATCAACTTAAAGATCGTTAAATACCTATTGTTTAAATTAATAAATCACTCACAAACAAAAACACATAGAAATGTCACGTTATGTCCGAAAAGTATTCTGTTATAATAACATTTATTGACCAGTTACGTAAATAATCAGTAACTTAAAATTTAATTTCCGTTTAAATACACAAGTCTTGCCAAAATCCTAGCCAGCCTGAATCCTACTGAACAAAATCCTAGCCAGCCTGAATCCTACTGAACAAAATCCTAGCCAGCCTGAATCCTACTGAACAAAATCTTGGCTACGCCATTGAACTTATATATGGATATTTTTTAAATTTACGACTAAAAGCGCGTTTGACCTCAGTTTTTTTGTAGTAGTTAAAATAACTTTATGAAAATTAGATATGGTTTCCTGATACTTTCTTGTAGACCTAACTAATAGCCATACTTTGGTAGCTGCTTTTTACAATCTCAAAAGCATAACGACACATATATTTACTGACCGTTTCTACCAATTTGTTGTTTTTATAAGGCAAAGGGAACTGAGCCCATACAGCTATGTCTGATGTAAACAACTCTTTCAAGTCTTCATTAAAATGCTGGTGTGACACATTTCAATGCTATCTGGGATAATCTTCCAAGCTTCCGCACCATCCGAACTAAAGAAGAAGGCGTCCCGGACGCAGTATGGCTCTTCAAAATCCAGCCAAGTACGGATCGGGCTGCAGCGTCTTATTTGACTTTACTTCACTATCCCACTCATTATTCACATCCTGTCGAAGTTCTTCGAACAACAAACACCATTCTTACTAGAAAAACACTACTGTAAAACAATTTGCAAGACAAAACGAAACAAAGCTGACGTGGATGCCACAAAAGCGCGGGAGAAACTCCTGTTTTTACCAAATTAGTACCGCATTTCACACTCCATCTGAATTGTCAAGGTTTTGGTCAAAACCTTCTAGTATTTATGGTCAGGGGAGATGCCTATGGGCGACGCGACGCGATAACGATAGATAGATAGATAGATAGAAACACTTTATTGTACACAAAATCAGGAAAAGTAAAAACTACAGGAATAATAACACGATATGTACAAAGGCGGCGGCGATATGTACATCATCATAGGTGGCTCGTTTGCTAGTCTGCTCTCCTTATACAATGAAAATACATACGGTCATCTACGGATTCTTGTATGGTTATACGGATAAGGACTAAGCATGAGTTTTTCTTAAATTATTGCCACTGCAAATGTAATTTTCTTTTTTGAACTGACGAATACTGTGGGCCTTTACAGCTTTACCGGCGTTTCGAGGGCGGGCGCTAAGTGCGCTCCAGCCTGGAGGTGGACTTAAACACTATAAGAAGCGACTACCTAAGGGCACCCAGGTGGGTGCGGACCTCGGCTTAGGACGTCGCTGTGGTGGGAGGGATCGGGGAGAAGCGGCCTGGAATATGCCGGTAGCGCGTGTAAGCGCCAGAAACGGGTCGCCGCCCGTGCCGGCGCGGGCGGTATGTAGGTGCGGTGTGTGTGTACTGGTGGGGTGCGAATGTTCTTTACTGTTATTATTTATATTGAGATTGGACGGTAATGTATCGGATGTGGGAGGGGGAGGGGTGAGGGGATTGTAGGGGGCGGACGTTTTGTTTTACAAGGCGAACTACTGGGCTCTGACCTTCCATGCTCCCACTATTGTATGGGTTGCAGTCAATAAATGAATTCAGGTTAAATACGATCTTATAGTCTTTTTCACATAGGAAGGCACGTCGTACTTTTATAAAAACCTAAATAAAATACGGACCCTCACTGATGGAAGTTGGAAGTCTTCCGATTAATATCGGCTGGGTCACAGAGAGTACATGGAGGAGGACTTCCGACTTTCATCAGTTAGAATCCGTATTTTATTTAGGTTTTTATAAAAGTTCGACGTGCCTTCCTATGTGAAAAAGACTATATTTGAAACCATAAGGTGTCTTCTTCAGGAAACGTAGCCATTTTGCTGTCGTTACACTCTCCGTGTGCTCCACCTTCGACCTCATCGTCACTTACCACTAGGTGGGATTGAGGTCAAACTCAGGTTTCGTCGTAAATTTAATAAAAAATTCTCAGGGAAACTTAGAATACAGAATACTTCTTAGAATACCAAAGGTGGTATGACATTGGGACCGCCTTTTTTCCTATGCCTCAAAGCATCAATGTTTCCACTGCTTTGTTTCGGTTTGAAGGGTAAGAGAGACAACATAATTACCGGCACATGAGGCACTCCATCTAAATCCTCAAGGTCAGCAGCGCATCGAAAACCCTCTGATAGTTTATATTGTGGTGAGATGTCTATGGGCGACAGTGACCACTTACCATCAGGTGGCCCGTTTGCTCGTCTTCCTTAAACAATAAAAAAAATCCGAGTATGTTATAATAGAATAGGACGGATGTCGGTGCCTAGCAGCACCTCAGCATGACGGGAAAGGGGGCAGTACGCCCCCGCCCCCCAGTCCCATATAAATACCCCGGTCAACGGCGAAAGCTCTCTTTCCGCTCATTACATGTATTTGTCACATCAATTACCGTAACATTTTCAATCATCACAAATCTTATCTTTTTCTCTGCCCGAAGGTTGCCTGCAAGGGATCGCTCTTAGCGATAAGGCCGCCTAAATTGTACTTCACTATTTCCTTTTCTATCTTTTGTTTGTTGTTTTCTATCTGTGCAGTAAAGTGTATTTTACTTTACTTTACAACTATAATATATATTATATACACATATATATGTACACATATATATGTACACATATATATGTACACATATATATGTACACATATATATGTACACATATATATATGTACACATATAAGATAATGTTCTTCTATGTAAGGTCTGTCGTGTATTTTACTTTACTTACAAGCGTTTCTTTGTTTCTATTAATATTATACGTAATTACGAAGAGATCGCTCTGAGCGATCAGGCCGCCTTTGTACACTTATTCTATGTTTCCTTTCCTATGTAAATTTCTAGTGTGCAATAAAGTATTAATCTATCTATCGAGGAGCTCGTAGCCTAGTTGCGAGCACGGTCCGAAAGTGATCGTGCAGGTTAAGCGACGTTCGCGCGGTCGGTACCTGGATGGGTGGTCACCCATCAGTACCATTACGACAGAACAGAGAATAATAATATACCTACCCTAAGCTAGTACCTAAGCTAAGTCGGTACCTGGATGGGTGGTCACCCATCAGTACCAGTACCACAGAACAGAGTATAATAATATACCTACCCTAAGCTAGTATCTAAGCTAAGTCGGTACCTGGATGGGTGGTCACCCATCAGTACCATTACCACAGAACAGAGTATAATAATATACCTACCCTAAGCTAGTACCTAAGCTAAGTCGGTACCTGGATGGGTGACCGCTAGTGGCTTAGTACCAGTACCACAGAACAAAGTATAATAATATACCTACTCTAAGCTAGTACCTAAGCTACCTAAGCGGTCAGTACCTGGATGGGTGACCGCTAGTGGCTTATTTGATCTGAGCTCCTCCGTGACTCAAAAAGCACGTTAAGCAGTCGGTGCCGGTTGTTGTCGTTCGACAGCAGTCGTTAAGCCATGTCAGAGGCCTACGGGCGGCCTGAACAGCTCTGACAAATAAGTTGGCCACTAACCATACGATAAGCAAGCAAGCAATCTATCTATCTACCTAAAACGGGATTATAAAACCGAATTTGTGAATAGTGATAAATATCCAATAAATGCCTAGCAAAGTCTAGTTTTTACACAATTTCACTATTGATGGTAACATTTAAACGTAGACTAGACAAGAAGGTGAAATATATTGCCCTCCAGCGGTCCCGCGAAATTGGACAACCTGTATATCTCACATGCAAGTAGGTACCTGCTTTGTTTGTTAACACCCTGTGAACATGACAATAATTTTGAATGGATTGTGTACCGTTTTATATGTCGAAATGCTAATGAGGTGCTTGCGTAATTTGGAGAATACCCACGCCTAAGACCCACGCATAAATCATAGTAAAACAGAGTTGAGGGTTTGATTCTAGGCTCATTCTATATTTATAGATAGATATATAGAAACACTTTATTGTTCACAAATACAATGAAAGCGTCGGTGGCGTCGTGGCAAGGACGTCGGATTCCCATGCGGGAGGTCCGAGTTCGAAACCAGGCATTGAAAAACTTACGTACATTTACCGACTGCTCTGACGGTGAAGGAAAACATCATGAGGAAACCTGCATAGGTACTGAGATAACCAGTGTGAGAAATGGGGCAGGCAATGGCAAACCACCCCATTAAATCTGCCACGAGAGTTGTTCTATGTGATTAATCCTTAGAATGATCACGACCCTCAGCAATGAGGAATACGACTTAGAGGAGACAGGAAAAGTGAAAACTACAGGAATAATAGCACGATATGTACAAAGGCGGCCTTATCGCTTAAAGCGATCTCTTCCAGGCAACCTCTGAAGTTAATTGGACATTAAAGAGATTAGCGACAGTGTAGTGTGAAGATATGAAAAAGGTTACCTACTATTACTTATCTTGGTTACTATTATTTATCTAACTTTGCCGTTTACGTAGGTGTAATAATTAGGTTTAAATTATATCTGAGCGAGTACATGGCCATAGCAACCCATGACGGGGCCATTTCAACTCCCGTTAACAGCCGAAAATAAAACCTCGCCCTTCCACCTTCCAGAAATACAGTGTTTTTAATTTTGTGAGCCAAGAAAATTAATTTTCGATCAATAGAACATAAAACGCAACGTTTCGTAGATGGAGCCCCTAGCACACTCCGTAAACAGAAAATCAAATCGAAACGTCATTCTTGAAAATATCACACATATTTTGTCACCAAAATATTGAAATTCATAATATTTTTTAACTAGAAACAGGGCCCAGATATAGGTTTTAATAAAACAAAACTGTAAAAAAATTTTTAGAAAGCTATAGCTATGCCACAGTATGAAGTTTAGGTAAAACTGACCCCAGAAATGGGAGAAAACCTAACAGGTAATTTAATAAATAATAATATTATAATTTTATATTTTCCAAATATCTAGGTACAGTACTTTGTCGCTTTAACTAAATTGACACCTCCATACGAATGTCAAGGAATAATAACAAACATAATTGTGACAGGATTCCATGGAGATAGCTTGATGACTCTCACTAAAATAAAGTACAAGAGACAAGCAACTGGATAGATAACAAGATCAGGTCGGCTACAGTTTTAATTTCAAGAAATGTCTGGGGTTTTTCCGCTTTTTTAGGGATCCTTCCCAAAAATATAAAGCAGAGCCATATTGCTGTCGGTACTCTGTTCGTCCGTCCGTCTCTCTGTCACGAGACTCTGGATAGTAAATGGAAGGCATAAGTTATTAACTTAAATTTAAAAGTTTCTTCTTAGTCTAAGTTTAGTTTTAGTATTATTATAAATCTTCTATATAGGTATTTAACAAGTGCGTCCTACCAGTAATGACCCACGGAGCCGAAACGTGGACACTGACTGTGTGACTGGTTCACAAATTGAAAGTCGAAGAAATATATATTATACAATATATATTCTTAAACAACTAAATTAATAATGTACGGCGAACATGCTGCAGCACCAAATAGGCCAATCGGTTCGTATCGAGCAAAACATACCTCTACTAACAAAGTAACCGCAAAGAACCCCCGTTTCACTACTTAACAAACTCTTACTTAGAGTACGGATCTCTATCGCGCGAGACCCGACTCGTGCTTGGCCGTTTTTTTGTCTCTGACAGCGCCATTCATCAGGCGACTGTCACTGTCCCACCGAGCAATTACTGATGTCGCACTCTGCTGCACTGCTGCTCGGGGCCGCAGCAATTACTACCACCTACTGTTCTGCTGAAGTCACAGGAGACACATCATGGGGGCCTGAGCCCCCTTTTCCTTGGGTGACTTTGTTTTTTTTATTTACCACTAAACCCATATTTCTAATTTCTTGCACGTCCGTGGCTTATTGTAAAAAGTTTTCAAACGATTTGATTTTACTGGGAAAGCTAGAGAATAATTCGACTGTTTTACATCGTTTGTCATCATCATCAGCAGCCTACTCTAGTCCACTGCTGGACATAGGCCTCTCCCAGGGCGCGCCATTGAGCCCGATCTTCGGCTCTTCTCATACAGTCGCTGCCAGCGCAGATCGTCGCTCCATCTAGCAGGGGGCGTTTGCCCAAACGCGGTCTCCACTCCAGAACTCGACTACCCCAGCGGTTGTCGGTTCTGCGACAGATGTGACCGGCCCACTGCCACTTCAGCTTGCTAATCTTATGAGCTATGTCGATAACTGTTGTTCTATGCCGGATCTCCCCATCGTTCGTCGTTCTTTTCCAAATAAGTAGCATAAGTTATCGTATGGATCCAACTTTAACTACAAATCGTATTTTGTTAACACCATAATGAAACGTACCGAACACGTCAAGTTGCTGCAAGTTAGTTTATTGATGAAAAATGTACCATACTAAAATTCGAAACTCAAATTCAAAACCATTTATTACACAAAAATACATATTACACGTAGATATCTTGCCCTTACAATGTTGTATATAAACTAATTTGAATTTTTGACCTTTTTTTAACTCATCATCATCAGCCTATTAATGTCTCCACTGTTGGGGCACAGGCTTCCCCTTGCACAAGAGGGTACGGGCCATGATCCACCAAGCGGCTAATTGGTGGATTTCACAACACCTTCGGAAACTTTTAATTTCCTCAGACATGCAGGTTTCCTCACGATGTTTTCCTTCACCGTTAGAACAGTCGGTAAATGTACGTAAGTCTTCGAAAAAATCCGAATAACTCATTGGTACATTGCATTGCATGGTTTCGAACCCGGACCTCCCGCATGGAAGTCCTAGCCACTAGACCACCGACGCTCTTTTTTTTAACTTTTTTTTAATTTTATTTAATTATATTTACTATATATTTTATTACTACTAGAGGTATATACTATAGAGGTCCCCGGTTCCTAGACGACCCTGGTTCCTAACTTAACCACGCCCACCCAACTCATGATTTTCTTTCTGCCCATGCTCGCTATTACTCGTAGCCTACGAGCACCACGAGGGGCTCACTGTCGTGAAATTTGGGAACCATTGCCACTAGACCTTGCTGCGGTCGGCAACAATTATCCATCAGCGGACATTGTACACGTGCTGCCATCCGAAGCTTACCTCTAAAAAAAATAAAAAATAAAAATACAATAAATGATAACACCTTTAGCTACAGGGCGCTACCATAGACTTATATAAGGTCTTTTTTTATTAGTAGCAAATATTTGGGGGGTATGTGCTGGTCATTTGTATTACTTTACACGAAAAAATAACCCTGTTACTTGTATGAAAATTGTCCATACTAAAGAAAAATAAACCCCATTACTTTACGCTTTGGTGGCATAAACTGATCCATGTCGTTATGTATGAAACGAGTTTCATTCATAACATAACAATGAAACGAGTTTCATTCATAACAAAAAAAAAATTGCCTTTTCATTATTGTTATAAGTCATAAGTAGTCATAACCTATAGATGACACCCTAGAAATATTTGCCGCTAATAAAATAGGACCCTAAATATTACTATAGCGCTACTAGTTCGATTTTTGTGACCAGTTCCAGTATTGGTCAGGTTCTATCGAACCGGAGATTCATTAAACACTTATTTCCCGAGCGTTATTGCCTTTGCACCTTTGAGTGACTAATAATTATTTTATTTTTAGAAATTTTTATATATATTTTTAATTACAACCTACTTTAAAATAATAATATTTTTTTATTTCACTTTGAATTCACATATTATTCCAGTTACAGTCCAAACCATCAGATTCGGTTCTAAAAGTTGTCACGTGCCCACCCCATCCCCTCTAAAAACTGTTTCACACCTGGTCCTCTCACCCCCTCCCTATCTCACTACGAGTACATGGAAAATTGCTCGTCCATACATTGTGTATGAAAGATTGAATTTTAATATTGAAAGTTGATAGCTTGCAGGCACAATTGCAATCCGTAGCCGGTAATTTGACGGATGGCCGGTATATTTCTGATGCATCCGGAATTCTGATCGATCAATACCCTGACTCCCAAACTAGGCGAACCTGTATCTTGGGAGACAGTGCTTTCTTTTTATTGTGTAAGTTTTTGAAGACGATTGTTGATTTTATTATCATTAGACCCATAAATCCTGCAAAACATAAAATAAAAAAATAAAAATAACGTTAGTACAATTAAATAATAGTTCATAGTAATTCTCTTCTATTTAATTTATATTCACCTACCTTACAATATCTGTATGACCCAATGGTTAGCTGGTAGAAAATGCCGAATGGCATTAAGCTCGCCTCATGTACTATTTTTGTTTTTTTAACACTTTAGTGTGAAATAATAGAAATAATAACGTTTCAATATTGAGAAATACGTATAAAAGTAACGTATTAATTACGTAAATAGCCAGACATTGACGGTGAGGTGTTTACGAGGGAAATGGACGTTCGGGGAAATGGACGTTCGAAGAATTGGACGTTCGGGGAACTGGAGGTTCGAGGAATTTGATATTCAGGTAATTGGAAATTAAGGGATTAATTATAGATTTCACTGACTGGACGTTCGGGGAATTGGACGTAACGCCCATTATCCCGAAAAAAAATTAATTTTTGCTACCTTAATTGAATGTTTGCACATCATATTCTAACGTGCCCGATAAAATACCTGAAACTTGCTTCTGTCTAATGATGAAAAATGAAGTATAAGACGATTTAAAAGAAATTTCATTACTTAAGAGTTTTCTGGACGAAATCTCTTTTAAAGATAAGTTCATCCATTGTACTGATTTCCATTATATTATTTTTTATTAATATTAATGGTGAACAATAAAGTGTACCTAAATAAATAAATTAATTAAGTCAGATATCCTCAACATTTAAGCTATTTTGAGATACATTGTCATATTTTCGAAGGCAAGTTCACTTCGTAAACAATTATTTTGGTTTGACGAACCGGAACAATAACGAAGTGGGAATGCCTCGCTCCGTGCGAAAACAAGCAATAATATAGGTAAATAGGAACAGCAAAGAATTACACTACCAGCACAAAAAAGAAATTTCCGAAGGGAATCTCTGTGCCGCAGTGACCACTGACCGTAACTGTTAACGATGGCGACCGCATTACTACTAAAAAGGTAACCAAAGGTTGGCTTGAAGAGATCCCTATGGGATAAGCCCGACTTTGTACGTATATTAATGTTTCTTATGTTCTGGGGAAGGCAATGGCAAACCACCCCATTAAATCTGCCACGAGAGTCGTTCTATATGATTAATTCCATAGAATGATCACAACCCTCATCGATGAGGAATATGACTTACAAGAATTTTCTGTGTATTTTTTTTTGTGTACAATAAAGAGATTGCAAACAAACAAACAAACTACTCTTTGAGTGCCGAGCACCGGGAATGTTAATAGTACTAAGATTACATTCTGTATTTTTATTATTTTGTGCATACTGTACTTTACACAGCGTGCACAAACTAGTACCACAGAACAGAGTATTATAATATACCTACCCTAAGCTAGTACCTAAGCTCGTAGCCTAGTTGCGAGCACGGTCCGAAAGTGATCGTGCAGGTTATGCGACGTTGGCGCGGTCGGTACCTGGATGGGTGACCGCTAGTGGCATATTTCATCTGAGCTTCTACGTGCCTCGGAGAACACGCAGCAGTAGTTAAGCAGTAGGTCCCGGTTATTGTCGTTCGACAGCAGTAGTTAAGCCATGTCAGATGCCTACGGGCGGCATGAACAACTGTGACAAATAGGTTGGCCACTAACCATACGATAAGCAAGCAAGCTAGTACTAAGGAGAATCAATACTGTTGTTATTTACATTGTGAACAAACCTTCTAGGAGAATTGAATCCAACCCACTGAGTTGGAAACATTATATATGTTACATTATGTATGTTACATTATGTATGTTACATTATGTGTATGTTACATTGTGTGTATGTTACATTATGTATGTTACATTAATGCAATTTGTAATGAACTTGAACCCCTACGAGAGTACCAGAAATAGGTCATCGGTGGCCTAGTGGCTAGGACGCCGGGCTCCCATGCGGGAGGTCCGGGTTCGAAACCATGCAATGCCATATACCACGTAACATGTAGTGGTAGAGTGCAGTTTATCGGATTTTTCGAAGACTTACTTGTACGTACATTTACCGACTGCTCTAACGGTGTAGAAAAACTATATTTATTAAAAATATTATTTTTATTTTATTTTTTGATTTCTAAAAATGGATGCGAGATTTGGACACTAACCTTAAAGGAAGAAAACAGACTCTTAGTGACCGAGAGGAGGATATTGAGGAAGATTCTGGGACCAGCCAAGAAGGAAGATGGAGGGTGGAGGATGAGAAAGAATAGGGAGATAGAAGAGATGGTGAACGAGCTGAACATTATAGGAGAGACGAAAGCGGCTCCGATGGCTCGGACACATCACTAGGATGGGGGAGGATCGGGCAGTTAAACGAGCGTATGTGGGACGCCCTAACGGACGACGTCCGGTCGGACGTCCCAGATACCGCTGGCGCGATGAAGTGGAGAAGGATCTGCGGGAGCTCCGGGCGCCTGACTGGCTCGAGACTGCGCAGGAGAGAGAGCGATGGCGCTCTTTGGTATCGGAGGCCAAGATCCACTTCGGGTCGCTGCGCCAGCGGAGTAAGTAAGTATTTTTTGATTTAATTGATTGTTAAATTTTTGACTGATAAAATATTTAAATACACTTCTGTAAACAAATTGCGTTTAGATAATGGCTGAATTGTACGAGTCTTGGAGGAGGGGCACTGTATGCTGAAATACAGGTTACACCTAGTTCGGCAACAGTGGCTTAAAATAGTTTTAGTGACATAGCCTAATATAGTTTATTTAACAAAACTGTAAAACTTTTAAGAAGTAAAATTTATTATTATTATTATTAAACGTTTTCCGAAGGTGTATGAAATCCACCGCACATCACTGGGCCCGCTCGGTGGATCATGGCCCGTTCCCCCTTGTGGCAGAGAAGGCCTGTGCCTATATAATAATTGGGTCCTTGTTATCAAAAAGATTTCCTCTAATATCGTGCAAATAAATCCCTACATTACGAATGAGGAAATCCACTCTAAAACACCATGCGTCTTTTCGTGTCGCATACGATCTACCACCATACTTACACAACTTACACTTAAGCCAGTATCACTTACAATGCAGTAGAATACAGTGGGGTAACATGGGGTGAGCCGGTAGGCCACAGACCCGGGCGGCAAATTTCAAGGGGCGGCGCCGACTGAAGATGGAGGATTTAAAGAAAAATCGCGTTGCGCGGCATACCTCTATCATGTCGTGCAAGTTCTAAGACATGATGAAAGAAATAGAACAGATCGCGTCAAAAACGCAAACCTTACAATCTAATAGCCATATTGCAGACGTAGTAAAATAGATCTAGACAGGGCACGTCTGCCGAATGCATCCGGTGAGATGGGCAAAGGTTGCTACGCAAGATGTGAGATCGACGCTTTGCAACAAGCATGGCAGGAGGTGGTCCAGGATGTGGAAAAGTGGAAAGAGATAGGGAAGGCCTTTGCCCAGTAGTGGGACGAATTATAGGCTATTAAAAAAAATTACAATAGTAAGTACCACAAATCTGTGACACTTCTAGGTCGGTACAATTTTGATTCGATTCGTATCGAACGATTTTTTGGTAAAATGAATGGACTAACACAGCCTTTTGTATGTATAAATCGTTGATTCATGAATTTTAAAAACGCGCTGCTCACTATTTTATATGAAATTGCTTGTTTACTTAATTTGAAATCTTTAAATAGTGACAGAGTATCAGACTTCTTATCGAATTGTTTTGCCGAATCGCGAAAATAGGTAGAGGAAGGGGGCGGCAAATTCCTCGCCCCGGGCGGCAAAAATCCAAGTCGCTACGCCACCAGTAGGATATTGTATAAAAAACATCTCCCGTATTTCCAAGGAAGGTAGAAAGGAGGGTAAGCTTGTGTTTATTAGAAAATACCTTTTCCTTTCACGTCGCGTAAGGAATTTTTCTCGTTTGGCGGAAATTTACCCTTACGCACCTGGTCCTTTTATGTGAGCCGACAAAGCCCCCTCCATTCACTTCCCCCTTCTAGTTTCTCCCGTCCTGTGAAAGCTTGTTGGAAACCGATCACCATCAAATAAACGGTATTCAAATTGGACTTTATTGATGTCTGTATCTAACACGTATTGTAAAACTATCATAATAGTAAGTAGTAAGTAGAATGTTCTTCTATGTAAGGTCTGTCGTGAAAATAATATCTTTGCTTCGGCGTTGATGTGTTTCGGAAGCGTTTATAGAACAGCCAGTTCTTACCAAGCCCGTGTGCTCCATCTTCGACCTCTTCGTCACTAACCTACCACCAGGTGAGATTGAGGTCAAACACGGGTTTAGTCGTAAATAAAAAATAAAAACCAAAAGCCAAAAGAATGGCAGGCAATATTCGTCAATTTCTCCTGTTGCGGCGCTAGTGTAGCTAGAGGTCAAATGGTGACAGCTATATAGTAGGTACTACTTACTTGTATGGAAATATTGAGCACCATGAAGGTAGGAACGCCCGCGCTAAGGCGCAGAACAAACACAAGAGGTTTTTATTGTAAGTATATGGTGAGCAGACGGAGCAAACCACCATGGTAAGTGGTTACCGTTGCCCATAGACATCTCTCTACACTATAAGGGAGAGGAACCAAATACTGGATACCTACTTTTTGAAAAATCAAAATAAAACATTAATTTCTTTACAGTTTACTTAGATAAGGCAGTCACAATCTTTGGTTAACTAATCTACATTATAAAGGAAATGAAATAAAATGAAAACCCCTATTAATATTTTTTTCATAATTTAATTTAAAAACGACACGATTAATCGACAATATCTAATATATACCCCAGTACTAGATATCCAGTATTTGGGGTTTTTATTTCAATACTGGATATCCAGTATTAGGGAACATAGTTCACACACACTTTTTTGAAATCTGTATCTCATCCCGTTTACGAGCTAGACAGACGAGCTAGAGCACTTGACAGACGGGCCGACGGACGGATGGAAGGCTGAGCAACAGCAAAAGGGTTCCGCTTTTCCCATCTAGTACGGATCCCTAAAAAGATAATAGTGGAAACACAGCCAAGTTTATTCGTAAACTAATTCTAGATCCAACCGATACGGTACCACCAGTTTCGTTGTTTAAACACTGAGCTCCAAGTTCTTTTTTTTTCTTTTTTATTTGTTGAAGTAAAGCTAGGGTGGTTTTGTAAATATGCACTAGTTTAGTCTTTCTCAATGTGGGCCATAACGCCCCCTTGTGGGCGCTAGGCCCAAATAAAATTGGGGGGCGTTAACGCGGTCTAGGGGGGCGGTATCAGATTTAAAAGAAAGGCGAAAAACTATGCTTTCCTGATATTTCAAACTAAAATTTAATACCTACTACAACTTTGACGAGCCTCGGTGGCCTAGTGGACACGGGAGGTCCGGGTTCGAAACCATGCAGCGCCATTTTACCAATGAGTTTTTCGTATTTTCGACCAGTGTGTAAAATGGGGTAGGCACAAAAGATCCTCGAGGGTCGCTGGTTATTCCCGGCCCCCTTTCAAAAGATAAGATAAGATAATCAATATCAATTATTTATTTGTCAGAGAATACACAATCTTACAGATCGTTTAAATGTAAAACTTTGTTTTAAGTTTAATAAAAATACCCTTTGTCCAATGTTGTACTCCGATCGCCACTAGATGGCGCCACCGTTAAAGTAAAACGCGGTTTAGTGTAGTGTTCGTGGTTTATTGGAGTTAAAAGTTATGATTCAAATAAAATGAGAAATTCGACCTACTACGCTTTTTTATTGAGAAGCCCTGGGTTTGGGACCCCTTTTTTCATTGGTCCTTCACGAGTCGGATAGTGGCGCACTTTTTGAATTGCTGCCTGCCGACCTTTTTGAATCAAGCACAGAAACCAGTGGTGGATTGCCACTGAAGTGCTACCTCGGTACCGAGGCTCCGTGGTTGGAGTTCGGTTCCGACGGCGAGTTGCTGGCGAGTTTGCCGCAGCTAGACGAGAGGTTGGAAGCAGCGCTGCAGCGGCTACAGGAGCGTGACGCCGTGACGTCACAGTGGAGTGCTTTATAGTGGTTTGGAAGTGAAATCGTGAGTACAGTTTGTGTTTATTTCTAAAGTGTCATAAAGAAGATAGACTATTTCAAGATAACTTTGGACTTAGAAAAATCGTGAGCAGTTTTTGACTTGTAAAATTTTAAGATTTAAATTTGAACTTTGAATAATTTATAAGTTTAGTTTAGACTTAGAATAGTTAAGCGAAAAGTGTTCATACGGGGAACCTATGCCCGATTTTTATCAAAGTTATATTTTCTCAAACACTTGTAAAAAATTTCGGATTTGTCATCGACTTAGAATATTTTTCAAGTTTTTACAATTGGAATTTTTTTTAGATTCTATCTTCAACTTAAAGTAATTTTAACGATTTCGACACTTGTAAAACTTATTGTTTTTTGACTTCAAAAATGGAGGGATTATTTAAACTGCAAACAAACACTACTTCTGTTATTTCAAAGGCGCAGATTAACTTTGCGAAATCCCCAAAGTCCCGTTTAACTCTGTCGTATATACAAACACGGTTGGAAACTCTTGAACAAAATTGGAAGTTATTTTTTAAGACGCATGAAAATATCATAAAAGGTGCTAAAGATGAGGAACTTTCTAACGAATATTTCACTGAAGATTTTTATGAACAAACGCAAGAGTTGTACATCAACCACAAGTCAGAGTTAAGGGAGGCTTTGGAACAATTCACGAAAAAGTCAGAGAGTATTGTACCAACTTCCAACGTGGTAACTGAAAGTGTAAGTTGCAAATTACCAACGGTTCCTATTCCTAAATTTTCTGGGAAATATGATGAGTGGGAGTCATTTAAGGATTTGTTTGTTTCATTAATCCATAACAATAAATCATTAGATAATGTTCATAAGTTGCATTATTTAAAGGGTCAGTTGACAGGCGAAGCTGAAAGGTTATTGAGACACATATCTATCACGTCTGCCAACTACGAGGAGTGTTGGAATTTATTGAATCGTAGATACGAAAACAAGAAATTCTTAACAAATGGATTGTTAAAACGATTAATGAATCAACCATATCTTGTAACAGAGTCATCAACTGCAATCAAAGAGCTTTTGGACAATACGAGTGAGAGTTTGAATGGACTTAAAAATCTTGCAATTGATGTTAGTTCATGGGATATCTTGATTATCTACATAATCAGTGCAAAATTAGATTCCGAATCCCGTAAACAATGGGAAATGAAGATCAGTTGGTCTGATGAACTACCAACTCTTTCGGAGTTCAAAGATTTTTTAAGTGCTCGATTCCGTGCTTTAGAGTTTTTAGATGTTAAACAGAGCAAGTCAAAGTCCAGTGTGTCCAATAGCAAGCCAAAAGTTCTACATGCAATAACTCCTAACAAAGATGTTCAAACTGTCTTATGTTCATTTTGTAAAGAGAATCACAAACTTGGTAATTGTAAACAATTTGCGAAGGAGACATGTGATACTCGTTATAACTTTGTCCAAACCAACGGATTATGCTTTAATTGCCTAGGCTCCAATCATTCTGTAAAATATTGTCGTTGCAATAGCAAATGCCAAATATGCAACCGAAAACACCATTCGCTGTTGCACCCCAAACCCACACCAGGCTCAGCTGTACCTACTTATTCAGATGCAGCGAGCAATAAATCAATAATAGCGGTAGAACTCAGTTCGACTGTGCCTAAAGTACAGGCACAAGTAGGCGAATCAACATCAAATGTAGTGACACATTTTTCTAAGGTACCTGAACCTAATCAAGTTTTGTTGGCCACAGCTCTTGTCGAAGCACAGACAAGAACCGGCCATACACAGCTGCTGAGAGCGTTATTGGATCAAGGATCCCAAGCATCTTTCATCACCGAATCAGCAGTGCAGCTACTCGGACTTAAGAAAATACCCACAAGGAGTATCATTTCAGGACTAGGCGGAGATAAGAGTGCTTTAGCCTCTAAGTTCATAGTTGTATTGACAATTCAATCACGTCTAGATCCCAGTTTTAAAGTCCAAGTACAAGCGTTCGTATTAGGTACAATCACTTCACTTCTTCCATCGGAAGAGTTAAGTCAAATCAACTGGCCTATATTACAAGACATTACTTTGGCAGATCCAGAGTTCCACACACCAAACAAGATTGATGTTTTGCTTGGTGCAGATATTTATGGTCAAGTTTTAAGAGACGGATTGATCCAGGGTCCTCCAGGTTCACCTATTGCCCAAAACACTGCTTTGGGATGGATCCTGTCAGGACAAACATATTCACAATCCAACTCGACTCATTGTCATAACGCTATAGTAAGCATGCACACTCAATTCAATGACAATGAAGTACTGAAAATGTTCTGGGAACTCGAATCGGAGAACTCCTGCAACACAAGGAAGATTTTATCACAGGAGGAACAACGATGCGAGGAGATTTATAGTCAGACCACCCAGAGAGACGCAACCGGACGATACATAGTTCAACTTCCATTCCGTGACGAAGACCCTCAGTGTAAATACGGAAATTCAAGAGACGTAGCTGTGAAACGATTTCATCTTCTTGACAATCGGTTCAGGAAGAATCCTGAGATCAAGGCAAAGTATTCTGAAGTATTTAAAGAATACTTGGAGCTTGGTCATATGGAGCGCATAGAGGCTGGTGATGATCCTAAGCGATCAGAAGCAGTATATTTACCACACCACGCTGTCATACGCGAAGATAAAACCACATCCAAGCTCAGGTTAGTGTTCGATGCTTCTAGTAAAGGGTTGAACGGTGTATCTCTCAACGATACCCTGCTTGTAGGTCCAACCCTACAACCAGATTTGCGCCATATAATAATGAAGTGGCGTCTGCATCCTATATGTCTCTGTGCGGACATTGTAAAGATGTACAGACAGGTGAAAGTTGCCGAAGAACATGTTGACTATCAAAGAGTAGTGTGGCGTGATGATCCCGAAGCTGAAATAAAAGATTACAGATTATTACGTGTTACCTTTGGTACGGCATCGGCTCCTTACCTGGCGGTAAAGACACTGCAGCAACTGGCACACGATGACGGCGAGAGTTGTCCAAGTGTAGCTGAAAAGGTAAAGAATGATTTTTACGTTGACGACTTAATGACAGGTTGTCAAACAGTAGAAGAAGGAGTAAAAATACAGAAAGATATGCAGGAATTACTTACCAAGGGCGGCTTCGAGCTGCAAAAGTGGGTGACTAATAACAAGGAATTGGCTGAAAAGATATCGGAAGGACGAAAGGATCAGGAAAGGAAAGTGGAAATAAAGTTGGATGATGTCATAAAGATACTAGGACTTTCTTGGGATCGTGATTCCGATACTTTCAAATATTCAGTGCAACTTCCCCCCCAAGAAGCACCTATCACAAAGAGGAAAGTAATTTCGGACATTTCCCGGCTCTTCGATCCATTGGGTTGGGCGGCACCTTGTGTCGTCACAGCTAAAATATTTATACAAAAGCTTTGGCTTTCTGGAATCGATTGGGACGAGGAATTGTCACCAGAGTTGTTGAATGAATGGCAAACTTACCGTGAAGAGTTAACGCAGATTAGTGAGTTTCGCGTTCCAAGATGGGTTGACACTAAATCCAGCGACGCCTGTATGGAGCTGCATGGCTTCTGCGATGCATCTAACGTTGCTTACGCGGCTGCTGTCTACATAAGAGTTGTAGATGGACACGGTGATGTCAAGACTAATTTGGTCACTGCTAAAACAAAAGTAGCTCCAATCAAACAGGTTTCAATACCTCGTCTTGAGCTGATGGGAGCTGTTCTTCTGACCAAGTTAATCACCGAAGTAGCTGAAGTGTTGAACATATCTAAGTCTCAAATTCATGCATGGACGGATTCAACAGTAGTTCTTGCTTGGTTGAGCAGTCATCCTAGCCGTTGGACTACGTTCGTTGGGAACCGAGTTTCTGAAATTTTATCAAAGCTAGACAACACACAGTGGGCTCATGTAAAATCAGCTCAGAACCCAGCAGACGTGGCGTCAAGAGGACTGGCTCCATCTGATCTTGATTGTAACTCTCAGTGGACACATGGTCCATCGTGGCTTCAAGATGAGACGATTGAGTACACAAGACCGAAATCAATGGACAAGACAGAAATGGAGCAACGAACTATAAAGGCACATGTAGCTACGAGTTTTGACGCTCAGGAAGATCCAGTGTGGACGAAATTTTCGTCATTAGGAAAATTAGTTCGAGTGATAGCTTATTGTAAAAGATTCTTGAAACTGAAAGAAGTTAGAAACAGAAATATGAATTTTGAAACTTATTTAACAAGGGAAGAATTAGACGAAGCTCTAGAAGTTTGTATAAAACATTGCCAAAGAAGTGAATTTGAGGAAGAGGTTGATGAAATAAAGAAGACAGGAAGTGTAAAAAGCAAAAGCAAGTTGAAACCTTTGTGCCCCATGATAGACGAGAAAGGCATTTTGCGAGTCGGTGGTCGGATTCAAAATGCAAATGTAGATGACGATGTGAAACATCCGATCATACTACCTCAGAAAGGTCACTTCACAGGCTTGATCGTAGATGAAGCTCATAGAAAGACACTTCATGGAGGTCCATCACTCATGTTGAACTATTTGCGTTCCAAATATTGGATAATTTCGGCGAAGATTGTCACGAAGTCTCATGTACGCAAATGTGTTCCGTGTACTCGTCATGCAGCTATTTCCAGAAATCAGCTCATGAGACAATTACCCTCATGTAGAGTGAGACCATCCAGACCCTTTCTGCACTGTGGTGTAGATTTTGCCGGCCCTACCAACATAAGGGTTTCCAAAGGCCGAGGCAATCGATCCTACAAGGGCTACATCTGTCTTTATGTATGTATGGTGACGAGAGCAGTGCACCTCGAAGCTATAAGTGACTTAACTTCTGAAGGTTTCATAGCAGGTTTTAAACGGTTTGTAGCTAGACGTGGTCACTGCAGTGATATCTGGAGTGACAACGGCAAAAACTTCGTTGGAGCGTCTAAGGAGCTTCAAACGTTAGTAGCTGCAGAACAATCCTCAGTAGCGACTGAGATTAAAAGTTGGTTAAGCAAAAATTGTGTCTCGTGGCACTTTATACCACCCCACGCACCGAATTTTGGCGGGCTGTGGGAGGCGGGCATAAAGTCCACTAAGTATCACCTAAAACGAGTGATAAATGATTCTACACTCACATTTGAAGAGATGACTACCTTGCTGAGTCAGATTGAAGCTTGTCTCAATTCTAGACCCATCTCTCAAGTGTCCAATAATCCTGATGATCCCTTGCCCCTCACACCGGGTCATTTTCTTGTTGGTGAGCCTCTTGTGACTGTACCTGACCGTAATTATGAAGCGAGCAACATGGGTAATTTGAGACGATGGCAGCTGACACAGCGAATGATGCAGGATTTTTGGCGTCGATGGTCAAATGAATATTTGGTAGATCTGTTGCAACGTTATAAGTGGGCAAAACTAACTCCGGAACCTAAAATAGGTGACGTGGTTTTAGTCAAGGAGGACAACTTACCTCCAGCCCGTTGGTTGTTAGGTAAGATTATACAGAAGCATTCAGGCTTGGACAGGGTTACTCGAGTTGTGACTCTGAAGTGTAATGGTTCGTTGATCAAAAGACCAACCTCAAGGTTATGTATTCTGCCTGTTGCAACTTAGATTTAAATAAAATATATTTTCTTATTTGTTAAAGTTTTTCTGTTTGGGTTAGTGTAGTTTTTTGTAGCATAATTTGTATCACACCCCCTTGACCTCATGGTGGGCGGTTCTTGTAGTAAGGACATTTGAGCATGTCCTTGGTGGGCGGTATGTCCAATGTTGTACTCCGATCGCCACTAGATGGCGCCACCGTTAAAGTAAAACGCGGTTTAGTGTAGTGTTCGTGGTTTATTGGAGTTAAAAGTTATGATTCAAATAAAATGAGAAATTCGACCTACTACGCTTTTTTATTGAGAAGCCCTGGGTTTGGGACCCCTTTTTTCACCCTTAAATAAGATTAAGTATGATTAAAAATAATAATTGCAACAGCTGTTTTTAAGATGCGCAATAGATAGTAATTAAGTTTAAAAATGTTGGGGGCGTTTGAAAATTTTTGATACTCAAAGTGGGCGGTGGGCGAAATAAGCTTGAGAACCTGTACTGACTGGTTCAACCTAGATAAAACTATGCGGCAAGTCTTGCGATAAATTCATGTGACTTCTAGCTTCTCCTAGTCTAATTTACTTTTATTGTCCTTCAGTTGACTGTTGCTCTCGCTGAGTAATCAATTACAGAGTTCTAGTTCTACGACTAGTTTTAGTTAACATTGTTTTTTAACTCCCGACACCAATTAATAATTTGTTAGTGGTAGGACCCCTTCAGTGTCCGCGCAAGGTAGGAACGCCCGCCCTAAGGCGTAAAACATATACAAGAGGTGTGCCGACCGACATGCCGTCAGCGCGCCGCCTCTGTTTGTTTTGCACCCGTCGTTTTATACATTTTATATGCAAGTAGACTAAGAGCGCGCCGGCCGTTGTGCCTGCGTTCCGCCCCCTTCAAACTGTTTTCATACAAAATATATGAAAGTGAAGCGGCTCAAATCATACACAAGAGGTGTGCCGACCGGGCGGCGCGGCGTGCTGTCAGCGCGCCGCCTCTGTTTGTTATGCACCCGTCGCTTTCAAACTATTTTCATACAAAACATATGAAAGTGAAGTGGCGCATATCATATGCAAGATATGTACACCGCCTGTGTTTGTTTTGCGCTTTAGGAGAAGTCAATTTTTTTTCCTCCATGTCGACCATGCCAACAAGGTTTGTATTTGGGTTTTTCATAGCCACCAGTCATTCAACATCAGCTTGTCTATCAGGAACCCTATGACCAGATATTCTGATGAGCAATGTTATGCCGGTTTTCAACCTCTATCGTTGTTAATACTTACTTTTTTTGCTGTTGTAGGCAATAGTATTTATACTTATATAATACTGTGGAAGAGAGGCCACGAATAAATAATTCGTGGGTCTCCCATTGTCACTTTTACACAAAACCCGCGCCCTCATCGAGCTATAACGAGGTCGGATAACAAAATATTTTATTCACAAAAATTTCACTTTGATAAATACGTCATTCAATTTCAGAGAAATAAAAATGAGTCAACGCAGCGAATCAACAATGCGGAACAAAGTGAATCGCTCCTATAATAAAAAATAAAAAAACGGTGGAACGAGAGAGCCCATCGGTTCGGCCACAGAAATTTAAATAGGCAATAGAAGTGGCACACGTGCGGTTATCGTGTCGTTTGTCCACCAGCCTGCCACCAGCGTATTCGTAAAATTACTAAAATGGTTTATTTCATACATAATAATAAGTTATAATTTACAAGTGGAAATTTATTATTATCATATTTTTATCTATGTATTCTAAGTCTGTTGTAGTTATGTATTTGTCTGTAAATTTCCCTAAGAGAAAATAAAAAATAAATAAAATAATAATCATTTACTGCGTGAATTAAGGTTTACATTGCAATTCTTAGAACAATTTGCTACTTATCGCTAAATTCTACCTTCACAGGCACACACAGGCATACATGCATATATATACATACCTTCACGCTATGTCCCTTGCGGGGTAGGCAGAGAGAACAGAGCGCCACGAATCTCTGTCTTGGCAAGCCTCTCTTGCTTCCTCTACAGTCATTCGTCGTTTCACGCATGCTCGCCGTTTGGGTCGTCTGCTCTGACAATTTGATCTTTAATGGTTATAGGCTAAAAAAATATAAACAAAACAAACTCAAATTGTAGTAAGCATCCAGCTTCAACTTTAACCGTATGGTGAATTTGAATTTGGAATTGAATCACAGAAGTCCATAGAAAAATATCGAGTCACGAGGCGTACCACCTCCCCCTCCTCCAACGTTCTCGTTTCACTCATGGTCCTCCTACCTCCGCCTTTAATCGTCACTACGCCAGTACCAACTCACATCGGTGTAGAACGCGCTATCGAAATTTTCCTGGGACTTCGCATATATACGAGTTCCAAACATCCATAGTGGAACCAGGACATCTGGTCACCAGGCACAACACCCCGCCTGGTGGAAGATCTACGCTTTCTTACAAATGACATTACGTCATCCATGTCATCATGTCTCACAGCGCGTTCCTACAACTTCCTACCATTTCATATTCGGTAAAACATAGGCAACCATTCTATTGCCTCTATGGTGTTTAGATGTCTGTGCTCCGACTCCAGTTTTCAATAACGTTTCGCAGGTAAATGTGGGTGTTATTCATACGTGTAAAGTTTTGCTTCCTGTAGGTGCACTGCGTGTCTGTTACCTTTTATTAAACCCCCACAGGTTAAGAGGACACCTTTGACAGTTGATAAATAGATAGAAGCACTTTATTGTACAAAAATACAGGAAAAATAAAAACTACAGGTATAGTAGCACGATACGTACCAAGGCGGCCTTTTCGCTTAAAGCTCTGAAGTTAATTGGACATTTAAGAGATTAGCGACAGTGTAGTGTAGCTTTCAATGACAATAATTTGGTAAAAAAATAATGATTATTTTGATTAATATTGGATGATTTTACAAGATTTTTGTTAAATAAACTTTAAATCAGCACATAAAGCCAAATATCAACATGTAGATACGAACCTTTCCACTAAATTCCTTCAGACTCGCGCTACGCTGTTTTAACAGATTTTTCAGGTCTGCTATTTTGAAATGGCCATATGATGCCATGATATCATCACAATTTTACTAATAGCTTTGAGAACTTAAATTAAATTAATCCAAATAACGTGAAATTTCTGATATCTTCAAAAATGACGTTTCGTTTTCTTTTCTGTTTACGGAGTGGAGTGTGCTCGTGGCTCCATCTACGCAACGCTTTGCGTTTTATGTCCTATTCTCACCTGATGGTAAGTGCCGAAACAGACATATTCCATCTTTGACCTCATTGTTACCTATTATTATATCTACGGATGTAAGGGGGGTCACCAACATCTAGACCTCCAAATGTCAAACTCACCTGCACGTGGTGCATCCTGCCGATTAGCGAACGAGTCCCTGGCGACCGACTAGTGGCGGTATAACCACTCAAATTCTGGCTGGGTCAAAATACCAGAAGCACGATGACGGGCAGCAGCGTCATCGGGGCAAGCGACCCGGCTACTGCGATCGCCAACCCGCAGGCCTAGCGTGGCGATTATGGCATTACCTCCCATGGATAGCGCACAAAGAAAACGGCCCCCAGTTCCCGGCCGCCCCACTATCTGCGCAAGGTGGCTGGCAGCGACTGGATGAGAAGAGCCGAAGATCGTGCTCAATAGCGCGCCGTGGGAGAGGTCTATGTCCAGCAGTGGACTAGAGTAGACTAGGGTAGGCTGCTGATGATGATGATGATTATATCTACAATACACTGTTGCTTTCCTCTAAAATTTCCTTTTACCCGACGCGTCCTGTTTTGCTTTCAGAATCAGAATTCTTTATTGTCAAAAACTGGTTACATACTTATGTGGTTGTACACAGACAATAGACAATAGAATCTCAGTCTTTACCTAAATCAGGCATGCAATAATGTTTATACCTACATTTATAATAGTTTGATGTCAAATATAAAATAATAAAATCAATGTCATACTATATCTAGGTAAAAATTATATAATATAATCTCAGTCAAACAGCCTCCCGCGAAGTGCCCCCTGGCCGAAAGTACCCAGGATACTCGCGGCGTTCCCTCGCTGAATTGCGAGGGAAATGCGCTGCACTAAAAAAATTATATCTATGGGCCATGTTACCTAAAAACGGTCCGGTTCACGGATCCGGTTCCAGCCCCGGTTCGGGGCGGACGTTCCTTCCTTAATGTAGCTACATTAATACTTGCAACGATATTGCAAACGATGGTAATTTACTGACGACGATATGTAAGGGGCAATTCTCAATTCAGTATCGGATTAGGGGACGTCGATTGCAGCTCTGGCCGCCTCCTGGAAACTACTTACTTATGCAGAATGTATGGCTATTGGTTGCAGATGCCCAGACGTTGCAGTTTGTATGGACCAGGAGCTCGGTAGTGCAATCTCGTTTCTAAAGTCAATGGGAAAGGCAAAGGGATTTAGAAAAAAAAATGGATTCGTATTGAAGAATAGATAGATAGATTGTGCGAATGTGTAGATTGTTTAACGAAATCTCTTCGAACAGCAACAATAAGCCATCGTTAGACTTATTCGATCCTAGGACATTAGTTTTTAAAAGACGACTTTATAGTCTTTACTTTATTATTTTTAGTTTTCAAATAGATATAGGTTTTTTAGTCATTACATTCAATAGTATTTTTTCCCAACTTAATTTTATTTTTTATTTATTTATTTATTCTTTTACACTTTTGTGTACAGGTGAGCTTAATTTTGTACAACAATCAATTTTCTACTTCCTAACCATGCTGTGTTTACACGTTAAGGGTTATGACCTAGCTCATAACTTTATATTGATTTTTATGTAATTTCTATGGTTGTAATCTGTTGTGTTTCCCTAATAAATAAATTGAATTAAATTAAATTAGATAGGTGCACACTTCGCCTGCTTTTCGTATCAAATTTTCACTTAATGGGGTTTGCTGGAAGAGATCTCTCTTAGAGAGAAGTCACGCCCTTTGTGTTTCACATATTTTTTGTCTGAGTTTGTTATATATTATTTGTGTGTGCAAGAAAGAGTTAGTTAATAATAATTATAATAATAATAATTTCGAACCTGGATATAAATGGATTAGAGTAAAGTCCTTTCAATAGGATAACAAATAAATTACTTGCCTCCAAAATAAGTAGGACTAAATCTCAGTAAAATATTTATTCCAAAAACAATTATGTATGAACGATTGTTAACTTGTTTCTACCAAAACTACACAATTTCACGCAAATAATGAAGCAAATAGTAAATAATATAAATCATAAAATACTTACTTAGGAATAGGTAATTACTTAACAGTCATTTTGAAAGTGTCATAATATTTGCCATTACCCTCCCACACACTCAGTACCTCACATACACACTAATATCCTCAATCATACAAACAAACACATTCATACAACACAACACGCGCACACTGTTGCTTTCTTCGTCCGTGCAGTCACTGAGGGGCCAGCTGAAAATCAGCGCTGTGGCTTGCCTCAGCATTATGCTGAGCTGGTGTACCCTTTTTGGCACTGTACCACACCGGATGTTTTGTGCTGCATGTATTAATCTTTGTATACTTCTGTATTGTGTTCTATATTCTGGTGTTTACAGTGATAAATAAACGATTTCAATTTCAATTTATTTTGTTACATTTATTCCATCATCAATATTGAGTAAAACAAAGAACGCAGCATGCAGTAATAAAATAAGTATTATTCAAAGGTTGTCTGGAAGGGATCACTCTTACCACCTAGATTTTACTAATCGCTTTTTACGCATTGTTCCACAATAAGTTTTCGTGGAATAAAGTGTATTCATGAAAATGTATGAATAATCCGTGACGGACTCATTCATTTAGTAAATAACGTAAGATTGCCTACGACAGACTCCTGGCCTATATTCCCGGAGTAAGGGCTGTCGTCAACTGATCTGACGGACTTCAATACACAGATCTGATTATCTGGAATTCGGAGCAACTGGAATTAGTTTCCAAGCTCAATTCCAGAACAAGCAATGTTTGCTTAGGTTCCGTCCGGTTTGCAATTTAAGTAATCAACTCTGAAATACATTTATAGAAGGTTTCAGGCTGGGGACCACCCTTTTAACTAATTCTACCGCAACGCAGCAATGATTACCTTGCTGTGTTTCGGTTTGAAAAGTAAGAGAGCCAGCGTAATTTACGGGCACATGAGGCAGTAATCTAAGTCTAAGTAAGTGAAGGTTAGCAGTGCATCGATAACCGACTAAAAATATTATAGTGAGGTAAGATGACATAAGTGCAATGGTGACAACTTACCATCAGGTGCACCGTTTGAATTAAAAAGTTTTGCAATGCTCTAAATATGATGTAAAATGTAAATTGTATTTATTTCATCAGAAAGCAACAAAACCCGTTGCAAGATAAGTCGTACAAAATAATTAAATATAAATTAAATTAAATAATAAATCAAATTATTAAATTAAACTATTTACATTACAAAAAAATACCTATAATAGTACAATAGTGTGCAGTCAATAAAAAATAAAATAAAAGTGCGGATACAATGTCAAAATAATTTTAAGATATCCAATCATGATAAACATTAGGATCATAATATGACCTTATTGGTCACTGAAATAAAAATTCACCCGATTTCAACTTTCAGGAGATCGATTCCACTAAATACAACGTAACTAAATAGAATCTAAACTACATCGTTATGATGTGTTTCGTATGCTACTATCCACTAACGATCCAATTTCAGTTAAGTTCCGATCGAGTCAACGATCGATCGAACAGTAACATATTTGTGCATTCTACTAAAACGTTTAGTTTATACTGAATCCCAGTTGAACGGTAACAAAACGCTTCAACTGTCAAATATAACGATCGAACATAAGTTCCTCCCAAGGTACTTTTGCCCGAAAGGTGGCAGTGGTAGAGTTATGCGTCAGCGGAATGCGTTTTTGTGTCCAAATAGAATTGGAACGAAAACTTAATTGAAATTTGATAGAAATAGAACTACAAACGTTGTAATTTAGGCGAATTGGGCCCCAGGTATCGTCAGAAATATTCCGGATTGAAAACGGGGGGACGAAAATTCCGGAATCGAATTTTCAATGAGTCGTTCATCGCTAGAGTCATAGAGGGGTGCCCTAGGGCTCGATTACTTGTCTATTGTGTCAAGTCTCCCCGAGCTATGCTATGGCACTCTGTTTAACAAGCCATTCAGTGTTTTAAGGACACGTTAAAAAATGAACCGTAAAAAAGGAAAGTATTTCCAAATTTTATTATTATTGAAAATTGGTCTGAAATGGGGATTCGAAATCTGAATTTGGGACAACTGAGGTAAGTAGGATTATATAAAAGGGCTTAGTTTACAAAAAGGGTGGACAACCTGTTAAGATGTAGACTTCATCGTCCATATCAACCTCCTTGGCATCAATTTCAACCTCATCGTTAGCGTTTATGTCACCTCATTTCGTGTTGGCATCTTCATTTCTTCATCTATATTTTCAAAATTCAAATCATATTCCCATTCCATTTCTAAATTCCATTATTCCATTAATTTCATTGATTTCTTTGTATTTTGCACTTACTCTCTGTATTTTGTCTTGATCTGACTTCATTTTTGTCTCCTACTACTACCTATTTTCTACGTTTACTATTTTCTGTGTTCTGTTCCCTAAAAATATAATATCTATTACCAAATTGTTCTCTTACTTCATCTGCACACTGTCCTAGAACCCTGATAGCCGGCACCTAGAGGACAGACTGTAGCATAGTTACTGAATGCCTTGTGTTTTGGAACAATCTGTGAACCAGACATAATTATTTTAATAATGAAATAAAACTATTTTTTATGTGCCATAGCTATAGTACATAGCTTTATACACATGCCCAAAAATGTGCTAAAATAATTTTGAATCAATTGATCCTAAATTTTACTAACTTAACAGACATTTTACCAAATCTAGTTAAGACCCCAACACATAGATGTCGAAATAGAAATCAGTTTTATTCACTAGATTGTACAAGTATGCGTGGAAATCGTATCTGCGCCCGACAGCTATCCGCCGCCTGAAGAGACTACTCGATGAGCCGTGAAACTGTTATTGCCGGATCCAAGTAGTATGCACACGTTCCATTGCTACTGGGCTATAGATAGTCAACTGGACTTGCAGATTATGTATGTACCGTGAAATACATATCAAGCTTTATTAGATTTTTAATACTTACGGTTGTTGGTACTTGGTGAAACTTGTAGTACAAGATAAGACTTAAATAAAGTAAAGTAAAGTACACTTTATTGCACAAATATAAAACAACAAACATGAGATAGAAAAGGAAATAGTGAAGTACAATTTATGCGGCCTTATAGCTAAGAGCGATCTCTTCCAGGCAACCTTCGGTCAGAGGAAATGATTTCGAGAAAGAGGTAGTAGGTGTGCAAGGTTTATGGAAAACGTAAAATAATATACTGTTTCACGGTATTTTTATTGTATTTTATATTACGACCGGTTTACACATCTTCAGGTAATACCTGAAGATGTGTAAACGAACAAACACTCTGATAATATACGAAACCGGTCGTTATTAATAAAATACAATAAAAATACCGTGAAACAGTATATTATTTAACTCTAATTATATATTAGATTTAACAGGTGTTATTCACTTCATAGAGTAACCCGTTAAATCTAATAATAACATCAAGCTATACTCTGTGGAATCCTGTCGCAATAAGGGTTTGTAACGATTCCTTAATATTTGTATGAATTTGTCATATAAGTTAAAGCGACAAAGTACTGAAGGATAAGCCTGAAGTGTTGTCCACAATGTTTATTTCAAGTAGGTTTTAAGAGGGGGCAAGTTAAGGGGGGTAGGGTGGCAAGTTGCTCGATTGACTCAACTTAATTTCCCTCGGGTTTGTAGATTATGCATCCAAAGTTATGACCAAAAGATTCCTTATAGTAACTGTAACTTCGGCTCAAAGTTCCGACAAAAATGGTCCGAACCGAAAGTGCTCGATTGACTCAACCTAATTTTTATTTATTTTTATTTTTACTGTTACCCTTTTGTGTACAGGTGAGCTTGAGCGCAGCGTTCAGGCTCCGCTAAATTAAATTACTTTAACTACACCTTAATCCCGTTTAAATTTAACGGCACCAAACACCGGGGATGTAGTGACACCCCGAGCTTCTGTCCGGGCACGAGGTTCGCCTCCAGGCCCGCACCCACTCCCCCCAGTCAGGGTTCGAGTGGACGACCCGTTTGATTTGATTGAAAGGTGAGCTTAATGCCTTGCGGCATTCTCTGCCAGCTGACCATTGGGCATGCAGATATGTTGTGGTGGTGCAGTGGTAATAACTTTCCCTTGGGTACAAACCCGAGGGAAAGTTATTGCCACTCGAAAACTTTTTCTCAGATATGCAGGTTTCCTCACGATGTTTTCGTTCACCGTTTAGAGCGGTGACAGACCGTATAGAGGAAAACACCCGGAAGAGACTTGAAGCCTTTGAAATATGGTCCGAAAGTGATCGTACAGATTAAGTAACGTAAGGTGCGTCAGAACCAAGATGGGTGACCGCAAGTGGCATATTTTTATATGTACCCCTCCGTTTCTGCAATATGCAGTTTACTGTTGTGCGTATATGATGTTCCACTCAGCTCCTTGAATAACGTGACGCCAAACGGAGTCTCCGTCATATAGCCAGTAAAACAGACACAGAATCCTTTCCAATAGAAGCACTACCCGGCATCACACGAGAGAAACATGCAATTGACACGCGAAATGAGGATGTACGAGTATTCGACAGCTCCCCGTATACCCTTCTAGACCAGGAGCTACACTAGTGATTTATAACTTACCAAAAGTTCGAAAAATGTTAATCGATCTTGCATGAAAATCTTCTTGGTTGAAGGTAATTGTGCTGCATATGAAGTATAGTGAATGACTTTTCTTGAGTGGAGATCAAAACCCACTTCGGGTGGCTAAGCTAGATCAATTTGTTATTAACACCTAACTACTTCAACATAAAGAGGAATTGTCAATTTTAGTAAAATGTTCAGCATTTATTGTTGCTAGTCTAAAACTATCCGAATAGTAAATTTATCGGAATATCAATACAACACAATACAAATATTCTTTATTGCACACAGGACAAAAATACAGAACAGAAGAAAAGATACAAAACACAATTAATATCTCATATTGCTAGAGTCTGTCTAAAATGTCAGTTGACTTGAGATTTCTATTTGAACTTAAAAAAAACTTATATAGCAACACTGACATTAGCTGTAAAATATGTCTAGACTGATTTTCTACTCCTAGTTCTACTTCCAGACATATTTGACAGCTAAATTCAGTGTCGCTAAATATAAGTTTTTTAATTCTACTAAAAATCCCAAAAAATAAAAGATCTGGATGCGGTTAAAGTATCCTGGGAAACCATAGAGTCTGCGGCATCGGACAGAGCGCGGTGGAAGAATATTGTCTCAACCCTATGCACCACTAGGTGTTCTAGGACCTGAAGAAGAAGATGAACACTAAAATCCCAAGTTAACTGACTTACAATTTAGACACACTATGTAAGAGTTTTATCATTTTGAGTATTACCAACAGTTGGTATCAAAAAACTAGTTTATAGTGACTTCATATTTAAAACGCAATTTTGAAAACTATTTTAATTGGTTTTTAATTGTATTGGAATCACCAATTTAATTAATTTTTTTTGTAAAAAAGTAAGTAAGTAATATGTTTATTCCACACAGCAATTACCGAAACAGTTATAATTATGATAAAATAATTATGTAGTCAAAGGTATTATTGAAATCATGTCTGATGGTCTGCTGTTGTTGTGAAAAGGGCCTCAACTCAGCTTATTGCTACAGACAAAAATGCCTACAGCGCTGGTATTCTGTTGGACCATGACCGATGGCTGGCCAAAACCTGTCCAAGAGGACAAAGATACGACACAAATAGATTTAATTGAAGATAGGTAGTATTAATAAGTGAAAAATATATATACCTAAATTTACCATGACACATAAATGATAAAAAAATATAAATATCGTACTAAAGGGGTACAGTACGGTATGCTAAGGAGATAAAGGGAACAGATTCAGACTAGGGCAACAGTAAGATTGATTGATTGTAATTGCAAGATTGTGATTGTAAGATTTTGATTGATTGAAATATTTGTTGGTTTTGTAAAGTTCGACTCCCGACTCCCGTGCTATATCCTACCTGCCGTGCCATGAGATATTGAAAACCGTGCCCCGGGCGATCCAATTGACCTTTTTTATTGGCAACATTTCACTTGTCCCGCATTGTCGGAGCTTTGACTGTAACGCTGGGCGTTGTCAAATTGGCCTGATTTTTTACGCGACTGTGACCGGTCATCTTTCATTTACATGTCCCGAGGTGAATTAAAAGGTTTCTGGGATTAGTTTTAGAATGTTCTTCTGAAATTATGTTGGAATAGAATTTGCGTTAAGTTCATCGATAGAAATCGACGAGTAATCCTATATACTCATCATCATCATCAGCAGCCTATTCTAGTCCACTGCTGGACATAGGCCTCTCCCAGGGCGCGCCATTGAGCCCGATCTTCGGCTCTTCTCAACCAGTCTCTGCCAGCCACCTTGCGCAGATCGTCGCTCCATCTAGCAGGGACGCCCGTCCCACACTACGTTTGCCCAAACGCGGTCTCCACTCCAGAACTCGTCTCCCCCAGCGGTTGTCGGTTCTGCGACAGATGTGACCGGCCCACTGCCATTTCAGCTTGATACTCTTATGAGCTATGTCGATAACTCGTATCTACCTATTTTGACATTTGTGAACTTAACGCAAGGATTTTCTATATATTACATAGAAATGTTATATATAGATAAGTAGTATATGAATTTAGACCATTTAATAGAAGTCTGGGGCTGTGCTGCTAAATCCAACATGACAACTTCAAACCTCACAAAATAAAGTAATTAAAATCTTATTCCATTACGATTATCTCACACCATCAAAATTCCTCTACAATAAAACAAAACTTTTCAATATCAATTAACTATATAGAAACAGTACATGCATTTTAATAAAAAAAGATTCTAACCAATGTCATTCACACACAAATCACGTTCACCAAAAAAGTACGAGTACTCGTATAATAGTACTCGTAAATGCACATAATTTACGAAAAAGAAATCAACTCCAAGTACGTGGGCCTAGAACAAATTTTGGTAAAAGGAACATACGAGTATTGTTTGAGGGAACACAGCTATATAATACTCTGCCTAATGAAATCAAGGAATGTGAATCTTAAAAATAGTTTTAAAAACAAACTTAAAACATATATTTATAATAATGTATAGTTTCGTCATGTCACCCTTTGCTCTGTTACATTTTTTTTTTCAGAACTGTTTTTAGTTTTCGATTTGCTGGAAATATTTCTTTCAAATTGTTTATATTACTTAGTTTATATTTTCTCTGTAAGTGAACAATGTTTTTAAGAGAAATAAAAATTCTTTAAACCGAAATTCTTGACTACTATAAAAAAATTCTTTGGTTCTAAGTTCAAAGATTTCGGATTTCTGTGGTACGTACGTTATAGGTACGTCAAAAAAGTTTCTTTCAGAGGATTCCCATCAGTTGCAATAGTCCTAAGAATTCTCAATCTCAATTAAAACATACTCTGTTCCTTTCTACGACATACCGCTAAAAAAAGAAATCACTATGAGTACTTAGGTAGGCAGAATTTTAAGGATGCAATTTGCAATGTGCGTTATACGTAATAGCTTTAGATAGAGATGACACGAGACTTAAGGAAAGTTTCTTGCAACTCACTGTTAGCATCTTTCTTCATCTTTCGCGTGGCGCGCCATGTACCGGCTGCCCAGGTGGTGCAGCGCCAGCGAGATGTTCATGGAGGGGCTCCGCGAGCGGATCATGCGCTCGGTCAACCTCATCATCACGGCGACCAGAGAATGGGTTCCTAGCCCACTACATCGGAAATGGGCCAGTTATCATGTGCCAATTACCTGACGACAATAATTATAATGTAATAATTTAATGTATCTTAATTTGTAATGTGTGTGTGCGTGTGTATTAGAAGACCATTTGTGCTTCTGGAAATAAATATTTTCAATTTCAATTTTTCAATTTAGCCTTTTTTATGATTCCTCTAAAATAAACTTTTCGTAGTTCCCGGCCGTAGTCGAGTATTTAGTGCTAGAAAACTCAGAGCTCAAAACTTAAGCAAACTGCAATAAAAATGTCACTTTAAAACTAAATAAGTAACACTTTGTCAGCAGAAACTACACAATGCTATATGTTTAGAGAAAATGCAGCTGTTTTATACTCACTTTGCCAGTTCCTGGGAAATCTAGTCTAGATTAAAACGCAGCGGGGTTGCAGAACTTGGGATTTTACCGCTTTATAGTACAGCATTGGTAGTAAAACCTCTCGACCGCCATTATGCTCAGTAAATTGGTGATGATCGTATTCTGTGGTATTCAGCGGCCAGCTCTCTATCTAGCACATTAGGCGAGGAATGAAAACTAACGTGTCGCTGAGGTCTCGACCATTTCATCAAGCACTATAGGGCAATACATGTTATATCTTATATATGTTCATAAGTTAAGAATTAGAATATAATAACTGTTTTGTATACCTTGTTACTTTGTGAATAAATACTCTTTCATTGTAATAAATACTTTTTAAGAGCGTCGGTGGCACAGTGGCTAGAGCACCGGACTCCCATGTGGAAGGTGCAGTACCTTGTACCTTGTAATTTTTCGTATTTTTCGAAGATTCACGTACATTTACCGACTGCTATAACGGTGAAGGAAAACATCGTGAGGAAACCTGCACACTGAGATGACCAGTGTGTAAATGGGGTAGGCACAAAAGATCCTCAGAGTCGAAGTGCCGCTGAGTTATTCCCGGCCCCCTATCATAAGATAGGATAAGATGGTCAGTTAGTTTAAAAAATTGCTAGTGTTTTTGCACATTCCTAATGATCTTACACCTTTAGCACTCTACAACTATTTTGAAACGGTAGTGGACCAAAATTATAGAAATATAGAAAACCGATAAATAGATTTCTATGAGCCTGATCCGATTCTGTCTCAAAATCGCTGCAGTGTGCTAAAGGTGTTAGTTAATAATAAAAAATACCCCGTTATTTGTATGAAAATTTTCCATACTAAAGAAAAATAAACCCCATTATTTTGCGCCTTGGTGGCATAAACTCATCCATGTCGTTATGAATGAAACGAATCATACTTCTTATTTCAGTATTAGAATAGCAATAATTCGTAGAATTTAAAACAAAAAATTTTTTTTTGCCCTTACGTTATTGTTATAATCTTTAGATAACACCCTAGAAATATTTGCCGCTAATAAAATAGGACCCTATATATCAATACTACCACAAAAGCAGAAAATACAGTTGTTTTATATACGTAGGTAGTTCGCCAACAATTCCCGGGGAATGGGAAATCTGGTCCAGATTACAACGCAGCAGGGGCGCAGTCTACTTGGAGGATATTACTTTAATCGTGTAAGGCCGGTTATGGCGGAACTTGAAAGTTTCGCGCCACCCAGCTTGGCCGCTGTTACTGCTACAATTGTAACTAGTTATTTTGTCGTTGTCGTTCTGGATTGTTAATAGGTCGTTGTAAGGAAGCCTGAGCTTACAAAGCACGTTTTCAAGGTACCTAAGAAAAAGCACCATGTTACATAGATACCTACAGGACGTCACATATTATAAAAACAATTAGTAATGTAAGTGTTTACGGGGAAGGCAATTGTTTATAGACTTCGATAGACAGGGGATGGAGCTGGTCTGGTTCTTCTGTTAGGCGTTTCCAGGAATTACAATAGACCCATAAAAAAAGAAAGAAAAGAAAAGATAAAACACTTTATTACCACAAACAAATAATACATATTTAGTTCTCTCCATAATACTATTGGCAATAGGCACCTGGCTCAGCTAATGCTTGAGTGAATACACTTGCGTGTAAACACATATCGCTGAGTTTCAGCCAGTCCGTCTACAAAGTTAACCAACTAACAACTGCGACAATCTAAGTACTGCCCTCTGCTACTATAAGAAGTATACCACTCACCCTGACTGGATTTGAGCTGCGTCTCATGGAAAGGAGCTAGGCCACGTAGTATCCAACAGTGCACATCAGTTTTCTCACTAATCACAAAGTTTTGGCTAGCCAATTTATTACACAAACTTAGTTCCAATATCGAAGGAAATTGTCCAGAAATATTAAGAAAAACCAAATTTTTAATTGTCCGCCGTAGATTTCGTGTGGTCGAGACAAGATGGCAGCCAACCGAGAGTCTCCCACCACTCGCACGCCCGCATGTCGCGGATATTGTAGTATACCAACTTATAGGTACATTATAATGCCCGTACAGCAATGGCAAACCACCCCATTAAATCTAACGAGAGTCGTTCTATGTGATTAATTCTTTAGAATGTTTACGACCCTCTGCAATGAGGAACACGAGTTAGAAGAAGAAGTGTTTACTCTCCAGGTGTAGTTAAAAGTGTCTTGTTGTGATACACGTGCGTAAAGGCAATTGTAAAATCCTTCGTCATTCGGCTCGAGATTCAAACTTGTCACCTAGTTTACAATTAACATTACTTACTTACTCACTTACTTACTCCGCTGGCGCAGCGACCAATAACAGCGACAATTAACATTCCGCATTAATATTACAACATACTATTTTTATATCCCAAAGAAAATTCACAGTCTTACGCTGAATATTGATCATTTTAAATATTGAAAACAATTATTTAGCACTGTAAACACCAGAATATAGCACAATACAGATATATACAAAGATTACTACATGCAGCACAAAACATCCGGTGTGGTACAGTGCCAAAAAGGGTACACCAGCTCAGCATAATGCTGAGGCAAGCCACAGCGCTGATTTTCAGCTGGCCCCTCAGTGACTGCACGGACGAAGAAAGCAACAGTGTGTGCGTGTAATGTAATATGAGGAACTTAATTATTTTTTTCGGATTTCGAGAAATCGTAGACAACATTGTACGTCCCTTTATTATTTAATTTCTCTCCATTTCCTAATTATTTTATTAAATCACTGTAATACTCGTATAATCAAAGCACTTCTGAATTATTCGATACTGAAAGCTTACTGAAAGAAGCGATCGGTAGCAGTGTTTCATTAAAGGCACTTTGGCGAACGGAAGTTGGCTCTTCAGGGAAACTGGCTCTAAACGGTACCGGTACTCTCGGTTACTTAAAACTTTAACGGTATAGTCGGGAAGTAACTTATAGTACCTATACCTACTTATTAAGTAATATACCTACGTGATTGATCCTAGACCACTGGCTTTCAAAAGACTATATAGTAGCGGAAGTGAGCTTCAGGGATCCGTACCCCGAGGGAAAACGGAAGTCTATTGCTGACGTACCGCCGTCCATCCGTATATTCGGTCGTCTGTGACGTATTTCTAGCTAAAAATAATTATTTTTATTTTTATTTTCAGGCAACAAATTATATACTTGCTTGCTTATCGTATGGTTAGTGGCCAACCTATTTGTCAGAGTTGTTCAGGCCGCCCGTAGGCCTCTGACATGCCTTAACGACTGCTGTCGAACGACAACAACCGGGACCGACTGCTTAACGTGCTTTCCGAGGCACGGATGAACAAATTATATAGCTAACTACTCGTATATACAAAAGTCCCATAGTTATATATCTTATAGATAAACATATATAACATTATATAAGTAAAAAGAATTCATTTTAGTGCGGCTTGAGGTGATGACAGGTTTTTTCATCCTCACCTGTCTATAACGACGAAAAACCACCCCTTCAAACCAGAAGTCCGCACTAAGGAATATTTGTTTGTAACGCGAATTTTGTATAAGTTGAAACCAGTGGGCTTACTGGACTCCAACTGGTTGCACCTCACTCCAATTGGTGAATAAAGAAAGATGTTTCACATCAATATAAGTACACTTATACCCTGACCGTCGGTGGCGTCGTGACTAAAGATGTTACGGAGCTTCGACTCCGACTCCGAAAGGTCGGTACTTCCGATTGATTCTACACCTCCGACTCCGACTTCGGCTCCGATAATTTTGAATCGGAGGTTATACCGAAGAATTTGTGAGCAAACATATTCAAATATTAATATTTTATTTGTATTAATAGTGTAGGACTACATAAAGAAATGTTTTATTGCCGCAAACGTCATAATAAAAAATATAGGCCAGTTCTGCTGAAAAATAAAAAAAACGGTTTAAAATTTGAACTTCTTCTGAACATCTCTATTCTACCTCCGCCTCCGCCTCTGCCTCCGCCTCCGATAAATCAAATTTGAAAGTTTCGACTCCGGTTCCGATAAAACCACCTCCGTAACATCCCTAGTCGTGACCAGGTCGTCGGACTCCCGTGCGGGAGGTCCGAGGTCCAAACCAGACAATGCCATGTACCAATGGATTTTTCTAAAGACTTACGTACCTACATTTACCGACTGCTCTGACGGTGAAGGAAAACATCGTGAGGAAACTTGCACACTGAGATAACCAGTTTGTGAAATGGAGAAGGCAATGGCCAACCACCCCATTAAATCTGCCACGAGAGTCGTTCTATGTGATTAATTCCTTAGAATGATCACGACCCTCAGCAATGAGGATAACGACTTAGAAGAGAGATACCCTGACCAGAAACTAAAAAATCCTGTCAAGAGGACGCCATTGGTAGTTTTATACCTAATATTTCTAGAGTTCGCTATGAAAAAATAGTAAGTATTTTTAATTTCTGATAATAGTATAACTTGAAAATACTGTAATGCACCTACTTAATTACCTAGTAGAAATTAAGGTAAAGAAATATACACTTTACTGCACAAATAGAAAACAACAAACAAAAGATAGAAAAAGAAATAGTGAAGTACAATTTAGGCGGCCTTATCGCTAAGAGCGATCTCTTCCAGGCAACCTTCGGGCAGAGGAAATAATATTACAACAAATGAACACTCCCCTTTCACCCTTTCACTCTCTTCTACACAAACACGCTCACACACATTTCCAATAAACACATCCATATACACACACATCAAAACTTATTTCTCCCTATAGGCGTTGTTTTAAAATAGGAAATCTGTAATTGGCAGTATGTTTTATTAATGGTAAATTTAAGTGCTGTGCATTTTGTAATAAATAAATACAAAAAAAAAAAATATTTATTAACCCAAACAATATTCAACTTATAATAGTGTAGTTAAACAATAGTGTAGTTACAATGTATAAGTAAATATCGGTCTCTACTACCTGCACTGGCCTCATCGGCCGTCTTGCAGCGTAGTGGATAGCAAGTCTAATTAATGGCCTGGGGGATACACTTATATAAAAATTAGATAAATATTATTATTATTATTATTTTTAAAAACCTGAGAGGGTGTTTGAGAGTGAGTGTATGCGTGTGTGTGTTTGTGAGTTGTGTGTGTGTGTGTGTGTGTGTGTTTGTGTTTGTGAGTTAGTGTGTGTGTGTATGCACCTGTTATTGTTAGTATGTCTGGCTACTTTTTAGTCTCCATTAAATTTTCTGTGTCAATAAATACATACTGTAATATGTATCAGAAAAAGACACGAATTCAATTCTAGGAACGTCCAACCCATGTATAATATCACTTTAGAAATTTAAACACGGGTTTATAATTTATACTTCAGCGATGTCGCAAATCATGGGAGATAACGGTACTGCTCCCGGGCTACTGAACCACAGACAGTATCACAAAGAACAGAACTGAATCTCGGATACAAGCGCGCGAGGCATTTAACAGGTTGTAGGTACTGCTTAGAACAGATAGATCAATAAAACCCGTGTAAAATAATTAAACAAATATATATTAAAAAAAAAGTTACATATTTTACTTAAAATTTCTTACAGAGGGCGCTACCTGTTCGATCTCCATGGTACCTATTCAATCTGTGTTTATTTCTGTAGAACCGAAATGTACTTAATATTAGAATTGAAGTAGTTGTTTTACACTGATTAACCACTGATTTTGTATTGAGATGAAAAATAAAGAAATAAATATAGAAGTTAAAAGTAAACTATATGAGGTGGCTATACTACCGTGTCTTACATACGGATGTCAAACTTGGTCCTTAAGAAAGCAAGACGAACTTAAGCTGGCAATTTGCCAAAGTAAAATGGAGAGAAGCATGCTGGGTATTAGAATATTAGATAAGGTGAGAAACGAAGATATCAGAAAGAAAACAAAAATTACCAGCATAATTAAAAGAATCAGAAACCTAAAATGGAAATGGGCAGGTCACATACTAAGACTAGAGGATAACAGGTGGACGAAAAAAGTCACGAAGTGGTACCCAAAAGAAGGGAAAAGGAAAAGGGGAAGACCCTATAAACGCTGAGACGATACCTTTGCAAAGCAAATGGGAGCACACTGGACGAGAATGGTGAGGGACAGGGAACACTGGAGGTAATTGGGGGAGGCCTATGCCAGAGAAGGCAACTACTAAAAAAAAAAAATATTGACATACCTATAATAATTTTGTGAAATAATGGAAAAATGACATGTTAATTTTATTTTAATTTATCAATGATTGGCAGAATTAAAGTGGCAAGAATTGAGTGGCAGAATTAAAGGCTGTTTTTATTTTATTTTTTGTATTGAGATATGTTTATATAGTTGTGCAATGCTGACAGCTGTCTCACCGTTACGTACCGTGTCGTCGTGTCACCGGGCCCTGACTGGAGACAAGCGCTGCGGCGGGGGCTAGCGTCTAGCCGTATCGTCACAGCATAATACTGAGTCAGGGACCTTGTTACCACATATGCATGTAAACTTACTTTAAGTCATAGTAACTTTTAAGTAGTGAAATGTAATTATCGTGTTATGTGTGTGTACAAATAAATTATAATTCATTCATTTAAAATGTGCGAGTACTTTGCGCAGTAATCACTATGAAATGTGATTGATACACACAAGTTATTATCTCAAAACCTCTGAACCGTATCTAAAAGTTCTTTCACCAGCAAGTACTATTAATTTTAATCAATGTAACGGTGATAGAATTTTTAGAATTGGAATTGTATTTAGCTTATGTACAATTTTGTTCTTGTGTTAAGTATTGATAATTTATTAGTATCTGCATTTTTCCCCCTCTTATTTTACATAATTTGTACACGTATGTATGTCTACTTATCGTACTAAATTTCTCTATGTTAAAGGTCTAGCTGCAAGAAATCTCTATTTTTACGTCATAAAGTAGTTTTAGCAATAATAAGTATGTTTGAGATTTTCAAACATATTTTTGCTCCTATATTCATTTAAATGCACGTGATTGTACTAAGATTCTATTCTGTTATATGTATACCGTGTAATATACCCAGGGTATGACTAATGTGACCAATTAACCAGGAGAGGGTCAGTCCCAGACCTCGCGGGCGCCGCGGGTTTGTTTACTTTTTCCGACTTGGATTATACATAAATATTTGCCGCCCCGCTGTCAATGTTTTCCCGCTCCCAGTTCGGAGAGATTTAGATAGGATGACAGGAATTTAAAAATGGAAATTGAAGTGTGGGGAACTGACTTACGAGTATTAGTACTTAGGTACATAAGCTTTAAGGGGTGTTATAAGTTATAAAAATTTGATAGGCATGTTTGACTGTTAGTTTATCTGGGTGTGTTCATATGTCATCAACAATGATCCGGTTTTGATAAAGTTCCTACCTACATAATGGTATTTGAACGAAAGTATATTTTTCGCGGACACTGACGTGTGCGTGTGCGTGGTGCGACTGGTTCACAAATTGAAAGTCGCTCAGCGTGCTATGGAAAAAGCTATGCTCGGAGTATCTCTGCTGGATCGAATCCGAAATGAGGAGATCCGGCATAGAACAAAGAAGTGGCGGTGGGCCGGTCACATATGTTATGTCGCAGAACCGACAACAGCTGGGGTAGACGAGTTCTGGAGTGGAGACCGCGTTTGGGCTAACGCAGTGTGGGACGCCCCTCTGCTAGATGAAGCGACGATCTACGCAAGGTGGCTGGCAGCGACTGGATGAGAAGAGCCGAAGATCGAACGCTCAATGGCGCTACCTGGCAGAGGCCTATTTCCAGCAGTGGACTAGAGTGATATTTTTGTTTTAAATTGGCGCGATATTTCCAAGATCTTGGACAAATTTCGACTTTACAGATCGATAGTTTTCCAGTAGAAGTAGCAGTATTAGCAGAATTAGTACCTATAGTTCAAGTTTTAGCTCAAATATTTAGGATCATGTTGTCACTCCGATATTTGGAACCCTGAGGTACTGATGGAAATCAATTAGTTTCTCAATTTATTTTTTTAAACGTAGTTGAGCCCCATTGGCTATTCGATGACTGAAATCCATAACAAAACTCCACTAACGGTTGGATTAAGTCCCGATCACCCATGGAATTCAATTACCCATTGGAAGCGGTTACGGACACAATCTACAGATCAAACACGTCCGGGTGAGCAGCCAGGGTTGCCATGCGTACCGGTTTCTGCAGAATTTATCAATTTTAAACTTACAGAAATTTTGGATCCTACGAGTCTGGGGGCGGCAAATTGGAAAATCGAATTAAAAAATTACCGTTCTATAGATAAAAGCAAACTAATATTATTATTAACTCTTTATTGTACACAAACATTATAATACAAACTTATACAAAAAACTATATAATCTAATCGATTAGTATCTTATTTAGTTTGCTTTTATCTATAGAACGGTAATTTTTTAATTCGATTTCGGGTCAAGGAAATACAATAGCATATTATTATCGGCTTGGTTTTCCAAGCGAAACTGCTGTAGTTTGTAACGATGTCGACTTCATCGTCCATATCAACCTCCTTGCCATCAATTTCAACCTCATTGTTAGCGTTTATCTCACCTCATTTCGTGTTGGCATCTTCATTTCTTCATCTATATTTTCAAAATTCAATGATTTGAATTTAATGAGAATATGATTATTCTCATTCCAGTTCTAAATTCCATTAATTTCATTGTTTTCACTTTCTCTTTGTGCTTTCTCCGTTGTATAAAATTGTCTACTATTGTGTTGTTCTGTTCCTGACAAATATAATATCTACTATTACCAATTTTCCTCTATTTCTTCATCTCCATACTGTCCTAGAACCCTGCTAGCCGGCACCTAGAGGACAGACTGTAGCAGTAAGTGGCCAAAATGTCGAAAATGAGTTATATTGGGTGTAACAAAAACCCCCTATAGTCCCGAAAGGGGGGTATTAAGTATCCATAACTGAACAACTTTTACTGTGAGGCCAAATAAATCGCGAAAAAAAATCAGCAATACAAAACCGAAATATATTAAACAGCAGATTTTTTTTCGCAATTTCAGAGACGACCCCATAGTGTAAGTTGTTCAGTTATGGATACCCACTTTTGACTCTATGGGGTTTTTGTTACACCCTGCATATTTATTTCAAAATTCATAGTTCCTTATTTAGCCTATTATGCTATTTTGCCGAATACGAAATAAAAACTACTACTACTACAGGTCGATTATCTAAACCTGACACGTTCACAGTACTCACACCAATGCAATTTCATTATACAGTATGTAGCAATTAGTTGGGTGGGCTATGTATAAAAAAACAATGGAATAATTGTAGAAATATTATACATATTTATGTTGTTACATAAATCGGAATCGCAAATTAAATAATTTCTTCTACGCCACTTAATAAATGCGCGTCGATCGGATGACAGCCGGTTAGCGCTCAGTCATAACATAAACTTGTAAACATCACACTATTTCTTAATAGTAGTAAAAACAAAACAATAACAATCTCAGTCACGCTCATAAGCTTGTCCGCGTGCGAGTGAGACAGAGCGACTTTTCATGTTGCATATGCAGTGTGACGTCATGCCGCGTGCTTATTCAAAGACACTACACAAACGCAATGTGTGAATGTGTTGTTCGTGCCAGCTTTAGATAATCAACATGTACTACTTAAGTTTGGTTTTCTAAATAAATAAAAACTAGCAACCCTACATACCGCCCGGAGCTCCTACAAAACTGGTCAAAAAGCTCATGACGTCACCGAGATACCTACATAGCAACCGTTCACGAAGGAAATCCAAATTAGAATTCTTGGAGTGACTGTCATATTGCCGTATTTCTATTTGGAAATATCTTTGTTATTTACGTTAGTACTACGGGCTTATTAAATCTCCTACCTTTTGTCTTATTATACTAATTTGTCCGGACGACCGTAGTTGCTAAGGAGCTTGGACTCCGACTCCGAAAGGTCGAAACTTCCAATTGATTTTACACCTTCTTCGACTCCGACTTCGGCTTCGATTATTTTGAATCGGAGTAACCTCCGAAGAACAGAGAAGAAGATTTGTACAGACGATTGGGTGAGCAAACATATTCAAATATCAATATTTAATTAAATAGTGTAGGACTACATAAAGGTATATGTTTCATTGCCGCAAACGTCATAAAAAATATTGACCAGTTCACTTGTAAAAATAAAAAAACGGTTTACAATTTGAACTTTTTCTGAACATCTCTCTTCTACTTCCGGTTCCGACTCCGATTCCAACTCCGATAAATCAAATTTAAAACCTTCGGTTCCGACTCCGGTTCCGGTAAAACCACCTCCGTAACATCCCTAGTTGCTACGATGGCCCAGATTATATTTGAGAGCGTGGGTGGCGATAGCGTAGTGACTAGAACGCCGGACTCTCACCCGGGCTGTTCGGGTTCGAAATTATACAACATCATGTATACATTTATCGACTGTTCTAACGGTGAAGGAAAACCCCGTGAGAAAAGCTGTACACTGAGATAACTCTGTGAAATGGGGAAGGCAATGGCAAACCACCCTATTAAATCTGTCAAGAAAGTCGTTCTATGTGGTTATTAAAATGATAAATAGGATTAAGACGAAGTATATTTTTACTGACGCTCTGACGTTGAAAAAATATTAAGAAGAAAGCTGGGTAAGGGAAATACATATAGATACTTTGCTTATTTGTGCCGCAAAGCAGTAATCTGAGAGAGCCAGCGTAATTACCAGCACATGAGGTGTGCCATCCCCAGCGATTCCAGGGATCTTTTGAGGGCGAAATAAACTAAGGGGAACGAGATAATGTCCAGGGCAGGCAATAAATACCAATGAAAAACCAACTCACCAAGCAGCGTCTCAGCCCGAGATCACCCGCCGGCGGCGACAAAGTAAAAAATTCCGGCAGTTTTTACAGTCACAGACGCAGAGGCAGGGTTTTATGAGAGCTGATTAAAAAAAAACCAAGTCACAGTCACAATTCGACAAAAATTCGGAAAAATTGAAATCTTCGAAAGATACCCAGCATTCTGGGGGAGAGCCTGGGTTATGTGAGATTTTTACTCACTAAAACCCCCTCGATGGCCGGCCTCGTGCATATCGGAGGGCTCCGGGATGTCCAGAGGAACGCACCGGTGCCCTCCTAGAATTTGCCTTGGGCTCTTCCTGGGAAGTGTATTTTCCACCTCCCGGTTCCTCCCGTTACAGCAGCGTGGCCATAGCACGTTGCTGCCTTCCCCAGGGTCCCCAGCCAATGGACGGACCTACCTATCCTGGACTTACCCTACGAAATTGTAAAACGTAGATAAGGAATACCTAACTCGAGGAAATTCCTTACACAATGGCTCAAATATGACCTTCGAAGTTGCCAAGTTTCCATCGACAGTAAGTCGATATTTTCATGAAATTTCCAAACTTAAAGCGCCGAAAGTTTTCCCTAAGGTGGAGATTATCGGTCTTTGAAAAGGTTTTTGTAGACTACTAAGAAACCGATCAAACAGGAGAAGAAAATTCTATTGATCGATTTCTGAGTAAAATTGAAAAGACTAGAAGTACGTAGAGCGGTTAGTGAAGCGTCCTAAGAAATGAAGTTAAAGATAACGCCGCAGGATAAGTTCGCTTTGTACATCTTAGTGTGGGTAGGTTTATATTAGGTAGGTTAATTTAAATAAATATATTTATTGACGAAAGGAGCGTCGGTGGCCTAGGGGCTAGGACGCCGGACTCCTGTGCGGGAGGTCCGGGTTCGAAACCATAGTGTCATGTACCAATGAGTTTTTACGTTTTTTTCGAAGACTTACGTACATTTACCGACTGTTCTAACGGTGAAGGAAAACATCGTGAGGAAACCTGCACACTGAGATGACCAGTGTGTAAATGAGGTAGGCACAAAAGATCCTCAAGGGTCGAAGTGCAGCTGGGTTATTCCCGGCCCCCATCATAAGATAAGATAAGAAGATTGAATCTTAGTACTTACTAGCTTAGGGTAGGTTAAAGGTTAAAAGTTTTCGAAGGCGTATGAAATCCACCAATCAGCACTGGGTCCGCTCGGTGGATCATGGCCCGTACCCCCTTGTACAAGGGGAGGCCTGTGCCCCAACAGTGGGGACATTAATAGGATGATGATGATGATTGACGGAATAGTACATTGTCTAACTGGTGCGGGAAGGACCAGTCGCTACGAGTATTATTTCGCAGCACAAGCCCTAGGCGAGTATAAGTAGCGACTTAATTGTTAAGTACCTACTTCTAACCGCACTCAGTGCGGCAATGTAGCACATACCAAAACATAACATGATAAAACCAATACTTAACTATAAAATCAATTATGTATAACTTATAATGACATTTAATTCAATTTATCTCGTTAGCATTTATTACTTACTTACTTACTTACTCCGCTGGCGCAGCGACCCGAAGTGGATCTTGGCCTCCGATACCAAAGAGCGCCATAGCATTTATTACTATTATAAAATATTATAATCTCTTATTTAATATTGCGGTGTCCTACTCAGGGTTTCATGTATGACCAGATAATATACATTTTTAAGACCAATTGTAACACATGAAAAGCAATAAATGGTATGAGTATGAGTACCACACAGTTTTTTTTTTCGATAAATACGCTCATTTTTAAGCACGTGTCATAAAAATATTATTTGACTAAGGAAATAGAATAATGAACTTTACCGGATTTAAGACTCATTTTATTACGAGCCATTTAAAAAATCATGAAGATCTTAATTGTAGGAAAGGAAAGTAGGTAATTTTATTTAATTACACAGCCATTAGCCATGATTGCTCGTTATGTAATTTTATTGCACTGCATTTATGGAATTAAAAATTCACTCTGCAAGAATAAAGAATAGGTAGGTACCTAACCTAAAAATTATGCAGCAGCCATATTTTTATTTATATTTTGACTATGCCCTTTTACAGCAGATAGTAACACTACTACCTATCTGCTGTAAAAGTAAATTATTACTTACACACGTAAGTAATAATTTAAATGTTATAATGTTAGGAAGAAAACAGACTCTTGGTGACCGAGAGGAGGATATTGAGGAAGATTCTGGGAAGATGGAGGGTGGAGGATGAGAAAGAATAGGGAGATGGAAGAGATGGTGAACGAGCCGAACATCATAGGAGAGACGAAAGCGGCACGACTCCGATGGCTAGGACACATCACGAGGATGGGGGAGGATCGGGCAGTTAAACGAGCGTATGTGGGACGCCCTAACGGACGACGCGACGTCCGGTCGGACGTCCCAGATACAGCTGGCGCGATGAAGTGGAGAAGGATCTGCGGGAGCTCCGGGCGCCTGACTGGCTCGAGACTGCGCAAGAGAGAGAGCGATGGCGCTCTTTGGTATCGGAGGCCAAGATCCACTTCGGGTCGCTGCGCCAGCGGAGTAAGTAAGTAAGTAATATAACGGATAAAAATTGTTCCTTAACGTGTCTAAGCGTAACATTGTTATCAAAAGATAAATTAAAAAAACTAAACTAAATTAAACTTGTAATAAGACACTGAAGGTAGAGTTACTGAAACGGCTTCCTTGCAAGTGGTAACTAACACCTCCACAAAAATATTAAGATCACATAATATTAAAGAATCATTAAAATTGGAACAGTATTTGATGAGTACAGTCGACCTCTGTACTATACCATCTGTCAAAAACCTTATGGCTGCGCAATATTATACATTTCAGATGCTCAAATTTTGACGTTTTGGGTAGCTTGACCTGTGGTTGACTGTACCTAACTCGCGAATATACTTAGGTACATACATTAGGTATTGCGCAACACAGAACTTATATTTTTAAGGTATAGGTTAAAAAGGCTATTAATATAAGTTTAGAAGAAATAAGTCTAATTAGTGCTAAAATAGAAAATTTTTAAATTCACAAAGCGGGACTATAGGGGTTTTTTGTTACGCCCTGTATTAACTAGCATACAATTAGATTCAAATTAAAAAAATAATCAAAACATAATAACGTCAAAAAAGAGCAATAATGCAAAATGTTAAGTATCTACATTGCTAAATCTATACTAAAGCTAAAACTAAACTTAGACTAAGAAGAAGAAAAAACTAAAGATAAAAAATTTGGGTTAAGTCCCCCACATTCGGCAGTGTACCCAAGAGACTGGCTGATTTGCCCCGTAGGATAGCTAAGCTGATCCGCTGGGCTAAATAGGAGCCAGCTCTTGGATCTTTTGACGCGTCGACCAGGCGTTTTGCGAGGTCTTGGAAGACGCGGTGCGCCCCCGGGCCCCACGGGCCAAACGGCTCAAGTATGTATGTTTCACCCAGGTTAGTATATTTGCATGCTTTTTTGTATGCTACACAATAAAATATATTTTAAGAGAATGGAATTTGACGTGTAATAATTGACAAGTAAAAAACATAACACAAACGAAAATAATTAAAAATTAAATTAGAGCAATAATCACAAAGCAGTAATAAATTAGACATTACGGTGTATGGACTTACTTAGTACGATTTCTGCGGTTAAAATGTTACTACTGCTGCCATCTAGAGCCTTATGACCAAAGTGGTAAAAATACGAACTAGAAAAGGTACAATTCTTGCGACAGTACCGCCATTCTATACTGAAGCAGTTTCATGGCTTTTCAGAAGGTGGAGCTAAAGTAAGATAATATTACGGCGTTTTTCCTGCCATGCGGAGTCAGCCCCGCATGCAAGATTGCTCCGCATGCGTGAGTTGATACGCAGTGCCCGCATCCCGCATGCAGATCACGCACGACAGTTAAAAGCTTGTTTGAAAATGTGTTTGCAAACAAAACGACAGCGTACCGAGCAAACGCAGCAAGATTCGCGTAACAGGAAAAATGCCCTTATAGAGCGGCTGGGGCACAATTGCACAATTCATGGGGATTCGTGTTACGTAGGTTTAAAAAAAATTAAATAAGAAGAACAGACGAGCAAACGGGCTACCTGATGTTAAGTGGTCACCGTGACCCACAGACACCTCACCTCACTGTATTAATATTAGAGGGTTTTTGATGCGCTGCTAGCCTTGAGAACTAAGATGGATTGCCTCGTGTGCCGGAAATTATGCTTCACGGCAGAAATAGATAAGAGGGTGGTACCAACCTAGGCGATCCTTCACATTAGGATCTACCACTACAGGTAATTATAATTACTACTTATAATTCAAAAACTGTTGACCAGAATTCGATAGAGTTTTTTTGATTAGATCTGATTATCCTGAATGTTAGGTATAGACTATTTTTACCCTGGAAAATTTCGAATTCTCACGGAAAAAGTTTAAATTTGATCGACCTACTTTTTTATCCCGAGTAATACCATAAGAAATGAAACAAACACGAAATTCATATTTAATTTTATTTTACAAAAGATTATATTCAATATTCGCCTCAACAACACGCCCTTCTGAATTAATACATCCTCGTCTCTAAATAATCATCACAGATAAAAATATAGACGCAAATATACATTCACCACAAAATTATACCGGTTGACTGGTTAAATATTGAATGGGTGAATGAGAACTGATACCCGTACTCAAATACGCGCGCCGTCCATCTTTTTTACGGGTAAATCCTTTCAAAGAGACCCAACTTCATAAGTTGTTTTTTTGTGATTTCCACCTATTAAAACCCTCTTCGGCATCTCCAGTGGAACGTTACATACGCATAGAACAACAAAATATTAGTGTCATCATTTTAAAAAGTTATTTTTTTACCATTTACATATATTTAGGACGAACGTCAACTACTCGCTATCTGATATATTATTTACCTCATTGAACCAGACACCTTGTATCAAACCTCACCTTGTATCAAATCTCACCTTGTATCAAACCTCACCTTGTATCAAACCTCACCTTGTATCAAACCTCACCTTGTATCTATCAAACGCTGTTTAGCTTCTTCACTAGTTTTCTCTATTCAAGCCGTTTTTAGAGTCAGGGGGATCGCGTGTTCTATAATTCTATACAGGCCGTGCGCGCATGGCAGAAGAGTAGAGTAATGAGTAGGCTAAACCCGCGGCCGCTATAATGCTACTGGAAAGAAATATTTTATTTCCAGTAGCATTATAGATACACTAAATGAGCAGTAATGTCTTCTAATACAATATAAATTAAATACATTAAATTAAATTAAAATTGTTTTCATCATCATCATCAGCCTATTAATGTCCCCACAGTTGGGGCACAGGCTTCCCCTTGCACAAGGTGGGTACGGGCCATGATCCACCGAGCGGGCCCAGTGCTAATTGGTGGATTTCACACGCCTTCGGGATTTTTTTAATTTCCTCAGACATGCAGGTTGCCTCACGATGTTTTCCTTCACCGTTAGAGCAGTCGATAAGTGTACGTAAGTCTTCGAAAAAATCCGAAAAACTCATTGGAACATGGCATTGCATGGTTTCGAACCCGGACCTCCCGCACGGGAGTCCGGCGTCCTAGCCACTAGACCACCGACGCTTGTTTTGTTTTTGTTAATTTTTTTTTTTTTAAATTGTGTTAGTTAAATTTAATTTAATGAAAATTATAAATCATCATCAGCCCATGTCGTCCCACTGCAGGGTATAAAATTATAAATAATGTCGGTAAATTAACTACAACACAAACATAAATATTTATCCAATCGTCAAGTTATTGGTACATGATAAGTGACCAATCTCCGATGTAGTGGGCTAGGAACCTATGTTGTCGCCGTGATGATAAGATTGACCGAGCGCATGACCCGCTCGTGGAGCCCGCGCCGTGCGCTGGCAACATACGAGTAAAACCAAACATAACACCTGCATGATACTAAAACAACCATAAATATCAGGCCATATCAGGTCATATCAGACTTTCTCAGATTATCTTGATCCTTGAAGGCAAGATCGCGGGAAAGAGAGGTCCAGGACGCCCTCGGCGCAAATGGCTGGATGATACCAAGGAGTGGACCGGACTGAGCTACCGTGATCTGAAAGACGCAGCATAGCAAGCGATTCTGCCTACTGACCTCCAAACTTCAATTTGAAGATGGCACCCGATGATGATGTAATCAGATTTACCTAAGACGCTCGTAGTCTAACCAAGAACTGACAAAACCCTTTATATGAGCACCGATCAGGGTATAGGTAGGTATAATGTTGATTCATTTTTCTAATATACCTATTATAATTTTACCACTAAGATAAAAACAGTATGTCAGATTAACACGACTAAAATAAATAAGTATTATCGGCCTCTGGTCTTCCCAATAAAAATCAAGTACTGCAAAAAAAAAATTAAAAGTATATCATAATAGGTATTTATCATAGTAAAATTACCAAGATTTCAAAAGGGATTGGCGATAAATAATAAATTATTATAATTGTAAATTATATTAATTTCACAACAAATTTGCAAAAGCCAGTCATGTATAAGTATGTTACGTGAGGCATTTTTTAGGATTTTGTAACCCCCCCCCTCCCTCCCTGGTGAGATTTTGTGAGATTTTCCTCAACTCCCCCCCCCCCCCCTCTCCTAATCTACGTGAGATTTTTTAAAATTTGTGTTTTGATTATGAACGCGTTGGATTATAAACAACACAACAAAGCAGGTTAGAACCTGTACGTGCGTCGCTGCTACTCTCTTCGCGGCTCTTTACGCTGCAACGTTCGTCGAGTCGCGCGTATCGATACGGCTGCTCGATAGCGCTCAAACAATCGAAGGGCTATTGTGCTGCTCTGTGGGGTTCGGACAAATACGACAAACACTATTGTGTAGAATTTTCTCATATTTTTACTCTAGAAAAATGTATTACTTTAATTTGATTTCACTTTCACGCCATTTTACACCGTTTTTTGCTAAAAAAAATTACGTGATATTTAAACCCAGGTGAGATTGAGTAAGATTTAGCTTGACCCCCTCCCCCCCTTGAACACCTCACGTAATTAATGGACGCCCCCTTATTTATAAATGAAAAACTACTTTAAATTTTGGTCAAATTAGTTTTAATTGTCTTTTTCGTAAACTTTGTTTACTTGTCTCGAAATAAAACAAAAACTTGTGTTGTCTAAAGACATAAGGGTTATTATTCTCACGGCTTATCAACAGTGACTGAAACGACCCTTAAGCTCAATTTACATTGCGGAATGGAATAGAACGCAACGTAATTGTACATAGCATAATGAACTTTATGCCAATTGTGTAACATACAAACTAAATACGAGCCAAAAAAGAGGTCGCGCGTCTTCCGGGGAATCCTCGCGCATTCTCGAGAATTCCCCTAGCGGTAAAGCGTATTTAGTTTGTATGTTACACAATTGACATAAAGTTCATTATGCTATGTACAATTACGTTACGAAAATTCGCTTCCATTCCATTCCACGGCAATGTGAATTGAGCCTTAGGGCATTATCATTTATCAGACTGTAATAAGTTTCACAAAATATAATATTATAAGACTTAAGTATTTGTGCTGTCAAAACGAATTCTCACTCCATCTTAACTAATAATGTTGATTTGATATGTTTTACAATTATTTAATACTTAATAATTATAATAATAATACAACAATCAGCATTGTACATTATATTCAAAAAACAATAAATTACCTAGGTATAACTTTAATAAATAATACGACGTCCTAAATAACACAAAACAAATGTTTTGACATTTTATTATTAGGAACTTAGGAACAATCGTGTACATGGGGTAAGCGCGCCAGATAATGAAACCTTAAGAACTTAGGAACAATCGCGTACATGGGGTAAGCGCGCCAGATAATGAAACCTTAAGAACTTAGGAACAATCGTGTACATGGGGTAAGCGCGCCAGATAATGAAACCTTAAGAACTTAGGAACAATCGTGTACATGGGGTAAGCGCGCCAGATAATGAAACCTTAAGAACTTAGGAACAATCGCGTACATGGGGTAAGCGCGCCAGATAATGAAACCTTAAGAACTTAGGAACAATCGTATACATGGGGTAAGCGCGCCAGATAATGAAACCTTAAGAACTTAGGAACAATCGTGTACATGGGGTAAGCGCGCCAGATAATGAAACCTTAAGAACTTAGGAACAATCGTGTACATGGGGTAAGCGCGCCAGATAATGAAACCTTAAGAACTTAGGAATAATCGTGTACATGGGGTAAGCGCGCCAGATAATGAAACCTTAAGAACTTAGGAACAATCGTGTACATGGGGTAAGCGCGCCAGATAATGAAACCTTAAGAACTTAGGAACAATCGTGTACATGGGGTAAGCGCGCCAGATAATGAAACCTTAAGAACTTTCCCCAATTAAAAAAAATTGAAAATGTACCATTTTATGAAGCTAGAAAGTTTTCAGATGTTCCTAAATCATTACCAACTATTCAAGATAAAAAGGATGTATTGTTTTGTGAAATAACTAGTCTAATTTCCGAAATATCTACTATTAAAAAAATTACAGCATATAATGAACGTCAGTTTCCAGTAAATGAACGGAATTAAACCCGGTAAATGAATCAGGGTTGTTTGTAACAACAACCCTGAATCATTCATTACAGTAAATTATATTATGATGTAACTTAAAATGTAGTGCTGATTTAGATATTTTAAATGATTTTGGGCTTTGTGAATTATTTATCTATTAACTTATATGGCTACAAAGTTACGACAAAGTTCTGTCTCACCTGGTTCCTTAACCCTTAATAGTGTAACAGGAAATTATTTCTCACTTGTTTCTGAACTATTTTTAATTGGACAACCAGCATATTGTTCTCTCAAAATCCTTCATACATTGTTGTTGTTGTTTTTTTTTTAAGGCACAGGGAACTGAGCCTATACAGCCATGTCTGATGTAAACAACTCTTCCAAGTCTTCATTAAAATACTGGTGTGACACATTTCAATGCTATCTGGGAGAATCTTCCACGCTTCTGCACCATCCGAACCAAAGAAGAAGGCGGCCCGGACGCAGTATGGCTCTTCAAAATCCAGCCAAGTACGGATCGGGCTGCAGCGTCTTATTTGACTTTACTTCACTGTCCCACACATTAATCACATTTTGTAGACGTTCTTCGAATAAAAAACACCATTCTTACTTGAAAAGCACTACTGTAAAACAATTTGCAAAACAATGACAAAAAGCTGGTGTGGACGCCACAAAAGCGCGGGAGAAACTCCTCATACATTGTATTTTATGTCATAAAAATGTGAAGTGTGTAACGGAACGCAACTCAAAAAGCCGCGCTGTGAGAAAAGTCTGTCACATCTTCTCAAATTATCGCTCGTTTCGCGTTTTCTGTGTTTTTATCTATATCGTTCGTTTTTGAGTTTTGCTAATAGGCTAACAAGAAGTGAATGTTTTGATTATTAATCATCATCAGCAGCAGCCTACTCTAGTCCACTGCTGGACATAGGCCTCTCCCAGGGCGCGCCATTGAGCCCGATCTTCGGCTCTTCTCATCCAGTCGCTGCCAGCCACCTTACGCAGATCGTCGCTCCATCTAGCAGGGGGGCGTCCCACACTACGTTTGCCCAAACGCGGTCTCCACTCCAGAACTCGTCTACCCCAGCGGTTGTCGGTTCTGCGACAGATGTGACCGACCCACTGCCACTTCAGCTTGCTAATCTTATGAGCTATGTCGATAACTTTTGTTCTATGGCGGATCTCCTCATTTCGGATTCGATCCAGCAGAGATACTCCGAGCATAGCTCTTTCCATAGCACGCTGAGCGACTTTCAATTTGTGAACCAGTCGCACCGTCAGTGTCCACGTTTCGGCTCCGTAGGTATTATTAATTGATTATTAATATCACAAATAAATTGTTTTCGTATGTTCTTTTTTAAATACTGCAATAGACAACAGGAATATATTTCCCACGTCCCTGTAAGCAATCAATAATAAAGTAAACAAAATGAAAAAATAGTGTCTTATAAATAAGCTCATAATGTGTGGATTCTCATACACACGTACTTGTAACAAATACAGATGGCCCGTGACCCTTTAAGGCAGCCTTTCCCAAAGTGGGCGATAACGCCCCCTTGTGGGCGCTGCAGGCCTAAAGGGCGGTAAGAGACCCAGAAAAAAAATGGGGGCGTTGTGTAGAGGCTTGGGGGGTGATTTGTAATTTCATTTAGCTAAGAGGCCTCTTAGACACCGACTGCATGAGCTCTCGACTCTCAACTACAACTTGTGAACATCAACTAATATTAGTTAAGAGATTGCTCAAACTCGGTTCGCTATTTCACTCCGCGTAGTTCATATATCTGTCCTGTTTTATTGAATATATGAAATAAAAATCATGTCAATCGGTCGCTTCGTTTCGAAATGAAAGTAGACACAAACAAACAAATAAAAAGGTAACAGACATACTTTCGCATTTTAATAGTTATTAGTACTCCTAGATAGGTAATTTTCGTAGATAGTAGACCGCGTTGTGTATTACCGACTGCGCTCAGGTTTCAAATTAACTCTTGAGAATTATAGTAAAAGTCTCGTTTAGAATTAATGTTTAATCTCCGCTAATATAGCTCACAATAATTAATTAATTTAATTTGAAGTTATAGTCGTTTTTAAGTAGGGGAAAAAATGGGGGCGCTAAAAAATAATTTATTCTCAAAGTGGGCGGTAGACAAAATAAGTTTGGGAACCCCTGCTTTAAGGGCTTTACTTGGCCATAAAAAAACACATGGGAGTACATACGTAACAAGCCAACTTCACTCGACCACCATTTTGAAACTAAAGTTGATAATTAAAAAAGGTTTAGTTAGAAAGTAAGTAAAATATGTTGTCTATCAGAAAAAAAATACATGACTTGGTAGAAAAGTACAGGAAGCATATATTTAGGCAAAAATGTATTTTTGTCCATTCACTGGCGCACTTACCCCAGGTACTCGTAAGTTGAAACCTTTATTTTTCATGTAATGATGTACATTGTACATACTACTGAAGTAGATACCGGCCTAAATGAACTCGCCATTACTTCTTTTTAGGCCGATTATTACGTGCGTTTTCAGAGCCATGCGAAATAATGTTAGGTATATCCAAAAATAATAAATAAAATTCAGAAAGCTTAGACCAAAACTAAATCAGAGTAATGCTACGGAATAACGGGGTTGCAGGTTCCAATCCTGCTATCGGAAAAAAATTTCAACCATTTTGTAAATTAATTTAAACATGGCCGCCAATTGGCTACGAAGGAAAGGATTTTTAATAGTATGATTCTACTAAATGAAACAGCAATAGCTAAACATTTCATAGTTCCGAAACAGATATACTTAATGCAAACGCAGATCACAGAATACCTAGATACGGTGCATGGAATAAGTCTGAGTCATAATTTCTGTCAAAATAAAGACACAATTTAAAAAAAACGCATCTGGAGATGGATTTCTCTGTTACAGAACAGAGCATCGGATCGTGTGACCATAATTTAAATTAATCTTTTTTTCATACACTTGCTGTCGTGATTGGCATCCGCATGCGAGACACGGAAGATATTAAGAATATACAGTTTTAATGCGGATCATTTTTGCAAGCGGGGCAAAATCCGCGTGACAGTAAAAATGCCCTTATAATCAACCTCACTTTGTACAGTGGCTAACACATCAGGCTACATATACCCTTTCCTACTTTGTCGGTTTAATTTATTTGACATGTTCAACGAAATGTCAAGAAATCGTAACAAAAAACAAATCGCAACAAGGTTCCACAAATCGTACCTTGATGTGTTTTCCCACTGTACTATATTCTATGCACTACATCTGGTACTTTGTGTAACAAAGAATGCGTAAGTAACAGGTATTTATTATTATTATTATTTATACAATATTTACAAAACGATTATGTACGAATAGGTAATGTTTATTAACAATAATTTACTATAAAACCTGTTACCGTAAAAACCCAGGGCCCTAAAGGTTTTTGATATTAATTTCCATAACAATTATTTACGTCACAAAAATCCAAGGTCCTTCTAAAAATTAGACTGTAACAATACTAGCTTAGATACAAGAAGTATAACCTGACCAGGAAAATAAAACTCTGTCAAGAGGGCGCCAATGGTGGTTTTATAATGTGTCATGGAGTTCGCTATGAAAAAAATAGTACCATATAATTCCGCAATATGGCGAGTGTTTTTATATTCCTGAACAGGGTATAATAAATCTAAAGCTTGATCATAAATTAAAAACTCTTGTCATATTGTGGAATTTGAAACTATTATTAAATGGCGTGGTTTTTATTTTCCTTTTTTTAGTCAGGGTATAAATCAAACAGAATTTTCGGACATTCTGTCATCTCATTCAGCTATTTTTCGTATTTTACGAAGACTTACGTACATTTACCGACTGCTCTAACGGTGAAGGAAAACATCGTGAGGAAACCTGCACACTGAGACGACCAGTGTGTAAAATGGGGTAGGCACAAAAGATCCTCAAGGGGTCGAAGTGCCGCTGCGTTATTCCCGGCCTATCTTAAGATAAGATAAAGATTTTTTTACAATAATTTTGGAATGTTTCAATGCCTTTATATTATACGGTGACATGTCAAGATAAACGCTGGAATCCTGCGCAATAAGTTTTTGTTATGATTTCTTGAATGTGTCAAAAAAGTAAAGTTAATGCGACAAAGTACCACAGGATAAAAGCCTGTAGTATTGGTCAGGTATTCGTTCATGCTCAGGTGATGCCTGAAAATCAGCGCCGCAGTGCTAAAAGCGCTACGGCAACAGGCTGAGGCAGTCCCCCTTTTTCCAGTACTGCACACCACCTTCATCAAACGCCGTTAGATCAGTAGTACCATTGACTAGTACCATTGATGGTACAAGTGACACAACTTTGTATCTCTAGTACTATATATATATTTATTATTTATAATTTTAAAAATTCCACTTCTATGTCAAGAACGTTGCAGCCAACGGTTGATGGCAGTCGGTAAATACTTATTGGTGTCATACTATTCAAACGAAATGTACTTCAAATGTTTTAAGTGGCCAGTACTTGGCGTATTAGTACCAAGTAAATTATAAGTATTTATAACATGTACTTCGAGTTTGTTCAGTTGCACATCGGACCATAGTTTCACTAGTACCATTGATGGTACTAGCGACACAATATTATTCAGGATCAGTAGTACCAATCCTTCTATAAGGTTTCTTATGTATTCGTCGTGTCGTATAAGGTGGCCCACCATATTTCCCCTTCTATTTTCAATAGCCTTTAAGAAGGAAAAGTTGAAGGCAAGCGGGGAAGAGGAAGACCGAGGATAAGCTACTTCGATCAAATCAAAGAGAAGGCTGGCGTTGCGTCGTATAAGGAGGTCAAGGAAAAGACCCTAGACAGGACACAGTGGCGTTTACTACACCGACAAGAGCATAGCTCTTAAATTGAAGAAGAAGAGAAGTACCAATCCTAAATTAGTGTCCCTAGTACTAAAGATACAAAGTTGTGTTACTTGTACCATCAATGGTACTAGTCAATGGTACTACTGATCTAACGGCCATCAAACTTAATTACTTTTGCTTATTTATTTTTGTAATATATTTGTTTAATATTATTTTTGTCTTCTGTACCTAGTTTTTTGTATGTGTGTATCGGAATTTTAATTTTTACATATCAATACTGAATTATATTTCAAAATTCTGGGCAATTTAATACTGCAATGATGAAATTGAGCAAATATATTCTTCCATACATACACCCGCATGGTACTCGTACAGTCCTATAACTACATTTCTTTTACATTAAATAAATTATTATCATGATAAGCTGCTGGAATCATAACGACAATTTCTAATAAAACTATGTTAATTGTACTTGCGGTTTCCTATAGAAATAATAAAGCGGCTGATAAGTATCTAGTGAGATAAAATTCACAAATGTTACTTCTCTATGACAATTTCTTAGAAACGTTAATAGTAAATAATTGTCTATCACGTGCGGGAAGAACCACATACACACACCGCATACACGAGTGCGGTATGTGGTCTTCCCGCACGTGATAGACTCGATATTTTTGTTACACCTGCTAGAAAATAATTTAAAAAACTAAAGCAGTTAGCAGTCCATGTCGATATAATAATAATTATGTTTACGGAGAGGTCCATGGACGTTTTTTTTATGTATTACTAAACCCGCATTTGACCTCGATCTCGCGTGATGGTAAGCGACGATGAGGTCGACGATGGAGCACGCGGGTCCAGTAAATGCCTTTTCACTCAGGCCTTGAAGATCCCAAGGTTGTAGGTTTCGGGAAATACAGACGCCGGCAGGCTGAATAATATGACCATTCTCAAATGAATGAACCTACTTCCGATCGTGGGTAATTATTCCCGCATTCCGTGCGGGAATGTGGTATTTTCCGATCAGTTTTAAGTAAATACATAGGCCTATTTTTGAGCAGGTGTTTAAAAAAATAATAAAAATTTTTTTTAGTTTATTGGAAATGCAGATTGCACAAGTACATCGCCATTGACGAAAAAATATTGTGAACTGGCAAAGTCTACTTTTCATACAAATTGGTTTATTAAAAAAGTGCTAATAAAATCTGATGAAACCAACATAGGTACCTTAAACTCTGAATTTCAAAACTGTCGTTGGTTTAGTTTTAGACAGTTTTCGAACAGCCTCGACCAGCCTTAATTTTCGTATAAAAAGAAAACAGAAATAATGTCATTCGTGAATTTCACTTTTAACGTTAAAAATAAGTGGTCCTCGTTAATTATAATTATGATAAAGCTACAAGTACTTTGAACAACTCGTTTGGGGCATCATTTACAGTTTATAACCATGTCAAAGTAATGTTACACTATAGAGTTTAAAGCGAGCTATTGTTCTAGCTATGACCGTAATTACAAAGGCTATCGCCTTATCATCGCCTCGCCTCACTAGGCACGAGTCTATACTGATGTAATTCCGATCCTTTAGATGAACAGACACCTTAGGGGGCGTCCATTAATTGCGTGAGGTGTTCAAGGGGGGGAGGGGGTCAAGCTAAATCTTACTCAATCTCACCTAGGGGTTTCGAAAATATCACGTAATTTTTTTTTTAAATCTCACGTGAGATTAGGAGAGGGGGGAGGGAGTTGAGGAAAATCTCACAAAATCTCACCAGGGGGTTACAAAATCCTAAAAAATGCCTCACGTAATTAATGGACGCCCCCTTAACCCTGCAATGTTAGGCATCCACGCGGCAAGAAATTTTAAAAAATCCATTGTCCGAATTAAAAAAAATTAAAAAAAAACTGCGTCTGAAATGCAAATTTTCACTATCATACCACTAATCATACCACTATAAACCAGCTGGCACTAGTCAGGTCTACCTTCACGGAAGTTACCTTTGGCTTCAACTTTCATAAATCTCACGGGTATTATTAGACCGGTGGTATTGATCAACACCGTTCAACGTCGATCATTGTGTCGAGACCAGACCGATCTGCCATCGTTTGAGCATTGATCCGACGACGATCGCACGATCGATGTCGAATGATCGATGAAAATATTCTGCTTTGGTTGATTGATCGCAACAAGATTGATCAATTGTCGTCGTTGATTGGCATCGATCGCGATGTAATAACACCCGTCTTCACTAGTTATTTAGTTAGTTACTTTCAAAGCTGCACTAAGTTATTTCTTATTTCAATCTCACTTTTCGGTCTCCATCCTTCGTAGCCTCTCGACACCTCTCAGCCAGTTACACCGAGTCGGTGATACTTCAGATTTTGTACTCCGTGTAAGGTCAGTTTACGCTGGACATGCTTTCGAGATTAGTTCTTTTTCTGCGGTGACGCGTTGCAGCAGCTCTTCTGACCATCTGTGCGCTGTGCGGTCCACGGTCGAGGGTACCGTTAGGCATTGTACACCGCCGTACTCACAATTTACCTGAAATAAGTACAATTGAAATCTAGTGACTGTATTTAATAGATTATATCCAACATTTTTTTTTTTGGATTTTTTCGAAGACTTACGTACATTTACCGACTGTTCTAACGGTGAAGGAAAACATCGTGAGGAAACCTGCATGTCTGGGAAAAATAAAAGTTTCCGAAGGCGTGTGAAATCCACCACACAGCACTAGGTCCGCTCGGTGGATTATGGCCCGTACTCCCTTGTGCAAGGGGAGGCCTGTGCCCCAACAGTGAGGGCATTAATAGGCTGATAATGATGATCCAAAATGAACACGCAACTTTCTGCCTTAACAGTACCATATCTACAGATTTATTATCAACTTTAGCACACAGCAGCAATTTTGAAAAGCATCGGATCGAACCCCCAGAAATCTATTTTTCGGTTTTCTAAATTTTTAACACCCGACCGATCGAGGGAGGGCGTGTTATAAGTCTGACACGTTTTTTCTGTTTGTGTGTTTGTCTGTGGCATAATAATTTAACAACGGATGATCCGATTTGAACCCGGTTTTTTAATTTTGATAATTTTGACGAGTGTGTCCTTAGCCTAGGTCTGATAAAAATTGGACCAGTGGTTTCCAAGATTTTGGAGTATCTTTGATGTCAGATGGGATCTATGGAACGGTAATAGGTAGATGGTTCGAATTTGAACTCAAATGTTCCGGTTCGTTGTGCGTTTCCGACATCTGAAACCTTGAGGATCTGATGATGACCAGGAAAAACTAAGTGAGCTTCAATTTCACAATATAAAACTGGAAGAATTGGATGATTATCAGCCCGCCAAAACCATAATAGTTACCTTTTATTCTGCATTCATTTTATGTTTTAAAAGTAAGTGTTTTAGTTGTTATAAATATAATGCTTAATCAAAATGTTTGTGTTGTACTATACCTACTTAAGAATTATAGTTAATTACCCGAAAATACAAACGAAAGACTCCCACAGGGGCTCAACAGTGTTATAAGCGCCGTCTTTCACCTCCAATTCATCTATCACCATTATCATCATCAGCCCATGACGTCCCACTAGGTTATAAGTATCCTCTCTTTTGTGCCACACTTATACAGGTCTTCGATGTGACTTTGGTAATGTCATCTGCCCATCTGTCACCATAGAAAACTAACTAACTAAATAAGTATTAGAAAACTTACCCGATAATGATGCAGTAGCGCTCTATCAGGGCGCACCCCAACAGACGTGGCACCAGGCGCATGCTCCCATAGAAAATGGTTGCCGAGTTCAACGGCCTCCCGAGGCTTCACCGCGTATTTACTGCGGTTCTTCAACCCATGCGGGGTCGCCCACCGACGCGTTTTGCGCGCCGTTAGTAAGGGCGCTGGCGCTTCTGGGTCATCCTGGATTGAAAATGTGTGCTTTACAGCTTGGCCACAAATGCTGTACTGCGCCTCGGGTAGCGACAGACGTGCGGGGAGAGGGAAGCGGGCGGGCGCGGGAGGTCCTCACAGAATGTAGCCAATAGAGCGGACCGCTCCGCCCCGCATCTCGCCGCGCAGCTACCTAAGGCGCAGTACAGCATGTGTGGTCATAGTTGATTTATTCCAGAGGGTCATCAAGGAAGAGTTTTTAGACGAAGGGGTGTTATAATAGCAGTTATTTCGATATAGTTTTCCAATAATAGTATTTGATGATAAACTTTATTCAGATCTGGATTGGAGAAGATTTTACGCTTCAGTGACGGTACAAAGTAACAAAACGGCTTTATGACTGCAAAAAACTATCTATAATCATATTAGGACTTGAGATACAAAGTATGTCATCTAAATTCAGTCATAGTCATGACTTCGTTATGTTATGAGTCAGCCTCACCATGTTTAACAACAAGCAATGTCTATTGTGTCGATCAGTGTAAATTGGCCCGGTCGTAATCCTTCCTTCTCCTGTTCCACTCTCTCTCCCACACTACAAACTCGCTACCATTATCCTCATCGCGCACACACACTCACACACATACACACACGCACACACACACACACACACACACACACACACACACACACACACACACACACACACACACACACACCACATACTCACCGCTAGCACTCAAACAAACATAGAGGGTTTTCGATGCGCTGCTAACCTTGACGACTTCCATGGAGCGCCTCATATGCCGGTAATTACGCTGGTTGTCTTACCCTTCAAACCGAAACAAAAACGCAAGCATTTCTGTTTTGCGGCAGAAATAGATCAGAGGCGATCAACCCAGGCGATCCTACACATCAGGATCGCCAACTTGAAACAGTTCACAAAGAGTGAAGTGTTTCAAGGTGTTATTAGAATAATTAATAAGATCTATTTACCTCCCAGCGGACATAAAAGAAGGCATTCCTAAACAGAAACGCAGCGGGTGCCTTCGAAGGCGGTGTATACGTGGCAGTCAGCGCGCTCAGCAGAGCAGGCAACGTCCGCTCGCGTTTAGGTAGCACCGCCTCGTCCACGTCTATGACTAACAACCAGCCAGCTACAGCCATCGACCGGTAGAGGCAGTCGTTGAATGCTGCAAACTGGCCTTCTGTCCTGAAAGAAAAATTAACAAATTGATAGTTTATGGTGGTGATATTTTAATCATTAACAGCCTATTAATGTCCCCACTGTTGGGGCACAGGCCTCCCCTTGCACAAGGGGGTACGGGCCATGATCCACCGAGCGGGCCCAATGCTGATTGGTGGATTTCACACACCTTCGGAAACTTTTATGTTCCTCAGACATGCAGGTTTCCTCACGATGTTTTCCTTCAGCGTTAGAGCAGTCGGTAAATCTTCGAAAAAATCTGAAAAACTCATTGGTACATGGCATGGTTTTGAACCCGGACCTCCCGCATGGGAGTCCGGCGTCCTAGCCACTGGGCCACCGACGCTTGTAAAAGAGATATTTTAATAGTGGAAGAGAAAGGCGTGGAAATGTTCTTATCAGTGGTTCTGAGACAACCGTAGAAAAATCAATCTCGAAGCCATAGAAACAAATCATCAATCTCACTAACATATCAACAAAGTCTGATGATAGTCTCTAGATCAGACTCTAATTACATATATCAAAATAACGACTGAATAGCGATAGACTTACGGTCACACTGTTTTGCTACAACCATAAAACAAGTTTAACATTATGTCCCAAGCTCTGAACTGTATTTGAATCCTCATTTGATACAAATAAGATTGTATTTTAGGGATGTTACGGAGGTGGTTTTACCGGAACCGGAGTCGGAACCGAAGGTTTTAAATTTGATTTATCGGAGTCGGAACCGGAGTCGGAGGCGGAGGAAATGTTTAGAAGTTCAAATTTTAAACCGTTTTTTAATTTTTATAGCTGAACTAAAATATTGGCCAATATTTTTTTGACGTTTGCGGCAGTAAAACATATTCCTTTAAAGTCCTACACTATTTAATTACATATTGATATTTGAATATGTTTGCTCACAAATCTTCGGTATAACCTCCGATTCAAAATTATCGGAGCCGAAGTCGGAGTCGGAGGTGTTGATTTTACACCTCCGACTCTGACTTCGGCTCCGACCTTTCAGAGTCGGAGTCGAAACTCCGTAACATCCATATTGTATTTATAGCAGATACTTTAGTATAACCGCGTCACAAACAAATAAAGAACGGATGAATAAACTAACCTGATTTCAATTTTTGAAATAATTGGCAGCTTCCAAGGCAGTAGCGTGACAAGTCCTAATTTCCTATAGTGTGACAGCAGGCAAGCTGTGGCGTCGCTCAGGGAGGCGTTGTACATGTAGAAGTGGCTCACACCCAGCAGCCGATTCAGCTCGAACCACTCAACCAACCAGTCATCTCGACCGTATGTGAAGTGGAACGGTTTCACACAAATGTGGACTGTCTCCTGGAATAGTAAAAAGATGTTGTGAACAGACATTTTTATATCATATTAGATATGTCTTATCTTATGACAGGGACAACCCCAGCGGCACTTCGACCCTCAGGGATCTTTTGTGCTCACCCCTTACCTAAGTCTCCTTCCTGCTCCTTAAAGGAGCTTTGCATCAAGGACGCTATACAGCTTACAGGTAGGATGCCTATAGTCCTATAGTCCTCTGGTTTCGGGTTGGCGACCCCCAGAAGACTCATACGCGTATTAGATAGATAGATTAATACTTTAATAGCACACAAGAAATTTACATAGGAAAGGTAACATAGAATAAGTATACAAAGGTATATTGCGTAGACATTGTAAGTGTAGACATTTTTGTCTCGTATTATTTGGGACTAACTAAGGATTGACATGACACATGAATTAGCTCTACCAATATCAGTAATAATATTATTTTCTATCTGCTGTAAAACGACTGCCTTATCTGAAATAGCTATAGGTAGTTAGGTACATTTAGGTGTATTCTAAAATAGCTAAAATATGTGCTGTTTGAGTGGACAAATTATTACCCTACCTATAGAAAGTACCTACACATACAAACAACTAGGCACAGAAGACAAAAATAATATTAAACAAATAAATAAGCAAAAGTAACTAAGTTTGATGAAGGTGGCGTGCAGCACCGGAAAAACGGGACTGCCTCAGCCTGTTGCCGTAGCGCTTTTAGCACTGCGGCGCTGATTTTCAGGCATCACCTGAGTGCCAGGGATCACTCCCTAATAATACACTACCGGAACATAATAAATAAATAACGGAAATATTAATAAACAGAAGTAAAATATTAAGAAATGAAGGAAGGCACTTAATTTTTAAATTATACATTAGAATACAGGAAGGTATGTGGGTATTATTGTATAAAAAAGAGAAAAAATAAAGCAAGCAATGAAGATGAAACTGAAGGAAGGATAGGTAATAATCGGACTACTGTTCGATGCAGCGAAACTTGTATTCCTATAGCTATTTCAGATAAGGCTGTCGTCGGTATTTGTGCATGTACAAATCTTCTTCTTCTAAGTCGTATTCCTCATTGCTGAGGGTCGTGATCATTCTAAGGAATTAATCACATAGAACGACTCTCGTGGCAGATTTAATGGAGTGGTTTGCCATTGCCTTGCCAATTTCACATACAGGTTATCTCAGTGTGCAGGTTTCCTCGCGATGTTTTCCTTCACCGTCAGATCAGTCGATAAATGTACGTAAGTCTTTCGAAAAAACCGGAAAACTCATTGGTACATGGCATTGCCTGGTTTCGAACTCTGTCCTCCCGCACGGGAGTCCGACGTCGCGGGTCGTAGCCACGACGCCACCGACGCTCTTAAATTCCGGATCTAGTTCAATTGATCATAAATCCCTGAGTATACAACCCTGACTGACCCCGAGCGCTTCTCATGACAAGCTTTCCAACCTTCACGGAATAGGTAATCCGTGTTTGCTAACCAGTAGCGAGTTATTTGACCTTACCTATCTATCAAATTAACAATAAACAAAGCTATTATAACCAGAGATATCGTATGTAACCTTGTGTGATCGATGTGGTATGTTGTATCTAACCGATTATTACAGTGACATATTTGCTATCGGCCCATAGAGTATATTTGCGACGCCACCGACGCTCTTAACTGTACAAATAGATGATACCAAATATTTTGAAATTCACCGGTGCTACTAGTCTGATTTCTGGAGGTCTGAGGTTGAATGTTATCTCAATTGCAGTCGTCATCTACTTATAAATACATATCTCGCACTTTTACCGTCGACTCCCTTATCCGATATACCTATACCTACATTGAGGTGTTCTGTAACATTATGGAATATATTTCCGATTATAATAATGAATATTTCTTGTTTTACCTAAACAAAAATCTTGATAAGCGTTAATAGTTAAAGTGATTATCGCAACGGTGTTAAGTTACCGTATCGATTTAATAGTCCATATAAAAAATGCAGATCGTGAACACGATTTCACGGCAAAAGACGATATTAGTTACGTACGTTAGTCTCAGTGAAATTACGAACATTTTATCAAAATCAAAATGTTTATTATTGCAAGTAAGTACCTTATAGTACATTTTTACTACGTCATTCTTTTTTACTCTACCACCGCTTCGTAAGGTGCTATAGCTGAAAGGAAAGAAGCGCCGCAAGAAACTTTCAGCAGCACATCTTTTGAAATAAATATATCTTACAATAATTATGAATACAATCATATATGTACACAATGTGCAGAGGTGGAGCTGGATTTAGGACCAAGCCTTTATCATTGGTCTTATATGGGTCTTAAACTTTTTCTCTGTCATATTTATTACAGAATCAGGTATCTTATTATAAAATCGTACACAGTGACCTATAAATGATGTGTTAACTTTACTAAGTCTAAAACATGGGACTGCAAGTATGTTTTTGTTTCTGGTATTGAAATTATGATTATCGCAGTTTTTTCGGAAACAACTGTAAGTTTTTGCGTACATACATAATATTTTCATAAATATACTGACTTTAATTCTGAGCGTAAATGAAAGCGGACGACAAACTCTTGAAACTGGATTAATAAATATACACATGCGTGAGTTTCAATTAAAACTAAGCAAAACTAATTTGACGAAACAATTTAATTTGTGCGTACCTACTACGATGAAGTTAGTGACTTTTGAAACTTATTTAGTTAATTCTAACACTAGTCTCTTGGGTCGACAAAAAATAATATCCTCTGCAAATTCATTAATGGTTAAGAAAGCTAAAGATAAAAAAAATGGGTTAAGTCCCCCACATCCGGCTGTGTATCCAAGAGACTGACTGCGTTGCCCCGTTGGATAGCTAAGCTAATCCGCTGGGCCAAATAGGAGCCAGATCTTGGGTTTTTTGACGCGTCGACCAGGCGCTTTGCGAGGTCCTTGAAGACGCGGTGTGCTCCCGGGCCCCAGGGTCCCAATGTTTCAACCCCAAACGGCTCAAATATGTATGTTTCACCCAGATTAGTATATTTGCGCCGTTTAAGGGTTTCTGCAGCAGCGGCCGCAGAGCCGGCTCTATAAGAGGTGGCTGGAAGGTGAGATGGGGCAAGGGTCTCGACGCAGGTGGCGTCCCACCAAAGGCCGTCCCATCTTCCAAGGTACGAGGGTCATTCCGTCGAGCCTCTTGCCTTAACCCAAATTTTTTATCTTTAGCTTTCTTAGCCTTAGTTTAGTTTTAGCATTAGTATAATTTTAGTGTTATATTATATTATATTTTCTATTCGTGCATAATAAAAAATCTCAGGTTGAAGGAAAAAAAAATCATTAATAAATAAAATAATTTTTAACAGTTGATAGGTACTGTACAGTTGTGTTCGAATAGGTATTACTGGTGACTCAGTGGATAAAAAGGAAACTAAAACTATAATTCGGGCTTTTCATGAGTAACAAAATTAGTCGTATCTCACTGATTGGTCTACCTCTATCTGAAGTTAGAGCTCCTTGAGCTCCTTTGAGAGTAGCATTAACTACCACCACTACCGCAGGGCTGACTATCTTCTTCGTCACACCTGGTTACTATTGCTTCACTCACCCACCTCAATGAGCTACATGTCCATACATACGTTTAAATGTTCCTTACGACATTTGAAGGGTCAACCTTGGGATCATCTGAGTACTGACAAAGGGTTTGGGCAAATAATAATAAGAATAGTTTATTTGTGCGGTAAAATTACAAAGGATTCGTAGTCCATACACCAGTAGGAACTTAAGTACGTATAGTTCCATACATTTGACGTTTTAATGCCCGACTAATGAAATGAAATATTTTATTATTCAGAAGCATTATAGATACAATAAATTATCAGTAATGTCTTCTAATACAATACAAATGAAATACATTAAATACATTAAATTAAATTAAAGTTGTTAAGTTAAATTAAATTAAATGATAATTATAATAATAATAATAATCTTCAAGGCCAGAGTGAATATGCATTTACTGGATCCGCATGCTCCATCGTCGGCCTCATTGTCGCTTACCATCAGGCGAGATCGAGGTCAAATGCGAGTTTAGTACTAAATAAAAACAAATTTAAAAAAAAGTATAACCGTCGAGCATAGTCAGGAGATTAGACGAAGCTCTTTTGAGTAACAGCAGCAGTACTTAATAATTGCCCGCTATATCTAAATCACGCTTGCTTGCTAATGTGTCACTGAGTTACCACAATGCCGTTTCGGGGCTTCATATCCAGCACAGTGAGAAGATTAGGGTGATTGTTTGAGTTCAGTAGAGGCCAATATCACTACTGTTTCCTGCATTACGCCTGGTTGCTATTGTGTCACTATGCCACTCCTAGGCTATGTCCAGCGTAGTGAGAAGATTAGTGGTATCTCGCTCGTGGACCACACTGGCCCCTTCCCATTGTCTCCTGCATAACGCATAATATAGTATTATTAAGCTACCTCAATGCCGCTCCGGGGTTCCGTGTCCAGCACAGAGAGGAGGTTGGTAGGGGCACGCGCAGGCGCAGCACTGGCTAGCACCGCTACCGCCGCACCGACTGCCTCCTGCGGCTTTACACCCGTGCCGCGGAGTAGGCACAGCACATAGGCTGCGCTGTATTTGAGATTCCAATTTTCTCTGATTGACTGAAATACCAGAAAAGTTTCCGTTAATGTAGATACAGATTAGAGTATATACTCGTAAATTCTCAGAATAAAACATGTACTCGTATATCTGCCAAAGTCATAGTACGATTTCTGGCATTAGAGAGTACGTACATTAGACATCACTGTAATGTATTAAATTATGTATTGATTGAGATATTATACAATTACAAGAACCCGTGCATTGACCGCGATTTACTGTTACCAGATAGCCAAAGCCGACAGATCACGAGGACGACACCGCTAGTCTAGATGGCCGTAATTACGGAACTACTAACCATAAGGATCAAAAATTACAATTACCTGAACTCTTGCTTTTAGCGTAAGTGTGCGGTTGTCAGACAACCAGAGCCGGCAGAACACGGGGTCTGCACCTCGCGTCTTCGTAGCTGCTATAACGCGTATGGCTGCTACCGTCCGCCGCTCGACGTACGCTGAGAATACGTAGAACCTAAACCTGAAACAAACACATTGACTGTTTACTATTTTAGGATCAGGAGGAAAATCTTGCAGCGTTTACAAAAACGTAGGTTAGTACATGATTGGTGTCAAATGGGGACAGAATACATGATAAATCTTAAGAAAATAGATGCGAAGATATTGTGGATGATCCAAGATGATTATTATTGCATAAGCCGCGAAGCAAGGAGAGGCCTAAAATAATTTCGCACATTGGCAATTTTTACCAGCCTGTCTGTAGTTACCTATAAGCCCTTATTGTGGGACATGATACATAAATAGACAGAAGAATCTTAAAGTCTGAGAAACAGTCTCCAAAATTTCATTTAAGGCGACTTTAGACCCCTTAAGGACAGCCCTGTAGTCTCGGGCGAATAATAGAGCCACTGTATCTCCTGCCTGTCGTAAAAGGCGACTAAAAGGAGGAATCAGGGTCGCGGGCGGTCAAAGGGGGGGCTTTGACCGTCCATTGGCGAGCGACCCTGGGGATGGGAAGCTGGGTATCTTTCGAAGATTTCCACCCGTTACAAAAAAAGGCCCCTTAAGTAGCTTAAAATTTTTTAAGGTAAGAAAAGTGACAATTATTTTCCGATAAATAATATTTTAATTCCGATAAATAACATACTATAAACTGATAAGTAAGTAAAAGTTAAATACCTTGGTAGCGAAACTAATTTAACTTTCGACGCGCAAAACATCTTGACCGGGTTGAAGTTGAACCTAGATTAAAGTTGAAGCCTGACTGAATCTCTCACTGCTATAAGATTATTATAACAGACGAACACTTGTCCAATAGTACATAGATTGAAATAGCTAGAATACATAGTATACCGGTCAATTTATCAGTCGTAAACAGTAATTATCTCTAGGTAGAATAGAAGAGCGTTTTTATTTTTATTTTAGAGCGTCGGTGGCGTCGTGGCTACGACGTCGGACTCCCATGCGGGAGGACAGAGTTCGAAACCAGGCATTGCCATGTACCAATGAGTTTTCCGGTTTTTTCGAAAGACTTACGTACATTGACCGACTGCTCTGACGGTGAAGGAAAACATCGTGACGAAACCTGCACACTGAGATAACCAGTGTGTGACATGGGGAAGGCAATGGCATACCACCCCATTAAATCTGCCACGAGAGTCGTTCTATGTGATTAATTCCTTAGAATGATCACGACCCTGAACCATGAGGAACACGACTTAGAAGAAGAAGAAGAATAGAAGAAGAAAGCACGACGTACGTGAATGGAGGATACACCTCCATTCTACATATCCTTAGAAGAGACAATCACTATAGTAACGACGACGCCACGACTGATATATCGACCGGAATGCTATTTCAATAAACTAATCCAGTGATTTGATCAAATCCGTACAGATTTGGCATATGCAAATTTGATGCAACACGCGAAATTCATCAAACACCGGGCATAAATAATGTGTCCACAAACCGTTTCGCCGGCGGAGGCAGATGCAACAGATTTTCACATGTCGCAACAGCCGCTGCGGTCGATTTATTTCGGTCAAAACACGAAACGAGCACTGACCACAAAAGCTTTTGCATTTGAGTCCGGGAGTAAAACAATAATTGTTATTAAAAGCTTTTCGGAAATAAGTATTTTTTTACGTATTTGTGTCTCTTTTACGAACACTCTGGCTGCTTTAACGATGAAGGAAAACACTATGAAGAAGCCTGCATGTCAGAGGAAAAATTAAGTTTTCCAAAGACATGAGAAATCTACATCAACACGAGCCCGCACGGTGGATCATGCTTGTGCAAGGAGAGGCTATTGAAGATCTCTAGTCCTTGAATTCACGGGAAATTGACCAAGTACTTTTGAGTCTGAGTTTGATAGAACTTGTATAGTCTCTCTTCTCTTCTAAGTCATTTTCCTCATTGCTGAGGGTCGTGATCATCCTACGGAATTAATCACATAGAACGACTCTCGTGGTAGATTTAATAGAATGGTTTGCCTTCCCCATTTCACACACTGGTTATCTCAGTATGCAGGTTGCCTCACGATGTTTTCCTTCACCGTCAGAGCAGTCGGTAAATGCACGTAATTCTTTCGAAAAAACCGGAAACTCATTGGTACATGGCATTGCCTGGTTTCGAACTCTGTCCTCCCGCACGGGAGTCCGACGTCGCGCGTCGTAGCCACGACGCCACCGACACTCTTAAATTTCGGATATAGTTCAATAGATCATAAATCCCTGATTATACAACCCTGACTGACCCCGAGTGCTTCTCATGACAAGCTTTCCAACCTTCACGGAATAGGTAATCCATGTTTGCTAACCAGTAGCGAGTTATTTGACCTTACCTATCTATCAAATTAACAATAAACAAAGCTATTATAACCAGAGTATATCGTATGTAACCTTGTGTGATCGATGTGGTATGTTGTATCTAACCGATTATTACAGTTATGTCATATTTGCTATCGGCCCATAGAGTATATTTGCTTATATAGTTCGAGCAAACAGACAGAGTAATCAATGTTAGAGTTTTAGAATTATAACTCAAACGAAACGTTTTTCGTATGTATTTATAATGAGTTTCATAATTATCTCTGAGGTTGTTCCGATTCAGTTCACTTGGAGAGTTTTTTCAAGGAGTAAGAAGCGTGGCGGCCGCGGTTGGGTCACGTTTCTAACGTGTTGTCACGGGGGGACATGCCAGGAGGTGCCGCTGCCCTTCCGGCAGCGTCAGTGGAGAGTATGAGATCAGGGTCTAGTAGGTTTCAGTAAGCAAAACACGCAATAGGGGTCAGTCTACAGTTTAATGAACGTACCACATTATGACAATATAAAATACAGCATTCAAAATATTATCAAGGATTCAAAGGATAGAGTAAAGAACGTGGTAAAGGATGAGGTAATTGTAAAAGACAAATAAAAAGAGTCTCTAGAGAAAAGGAACATGATGTGGAAGAGATGAAAACTTACTTCTTATAGGTTCTTTTGATGATAAATTTAATTGGTTGTGGATGACTCAGGCACTAACGTGTAACATGTATGGACTTCATGACGAGATTTAAGAGGAAAGAAGTACTAATTCTGATTCCGAAATAGACAATTGAAAATTTGGAATGTTAGACGACCAGATTCAATATTTAATGGTGACGAACGAGGAATAATGAAGTTGTATAGATTACATAGTTACACTGTGCCCACCGCGGGAGACACAGTACAACAAGGTAACATCGACACGCTACAGGCCGCGGCATCTTCTCAGGTCGAGAACCCAGCAGTAGTACCAAGAACGACTCGATAGTAAGGGGTCACCAGACAGCCAGCCCATAGACATCTCACCTCACTATAAATGTTATTAGAGGGTTGAGTACTTAGATGGATGGTTCCGGCTATGCTGCCTCTCTTACCCTTCAAACCGAAACACAGCAATGCAAGCATTTCTGCTTGTCAGCAGAATTATGTACCACACCAGACTGACTCTGCACATTCATACCAGTACCATCCATTCCCTTATTCACATTAAAGAGTTGGAATTTCATCAACGCTCCAAAATGAGTCAGAATTACCGACACCCAGTAAATACTGTACAGTATCATCCATCAGTGTAAACGTTGTGATTGGCCAATTTCACGACACAGTTCGCATACACGAGCGGGGCCGGATATGAAGGTCCTTCGAACTACAACGCTACAGGAAATGGGAAAGCACTCCATTCACAGCTACTGAATACCGGTAGTACTCGTAGTAGCTAGCGCGGAAATTGCTTTACAGTTACAACATTACACTGGTTCTGAAAATGTGTTTGTTTTTTGTACAGTGGAAGACAAATCAAGCTGTACTGTGTGGAATCTCGTCGCAATAAGTTTTTATGGCTGAAAATCAGCGATGTGTGTTTTCACGCAAGTGTATTCACTCAAGCATTAGCTGAGCCAGGTGCCTATTGCCAATAGTATTATGGAGTGAACTAAATATGTATTTTTGTAGCAATAAAGTGTTCTTCTTCTTCTTCTACTACACTATTGTTAAGTGATTATATTTTGAATATTTTTGGGTTAATAAATATTTTTGTATTTTTTTTTTTTTTTTTTTTTTTCTTTATTATGATTTCTCAACATTTGCATAGCAATAATGGCGCAAAAGCTAGGACACGAAACTGCGGCGGCGCAAAGCGCTAAGCGCCTTATAGGTGACGAACCGCTGGTGGAAGCTAGACTGCAAAGTCTGGAACATCGGCGCAAGGTTGCCTGTCTATCGGTATTTTATAGGATACATTTCGGAGAGTGCGCATCGGAATTGCACGACCTAATTCCAGCATCTCCATTCCGCCTTCGGACTACCAGGCGCGGGGAGGGGTTCCATCCCTATGTTGTTGATATCCCATCTGCTCGTACGAAGCGATTTGCTTCTTCGTTCATTATGCGAACGGCTAAGGAATGGAACAGCCTGCCGGCGTCTGCATTTCCCGAAACCTACAACCTTGGGATCTTCAAGGCCAGAGTGAATAGGCATTTACTGGACCCGCATGCTCCATCGTCGACCTCATCGTCGCTTACCATCAGGCGAGATCGAGGTCAAATGCGGGTTTAAAAGTAAATAAATATAAAATTTTAAAAAAAGCGTTGAAGGATTCCATCTTTGGACCATTGTCACAATGAACAATAGGTACAGTATTTACCGGTCCAATTAATGGCCGGTTGTATCGTTTCATACTCGTATATCACCGAAAGTACCTTTTTTTATTAACTTCGCCTGACTGGCTCACTTTACATACAGAGTGTATTGAAAGTGTAAACATTCAGATAGTCCCTTGTATAAGGGATTTCTAGAAGACAGCGAGACGGTTGAGCATGAACAACTCAACTGCTCTGCAACTAAAGACTTCAGAAGCAAGATGGGAATGAAGACGAACTTAAACTTTCCACCAGTAAGAAGCCTGCAACAGTGGAACTGTCAATCGGAGATCCTACTTCGCTACTTCAGTGAACTCCCACTTGCACGGAATCAGTGCAGAGTCATTAAACCCCCAGTGAAGAATAAAAATTAACCTTAGAATTAGCCCCTCAAACACCCGAGAAAAAAAGCAATGCTTACTTCATTCGGGGCGGCTTATTTTCCTCAACGCTCACGAACAATCAATCCAATTTATTCGTCAGCCCTATATATGGATTGAACAGACTATTTCTGTTATTGTGAGTAGGGGGGGGGGATAAATCGAGACCGGCCATTACTGCAAAGGTACAACGACAGACTGGTCATTATTATCAATCAAGTTGGGTTCGATTGTCTGCCTAAGTTAAAAAGAATTGATTATAGGTATACTTTTCCAATCACTATGACATTAGCCTTTCAGTAATTTGTAAGTCTGGATTGTACGGCAGAAGACACGTCACGCTATATCTTGTGGAATTTTGTCGCAATAAGTGTTTGTTATTTCTTGATATTCGTATGTAAAAAATAAGGCTATAAAGTACCAAAAGGGTACCGAATTACTCGTCCAGTAACAAACACATCAAGACACACTGTTTGATACGTTGTCGCCTTAACTTTTTTCACACTTCCAAGAAAATTACGAAACGTATTATACGTAGTATTATTGCAACACCACTTTGTATCATCATCATCAGCAGCCTACTCTAGTCCACTACTGGACATAGGCATCTCCCAGGGCGCGCCATTGAGCCGCCAGCCACCTTGCGAAGATCGTCGCTCCATCTAGCAGAGACGCCCGTCCCACACTACGTTTGCCCAAACGCGGTCTCCACTCCAGAACTCGTCTACCCCAGTGGTAGTCGGTTCTGCGACAGATGTGACCGGCCCACTGCCACTTTAGCTTGCTAATCTTATGAGCTATGTCGATAACTTTTGTTCTATGCCGGATCTCCTCATTTCGGATTCGATCCAGCAGAGATACTCCGAGCATAGCTCTTTCCATAGCACGCTGAGCGACTTTCAATTTGTGAACCAGTCGCACCGTCAGTGTCCTTGTATATAAAGTTCTTGTAGCTAGATGTGCGTTATACAGAAGACAGAATACTTATAACTCTATATACATATTCGTAATATTATTATTCGACCGTAATGGAGGTCTGGGTCACAAGGGTCATGAATATATTGAGCTAAGACCACACCTGGATTCTACTGCGGAATGGGAATAGACGAGTATTTTTATTTCCCATAGACACTTATGTTCGTGCGTCTGTTCTCACCGATTTGTTGAATGGTGTTTTCAAACAGTTCGAAATGACGACATGGACAAACAGTACAGAACTCGCCAGGATATCAACCTGCAACTGCCCAAACCTCGACAACACCATGTACACCAATGGCTGCTACTATATAGCTATAAAAATTGAAATTGAAAACGTTTATTTAGCGCTGTAAACATCAGAATACAGTACACAATACAGAAGTATACAAAGTTTAACACATGCAGCACAGAACATCTGGTGTGGTACAGTGCCAAAAACGGAACAACAGCTCAGCATAATGCTGAAGAAAGCCACAGCGCTGATTTTTAGTTGACCCGTCAGTGACAGCACGACCTACATCACTGCATCTATACAAGACCTTCAAGGGAAACGATTTGTAAGAAAACATACTACAATCTAAAGGAATATTTTAACGATAAATTCAGAACATGACATTGTATTTTGTTGGATTATTCCTATAATTATTTTAAATGAATTAGATATTATTATGACATATTTATATAGGTACATTATGCATGAAATGAATTGGTATTTTTTTAAATATATATTCTGTGTTATATGAATAATTAAATCGTTATATGCCTACTTTATAGGTGGATTGTAAACATGTTATTGTAAACAATCTTTATAATTAATGAATATGAATATCGTCTCCCATAATAACGACGGAAATAATTAACATGAAAACAGTCCTCGGTCCCACAGAATTCTAGATTTCAGTCAAATTCCGTTTCAAAGTCGCTGATGTGTGCAAAAAACGTTATGATAGGAGTTAGGACTAGTTTGGTAATTTATCGAAATATCGATGTTAATATGGATGGATATATTTCCTGCCCTAATTCGCGAGAATTCTGTGTTTAAATGGCATATAAGATATTTACGCTAAAATATATACACTTGCATAAACCGCTCTACCAAATTCCATTACCTACTAATGATCACAAAAATAAAGGTACCAGACGGTCCGCTCAGGGCGTCTGCGATTTAAATCACCTACATACGACCATAGCACCAGGAAAGCTAGATTTCCCATTTTAAAAGAAAGGGCCTGGTAAAAAATGTTTCTAGCTATGTATTGCATTGCACAAAAAATAATGCCTACCACTCGATTTCGCCATAGCACGTGCATTTCGCGACTGAATTCGTCTGATTTGATTTGAGATCGCTTGTACACAGATCCCGTGTGTGCGTGGGCCAATATCGTGCGTTAATATTGAACGACCTTCTGTATCTATTATACTTTGTGTTATTATGATATTCATACCTTTTTGAGCTTAAGACGAGATTTAAAACCCATATAAGACGGACCTTATGTAAAAAGGGTTATTATAAAATAAATATACTATAATGTGTAATGTACATATATGATTGTTTTCAGAATTATTGTAATTTATATTTATTTCAAAAGATGTGCTGCTGAAAGTTTCTTGCGCCGCTTCTTTCCTTTCAGCTATAGCACCTTACGAAGCGGTGGTAGAGTAAAAAATGACGTTGTAAAAATGTACTATAAGGTACTTACTTACAATAAAAACATTTTGATTTGATTTGCTTTTTCAACGTGTAAAGTCCAAAAATATCTCCATCTGCCACCTAAAGTTAGACATTTTTGGGATTACCCAGACATTCCCAATGTAGTCGAGTGTATTTCTAGAGAGACGGGAAGGGTCGACCGTACCGTATCCTTTCAGAAACCCGTCAAATTATTCAGGGAATATCAATGTTATCATATCAAAGATATCCGCCATCTGTCCCCTTCAAGTAGCAAGATTCTACCGAATACTTTTCTTAGAATATAAGAATTCTTATATAGATTCTGCTGTATGTAATTGATGGTTCAGGAATTAATACTAAGAATGAAGTGTTATTCATAGGGTGATTACATTAAAGTTCATCTCAATAGGTATCTGTAGACAAACTCCCTTCAAACCTAGAGCAATTACCTACGTATGTTCATTCTTAAACATCATTAATAAAGTGCGTATCCAGAAGACGTAGAATATCTTCATAGGGCACCTCCTGCAGGTCCTTGGGTAAAGCCAAGCCAGCCGCTGCCAGCTTATACGTGCCCTCGGTGAGTGCGCTCAGCAAAATTGCCCGTCTTTTGGTTCCGGCTACATCCTTGGCACTGGTGATGTCGTTTGCAATAAACCACTGAGTAAGGCTACTCTTGTACGTGTGCCAATTTTGGATTCCGTGGTCAAAACTAGTCAGAATCCCAAAATGGCTCGACATATTATTATTTTTATTTTTATTTTAGCGGTGGGTAAAAAATAAACGAATCGTCGCCACTGGTAGGTATGCAAGTACGGACGGAAACACAAGTGAAACCACGGGTAGCTAGTAACGCACTGACGCTTTATTGGAAGCAAACCCCAGAGGTGTGCTGGCGCAGCACGCACACATATACACCAATAAACGTCTACCCAAAACCTACTTTATTTTTCTGTGCCTAGACTCAGTATTAGGTAATTAAGACTGAAAGAAAGTGATGCAGGAAGAAACATTAACTTCTAGGATACTTCCAGGTGTTAGTTTACCAAAAAGCTGAGCTGACGCGAAGGTTTCCAGCTATCACAAACTACGAAGACACATTCCGCGGACTCCTAAATTAGTCTACACATAAAGGTAAAAAGTGCTTGGCCGTCCGGATGGATTTGCCGTGTCGTGCCGGTCATAAAGAATAGCACCACCCCAACTCTTCTCGTGGATGTCGTACGAGGCGACTAAAGAGGTTTGTGGATACTATTCTACACCTATAGTAGACGACGATAGGCTCGCCACCTATCACGTTTGTCCACCAAATTTTGGCGAAAAGTGGGAATTACCTATGATGAAGGTGGTTCCTCTATCTACCTCCTCGGGTATTATGGACGTGAGAGTTATGCCAAGCTATCACTGACGTTGATTAGATTAGGTCAATTTTTCAGCTTTATTTTCTATTTATGCAATTTACGAATGTTTCGGAACTCGCGGATCTCCCGGAATTAGCTATTTTTTGTACTTTCAGTGACAACTTCGCTGTCTTTTGTGTTATCTATATTGTCTATTATTATGTACTGCTTTAGCTGTTTGTTTTCCTTAATAAAAAATAATGATATATTTTGTATGTTTTGTTTTTGTCCCGGGGTGCGGGCTTGTTTCCTCCTAACTCGGCACAGAGTTGCAGGTGGCAGTTACCAAATGAGTTTCGGGGCTCCAGGCCCCAGACGTGCCCCGCAAGCTAACTCTGTCCTCATTATGCGTCACATATAATTCACAGCATATTCTACGCTATTTATTCGCGCTTTCAGGCTTTCAGTCAGAGCAAAAATGGCTCTGGAACAGAGGCCAATACACCATTATCCTTTGAAACTTACAAGAAAAGTACCCCAAGTGTCCGGCTCCGATTTGATTCATTTCATATTGCAGAGCATTGAAAAATAACCGACCCATATTTTTTTTAATTGGCCCGAATTCGTATTTAGTGGTCGAACTCGCACTTCAAAGTTTTCAAATGTATGGGACATTGTGAATTCGGTTTGGTACATGTAGCAGAATTAACTCCTCCGATTTGATTCGTTTTAAGATATATTGCAGAGCATTGAAAAATAACTGACCCATATTTTTTTTATCAGCCCAATTTCACATTTAGTGGGGAAAATGATTTTCGAATGTATGGACATAGTGATATCAGTGATTTCCCCTGACTAAATATTGAGTACGCCCATTATATGAATCAGAATTTGAAAATGTGTCACTTGAGTTTCAGTTCTAGAATAGGTATTTAATTAAAAATAATCATCCGCCGAATTTTGTCTTCAAAATTATTTTTTTGGGCATATAAAAATATTTTCAGGAAAGTCATAATTCATGAAATTATGAAAGGAACTCCTGATATTTTACCTTTAGATTTCGTAAAAACCTTGTTTTCCTGTGCGTACATTGCATAAAACACACAACCCAGAAGCGTAGCTAATTGGGTGTGATGGGTAACGGGCAGACAAAGGGGTAGGAAATGAATGCAGGTAAAATGTACCACTCAAATGTACCACCATCTCGAAACCGTACCTGCCTCGGCTACAAATAGGCGAGTTGACCCAATTCCGTGGCGGCGCGGCGCGGGCGACCGATTGTCACGAGGGAATTTTTAGGGTTGCTTGCACACTTACAAACATGTTAAAAATATGCAAATGTATGTAAACGTAGCTATAAACGAAGTCCCCTGATAGTAACGCTACCCTGTAAGTTATACTGGGTATAACAAAACCCTCTATAGTTCCGAAAGGGGGGTGTTCAGTATCCATAACTTGCTACCGTCTGTCCTCTAGGTGCCGGCTAGCAGGGTTCTAGGACAGTGTGCAGATGAAGTAATAGAAGAACTTGGTAATAAATATTATATATTTAAGGAACAGAACACAGAAAATAGTAACGTAGAAAATAGGTAGTAGTAGGAGACAAAAATAAACGGAGAAACGTCCGTTCAAGACAAAATATAGAGAGAAAATGCCAAATACAAAGAAAACATGAAATTAATGGAATAATGAAATTTAGAAATGGAATGAGAATATGATTTGAATTTAGATGAAGAAATGAAGATGCCAACACGAAATGAGATGAGATAAACGCTAACGGTGAGGTTGAAATTGATGGCAAGGAGGTTGATATGGACGATGAAGTCGACATCGTTACAAACGTAGCTATAAACGAAATCAACTGATAGTTACGCTACCCAGTAAGTTATACTGGGTATAACAAAACCCTGTTTAGTCCCGAAAGGAGAGTGTTCAGTATCCATAACTGAACAACTTTCACTAACTCTGAAATCGCAAAAAAAAGCTATTCCGAACAAAAGCTCAGTACCTAAACTACCGAAATATATTTATAATTTCAATAGCACATTATGTTCAGTCAGATGAAAAAAATATCGAGCTCTTGCAAACCTATTATACTACATAATTAATATACCTAAATAATATACTATTTTTGTACTTAAAAAAATAAAATATTACGTCACATCTTCAGCTAGTATAACTCCTGAGATAACTCCTAATCTTTAGCATTATATCCATTTTAAAAAGAAATAATGACTACTAGATTTCTACCATTTATTTTCTCTAAATATTCACCGGTGGCTGTCGTTAACGTCATGAATTTACGATGAGGAATAAATTACAGAAACATTTAAATTCAAAGGGCTGTAACATTAATCAAAATAAGGCGGCCTTAAGAACAGTGAAGTGAATCAAAATTACCCAATGATTTTATAAATCAATGGAAATGGAACTAAATGCGACCAAATGGCACTCGCCATACATTACGTGCAGAGGGTGTACATAAGCCAGACCTTATGTAAAAAGGGTTATTAAAAAATAAATGACTACTTAAATGATAAGGAGTCTTGGTCCTAAATTCAGCTCCAGCTCTGCATATTGTGTATATGATTGTACTCATAATTATTGTAAGATATATTTATTTCAAAAGATGTGCTGCTGAAAGTTTATTGCACCGCTTGTTTCCTTTCAGCTACAGCACATTACGAAGCGCCGGTTACAATAAAAAAAATTGATTTGATTTGATTTTGTAAAAAAGAACGTCATTGGCGTGAAAGCGGTGACGTGCTGTTCATGGAAAATCAGCGATAGATTGTTATACCGAAAGATTTTTTAGACCTTTGGGAAAAATATGGGATGTATGCGGGTTAGTGAAGTAGATAACATTGCATTAGGTATTTCTCTAGTATATGTCACCTGTATCGAGAAAAAAACTTAAATGTTTAATATGGGATGACCAGCATCGCATTTTGGTGTCAAAAAAATATATAAAAAAATGAAAAAGTTTATTTACTTATTACAGGGCACACAAAAAAAGGACCTCCGACTTACAAACTAGGTCGAAAACCTGTATCTTGTAAGTCGGGATTCCGTCGCACTTTCTGTGCAAGCAAATTACAAATTATATTCTTAACCTAAAAGGAATTTGGAAAATTTAATCATAAAGGAATTTAGTAAAGATAATGGTAAGAGTGAGTATGGGTGGGGGGGTGTTAGGTTGGTTGTTGGTCAAATAGGGTCAAAATGTGTCACCTAATTACATGGCATTATTACTAGGGTTCACATTGGGTTCTGTCTATTTCGTAAGTTTGTGACAACATAAACCCTTCTTTGAAGCTGTTATTTTAACGAAATCTTCGGAATAGAGGATCCAGACAGACTGAATTTCACTCAATATACGTACATTACTCTTCCATGTTATAAAGTTCGTTGCAAAATACGCATTTTCTCAAGGTAAGTCCGAATGAATTGCAAATATCACTTTGGCACAATTAACAGTTCGCTAAGTTTTGCCTCTTTGCATATTGCTCATCGGCAGATGAATCCTTGGGTATTAATTTATTTGGAAACATCATCAAATGGAATGTTTATAGGTTTGAAACTGGGGGAATTAAAGGAACAATATTGAATAATAGTGCATTACTGCAGAGGCCAGGAAATTATCCTAGCGTATAGTTAGGTGAGATATCTATGAGCGATGGTGACCACTTACCTCAGATGACCAGAAAATAAAATAAATATATTTAGGTCTAACTAAAATATAAGGCTTTGTTATGCTAATACGTACAACGATCAACTGTTGTAGGTACTCATATGAAGTACTTACAGAAATGTTAACATAAAAGTAGACTTAAAGTTTTACAGCAATTTCGCTGCTAGAAAAAAAAACATAACCTCAGAATGTTTAGGAAGTTTGCTCACTGTAAACCGCATCTTAGACCGTGAGAAATATGTACGAGCAACACCTGTATTTAATACACATTCAATTCAAGACATTGGTGTCTGATAATGCTTCAATATTTACTTCTGATTTATTTTGGAAGTTTTGCAAGAGTAATGGTATTGAACATTTGACGATAGCTCCTTACCATCCGGCTTCAAATGGTCAAGTGGAAAATTCTGTGAAGGCGGTAAAAAAAGCTATAAAAACTATGGCAGAGGAATGTTCGTCGCAATTTAATCTCTTACTGAAGCTTAACAAATTTTTATTAGACTACAGAAACACGGCTCATTGCAGTACAGGTTTTTCACCAGCCCAGTTGATGACCGGCCGGTCACTACGCACACGACTTGATTTAATTTGTCCCAGTTCTATTACATTACTAATATTTCTTTTCGTTGGCGACTTGTTAAGTAAAAGTCATTCTATACCTAATTCTAAGTTGTAAGGTGACCCCTTACAACTTAATAAGTTCAACCCCATTTTAAAGGACCTTTGAACACAATTTTGTCGATAAGTTTGTAATCGCATTAACTGAGACTCGCCGTGGGCACGTACCACCGATCGGATTTTACGAGGAATTGGACTTTAAAACTAACTTGTAAAGTGTACAACTTGAATACCTCTTCAGGGTATTGAGATGGGTCATTTTCCGTGAAAAATAAAGGAAAATGTTTCTAAATTATCCAAAAGTGAAGATTTTATTTCCATTACTTAAGTAGGTAACTATTAACTTAGCGTACTAATACGATTATAAACTATACTAAATTATAGTTTGGCCACAGTATAAAGAGTTTCGCGGTGGCAAAAACATATCGGTAAACGCATTGTCATTCAAACCACGTATGATTGTATGTTTTTTATGAGTCCTTTAGCTCAAGGTCAGCAGCGCATCGAAAAGTCTCTAATAACGTTATAGTAGAGCGTCGGTGGCCTAGTGGCTAGGACGTCGCACTCCCATGCGGATCGAAACCAAGCAATGTCATGTACCAATGAGTTTTTCCGATTTTTTCGAACACTTGCGTACATTTACCGACTGCTCTAACGGTGAAGGAAAACATCGTGAGGAAACCTGCATGTCTGAGGAAATTAAAAGTTTTCAAAGGCGTGTGAAATCCATCAATCAGCACTGGGCCCGCTCGGTGGATCATGGCCCCCTTGTACAAGGAGAGTCCTGTGCCACAACAGTGGGGACATTAATAGGCTGACGATGAACGTTCTAGTGAGGTAGGATGTCTATGGGTGACGGTGACCACTTACCCCTTAGGTGGCCCCTTTGCTCGTCTCTTCCTATTTATTTTTTTAATGTAATTTAAATTTAACCATAAACTTCTAAAGAGAATTAACTTAAGAATTTATCCACTGACATTAATTTCTTATTGTCTCTATTAAGGGTGAGCACTTTGTTCTTGTGTTCATTTATCATGGCACTATTCTAACACAATAAAAAAGTGGGTTATTGAGTGTGTATCTTTACCCCCATAATGGGGTGATAGCATGTGTGGTTAAGTACAAAGACATATTCAGCTGTGGATAATGCTGGGAAAAGATGTTAAGAAAAGGGATAAACAGGAAACATGTATGTAGGTATCGGGTTTACTCACAGTGACCTACATTGTATAATGCTAAGGAAACAAACAAGATATCAAGTAACTTCGTATGAACATTGATTAGTTTGGAGGAAAGCTATGTAATGGTTAGAATTTTAGTCCTGTTTATAAGATATATTTATTTATATTTATTTATTTGTCAGTTTCACAGCATATCACATTACACATATAAATCAAAGAATTAAAAAATCTATACATGCCAATTATGAAACCAAACTGTTACAAAGTTAATTAAAGATTAATTGAGCTAGTAGTTACGAAATGAAAGAGCGGATATAAAGAAAATAAAACAGGTTTTACGATATGTTTGAGTGCTAGCGGTGTGTGTGTGTGTGTGTGTGTGTGTGTGTGTGTGTGTGTGTGTGTGTGTGTGTGTATGTGTGTGTGTGTGTGTGTGTGTGTGTGTGTGTGTGTACGATTAAGATAATGGTAGTGAGGTTGGGGAGAGAGTGAAACTGGATAAGGAAGGATTACGACCGGGCCAATTGACGTGTGACCTCGTTGACGAACTGAGAGCGACTAAGGAAGAAAATGTACACACACTCACACACATACACACACCGCTAGCACTCAAACATATCGTAAGTGCTGTTTTATTTTCTTTATATCCGCTCTTTCTTTTCGTAACTACTTGCTCAATTAATTTTTAATTAACTTTGTAACAGTTTGGTTTCGTAATTGGCATGTATAGATTTTTTAATTGTTTGGTTTATATGTGTAATGTAATGTGATATGCTGAGAAACTGACAAATAAATAAATATATAACATTAGACTTGAATTCATTGACAATTAACTCTTAAAATAAATGTCGTGTGAATTAGAATGTTGCATTGGCAATACCGCTCAATCTGGACTGGAACCCAGAGCCGTAGAAAATAGATATTTAAAAAGTTAAGTTGGACAGTTTTCAGATCTGTGAGATCGTTTTCGTGCGTGATATGTTTGGTTAAGTTAAAAAACGTAATTATATTCAGAAACTGTAAATTAGTAAAGGTTTATTAGTGTTACGCAATAAATTATAGCTTACCGTGTAATGTGGCTTTTATTTAGAGACAGAATCTAATATGTTTTTCATCAAAAATACGAGTTCTTAAAATTAATTAACGTTTTATAAAAATAACGAAATAGGTAAAACCGAACGTGGTACACACTAGTAGTAATGCTTATGTAATAAGCTTTGCCCCCAATAAATACCAGTGCAAGCCTCGTCCGCTTGGATGTAGGATAGAATAAGAATCGGCATGTTTCTATTATCATTTTTTACTTTTTTTCTCGCTATAGATACGTCAAAATCGTGAAAACCTAAAGCAATAGGTATCATTTACTGCACACCCTACATTCCATATTTTTTCCTGAGGGACTGAAATTTTATACAGTGTGTATAAGATTGTAACAGTTCGCGGAGTAATTTTGATGAAGAAATAGATCGAAATTGTCTCCGAAACCTCCGGCCCTTTTGCTGTTATCTGAGCCACCGATACTCACGGTTTCCCTTTGATGTTCGCTAACTGGAACACCAAGTATACAGGGTTTTCTGCATCAAAATTACTCCGCGAACTGTTACAACACAGTCTATGGGTGTCTGTACTGCAGCCGCCTTTGGAATAACGCATCCTAAAATACCGTGTAAAAGCTCATGTTACGTTTACCGAATGCTCTAACGGTGAAGGAAAACATCGTGAGGTAACATGCACACTAAGATAACCACTGTGTGAAATTAGGAAGGCAATAGCAAACCACCCCATTAAATCTACCAAGAGAGTCATTATATGTGATTAATTCCATAGAATGATCACGATCCTGAGGAATACGACTCAGAAGAAGAACAGCTTATCCATCCCTCAAGTAACATTGTTCGTCTGAGAACATAAAGCCAGTTGAAATACGGAATAACCCTGAAGCGGGCACGTTCATTTCACAATCATAACATCGTTACTTCCATAAGGGACGGACGTTAGCACGCGCCCCGGGGCGTTTTGCAAGCTGCGCCGAGTACAAAGGCATGTTGAATGTTGACGCTGTTAGACAAGCAGTGTGAAAAGCATTTCTTTACAGACGAGTTAACAAGCATAGAAATGTATGTACTTATACAGGCACTTTATATGTATCTTTATACCCTGACCAGGAACTACAATAGTCTCGCATATTGCGGAATTAAAGGGTACTATTTTATTAATACTATTTTTTTTATTAATATAATGATTCACTTCATGTGAATGCTATTTGTGTGTTAACTACACATGAAAATTGTAAAGCTACGACCGTCGACGGTCTGTCAGTGTTCTTAAGAAACCTAGATTGGTTTTTGATACACTGTGCATGTAAAAAATTAATATAATTATGTACATTTTCAATAAATAAATAATAATAAAATATTCATAGCGAACTCCATAACACAGGTTATAATATCCCTCGATCAGTCGGGGGTTAAAAATACCAATGGCGCCCTCATGACAGGGTTTTTAGTTCCTTGTCAGGGTAATAGTGTATCTAGACCAACGGCAGTGTGCCCGCCAAGTTCGGAAAAAAAGAGCGCCAACGCATTGACTGTACGTATATTTACATGAGTCATATCTAGTTACTTTCGACCCCTAAAACTCAAAATCTATTTAACTTAGGTACATACTTTTAATTTTGTTTGTCTATTAAGGCCCGCCATATTACCCAGAATCCCAAATTTTATAACCGAAGCTCAAATGGTTCTCGAGATGTTGACGTCGGAATAAGGCTATTTTTAATACTGACTCAGCCATAAAAACCTTAACCATTTCTAATTGACTTAGAAACTTCAAAGACCGTGCCTTTCAAGTTTATTATATATTTTGTTTATTATATTCTTTATAAGTTTATAATATTTTTGTGTGCTGTTTACAATACCATTAGGTTAAGCCTGTACTCGTATGTTGTAAACATTGTGTGTTTATAAAAAATAAAAAATAAGTTTCGAAGTCAGTTAGGTCATTGGGGAAAACAATAAGAAAACATAAGATTCAATTGTGAGTCGAAACAGAAGACATTCTGGTGGTGTTCGAACCAGGCAAAAGATAGTTTTGTCTATGTCGGTTCTTTTTCGAAAGACTTATGTAAGTACCTATATTTAAGCGACTGTTCTAATAGTGAAGGAAAGTATCGTGAGGGAACCTGCACACTGAGTTAAGCAGTGTATTAAATGGAGAAGGCAATGGCAAACCACTCTATTAAATCTGTCAAGAAAGTCGTTCGATAAGCAATACGACTAAAAAGACAGCAAAGTTTCAGTTTCAAAGTCATTAAATATTGAATACATAGGATTTCAGGATTTCGAATCCTTGATCATCCCTATCCTCTAAAATACTCAATCTAGGATCAGATATCGGAATCCGAAATAATTTACATCACATCACAGCTACATACTTTAAATTGCCATGCAAAGATCACACATGCGGATGCAGATAAGAGAATAATTGTCAACATAGTAACACACGTCACATAGAGTTATTTATGGTTTTCTATGATAATTACAGTAATAGAAGTAGCAACAAGCTAGGTTCGAATCAGATTGGTGATAAAACACACGACAACACAGTCATGCAAGCTTTCCGCTTTTGTTCAAAGATAATTATTGTTAAGGTTACATTAGCCTTAATTGCTTTAGAAATAGAAATATCATTTATTTGTAAATATGTGTAATGCAGATGTTACACTGTGTTTCAGTATCACCATATTGCCCGAAAGCGTACAAATTTTTGTTCAATTAATAAATTAATCATAAATCATCATCAATAAATGAGTAAATTTTTATTAATTTCGTCAATAAAAACATTTAAAAAAACTTATAAAAAGCCTTAGTCAAAAATTCCGCCCCGTGTCGACCCCGGCGCAAAGGTCCCCATGACGCTCGCGGCATTGCCACGCTGAATCGCCACGGCCAACCTCTGCACCAAGATGACCCGGAGCGCGGGTCACAGCCTCTCTCTCTAAGGCGACGGCCGACATCCCTGACAAAATCCTTTGCCTCCGCCCCCCCACAACATGTAGTTTCAACCGCAAATGGGACAAAAACGTAATTTTGCTCCAGAGCGGCGTACTTCTCCCGTTTTCTTTGAGCCGCTGCTTCGGCTGCTGCCCCGGCTACCCGCGCAGTCCGTCTGAGGTGACTAGCGGCAAACGTACTGACGCAAGTTGCGTCCCACAGGAGACACCTACCTTGGCGCCAGGGCACCAACGTTAGGCCGTCTGGTATTTTGCCGTCAGTGCGTCTGAGACCCAGAGGCTCCAGCACGCACGGCACGTTGGCGGACACGAGAGCTCTACGGATGATGTCGTTGAGAGCATGGTGGCGTGGAAACCTCCCAGAGCACCGACAGCAGCCCAATGCATGATGACCGTTGGCCTCCACCATGGAACCGCAAATGCATCGGTGAGGTTCAATCATCAATAAATTAATTAATCATAATAAATTAGCAAAATAATAATAAAGGTAACAAAACAAAAACATCAATTTTTTTACTGAAATGTCTCTGACTTTTAAGGTTCGTTCGCAATAGGGCAATTTTGTATCGGAAATTTTGTATCGGCAATTTTGTATCGGCAATTTTGTATCGGCAATTTTGTTTCGACACACTATGTTGTATCGACACATGTTGCAACCCTGTTTCGCAAGCGAAAAGTATATAAAGATACGTTACCGATACTTAAACAATGTGTCGAGTTGGTAAAATGTACCTATACAAAAGATGCCATTTAATTAAATAAAAAAACCTATACAAATGTGCCTTTTAGTGCGAATGAGACTCATAATATACCTCCTTATAATATGGATACGTCGGCGTATGAAAAAGCTTTTATTTCCAAGTTATAACACTAAATATGGATTCCAACGGTAAATTCAATGAAGCTAAGTACGCTACTTATTAAGAGTACTTAGAACTTATCTATTACTATCGTGCTGCATCGGTACTTATATTACTTATCATGATAAAATGTCATGCACACGGGCAGCAAAAATAACAGTAATATAAAATATTCCGTGTATATGCCCACAGTGGCCATAGATATCTATCTATAGATAAAAGGGATATACCCAAGGTATAGATTACCACATGATGGGTTTTAGCTTAACCCTCAAATTCCTTATCAACCTATCTATCGTTTGCCTCCGAACAATTTAGGGCGGCAGGTCTAAGCATTTGGTAATGTTCTACGACAAGTGCTACGCCCTGCTACGAAATGCCTACGTATTGTTCCTAAATTAGGTCGTAATTTATGATTAATGAAGAATGGATAGGCCATCAGATCAGGTCATAGAAAATTACCTAATTCTTTATTAATTAAGCTTACATCATCGCCCTGATTTAATTATTGTCTGATATATACGAGTATTGATCTCTTTATTTACCATAGTTCAACATGAATATTGCTTTTTCCGCTTGTTCTAAAAAAGTCCTAAATCCCAATCTGGATTCCGGTGCCACGAAATTGCAGAAAACTCATCAATCTGAGAACGCGATAAGATGAATTTACGAGGCACAGTGTAGAAATACAGTGAGACGACGCTTTTGACGTTAGCGGGAATCTAATAAACCCTAGATGAATCAAAACTAACGGCAATCCTTAGCTTTTGAAAAAAATTCAAGATTCTATTTGTAAAATAATTAATAATATAGATTTTTTTTCTTTTTCACGACCAATTGCGATCATCGAGACCGGATTTTAGGGACCTAAAAGGTCAGGCGACAGCAATTTATTTCAAATTATCCTTCTACTTTTTCGGTAAGTAACTTTGACATGGCTAACCTTAATAAAATCTGCGAAATTAACACATTTATTGAAACAAGCTAGACTAAGCTCAATTCAGAGCTTGATGTAATTTAGCGAGAAGTCTTCGTCAAGAAATTTAATTCTCCTTTTCAAACACCGTTCAAATAGATCATAGAGTTCAACAGCCGCACCACACCGCATAGAAACTGTGTTGACATCATAAACAACATGATCGTTGAACAACTGATAGTAAATCGTAGGAAGTTTATTAGGCTGTGACCACTACGCAAACTCTGTGACATTCATTTTAAAGCAAACAACGAAGCGCAATTCCGAGCTAACACATGTTAGCGAGGCGCCTTCGTCAAGTAATTTAATTCACATTCCTAGCCGCTAATTAAATTCCAGAGCTAAGACTCATGAATCTTTCAGCTTTTAAACTCTAGGAAGTTGAACTCCTCTGAGTTGAGACAGGAATGAAGGAATTCATCTGGAAGTTCTTTGATCTTTAAAGATTGTAAGCACAGAACGCGCCCTAGTAGCGCTCTCTCCTATAGAATTATGATGTGAGCACTGATAGAGAGCCAAAGGGTTTTGTGCAAATGCACTTACAGTTCCATACATTTGACAATTCAATGCCCGACTAATGTATGGGGTAATGCATCGCATACGCCAACTGTCAAGCGCGGTTTCCATATAAAACTTCTCTAGGGTTTTAAAATCTTTGTTTGCAGATAACCGTCGCGTTGGTTGCAAAAAACGTCAAGGTACAACCAAACGACAATCGCATTTGGAAACGAGCTGTTAAGTGTCAAGGTTGTAAGCAGGTCGAAGAGGGAAAGGTCTCTCACGTGCTGGCCTTGATCAGGGAAAAGGGGATTTGGTCATCTATCGACCAGGTGGATCGACGATTGATATCGTCGTAGGATTTATTGAGTCGTAGGACAAATCTGGATGCGGCTTGCACATGACCAAGGAGGCAAAGGCAGGCATGTACAAGAGAAAGGAGGTTTATACCCTAAAGGGGGGATGACCTAACTTAACACCGCCCTCTCCACCATTATTTTTCTGATTACAAGAAGATATAGTTAATTTTTACCTACATTAATCGGGTTATTATTTTTATTTTCTCTGCCTACCCCACAGGGAACTTGAGCGTGATATTATATATTTATTTTCAATAGTAGAATGTACAGAAAACTAGTTACGAACAAAACATTGTCAAAACTTCAAAATCGGTAAGCGTTCAGTCGTAGCACTCGTAGCCCGTAGCAAACCGTAGCACTTTCCGTAGATCATACCATAAGTACGTAAGTTCAGGCACGGGTCCAGGCTTCTCTCTTACCCTCTTCACTCAACTGCAAGACACTTGAACTCTCCTCTCTTCTATTGAATGACTCTTGTGTGAATACTTGCCAAGTTAGAGATTTAGTTTTAAATCTGCCATGAGAGTCGTTCTATGTGATTAATTCCTTAGAATGATCACGATCCTCGGCAATGAGGAACACGACTTAGAATAAAACAGGTGGTAGATCCTGATGTGAATGATCGCTCTTATCTTTTTCTGTCGCAAAGCAGAAATGTTTCCATTTCTGTGTTTGAAAGTTTCTTGTGTTTGACGGTAAGAGAGCCAGAGTAATTTCCGGCACAAGAGGCAATCCATCTTAGTCCTCAAGGTAAGCAGCGCATCAAAAAACCTCTAATAATATAGTGAGGTGATATGTCTATGGGCGGCGGTGACCACTTACCATCAGGTGACTTGTTTGCTCGCCAGCTCTCCATATTTAAATTTTCTTTTTCATTTTATTTTCAAACAATTTATACAATGTTTCTGTAGATAAGTTTGAAGGTTAATTTGAACTTGGCACCCACTTAGATCTCAATTCTTTTATCGGCGAGGCCAACAAACCCACTTGTTCCTTGAACCGAACTTGGCCCTTTTTTACCCAAATACGGCAAAACAAAAGGGAGGGTAATGTTTTTCATTCACATTTATGTTTTGGTGGAATTTATATTACACCGGAACGGTATATCCGCTACTCTTTGAAACACAATACGGTCAAAGAAAACATGAAATATTCCATATTACACGTCGACGGTGGAAATATTACACGGGTCCTGGGTCTTCCTTCATACCGTAGCAGCCGTTTGTATGAAATATGCAGCACGGTACGGCATTTCAAAGGCAACTCGTTATAAATATTAATCCTTGTACACTAAGGTAAGGTATTAATACAGGGAGTTAAGAAATATACCCTTTATTAAGGGATATAATAAAAATATCCCTGAATATGGATTACTTATGCGAAAAAATATTTTAAAGGCAATAAAAAGTATTTCTTATGCAAAATGATCTTTGAACGACTTTTTTTTTTTTTTATTTACTTCTAAACCCGCATTTGACCTCGATCTCGCCTGATGGTAAGCGACGATGAGGTCGACGATGGAGCATGCGGGTCCAGTAAATGCCTATTTACTCTGGCCTTGAAGATCCCAAGGTTGTAGGTTTCGGGAAATACAGACGCCGGTAGGCCGTTCCATTCCTTAGCCGTTCGCATAATGAACGAAGAAGCAAATCGCTTCGTACGAGCAAATGGGATATCAACAACATAAGGATGGAACCCCTCCCCGCGCCTGGTAGTCCGAAGGCGGAATGGAGATGCTGGAATTAGGTCGTGCAATTCCGATGCGCACTCTCCGAAATGTATCCTATAAAATACCGATAGACAGGCTACCTTGCGCCGATGTTCCAGACTTTGCAGTCTAGCTTCCACCAGCGATTCGTCACCTATAAGGCGGTTAGCGCGTTTCTCCACTGAGTCAAGGGCAGCCAGTTGGTATTTAGCTGAGCCGTCCCACAGGTGGCAGATTGATTGCCCGTGGTCCTCCCGCGAAGCCAGGTGTACCACGAAAATAACGACTAATTTTTAATGAAAGCCAGTAACAGTGGTAGTAGTAGTAGTAGTACATGAAGCTGGAAGATATCTATATTTTAAAGATAAACTCTACCTTATACGTCATATTACTTGTAAAATTTTCCTTGTAATTTATGTGTGTACAAATAAAGTACCTATAAGTAAATAAAGTATTTATTAGTAAAGTTGTTGATATCATGGATACTTTACCCCTTAAATAAATATATAATAATTTGATTTGAGTTGATTTGGGTTAGACATAGTTACTATTGACATTTACTACTTTTGACATTTAATTAATTAATTAATTAAATGTCAAAAAAAAAAAAATTAATTAATTAATTGAAAATTAAGATTATACCTGTATACTTATCTATCTAGATAGGGATACTTATCTAAAATTCCAAAATTCAAATTTAAAACTAGTTCTTATTTTATTATTGTAATTGGAAATATAATTTATAAAATGTATATACATATAATACTAAATTTAAATAATTTTAATTTATAATGTTTTATTATAAATTGTTCGTAATTCTCTTATACATATAACATTTTCCACAATGCTTGTACACCTACTACCTCTTTCTCGAAATCATTTCCTCTGCCCGAAGGTTGCCTGGAAGAGATCGCTCTTAGCGATAAGGCCGCCTAAATTGTACTTCACTGTTTCTCTTGTTTGTTGTTTTCTATTTGTGCAATAAAGTGTATTTTGCTTTACTTTATAATTAACTTAATTAATTGTTAATTGATAATTTTAATATATTTTTTTATTCTATGGGACTAGTGCCTGAATATAAAGACATTTTAATTTAATTTAATAAAGAGAAAGGTGTGTGCTCTGCTCTCTTAAACTATGTATACCTACCTATACATATATACCTACTGATACAGTTCACATGAATAATTCTACTGTTTGGTTATGTATTTTTCTACTTCTAATGTGTTCATTTACGACCATGCTATAGAGGCTACGAACCTTCTACTCGTATGCTATACTATGTTACCATCGACACACTTCACCTAAATATGCTAAAATTGTATTGGTATCACAACATTATCCTGTTTCACGGTACGTAAATATATAAAAGCCTCAAAGCTAAATGTGCCCAAAATAAATCAGGATCTACGCATCCGCATGGACCCAGTGCCGCCCACCGAAAGCTCTTCGTCACTTATTTGATAACCTCGCTCTCTAACCCTCATAAACGTATCTACCCCTTAACATTCCCGTAAACCCATTCTCGGAGGAATATCACGGAAATTCCAACATTGTAAGCGGATTGAATATTCCGGCCTTCCAGACAACTTGCGACGGAATTTATTCCGGAAAGGCGAGGCCGGAATCACAAAATAGTTAATCACAGAAGGTAATCTCTAAATATTTTTAAATAAAGAAAGAAAGAATTTATTTCCAGTAGCGCACACATACAAACAATTAGGTACAGAAGATAAAAATAATATTAAACAAATATATTATAAAAATAAATAAACAAAAGTAATTAAGTTTGATGAAGGCGGTGTGCAGCACCGGAAAAAGGGGACTGCCCTAAGTTCACCCTATGTAGATTTATGGGCTAGAGTTTTATATGGAAAACGCGTCTGCCAGTTGGCGCGTGCGAAGTGAGAATTTTCCCATACAATTGCGGTAATCTTAATAGGTTAAGTAGGTACTTACGACTTTTTAGATGATATTGACATAAGACACAAGGGCACGTCTTACCCGAAAAGGACCCCTATTGTTGTAGCTTTGTCTGCCAGTCACGACCGTTTATCTTGGAATAAAATAAGTAAAGGCAACAGTTATCTAAGTTTCGCAATTATTTTCTAATTCAATTTCAATTATTATTTTAACATACATACATACTCGTAACTCTCACTCACGTCCATAATCCCCAAGGGAATTATTCTTTTAAAATTTCGAATATTAGTATATTAGAAGGATTCGAATTCCACAGAGAGTAATGAGGATTTGAATAGCTTTATTTATACCTTTTTTTTCTTTAATGAATGGCCCCTGCTTGTGATTTACACTGAAATTTGGCCAATGACTGTGTTGGTATCTTGAAAATAACTCGAACGTTATGGCGTCTGTTTTGAAAATAACAGTTTACCAACGTCGAGAATAAGGGAAAGTCGTGTGCACAAGGAATGTCTAGTGTCTTGCATTCCAATTGCAATTGGAGGTTAGGTTGCCAGATCCACAATATCTGTAGTATTTCACTCCCATTTCATTGTCTTATAACGTTCTCTTAACACGGACGATTTTTAGGTAAAATACACTAGTTTTACGAAAAAATAACCACTGTAAACCGTTTTAAACAATAAAATAGGACGAACACGCCATGACAGCATGAATGCAACAACATAACGTCGCATTAACTTAATTTGACACATTCATACAGAATGTCAAGGAACAAAAATTTATTGCGACAGGGTTCTACAAGCTATAGCTTGATGGGTCTTCCACTGTACAGGATCGTATCTAAGGAACAACATAACCTCCTTATTTATACTTTGTCCCTAGTCCCGGACGACTATGGGGCCCCATAGTCGTTGTAACTACGAGGACGATTACGGCTCTGTCTAATTTACATCATAGAACTAAAACAAACTCAACTTCAACCACGATCAATAAGGTTTGTAAAGATTATTCAGGTCATAGAGTGGAACTTGTAGAGTCTAGGTCATTTCGTCTGGCTATATAACCCTAAATTACAATATTAGATGGTGACCTTGGCTTCGTAAAGCCGCCGACAAAGTTAGACCTATTCCAGACAGTTACTTTGTCGCTTTAACTTTCATACGAATGTCAAGAAATCATAACAAAAACATATTGCAACAGGGTCCCACAGAGTATATATAGCTTGATGCGTCTTCTTTGTCGGTGGCCTAATGCCATGTACCAATGAGTTTTTTCCGATTTTTTCGAAGACTTACGTATATTTACCGACTGCTCTAACGGTGAAGGAAAACATCGCGAGGAAACCTGCATGTCTGAGGAAATTAAAAGTTTCCGAAGGCGTGTGAAGTCCACCAATCAGCACTGGGCTCGCTCGGTGGATCATGACCCGTACCCTCCTTGTACAAGGGGAGGCCTGTGCCCCAACAGTGGGGACATTAATAGACTGATGATGATGATTGATGTGTCTTCTTTACAGACGCTGTAATGTAAAGTAATAACAGGCTGGTATCCGCAACTCGACATCTTCAGCGCCTATTTTGCGTTTACAGACGCTGAAGCAGACCCAGGAGAAGATGGCAGGACGACCTGATTTACATTGTCAAACCTGGACTGAGGAAGCGCTATACCGGGATGTTTGGTAGAGCCTTGAAGAGGCCTTTTCCCAGCAGTGGGACAACCGTGGCTAAGGTAAAAGAAATATTATGATATTATGCCCCATGCTCCCTGGCCTATGCCCCAAGAGGCCTCTCAATGCCCCGAGACGCTGAGATAACACTCATCGAAGCTCTTCACTGCACTCGGGACAATAGCCCCCTTCACTTCCCGTTTCCTGCTTCCACTAGATAAAACCTGCTTAAACTCATTTCTGCCCTATCTTAAAAAGTTCCTTCAGGAAATACCGAGAAAAATAATTGGGTAGGTGTAAAACGAAAGATTGGCATACCGTTTTATCTAAATAAATTCGACTTTCGTCTTACAGATTAATTTTTAAAATATTTGTTTAATACTAATAAAATTGTTCATTGTTACAATTAAAAAGAAATCCATACTACACATGTTTTAGAGTTCCTAGAACATGCCTATAGGTAGACAAGAATCCACGCAATTTCTATAGCTTTGCCTGCCCTTACAGGCGCTTTGTGACGAAACTACTTGTCACTGGTCTTGTCACTGATATTTCGTTTCATGTTTCCCGCCGTTTATCGTAAAGTTTATTGTAAAAGTGTCGAGTAAGTGGCAACTATAGAACTTAATGTTGATTGCAACTAGTCGCTGGCAAAATGCCAAGGCTCTTGCCAGGGCCGAACTAAGGGGCCCAGGGAGTGCCTCGACCGCTGCTGCGATATCTTGAAGAGCAATAAAAAACTATTATTAAATTATAGTATGGTAATCTTGCTGAATAGCTACAGATTAAAATACGTTGAATCTCTGTCATCAATAATCATCGAGGAAACCCTCCTGAAATATACTTTAATTAAATTTTATAGTCGTTATTCGGATTTAGGTCACGGTAAAATTTTGAAATTTGTTTTGTTATTCCGTTTACGAGCTGCAACTACGTGACACAAAATGGATAACTTAGCGACAGAAATAGAGTTCCGTTTTACCCTTCGGGGTACGGATCTCTAACAACACAATCTATAATTAGGTACATGTCGCCTTTACAGATGTTATACTCGTACAGAAAGGGTTGTATAATTCGACGCCAGCAGGAAGTACAGCGAAAGCTCCGTTGATCAGAGCAAGCCACGGAATGGCGGGGATGCCGATTCAGATTCTTCTCGTAAAAAAACACTATCAACCATTTTCTAATTTATTAAAATCATTACTATTCGATTTATCTATCTTTTTTTTAAGTTATAGATGACTCCTAAATCTATAAAAAATCTGAAATTGTGAGCAAGAATCTCGTGCTCTTTTCTTTATTTTTCTTTCTCTATTCTTATATCTTACACATTCAAAGATGAAAACCACAAACAGAATGTTTCGTTTTTATTGTAGCTTTGGCTTACTTAGCTCTATAGAAGTCTTGAGAGAGGCATTTATACGACTATTAGAACCGCGTACCGTCGTAGAGCACAGGGTCGGATTAGATGATGCCGAGATGTGGGCCAAATATTTTATGGATTTGTGCTTAGGTGTTTTAGTTTAAGTATGCGTTATGTGTAGCGTCGGTGGCATTGCATGCAAAAAAATATATTAGGCTCACATCGGTATCATTTAATCCGGCCCTGCGGTCTACGACGCTACGCGGTTCTAATAGTCGTAAAAATGCCTCTCTCAAGACTTCTATAGAGCTAAGTAAGCCAAATCTACAATAAAAACGAAACATTCTGTGTTTGTGGTTTCCATCTTTGAATGGGTAATATAAGAATAGAGAAAGAAAAATAAAGGAAAGAGCACGAGGTACTTGCTCACAATTCCAGGTTTTTTTATACATTTGGGAGCCGTCTATAACTTTTAAAATCCCTCCTCTCCCGCCGTTAACCAAAAAAGGGTGTTCATAAAGAGTTCGTATCAAGCGAACTAACTTAATTAAATAACTAACGAACTAACTTAAGTTAATTACCAATTAACTTCAGAGGTTGCCTGGAAGAGATCGCTTTAAGCGATAAGGCCGCCTTTGTACATATCGTGCTATTATTCCTGTCGTTTTTACTTTTCCTGATTTTGTGTACAATAAAGTGTTTCTATCTATCTATCTATCAAGCAAAACTCAGTCTGAGATTATGAGTAAAAATAAGGAAACGCGAGAAAAAACCCGAAGATAAAACCAATTTCTTACGGATTACCTCCCCCGATTACGCCCAAATCCCATTCATATGCTTCATTTTATCTAAAAAATCTAACAACCCACACCGGCTTCGCAAGGGTATCAATCAAATATCAGTGAAATCCGGAACAAATCCGCTCACCCGTTTCCGAGATTAGCTTTCACAGTCACACACACAGACATGTGCCGAGTACTTCTGTTTTTTTTACAAAGTATTGATCGAGGATCACGTTTCGTTATAATCTACTTTGTAAGAATAAATAGCTTACTCTTACGACGATAAGGCAAGGGCACGTCCTGAAAACCTTTTCAACGCGAACCAAGCGCGCCATCGCACGTATGTTTCATAAAAATCCTGGCACATTAAGGGAAAGCTCTACGACAGAGCTTTTATGTTCAATTTTAAAAATAAGGTATACTATGCTACAAATATATACAGGTGATTGTTTGGTCCCTCTGGAAAAACGACCACAAAACATTAACTCCAAGTTATCAATTACAGAAATGTGCAGGTGCAGCGCATCTCGTTGGCTATTCAGCGTGGAAACGCTGCCAGCGTGATGGGTACCTTCCCGCCGGGTGCGACTCGGGGCGGTTTATTAGATTAAGGATTTTGACATATGTTTATATTATATTATATTGAATATGCTTAATTTTACAGAAATTGCATTTACAATATTGTACAAGTGGATCCGCTACCTCCTCCAGCGATATGGCCGCGCGCATTCATGTCCTCTTTACCGCGCAGCCCCCTCCGGCGCCCTGCGCCGGCGCAGCGCGTGCCGCGCGGCACCCCGACCAGTCTGCTGCACTACGCCTACCGCGAAGTTCGTGTATCGCTCTCTGCCTTCCGGCTGACTAAATATTTACGTACTTGCCTTCGCAACGCTTTTGATATTACATACTACTTCCTGCATAACGCTTATGTTGTTATTGTACATTAACTTTCAAGTTATTACAAACTGTTTATATAGTTGATGTGTGAGTTTGATTCATCATCACCTGCTCCATCACCGATACATACCATATACGTACATATGCCGATCACTGCACATTTAATGTGCCCACATCGTCGAGCAGCTTCACCTTAACGGTACATCTGGTTGCGAATACGTAATAAATTCCTTCTACGTTATGAATGGCTTTCATGGCGTATTCGGAATCTACATTCATAAACCATTGTAGGCACTGAGACGTGTCTGCTGCGATTTCAAACGTACCTACAATACCTACCCACAACGATGCATGGAAATGCGTCGGGGAAAATTGAAAACCGCGTTTCTTACCCAGAAATGCCATGTAACACACGTTTGGCATTATTAAATATATTATGAAATATATATTTTATTTATTTAAGGCTAAACCCGCGATGGAACTCGATTAGGTCGTAAATGGAGCCACACGGGCTTAGTAAGTACTGGCTCTTCTATAAACACTGCCGAAACACTTCAACGTTAAAGCAAAGATATTTGACTGTATTATATGTGTAGGTATGATGTAGGTAATTGAATTTGTTCATACAACAAAATTACAGCACATTCTCCCTTTAAAGACCCTTTTAGTTCATTCAACTTGAATTAATCAGAATCTTTCATCAGTCTCCATTTTGTAAATTAATTAAATCTATTGAAGGGTTCAGTAACTACTTCTTAATGAATAAGGTTGAGTTCTATTAAATATAATGGCTCTTGAGACTGTGTCCAATATATTTATAGGAAAAGTAGTTTAGATGGAGAATTTCATAGAGGATTCTTATTCTTCGTATAAAATAACTTGTGTGAAACCCTTTATCTTCCCAATAAAGGAATTACAGGATCATTGGCTATCCTGTTTTGGGAGTCATGAATGATTTATAAGCTACGAGTATTATGTTTGTTTGTCTGTTCGTAGTCTCTTTACAAGTAACATAAAATATATTGATTAAAATGCTTTTCCATTACCCCTATTTAAACACCAACCACCACAGTTTACAAGAACACAAACTACCACGCGTGTATTCTAATTCGTAAGATACTGACCAAAGTCATACACACATCAATAACACTTACTCAAGTAAAACATGTAACTAGACGCAGCACGAGACGTGCTAGTTATTTAGTTCTGCCAAAGACGAGAACGAACTATGGCAAACGAATGCTCACGAGGGTGCGCGCTGTTATAATAATCTACCTTCACCGATTAAAAACACAAATTCTTTAAATGCATTTAAGCGAAAATTAGCGCAGTTCGTTTTTTTGAAAGGTGGTTTGCTCCCGTCATCATCATAATACTGTACTACCAGCTTTGGTACCACAATTTTAGTGCGTTGCGTTCTACTAACTATATATAATATATAGTGTTAGTGAATAGTGTAAGAAGCGAACATGCATCTTTTTAAGTCTTTTTCACATGTAAGTGGCAATATGTCTTTAGTGTGAATAAATATCTTTAAACCTAAACCTCTTTGTTGTACACACACAAAAAATACACAGAAAATAAAAACATTGAAATACAACAATACAAGGTTGGCTGGAAGAGATGCCCGCCTATGTACGGCAGGCATCTCTTCCAGCCAACCTTTGATTTAGGAGAGTTTAGACTTTTTCTACTTTTATGGTGGGTAAGGTACTTTTATGTAGTATACTTTTATATATTATTTCAATTTCAATAATGTTTTATTTTGTTTAGTTTTTATTTATTTAATCTAATGGTCCATTCACACTCATTCGGCGATGAATTTCAGTTACACATGGTCTAGGATATCATTGTAAGATTCAGTTTTTTAAATAAAAATAGGTTAAGATAAACAGGCAAATGGGCTACCTGATGGTAAGTGATCACCGTCGCCTAAAACTACGTGCAAAACCAGGGGCATTGCTTGTACGTTACCGACGTTGGAAGGATAGGAATCTCTTTACGTTCTTTTTGGAGCACTCCATGTCGTAGCAGCGGAAATACGTCGGGAGGAAGAATAGACATCGGACTAGCGCCCTCTACTCTAGAATGATCATCTGAGTACTGACAAACGGTTTGGGAAAATAATAATAAGAATAGTTTATTTGTGCGGTAAGATTACAAAGGATTCATAGTCCATACACCAGTAGGAACTTAAGCACGTATAGTTCCACACATTTGAAGTTTTAATGCCCGACTAATGAAATGAAATATTTTATTTTTCAGAAGCATTATAGATACAATAAATTATCAGTATTGTCTTCTAATACAATACAAATGAAATACATTAAATACATTAAATTAAAGTTGTTAAGTTAAATTAAATTAAATGATAATTATAATAATAATAATAATCTTCAAGGCCAGAGTGAATAAGCATTTACTGGACCCGCATGCTCCATCGTCGACTTCATCGTCGGTTACCATCAGGCAAGATCGAGGTCAAATGCGGGTATAGTAGTCAATAAAAATAAATTTTAAAAAAGACAGTAAATTAACAACAACACAAACATAAATATTTGGGAACTAATGTATGGGGGAAATGATCACATCGCATGCGCCAACTGGCAGACACGGTTTCCATATAAAACATAGCGAACAATCTACATATATGGTGAATTTCAAACTCATAGAGTATTTCACATTCTCACTGGGATTTAGTGAGCAGATAACATTCCCACTGTTTCCAATGGTTGCTAGAAAGCTGCAGCTGCCACTCTCCCACATTTGCACGTGAAATCGCGTAAGTCGTTACCGTACTAACAGTTACTGAATGCGGGTTTCGTTTATCCTAATAGATTTTTAATTACGGTAAAAAATTAAAACGAAAACGAACTGAATCTATTTTTTATAGTATGCCTAATTTTATGGCCTAATAATAGCTTACTGAGATTTGGTTAATTTAGCTTTTATGCAAATCATGTCTCAAATAATGTATACCAACAAAAACATTAATGTAAAAAGAGGCCAAGCCTCGTGTTGGCCGTTTGGCCATAAAAAGTAGTGAGATCTCATGTATAGCCAAGTCTGCGGTGTTCGTTCGTATTATGAATTTGGCACTTTAATTTTAAATAGAAACCTGTGATGTGTATGTGTGACGCGTACTCAGAATCACGAAATTACTCATGCACTTGTGAATCTTTATTTCTGCGATGTGCAATTATATTACGTATGTTTAAAAATATAATGCTTTTAAAAATATTATGATGTATGGTTAGTGGCCAACCTATTTGTCAGAGTTGTTTAGGCCGCCCGTAGGCTTCTGACATGGCTTAACGACTGCTGTCGAACGACCGGGACCGACTGCTTAACGTGCTTTCCGAGGCACGGTGGAGCCCAGATGAAATATGCCACTAGCGGTCACCCATCCAGATACCGACCGCGCCAACGTCGCTTAACCTGTACGATCACTTTCGGACCGTGCTCGCAACTAGGCTACGAGCTCCTAGTAAATTATAAAATATGTAAAAAATATAATGATTATTTATAATAAGGGAGAAACAAGTCCGCCGATAAACTGTTAAGCAGTTTGGCGGTATACTTATATATGTAAGATATTATTGTATATTATCTATCTATCTTAGCCACGTGTGGTCCGCCTTCGGACATAGGCCTCCTCCATTGTATTTTATACTGTATAAAACATGAATATTAAAAAAAACCGTTGATGTATCAATTTCATTAGGTATTCATATCTCAATTAAAATACAATGTGACTTGGTCGTTACGCAGGAGTGCATCAATCAGGGCGGTAAACAGATCTACGTTATTAGTATAACGAGTGACTGAGTTAGTACTAAGTTTGGCGGATTCTTTTTTGTAATTTTTCATTTATTTTTGTGCACAGCCCTATCTATATACATGCCAAATTTCAACTTTTTAGGGCGGACGGAAGTACCTCAGATTTTTGATGATCAGTGAGTGAGTCAGTCAGTCAGTGGCAAAATAACTTAGCATTTGATTTACTAAGAAACTAGAAGAGATATGAACATGAAACTTAGAGGTTTACTTTAGCTTGTGAACCTTTCCTGAAGACAAAAGTTTCAGCCTTGTAGTGATCTCTGATACAAAGTTATAGGCAGATTAAAACAGGCCGAAATGCTTCCAGAAAGGGTGGTAGTGCCCCTTTATTCTGTTCGACTAAGCGGAAGCACTACCGTGCACCCAGATATCAGCACAGCCTTTCACAGACGTATGCTTCTTCATGTCGTGTGGTTAGAGGCCAATCATTTTTGTTGAGACCGCCCGTAGGCCTCCGACATGGTGTAGCGGTGGTTTAACATGCTCTCCGAACTAAGAAAGGGCTCAGTTGAAAATGTGCATATACGAGTACCTATAGCGGTCACCCATCCTAGTTCTAACCGCGCCCAATGATGTTTAACTTATACTATCACAGAAAGAATGAATGAATACTCTTTATTGCACAAAACAAGTGTTAGTTAGTGTGATACAATGCGTATAAAACGATTAATACAATCTAGGCGGTCTTATCGCTAAAAGCGTTCCAGACAACCTTTTGGTGGAGTAATTTTGGTGGAAAAAGGTAGGTTGTGCACAAAGAAATAAAGAACTTCTTGTGTGTAGAAAGAACTCTTCTATCACAGAAAGTGATAGCATAAGTTACGTCAGTACTCTGTGGTATTAGTTAACGCTCCGGTAAATGGTTCAAATCCCACCGGTGGATTAAATTTACATTGCATTGCTTATATTTCTGATTTGTAACATCTAAAAATAAATTATACTTTGGTTTAAAGCTACGGACTCACCTAGTACCTGCCACAGGTTGCCAGACGGCGTCTAGCGGCGCCTGCGCCGGTGGAGGTGGCTCGGCGTCCCCTCCCCCCGTCTCCGTCTTGCTTTCCCAACCCTGCAAGAGGAATTCATTTTAAGATTAAACTGTCATACTTATAGTGGATGACCCCAGGGCCACATCGAAACTTAGTCTTCTAAAAGACTTGGAAACGGCTAAAATATCCTGGGAAACCATAGAGTCTGCGACATCGGATAGAGAGCGGTGGAAGAACATTGTCACAGCCCTATGCACCACTAGGTGCTCCAAGACCTGAAGAAGAAGAGCTCTAAGGCTCTTTATGACCACTTTATTCTTGTCTTCATTTATAATAGCACTATTTGCAACTAAATAACATTACAGTGAGGTGAGATGTCTATGGACGACGGTGACCACTTACCATATGGTGGTCAGGTGACCCGTTTGCTCGTCTGGTCTCCAAAGACAAGGTCATGATGATAGAATTAGTAGGTGTATTACTGATGAGGCCAGAAAATTCGGCGAGAGGCGAATATCAGATTGAAAGATATGAGGCCTACAATTGCTTTCCACTCACTATCTGTCGAATGTGAACAATATAAGCCTCGGCAGAAATAATTTGCCGAGGCTTATATAGTTCTTTTCTCAGAGAAAGCGAGGAAATGGAAAACATTACACGTCGCCTTTCAAAGTGAAACTTCAACTTTCCTTTTAAACTCGGCCAGCAATTGGCAATTTCCTAACCTCTGCAATAATGTACTATTTCTGTGTCCACTGAGCGGGGTTGATAAATGGTTTTATATTCCATTCTGTCATAATTTATTACAAGCACGGCTCGGGTCCCGTACTCAAGCTAGGATAATAGAAATAGATACTGTTCTCATCCTCTTTGATTGAAAGGATGAGCGCGTGGAATTTTTATTTCTTGCCAACCCGTTCCGGATTAAATCCGGACCAGAGCTATAAAGTAAAGGGATTATGGCGCGCCTGATGCACTACTACTTCACTCAACTCGCCGACAGATGTCGCTGTGCGTCCAAAGCACACTCTGCATACATGGAGTCCGTATTTCCATACAAACATAGAACGCGCTATCGATATTTTCAATGGGACTTTGTCTAGTTTTAAACATCCACTATTACTGGTCTCCAGGCACTGTTGTGCCTGGACACCAGTAATAGTGGATGTCCGTCTAGTCCACCGAGTGGCCGCAATTAACATCAATTGACATTACATCTTTCCATCTCCCTCGTTAGCGCTTCTACATAATGGGGATAGATGTTAAAGGCAATCCAACTCTGACCGTTTACTAAGCAAATCGACTAAATATGTAAAACGTCTATGTAGTTAAACGACTAGGTAGCAAAATGACAGAATAGTATAATGTCCATATAGCTAAAAGAGTGTATTTGTAATGGCACCGAAGTTATATAATAAGATACCGAAATCTATACGAGAGTCTAACTGTTTAAACTCATTTAAGCGTGAGCTGAACAAACTGCTAGTTGACAAGATATATTATTCAGTAAATGATTTTTTTAGTGACAAAGTAATTTAATCAGTTATTGCTTTTTTTTAACCTTATGTCCGATCTATGTATAAACACTGATTATGGACTTACGTCCATAATCAGTGTTTAGTGAATTAATTATCTACTAGTCAACTGTTTAATTTAATTTTAATTATTTATATATTATTGACATTTGAATATTTATTAACAAATTATTGAAAATATTTGTATGTCAGACGACGGAGCATAGTGATACCTACTCAATAAGTAGATATTAGTATACAATCTGTATACTAATATCTACTTATTGATACCTATGTTCACGAATAAATGATTGATTGTTTGAAAAAAAGAAAAAAAAAGGCAAGGTAGTCAAATGACCGTATAGCAATATGTCTATATGTCTAAATTACAAATTACAAATAAATTTATTTTGCAACTTAAATATATATTTTTTATTATTTACTACTAAACCCGCATTTGGCCTCGATCAAATTATTTAAATTAATACAAGAGTGGTTGAAGCTCTAAATCCCGCACTAGGATACCCTGTGTCGCGGGATAAATATTATAGAATAAAAAATAATAGATAGATAGCTAAATGACAGAAGATACATACATATGAGGTGAGGTCCGAAAGTTTCCGGCCTGACAAATTTTAATAATGATAATTTAATTTAAAAACATCCTCTAAAAAGGATAAAATAATAATAAAAAATATATTTTTTTAAACGGATGATAGCGCACCGAGAGTTGAGGCGAACAACACGTACATACGTAGAAATACAAATACAAAATACAGAAATACAAAAATATTTATTGAACCTTGTGATCTTCAAGGCCAGAGTGAATAGGCATTTACTGGACCCGAATGCTCCATCGTCGACCTCATCGTCGCCTACCATCAGGCGAGATCGAGGTCAAATGCGGGTTTAGTTCAATAAAAAAAAACCAGAACACTCAAATTACAATCAAGTAACAATGTAGTTACAATGTATCGATAAGTAAGACATATCGGTCTCTACTACCTGCACTGGCCTTATCAGCCGTTTTGCAGCATTGTAGATAGATAAATAAATAAAAAAATTAGTAAATAAATGTAAATAGTTCACTGCCTATTATGTCAAATTATTTCCATGACATCAGTCAAGACACCAGGTGCCAGACTTTCTCATAAAATCTCTTAAGTATTAAAGTTTTCTGATTGTTGAAAGTAGTCTTCAACCGTCGTGCCTGACCTTGCCAAATAAAAATGGGACATTTCGGCTAGCTAGCTCTATCCTATTCTTATCGTCTGGGCATTTTCAGACAGGATCCTCCAATTAAAGTAAAACGAAACGATATGAAAAATTATACCTAAAGCTAAAGAAAGCCTCTTGTTCGATTTTGCGAAAGGTGTAATTAAGTATATTATTATTATATATAAAAATTGGGGTTATTTCTCGTTGACTTTATAATGCCCAAAACCGTTGTTAATCTTTCCTCCCCCGTGTGGCTCGCTTCGCTCGCGGTTTTCCCTATTGGATTTGGGGGAGGGGGTGTCATAACCCCCGTGACCCCCCTTCCCTGGGACCACGCCTGGGGCTTGGTGCTATAGCGATGGTTGGTATTGTGTGTACCTAAATAGATATTGCTATTTACAACCCGTTACGCCAACGCTTGAAAAGTTAGCGGTATTATTGCCATGACGGGGGCGGATCCAGTGCATATTCGCGCCGAAACTGAATAGCGGGCTTAAAGGTTGCCGCGCATCTAACAGCCTATGCACGCCCCGTTTTTTTTTGCGCGTATACGAGCTTCAAACGAGATTCAGACGTAGCCAGTAAACCTTTGCACACGTTCACAAATTTAGATCCGCGTTTGTATTGATACAATTCGATCCGAAAACAATCTCATTTCTTTAATTTCAAAAAACGGACTTCAAACGCGCGTCTGTAACGCGTTTTGATTGATACAAACGCACCTCTTAAATGCACTTCTTGCGCGCGTTTGTATCGCGTTTTCTTCGATACAAACGCAAACAATCGCGCGTATTCTGCGCGGTATGCATGGCCTATGCATAACGCCTCTACTCGAACGGTACCGATTTTTTTAACTCCCGACCAATAGGATGATGTGTTATAAGTTTGACGCGTATGTCTGTTTGTCTGTGGCACACACAAACAGACATTAATCCCTCTTGTTAACCGGGGTAAAAAGTTAAGTACAAGTCGGGCGCAGATTTCTCTGGTCATTTTTGTCGCAGAACCGACAACCTTTGGTGTAGACGAGTTCTGACGTGGAGACCGCGTACAAGAAAGCGCAGTTATGGGACGCCCCTCCTACCCGATGCCTGGTGGACTGGCGACCTGAATAAGGTTGCTGGCGATGGCTGGATGAGAGAGACGGAGGACATAGTGATGTAGCGCGCCCTGGGAGAGGCCTATGTCCAACGGTGGACAGACACGGGCTGATAGATAGATTACTGACTCAATTTATATCACACGCTCCCGTGCTGAGGTGAATAGAGACGATGGTAACGATACCATGCCACCGAGGCGTCAATTGGACGACAACCTTTATCCGCACTGCAACACCACTGAATGTCGGGCTTACGTCGACGCGTGCCCAATCTCGCTTCGAGCGGGTTTTCCCTTATTTCGTATTCGCAGCCTTTTGCAGAATTATTAATATGACCCGTATACGCAAACCCGAACGTAGAGTTAATACAATAACTTTTGGGATAAACAATGTAAATAGATTTTAGGGTGTTGACATACGCTTTAGACTTAGTAAAGTAAATATATAATATATATAATATAATATAAGGTTTCGGGGCGGGAGGTCGGATAACCACCGATTACTATTAATCGAGGCTCTTAGAGGAATATATAATAATATAATATTAATATAATATATAAAATATAAAGTAAATATAATGGATCACTGTATACGTTTTTATAATAAGATACCTGACACTGTAATAAATATGACAGAGAAAAAAATTTAAGACCCATATAAGACAGACCATATGTAAAGAGGGTTATTATAAAATAAATGTCTTTTTAAATGATAAAGTGGCTTGGTCCTAAATTCAGCTCCAGCTCTGCACATCGTGTATGTTATTATTAGAGCTAGAAGTTGTCGGGGCACGATCTAAAATTTGTTAGTGATTGAATGCTGTTTTTATCGACTTTTCTAGATATCGATGTTGTAGCACTGATATTTAATGGGTAGGTACATATCACAATGTCCAAAATCAAAATGTCATAATTTAAAATGTCTTAGCCCAAAATATTCGTATTTAAAATAATAATAAATGCCGACTATTCAAAATACCAAAAATATTTAAAACCGAACAGTTAAATTACTCGGCCCAAAATTCCGTATTACAAAATACTTATCCCCAAATAATGTTAATTTAAAACATTTCAGGGAGAAAATAAAAAACACTCAGGTAATTGTATTTTTAATGTTAGAAATTATCGATAAGTATGCATTTATCGATAATGCTATCACTATAAATATGACAATTCTGCCCCGACAACTTCTAGCTCTAGTGATTATATTCATACATAATTGTATTCATATATATTGTTAAGTATATTTATTTTAAAAGATGTGCTGCCGATTGTTTCTTGTACCGCTTTTTTTTCTTAGGCTATAGCACCTTCCGAAGCGATGGTGGAGTAAAAAAGTGACGTTGTAAAAATGTACTTTAAGGTACTTACTTACAATAAAAAACAATGATTCTGATTCATAGTGTAATCGTAAAACAGAGTTTAGGGAATTCAACTTAATGTATTTACAGCTACGGGGAGTTACTTACATATATTCACTTCTTTTAGAAAAAAGGTACTTAATTAAACGACGATGAATTAGAGCTCAGGTATAATTGCTAAAACCGGAAACAATAATTATAAAACTAGGATTCCCTTAGATAAAGAGAGATAGGCAGAGATACCTAATAAAATAGAAACAGATAGTATCCACAATAATAGACTAAGAAAAACTAAACTGCAGATCAAAAGGCAACCAGAAAGCTAAGTAAGGAGAGCAAACTAGCAAACGTGCCACTGATGGTAAGTAGTCACCGTCGTCGAACATAGACCACCACCACTTACCACCAACTGACCCGTTTGCTCGTTTGCTCTCCTTATACAATAAAAAAAAACATACCCGTCAAACTTATAACACCCTAAGCTCTTTTGGTAGGAGGTTAACAAAATGATCCACTTAAACCTGTCAACACGTAGACCTGTCACTGTCTACAGAAATTCCTGAATTTTAAGCTATAAATTCGGTCTAAAAGCTTACAGTCCGTAATACCCGTCCATCTGAATGCAAAGTAAGTCACAGATTCAATTTTTTTTAATCATTAAGGGGCTGAGCTAGCACCATTCCCGAAAAAAAAACCTTTCCCCTGATTTATGGCGTTTATCAAAAAGTGGACAGGAGAATTGTTCCACGGATAAAGGAGAATATTTGAATAATGGTTTCGTATTTGTATTTAAGTGGACATTTTTAGCACTTTCAATCTTCTTATTGTTTCACTGTGATACTAAAAGATTATTAAAAAATCTTGTTCAATGCATAACATGACTGATGCACCGTGTACATAGCAGTCCCAGCAGCATCCTGTTGACGTTTGCCGAGTCCCCTGACTCCCCGATCCTGAGGCACTGGATATACCTGCATGACAATGCGAAGTAGTCGTCCAGTGCTTTGGGGTCGGTACCATGGGCTTGGTATTATTTCTTTAATCTATTTTTTTACTAACATAGCTTTAAGTAATATAATATACTAACTTTATATGTCTGATTTAAATATATAATAATAATAAATAATAACACAGGGAATCCTAGTTTTTTAAAAATTATTTTTTATTAAATAAGGAGAGCAGACGAGCTAACGGGCCACCTGATGGTAAGTGGTCACCGTCGCACATAGACATCTCACCTCACTGTATTAATATTGGAGGGTTTTTGGTGCGCTGCTAACCTTGAGGACTAAGATAGAATGCCTCATGTTCCGGAAATTACGCTGGCTCTCTTACCCTTCAAACCGAAACACAGAAACGCAAGCATTTCTGCTTCACGGCAGAAATAGATAAGAGGGTGGTACCACCCCAGGCGATCCTTCACATTAGGATCTACCACTACTAAAACTACCACTACTAGTGTGGGAACTAGAGAAATATAATGTATTATAAGTAAGTAAGTAATACGTTTATTTCACACACAGCAATGACCGAAACAGTTATAATTATAATAAAATAATTATGTAGTCAAAGGTAAACATATTGAGATCATGTATGATGGTCTGCTGTTGTTGTGAAAAGGGCCTCAACTCAGCGTATTGCTGCAGACAAGAATGCCTCGCATATCATATTATCGCATAACTTACAGTGCAATAAATTATTCTTATTTATAGAACAATTCTACTATTCACTTTTTTGATAAATGCATATTAAGGCATTACATTACATTTCTCCTGAATTATCAGGAGACATGTTTTTTTCCGCTAGAGCACGTGCATCTGACACAGTTATAATTATAATAAAATAATTATGTAGTCAAAGGTAAACATATTGAGATCATGTATGATGGTCTGCTGTTGTTGTGAAAAGGGCCTCAACTCAGCGTATTGCTGCAGACAAGAATGCCTCGCATATCATATTATCGCATAACTTACAGTGCAATAAATTATTCTTATTTATAGAACAATTCTACTATTCACTTTTTTGATAAATGCATATTAAGGCATTACATTACATTTCTCCTGAATTATCAGGAGACATGTTTTTTTCCGCTAGAGCACGTGCATCTGACATCATTTTTAAGCGGAAAAATTTCATTTAAATAGATCCAAGGAACCATCGCCGGGCGCCGCGTGCGTGGGAAGCTAATAGCTTCGTTATCTCTTCTTTGTGAGCTTCTAATTACGCCCCTGTTTTTCCGAATGAGTTTTCCATTATATTTTTTTCAGTTTGTAACATTTGCTGGTGTCCGTTAATATTTTTTTAAGCTTATATGATAATTTAATTTTTTATATTTGTTCTTTTTTTAATTAAACAAACATATATTTAAAAATTATATTTTATTGGTTTCGTATGTTCTTATTAGTATTTGTGTTAGTATTAATTATTTTTTGTATGTAGTATTATTAATCTTTTGTAGTTGTTTGTTATATGGGTTTTTACGCCTGAAATAAAGATTTATTATTATTACTATTTAATTTAGATTATCTAAAAGTAGATTTTGTTACTAGTAGAGAAATGACCACGTTACTGCAGTTAGTGTAATTTCGCAACACGAGCTATAGGCAAGTGTTTAAGCCTGTAAAGATTTTCTGGATAGACTGCAATTTATGATAGCACTCCCGAATGTATGTGTAATTTCGCAACACGAGCTATAGGCAAGTGTTTAAGCCTGTAAAGATTTTCTGGATAGACTGCAATTTATGATAGCACTCCCGAATGTATGTGTAAATGACGGTATGTCCAAACGCATCGCATGTGTAACCGAACGCAAGTTTATTACTTCACTGCAACTTGTTCGCTGTGAAGTGACCGCAGGACGAAATGTCACTGTCAAGCTGACAAAACACTTGTTGTGGATACACGAGTGCCACACATGGTCTTTCCCAACATGAAACACCCGATATATTTTGTTTCACAGAAAAAACACGGAAACAGGTATACCTACTATTTATTTGAAGTAATTGCAATGTCTTTTAATATCTGAAATGTAGTTTTTCAAACAAATTCAGATTATTTACGATCGTATATCACGTGATGTAGGTTTTCATACGATAGGATAACGGTCTAATAATTGTATAAAAACGGCGCGGCGGCGCCCTGCTCTAGCTGAGAATTGGCAATAAGTATTAAACTTTGATCTCGGTCTGTATTGTGAGTGTAACAGCTGAGAAATACATCTTTATGCCATGTTTCATGGATTGGGCAGACGGTTATTGATATTTTTTTATATTGTTTACCTACATCTTATCTTATAATAGGGGGCGGGAACGGCACTTCGACCCTTGAGGATCTTTTGTGCCTACCCCATTGAAATGAAATAGTTTATTTAACAAATTGGTAGAGCTTGTACACTTTAGTTCGTCAATTTTTCAATTTTTTCAATTCAATTTATATATAACAATTTAAGAACTTATAATAAACAATAATACAAATCTAGAACAATATAAATCAACAATAATAATCATACATTTTTCTCCGTACATTAATAAAAAAACAACTTTATTATTACTAATTAATTAAAATAATAAAAAGTTCGTGCCATTGGCACTACAAACAGTTAAATAATCAACACATTTTACACACTGGTTATCTCAGTGTGCAGGTTTCCTCACGATGTTTTCCTTCACCGTTACAGCAGTCGGTAAATGTACGTAAGTCTTCGAAAAATACGAAAAACTTATTGGTACATGGCACTGCACGGTTTCCAACCCGGACCTCCCGCTTGGGAGTCCGGAGTCCTAGCCACTGTGCCACCGACGCTCTTAAAATATTGTTTTGTTTACATACAAATAAGTGTCTGAATTCTTGTATCTTGAGAATTAATTTTGTACAGATTGTACGCAAGTACTTAATATGCATATGTGAGAATTATATGGATGCTCAGGTGATTTTGTGACGCCAAACCCCCAACAACAAAGCCCTACATCTGATTTCGACCCTGTATCAACATGCAGGGCCGTAGACAGAGGCCATCGGAAACCGAAATCCTAAGCTCATATGAAAATTGACGCTTTGTGGACCAGAATCTTCATTTTTAAGTATATTTAAAAAAAATTGGATCCAAACTCCCCCAAAAACTTTGGACCGTCTCTAAGACATATCTGGCTACGGCCCTGATCTCATGCATGTCCTAGTTTAGCGAAAGTCACTCATGTTAATGAAGGAAGCCTTGTATCCAGTTTCCATTACAGCTCAAAAGGGCTGGATCCAAAGAAAAATGAAGTTTCTCGTCATCGGCTACTGAAATCTGAAAATATTACTTTTTTAGTATTATTATTTATTGAAAATGTACATAATTATATTAAAATTTTACATGAACAGTGTAACAAAAACCAATCTAGGTTTGTTAAGTACACTGACAGACCGTAGACGGTCGCAGCTTTACAATTTCCCCTTAAACATAACTTATTGTAATCAATTAGCTCGCCGATGCGCCATAGGACGGAAGAATAATATACTTAACCTAAAGCTACGTCTAAATTTTTTATTGAAATTGAAAACGTTTATTTAGCGCTGTAAACACCAGAATATAGAACACAATACAGACGTATACAAAGATTAATGCATACAGTACAAGGGTACACCAGCTCAGCATAATGCTGAGGCAAGCCACAGCGCTGGTTTTTAGCTGGCCCCTCAGTGACTGCACGGACGAAGAAAGCAACAGTGTGTGTGTGTTGTGATGTATGAATGTGTTTGTTTTACGAATGAGGATATTAGTGTGTATGTGAGGTACTGAGTGTGTGGGAGGGTGATGGCATGGTGCGGGTGTATTTACATGGTATTATGTGTGTTATTGGTGTCAATACTCGGCATTCAATCTTTACGGCAGCTGTAGGCTACGACGCTACCATCCCGGCAAAATCGGTTTACCATGTATATGGTAACTATATAGTTAACACACAAATAGCAACATCCAATGAAGTCAATCATTATATTTGTGAGTGTGTGAAGAACAGCATTGTGTTTGTGCCTTTCCAGTGCTACTGCACTGTTTCGGCAAGGAAACAAGATTATTCCCTTGTGTGCGGTATCGTACAGTACTGCACAGTAGTATCCGAATGTTGTGCCTCACACAGTCACGGGTACGCTGCTCATCACATGTTACCGTTTCCATAAAAGTTTTAAGTTTAGTTTCCACATATTTTTAGTTATAAATTACGTGTTTTTTAATAGTTGTTTGTGATTATAATTGTGTGACATTAATTCTAAATTACCTACAGTTCTAATGTTTGTACAAAGCATTGTTTAATTTTGTTTTTGATATTCTTACTATTAATTTCAGTCTTAAGTTTTTCTAGCAGTTCGTTTATTAAACGTGGTATTATATATTTTAACATTTGTTTTCCACAGTGGTTTGTGTAGTACGGTCCAGGGCGAGTTGCGGCTCGCCCCTATAGGGATCTTATAGCTTTTGGGAGGGAGAGGCATGGCCCTCTAGTCCCCTCCCCCTATATCCGCCACTGCGGCTCAGAACCATAAAGGGAATGGAGTTTGATCCTTGAATACCCCAGCTCTGAAATCCTTCTCATCTCAAAACTTGTCACTTTTTATCCGATTTTTCGCTATTGACTCTATTTCTTTTAACGATAATGTACCTATGTAGCCAACCCCCTCACTGAAATCGTCCCCTCTCACCAACGCAATATCTGGTAACTATATTTCAGTTTTTTACACCTTATAAAACTATGTTAGCTTTAACATCGTCAAAATTTAACAAGCCGAAACAAGATTCATCAAATATTTTCTTGGAGCAAAAGAGGAAGTGCTCTATTAAAAGTGACGGCACCTAAAAGTCCTGAAACTTATTTTACGAGCGGCAGCGCCATCTTGCCCGAAGGTAGGGTTGCCACCTATCTGACTTTTAAACTTTATGGGTACAAAATAGACAAGTAACAGAAAATAAGCTCCCTACTAGCGTTCCGGCACGAACCACTCGTGCAATCACACGCGCGCGGCGGTTATGTTGGACCAATAAGGAAGTTCCGATCTGTGTCGGTGCGCAGTGTGCAATACGATGTGTGCCTCATACGGCGAACTCCCTGTGTTAGAAGATAAACCCAATCACAACCCACGCGTCGCGTACCGCGACGTACCGATAAAGAAGTTCCCATCTGTGTAACTAACGTGTAAGCGATAACGCGCAGCGCACGAGTATGTGAGATCTCGCGCTAGACCCTGGGGGGCGTTGTGGTTATGGTGAGCGAATGAAATTTCCCAGAATCACCACCCCAGATCCACAGATATTTCCGACAGGTGGTACTGAGATTTTACCTTATGTACACAGATAAATTAAAAATTGCATTTTTTTTAACATGCGTGTAAATGCATTATCACCCACATACATATACCTATGTATATTAGAATTATATACAGTTTTCCTCCCCCTGTAATACCTACCTGTAGTTTATTAATTTATTTAATGAGCACATACCATAAAGCAATACTTAGATTGTCGCAGTTGTAAGTTAGTTAACTTTGTATAAGGACTTGCTGAGAATCAGCGCTGTGTGTTTACACGCAAGTTATTCACTCAAGCATTAGCTGAGCCAGGTGTATATTGCCAATACTATTAAAAACAAACAAACTTAGAACACACACACACACACACACACACACACACACACACACACACCCTCAAACACCCTCTCACAACAGTTTATTTTTTTATTTTATTTTTAAATTAATAATATTTTTTATCTAATTTTTATATAAGTGTATCCCCCAGGCCATTAATTAGACTTGCTATCTACTACGCTGCAAGACGGCCGATGAGGCCAGTGCAGGTAGTAGAGACCGATATTTACTTATACATTGTAACTACACTATTGTTAAGTGATTATAATTTGAATATTTTTGGGTTAATAAATATTTTTGTATATTTTTTTTGTATATTTATAATAATGTATAGTTTCGTTATGTCATACTTTGCTCTGTTACATTTTATTTTGAGAACTGTTTTTAGTTTTTCGACTTGCTGGAAATATTTTTGGCAAATTGTTTATCTTTGTTTATATTTTCTCTGTAAGTGAACTATGTTCTTAAGAGAATCAAAATTCTTTAAACCGATTATGGAGTGAACTAAATATGTTTTTTTTTGTTGTTGCAATAAATTGTTTTTCTTTTTCTCCTTATCTATTTATTTTACTCCGGTACTTTTACTGTTCTTCTTCTGCAGCCAAGTGTAGTTTTCCGTTCGGAGCCGACAGCCCTGGCCGCCATATCTCGCCCTAATAAAATTAATGGAGGAGCTTTCTCGCCAGCCGTCCAATAGAAAACACAAACTCGTGCAATTTTCATCAGACGCTTGAGGGAGATAGATATCCTAATTTCACTCAACTCTTCAGCGGTTTTTTAGATTGTTTCATTACCTACATCCAAGGATAGTATCCATGTTATACAATACGCCGTTCGATCCGAAAGCGTGATCCCAGAAAAAAAAATAAGAATAAGATTATTTGTGCGGTAAGATGACAAAGTATTCATAGTCCATACACCAGTAGGAACTTAAGCAAATGAATGAAAACTTACAAAAAGTCAGAAACCTACTTTCAGACTACTACTACTTTCTTTTTTCCCAACTTCCCTATGTGTTTCTGGAATTTAGATACAAATACAAATAAATACAAATAAATTTATTTTGCAACTTACAATTAATACATGGTTGATGCTCTAAATCCCGCACTAGGATACCCTGTGTCGCGGGATTTAGGCTCTTCTATTTAGGAACAATTTTGATAAATAAAGGAAAAAAATTAAATTAAAATAAACGTATACAATTTTAAATTAACATTAGATACTAAGACGTAAGCATGGAGTGAAAGAGTGTGTGTATGTGTGCGTATTGGTGTGGGGGTGTGGAAAGGTGAGGGTGTGTGTTAGGGTGTGTGAGAGTGTGCGGGCGTGTGACTGCATGACTAGTATATGTATTCATTGGACAATTTCCAATACTTTCTCAGTGCTGTCATAGTCCAAGGTTGCAAGCCAGGTGGTTAGAGATTGTTTGCACCTATATCGTGTATGATTAACAATTTTGAGTAATTTGTTTATCTTGGTGTATAAATACGGTCCAAGATAGCGATAGAACCTTTGGCCAAATTTAGTACGTGTGATACATGACGACCACTTAAGGCGCCGCGCTGTAGCATTTACTACTGTGAGCAGTGCAGTCTTGTGGAATTTCAAAATTGTTGATAGTATATATAACTGCCTTACACGCAGGAATTTACATTCCTGGTAAAGCAATATAAGCGTTGTTTTGTTTTCGATTTTTGGAAATCACCAAGAATAGTATAAAAGAAGATGTTAAATTATGCGAATATAACTTACTTTCCTACTCTAGAAAAGTTTGTTTAAATTTGTAAACAAATTGTCCATCGCAGAGTTGGAACGATGCATATTTATTTTTATTTTTTTCGACTCGAATGACCAACTTTCCGATTCCTCTCTTTTTTGACCACGTCACAGTACATCCACTTTTTTCGGATTAATGTGATGACGTCACGACCAAAGGGTCAGTACTTCTCCCAGGCGAGGTGTCACGCCTGGAGACAGCTGTTCCACAAATCATGGTCGGACATGATATATTTGGGGACATTTTCTCATGAATTCTATCCTCGGTCCTCGCCTTTATATAAATGTTTCTGTGAACAACTTATTTCGAAATAAGATATTTTTAGAATTTCGTACACCAATTCGTTTCGTTCGTATCGGACTCCCATGCTCCAGGTCCGGGTTCGAAACCATGCAATGACATGTAGGTATCCAATGAGTTTTTCAGTTTTATCGAAGACTTACGTACATTTATCGACTGCTCTAACGGTGAAGGAAAACATCATAAGGAAACCTGCACATTGAGATAACCATTGCGTGAAATGGGGAAGGCAATGGCAAACCACCTAATTAAAATCTTCCAAGAGAGTCGTTCTATGTGGAAACGGAGGCTCTATCTTAATTCTGAAACTTCAAATAACACGATTTAATAGAGTGAATTAGTTACATGCGAAGGCTTACAAATAATTACGTCAGAGGTAAATTTAATATTCTCTACATTTGTGTACTCAGTTGTTATTTACATACATCCGATCTTTAATGAGGAAATCATGGTCGTACTCAGAAATAATTGATTTTGGAAATATTGATTAGATTTGATTTGAACATACGACGAAAAGTGGGAAGTAACTGTGATTGAAAGTGGTTCCTCGGGAATTATTAATTATTATCCTGAGGAACCACTCTCAATCACAGGTACTTCCCACTTTTCGTCGTATGTTCAAATCTAATCTAATCAATCTTTCCAAAATCTATTATATGTATATATATGTGTGTGTGTGTGTTTTGTATTTACATAGAATGAATAGGAGTTAGGATTGGACATTTTAGTACGGATCCTGGTATTGTTCGATCGGTAAAAGGCATCAATTATTTCATTATTATTTTTATTATTGTTGTGTACATACCTACCAAGATTACAGTATTTACAAATCTTGGCACCCTGAAACTTAAAAGCTGGTTTGTCTAGGCGCTGCACATTCCACTCAGTTAAATTAAAACACAAACTAAATATACAAACACTATACCCTGACCAGGAATATAAAAACCCTGTCAAGAGGATGCCATTGGTATTTTTATAATCTGTGTAATGGAGTTCGCTATAAAAAAAATCTTACCATTTCATTCGGCAATAATTATGGCGAGGTTTTCATATTCGTGGTCAGGGTTAATGCTAAAAATCTCGTTAAGCGTCCACGGTAGGTATGAGGCGTCTTGTGAGACGTGTGTCAGTGTGTCTATCGTACCTATGGAGTGAATATAAACAATTTACGGGGCAGTGAACTTGACTATTGTTTCATTGATCTAATCTCCATTCATTGAACCAAGTTTGTTGACCCTTGGTTTTGAATTTTTCGTCGAAGCCGTTTATTGAGTATACAATTTGTATGGAAAAAATGTATTCTTATAATTTTTTCTTCATTCAAGGAAATAGTATTTCAATGCGAAATGTATTTATATATACCCTGACCAGGAAAATAAAAATCCAATCACTTTGGTACTTTTATAATCTATGTTACGGAGATAACAATGAAATATGGGGAGGGTTTACATAAAAAACAAAAGTTGCGTGGGCTGTTTGAAAAAAATGTTTACTAATCAAAGAGATCACCGACAGAGAGACAACCACGAGATAAGTTAATAGAAAAAAAAATTACACGCTAGTGACATGTTCCGTTTGTTCCCTACTTTCTGGGATACCTGTATAAAGATGACTCTTGCCGTTTCAAAGGAATAAGAATCACTAACGATGATTGAACAGTGATAGATTACTTCAATACGGTATGAAACTAATTTTTTTTAATTCCATTATTCAATTTATGGACATACAAAGGAAGAATCTAAAATTAGTTTTTCGATATCTCTACTAACATCAGATATATTAATGGTTAAAGTTAGTATTGGACAGATGCTCTGTCCCTTTCTAGCAAAACAGTTCTTTATATGCAACCAGGACCTACTTGTATGGCGCTAGAGAACAGTTACGTCATAAAACTTATTGCCGTTTCTTTTTACCGTTCTGATTTTTGATTGCATGTAGCTATTTTATTTTTCAACGAATTTTACTTCTGTTTTCACATTTGACCATCAATTGATGACTATTTGATACTTGGAAACTACACTATTAGGGGCTATCCATATATTACGTCACACGTTAAGGGGGAGGGAGGGGGTCAACAAAGTGTGACATCATGTGACAAGGGGGGACGGGACGGGACGAGTCATAAGCTTCGTGACGTCACATGCTTAAATCTAAAAGAAGTTTGTAAGTTTTGTATCGTTCATTGAAATAGAAATATATTTATTGCCAAATTACATAACAATTTAAAATTATAGTACAAAGAATTATACTACAATTATATAATATAATATAATATGTGTGTATAATGTATAATATGTAATGTATATTTGACAAAAGGGGAGAAAGTCAGCAAATGCTGACATACTCGGGTACCAAATATGCAGCGCTGTTTTGTTCATTTGATTTGATGTTTTGTAAATATTCTAAAATGTTTGGTTTATTGTTGACAAATAAAAGATTTTCAATAGAAATATGTAAATAATTTTGGAAAGGGGGGGGGGGGGGGGGGGGGTTTCCGTGTGACGTAATTTATGGATGGCCCCTTAGGTACATAGTGTGACTTAACATCATTAGGCGAAAATAAATCTACCTATTGTTCGTGCAGATAATTATCTAGGCCTTGCCCGAGGTCTCTGGTTAATCAAAATTGGATAGAATGTCGGTAGATTGGTTCAAAAGAAGCAGAGGTTATCAATACGCGTATATGTATGTTAATTTATCTCGAAAGAGGAGTCGTTATTGTATTTATTTATCTTAAAGTAACAGAAATCGTAACAAGATACGTCATTAACAGCAGTATTAAATCGGTCTGATACTATACTCAAACAATAATATGAATTCAAATTATGTAAAATTACAAGTTTTAACTGTATCTCCATTTTTATTCGGATTATCGACTTTTTATGTCCATAATGTAGTACAGAACTCTCAATTGTCCGACCAAGACGGCAATTGAACCAGTATGTATAGTAAGTAATTTAGTCTCCACGTGATGGCGATGAACCATAATAATGTAGGGTTCGGCTCTTGGGATCACATGCGAGACGTTTTTGTCATCATCATTATCATTATTTTGGAGTAGCAAAGACACATTTAGATTTACTATAACACGGTGTTTGCTGTCTAAAGACTAGACAGACTAGCTAAATTACATGGGAACTGTTTTCCACCCTGTCATGCATGAATGGAGCTGAGAGTGAGGATTGTTATCGTTTTGGTCACAAAACGATAATAATATTATATATGTGTTTAATCCATAATGCTGCATTGGTATTTAAACAGTCGGTATTTAAACACCCTTTCACACACACATACACATACTCACATACACAACACACCCTCAAACTCTCACGCCACCACATATTAATCTTAGTCACTTGGCCAGCACTTGATTAACAAGTACTTACAAATAACATTTAACACTCGTGGTAAATATGTATGATATTATATTCATGTTAATTCTACATTATTAGTCTTAAAGTTAACCGCGTTCTGTAGGTATACAAGTCATATATAAACGAGGAAATCTGTAATTGGCCTTCTTTAAGCTTAATACATATGTAATTATATAATTGTTAATGCTGTAGATTTCCCTTATAAATAAAATAAAATAAAAATAAAAATTACTTAATTCGGAGGATTTTTGGAGTGGCGAATCACGTGGCCATCAAAGTAAATCAATTCTTTTAATTAGTCTTTTTTTTTCGGTAAGATGACTTGCTCTGCCAAAATCAAAATTAAATCTACACAGTTCTGGACCGTTCGTTATGTCTATAAAATATATAACAAAATTTTACAAATCATCGACATCGAATTAAAAGACTCGATATTCGATAAAAGATTAAAGTTATGTCTTCTTATTCACTGCAGGAGTTTTTTGATGATAAAACCAATACTTAACTATAAAATCAATTATGTATAACTTATAATGACATTTAATTCAATTTATCTCGTTAGCATTTATTACTATTATAATTTATTATAATCACTTATTTTATATTGCGGTGGCCTACTCAAGGTTTCATGTATGATCAGATAATATATATTTTTTAAGACCAATTGTAACACATGAAAAGCAATAAATGGTATGAGTATGAAAGTATTCATAGTCCATACACAAGTAAGAACTTAAGCACAGGTTTTTTTTTTTATAATAGCCTATAGGCTATCCCACTGCTGGGCAGAGGCCTCCCCTCCTCCTTTCCATTTTTCCCTATCCTCGGCGTCCTTATACCATCCTTTTTGGAAGTGGTCGATATCGTCCTTCCACCTACGCCTGGGCCTGCCTCGGCGCCGCTGTCCGTCTTGTGGCACCCAGTGCATGGCGATCTTTGCCCACCTTTCCGGATGCATGCGGCATACGTGGCCTGCCCAGCCCCATTTCAATAGAGATGCTTTAGTGATTGCATCAGCGATGCGTGTTTTGGAGCGCAGGGTCGTGTTCCTGACGCGATCCGTCCTTTTCACGTTGAGTATGCTACGCTCCATAGCACGCTGGCAAACCTTGAGTTTGGACTTTTGATGTTTTGTCAGCGACCATGCACAGGTTATATTAAACTAAATTAAATTAGTAGACAAAAGATAACAATAAACGATAGGGCTAGGTATTTATACTCACTTTAGAAGCAAGCTTGTCCTTAATGCGGGAACACATGAGTTTTACTTATATAAAACCCAATCAAGAGGGCGCCATTGGTAGTTCTATAATGTGAAAAAATAGTAGGTAGGTACCATTAATTCCGCAATGTGGCGAGGGTTTTTATATTCCTCAGAGTATAAATTGAAAAGTTCGTTCCTGGCATTAATGACGTGCCAGCGTTATGGTCAGCTTTGTGCCAGGAAAGAAAAGTTACAAGATAGAAGAGGGGTTCAATTTGAATAACATTCCTTGTAGTGGTGGTAGATGTCTTAATTTTTTTTATTATTAAATAAGGAGAGCATACGAGCAAACGGGACATCTGATGGTAAGTGGTCACCGTCGCCCATAGACATCTCATCTCAATATTAGAAGGTTTTTGATGCGCTGCTAACCTTGAGGACTAAGATGGATTGCCTCATGTGCTGGAAATTACGCTGGCTCTCTTACCCTTCAAACCGAAACAGAAATGCAAGCATCTCTGCTTCACGGCAGAAATAGATAAGAGGGTGGTACCACCCCAGGCGATCCTTCACATTAGGATCTACCACTACTAGAATTTATTGCTGACATGTTAATTTTTATTTTATTTATATCGTGGACTTTATGATAATAATGTGTATGACATGATCCTAAAAATAATTAATTATGTTAATATACAAAGGTATTTGCAAATGAAAACTTTGGTAAAACGGTAAAGGTTATAGTTTTCAAGCAGTAGTACAAAGGTGTGAAACATGAAACGTTTGCGCTCGCGCATGGAAATAAATGTTAAGAAGTAGGTAATCATTAATTATTATTGACCTAGGTTATACGCGAAATTGCTGATATAATCGCGAATAACTACCCAGTATACTATCTAGGCACCTACGCACTTAACAGATGGTATGTGTGAAACCAATAAGGTTTTAACAGGACCAAAATATGGTCTAGAATATAAATAAATCAGTACTGTAGACACTGGGCTCGCCCTTTCAGTGTTCAGCTAGGGTTTAATTAACCGCTAGTGTGAAATTACTAAGTACTACATACATACATACAGCATCGCTAGAGGCAAGTCGAGGTACCTTACCTTACCTTACATTTTTTTAATTTAAATAATTCAGGAACTGAATAGATTGAGATCTTTTCACTCATTCATAGGTACTCTTCCCTAATTCAAACAATACATTTTTCATAAAAATCGGCCCTCTTGTTACCGAGAAATTTCGAGCTATATACACATAAGGGCAACTAAGGGTACTTTTAAAAAAAAACTTAAACTTTATCTGCTTGATATACAAAAGTTGTTGCCGTAGACAAAGCAAATACAAATTTCGCTACATTGAACGGTAATACCTATATATAATACCTTCCTGTATTATAATGTATAATTTAAAAATTAAGTACCTTCCTAGTTTCCTAATATTTAACTTCTGTTTATTAATATATCCGTTATTTATATGTTCCGGTAGTGTATCATTAGAGTGATCCCTGGCACACAGGTGATGCCTGAAAATCAGCGCTGCAGTGCTAAATCCGCTGCGGCAACAGGTTTAGGCAGTCCCCTTTTTCCGGTGCTGCACACCACCTTCATCAAACTTAATTACTTTTGTTTATTTATTTTTATAATATATTTGTTTAATATTACTTTTAATCTTCTGTACCTAATAGTTTGTATGTGTGCGCTATTGAAAATAAATTCTTTCTTTCTTTCTATAAGAACATGTAGATTTGAGAACCTCTCCTTTTATGTCACCGGTTAAAAATAAGACCGCCTCAAGTGGCTATAGATAATACATAACTCGAGAATTTCTTTTTTCGTGTTACGATTATGAGCTATTATTATACAGAAACACGTAAAATTTTCGGCAGAATGCCGTCATGAATTTCGAGCCCTTTTTTACTTGCCCTTCCACGTGCGAGGAAGCGCCAAAAGTTATGGACAATAAAATTGATGAGATAATATTGTATGATGGATGTCATGTTATGTTCGCAGATGACAGGACATCTCTAGGCTAAATAAATGTATGACCATGAACAAGCGGGGGGGGGGGGGGGGGGGGGGGGGCAGATCCATCCATATTATGTAAACCTAAGATCGCGTATCCGGTTTATATTTACAACAAGTGAGATTTATCGGCAAAGTATAAACGAAATACATAAAATATATTTTTCTTCGTAACTATATTCATATAGATTAATCTATCCACAGAAAGAAAGAAAAAAATTAAATGCATATCTCTGACATTTATGTCAAAAATGGCTATGTGAAATTTTTCAAATATTTATTTTGACGCACTTAGAGAAGAGCGACCATCTTAATTTTAATAACTATGTACTCTACATTTATTAACCTACAATGTATATTTTTACGAAAATTATTATAACCTTTTGTATGAAGCATTGTAGGAAGAATACAATGATACACGACTTTATGGCTGTATTATAGTTACAGACCGTACCGTAAGCAAAATATTTAAAAAAATTAACGTCCAGACTCCTTTTGCATTTAAGATAAAATAATAAGTAAGCACCTTTGTCTCACTATTAAATCCATAACTTATTACTTACGTAAACATAGTGTACTCAAGTTAGAAGCGTGGCAAAACAGAGATTCGTGGCGCTCCGTTCTCTTTGCCTACCCCGCAAGGGACATAACGTGAAGGTATGTATGTATGTATGTACTCGAGGTAATACTTCTCACTAAGTATAATGACATAAGTAAAATAGGTATTAATAGAATGACAAATACCTTCAGATTACTACATAAAGACAGTCACAACACGTCATTAATTTCTGATTAAGTGGGCACCAAGAATTGATTGATTCCGTATACAAACTTTGAGTCATTCTAGCCAATAAATTGATGACGGAGAATTAATTCATTAGTTGTTTCCGTTTAAGAGGTAGGTACCTACATAAAACAGCCTAGTAGGTAGGTAGTAGTCCGTCAGTCTGTTTTTTTTTATTGTTCGGACTAAATCCACCTTTGGCTAAAATCACACCTGATGGGTAGTGATGATGAGGCCGAGGATGGAGCACATGGACCTAGTAAATGTCTATTCAATCTCGCCTTAATCCGAAGGTTGTGGAGGTACGTTTTTTTCCATTCCTTACCCGTTCGCATTATGAAGGATGAAGCAAATAGCTTCGTGCAAATATTTAAGGAATATCATCGATTAGTATAACGATATTTTATATTTCCCCATGTTCTGTTACATGTTCATTTGCACTGGTCACAGAAGAGATCTGCCCTCCGAGATACAGGAACTTCCTAGTTCGGAGGTCAGCGTTTATTGTAAACTAACTGGTTGCTCACTAATTTTATTTAGTTTAATATAACCTATGCTTAAGTTTCTACTGGTGTATGGACTATGAATACTTTGTCATCTTACCGCACGAATAAACTTATTCTTATATAGGTAATTGGTACTAATATCAATATACATAAAAACCGCCTAAAAATCATTCATAATATTTATTATTCTCATCTTTATGTAAAAGGTATCTTTATGTATTGTATTTCACTATTTCCTTTTCTATCTCATGTTTGTTATTTTATATTTGTGCACTAAAGTGTATTTTACTTTACTTTACTTAAGAAACTCACATAGAATTGAACCTTACTCGTATTATGGTCTAGGAGCGTAGGCGTAACGATCACAAACCACGGCAATATGCTTTCAATCATTTCGTTCGAACGCTATTACATTTATGCCACCTCTATTATTTTGTTTGTCTCTCTAACTCTAACCCGATGTCAATTTTGTATGAAAACCATAGACATTTCATTTAAAAAAAGGAGAGTTTCTTAATTCGACGCGAATGTATGTATTTATATACAGTAAGTATATGGATTTGTCTCGAAATTTTTCGGTAACTATAGAGGGCCGATATTAAGGTTTGATATTTTAAATAAGGAAAGTGTATAAGTGTATCGTGTGTGTCAAACGACGGAGCATAGTGATACCAACTCATTTAAACTGTATACTTACTTATTATTACCTATGTTCACGAATAAATGATTGATTGATTGATTGATAAATGAAATTAAAACATCTGTTTTGTTCCAAAATTATAATAAAAAATGTTAGGCAGAGTACTAACCTGGGCTGCCTCTACCAACCTGATGTTTTAATAATTATCAACTGAACATCGAAGTCTTTTCCCGCCTCGGCTTGCGACCAAATTTCTAACGGTAATAATACTTATTTCAGTAAAATATTTCACGAATACGACATGAATGTGTAAAATACCTTGTATATCCGATTTATAGTTTATGCTACTATATAATTCTGTGCATATACCTACCTATATTTTAAATAATCTTACCTAATATATCGGAAGAATCTTACCTAATATATACTTGTCTTGTCTACATGAATTGAAATATGTTGTTTACGTTTATAATATTTGTGAACCCTTTTTGTTTCTGTGTAATTTTTTTTGTTTATATGTATTTCTATCTATTTGTAAACTGTTTGTGTTCCTTAATAAATAAAATATAAATATAAAGACATTGGCTTCTAAGACACAGGTAGGTACAGTGGACCACATGTCAACCTACCCAAAACGTCAAAATTTGATAATCTGAAATGTACCTTTTTACATAGACATAAGGTTGAGTTTTAATCGAAGGCTCTTGACAGATGGTATACTTTCGCTAGTGGTCGACTGTACGCCTAGTTTGTTAGCTAATGCTCTTCAAAGAACTGTACCATAATAAGATTATATAGCATATTAAGAACTTTGTCTTCTTCTTCTAAGTCGTATTCCTCACGACCACGACCCTCAGCAATGGCTGAGGGTCGTGATCATTCATCATAATGGGGTGGTTTGCCATTGTCTTCCCCATAACTTAAAGAACTTTGTAGGTACCTATATTGTAATATTTAAGTTATTTTTAAGCACATTTTTGTTTTATATTTTATCAATCGCAATTAATTTCATTGACTAGGTAGGTACCTACATAACATTTCCCGCTCCCATTACATCATCAATTGTTATAAATCATTCTGCTACTCGTATTTTCATACTGAAACTCATTAATTTCATGCTCGTCTACTTCATACATAATAGTGATGAATCTTAATGTTCCTAACCTAAATGTAGGTCAACGTACAGTAGCTATGTTTAGCTATATTTAGCGTCAAATTAGAGACACTTGTACGTAGCTACCGTTTTTAGACGATAGAAGAGTAAAATTGTGACCATAAATTATCTTAACAACACAAAAATACGGCTCCATGATAACATTTCCGTTTGATATTGTTTACAATAATAATCCCATTCAATGAGTTGATTAGTCCGCGTGGGTGAGTTGTAAAGGTCAGTTTTTGATGCAGCAAAACGCATTTTTAACCGGTTTTGTGGCATGAGAATCGGACGATATACTGCCAAAATATTAACCTTGGAATGTTAGAATGTTATCTACATACTAAACGTTCTGTAGTTTCGGTCGCGTTTTCTAAAAGAACTCATATCATAGCATAGGTCAACATAAACTTGAAATTTTATGTTTATTTATCTCACCTTACGTATGGGATGAAAAATTCCGATCTTATGTCGCAACTCCGACAAACTACACAAAGAATATCTCTGGTTTATTTATAAACCACTACTTCCATAAATAAACTTCTAAAACACGTCTATTAACGGCTCCACGTTTCGATCGCGATGTCAACAAACAATTTCGCCTAGCATATTTACGGCCTAGGTTTTGTTGCAAAATTGCATTATTCATTCTAGTCACAAAGGAAACGTGCCTACTAAATTTGTAAACAATATTTCGCGCGCAATTTAGGATCACCTCGAATCGCACTATTTTATTATCCATAACAGTTCTAACCTGGAGGTCGTCGTTGTATCGGGAGCGGGAAGATCCTGGAGCATTCGGACGTTCCAGAAGCAGGAGTTCTGTGAGAACGATGACTCCGAAAACGGCAAAGAACATTATGAAGATAAAGAAACTAATGTCGGCTCGGGACTGGGCAGTCCGGCGCCACTTCATGTTGCCGGCTGGACGGTCGCGCGGGCCGAGCCGATGCGGACTAAATAGTCCGCTACGGTCACAGTCCTCACTGACAGTGAGCTGACGACACTTTCGGCACAGACGGACGCGGCTGACAAACTGACGGACGCGGTAATGACTCTCCTTGGTGGCGCGAGGTTGCTAGCGCGGCTACGGATTTTACCATAATGAATTTTACAATTCACAAACAAATTCTGTAGGCGATTCCCACGCTAGTTTTGTGTTATTGTACTTGTTATTGAATTACACACACAGTATTCAGCGTCTTTACAAGATAATGGGTAGGTAGAGAGGTTTTGTGAACATTACTAAGTTTTTTTTACAGTCTCTACGGAAGATTTCTTTTTACATTCATCATAATCTTCTTGAGGGTATTTAATTAATTAACTAACATTACAATTAACTTAGAGAATCTCTATTTTTAGCCCCGAGTCCGTTCACGAGGAACGAACTAATTTATTTATTTTTAGTCAAATTAATATTTTACTTTTTTTAACAAATGTTTTCCAACGTCTAGGCAATTTTTGATCGCTTGCAACCCTTTTCAACGCCGCCCTAGAGCACGCATGCGCAGGCCCAGCGTTCGATGACTGGAGGGCAGAATATCAAAGGAGACCCAATATCAGTTAAGTTAGGAAAAGTTTTTCCGCTTTTCCGGAGTCAACGAACGTACTTCACGCCGGTCTGATACAGAAACAAAACGGGTATATACTAAACATACAGCATGTTACAAAAACTTAGGGGAAAAACTAAGCGATTGTGACAAAATAATTACTTCATCAAATATATAAAAAAAAATTAAAGCTGATTATTCCCACTCGATACAATCATTGCCCACTGATATATGGCTAATGCCCACTCAGATTAAGAAAGCTTAACAATAGGAGTGAGTACTTTAATAACTTTTAAAGCGACATATTTGACTCAATTGAAATTTCAGAGTGTTAACTTTCTACGGAAAAATATTTGATTCCTCAAAGTGCGTGTTCAAAACAAAGCTTCACGCAGTGTTATATTTTTCACCCACCTCAATGAGAAGATAGTCGAGTCAAACTGCTATACTTTCTTCTATAATGTGTTGTTTCCTCCTACAGCAGCGACAATGGCTCAAAGACTAAGGCACGAGACTGCTCAAGCGTCGCCGAATCGAATCCACCTTTGGACAATTTGTTCCCACAAATTGTGGCCCACAATTTGTGGGAACAATAATTGATAATTAATAATTGTAGGACAGTTTAACTTATCGGCACAGAGGGGCTCAGATGATAAATGTCACTTGATGCTAATCACGCCCAACGTTACTTAACTTGCAATGTCACTTTCTGATCATGTTCGCAACTACTTACACCCAGAAAACAATGGTTAAGGTTTGTCGAGCCTTGCACCCTGTAGAGATCGTACAAGTTTATGGGGGACTTGCGCCCTCCTCCCCCCTGGATCCACCATTGGTGCTAAGTATGAATTACCTACCCGGAGTACCTCAATTATGTTGCACAAGCGAGCATTACTTTTTATTTTTCTGAGATTTAATAGCAATCATAAACTGTTATTACCGGTTAACACAAATCCCTTTGTTTATTACCTCTTTATCTATCACCAACCAACCGAACTGATAACTGAACGTAATATTTTGTAATGGCAAGAAATAATTCATTGAATTTACTTTACTTATACTAATTCTGACGGTGTGACTGGTTCACAAAATGGAAGTCGCTCAGCGTGCTATGGAAAGAGCTATGCTCGGAGTATCTCTGCTGGATCGAATCCGAAATGAGGAGATCCGGCATAGAACAAAAGTCATCGACATAGCTCATAAGATTAGCAAGCTGAAGTGGCAGTGGGCCGGTCACATCTGTCGCAGAACCGACAACCGCTGGGGTAGACGAGTTCTGGAGTGGAGACCGCGTTTGGGCAAACGTAGTGTGGGACGCCCCCCTGCTAGATGGAGCGACGATCTGCGCAAGGTGGCTGGCAGCGACTGGATGAGAAGAGCCGAAGATCGGGCTCAATGGAGCGCCCTGGGAGAGGCCTATGTCCAGCAGTGGACTAGAGTAGGCTGCTGATGATGATGATGATGATACTAATTCTAATGGAATTAGAAGTAAACGAGTTCTTTAGGCTGTACTGAAAAGAGCGGCGACCTGATCGTAACTGCTAGTAGATGCAAAGAAGAAATCGGGCTCAGACATTCTCTTTGGGACTTGGTGTCGTTTTCGTATAAATAAAGAACGACAAATTCATTATTGTAACAATACCTTCACTAATCCATTGAATAAATTCGAGAAAATAAAAAAATTCATAACAGAAATTTTGATCTGTTATCGTCGATAACTTTAAAGGTAATGCAAATTTAATTACATAAATAATACTCTTAGAAAGCCACAGTTTTCTAAATTAAAAAAAAAAATCTTTATGTATCATATTCATTATCTTACAATAAGTAGGTACGTCAAAAAGAATATTAAGTGTCGCGTGGAAGAACTTTTCCATAGTAAGAAGAACCTTGTCAAACGCTCCATACTAAAAAAAGCAACATAAGAAGCCGGAGCCGCCGCTTCGCATACTTATTCTTCGCTACGCTCGCAGATCGTGGTCCGGGGCATCAGGGGGGTTAAAAGTGAATTTTTGTTGCGTTCCAGTCTAAAACTTGTAACAGTAATAGTTATATCTACTACGATGATTTTGGTACCGTTTTCGTACAAACTAAGGATTGATTATTTAATTTTTTGAATAAAACTTTCAGTAAATCATTAAAGAAATTTAATAAAAATTGAAGTGAAATATACTTCTGGGGGTTCTAATCTTCAAAATGAACCTTTGGGTGTCCTAAATACGTGTGCTAATTTTCACATTCTTTTCTCGAAGTGCACGATTTTTCAACAATCTGCCCAGCTATATATCATGGAAATGATTTCACACGAATCGTGTCAAAAGGGTGTACTCAAAAGGGTTTGTATCCAGAGCCGAAAAAATAAATATTAAAAAATTCAACAATTTGACATTGACAGTTGCAGTGTTGCCGGTTTGCGGCATTTTCCTAAACTTTGGGGAATCTTGCGGATTATATTTGAAGGGCTTATATTAAATAGAGAAATTCACTAGTTCATTGTTGGCGACCATGAGTACTACAATGACATTACAGATTTTTTCCATTTCCTGTATCAACACGGTAAATTCCCTATATTATTGTTAATAATTTACAAAAGATTTCTTTTTTCCAAAAGTGTTACAAATAATATGTAAGTGAATAGTTTTTTTTTCTTCAATTAGTGCACGTTAGTTTGTGAAGAAAATTCTATAAAAAATGTTTTTCTAAAAATTACATTAGGGAATTTTATTTATGATATCGGGTATTTTTGAGAACACTCAACGGCAACACCGTTAACAGCTGTCAAAAACACGTCAAATTTATTTTCGCGACCAGGCAGCGAAAAATTATCTACATTTTCTATTATTTTGTGAACTTTAGTAAATATGGAGGACTGTCCTCGACCAGACGCACCTAAAGATGAAAACTTATTCAGAGCATTCACAAAGGCTATGTACACAATGATGGACTCTCCGGTGACATGGTTCCGAGGTGAGGTTTTGGTTAGTGTGTTATGTAAGCCAGCGCCGGGCTATGGCTATAAAGCCTTTATGTAAACAATGGAGTCATGCTTGGTTGATGACAGCTATACTAGCGGTGCATGGGACGGCTGTCGGCCCAGGATGCTATGGTATGGCCAATTCCGCGCTCTCGCTTGGTCTCAGGCGCTCGATATTCCCTTTAGAATGATGACCTGTCTAATGGACTCCAAAAGCCTTAGAACGCTGTCAAATCGATTGCCACCAGGTACGCTGCTAAAGTCTACTTCTTAAGTCTACTAGTCTCGTTAATCGAGTAATCTTTGAAAGCTGCATTGCTAACTAAACTATTTTATTATTATTATTATGTATTTATAGACAGGCAGCATATAATATATCTATAATATGTCTATATATCATATTATGCTGATGCGTCTATGTCATAGTGTTGGAAAGTTATAAATTCTTAGTTTCATTTTATAGATTCCACAGTTCACAGTCCTAACACTGTCAGTCATTGTTATTTATTTAGATGAAATGTTTGCACTAAATCATTGTTCTGTAATAATATTAAAAGTAGGGTTATTTATCACTGCTTTTTAAACCAGTTGTCTAGTCTATTTTTAAAGAAGTTCACTGAAGGGCAGATACAACATCATCGGTGAGCTGGTTCCATGCTTGGACTACTCTATTACTTAAAAAGTGATATGCGACGTTGGTTGCGGTTTTGGTGCTGCTTATTCTTAGATGATGCCCTCACAAGGGCTGTTTATCCTTCATTTTGAAGAGCTAATCTCAGATCTGGGATGTTGTATCTGTGTGTGAGGATTTTATATGTTTCAATGAGATCTCCTCTCAGTCGGTGTTCCTTGAGTGTAGTCAAACCTAATACTTTGAGCCTTTCTTCAATAATAATTATAATAATATATTATATATCTTAATAATTATTTATCAAAAACTAGGGCCTGTATACTTACTTCTCCCACTGTAATTGGTTTGTTTTTCTACCTACAGAATCAGTGGTGGAACCAAACCAGCAAAAGTACCCATGGTACCACCGTCGGTTCCGACGAGTTCCCACAATAGACCAGTGTGACACAGACGATGTAGTCTGCGACTTTGAGGCAAATACTCAGTTCAAACGTGACAGGTTAGTTCTGATCTCAATTTTAACATCGATAAACAGTGACAATAAATGTGTACCTTAGACATTACTTATTTTTTTATATTCACACTTCTTTCCAGTTCTTTTCATAGGCTGGGGAGGCTTTATTTTATGGGTTCTAAACACCTACGAAAACCTTTGTTCCTAGGGGCAGGTCCTTGTTAAGGGCATTGTTAAGAGGGAAGTCGAGTCTAGGGAACATTTGGGGCTGCATGACCCTCCTAGACCCCCTGGATCTGCCACTGTTTGTCCCTCTTCCCAAAACCTCAACCCCTTCCACCCAATATCTATTTCTGGTTATGTATGGCCTGGCTCTATTCCTTATTGCTGAAGTCTGTAAAGAATAACATTCTTGGCAAACTCTAATTCATACAAACTCTGTTATTTCTATGAAGACTATATATAAACACAATAATTCTGATATAGACATATATCGTTTTTTTGAAATATAAATAGATTTAATTTAACTTTACAGAATGGTGGACAACGAGATTCTGAACATCTTGCGCCAACGCTACGAGGACTGCATGATGTATGAGAACCCCGACCACCTCACACAATGCAAATCTCTCTGGGATGCCTATAAGGAGGCTGAAGAGGCTTGGTTCATCAAATGTAAGGATCTTTGTTTTTTAATGCTGAAACCGAAACAAGTTTTAACTAGTTTCAATAAGTTTCTGAATAGCAGGTGTGACTGTTATTGAGAATGACTAGTTTTTGCACTTGTGCCACTTTTTAAAACAAAAGAACAAACCGCCAGGATTCTGTGTGATGGCGTGGAATTTGAATACAACACACAAATAGGAGTTGGTACAGTCAGTGAGCACTTAAAAAACATTCGGGTCTTAGGAGGCTTCGGTTGTTTACGGAGACACGCCAATGTAAGACAGAGATCGATTTTATCCGATACCTGAATGTTTTTCTAAGATCTCACGTACTGTATTTTGTATTTGACACAGGTTGACAACAGGTTGGAAATTGCTTGAACTTTCTCAACCTCAAACCGAACCTGTCACAGATTTACTAAGTTTATTATTAATTAATTTAGAGTCAATTCACACTGGTTGCGCCACGCGATACGACGCCATGCACAGATGCTTGAAGAGACATCGATTTTGCACAGCGTCCATCTCTCCAGGAAATGTGTAGATTAAACAGTGGCCCATAGGTTCTGTATTTTATTGCTCGCGGTGCGCAGCCAATGTGAACTAACCCGCATCGAATCTTTATACACCAACCCAATTTTGAACCAATTATCTTCAGCACAAATCATACTTCAACAGATGGCGATCTCGGTGCCTACGCCGACTCTCGGAAGGCATACATGAAACAGAAACACCGCATGATCTGGGAGAGGCGCTACGGACCCCTCTCCGAGCTCACCAAGCCTAAGGAACCCAAGTAACCTCTGCCAAGTCACCGCGGTTGTTCACTACGTAAAATAAGTAGATGTTAATAATGCAATAAATTCTAGCATATTATTGTAGTCGTTTGATTTCATGCTTATTGCTCAAGTCTGAACGAACTCCTATAAAGATAAGATTTATTGTTATATCATACATAATTTATATGATTAATGCATGTCAAATGTAAAAACGGAATTGCAATTCGTTGAAAAATAGCTACAGGCAATTAGAAGGTAGAAAGAAATGGCAATAACAATTTGTGACGTCACGACTTTTGCTAAAAACCTCACCATACCTCGCCACTACTAACTTTAAACATTTGGTGTTAGTTGAGCTTGAGATACTGAAATAATTTCAGATCCATATTCAGAATGTCCATGTAAGTTGATTGATGCAATAAAAAAATGTCAAATTAGTAATGGTTGAAATTAAAATCAGGCGTCGAAAGTGTAAATGAGCAAATAGGTAGGTTTATTTTTTATTTACTACTAAAACCGCATTTGACCTCGATCTCGCCTGATGGTAAGCGACGATGAGGTCGACGATGGAGCATGCGGGTCCAGTAAATGCCTATTCACTCTGGCCTTGAAGATCCCAAGGTTGTAGGTTTCGGGAAATACAGACGCCGGCCGGCAGGCTGTTCCATTCCTTAGCCGTTCGCATAGTGAACGAAGAAGCAAATCGCTTCGTACGATATCAACAAAATAAGGATGGAACCCCTCCCCGCGCCTGGTAGTCCGAAGGCGGAATGGAGACGCTGGAATAAGGTCGTGCAATTCCGATGCGCACTCTCCGAAATGTATCCTATAAAATACCGATAGACAGGCAACCTTGCGCCGATGTTCCAGACTTTGCAGTCTAGCTTCCACCAGCGATTCGTCACCTATAAGGCGCTTAGCGCGTTTCTCCACTGAGTCAAGGGCAGCCTGTTGGTACTTTGCTGAGCCGTCCCACAGGTGGCAGTAGTACTCCACATGTAGGTATATTGTTTGTTTATTTAACCTAGTGAAATAAAACGAATTACTATTCAAAATATAACATTTATTTTCCAACACTACATTCATTGTTCATGCAATACTGACAAGATTCTACTTCCACACATACATTGATTTACTAGTTGGATTGAAACTACAACAAGAAATTAATGATCACAGAATCGAGACGTTAGAAGTAATACAAACGAACATCTCGCATTTTCTTATCTGTATGTACTTGAAACACTTAAATCTATCTTACCATTATAAATTTAAAACTTTGTTATTGGTCACATAAAAGTAAAAAGGTTAAGTACATAAAATATATTGCTACAGTCTTAAGAAATTCAATAAGATAACGGTGTTACAATTTCTAGTGGACAGGGTAATATTACAATTGTTAATGGTCAAATAAATAAAAGTAAAATCAACTAAACTAAGTAAATTACTTACATAAATGTATACGAAATAAGGAATCAACTTTTAAAAACATGGTATCATGAAATAACTAGCTGTAAAACACGTTTTTGGCCTGTTTTTTGAATTCAACTTAATTCAAAATGCACACTGGCAGTATTACTTAACATAAATATATATAATCCATTAAATACAATTGCATTGAAACAATACACTTCTTGCTACAGTCGACCAGTTATATATAGGGTTGCCACCTTTTTTTGGGACGAATAGAGTATTTTTTCATTTCGGTAGAACAAAAATAAAGTACACAGCATAAAAAAGAGTACATATTTATTTTTTACTTATTTATCTTTAAAAATATATTTTTTGTTACTTTTCGCAACATTTAACAAATATTTGTCTTTCTTGAAGATAGTTACAGCCTCTTTGCAATCAAAATTTAAATTAAAATATATGATCAGCTCGTTTTTAATGAAGTTTAGGGTAACTTTGTTCCTTTCGTCTCTCCACTTTACATTCATAAGGGAGAAAACTCTCTCAGTGAACGCTGAAGTGGCAGGCACAGAAAAAATATATCGTACATATTTGGAAAAACTTCAGTTTTGCGACTTTGGATACCAATTTATTTAGTCTCATAAGTACTCATAACCAGATAGAGTATTTTAGCGTACTTCATTCGTGTCGTAGATTATAAAGTACACCTTCACGAAAAAGAGGACAATACTCTATTTTAGAGTACGGGTGGCAACCCTAGTTATATACCATCTAACCATATATCGGCCTAATATGGTTTATTTAAGTTTCACAAATATTGACGTTTCAGATAGGTCGACTGTACATAAATATGCAAGGCCTGCTTACATAAAAATGTATTCAACCGATATATTTTTTAATTCCTTAAAATAGCTTAAAAATTCGTGTTCCACATTATAACTAACTTTACGGATCTACGTTAAGTAGATGCTTATTGCAAACAGTGATCAATCATGTTTGTACCAATGTCTTTTTCGTAATAGCAATGACATAATTATGTACAATATATACATAAAATGACTTAGCATAATTTTCGATGCGTGATTTTTTTAAAAATTAAATAAATGAACTTATAAAAGTACGTGGCTTTCATTGGTACCTGAATATCACAGGAAATAAGTATACCCATGAATTGTGTCCAATTATTTATTATTTACATACGTAACTAATAACTAAAGACCCCATACATAATTCAATTGAACGCCCATGATCCAAATAAAATCTACGATCTTGATATTATAAATTATCTTACCTTAGAAGTGTCAAGATTAAAATATAGTCTAATTATAACTACGGCATAATGGTAGTCCTTTGTAACATATATCAGACTACACCACTATCGCCTCGTAAGATATCTATAAATATAAATATAAACGTATATAATAAAATATTGGTATAAAAATATTTATGATTAATAATTTTACGAATGTGGAACTACGAATTCTAAGCTAAATAGATACACAAACTAAAACCAACCATTGCACTGTAGGCACAAGCATATTCTAACAAAGCAATAGACTTACCTCTACAATATTATTCAAAAAACATTTGAACATTCGTAATTGACTTAAAAGTTGCGGCGAAAGTCACACTCGTATAGTCGTCCAAAAAAGTAACTGATCCATTTTTGTACAAAATCTTGTGCTTAATTAGTGGTCAGGTACTTTTGTCCGTCGACTGTACAGTTATTCTTGACTAAAGCCTCTACGTTAGAGGATTAAAACTTTTCTAAAATATTTCAATTCAAAACGAGTTATTACATCCACAGATAAAATTGGATCTTCTACAACAATCACCAAATACATTTTTATTAAGTATATTTTTAAGGAGGTAATGCCAAATTGCTTTAAAAGTTTACAATCGATGGAGATCAATATTAAAGATTAAAATTTTTGACAAAAATAACAATGTATTGTACTCTTTGTTATTCTAAAGCGTTCATGAAAACATCAACCATAACATACCACGCTCCACTCATAGATAAATAACCTTCCTCACAAAGAAATTCAAGTCAAAATGCTTTTACCACACAATTCCGTCGCTCAAAAAAATAATAGTCGAATATTTTTTTCGCCATTCGAATCTCTTTCTCTGGAAAGTTGTTCATATTATTCATATTCATGAATCTCGTGATAAAGTTGTGGCGAAAGTTGTATGACATATTTAATTATTCTTTAACAATATTGAGCCTCAACTTACGTATTGATATGTTACGTTTTAATGTTTAATTATTTCAAGAAAGATAATCATTGTACTATCAATTTTTTAGGTACTTTATTCGATTTTGATACTGTCATATCAAGAAAAAATATAATAATTAATGTTATTATGATTCTTGAAATATAAACATCGTAGGGGTTATGTTTCAGTCCTTCTGATTATTTAAAACCTAACAAAATATAAAATGTCAAAAGGTAAAATAAAACAAGGTCTATTAGAATTCGTTGAATAAATGCAGTAACTTTCAGAATAACTTTTTTTATTTTTACTAATTATTAAATACAGAAACAAGAAACATGGATAGCTTATACTGGTCGGTATCCATAATTGAACAACTTTTGTTCCACAAGTTAAAGAAGTCGACTCTCCATATATTTTGTACTGATCAGTTGATCGAATTGTATGGGATTTTTTTGGTGTAAATCGAATTTTAGAACAAAAGTTGTTCAATTATGGATACTGAGCACTATGTGTAAGCATGCTACTTCTACATTCTGAATAATATGAGCCGACTGGCTTCCATATCTATAGCTCAAACAATTTTTAGCAGTTTTTTTAATAAGAATGTTCAGCACTTATTCACGAATTCTAATCAACCTCCAGTTTATAGCAAGCTAAGGGAGGAAAGACTAAAACATAAAAGAGAAATAAACTAAATATCACAGTACAGGCTAAATAAATCATCAAGTATAGTCAAGCTGGTAAAATGGCTAATAGCCCGATGTAAAAATAAATGTATGCGGGAAAATATTAAAATAATCTATCTGTATGGACGTTGGCAGAACTGGAGATACGTTAGAGAAATTGGACTTATTCAAATTCGAACATTCTCGAAAAGTTAAATTTAATGAAATATCTAAGTAAATGTGCCTTAAATGCAAGTCCTTTGACCATACAAAATCTGTTTTAGTTTAGGCAAACACGAATTGATAGCAATGAATGCAATATTAGTCATAACTGCGATTTATATTCTGCGGTTAAAACGGTTTTTTGTGTATTGCTGCCGCTTCTCGCGCACGCTGAATATAAATCGCCCCTTAGTCGAATCTCCGTTCTCAAATTCTACTAATGTCCATACAACACGTTCGCCTAACATAATCTATGTAAGAACCGAACGTTTCATTGTGCAACATTGGCTCAACATCTCACGAACGCACAATACAACTTAACCTAAATAAACACACAAAAATAGACGATCTAAAACATTATTGTTATAGACATCACATATTGGGACATATTATTACAGTCTAGTAATCGTCGCTCCAGCGTTTAAGTGGCCAGCCGACCTTTTATTAGACATGAATGCATTGTAATCTAGCGATCAGAGTACGTAGGCCAAAATTTAGGCACCATTCCCTACATCATCCATCATCATCAGCCTATTAATGTCCCTACTGTTGGGACACAGGCCTCCCCTTGCACAAGGGGGTACGGGCTGATTCACAGAGCGGGCCCATTGCTGATTGATGGATTTCACATGCCTTCGGAAACTTTTAATTTCCTCAGACATGCAGGTTTTCTCACGATGTTTTCCTTCACCGTTAGAACAGTCTGTAAATGTACGTAAGTCTTCGAAAAAATCCGAAAAACTCATTGGTACATGGCATTGCATGGTTTCGAAGCCGGACCTCCCGCATAGGAGTCCGGCGTCCTAGCCACTAGACCACCGACGCTCCTAAACATTCCATACACATTGCCTAATCCCAATGACAATTCCATACGATTTCGGTATTGCCATCATGTTATTTAATGGAGGTTAATAAAGGAGTCTAATTTAGCTAAAGATGACGAGAGGACGTATAAAGAGCTGATAATACCACCTCAGTCTCTCAAAAATGAGTTAACTGCCAACTTTTTGAATAAATCTGAGAATTTCTGTGTTCAAAAATTAATTATAACATCTGGCAAAAGTATTCTTAAATCTTTTGCGAAAAAGTTGACAGTAAACTCATATTTGAGAAACTGATTTGGTATTATCAGCTCTAGTATCTCGTAAACATTAGGGTAACTTATACTTTGAAAAAAAATTGGTCATTTAACCACTGGGGCGACGACAGATAAAATTCGTTGCAACCCTGAGTACAATACAATACTTCCAACCGCTTCCTGATAAGGACAGAGCACGCAATTTTTCTTCTTCACAGTAAAACCTATCTTCATAGTAGAAAAGGGAAGGAATGCATCTTAATACTTACGGAGGTGGGAATTCTTAAGCCGTGTCGAATTGCGCTGCCAAACGAATGCGACCTGCCAAAGTAAATTATAACTTAAATTAAAAAATAAATATTATAATTACAAGGCCATGGTATTCGATGAGGTTTGCGGTCGTACTGAAGTAATGGGGTGGTTCACCATTGCCTTACCAATTTCAGAGACTGGTTTTCTCAGTGTATAGGTTTCCTCACTATGTTGTCCTTCACCGTTAGATCATTCGATAAAGGTATCGTTTCATCTCATTTATTTATTAGCCATAAATTATATGTCATTAACTCATTATAGGTTAATTATTAATTTTCCAAATTCCTTTTAGGTTAAGAATATAATTTGTAATTTGCTTGCACAGAAAGTGCGACGGAATCACGACTTACAAGATACAGGTTTTGACCTAGTTTGTAAGTCGGAGGTCCTTTTTTGTGTGCCCTGTAATAAGTAAATATTTTTTTTATTTTTTTTATAGGTCTTATTATAATACAATTAATGTTACAATGTAATTTTACCAATTAGGGTGTAGCTACACGAAATACAAAATATAAACTATCAAAACAAATACAGCATTAAAAATGAACAAATTATTATTTCTAATTAATAAACGCAATTTAAAAGCAATTGAAAAAATTCAATGTCAGATTTATCGAACCCGGACCTCCCAGTTTTTTTTGGTAGACTTACGTGCATTTTACTTAATGCTCTAAGGGCGAAGGAAAACATCGTCAAGGAACCTAAAGTGTATGAAATTGTTAAGTAAACCACCCAATTAAAATTTTCCCAGGAAGTCGTACAGTCGCCCACAAGCTATAGCCTTCGATTAAATCTCAAGCTTATGGGATAAGCTTGAGATTTAATCGAAGGCTATAGCTTGTGGGCGACTGACACATTTCAGATTCTCAAATTTTGACGTTTTGGGTAGGTTGACCTGTGATCGACTGTACCGATACCCTCATCGATAAGGATGCGAGTTTTTATTGCGACTATAAAAAAAGCTAAACAGTACTCACGTTTGTTATCGTGAGGCAGTAGCGCGGTTGGAGCGGGCAGCGCGCTGGCAGGCGGAGAGCACCAGAGGCTCGTCTTCGGAGATTCGAACACGCGGGAACCCTGCAAACACAAATATTCCTTTAGGGATTCCGTTAGGGGTCGTGCAGAGCGTCGGTGGCACAGTGGCTAGGACACCAGACTCCCATGCGGGAAGTCCGGGTTCGAACAGTCTGCCGGCGTCTGTATTTCCCGAAACTTACAACCTTGGGATCTTCAAGGCCAGAGTGAATAGGCATTTATCGGGCCCGCATGCTCCATCGTCGACCTCATCGTCGCTTACCATCAGGCGAGATCGAGGTCAAATGCGGGTTTAGAAGTCAATAAAAATTTTTTTTAAACCAGTGCCATGTATGTTCCAATGAGTTTTTCGTATTTCCTGAAGACTTACGTACATTTACCGACTGTTTTAACGGTGAAGAGGAAAACATCGTGAGGAAACCTGCACACTGAGATGACCAGTGTGTAAAATGGGATAGGCATAAAAGATCCTCAAGGGTCGAAGTGCCGCGTCACTGTGTACGTTTTTATAATAAGATACCTGATACTGTAATAAATATGACAGAGAAAAAATTTAAGACCCAAATAAGACGGACCTTATGTAAAAAGGTATATTATAAAATAAATGATTACTTAAATGATAAAGAGGCTTGGTCCTAAATTCAGCTCCAGCTCTGCACTTTGTGTATATATGATTGTATTCATAATTATTGTAAGATATATTTATTTCAAAAGATGTGCTTTTGTAAGTTTCTTGCGCCGCTTCGTTCCTTTCAGCTATAGCACCTTACGAAGCGGTGATTGAGTAAAAATGTACTATAAGGTACTTACTTACAATAAAAACATTTAGATTTAGATTTCGTCTTTACTGGCTCTTAGACGAGGCCGAAGGCCGAGTGTTGGATTTGCGAGGCCAAGGCCGAGCTATGTGTAAAGATAAGCTCCTTCTCTATTCAGAGTGCCTCTAACAATTGTTGTTGAGGCATAACAGCCATAAATGTGTCTCCGCCCCTTACAACACTGAGCTCCGTGGGCACTGACTTTTGTGTCGCCGCCCACAACACTGAGCTCTGAGGGCACTGACCTTATCTGTGTCGCCGCCCATTACAACACTGAGCTCTGAGGGCACTGACTTCTGTGTCGCCGCCCCTTATCTTATCTCATGCCCCTATCATAAGATAAGATAAGGGGGAATAACCCCAGCGGCACTTCGACCCTTGAGGATCTTTAGTGCCTACCCCATTTTACACACTGGCCATCTCAGTGTGCAGGTTTCCTCACGATGTTTTCCTCTTCACCGTTAGAGCAGTCGGTAAATGTACGTAAGTCTTCGAAAAATACGTAAAACTCATTGGTACATGGCACAGGACGGATTCGAACCGGACCTCCCGCATGGGAGTCCGGTGCCCTAGCCACAGGCGCTCTGTCGCCGCCCCTTACGACACTGAGCTACGAGGGTACTGACCTTCTGTCCGGGCGGCGTGTCGTGCAGCGAGTAGTCCTCGTGCGGCACGAGGTCGCGACAGCGCGGCACCGTCACGCCGCCACACAACATCCAACGCAACGCTATGTCGCTGCGACATTCCACGAACACCGAGCGATATTCGCGTAAGAAGTCGCCCATGCCCTCCACACCTGTGAAAATAAAATAGCAAGCACTGCTGAGAATGTTCGAAATTGAAATAGATTTAGGCAGCATGTGTACGCGGGCTAGGGAGCTGAACATCTAGATGATGTCACACTCGATCGAATACTTCTAGTACGACCGCTTCCTACGTCGTGATGCTTTTATATCGCCTATTGAGCTCACACCAGCGTCATTATACCCTAAACGAGTAACTTCCAACAAAATTGCACCAAACCTCATACTACTGTGTGAGAATTGAAAATAATGCAACACATTTCAAATTCAAATTCAAATTTTTATTCAAAAAGCTTATATAATACATAATACTACAATACAATAGAATATAATTTGAAACAAGTAGGTAGGTATCTATTTATAAAAACAAATCCTGGCACCTGCACTAGCCAACGGCTGTCTCGCAGCATGCCAGTCCACACTAAGATAGCCAGCGGGATATGATACTGTGGGTGTACAGGGGAGAGGGTGTATGAAGTTGTGTGAGGTGATGTGTGTGTGTGTGTGTGATTTCTCACACAACATTTTGTGGCGCCACTTGCGTGCGTCTATTATTATTATTGGCAGTATTTACAAGAGTATGTTAATATGTTTGAACAATATAGCCATATAGTGGTGTTATGTAAATAATTGAGCTCACATATGCTTTGGTGAAATAGAACTGTAAAAATGTGAGTTTTTTATGTTGTTAACAAATCACATTATACTAATTAAATCATATTATTACAAGTCAAATTGCATTAAAATTATGTGAGTGTTTGAATTTTTTTTATTTTTTTTTATAATAGCCTATAGGCTGTCCCACTGCTGGGCAAAGGCCTCCCCTCCTCCTTTCCATTTTTCCCTATCCCCGGCGTCCTTATACCATCCTTTTTGGAAGTGGTCGATATCGTCCTTCCACCTACGCCTGGGCCTGCCTCTTTTTGAAATTTTATAAAATAAATATAAAATTTAAAAAAAACATATTTTTTATTGACTACTAAACCCGAATTTGACCTCGCTCTCGCCTGATGGTAAGCGACGATGAGGTCGACGATGGAGCATGCGGGTCCAGTAAATGTCTATTCACTCTGGCGTTGAAGATCCCAAGGTTGTAGGTTTATTTGTAGGGTATAATTTTTAGCTGGCTTACACTCACCTATGTCGACGCAGACGCCGGGCTCGTAGCGCCGCGCGTACTCCGCCAGCAAGTCCGCGGCGGACAGCGGCCCGTGGTCCGCCAACAGCGACGCCACGCGCCACACCGTGCGCCATTGTGTACTCAGCTGCACGCGTCGGTCGCACACTTCTATCACGCCGGCCGCTTCGAGGCTGCGCACTTCGGGCTCCGCCCCGCGTAGCCGGCGGAACGCGCTCGTGAAGTATTCCTGGGGATGTGGGGTTTAGATTAATATGAGAAGTTTGACAAGTTTGGTGTCTGTTTTCATCATCATCAGCCTATTAATGTCCCCACTGTTGAGGCGCAGGCCTCCCCTTGACCAAGGGGGGTACGGGCCATGATCCACCGAGAGCGGGCCCAGTGCTGATTGGTGGACTTCAAACACCTTCGGAAACTTTTCATTTCGTCAGACATGCAGGTTTCCTCACAATGCAGCAGTCGGTAAATGTACGTAAGGGTTTGGAAAAATCCGAAAAACTCATTGGTACATGGCATTGTATGGTTTGGAACCCGGACCTCCCGCTTGGGAGTCCGGCGTCCTAGCGACTAGACCATCGACGCTCTGTGTTTTTTAAATAGTAAGATGACTAAGAGCTAGATTTTTCTTGTCGATTTCGGGATTAACTTAACAAGACTAAGGTCATGTTCAATGATCACGTCGTTCTGGAACAGATTACTGTCGATGGCATGCCCCTCAAAGTTCAACAATATCCCCCCACCTCCACCCCCTGTCCCCTGGTTACTAGTACTACATACGTACCAGCGTGGAGCCGCGCGCCACACTGCGGTCCGCGGCGAGCGCGGCGCACGCGGCCAGCGCGGCGCCGGCCCAGCGCGGCGCGTCCCCCGGCGCGCGCACCACCCCGTTCTCGACGCAGCCGCCGCACGCGTAGATCATCGCCTCCAGGGACGGCGCGTCTATCGCCTCCGGTTGCGGCGCCGCGCCGTACTGAACTGCGTATCGTGAGGGGAGCGCCGCCAGCGGTATTGGAGCCAGCGCTTTCAGCCGATTCGCTAGCACCTGGGAAAGATAATGAATATAAAGACATTTTTTGAAAAGTTCTTGTGTTAAGTATTGATAATGTATTAGCATCTGCATTTTTTTCCCTCGATATACATAATTTGTACAATACAATACAATACAAATATACTTTATTGCACACCCGGGACATAAACAAAACATACAACATAAAGAGAGGTACAATACAATGTGCAGAAGGCGGCCGCGGTCGCTTTAAGCGATATCTTCCAGGCAACCTTCAGATGATGGAAAAATCATAAAATATATAATATACGGGTGCAAAAGGCGTATGAAATAGATACTACCCTCAAATAAATAAGTAAAAATAATTTAAAAAAATATATATACAAACCTTTGCAAGCTGCCAAGCAGTAGTAATAATATTACATAAATACTATAATATATACAGAAATATAATACTTAACATATAATCAAAAATATAATAAATAAATAAATAACACACATCATATGCTAAAGTGAAACTGCATTACAACAATTAGGCAGTGTATCCACACTGCAGTTCGTAATGTTGACGAAGGAGATTTTACACATTACACACGATTGTACACGTATGTATGTCTACTTATCGTACTAAATTTCTATATGTTGAAGGTCTAGCTGGAAGAAATCTCTATTTTAGAGATAAGCTCTACATGTGTTCTTTTTGTTGTTTCTTTTGTAATTTATGTGCGCAAATAAAGTATAAAAATTACACAAATAAGTAAGTAAGTAATACGTAAATCAAAATGAAAAATTTATTTTTTTATTTCTGTACCACATATTAATTAACAGTTCACATTAAACAATAACCTCCACACCAGGCGTTACCTGTGCCGTGGAGATTACATACATACATGGACCACTTTACAATGCTATGTGTCAATCAAATATTTAAATTCCAGAATTACAATTTAATATTACAATTTTAGTATGTATATGATATTTATTTTATACTTGTTGTTTTTTTAAGGCAAAGGGAACTGAGCCCATACAGCCATGTCTGATGTAAACAACTCTTGCAAGTCTTCATTAAAATGCTGGTGTGACACATTTCAATGCTATATGGGAGAATCTTCCACGCTTCTGCACCATCCGAACCAAAGAAGAAGGCGTCCCGGACGCAGTATGGCTCTTCAAAATCCAGCCAAGTACGGATCGGGCTGCAGCGTCTTTTTTGACTTTATTTCACTGTCCCACACATTAATCACATTTTGTAGACGTTCTTCGAATAAAAAACACCATTCTTACTTGAAAAGCACTACTGTAAAACAATTTGCAAGACAACGAAAAAAGCTGGTGTGGACGCGACAAAAGCGCGGGAGAAACTCCTTATTTTATACTATTAAACATGCAACATTAAAGGTACCTTATTACACCTACTACAACTACCTACAACTTCTTGGCGATCGATCTTAGCTTAATAATTCGATAGAGGACATCAATAGAACCATAAAACATATCTTGACAAATACTCCTAAAGTATCTCTGAACCAAGATATATGACTTAGTAATCTTACTAAAAAAAATTGCAACTTTCGACATCAAATATCTGGGTTCAGAGATACTTTAGGAGTTTTTGACAAAATATGTTTTATGTTTTTATTGATGTACTCTATCGAAATATCGGGCTGAGATCGATCGCCAAAAAATCGTCATTTTTTCAAAATCACGAAAAGTAGGTGTGCCAGGCTCCATAGTAAAATGTTCCATGCCCTTTATAAAATATATTAATATATACAATTTTATATATATTTAGGTATATTATAAATAATTATTATTTTCAATAAATAAAGTAATTAATGTCAACTTAACTAATAAATAATTATATATAAACCCCCCTTGCCGCTCCCGATGCAAAGGTGCCCATAACGCTTGCGGCGTTACCGCACTGGATCGCTATGGCCAACCTTTGCACCAGGAACGACCCGGAGCGAACAGCAAAAGGCATAAACATGTAATTGTGCTGGAGTGCGGAGTATTTATATAATATATAAATATGCCTAAATATATGAAATTCAAATGAAAAAAAATATGGCGGCCTTATCGCGAAGTGAGTGTGTTACGTACCGCTATGGCGGCGCGGCGCGCCAGCTTGATGACGCGCTCCCCGCCGCGCTCGCAGCTCACGGCGACCGCGTCGGGGACCAGCTCCAGCAGGTCGGCCAGCTTCACGCAGCCGTAGTGCGCCACGCGCAGCTGACGCCCGAAGTGCGCGTGGTACGCCGGCACGAACCGGCTGAACTCCATCTTCAGGTTTGGCGTGTAGCACAGTAGTTCGACAACCTGAAAAAAGAAACTTGTTTAAAAAACTTACCTATATTATTTCAAAATAAAACTGTATGTATGTCTGTGTAGGGACACTGTGTACAGACACAGTGCACACTGTGTTCTACATTGTGAATTATTATGTCAGCAGTTTTAAATGTCACGCGGCTGCGCCCGCGTCAGGCTAGTCGTGTCTCTACCACCGTCATGTATGGTGTACTGTTTGGAAATATAAGTATCGGTTAACAAATCCAGTGTCTCATTGAAGATGACTCCTCGAAGACATACCCTGGCTAGGACGTAGGTATAGACACGTACCGAACTCCTAGACCAGTAAAGAGGTACTCATATACCTCTAAATCTGTATAATGGAACGTCTGGGCACTGTTTCATCGACAAAACACTAAGACCAGAGCCCGAAGGCGGTTAACTCATATACCTCTAAATCTGTATAATGGAACGTCTGGGCACTGTTTCATCGACAAAACACTAAGACCAGAGCCCGAAGGCGGTTAACTCATATACCTCTAAATCTGTATAATGGAACGTCTGGGCACTGTTTCATCGACAAAACACTAAGACCAGAGCCCGAAGGCGGTTACCTGAATCTATTTTGCATGTACTACAAAATAACCTCTCTCGATCCCTTCGGCTCGTAGTTAACTGTGGAGTCGTTTAACCTCTCTTGCGTTTTACCTCACAGGTCCACAGATGTTTCCGACGCGTAGTACAACCAACCAACCAAAAATCAAGGGCGTAGCCAGGAATTTGTTCGGGGGAGAGGGAGGTAACATTTTCATGGTCACGTTCACGTGCTGACAGAATTTTGACAAGGTTCAATATTCACAAACCAACATGTTTATAACAAAGGTAGGTCCTTCAAAAAACACAGATGATGGATCAAGTTAAAAAGCTAGGGCGGAATTTTTGGGACTGATCAGACACAGATGGTGTATTAGGTTAGAAGGCTAGGACAGAAGCGAGCGAATCATGACCCTCGTGTCTCTCTGCAGGCAGACAAGTCCCTTCGCGCGAACCCCCCTGCCTGTACCTGACTACGCCCATGACCGTGTTAGTAAACACCAGCAATGTTACCAAACGCAGCCATTCATAGGTGACGATATTCCATTCGGGAAATACCTACTAAAACCGACCTGCAAAGAAAAGTCGACGGTCCGCGCTTTCTCCTCCGGCGAGAGCCTCGGTCGCGGCAATGCCACCGTGCAATCCGAAGACACTATCACCGCTTCCGGCGACACCCGCTGCATCAACTCTCTCAGTGTGCACACTCCGTAATCCACCGTCGAAAACGGTTTTCCGAAGACAGCCTCGTATAGATGGGGGATGTCTTTAGGTAAGGCTGTCCGTCCGGGCTGGGCTTTTAACAGTTTGACCAGGTCTGAAGTCCAGCGGCGGCTTTGGGCGGCCGCGGAGATGGTGATGACGCGGGAGGATCCTGAGCCGAGTACCTGTGGAAAGCGGTGTAGTGAGGTACAGTCGAACACGGGTTAACCTACCCAAGAATACAAAATTTCAGAACTTGAACAATACAGCGCAGGCAATAAAGTTGTTTTCAGGCTGCGTAGTAATTTTACTACGCAGCCTTAAAACAACTTAAACTTAACTTAACTTACTTACTTTTTTGTTAATTTTAACAGGTAACAAAATTAAATCTTAAAGAAGCGACTGTGAGTCCTTAAAATTCCATCTCTTTTGGACCAACAACACAAATCATTTACTAATAAAAACCTTGCGTTATACACCAGTAATGGAACGTCTATTACAAATACTATAGCAGGATATACTTACTACAATGGCGTTACTAAGAGCAGACAGCAGATCGGGCAACTTGGTGAACCCGTAGTCAGCGACTCGGCACTGCCGTCCGAAATGGTGGTGATATGCTGGTATGAGTCTGTAAGGAAATATTTACTGTCATTTTAAGAGAAAGAAAGAAAGAATTTACACCATTGAAGGTCCAGCTCCGGAGGCCGCAAAGATCTTCAACACCACTAAGTGTAAAGTTTTGGCAAAGGGTTGCTCGCCCTGAAAAATTTCGGGAGACTGAAGCACAAGCTTGACCTAGGGCGAATCCAGAAGTGTCAAGTAATAACGACGACCACACTCGAGTAATTTTTGGAGCACCGTACTGGAGTCTATGCTGACGCTCTCGAACAGCTTCAGCATGCACTCCAGTACGGGACCGTGCTGCTCGCTGCCGTCGTGACCTGATATACATGTAGACACTAGCGATGTTACGGAGGTGGTTTTACCGGAAGGTTTTAAATTTGATTTATCGCATTCGGAACCGGAGTCGGAGGCGGAGGAGATGTTCAGAAGAAGTTAAAATTTTAAACCGTTTTTTAATTTTTATAGCTGAACTAAAATATTGGCCAATATTTTTTATGATGACGTTTGCGGCATTAAAACATTCCTTTATGTAGTCCTACACTATTTAATTAAATATTGATATTTGAATATGTTTGCTCACAAATCTTCGGTTTAACCTCCGATTCAAAATTATCGGAGCCGAAGTCGGAGTCGGAGGTGTTGATTTTACACCTCCAACTCCGACTTCGGCTCGGAATTCTGGGATCAGAAGTTCCGACCGTTCGAAGTCGAAGTCGAAGCTCCGTAACATTCCTAGTAGACACACTTACTTGCTGAACGCGATGCAGCAGCGCGGCGCGCTCCGAAGCAGGTCGATGAGCTCCCTCTCGAACAGCGTCAGCATGGGCTCCAGCGCGGGTGCCGTGCGAGGCGCGCTTGCGATACTCCCCGTTGAATGAGAGCTCTCGCCTGCAAACATTATCTATTGTTAAATCTGGCACGAGCTAACCTAACCCAACCAACCCCGCCTGACATCAAAGATACTCCAAGATCTTGGAGTTAAACAAGAGTAGCAGTGGGTGAAGTGAGTTGGGAGTTTCTGGCCAATTCCTGATAGGAATCAGGCAGTACAATTACAGTTCAACTAGACTCACTGAGACGCGAGGGCACGAGAGGCGAGTCGGCCCGCTCGGCGCGCCACACGAGGTGCCGCGAGGGACTGTCCTTCACCTCCAACCACGGCACGTTACGTAGCAGCAACTCCAGAGGGACCCCGCGATGAGCGTCCACCGACAGGGGCCCGATCTGCGATTCGTAGCACTCTACGAAGCTGTGCAACAAAAATGTACATTATCAGTTATGGTATGTATGACCGATTAACTACTGAAAGGTGACCATTTAGTAATTACAATTAAAAAGATTTTAAATCGGTCCTGTTTCCACAAAGATTTAGATAAATTTTATTGGAATTAATGCGAAAATGCAGCCACAATCAACGTGCCACAATCACCTAATCTAATCTTACGGTGAAAAGTGGGAACTACTTGTGATTGAAGGTGGTTCCTCTGTCTACCCCCTAGGTGATTATGGACGTGAGTTTATGTTAAAAAGCGGTAGAATCCCTCAATGGCTCTCTAACAACACCTGGGCGTTGGAAGCCTTCTTCACCTTGGACGTAGAGACCGGAGTGAAGTCGATTGGAACTCAAAAGCGACAGAAACCCTCTGTTACGCACATGAATAGATTTAGTGAACTGTATTTTTAAATGTGGTCCTTGGAAATGAAACTTGGTAACACTTATAGAATTTATTTTACCTGTTTTGGATACAATTTTGGAATGATTTAGTTATAAAGTTTACACCATATAACTTAATCACTTGTATGGCACAAGAAAGTACTTTTTTAAACGGACAAACAGGTATTTTATTTATTTTAAATTAATTTTAATAATAACACGCTCATGCTAGATGAACGGTGGATTTTAAACAGGAAGCAGAATTTTTAATTTGCTGATTTGCCACAGATAAAAAATGGTTAAAACGACCATAAACAATAACAACAACAGCTGTTATGTTCGTTAAATCGTTATTTAACGACCACCCTCCATGGCTCTCTAACAGCTGCGCGTTGTGAGCCAGCACCGCGATCTCTATGAACACCGGCATCAGGACCCTGCTACCGTCCTCGGGGCTGGTGGCGACGCCCGCGTGCACGTGGCACTTCCAGGAAGCCTTCTCCGTCTCGGACGTGGAGACTGAGGTCAAGTCTATGACAGAGGTCATTCAACTCACCTCAAAAGCGGCAGAACCCCTCCATGGCTCTCTAACAACAGCTGCGCGTTGTGAGCCAGCACTGCGATCTCCATGAACACCGGCATCAGGATCCTGCTGCCGTCCTCGGGGCTGGTGGCGACGCCCGCGTGCACGTGGCACTTCCAGGGAGCCTCCTCCGTCTCGGACGTGGAGACTGGGGTGAAGTCGATCAGCTGGACCATTCGGCCGAAGCCGTCATGGATTGTTACCGTATCCTTCACCTAGGGAAAGAAAGAACAAAAACATAATAGGGTATTTGACTTGTGACAATTTTTTTATTGCATTGCAATTTACGTGGTTCCTCTGTCTACCCCCTCGGGGATTATGGACGCTCTGAAGATGGACATGAAATTCGTTTTTCGATATCTCATCTAACACCACAGATATTAATGGATAAAGTTAGTAGTGGGGAGAGAGAGATGAGAGAGAGAGAGAGATTTTGGCAAACAAAGTTCAGATCATGAAGGTAACTATAACAAGATGGCGCAGAGGCGGATCTGAAGGGTATCTAGGCTGGCAATTGGCACTTGTGGACTGTTATAACTTACCTTCGCCAGATCAGACGTGGTCAACGCACAGCAATGGCGACTGGCATACGCGTCACGTAACCTCAGCAGCGGCAGAGTATAGTTGCTTTGCTCCAACAAGATGGCGCGAAGGCGAGAACGGAGGGTATCTAGATTCGGTGCAGGCGACGGCCGCCCAAGGGAGAGTTCCAGTCTTCGGCCGCTCCAATGGTTGTCCATTTTCCGCTTGTGGATCCGCGCGATGGCCAATCGGGCGTCGCCCTCGTTACGGACCACGACCACTCCTAGCGGCCCGTCCGTGCCGGCCCATACCGTCGCTCGGATCACGGGCACATATTGGCTGAATAGTTGCGTCAGCATCTCCTGTAACAAAATATGATGTTAGTTGCACGAATGCTAAGGCTGTCGAGCAGTTCAGACAGAGACAGCGCGCTGTGACTGCGACAGGACGGACAGAGAGCGCTTGCCTGCATCACGAGCGGCTCGTATGGCGGCAGGTTGCACACGGTGAGCTCGGCGGCAGAATCCTCGCACTCGCTCTGCTCGCTGAGGCTGCCGGAGCAGTTCCAGGGAGAGACGGCGCGACTCAGGCTGGTCTCGCGGCGGCCGTCGTCGCCGCTGTTGCTCGACGTGCATCCCGAGCGGTCTAAGTTCGCTGAACCTGTGGAATATGGGAGAAGAGTAAGATTTTGGCGGTAATTCGTTGCGGTATCGAAAAGTTTTCAGTATTACCTCTTTTCTTGCGAGGTAATTTCTCATCATTAATAGAGCAAAACCAACAGGCTTAGATCAAAGTGTAATATGGACGTAGATTGATGATGTTGAGATTTGGAGAGTGTGTGAATAATGTAACATTATGATATTGAACAAAATTAGGGTGTGTGGGTGGAGGGGGTGAGGGAGGGTGTGTATGTATGAAACACTAACCATGAGTGCCGCGGATCTTGCGCGGGCGCGGCGCGGGCGGCGGACAGAAGTCGAGCGGCGGCGGCGTGGGCGCCGGCAGCTGCTGTAGCGCTAGAGCCCACTCCTGCGCTAAGCTGGTAGCGCCTAAAGCGGCCAGGGCGGCAGCGCCTGCGCTGCTCGCCGACTCGCTTGATGACGTTGAGAACTGCCACACACAGGTATATACCATTATAGGTACATGCGTAGGTACAGGCACTTTGGAAATCGATTTCTTTTATTGTTTTAGAAAAGCAGTCGAATACACGGGCCGGCTACCTGATGGTAACTGGTAACCGTCGCCCATAGACATGAAATAAAACAAATAAAATAAATACCTAGCTACCATACCACAGATGTTCGCTTTACAAACAGATATTCATTGAGGATCAGATACGAAAATTACTTTCACAGGTAATCTTGACACGGTTACTGAAAATAGTGTTAAGTTTTTTGTTGATCCGTTTATGATAGGGGCCCGGGAATAACCCAGCCGCACTTCGACCCTTGAGGATCTTTTGTGCCTACCCCATTTACGCACTGGTCATTCCAGTGTGCAGGTTTCCTCACGATGTTTTCCTTCACCGTTGAGCAGTCGGTAAATGTACGTAAGTCTTCCATAAATACGAAAAACTCATTAGTACATGGCACTGCATGGTTTCGAACCGTTGATCCGTTTAATTGAAAGACTTTTGTGTGGTTAGTGAACAACCTATTGTCAGAGCCTAACAACTGCTGTCACAGTGTACCGCGCTATCTGTGGCACATAGTGACGTCACTCACCTGGTGGGTAGGAGGTCCAAACGCGGCTCTCGGCGGCTGCGCGCCCGGCGCGGTGCTGTAACCCTCGTCGCTGGAGTACGTTGGTTGGAGCACGCTACGAGCGTACCGCGTGCTTATCTTACGCCCGAAGACATCTTCGCCGTCCATACGTTTCAATGCCCTACAAGAAAAAAAGAAATCAGCCTTAAGCATACTACAAGTGCAGTAAACAACACAGCTCGAAGAAAGAATTCTCGTAGCTATAATAGTAAAGTCTGGACTATCACTCGTAAAATAGGCACTGAAGACGTCGAGTTGCGGAAACCAGCCCGTTATTACATTACATTACAAAGGCAGGACTACACGTGTCCGTTTCCAGTCCCGGTTTAGTTCGCTGCAACCAATTACATGCGTTCTGCCACCCCCCACTAGATGTCAGCGCTTCGTGATTGGATGCAGCGAACCAAACCAAGGCTAGAATCTGACCCGTGAAGTCCGGACCTTAGGGTGGTTGCCCAAAGGTGGCAGTATAAGTATTTTTTAGTGCAAATGTTATTTACAGGTCAAGTTTGTTAGTTCATTCGATTCACGTGACATAAAAAATCAAGATTATTATCATATTGCTGGGGCCACCCCTGCGTCTAATGCCGTATAATGAAAATTAGCGCGATAATTAACGGCTTTAGACACAGATGTGGTTCCAGCTTAACGAAAAAAATAACGGCGTTTGATAATTTGGATTATTCATTTTAAAACACAATAAGTGTCGGTTAGTAGTAGGTAAATGTGTTATTTATTATTAATTAGCGGATGACAACTACGTACTATTCTAGAAAAGCCCATGAATAATTTGTTCATTCTTGCATATCACGTAATTGATAGAAAAAATGCAGCTGATAAAACCGTTAGATAAAAAGCAAGGACGTTTGTACTTCACGGCAAATTACATCTATTTATAACACTAAACAGTAAAGTAAAATATTGTTATTGGGTTTTTGTGTGGTTATTTATATAGATTAGATAGATATGTAGTAGCTAAATAGTGTATCGGTTTCGTAACAAGTTGTTTTTCCGTGGGCGAGGAGTTAGCCCGCCGCACAACCCCCAAAATGCTGGAGGACCACACCCGTCGTTGGTCAGCGAGTCCATCGGACTTAGTCGGTAGTAAGCTAGGCTGAACTACCGACCTTCCCCCCATCCGCCACCTGGGGGACGCTCGAGACTGCGCAGGAGAGAGAGCGATGGCGCTCTTTGGTATCGGAGGCCAAGATCTACTTCGGGTCGCTGCGCCAGCGGAGTAAGTAAGTAAATGGTGTAATTTAGCAATAGGAGATAATCCTGCAATGTTTTAGTTTTACTACTAGAGGCGCCACTAGCACAGTTACAAAAAACATTCAAAACTACGACGTACGTGTACGACTTAATGATTTTGTTCTAAACATAAGATAACGTAAAGTTATTGCTTTCAATGACAATAATTTGATAAATAAATACTGATTATTTTGATTAATATGTGATGATTTTACAAGATTTCTGTTAATTAAACTTTAAATTAGCACATAAACGCAAATATCAACATGAGATACGTACCTTTCCTTTCAGACTCGCGCCACGCTATTTTAACAGATTGATTTAGGTTTGCTATTTTGAAATGACCATATGATGCCATGATATCATCACAATTTTACTATAGCTTTAAGAAATTAAATTAAATTAATCCAAATATCAAAAAAATTGTGATATGTTCAAAAATGACGTTTCGTTTTACTTTTCTGTTTATGGAGTGTGCTTGTGGTTCCATCTACGCATCGCTTTGCGTTTACCTATTCACGAAGTGCGTGGACACTTCATAATGTACAAAAAGGACACGAATAGACTATGTCTTAAAAAAAATTGCACTTCGAGAAATGTTCGCGCGGCGTAATGGTATCGAAACACATCAAGTGTTCGTCCAGCTGGGATTAACACTTCGTAACTATTTTATGTGATTTTTATTCATAAGGGAAATCTACAGCTATTAACAATTATGAAATTACATATGTTTTAAACATAAAGAAGGCCAATTACAGATTTCCTCGTTTATACATGACTTGTATACCTATAGAACGCGGTTAACGTTAGAATAAAAATATAGAATTAACATGAATATTTCATACATGGGTTTCATGTATGATCAGATAATATACATTTTTAGGACCAATTGTAACACATGAAAAGCAATAAATGGTATGAGTATGAGTACATGTTAAACCTATTAACTGATCAGCTGATTTTCTAAGAACAAAAGTAGACATCTAGTCGAATAATCGTAATTCCGTGGTTTCACCCCTATAAAGTCAAAGGAATTCACATAAAAATATTACTATCTGAAGTTGTTTGCCAAAAATCATTTAGCCGAATTGAAACGCGGACGGACGACGCGACGGTCAAAGGTCGCCTCGGTTTATCTAAAAACGTTTGAATTTTTAAACGGTTTTTATACATTTCATATTACGAATTTGTTGCTAGTTATCATGTACATTACTGAACATTATTTATAGATAAGATAAGTATATTTTTCTACCTAAGTAACTAATTGACGTTTGAAAATTTTAACGGTTTTTATAATTTACGAATTCAACGCGTACATATCACGTAATTTTGTATATTTTTGCCACTACAAAACATTATTTAAATAATTTAATGATTTATTTACGAATTTAATGAAAGTGATTCACTAAATCGTACAGATTTTTGCAATATATCGAAGGTCACCTTACCCCGTAAGAGCCATTCCTTATTCTTCTAATACACAGATTAACATGAATTTTCTTAAATATAACACTATTTACTGCTAAAATTACGTTAAAACACTTAAAACTATATTTAAAATGCGAAGTTTGAAAATTGCTGTGTTCGTCCGCTTGTGCCTGGTGGTGCAATGGACGATTGAATGGCGGAGTCACGTTTTCTTAGGAAAATGTACGAAATTGAGGGTAAGTGTGAAAAACAACCGCATCAATGGAATATCTATCAATGAAAATTTATTGAATTTACCCTCTTTGGTTTTACTTTTCTCGTAAAAACAATAACATTAATTTTGCAAAAGATCTTTCCGCAAACTTAGTATCAAGCATGATTTCTAGAAATTTCCTGCATGATATAATATGATATGAAATGAATATTCATTTGCGCCCTAAATATCCGAAATAGAAAAAAATCAATTCAAGTTTAAGGTCAGTCATTGTAACATTATCGTGGCCGTATAGTTGAGTAAGTTCGTTATACGTATTTGTAAAGTCATGGGTTCAGTGCCGGACTCGGTAAAGGACAATCTATATTTTTACTATTGAAGTGTTTGAGATACCAGATTTTTAACAGAGACACAATTCTGACGAATTTCCAATTACTTAATTTTAAAGAAGTTTCTTGAAATTCAAAGACCATTATCAAAGGCACGAGATAGGCCATCGTTCAAAGACTAAGTACGAGATTCGGCGCAAGCGCCACCAGATTAAATTCTCCTTTGGATCATGGTGGTGGACGATTCTAGCACAGGCATTATAGCCTACTTGGAGTGGTTAATAAATAATACTGGTAATGTGTTAAAACATTCGGTTGGAAGGTTAAAAGAGCCAGCATACTTACCGGCACATCAGGCAATCAATCTAAATCCTCAAGGTTAGTAGCACATCAAAAACCCTCTAATAATATTGTATAGTGGTAGTTCCTAATGTAAAGGATCGCCTGGGGTGGTACCACCCTCTTATCTATTTCTGCCGTGAAGCAGAAATGCTTACATTTCTGTGTTTCGGTTTGAAGGGTAAGAGAGCCAGCGTAATTTCCGGCACATGAGGCAATCCATCTTAATCCTCAAGGTAAGCAGCGCATCAAAAACCCTCTAATATTAATACAGTGAGGTGAGATGTCTATGGGCGACCGTAACCAATTACCATCAGGCAGACCGTTTGCTCCTCTGCTATCCTTATTTTAAAAAAATGGCTGTATCTTTAGTGTCTATTTCAAGGGAAACTTCAATCCTCACCGCTTCCATTTCTTTCTTACCTGGAGGCATGGTCAGGAGTAGGGAACCTCAACATGGCAGTCGAAGCGGTGACCCGAACCACCTTGCCCCCACAGTTGTCCGATAGCCTCCTCAGTCGTCGAGATACCCTCTCCGGTGGCTGGTCGATAGGCAGGTTGACCACTTCCATCACACAGGTCGGTTCCTCGTCCTCTTCAGTTTGGCTTAACGTCTAGAGATGATTTGGAAATAAACTTGGATTTTATACTTTATACTTTATTAGTACACGAGAAAAATAAAGAACATGTTACAAGAAATAATTATAGGGTACATTAGGTAGAGCTTATATCTCTGAAGAGATCTCTTCCAGCCAAACCTAAGACATGGGGAGATATAACATGATAAAATAGATAGACATACATATCTGTACCTATCTGTACCATCAAGTTACACTCTGTAGAATCCTGTCGCAATAAGTTTTTGTTATAATTTCTTGACATTTGTATGAATTGTAAAATAAGTTTGTGAAAAGTGCCAAAGGGGTTATGTTGTGTTGCCCACTGTACTATTTAATAAAGTCTAAATTACTAAGTTTTGTTGTGTTGTGGGGGCTAGTCCTATAAATGCCTGTTTTCTAGGTCTTATAAAAATCTAGCCTAACATTCTTCACCACATAATGTGAAGCATTAATTAAAAAAGATAAGCTGCAAATTAGTTCATTGTCTTTACCAATAAACTTTTTGTATCGTAAAATAATTATGTCAAAGATTTGTGTTTTATTTATGTTACCTTTGGATTCCTTGGTAGATTCGCGGTCAGTTCGTTATAACAATAGTGAGAGGAGGCACATGCGATTAAGGCAGATGACGTATTCTGTTTATGCACCAATATCACTTCCATGCTTTTCCTGTTAGATAAAGTAATAAAATAGCTGTAATTAATTACATAATTATTACCTAATAATAATACGTAATACATTTTTTTTATATAAAAATAAAGATGAAACTTTTCAACATGTGCATACTGCCAATCTTCACATATGGTTGTCAAACTTAGCCGCTCACGAAATCACATAACAAGAAACAGGAAACAAATCAGCGAATCATGGAAAGGAGCATGATAAATAAGAGAAGAACAAACAGAATTAGGAACGAGGAATTGAGAGATAGGACAGGGGTAGCAGACGTAACCTACAAAATAAAACATCTAAGTGGACATGGGCTTATGTCGTGAGAGGTCCAGACAAGTGGAGCAAAATGATCACAACATGGTATCCACGAGGCGATAAAAGAAAGAGGTAGACCATTTAGACGCTGGGATGATGAAATAGCGGAATTGGCCGGAAGGACGTGGACTAGGGTGGCGTTGGGAAGGAAAGAGTTCAGAAGACTGGGGGAGGCCTTTGCCCGATGGCACACATATTCTAGTTACCGTAAAAAAATGTAATAGTATGTAAGTAAACAAAATATGAAAGAGGCTGTAATCAATAAATAAATAATAATAGTCAATCTTATATTATAATTCATCACGTCGCCCATACCTCAATGTCTAAAGACAAGAGTCTTTAACCAGTGCGTCCTACTAGTAATGACTTACCGAGCCGAAACGTGGACACTGACGATGCGACTGGTTCACAAATTGAAAGTCGCTCAGCGTGCTATGGAAAGAGCTGTGCTCGGAGTATCTCTGCTGGATCGAATCCGAAATGAGGAGATCCGGCATAGAACAAAAGTTATCGACATAGCTCATAAGATTAGCAAGCTGAAGTGGCAGTGGGCCGGTCACATCTGTCGCAGAACCGACAACCGCTGGGGTAGACGAGTTCTGGAGTGGAGACCGCGTTTGGGCAAACGTAGTGTGGGACGCCCCCCTGCTAGATGGAGCGACGATCTGCGCAAGGTGGCTGGCAGCGACTGGATGAGAAGAGCCGAAGACCGAGAGGCCTATGTCCAGCAGTGGACTAGAGTAGGCTGCTGATGATGATTATATTATAATTAGTAATGACATATACAGGTATGTAAATATTTTTTGAAATTATTGCAGATACATTAGGAATTTCGCTAGTATACTCCATGTCTTCTACGGCAATAACCATACACCTTTATGGTTAGCATGTTTTACAGTAATTGCTTCATTTATGTATTTATTTTTGTATAGTGTGCAAATATTTTTCTGTCTAAAATAGTTTCTTACCTATGTCTAAAGTCACTCAGATCAGCAGCGAAATTGATATCGCCAGAAATAAGAAGCAGCGCTGCTGGCGCCGAGTGAAGCTCCCCAAATCTTCTCATACATTGTCTTAATTTCTCGTCGGCGGCATTCTTCTGTGTTCCGCACACATGAATCAGGCTTACCTATTGGATGGGGAACGAAAATAAATATTTACAGTTGGACATGGGGAAAAATAATTCCCTGTGGTCCAACCAGTTGAACGTTGTACATACAACCGGGAATGACCCGAAATTAATACTAAAGTTGAAAAAGAATGATAACTGGACATACTTTGTAAATTTTACTCATTATAAGGAAACACTTAGAATGTTTCACTTATTAGAATCATTAGTCATGCAAAAATATGTTACACAATATATTTTAATTTTACAAAAGTATTGCTATTAAATGAATAATCTAGACACATTTTTTATTTTATTATATAACATAACTCTCACGTCCATAATCCCCGAGGGGACAGAGGAACCACCTACATCATAGGTTCCCACTTTACGCCGTAAGATTTGGTGGTCAAACAAGATATATTTATTTTATTATTTTAGTATACAGTCAGTGGTTTCTACAAAGTTACCCAATTCCTATTCTATTCAGATGAAAACAAGACTTTACGAACATCTTCAAACTAAGTTCAGCATTTTTTTTTATCACTCACTTGAGCATGTTCTTGCTGATATATCTTTAAAATGTGTTTCCACACTGAAGCTTGTTGCAAGATGTGTGTTAAAAAGCCTGTTAAATTATTAATCACTCTCTTTACTTGAATTTACTAACCATCATTGCTTACGCCTTATTAACTAACTTGAGAATTATCTTTACTCATTTGAGTATGACTTTATTAGTATGTGCGTTATCTTTATTAAGGCTACGACATCACACTCATGATGTCGTAGCCTTGTCCAGATCCAGGCAGGTTTCGGTTTGCTACAACCAATCGCATGCGCTCCCCTCTCCTCCCAATTGAAATTAATGCTTTGTGATTGGATGCAGCGAACTGAACCAGAATGGTACAAGCCGAAGGCTAAGGCTAACCTGAGCATCATTTAACTCCTGCAGCCTATTAGCTGCTTCCTTTCGAACATCACAAACAACTACAAAGTCAGCCTCCCTCCTCCCAGCGAGGAACTTGGCCCTGATTGCAGACACCACATCTATAGCCGAACATCCTCGAGGCACCTGAAAATTGTAAAACTTTATAACACAAACTAAAGCTAGTCAAGAAAATACGAGATAAGACAAGGTAGGGCATTAAAAATGCCTACTTAGCATGCATAGACACTACTAAAATCATACTTAGATGTAAAGGCCTATGATATGATAATGACGAAATGGTATTCCCAACGAGGTTATCAAGTTTCATTTGTGCTGATTTATTCACAAAAAGTGGAACAAAAAGTGTACACACAATTTTCTAGATCTAGACTACCTACTGTATTGATAAGAAGTTTATCTTTATTCTATTTCAAATATAAAAGCATGAATAATCTATTGCAAAATCATTGTTTACAGTAACAACATGCACAAAGAGATTGGTCATTGATTGCTTCATATATTACCTGACAATTTTCAATGTCCCAAAAAATGCCAATAGGTACACTGAGGGACCGTTGCTTATAATGACGGAATCGAGATCTGACCCGAGCTCGGTCCACGGCCACCAGCCCATCATCAGCACTCACATCGGATCCATCCGATGACTCTTCTACATCTAAAATTAATTATGGATGCTATCACAATCAGATGTAAAATGTGTTTGTACTAACGAAGAAATTACGTTTGTAAGTAACAATAATCGTAAATAATATCACGTGATTGGTGAAATATGCTTACCTGTGATCCATAAACGAGGTGGCAGTGGTATTTTCATGGCTGGACTAGAAACAATAGTAGCCAGATCTTGAGCTGAATGACTTCTAGCTCCTTTCTTACCACTCGATCCTACACCTTCAATGTTATTAAACGAACTCATTGTACTCAATATCAACAGGCTATTGAAGAATTTATTACCTATTCTCGAGCATATGTTCCAAAAACAAAGACAAAAACTAGGCTAACACTTTACTTGACACAACGCGCATCACGGAGAACGAAAACTACAGAAACTTAGCTTACTACATGAAATACTTAAATCTTATGAGATTTGCGTCATAAAAGTAAAATAATTATATACAAAATGTAAAATTATTAAACAACGTCGCTACGCCATTTCCAACAAAATCCAATTGACTTTCAGCCATAGACAGTTTTATTTATTCATATAATAAATATACGGCACTGGGTTTTAATAATTTTGAGCTATTATTAAAAATAGAAGAGAGAAACCCGGTGTATTTTTGTATATTTTTTTGTATTTGGTACCTATTATTTTCTGTCACCCAACAAAGCTTTTGCATAGCATGGGTCACTAAACACATGAAGCACGCCTTTATTTTTTAAAAATTGTTTCAAATCGATATTGTATTTTGTCTATGGTCAACAAAATAATCAAATGGCAACACTGGTTTGTCAAATTGTCTCAAAAGATCTTGCACCCAAAGCCGTTTAACTGCTTTAAAAAAGATCTGTCAATTCTAGTGAGTTTGCAGGTTCCTTTCGTTTGTGTATTTCTCAGCAATATTCTGAAATCTAGACAGGAATTCCATTAACACTTGATATAATTTCATTGAATTATTCCATACTGAAACGTAAGTACTTGGGATATTCACTTTAAACAGCGTATTTATGTAAAGAAAATCTTCATTGTTTTACAGTTCCTGATTCTATTTGTTTCAGTTTTTGCATAAAGATGACGTCGAATGGAGATATTGGAGGGCTTGACGCCACTGGGAAGATAGTAAAAATGGAAGTAAGTCAACCTGCTGTCCATATACAGAGTATAATGTTAGGTTATAATGCCAGTACTATGACTGAGCGCCTTGGAAAGATTTGGTTTTGGTACAATCTCTACCTGCCCCATGCCTATCTAGAAATCCTCATTTTACTCTAAATGTGTATGTGCTAAATAGTGCACATTTCTTATTTTTTACTGTTATTTTCGAGAAATTTTAACTAAAAATCCCAAACGCCATATAAAAGTAAAAGAATGGTATACTTGTGAATTCACAGAATGTTAATTTGAGTCCCCATTAAGACTATCGTGTTCTGTACTGTTTTACTATCCAAAACTACTCATCTAACTGTCATTTATGCCAACTCATTGTTTACAGGTGGATTACACTACCACTTGTGATGAAAAGATCCCGATGTGGAAGTCTTGGGCTGCTAAAGGAAAGGTCCAGGATGCCATTGACCAGCTGCTGGCACTTGAAAAGCAGACAAGGACTGTAAGTTTTCTTTGGCGATACTTATGGCAAAACTGGTCTCACTTTTGAACCATTGTACATTGCCACACTTAGTAAAAGCTTTTCATGTAGTTCGAGATGTTAATGATGAATTTTACAACATGCAAAAATATTCCGAAAATGTTTTGCAAATTAGTGTTACAATGTTTGTGAATGAATGAATGAATGAATGAATACTCTTTATTGCACAAAATTTTCTCAACAAAGTTTTCTCAATATTTTCTGTAAATGTTTGAAAATTACAACTGTCTTTGTAAAAATTGTGTTCCGCTACTTTTTTGTTTAATAGCAAATAAGTTATTTCACTACAAACTTTTTCCTCAGGGTGCTGACATGGCATCTACTGCCAGAATCTTAGTGGCCGTAGTCCAGATCTGCTATGAAGCTAAAAACTGGTCTGCGCTGAATGACCATATTGTTCTCCTTTCTAAAAGAAGGTAATATTTAGGGACATAAATAATTTTGCTGGTGTTTTCTTCTTAGTTGTATTTCACGACAGTAATTCTATGGAATTAACTACATAGACATATATAATATCGAATCTTTCTTGGGTATATATAATATCGAAGCTGTCTTCGAATCAATTGAATACCCCAATATTCGAAAATTAAATGTATTATTATAAAGAGTCAACGATATCTTGCCTTGCAGGTCCCAACTCAAACAAGCTGTAGTCAAAATGGTGCAGGAGTGCTGCACTTACGTAGACAAAACTCCCGACAAAGAAACCAAAATCAAGCTAATTGAAACACTAAGATCCATAACGGAAGGTAAAATTTATGTAGAAGTAGAGAGAGCCCGACTAACACACATCCTGGCCAAGATACGTGAAGAGGATGGCGATGTTGAAGAAGCAGCCAAGATCATTCAGGAGCTCCAAGTAGAAACATACGGGTCTATGGACAAACGTGAAAAGGTCGAACTAATCTTGGAGCAAATGAGGCTATGTCTCGCTATCAAAGACTATGTCCGCACACAAATTATATCTAAAAAGATTAATACTAAGTTCTTTGAGGACGAGAATACTCAGGTATGTTTGAAATTATATTAATAGTAGTAACCAGAAATGATTAAATCTAAATTGATGTAGGCAAGGTATGTAAAGAGACTGAAACTTAATATTTATAGACAAGGCACAATGCGGGATTGAGATAGAGCTACAACTTACAAACTCTAATTTTGTTAGTCAGAGAACCTGTAATTGGAAGTTGGGGGTGGAATGTATTAAGGATAAAAATGTTGTAACTGTAAATCCACCCATTTTGGAACTACCTTTCCCACTAAATCCCAATACTCAACTCTACTTTAATTCATATCACTAACTAAAGATTCCTTCTGAATGAAGGTTGGTCCAAATAGTTCTACTATATTTCTAATAGTTCTACTATTTATTATTATTATTGATTAATGAGCAGGCAGCATTAAGCTGATGTGCCCATATCTTAGCTGGTGTATTGTTCATTCACTTATAGCACTTAGTCATTGTTCATAGTTAATGAAGTCCACCACTATTTATGCACTGTTTAAAAACCTATCTAGTCTATTTTTGAAACTGTTGACTGAAGATGCATCCACGACTTCTTGCTTCTTGCGGTAGCTTGTTCCATATTCTCACGAATATTTATTTAGTGCTATGATAGAACAAAGTGGATAAAAAATGCAACTAATTCTACCTTTGGTATAGCATTATTATTGATTACTATAATTTCATTTAAATTTGTAAAACAAATACCTTCATTTAATATTCACAGCTGTAATAAATTAATTAACTATATCCCATTTCAGGAACTAAAAGAAAAATTCTACCGTATAATGATCGCAGTGGACCAACACAATGGACAGTACTTAGCTGTGTGTCGCCATTTCCGAGCTCTTGGCACGATCGGCGGCCCGGACTCCCTCGTTGGAAGCGTAGTGTTCCTGATTCTAGCTCCATATGACAACGAGCAAGCGGATCTCACTCATCGACTCAATGACGACAAGGAATTGGAGAAACTGCCTGAATACAAGTATGTTGTGAAGTTAGCTACTTATCTGTATGACGTCACTATAGATAGTGACGTGAGTATGACATCACTATAGAAAGTGACGTCATACTCACGTTGGAAGTGTAGTGTTCCTGATTCTAGCTCCTTATGACAATGAGCAAGCAGATCTCACTCATCGAGTCAAAGAGGACAAGGACTTGGAGAAACTGCCTAACTACTTGAGATATTTGAATTAAACAGAAAATTATTTGTTCTTACAAATACAGTCATGTAATCTTCACTCTTAACAAAGTTTCAAACCATTCTCTATTCCACACCATCCAATTCAATATTTCTTGGAATGTCAGAAAAACAATCAGTGGGAATACTGTATCAAGTTTATTGATTTTCATTGTTGATTCTAACTTCCAGGCAGCTTCTAGGGTTGTTCATCAACCCAGAAATCATTAGGTGGAACACACTGTGCTCCACTTACGAGAAGATGCTCCGCTCCACACCCTACTTCGACTCCGGGGATGAGAAGGGACAGGAACGCTGGAACGACCTCAAGAACAGAGTCGTTGAACATGTAAGTACAATATCAAGAAATGCATCATTCACAGGTGGTAGATCCTGATGTGCAGGATCACCTGGGTTGGTACCACCCTCTTACTTATTTCTGCAGCAAAGCAGAAATGCTTGCATTTCTGTGTTTCGGTTTGAAGGGTAAAAGAGCCAGCGTAATTACCGGCACATGAGGCGTAATTACCGGCCACCTGAGTCCTCAAGGTAAGCAGCGCATCGAAAACCCTCTAATAATAATACAGTGAGTTGAGATGTGTATGGGCGACGGTGACCACTTACCCGTTTGCTCGTCTGCTCTCCTATAAGAGTTTTTTTTTTAATATTAATTTATATAATCACATCATCCAAGACTATTAATGTGCCATGACAAGTTCATCATCCATCACCGTCATTGAAAGTCTGTATTGGAAGGATACTTCAGGGTATAAGCTTCCTCTCTTCCGTGCTATTCTTCTCGACCATATAAATATAAAGTCTTTTGTTCCAGAATATTCGCATAATGTCGATGTACTATACAAGACTGACGGTCAAACGCATGAGCGAACTGCTGGGACTGAGTGAGACGGAGACAGAGGATGCGCTGAGCCAACTGGTAGTGAGCGCAGTGGTTCGCGCCAAGATCGACCGGCCCGCAGGGGTTGTTCACTTCAGGTATAGAAATAGAAAATACAATAGCAAAAGTAGAAAACGCACACACACGTAAACATTATGCGACGCATTTCTATCATATCATGCCTGCGCAAGGCATAAAGTTGAGATTTAATTGAAGGTTTTTGACAGATTGTATACTATAGCTGTGTCGTATAACTACTATTTTCCGAAATCAATAACTTATGGTGAAGGTTATCTCGTTGCGTTCATGATGTCATGGCGTGTTCGTTCTATTTTATTGTTTAAAAACGGTTTACAGTGGTTATTTTTTCATAAAACTAGTGTATTTTACCTAAAAATCGACCGTGTTAATTGAACGTTATATAAGACAGTGAAATGGGAGTGTAATACTACAGATAGTTTGGATCCGGCAAACTAACCTCCAATTGCACTTGGAATGCAAGACACTAGGCATTTCTAGTGCACACGACTCTCCCTTAATCTCGACGTTGGTAAACTGTTTTTTTTTTCAAAACAGACACCAAAACGTGCGAGTTATTTTTAAGATTCTAACTCGGTAATTGGCCAAATTGCAGTGTAAATCACTAGCCATTCATTAAAGAAAAAAAATGACTCATTAAACAGAAAAATAGACAATAAAAAATCATAAAAGGAATACTGGAGAGTCAGTGTGTAACACAACCTAAAATTCTATTTTGTTTCAGTTTGAACATGGACGCGTCAGATCATCTTAACGAGTGGTCCAACAACATGAACACTCTAATGCAGCTTGTGAACAAGACCACACATCTGATCAACAAGGAGGAATGTGTTCACAAGCATCTCATGGCCACTGCGGAATGAACACTTAGTAGTGTGTAGCGCGTGGCAGAAGTGTCGGAAAAAAGTGGTGGTATGGCTCGATAAGTGGACAGGTTTTGTTCTACAGAAAGTACAGTTTGAAATGTTATATGAATTTTCGGGAAATTACAAAATTACACCATTAAAGTAGGTAAATAAAAAATAAATATTTTCACATGATAGTAAAGTTAATATCTTTTGACTATAGACTATAAACATGTATTGTGGCAAATGGGTCACTGACTCAGCATTATGCTGCGGCGATAAAACATATTCTACCAATAGAACAAACGGATAGTTTGTTCTACTAATAGAACAAACAGTTGAACAGATGGGAACAAGGAGATTCGACAACTCCTGTGCAAAAATGTTTATTTCGTTCTACATGCAACTGCATTACGCATTTAGTGCTCAACTGATTTTGTGTGACCAGCATTTAGGCTCAATTCACATTGCCGCGGAATGGAATGGAAGCGAATTTTCGCAACGTAATTGTACATAGCATAATGAACTTTATTTCAATTGTGTAACATACAAACTAAATACGCTTTACCGCTAGGGGAATTCTCGAGAATGCGCGAGGATTCCCCGGAAGACGCGCGACCTCTTTTTTTGGCTCGTATTTAGTTTGTATGTTATACAATTGACATAAAGTTCATTATGCTATGTACAATTACGTTGCGAAAATTCGCTTCCATTCCATTCCGCGGCAATGTAAATTGAGCCTTAGGTATATGAATTACAAAAATATTTTTTTGTGCTTTCAAAAAACACGGGTTAACCAATAGGTTCTACTAGTAGAACGAATAGTAGTACACAATAGTGTACTACTATTCGTTCTACTAGTAGAACAGAATGAACCTGAACATCCGGTCTGTACTACTGCCCAGTAGGACAAACCAGAATTATTGGATAAAATTTGTTTAGTTACCGTTTCTATCGTCTAACTTTTGACCTGACATCTTTTTTGTTACATACACTTAAAGTAGTTTATATTTACAATTAAAACTTATTTTATGTCCGCTAGCGTAAATGTTTACGTACGAAAATTCGCTATATAAATAATTTTTTTTTAAATAAAATACTAGTATTAAAAGTAATATTTCTTTTCTTTTAGCTACTATTGGCAATCAGTTTTCGATTGTCCGATTAGTTCTGCCAAGTTCTACTCAGTCCAAAAGATACATAAATTCATTGACAGGATATATTTTTTTATCTGTTTCTTTTTGAGGCTTCGGAATACTATTCATTATTTATTCAAAATCTCATATTGCATTTATATATATTTTTATTGCTATACCTGTCATATATTATTTATGTAAAACATTATACAATGCCATCGATTCCGGGTTGGCCGCCAAGCGACACCTCTCGCTCACTAGGTATATGAGTCATTTGAGTTTCATTTAGGTTTAGATTTAGCGGCCACTCCCGAATTGAATCATTGATCGATTTTGGAGTAGTCGCTAAAACTCGGCGTGACACGCCCACTCGTATTACTGAGAGTAAGCGTGAATCGGAGATAATCCTGCAATGCTTTACCACTAGAGGCGCCACTAGCACAATGGTACATAGCCAATCAACATGTAGATACGTTCTTTTCCACCAAATCTTTTTTTTACCCTTCAGACTCGCACCACGATGTCTTAACACATTTTTTAGGTCTGCTATTTTGAAATGGCCATATGATGCCATGATATCATCACAATTTAACTATAGCTTTGAGAAATTAAATTAAATTAACCCAAATAACGAATTATAATATTTCACACCCTTGCCCCGTCTCACCTTCCAGCCAACTCTTATAGAGCCGGCTCTGCGGCCGCTGCTGCAGAAACCCTCAAACGGCGCAAATATACCAATCTGGGTGAGACATACATATTTGAGCCGTTTGGGGTTGAAACATTGGGACCCTGGGGCCCGGGAGCGCACCGCGTCTTCAAGGACCTCGCAAAGCGCCTGGTCGACGCGTCAAAGGACCCAAGATCTGGCTCCTATTTGGCCCAGCGGATTAGCTCAGCTATCCAAAGGGGCAACGCAGCCAGTCTCTTGGGTACACTGCCGGATGTGGAGGACTTAACCCAATTTTTTTATCTTTAGCTTTCTTAGCCTTAGTTTAGTTTTAGCTTTAGTATTATTTTAGTGTTATATTATATTACATTTTCTATTTGTGCATAATAAAATTACTTTAAATAACGAGAAATTTGTGATATCTTCAAAAATAACGTTTCGTTTTGCTTTTCTTTTTACGGAGTGTGCTCGTGGCTCCATCTACGCAACCTTTGCGTTTTATGTCCTATTGATTATGTGGTGAAGTTTCCTTTAGCCAGTGACATGGAATCGGCACCAGGTAAATCTATTTAAATGAATTACTCAATTATAGATAAGATTTACTACTTTCGGCAGTGATAGATAACAACACCGGACCTCCGTTAATTTTCTGATTACTCAACTCTTTTGAAGATCTGTAATCACAGCCATATTTGATAAGATAGGTGCCGTACTTTTATATCATTATCCGCTTTTACAAACAGATTACCTTCACCTATTTCAGATTTAGTAGTAAATAGTTCGTTGAATAGTGCAGAATACAAAACGAAGATGTTCACTCTCGTGCCGATAGCGTTGTCTTTGTGCGTAGTTTTAATATTTAGATTGATAAATAAAAAGTATAAGCCTCCTATATTCGGTATTTATCAACGGAGAAATAAATACTTCTGGGTAAAGTTCGTCGCCATGTATATCTTCTTGAGAATAAAGCAGGTACGTACCTATGTTTATTTGGCTGACTAAATTGTCTACTGTATCAATTCGACCAGTTTCCCAAACCGTCTAGTTCCCTATAATGACTAGTATCACATTGTCCAGCTGGTGTGATTGGTACAGTAGAAAATTTGACACTAGGTAAACGTGCGTGCGGGCTGTAGGCCTCACCACCCTTCTGCCGCATGCTCTCCCTCTGACGGCCCGCCCCGCGCCCCTCTTGCCGCGCTGGCGACCTCCACAGTTAAGCGGTCAATGTAGCCCTGAGCCGTTTATTTAGTAGCAGCTATCAGGAATCTTATCCTACAGGTAGTCAGGAAATAAGTAATACGGCACCTGACGCGCATCAGCTATCTATAATATCAGCTATTTATAGACTGGCTGGGAATGTTTTTAATATCGGCATATGAGTGGCTGTCAAATTTTCCCTAACATTCTGCGTTTTCGAGTCGGTAATTGGTTATCGTTATGGTACTATTCCCGGTACAGTCAGCATGTGGCGACAGTCCAACGGCGAGCATGCGTGAAAAGACGAATAACTAGAGGAAGCAAGAGAGGCGTGCCAAGACAGAGTTTCGTGGCGCTCCGTTTTCTCTGTCTAGTGCCTACCCCGCAAGGGATATTATGTATGTGTTATTTTAGCTGGTGGAGCACCTGAGTCGGCTCCTAGCCGTGGAGCTAGGTTACAGCTACGACGGAACGGTCCACATCCACGAGCACGATGTGGCCTTGGAGCAGAAGTATCCGCTCGGAGATTTTCCTTTGGTAACTATTGCCGCAGATAGATCGTGGCATCGATTCCGCGGTGACCGCGAAACGGCCCGCTCACTCAGATACAATGTAATAAAAGAGTGATATGATATGATAGTTAGCTATACAGGGTGTAACATTAAGAACGGTCAGTATGGGAAAGTCTGAAACTATAAGACATACGAAGATCTGTTCTTAGGAACCATGTCATCAATTTTAGTAACAAGAAAAACTGTATTCATACATTTTTTTAAAAACCTGTACTCAGCCTGGGAATCGAACCCGGTTGTTTTGAAAAAAAATCCAACACTATTTCTATTTAGATATCGATTGTGTAGATCTTAAGGAATAAATGTTAGTATGAAACGTGATGTGAAGCAGCCATAGAGACAATTTTAACGCAAATTCACCACCTGAAGATACAAAATTCAATAGTAAGATCGTTACCTAAACGAGTTGAATGTTGTATTTTACAAAATGGTAGTCATTTCGAACACCTACTAAAATAAATTAAAAGATATGGAAACAATGCGTTTTATTAATTTTAAACATCACGTTTCATACTAACATTTATTCCTTAAGACCTACACAATCGATATCTAAATAGAAATAGTGTTGGATATTATTTTTTTCATACAACCGGGTTCGATTCCCAGGCTGAGTACAGGTTTTTTTTAAATGTATGTATACAGTTTTTCTTGTTACTAAAATTGATGACATGGTTCCTAAGAACAGATGTTCGTATGTCTTATAGTTTCAGACTTTCCCATACTGACCGTTCTTAATGTTACAGCCTGTATATTTGGCGGCCTTCTCAGAATCGACGCCAAGGTCCTTTTTAGTAGCAAATATTTGGAGGAATATGTGCTGTCATTTGTACCACTTTACACGAAAAAATTACTCTGTTATTTGTATGAAAATTTTCCGTACTAAAGAAAAATAAACCCCATTATTTTGCGCCTTGGTGGCCATAAACTCATCCATGTCGTTATGAATGAAACGAGTTTCATTCATACTTCTTATTTCGGTATTAGAATAGCAATAATTCATTCATTTGTAGAATTTTCAGACAAACCATTTTGTCGTTTTTCTCGAAAATTTAATAAGAAAAAAAAAAGTCGATGAGAAACCTAGAAATATTTGCTGCTAATAAAATTTGACCCAATATAGTGCACCTACTTAAAAAACATACAAAAAACAAACCACAACTTTCCATTACCTACTTTTTTTTCTAATTTATTCAAGCTCTGTAATTTCAACTTCAGCGTGTGTAGCCAATCTGGTTAATTCTGTGACTGTGTTTTTTACAACTCTATTATAATCCCTGTCGGGCTTTACCCAAACTCCCATTACTAAATAATCCTCACCATATTGCGGAATTAAATGGTACTAAATTTTTCAAACCGAACTCCATAACCAACAGATTTTAAAACTACCAATGGCGCTCACTTGACAGGGTTTTTTAGTTCCTGGCATACGACTATTTTTTACGTTTTTTAACGAATTTATGGACTTTATGTTGGCACTTATATAATTGTATTTTCAGTCAATCGAGTCATTAATTTTCAGGCTGTAGACGCTGTTAATTTCAATGGCATGTCCAAGAAAGGAGCAGCAGTCGTTTGTGGAATAGCGCGGAGACCAAATCAGATTTGCGACGCGTATCTTTTCTTAAAGGTAGGTATCCAAAGTAACAGAATTTTATAGTAAACTTAGACTTTTATTTGGTAGACTTATACCTGCTACATACAATACTTGTAGACGAATGTACTTACTTACTCTAAAATTATTTCAAACCGCCTTTAAATCTCTAAAAAGTTATAAATATTTAGTTACGTATAATATTAATGAAAACCAAACCACCACCAGCTTAACCCGTTTGACTGGGTCACGTGGAAAAAATATGATTATAGCTTTTTAGTGAATTGAAAGACGGTTTTTATTTTTTTATTAAAATCAATTTTGTAATAATACGCTTCAGGTGGTAAATCGTCGGTGACCCAGTGGCTAGGAAGCCGGGCTCCCATGCGGGAGGTCCGAGTTTGAAATCATACAATGCAATGCCATGTATCAATGAGTTTTTCGGATTTTTTCGCCGACTTACGTACATTTACCGACTGCTCTAACGGTGAAAGAAAACATTGTGAGGAAACCTGCATGTCTGGAGGAAATGAAAAGTTTCCGTAGGCGTGCGATGTCCACCAATCAGCACTGGGCCCTCTCGGTGGATCATGGCCCGTACCCCTTGTGAGGAAATAGGCTGATGAGAGGCTTCAAATGAGATTGTAGTCCTTAAATAATAACAAAATGGAACAGGTGGAAGGCGAAGAGCTTCTGCTGACTCCAGATCTTCCGGACACCTATCTGAATCAATCCCCGGAGGAAGAAGGAGAATACAGCGTGCAGGGCATGTCCATCTTCAACTTTATACCCATGAGGACCTGGAAGCTCTCCTACAACGGCGACATGAGGTCTGGAAAGAAAATCCTTAACTAGAAAAAAGTTTCCATACATGTACCTACATGGCTTTTAGAAAATCGGGTAAAATTGGCCTCTGTTTCGATCTTATTGCAGTCTTAGTACATTAGCGTATCTAACGCTTCCAATCACCGAAGTCTCAAGACCCGAGGCCCTTTCTAAAAACTTATGCTTCTAAATTTCTTTTTGTTTCTAAATTTCTTTTTGTTTCTAAATTACTTTTTGTTTCTAAATTTCTTTTCTAATTTTCTATTTTATCTAATTTCTTTCTTTCTTTTCTATCTAAATTTCTTTCTAAAAAAGTAGAAATTTAAGTCGACTACCACTCGGTACCACTGTGGCTTCGTAAGGCCTTCAAGGTTCAAGATGTGGGAAGGGTACCATACCATGGTCCTAAACATTTGAGATCAAACTCGAACCACTTGTTTTAGTTTCAGAGTTCCCATCTGACATCAAAGATACCTACTCCAAGATCTTGGAAACCACTGATCCAGTTATTATTTTCGTTTTTTGACATAATTTTATGTAATAAAATTTTAATTTGATGTAGGTCTAAATCGGAACCTGAGAAGTCGGTGAAAGTGTCCATGGATCTGACGTGGAGCGCTGGATGGCCCATCTTCAACTCGGACACGCACATCTCGCCTCTGTCCATGGCTAAAGACTTCGCCAGGGAGCAGTGGTCCGTCGACTACTTCAAACAGCTCTACAAGTAAGTATACCGGGTTCGAAACCGTGCAGTGCCATGTAACAATGAGGTTTTCGTATTTTTCGAAGACTTACGTACATTTACCGACTGCTCTAACGGTGAAGGAAAACATCGTGAGGAAACCTGCATACTGAGATGACCAGTGTGTAAAATGGGGTAGGCACAAAAGATCCTCAAGGGTCGAAGTGCTGCTGGGGTTATTTCCGGCCCTCCATCATAAAATAAGTATACCGATCTAGAAACACTGTAAAAATTCTTCCTACTACTAAAATCAAGTATACAGCTTGTTGAAGGAGCAGTTCTCAACCACACGTCAACCTAAAGCGTGCAGCTACCTGTATTTTTTGGAGGGTAGATTTGTACATTATTAAATGAAATTGCATTAAATACCCACCTTATGCAAACCATTCCGGACAAACCTCAGTGGCGAACTCAGAGGTTTTCAAAAAAAGGTCTAGGTGAGTCAATCCCCGTGGCCTAAGGAATACCCTGGATCTGTCACTGCTTTCACGAAACTTAAATATGGTACGACTCTGTGCAGTCAGCTTTTACATATTTCTGCCGCAAAGCAGCAATGCTTGCCTGTGTTTTGGTTTGAAGGGCAAGAGAGCCAGCGTAATTTAATTAGCGGCACTTGAGGCACTCCATCTCTAAGTCATCAAGGTTAGTGCGCACATTATAGGTGCGCACATATGAGGTAAGAAATATATGAGCGACGGTGACCACTTACCATCTGCTCTCCTTATACAATAAAAAATTAACGTTTTCAGGATCCAGCAAATCCACTACGAACAAATGGGCTTCATCGAAGGCTCTGTGTTTATTGACGACAAGAAGCACGTATTGAAGATGCCTTGTGCCAGGAACCACAGCGCCGGTTAGTGTTTTCTTACCGGTGTATAGAATGTCAATTTACCAAAATGATCAGTTCCCAAAGCACTAGATTCAAAATAACCAGTCCCAAAATGACATGTTTCCGACTGTCTCATTCTGCAAACTTGTCATTTTGGGATCTAGTTCAAAATGCATAGCGGGTGAAATTTTAGTCTGAAAAAAATGTGTCATGAAAATTGGAGTAGGTACAGTCAACCACTAGACCTCAATAAAATCTCAATCTTATGTCTGTGCAAAATGGTATATTTTAGATTCTCAAATTTTGACGTTTTGGGTAGGTTGACCAGTGGTCGACTGTACCTATATCAGCTTAACCGAAAGCATAACAAACGCATATACCTTCTCCATTCCGTCGTGGGTAATAATGGTCACAAAAATCGAACTAGTAGCGCTCTCTGGGTCTCTATTTTGCTGCTGAGTACCCATAACCTAACCTAACCTTTAAGAACGTCGGTGGCGTCGTGGCTAGGACGTCGGACTCCCATGCGGGAGGTCCGAGTTCGAAACCAGGCAATGCCATGTACCAATGAGTATTTCGGTTTTTTCGAAAGACTTACGTACATTTACCGATTGCTCTGACGGCGAAAGAAAACATCGTGAGGAAACCTGCACACTGAGATAACAAGTGTGTGAAATGGGGAAGGCAATGGCAAGCCGATTAAATCTGACACGAGAGTCGTTCTATGTGATTAATTCCTTAGGATGATCACGACCCTCAGCAATGAGGAAACACGACTTAGAAGAAGAAAACACATAACCTACCTACTCGTATGTCTTAAAAATATTGTTAAAATACTGTTTTAATATTGCAGCTCGTGTCAGAGAATGGCGAAATTACCATCGTTACGTTTTCCACTACATGTACCTGGTCAACGGAGACTGTATCGCCGTTGGAAGCGTCTCTAATCCCACCAGAGCATCGCAGTAAGTTTTATAATTTATAATTAAAATAAGCACTAAGTCAGGACAGGGTCCCTAATTCAGTCGGAGGCCAAATGTAGACCATAACACCCGTGCTTTCAAAATATCAAAAAACTGCCATTGCCCTTGCGGTAACAGTAGGCATTAAAAAAATAAAAGTGTTAGGTTAAAAGCTTTTTCTTTGTTGGATGACATTTTTGCCGCCCTAACTGCGTTTACACTGCCCTAACTAGTGCACTAGTTAGGAGTTACCCAGGCTCACCCGATCTCCCTAAATCAGGATCCTAACTGGCTCACTGCGATTACACTACAGTGATTTATGGTCCTAACTGAGTTAGTGCCCTATTTATCGTATAGTCAAATCGGCGCTTTATAACTAAGTGCATCTTTTTTATTTACCTATAAACCCACACTTGACATCAATCTCGCCTGACAGTACCCGACGATGGAGCATGCGGGTTCATTAAATGCATATTCACTCTGGCCTTGAAGATCCCAAGGTGTTCTATACATAGTAGTTTATGTAATGGTCATGTAATGCTAGCCATTTTAACACGAGTGCTTGTTTATGAAACGTACGTCGTAGAAAAAGTATTGTATTCGCAATTAGCCATTGTAACATTCGTGCTGTTATTGTGATAATCGCTGCGCTCATATCACCTGCACGTAACTAGTCGATAGACGCTACACTCGTATCACAAACTGTGCTAGTTTTATTACAATGGCTGTATTTTATACTCCCATTGTGCTAAAGGCGTAATATGGCTATGTATTGTAACGTTTTAGTTTCACTATCGGCTACGTGTGTCGCAAGTTGGACCAAGCCGTGCTGCCGGTAAAGAGCTGCGACTTCCAGCTGTGGCAGCACGCGGAGTACCAGGGGCTGCCCACCGACTACGGATTTGTGTTTAGAGCGGGTGAGTGTATTAGCAGTGGCGTAGGGTGGATTTTTGCCGCCCCGTCTCCAATTATTCGCATTTCGAAAAAAAATAGGAAAATATGAATGATAATCTGTCATCATTTTAAAAGGATTAAATAATTTCTCGATGTGGTAGACATAGCAGCGCGTTGTTTGAAATTTACATTCTGGATGCAATCTGTATAATTTCACAATACGATATACCGTGCAGCGCGTTTTTTTCATCATGAACAATCGGCTTAATTTTAAATTCCAATAGCGGCCGCCCGGTACTTCTCCCAATGCCGCCCCTTGAAATCTGCCGCCCGGAGTAATACCATACAATGTAGGTCGTCTTGCACGAACCGTTAACTCTCGGGTTAACTCTAACCCGATGTCCCATCCGATGTTTTGTATGAAAACCATTGACAATTCGCGAGTTCAATATGGTATCTATATCTTTTTTATTCCTAGTACAATAGGGATACTATATAAAAAAATTCAACTTCCAGTATTGTCATCAGATTCTGGTCAACCTATAAATTATATGGGCCTTTTTTTAAAATCTAGTCTTATATTTTAATTTAATTAAAAAGCACCTTATATAATATGCTTTCATATTACCCTCAGGTGGAGAATCATACGACGTGAGGGTACAACAGACTGAAGAGGCCATGTTCTATGTGGGTAAACTGAGGGAATCCAAGTTGTACGAGCGGTGGTGTGCGGTGCGAGTGAACGGGGTTGAGGGATGGGGCTGTGTCGAGTGGCAGTTCAATAACGTCGCGCATTAGGCAATATCCTCACCATTTACTTACCATTACCGATACTTTACTTTATTCTTACCTACATTCTTCTGAGTATTTAATCTTTTTGATGTTTAGTTTTTAATTTTAATTTTTTTTACCCACCATCACTATCGCTCCCACTAACATTTTGTGATAAGGGGGGAAAAAACAGCGCTGCATATTTGGGTACCCGAGTATGTCAGCATTTGCGGACTTTCCCTCCTTTTGCCAAATATACATTCCGCTTTCGGACTACCAGGCGCGGGGAGGGGTTCCGTCCTTATGTTGTTGATATCCCATCTGCTCGTACGATGCGATTTGCTTCTTCGTTCATTATGCGAACGGCTAAGGAATGGAACAGCCTGCCGGCGTCTGTATTTCCCGAAACCTACAACCTTGGGATCTTCAAGGCCAGAATGAATAGGCACTGGACCCGCATGCTCCATCGTCGACCTCATCGTCGCTTACCATCAGGCGAGATCGTGGTCAAATGCGGGTTTAGTAGTAAATAAAAATATATAAAAAATACATAGTGCTTTGTGATCTGTTTGTTCCCTATTTATGCAATAAAGTTTATTTTACTTTACTTAACTTTACAATTTTACTCATTAACATCGGTTACGTTCCTTTAGTACAGTCGACCCAAGCTATAGTATGATTCTGATGTCGTTTTCCTCATTGCTGAGGGTCGTGATCATTCTAAGGAATTAATCACATAGAACGACTCTCGTGGCAGATAACTCCCGACTGGTAGTTCCCACTTTTCGCCGTGAGATTTAGTAGAATAGTATCCACAAAATCCCGTAATTGCCTCGTACGACACCCACGGAAATAGTTGGGGTGGTGCCACATGGAATATTATTATGAATTGGATGGTCCATAGAAAAACTAAGGTAAAATAAAAACATGGAATTGGGAGGAAAGTTAACTATATTTAGTGTAACATTTGATTCTTATGTTAACAGAAACTTAAGATATAAACATGGACTAGCAAATTATGGCGAAATTGTATTTCCCTTTTTTTTTTTCTCTTTTTGATGACAATACACAACACAAATATTAACTAAACCATTGTTATCGTAAAAACAATGTCTTTTTTCACAATAAAGAACTTACAAGGTTCATCTTCAGTTTTAATGGTGGTGAAAGTGGTTGTATTTCTTTTTTTATTTTAGCCACAATACACAAGTATGTAACTAAACCAGTGTGTTTATTCATGACTTTTTCACAATAAAGAACTTGCAAAGTTCATCTAGGTGGCTGGCAGCGACTGGATGAGAAGAGCCGAAGATCGGGCTCAATGGCGCGCCCTGGGAGAGGCCTATGTCCAGCAGTGGACTAGAATAGGCTGCTGATGATGATGATGATGATGAAAGTTCATCTTAAGTTTTATTAGTGATGGAAAAGTAAAAATTTGCAGAACCATTAAGTACATACTATTCTAACTTACTTGTACGCATATTTTTTGATTTTCCATAAGGAATTAGTTCCATTGCTCGTTTTGAATAAATGTTTGATAAATTTTCAGCTGTTAACGCGGTAACGGAACATGTTGTCAACGTGAATTATTACAACTGGTTATGGAACGCTCTCTTATACAATAAAAAAATTAACCATTTTTTTAAAATTTAGAATAAAAAGTGCGTAATTTAATTATTAGCCAGTAGTGTCCGACCGAAGGTCGATTTCTAGCCGAAGCCTAAGCCGATTATTCGGCTATCGGCACAACCTTGGGCCGAAGCCCGAAGGTGTAAAAGCTCTAAGAATTTTGTTCAAGATTGGATACAAGCTAATTTAAATGATTTGATTTTAAAACTTTAAAATTGAAGGTTTTATATCGGCTGTATAATATAATATAGAAAGGTAATTTTAATCTTCTCTAGAAGTTGATCTAGTGGTAACCAAAATTACCTTGCGATTTGTGAAACAATTCGTTCGAATTCGTCGTTTGTTAGGAACTTTCGGCTTCGGCCAAAACTTCGGCCCATTTTGGCCGAAGCCGAAGGTGGCCAAAGCCGAAGCTTCGGTCGGACACTATTAGCCATCTATTTCTATACTAAGAAAATATATATTAAGGCATCCCAAGACTTCACGAACCTAACCTTGATTTATTTGAGAATATTTATGTAATCTAAACTACGAACACAATTAGCAATAGGTAATACTTGCAAGCTGTCTTATTACCAAGAATATTTTAGAAATTCTCTCGATACAATTTTAATCAATAGAAAAAGTAACTCGAAAAGCTTAAAGTCTATTCGAGTTAAGAAAATAGTGAGTCATCGCAGTCGTCCGGCTTATCCACGCCCCCTGACCAATCACGGAGCAGCAAATTAGAAAGCCAAGTTCACATTGACCAGTTCAAGGCAGACCCTCGTACGAAACGGCCGTGTCCTTTGTGCATTACAGTAAATTTTAATATGAACACCTCACCTATTCGTAAAAATAAAATAGGATCGATAATTCATAGCGGAGAAAGACGAGTAATTTACAATGTTTGAATTTTTACTCGACTGTGACTAGACCTTTACCCTGCAGCACTGATGACTCACTATTTTCTTAACCCGAATGGACTATAGTTATCGATAAGGAGTCGCCATGCAAGATATAGTAAGTAAGTAAGTAATACGTTTATTTCACACACAGCAATGACCGAAACAGTTATAATTATAATAAAATAATTATGTAGTTAAAGGTAAACATATACCAATACATATGTAGATAGATCTTGTTACACCTGTATTATTGGGTGTGTGTGCAAAAGTTATACTGTTTATAGTTATGGAAGACAAGTTGATTTACTTAGGATCCCTGAAATACTGTTTTTTTTTTGCATTAGCTGATACAAACTTAGATTTACAAAAAAACAACTAACTAGTTGTTGTTGTTGTTTGTTGTTGTTGGACATTAACTAATGTCCATTTTAGAAAACTAATGTCATAATTTTACGGGTCACATTTGAGTTATACAAATATACGACAGGATATACTCGTACGTGTAATAAAGCAGCGTTTCGTAATCGTATAATTATACAAATGGATCTTGGGCGTTATCTTATCTTATGATAGGGGGTCGGGAATAACCCAGCGGCACTTCGACCCTTGAGGATTTTTGTGCCTTGCACACTGGTCATGTTTCCTCACGATGTTTTCCTTCACCGTTAGAGCAGTCGGTAAATGTACGTAAGTCTTCGAAAAATACGTAAAACTCATTGGTACATGGCAATACACCGTTTCGAATGCCACCGACGCTCTACGATGATCTTGGGCGTTACTTCATACTAGTATGATAAATACAAATTTTTTCTTCCCTGTGTATGCTAATAAAGAAAATAGCATGGTCGGTCAATAAGTACTTTAAAAAGTGTACAAGTCAAAGTAGCTATGTACAGTGAGCCACACATCACCTGTCAAATTAAATTGTGATTTGACTTTGACAGATGCGATACAATATTGGTTGGCCCGCTGCACTATCATCTGCTACCAACGACGGAGCATTTTTATTAAATTACCAAAAGTGTATGTAATACCAAATGTGGTCAACAGTTTATCACTTTAAAGCCCCACCAGGAAAATAATAAGAGTGCGCCATGTTGCGGAATTTTATGTGATCTATTTTTTTGCAAGTGTCGGTGGACTAGTGGCTAGGACGCCGGACTCCATGCAATGCCATGTACCAATGAATTTCACGGTTTTTTTTCGAAGACTTACGTACAGTTACCGACTGCTCTAACGGAGAAGGAAAACATCGTGAGGAATCCTGCATGTCAGAGAAAATTAAAAGTTTCCGAAGGCGTGTGAAATCCACCACACAGCACTGAGCCCGCTCCGTGGATCCTGGCCCGTACCCCCTTGTATAAGGGGAGGCCTGTGCCCCAACAGTAGGGACATTAATAAGCTGATGATGATCTTTAAAAAAAATTATATTCCTGATCGGGCTTCACTTAGACAATTTTGTATTTGACTGTGATTTAGTCATGTTACTAGACAAGTGATCAACCTTGTAAGAATTAAATTTTTAATTCACTCAAAAAAGTGAATAATTACTATAATGTGAATAGAATGATAGCCGCATGTCTTAAGTTACAAAAAAATATATAAATTAAATAACATTGATATTATTAACAATACAACATCACAATTACAGAATTGATACTAAAATTAGACTCTTTAAAAGATATTACGACTTTTTATAATTTAAACTAAAGAACAGAATTACACGATAATTTTGAAACGAGTTGAAAGTAGCAGGTTATGACGGAGCCATTTCACCTCCATTAACAAGTTGAAAGTAGCAGGTTATGACGGAGCCATTTCACCCCCATTAACAAGTTGAAAGTAGCAGGTTATTACGGAGCCATTTCACCCCCATTAACAAGTTGAAAGTAGTAGGTTATTACGGAGCCATTTCACCCCCATTAACAAGTTGAAAGTAGCAGGTTATGACGGAGCCATTTCACCCCCATTAACAAGTTGAAAGTAGCAGGTTATGACGGAGCCATTTCACCCCCATTAACAAGTTGAAAGTAGTAGGTTATTACGGAGCCATTTCACCCCCATTAACAAGTTGAAAGTAGCAGGTTATGACGGAGCCATTTCACCCCCATTAACAAGTTGAAAGTAGCAGGTTATAACGGAGCCATTTCACCCCCATTAACAAGTTGAAAGTAGCAGGTTATGACGGAGCCATTTCACCCCCATTAACAAGTTGAAAGTAGCAGGTTATAACGGAGCCATTTCACCCCCATTAACAAGTTGAAAGTAGCAGGTTATGACGGAGCCATTTCACCCCCATTAACAGCCGTTAGAAATTAGAAATAAGCTCGCCCCATCTACCAGAGATACACTGGTATTTTATAGTAATAAAATTATAAGTTCAGTTTTCAACTCGAAGAAAACCCATTTCTTTCTGAAAGATGTTCCACCATACCTTTTAATGGACGAATTCACAATGTCCTAAGAATCTTACGATTCAGTATTTTTATTTGGAATGGATATCAGACTAGAACCAGTAAAAATCACAGCACCTAATTAATTGTTCAGAAATGTTTACAACATTCCTTAAGACGGTTAACACAGTATTTAAGGCAGGAAATCTTTAAGTACTGTTTTATAAACTCCACAATTATACATATAGTTTTATATATAATATTTTACAGCGTGTTAACAAAACATTGTGCGGAATCTTAACAGGAGTTCCATTCATAAATGTGAACACTGTCCTAAGCTTGCTTATCGTATGGTTAGTGGCCGCCCGTAGGTCTCTGACATGGCTTAACGACTGCTGTCGAACGACAACAACCGGGACCGACTGCTTAACGTGCTGTCCAAGGAACGGAGGCTCCTCCGTGAAATATGCCACAAGCGGTCACCTATCCTTGTGCCGACCACGCCAACGTTGCTTAACCTGCACGATCACTTTCGGACCGTGCTCGCAACTAGGCTAAGAGCTTCACTGTCCAATAACGGAGTACAAATTTTTCCCAGTTTCCGCTAGGTCGCTGAATTTTTACGGAGTCGGAAAACTTTTTGGACAAAGTTGTTCCATATGTTGGATCTCCGGTGAATGTTTTTATTAACACCCTGTAGTTATAAAGCTCTTTAGTCTACCGGGATTGTCCCGTATACTAACTAATTTTTGGTTGATATAATACTTCATTCACAGAACTAAAGTTCTGATTACACATTTCAAATAATTATCACTAAGATTTAATTTTAGTCCTAAAGATATTAGTACTGTCGACCACTAGCTAAAGTATACCATATGACGAATGCATTAAGGTTCATTTCAGATTGACATTTGAGATTTGACAGATGGTATACATTAGCTAGAGGCGGACTGTACAATGGGCCACTCGTCTTTGTATGCCATCTGTCGTTTCACAGTTTAACTTGAAATGTGTTTTTAATGTGAACAGAAATTTGGCAGATCGTGTGGCCAACTATACTTATGGAAAAAATAAACAATAATGGCTTCGATTCCGAGTTGGTCGGCAAATTTAAATGAAACTGTCACGCTCACTTATATTCTAGTTTATATAAAAGTGAGCAGGACGTTTCGTTTCGGAATCGCTGCCATTATGTCAAAAAAAGCTCTCTGAAGCTAAGAAATCCTATAAAATAATGTCCACAATCGAATATCGAAATCAGAAATGAATTAACGATGAATATCAATGTACAAATAATTTTGAGCCACGTTATTGCAAGCTCGCCCTTTTGTACGAAAATAATTTACTTATTACATAATTTATTTTAATTTAATTAATGACAATATTGGTGAATAAATTAATGAAAATACTTGTACTCATGAATACTGATACTTTGACTAGATTTGTTTTTATTACGATACAGAATTCTTGTTTTGCGTTCGTAATGGATTTTTTTTAAATCCAGTAGTAAAATATTGGGCTGTGGGTGGTTAATATCCACGAAACCTCAACTGGTATGATGTGCTAAGGCCCTGAATGGAAAGATTCAAATTCCGCTCGCAGCTAAATATTTCACTTTTTCATATTATTAGAGAGAAAAAGCATCTAACTTGAAGCTTCTCCCCCACCCGATAGTAGTTCACACACAGCACCTACATACAGCCCGCGCCGGCGCGGGCGACGACCCGCTTCTGACGCTTACACGCGCTATCGGCGTATTCCAGGCCGCTTCTCCCCGATCCCTCCCTCCCCAGCGACGTCCTAAGCCGAGGTCCGTATCCACCTGGGTGCCCTTAGGCAGTCGCTTCTTATAGTAGTTTTTAAGTCCTCCTCCAGACAAGAGCGCACTTAGCGCTCGCCCCAAAACCAGTGAAGCTGTAAAGGTCATTAGGACCAACAGCAATTATCAGTACGAAAAAAAAAGTATCTAACTTGATACAAAGTTTTGATCCCTTTATTGCCCATGTTACTACCAGTACTCCAGTAGTAGTACGTACTGAACAACTTTTTGTTCTACGACGATGGTCGTCTGGCAGAGACGCCGCAAAGCGTTAAGCTCACCTTTACACAACAGTAAAAGTTTAGATAAATAAATAAAAACACAAAAATCATTTAGACAAAAATTATCAAATAAATACCTACACTACAGGTACTTTGTTGCGCCTAGTTAACTTAAAAATACATTTTCTAGTTTACTAAAGTCCATTTTTTCATTAGCTAAGGATAATTTCAAGAAAATACACATTTTATTAATGAATATTTATCAAAATAATGTATAGTTTTGCTTGATTAGACTTAAATAATATACTGGTTCACGGGTTTTAATTGTATTTTATTAATTATGACCGGTTTCGTTTACACATCTTCAGGTATTTGTTTATAATTATTTTCTTAACTACATGTAGGTAGATAAATACAACTTTGCGTTTTGTGTACACGAAACCGGTAGTAATTAATAAAATATGTCAGCGCAAACAACGAGTGACGTCATAGTGCACGTGCAATGTCCACCTGCGCTTATGCCGCCCGTGGTTGCTATTGAGTCGGTTGACCCGTGACTAGTCAGTGTCGAGTAACTAGGCAGTAACTAATTCGCTGTTAAGTAACTCTAAAATAAGTTGATTGAGTCAATATAGTTATTAAATTATATTTCGCTGGTTTTTTAAAAGGAAAAATAGAACCACAGGGTGAGGACAACCCGGAGAATGATAGCGGGCCATCTATGCCCTTACCCTCAGATCTGACAAATACAATAAACCGTGAAACAGTATATTATTTAAGTCTAATCATGTACTACAAGTTTCACCAAGTACCAACAACCGCAAGTATTAACCATGTATAGTTTTGCTTTTTAATGCCGAATTTTGATCACTTTTTGTACAATTATGTATTTCATATAAATAAAACACAGTGTAGGTGCTGTCAGTGAGACGGCGATCTGCAGCTAATGAAAAAATGGTTTAGTATATTTTGTGTCTTTCATTTTGAAATGCTTCGTCCACTTATACTACTCAGGACCACAATAAAAAAAATACAAACAAATAAAAAAATAAAAATGTAAACAACAATAAATGAAATAGACAAAATAAACTCTGCTAATGTACAAAAGTGTACAATACGCTAAAAATAAAACAAACACGGAAACAATAATATCAAACAAAACAATTTTAGCACTCGAATATTAGTAGATAATTTTTATCTAAAACACGTCAAACAGTTTAATACTCTACTCAAAAATAAATAAAATATGTCTAAGAATACTGGGTGAAAAACTAGCATTAAGGCGGTGCCACACCGGACGGCACGCAGGATTTTTTTTATCAAGATCTGCTGCAATATCTCTTCATTTTCCGTCGGTAATATGAAACTTAGAGCGGACCGCGGTAGAAGACGAAAAAGATACCAGAAAGGTACAAAGACTTCCGCGTACTGAGAGAATTTAACTGAAATAAATTAGCGGAAATTCCGCCCAGTACCTACCTACCACCCTTTATAACATCGCCCTAAAGGTTGTCGCTCATTAATCACGTCAGCACCATAAGTATCTCCTCACCTTGAGCTGTTACGATTTCTTTTATGAAATTCTTATACCGTAACGCTCACTTTTCTCAGCTTTTACGTCATGAAGTCATACGTCAGCGATGGAGGTGAGACGGTGCCGAGGTATTTAATGAGCAATAACCTGTACAATTTACTAAACCGTTTCTTTTACGTACGTCCCGATTCCCGAAACACAAATGTTTTACCTGATACTCATTCTACCTTTAGAACACAAAGCTCCGGGAGCCGAGACCTAAGGTTATTGCACACTGCAAACCGCAGAGGTGCCTGGCGCATGGTCGAGGAGGGCACGTCGTCGCTTGATGCCTTCGAGGTAGACCTCCCGGTTAAATAACCCCGCTGCTAACGGCACTCTGCGAACAGAGGTATGACGTCATCGTCGGCCTGGTTTCATAGTAACCCATTTAAAAGTGTATTTTTTCTCCTCTTTAATTATGACACCTGTTAGTGTACACACTGCAATTTGGCCAATGGCCGTGTTAGAATCTTGAAAATCACAATCTGTTTTAAAAAAAAACAGTTTACCAACGTCGAGATTATGGGAGAGTGGTATGCATCAGGAATTTTAGGTAAAATACACTAGTTTTACGTAAAAAAATTACCACTGTAAACAGTTTTTAAACAATTAAATAGGCCGATCACGCCATGACAGCATACACGTTCACATGACCCCCAAAAGTGTAATTAAAATAATGTATAATCTTGTAGCTCGTTTATTAGGTTACATATCCACAGACAAGGCAAATCCAAAACCATAGACCCGAGCCAGTGTGGCCGTCTGCTGTGTTGCCATACATAACATAACAGTGTTCATCTTTAAAACGTCAAAGCTGAAAAAGGTGTAGCTTGATGTGCTCACTGTACATTTACAGACAACTCCAACGATGTACGGTATACATTTCCAGACAGTTCTCGTTCAAAGAGGTCAGTACCTCTCCTTTGTACTGGTATTGATCAGTCATATGTGCCCAATGCTGATGGTTGTCACATACCATCCATATATTCCTCAATTAATGCAGATTTCCTCATAATGTAATCCTTCACCGTTGGAGCTCTCTGTAAATGTTAAAATGATACGTACACATCAGTGCCGGGACGCAGCGCGGCGGAGAACAGGCCCCACACGGGCTTGTGGTCACTGGTGCACACCGACTGCACAGAGTTGTACGCGACGCACTTCAGACCGGACGGCACTGGTACGCTGCTGATGCGGCGAAGACCTGCAGAACTCAGGTTCTTAGAACGGTTTTTGAAAGTAATACCATTAATTAATTCAAATAAAAACAATAACTGACTGTGTAAAAACTGTGAACTGTGAAATCTATAAAATGAAACTAAGAACTTCTAACTTTCCAACACTATGACATAGACGCATCAGCATATATGCTGCCTGTCTATAAATATATAATAATAATAATAATTGCACTGAAATCAAACTTGCAGCGCCTCCAGGGAGAATTTCTTTAGATATTGGCATCCCTAAGGATTGGCATCGATTCCGCGGTAGCCGTCAAATTTTGCGATGATCGCTAATCACTCACTCGTACATAATCCAGTATTTGAGTAAGCGAGACAGTTAAATTTAGATTTAACTTTAGATTTGGCAGCCAAAGCGAAGCCATTGATTAACTAGAGACGGTCGGCGACCGATCGAATTCGGCATTTTTTGCAACACACAAAGTTCCGTATTGTACAACTGTATTTATTCGCGCTACTTCGCTTCGCTCGATGTGAATTATAGTCCTCCAACATTAACTCTGCACTACTCTCTTTCGCTCTCTACACTTTTTTCTGCAAATTTAGCTGTGGTGGAATAAATACGCGAGTAACACAATAATGACACCGATTCCAGGATGTCTAGTATACGAGTGAGCGCGTCAGTTTCGTTTTAAGGTTTTACTTTCGCGTCGATTCTGGGTGGCTACCCGGAATAGACGTCAGTGACACGTTACCTGCAAAAGCAGACGTAGAGGTGGACGTCATCGACTTGGACTTGTACAGTATCCGGTCGGTGTACGCCGGCGCCCTCTGCTTGCTCGACGTGTCAAACTGCTGGCTCCCGGGGTCGTACTGGATATAAGAGAAAATCTCTTAGGCCTGGACTACATTTTTTTAACTCATACTCATATATATTTATTAGCGAAACACATTATGAAGTAGCAAAACATAAACAAACATTGTACAACGTTTAGTTGTGATGTGCTCGCATTTTGCCCCTTTCATAAATTCGATCCACCCAGAAATTCGATCTCGACTGATGGTAAGCGACGGTGAGGTCGACGATAGAGCATGCGGGTCCAGTAAATGCTGATTCACTCTGGCCTTGAAGATCCCAAGGTTGTAGGTTTCGGGAAATACAGAAGCCGGCAGGCTGTTCCATTCCTTAGCCGTTCTCATAATGAACGAAGAAGCAAATCGCTTCGTACGAACAGATAGGATATCAACAACATAAGGATGGAAACCCCTCCCCGCGCCTGGTAGTCCGAAGGAGGAATGGAGATGCTGGAATTAGGTCGTGCAATTCCGATGCGCACTCTCCGAAATGTATCCTATAAAATACCGATAGACAGGCGCCGATGTTAAAGAAAGTTAGGGAGGAAGATCAGATTTCATGTGGGGGAGACGGTATTGAACTTTAGAGTTGAAGGGTCAATGGATTTCGTAGGGAGGGTCGGCTTTAGGAATGATAAGCAAAAAGAAAATTACCTTACCTTATAAGTAGGCGGAAAGGTAATGGGTGCTTCTCTGAAGTCTCTAAAAGCAGCTCCGTCTTCTAAAACTGCTGTGAGCTGGTCCGCGTGGAGGAGACCATGCGGCAAGTGAGGCGGCAGCGGAAACTGATACAAAAGTTACATTTTAATTTTAAGGGCCTTCACAGGGCAGTCGGTCCCGGTTGTTTTCGTTAGACATCAGTCGTTAAGCCATGTCAGAGGCCCACGAATAAACACCATAACCAACAACGTATGTCGATAACGACTCGCCCGCACCGTGCAGCGTTAGCCCTAAAATAACAAATGGAATCGTCTACCCCAAAGATTTTGAAATTCAGGACGCTAGTATTCAGACTTGTGTGGTCTATCCCTTTTCTGACATTATTTGTAATTCATCAACTAATGTATTCTATTACATGCCACAAATTAGTTTAATAACTAAATGGAATAAACCATGTAAATTGGACCCTAAGCTTATTTTAGAACATTTTCTGCTAACTTGGCAAACTAATTATTACAATAATTAATTCAGCTACTGATGTATTCTATTTAGTTTGATAACTAAATGCAATCTTATCTTATGATAGGGGGCCGGGAATAACCCCAGCGGCACTTCGACCCTTGAGGATCTTTTCTATTCTACCCTATTTTACACACTGGTCATCTCAGTGTGCAGGTTTCCTCACGATGTTTTCCTTCACCGTTAGAACAGTCGGTTAATGTACGTAAGTCTTCGAATAATACGAAAAACTCATTGGTACATGTTACTGCACGGTAAATGCAATACCTACACTATGTAAATTAGTTCCTAAGTGTGTCTTTTAGTTTTACAAAATTGTACCACTCACCTTTGTCTGTTCTATCCACCGCAACACTGCTGCTCTCGGCTCGCCCAGTCTAAAGTTTAGATCTCCACACCAAAATACATAATCGAAGTTGTTCGTCACATCTGAAAATAAAGAGAAAACTAAAATCTTTAAATAAGTTTGAGATTCCTAGTTGTTTTAAGGACACATTATGACGATTCATTTCGATCGAAAATTAAAATTTTATTACGTATAGTCGGTAATTCCAAATAATCTCATGTGTGCACTGACATTTGTTTATTTATATATTTCATAACAACACTAACAGCTATTTCGAAACGTGTGTTACATGTCAAGTTAGATTATACAACATTAATACTATAACAACATTGTATTTTAGATTGGTACTGAAGTAGGAGGAGCGGTCATTTCAAAATAACGTGCGGCCGAGGTTACAATTCTCGACTCGATGTCCGCGAATAGGTCCAAGGTGCTGCTCCAGGACAGCACCGCGTTGGTGAGGGACAGGGCGCGGTGCAGCGGGGCGGCGTCGAGCCAGCAGGGCGCGCGGAGGGTGCGGGCACAGGCTGTACTGAGGCATAGGGGGTACAGACAGCGACACGTAAGCCAGTAAGAATGGGTTACTAATTTCACTCCTGGTTAGTCTCAGGAAGTACTTAAAAAGGGACAAATTCCTTCTAACTTCGAGTGATCTGTAGTCGACCATGCCGAGTATGAACATTGAACGTGTATCAATGGCGGCGATCAGAAGTAGGCTGTCAGTGATTGATTTCTTTCTATCGAGAGGATTCCCCAAAGAGAAGGAATCACTACGTGGATTCCCTCCCGCGTCCCACAGACAATCGGGAGGGTCAGCCTTATCCTGGTCAAACTATATTATTGACATGCTTCCTATCTCAATTAACATACCTTTACTCCGATGTCTGCAAGGCAAATTCTTGGGCAAGTCAATAGACCTGATAATCCTCTTGATATCAGACACTCTTTCCTTAACTTTCTCTTGATGAGCTGTCAGGTGAGCAGTCACGAACAGAAATGTAGACCCGAATAGCGCGAAGGATATAGCCACGGCCCCTTTCGTTCTGAACGCGGTCCCAGGTCTGACCGATAAGCTGGCGTCTTCAGGCAGCGAACAGAACCAGATAAGATCTCTCCGTATGAATACTGTTAGGTGTAGAGTGCCTGTAAAGATAGATAGATAGATAGATTAATACTTTATTACACACAAGAAATTTACATAGGAAAGGAAACATAGAATAAGTGTACAAAGGCGCTCTTATCGCTCAGAGCGATCTCTTCCAGGCAACCTAAGCGATAGAAGAATTATTAATAGTTTACCGGCAGTATAGTGCAGAAGAGTGAATTATTAATAGTTTACCGGCAGTATAGTGCAGAAGAGTAAATTATTAATAGTTTACCGGCAGTATAGTGCAGAAGAGTGAATTATTAATAGTTTACCGGCAGTATAGTGCAGAAGAGTGAATTATTAATAGTTTACCGGCAGTATAGTGCAGAAGAGTGAAATATTTAAAAAGTAAAGTATAGTAGTATTTGTAAAGTTTGACTGTCTTTAATTTACTTGTGGGTGGGATTGCCGAAAGGGCGTAAGAGAAGGAAAATTCGATTACAATACGTCTTAACATACGTCTGCATTCCCTTCAAATAGCTACCTTTAATGGCTGATTATGCAGTGGTCGAATTCGGAAATATTATACGGTTGAACTGCATTCGGTCGCTGGATGTTATCAATTACTTTATAGCCAGTCACTACGACTTAATCTGCAATCTAAATTTATTTGTGTCGTATCTTTGTCCTCTTGGACAGGTTTTGGCCAGCCATCGGTCATGGTCCAACAGAATACCAACGCTGTAGGCATTCTTGTCTGCAGCAATAAGCTGAGTTGAGGCCCTTTTCACAATAACAGCAGACCATCAGACATGATTTCAATATGTTTACCTTTGACTACATATTATTTAATTATAATTATAACTGTTTCGGTCATTGCTGTTGTGAAATAAACATATTACTTACTTACTTACAAACTTTGAATCATCTTCTTCAGACTTTATTCATCCACTGCTGGATATAGCCCTCTTCTATAATCTCCACGTAGCCCAATTCGTATCCCCAGGGCTAGGGCCTTGATTATAGCACCAGTGGGTGTGTACGTGATACAGCTACACCACCACAATAACTCTAAATTAAAAATTTAAGACACCTCCGGCGTACCATTGTAGAAATCCCCTTGCTACAGTCTGTCCTCTATTGCCGGCTAGCAGGGTTCTAGGACAGTGCGCAGATGAAGAAATAGAAGAATTGGTTTTTAAATAATATATTTTAAAGAAAAGAACACATAGTAGGTAACACAGAAAATAGGTAGTAGGACGGGAGACGTCCGTTCGAGACGAAATACAGATAAAAAGTCAATGTCCAAATAAAACAATGAAATTAATGGAATAATGAAATTTAAAAATGGAATTGGAACATGATTTTGAATTTAAATGAAGAAATGAAGATGCCAATACGAAATGAGATGAGATAAACGCTGACGATGAGGTTGAAATTGATGGCAAGGAGGTTGATATGAACGATGAAGTCGACATCGTTACACCCTTACTCTTTCCTGGTCTTCATCAGATCCTCAACGTTTCAGATGTGGTAAGGTCACCATAGCCATAAACATTTGAGCTCAAACTAACTATTACCGTTCCAGAGATCCAATCATACTCCAAGATCTTAAAACCACTGATCCTATTTTTATTTGACATGGCTAAGAACATTCAGCATATATATTAGACTTGCGGCGCCTGAAGGCGGGAGGACGCTCCGGCCTTCGCCCTAAGCGGAGCTCGGCTTTCGGCCTTGCCAAGGCTAACATAAAATTCCTAGCTCCACATAATTTCAATTTATTTTTGGCCGCCATCTTTAATTTTTTTTCTCTTGAAATGTCTCAGGATTACTTACGACTTTAGTTCGAGAAGACCCCATCTAACTATTATAGTATCGGCGCGCTGATAATCTTCCAATTCTACAAGTTTCATATTACGAAATTTCAAATTCAAACAATGCTATTGGACATGTCATATCCTTGCTGGCTTTGAGGATGCCATTGTGAGGGCTCCGCATTCTATTCCTTAATCTACACTGGCTAGCATGGCATAAAAAGAAGGCTCATTCTTCACCTGGCAAATCGACTACACAAAGTACAAGGTATCAGGTCAGCACAAGGGTACGTCATCAAACCGTATGATGACGTAACATCGTGCAATTTGCGTAATCGATATGCCTTTCTTCTGTGCCATGGGCTAGTGTACTTACCTAAGTAATACGAATGTAGCAGCAAATGCGACGGCCCCAACACCTCTTGGATGGTGATCTCCCACTCGTTCCGCTCGGAGTACGACTCCTGGGTGCCGATAGCGAATATGTCTGGTACGTGTTTCACTTGGTTCGGGAAAATGAAGTCCGCTAGCTCCCTGCAATAGGAGATAATCCTGCAATGTTTTACCACTAGAGGCGCCACTAGCACAATGGTACATAGTTTCGTAGTTTCTATTGAATGCATTTCTTAAAAATTAAGAACAAGACAAATTGATTGTCAAATGTGAAAACAGAATTGAAATTCGTTGAAAAATAAAGCTATTTTCAAAAATCAGACGATAGAAAGAAACGGCAATATTACATCATGACGTCACTATGTAATAGCGCCATACAAGCAGACCCTGGCTACAATAAAGAACTGTTTTGCTAAAAAGGGACAGAGCATCTTTCCAGTACTAACTTAAATCATTAATATCTCTGATGTTAGTTGAGATATCGAAAAACGAATTTTAGATCCTTCTTCAGGATGTCCATGAAAGTTGATTGATGAAGAAAAATATTTTAGTCAAATACCGAATTGTACCTTTATTTTTAAAGAGCTTCATATATTTATTTATAAAGTTCTGGATGATGAAATATTATTTTGATCGGAGGAACAACGAAGTGACAGCAATAGGGCTAAGTTATCATTTTGGGGTAAAAATTCCTAAAAAAGTGTACCTTGATGTGTGGCCCACTGTACATTGTAATAATGTTCCTAATTGTATAAAAATATATACTATAGAAAGAAAAAACGATGTAATTTGCGCCTTTACAGCTTTAAGATATTGCTACCAGGAAACCTATGGGTTATAGAATACAATGTAAGAATGAAATACATAAAGAAATAAAAATTAAAAAATATTATAGATTTTGATAGATCTTTTAAAATCATCTGTATTACTGATAAAATTGATAAATGATAAATATTAAAAGTTTCGTCTGTCTAGTCATTATGCGAAGACATTATATTACCTATATTAGAAGAAATGAATTTACTAATCAGAATCACAATGCCCCATTTCGTTAGATGAATCATTGTTTGTAAGTTGTGGGGGCCAAGGCCAAGAAATAAAGCTTTGTTCCAACAAAGACTGGCATTAAGTATACAAGCTTAGTTCAGATAATTTATTGATCATATATCACTGACTTAAAAACTTTAGTAAGCCTTAGAATAAAAATGATGTCATATGTCAAACTAGGGAATTTCCTATACTATGAGGATCTTGAGATAAATGATCCACCACACCAAAATGGAAGTTGCAGCACTAATTAATAAAAATATTTTCATATGTGACATGTTTTGCCAAGAGTCTTTTATTTCTGTGACTGAAGAAATTTTGGATCAGTTTAGTCATGCCCGTTGTAAACGGACAACACTTTTTGCAATTCAAGTACCTTTTGTGCAATTTGCCCTACTTGAGAATCAAATCTATGATCCTATTTATACACAACAGATAGACAAATTGATAGTTAAAAAAATGCAATAACCTTGGTGGTGCTTGTCCATTCATGTTCCAAGTTCCCACAAATATTTTCACCTCTCTGTCTGGGAACACATGCTCTAACTCTGTTGTTCCTAATAAAGAATGAGATGCCAGCCTTCCATAGAGGTAGTTCCTGAAAATTATATTTCTAGTTAAAACTATGTTTTAAAATGAGAGGTCAGATGTTAATAAGAAATATGAAATTTCTCTTGAAACCCAGAACTTGTCAACTTTTTACAAAATTACAAAGTAACAATCCTTGTAATTACAAGCCAAAATGGCATTTAACACTGTATGGGGAATACTATTATTGTAATTACAAGAATGGCTATTTTGTAATCTGGGGTCCTGATGTATGTAACCCATGATACATTGCACTAAAGTCAAATCCTAAGAAATTAAACTATCCTAAATGAATTTTAATGATAACATGAAATAAAAGTAAAAGTGCAAATTAACCTTTCCCGTGCCTCCTGTGTCGGTATTAGACGCAGGACCTGTGCAGCCAGCAGCGAGTTACGAGCCAGGCTGTCGGTGCTGCCCGCTCGCGAGGACGACCGTGCGATTGTCGACTTGGATCTACGGCCATTCATCAAACAAATAAAAGTAACCTGATACAAAGCCAAGCAACAACTACTACTCTACCAAAACAACTAGACATGAAACCTGCAAATGATCTACGTACAAATAAAAAATAATTATTAATTATATTAGGGAGTATCTGTGATGTCTTTTAAAAAGCATACTTAAAAGGAAAATAGAATCTCTGAGCTGTAAACATTTGTAGTTTTCATGCGCTTGACAGGTCTCTAGTTCTGTTGGTCGAGAAGTAATCCTTATAAAAAGAAACTTACCTTCTTTTACGATCTAAAGAACTGCTTCTATCACTTTCCGGAGATGAGGAACGGTACAGAGGTTTTGAATCATTGGACATCAAATGGTCAGCTGACAATCTTTTAACAAACAATTTATTCTTCGTCTTTATACCTTCAAATGACCCGGAATGTTCGAACGATTTCTTAATATCGTCATTTTTCGGAAACTTTATCGTAGCTTTAGTTATTTCTTCCGATTTAGAACTGACTATTTGTTCGATCAAACTGTTGCTGGAATCCATAGGGCTGCACAGTCTGGAGTTCATTTCGTCTTTGGAGTTTTGTCCCTCGACCAAGCTTCTTGGGCGAGATCTCCTGAAGAATGTCTTGCAGCATTTTGGATCATTTTCATCGTCAATTTGGACTTGATCAATGTATTGACTTACACTGTTGTAAGGTGAGCTTTCCGCCGAATTCTTCTGATTATCCGTATTTTCTACACTTGTATCCACACAGTGGGCACTCTGAGCGAGGAAAGGATCGGCGGGAGAGATAGGACGGGACGAGGATTGGGTGAATTCGTCGTTGGAGTCAGTGTCGACATAGCAGCCAACTTTAGGTGACTTTTTAACGAACAAACGCTTACGTAGGGATAATTTCTGTTTGGTACGGGTGGGTGATGTTGTCATGTTTGGTTTTACACCACAAAAACAGCTAATTTATGTTACTAATTACATTTTAACTAAATATAGACAACATAACCTATTACGTCCGAAACTGACATTTTGCGTCGAGGAAACTGTCAAAACGACAGCTGCGTTCTGTTTTTTTTTAAAACGTAGATCTTATCTTATCAGTAGGACAATATAGATAATAATTTTTGCGAGATAAAAAAATGTTTCCTTGTTAAATATCCACACACGCCGTATTGTATAAATTGCTTGCATCATTATGTTTCTATGGTGATTGGTGACCCTCCCCTCATGTTCTCATTGCATGCATGACTGACTGGTTGTTATACCCTGCCACCCCACAAAAAAGGATACCTACCGCCCGGCTTTATGTGAATGCGGTAGCGGGTTTGAGTTCGTTCCGTCCGTTTCAGCAGTTTGCACTTCATGTAGCTTGTTTCAGTATTCAGCCCTATAAGTTAGTGTTCTGTGGTTTTCCATAGCTATAGGTTCAACAACAAAATGACCGCATAATACAATAAATGTACAAGAGTGTTTATAAGGAAATAAAACGTAGAATTTATACAAAGTTTATAATTAGCGTCACAAATAGCATGATAAAACTTATTTTCATTACCACTGCCGCTCCAGTGCCGGGCACGAGCAGGTTTTCTCCCGTGTACTCAGGAGTGGGAGACAGGTTGCCTCCGACCACTGACTCTATACCATTACCTGCAGAAAAAACCCTTATTTAAATATCAACTGCCTGATCAGAGCGTCGGTGGCGTCGTGGCTAGGACATCGGACTCCCATGCGGGAGGTCAGTGTTCAAAACCATGCATGTACCAATGAGCTTTTTGGTTTTTTCGAAAGACTTACGTACATTTATCGACAGCTCTGACTCTGACGGTGAAGGAAAACATCGTGAGGAAACCTTCCCACTGAGATAACTAGTGTATGAAATGAGGAAGGCAATGGCAAACCACCCCATTAAATCTGCCAAGAGAGTCGTTCTATGTGATTAATTCCTTAAAATGATCATGACCTTCAGCAATGAAGAATACGACTTAGAAGAAAGAAAGATCAACTGCGCCATGGTCGTATCCAGATTTTCCTATAAATGCCTGCCCCTTTTTTGGGTACGACAATGATTTCTAGCAGCGTATCATAAGTACTTACCCAATTTTTTTAGAAACTCAGATTTTCTGGGGAAATTCATGAGACCCGGCTCGAAGGACCATATTTTTGAATGTCTCTATTTAGATGTTGGTAGGTACTTAGATCGAGATCTAGATAGTTCGTATCCCACTTCGCCCCATTTTTCCCAAGTCATGTCACATTATGTTATTTCACATTTGCTTTTAATATTATAATACTTTTCATAGAGTTGAATAGATTCGCAGAATGAAAACTGATCAATGTACGGCAAATATGAAATAATGAAATATTAGCCTAAGAAAGAATTTGTCTCAGTTAATAACACCGGCTGTGGAAGCAATTTTTGTTGCGTCCACAAAACATTGTAGGTACCTAGTCTTGGATGAAAGAAAAAAGGGGTTCCGCTCCCAATCATAAATGATTGCAGTTGTAGAATTCATTGAATTCCATTCGGTCGGTGGATTATTTTTGAAGAAGGGTTCCATACTCACCTATGTTGCAAAGATCATTGGTACAGGCTCGATAAAATGTCCGAAAGTTAGGATCTACGATATCGTGATTGAGATAATCAGGTTGATCATCGCAGCCGCGCAGAAAACTCGCGATTACCCCCGCTGGATCCTACAAAAAAATTACAAATAAGCTGGCTATACAATTTTATCTATACGGTGAGTAGGTATCTATATTATTATTCTTCTTTTTCAGCTGATTTTAGTCCACTGCTGGGTATGCCTCGTCCTTCAACCGCCTCTCTTGTGCTAGGCTCATCAAGTCATCGGGTTGTCCTTCATTTCATCAAAATGTATAAGATTATCTACATAACATACTCGTCTGAACCTTGGATGAAAGAAAAAATAGTCTCCCTCCCCGTTCTTCGTTCGTTCCTTAATGGTCGGAACTACTCTGAACCTATTGAGTTATTGGTTCTACTAGGTATCACAGTAATTGTCATGACCAACCCCCTTCCTCCACTAGATTCTAATTATAACCCACCTGTATATTTTTCTATGTAGGTAAGTAATACCTACTATTTATGGGAGGGAGGAAACAGTTCAGACTGTACATGGTCATATTTAGCTATGACCATGTTATTTGATATGTGTCAGTTCAGTTACAAAGATATTGGGTTTCGTAAAAGAAAGTGGAAGAACTTAAAACTTACAATGAACTCCTGCCGGAGGATAGTGCAATACGCGAAGGGGCAGTCCACAGAGCGCGTGTCGTTGTTGACGGTGAGACATGACTGGTCGGAGTCCGCGGATGAGAACCCGCACGCATAGCACCGCAACTGGCCTGGATAACAACACAACACACTTTAGGTTACCAATAAGAAGTTAGCACCCCAAACCTGGCACCCCAAATTTAAAAAAGGTTGGCGACTCCTGATCACCTGGCACCCTAAAATTTAGTACCGCTACTTGCCGCCAGAGGGAGCCAGATCTTTAGGTTGGTTCTGCGTAGGGGACTAGGGACGGCGCATACGATGCGCCACTACGATTAATCTTTTTCACATAGGAAGGCACGTCGAACTTTTATAAAAACCTAAATAAAATACGGATTCTCATAGATGAACGTCAGAAGTCCTCCTCTGTGGACTCTCTGTGACTCAGTCGATATTTCATCGGAATACTTCCAACTTCTATCACTGAGAATACATATTTTATTTAGGTTTTTATATAAGTTCGACGTGCCTTTATATGTGAAAAGGAATATAGTTCACTCAGCTCGCCTACAGATGTGTCTGTTCGTCCGAAGCACACTGCATACATTATGTTCGTATTTTCATTCAAACAATATACCTATAGAACGCGCTATCGATGTTTTCGATAGGACATTGCCTATAATATACGTAAGAATTCCAAAGATCCATTGATGGACTTTATGGAAGATCTTCCCATTTCCTGTTTCCTATACCTACTAAACCATTTTCTGTCATCTTTATATGTACCTTTTTAATCACTTCTTACAAATCGACCGAGACTAACCCGAGTAGGTATGGTAAGTATAAGGACCCCTTCAGGTTCCACTGGCTTTGTCTCTAACGTAACTTACAGTCTTTCAATTTCCATCCAGATTCCAGTCAAGAAATGTTCCTTTATCTGGCCTGTAAGGGAGAGCTAGAGGTGTATTTTGTTGCAAATGTTGTGCAAAGATAACAATAAAATGATTCCAAGAATCTGTGATATTTGTGCGCAATAATTCCAATCATAGCTTTATATTCTCAAATTCCAGATACTTATCTACTTTAGATCCTATAAATTCGGCACAGGCTGGTATAATTCCGATGTTTAACGAGATATAAGTAATTTCAAAAATAACATACCAACAGATTTTCCAATTACGGTAAGAAGCACTAACAACACGATTTTGGAATACATTATGTTTCGTCAAACATCATTAAGCGACTGACGTTCTTTATCGTAATCAAAAATACATGGATTCGATATCTTATCATTTGCTTTCCGAACTATTAGCGGCCATTAAATCACAGTAATTGATCGCTATCGAATACTTTTCCTTTGTCAAGAAGGTACTCACTATATATAGGATTCCTCAATATCATTATGTACTTCACAGATAGCGGAGTTTCTACGTCATCAATCGGCAATTAGGTAGATATCTATTTAAGAGGTAGGTATGTCATTTTTTTTCCTGAATAATCTGAGTAGGTCGGTAGGTAATATAAAAATCGATAACAAAAGCAAAGTCAATAATTTCAGTAATTTATGTATATCTTTGACATTAAACTTTAAGACTAACAGTATGTTAGGTTAGGTTCCGTGTTCCGTATTTCTAAAACACTACTACAAACAAAATGATAATACACCCAAGACTACGAAGCCAAGCATACAAATAGGCTACTTACTTATAAACAATAAATTATGAGAGTATATGTAAATATGATAGTTCAAATAATGGGAAACAGAAATATATTGATTTCCGATCATGAACTCACGTTTTTAATTTAATAATTTAAGTTAATAATCGCCCTTTTTATCTGTATATCACGTGACCTGAAACGCAGTGAAACGCTATCCGCCATGACGCTGTCAAGTGTGACGTCACTATCAAGTAAACAACACAACGAATGTAGGGCGATCGGTTCTGTTTTGTTTGATTATTTATTCGATAGTGACGTCATAGCAAAACCATCATGGCGACATTTTAAATGATTAAAATTTAAATGCTGTTTAAGACTATTTAGTTATTTTGAGGTAATAAAAAACTAGTAAACAATGGCTATGATTTAAATATTTTTACATATTTCAAAAAAGTGTCAAATACCCTATTCTGCCCACGCTATCTAGTTAGAGTAAGTAGTTTAGTTTTCTTGAACGACGATGCTCTTGCCTCCCCCTTGGCATCGTCGCGTTTTCAGCCTTTAGGCCAATACGTCACCGCCGTCAAGTTGTCTAGTTTCTCAGCCGCCCTTGATCGGCGATGCACGACAATCTCCACAATCAGCACCACAAAGGCCAAAACCATGCCGTATGTCAGCATCAGCAGAGCGGGGTTCACATCTATGATGCTAACAGACGTGAAGCTGCCGCCGCGGGCCATGCACACGGGCCGCTTGGCGAACAACAGCTGGTTATGGCGGTCGCTTATACCATGTTCTTGGATTCTGTATAAGCTGGAAAGACAAAGGCTGTGGTAATTGTAGTTCATTACCAGAATAATGATGAAGAGTTTAGCCACACTTTCTAGGTAGGTATCAAGATATCTCTAAAGTAAAATGTCGTTGGCAAAAAGACGAACGCCAAGTAAAAGCATGTCGAGTGCTAGCTGTAGCATATAAGTAATAATTATTATGTCGAAAATCGATGTTGCAAGAATACCAAAAAGCTTATTTATTTGACATCCGCAATGTTTTTTCGACAATTAATGTCTCTTTCTTGCGACATTTATTAAATAATGCGAGAATTGCTTCTGAAGTTATGTTATCTTTCTCGTGTTAATAACGGATTAGATAACTTAACGGAAGCAGGGTCATGTCGATAAAAGTAATTTCCCAAACAAAAATACTGTACAATTTTAAAAAATACGAAATTCCTATTCGTGTCACTTTTATTCTTTTACCTATTAATCCCACACGACTTATGTTTGTTCCATAATAAAATAAATATAGTTCTAGGCAAGATCTATCGAATGCACTATGTTTGGTTGGAGGAATGGAATAGCCTGCCGGCGTCTGTATTTCCCGAAACCTACAACCTTATGATCTTCAAGGCCAGAGTGAATAGGCATTTACTGTACACGCATGCTCCATCGTCTACCATCAGGCGAGATCGAAGTCAAATGCAGGTTAAGAAGTAAATAAAAAAAAGTGAAAAAAAAAATCGAGTCCTAGTTTGCATGGAATCCGCCCAGTCCTTTTATTCCTTGTTTGACGTCAATTTCACCTGATGGTAAGTGTCGATGAGGCCGCAGATGATGCACGGGCTTAGAGAGAACGGTCGGAACATAAGAAAAATATACCCAATCTTATATATTTCTTTGTAGGCAGAGTTCTTCTTACAACTGAGCCAGGGTTTCTGGAGCGGCACGTAACCAATTTCTCGTAGACCACATTTCTCGTGCTCATGGAATAAACTCTGGACGATTTTATACCCGGATCCGATGTTCATGTTGAATGCAAACGGGTTCTGTAATTTTAAGCGCTTTTTATAGTAACATGAGACTGAATTCAGTCGACTAATTGGACGACGATTTAGTGTAGATACTAAATAAAGCGTCGGTGGTCTAGTGGCTAGGACACCGGATGCGGGAGGTCCGGGTTCGAAACCATGCAATGCCATGTACCAATGAGTTTTTGGATTTGTTCGAAGACTTACGTACATTTACCGACTGCTCTAACGGTGAAGGAAAATATAGTGAGGAAACCTGCATGTCTGAGGAAATTTAAAGTTTCCGAAGGCGTGTGAAATCCACCAATTAGCACTGGGCCCGCTCGGTGGATCATGTCCCGTACCCCCCAAGGGGAGGCCTGTGCCCCAACAATAGGGACAATAGGCTGATGATGATGATGACTAAATAATGAGTCGGCTTCTGTTTATACTTGACTGAATCGTTGACTGAATCAGTGACTAACTTAATTTGAGAAAGAACGTCTCTAGGTGCGCGAGATATTTTATTTTTCGTAGATATGTTAAATTTTCTATGAAAAAAATTATAAATCGCCCAAGTGTGAGTCAGGTCAGGCGTCGCCATATCTATAGGAATTCGAACTATAAGAACTACCCACTTACTTATTTGTAAGTAGAAGATAAAACTTTAATTTAGTAAAAAGGTTTGGCAAAATGCCGTGCTTCATCACCTTCTGCAATCTTCGCACCCCTTCCTCCATGCTCATGAAGTTGGGCTTGGATCCTCGCGACGCCACCTTTGTTTCGTAAATAGCTTTCCTGATTGGGTCGGTGGCAGACTGAAAATTTAAAACCAAATGAAGGAAAGCTTGATTCATAAAAACTAAATGAAGGAAAGCTTGATTCATAAAAACTAAATGAAGGAAAGGTTGATTCATAAAAACTAACAAGTAGCGTCCTCGTGATAGGTATTGACTTCTTGCAGTGCGAAAGGGCGGATCCAGAAAAAAAAATAGTACGACACCGTGCAGCTAGAGGGTTACCATGAAATAGTATCGGTTGTAAGACGTGTCCTCGACACCAAGCTGTAGTCTGGAGCGCAGAAGGTCCGCCAGGGTGCGGATCTGGCTGGAGCTGGCCTGCAGCAGAGCCACCACGCTGGCAGCATATGACGTGTACAGGAACAGGAACGCCAGGAATAGGATGAAGGTCACTATACGACCGGTGGATCCTGGGAATAAAGGTCTTGAGAAAGTTGCTGCGCTCTTTGTTTCTGGTTGGTTTGTCTAAGGACCAATAGAGAACTTTATTATTTATCAGATGTACCTTCGTTTGTTCTTTTACTGAAAAACTAATTTTGCAAAAAAATCAAATCTATCGGTTGACTTTTGTCTTCAAGGAGGTTAAGGGAACAAATTCAGGGAGACAAATACATACAATTTTCACAAGATTTCTGAGCGAACGTAACGAAACGTATGGGAATAAACATTGTCCCTTCCTACAACATTTACATGTCCTAAGTAGGATACTGAGTCGCGCAGATAAAGTCTCGGACTACACGACGATGGTTCCTACGACCGTTCCAGTATCGGGCGGTTCCATGGAACCGGTGCAACGCATGAGGAATGCATTCGACTACACGGCCGGTACCGGTATTGAACCAAACTGGAACCGTCGTCGTAGGCTCGGACTACACTATGCGGTGTCGCACGTACAACGGTTCCACTTGGAACCGGCCTGCTCGGTTCCTGAACCGAGCGGGCGAGGCTTGAGTGCAACGCATGAGCTTGAATGCAGTCGACTACACGGCCGGTACCGGTATTGAACCAAACCGTCGCTGGAACCGTCGTCGTATAGTCCCAGCCAAAGAGATCAAATAAGTAGGTACCTACAGATGTTTCGTTTCCTAAGTTCATGTAATGTGAGAAACTGACCTTTCAATTCGGTAGTGCTACCCTGCTGAGCAGCGGCACTGACGATCACCATCGCGACGTCACTGATTTGCGGCCTCAAAGAATTATCGTTCTAGAAAAAAAAAGATACCTAAATAGGGTTGAGTTTTTTTAGGGGCCACCCAGGAAAACTTCATAGGTACCTATAGCAGGAATGATGTTTTAATTCAAGGAACCACCACGGGATCGGTTATAGAAAAGTGGAAATGCAAAAAAAATATTTTAGAAAATAAAATATAATTTTTTTGCATAAATAAGAAGGTACCTATTCTTTTTTCGAAATTAGTTTTACGATATCTCAACTAACATCAGAGCTGTTATTGGTTTAAGTCAGTATTAGAGAGATGCTCTGTCCCTTTTTAGCAAAACAGTCCTTTATATGGCCAGGACCTGGACACTGACGTCATAATTCTTATTGCCATTTCTTTCTACCGTCTGATTTTTGATTGCCCTGATTGAGGCACCTATTATATTTTTAACGAATTTTAATTCTGTTTACAGATTTGACCATCAATTTATGTTTATTTCTTATTTTTTATGAAATGCATTTAATATTTTTGTGACTTGGAATATCCTATTTGCCATATTATATAATATGGCATATGGCAAAATGACAAATAGGTACAAACATTTTTATATTAAAAAAACGATGATGCTCTTACCACATCCTTCGTCATTCTAGCTTCCCATTGTGCATTGACATAAAGTACAAATAGCAGTATCAGAGCAAAAGCAGCGGTGCAGTACCATACAGACGCTTTAAACGGCAGCAGGAACAAGTTATTCTGGTACGACAATGGCGGCTCTCGGAACACGAACATTATTTTCACACTTCCTGGAGTTATTAGATAATCTAAATGTTCCATTCGTCCCGAGTTCATAAACAAGATTGTTCCTGGTGGGATAGGGCAAAGAAAAAATCAAATTATTTGACTCAAATGTCCAATGATCGGAATTAGGTGTGATCTGCACCATGTTTTACCTACTTCAATATTTTGAAACAAGTACAAATACTGACTCTACTTAACTGAATATCACATTTGCAACCTTATTCAGCTAGAATATGCAATTATAATGATTTCTTTCAGTAGACCACTTTGACTGTTATTACTAAATTTAGTAGGCACTCTTTAAAACAAATTATTAACATCCACCTGAATTAATTTAGCTACGATCAAACCGAGAAACTATTACGTCCACAACAAGAATACTTCACTCATCTACAGCATGCACACACACATACTATCACACTCACCCTCACACCCCCAAACACACTCTCACACACCCTCACATGCACCGTTTCATTCCTCCTTACATACACTCGCACGTATTTGAGTATAATAAAATAATTAAATTAGGGAGTCAGGGTATTGTTTGATTTATAAGCATTGTGATGTTTTCAATAAATATTATTTTATTATTATAATACAGTTACTTTATATAGTGTTACGGGTCACATTTTTGATATTTTTATTGTTTGCTGTATATACGTACAAACCTGTAAATTCGGCTTCTCCGCGTATTATATTTCGAAGCATTCCGTTCCAAGACCCATTGACATAGTATCCCCAAGTGTCAGTATATACGTTGACTCTCGTCGCGTTCATAAATTCGAACATAGGTTCAGTTGCACGAAATCCGATTTTAGTGAGCGTATCCACAGCGGAGCTGTCCAAAAATAATTATGTTGAAAGTTAGCTGGTGTAGATAATTTAAAATATTTTATTAGGTAGGTTTTGTTAGGTACCTTAAATCATACATGTCATCTATCGTCCTATTGTCATTTATTGCGAATGACGTTCGTACAAGATGTTTCGATAGATTTTTGCGTCTCATAAATAATGAAATATCCATTTCTTTTGATTTACGTATTCCATTAGCTGCTGACCAGTTTCCGTAATATTCTATATGCCAATTACTTTCTTTGTAAATTTTATATACTGAAAATAAAACAAAATATAGTCAATTTTTAAAACAATTCAGCAATTTATAAAACAATTCAACACCACACACAAGGTTTACATTTGTACTTACTTAAAAATAATTCAAAATAATCTGTATATTTGTTTGAAATAATGACTTCAGAGTCGACCAAAATAAATGAATCTTTCAATGAAGCGGGAACAGCGCCGGTGTCGTTCAAAGGTTTCCCGACGAATAGCCATCTGTGCTGATTTCTAAATAATTTCTCTTCATTGAACTGCGTTTGACCAAAAACTTTTGTAATATGTTTGTTATATTAGTTAGATACTGGGGATTAGGAATTATGCAGAAAACCTTATGCCTTTATTCATAAACAATCATAAATCTATAATAATACTAAAGCTAAAACTAAACTTAGACTAAGAAGAAAAAAACTAAAGATAAAAAAATTGGGTTAAGTCCCCCACATCCGGCAGTGTACCCAAGAGAATGGCTGCGCTACCCTGTTGGATGGCTAAGCTGATCCGCTGGGCCAAATAGGAGCCAGCTCTTGGGTCTTTTGACGCGTCGACCAGGCGCTTTGCGAGGCCCCAGGATCCCAATGTTTCAACCCCAAACGGCTCAAATATGTATGTTTCACCCAGATTAGTATATTTGCGCCGTTTGAGGGTTTCTGCTGCAGCGGCCGCAGAGCCGGCACTATAAGAGGTGGCTGGAAGGTGAGACGGGGCAAGGGTGTCGACGCAGGTGGCGTCCCACACCAAAGGCCTTCCCATCTTCCAAGGTACGAGGGTCATTCCGTCGGGCCTCATGCCATAGTCGCGCGTCAGTCCGCTCGGTTCAAGAACAGCTGGCGCTCCGGCGGAGGAAAGTGCCCGGCGTATGATGTCGTTGAGCTTGGCATGACGAGGAATGCTTTAGATACTTAATGCAAACATATATGGCACTATCAATGAAAGATTAAAAATAATTGGTGAATTCATACCTTTATAAGTATATCCTTGATGTTAGGGCAGCTTAAATCAACTACAACAACAGCATCGTTGGATGTAAAATCGCGAGTTTTGTACGTTTCAGGAACGAACATTATAGTTTTTGGATTTTCTACATCACTTAAACGAGCAATTAACTTAGCTTTATCGTCTGAAAAACGTCAGTGTTTAACCTGTTATTTACCTTAGTTATTTTCAGTCAGTCTTTTCCTACTTAACTTGTCTATTAAGATATGTTATGAAAACAGAACTGCAAAGTGTAGATATAATTTCTTTCAATTTCATTAGGATTGATGGATTTTCTTGATTATATACGAGCATTTTGGAAATATTAGAGCACATTGTTCTAAGGAAATGAAGTAGAAGTAACTAAGTATAATATACCCCATCGCATAAAAAAGGATCGGCTCATTTAAATCTTATTAATTGAAATTGAAATACGTTTATTTAGCACTGTAAACACCAGAATATAGCAAGTACACAATATAAAAGTACACAGAGATATATTACAAAAAAAAGTACTTATCGTATGGTTAATGACCAACCTATTTGTCAGTGTTGTTCAGGCCGCCCGTAGGCCTCTGACATGGCTTAACGACTGCTGTCGAACGACAACAACCGGGATCGACTGCTTAACGTGCTCTCCGAGGCACGGAGGAGCTCAGATGAAACATGCCACTAGCGGTCACCCATCCTGGTACAGACCGCGCCAACGTCGCTTAACCTGCACGATCACTTTCGGACCGTGCTCGCAACTAGGCAACGAGCTCCTCGTAATTAAATATTAAAAATTCTTACGTGATTTCCAGCAAACTAAAGCCACAACAGACGTTGGTTTCTCATAGGAATTGACAACATCTACTATCAAATTAATTTCATTAATCAAATTTAAATTTGGAGAAACTTTACAATTTATACGTATGAATAAATTAACAAATAACATTAATATTATATTCATGGCTGTATCGATACGTGAGGGAATGAAAACGATATTTAAAAGCAAATAAGAATAATCTTTGGAAATATATTGTCTGTGATTCACGGAATTTTATGCGTTAAAATATCCATAACGATGATATTTATACCGGTACCAATCTCAAATACCATTACTAAAACTATTGAATGTAGTTACATTTTTAATTTAAAAAATATTGATATCTGCCTACATCCCACAGGCTGATGCCTTTTTTTATATTTTACGGTGAGTTAAAACTATGTGCTGATGTCCTAATAAACATACATAATACTTACCTACATACGATATTAAAATAAAATAGAAATAAAAAGACTTTTCTACACTCATAAAACGCTGTCTCATAAAACACCAATGTCTAATCAATAAAACAATAATACAGTTTTGTTCTAATCGTAAATAACTATAATCCGATTTGAAAATGTATTACAGGTAAATGCGTCTTGGACACATAATACTTACCTACATGCGATATTAAAATAAAATAGAAATAAAAATCTTTTCTTCACTCATAAAACGCTGTCTCATAAAACACGCATGTCTAATCAATAAAACGCTGTCTCATAAAACACCAATGTCTAATCAATAATAAAGTTTTGTTCTAATCGTAAATCCTTATCCGATTTGAAAATGTATTATAGGTAAATGCATATTTAACTTGAGAAATAAATTAGCTCTACTTTACCTACACCCTATAGATATTGATTTCAAATTGAAATAGCAAATGACTAGTTACTCCTGTGTGAAATAATTGATGATTGTCTGTCTGTCATAACTCATACCTACTACACTAACTGCTTGTTAAATACATGGGCGGATCGGTATTTAACCTAATAACTAGGCCGTTTTTGGAGTATTAATAAATTAAATGTTCCTCAATGTTCCTTTTCTATTGACTTTTAATTAATATAATCCTAGTTAAGTGCTCTAATGTAAAGAAAGCGTTCTTAAATGTATTTTTAGAGGTTACCTAATTTCTTTGCATAGTATATACCTACATATCGACAGCTAATATACCACATTGATACTTTCACATGTTGAAGGAAATTATGAGTTTCTCTCGGAGCGTCGGTGGCGTCGTGGCTAGGACGTAGGATTCCCATGCGGGAGGTCCAAGTTCGAAAGCAGGCAATTCCATGTACCAGTCAGTTTTTTCGGTTTTTTCGAAAGACTTACGTACATTTACAGACTGCTCTGACGGTGAAGGAAAACATCGTAAGGAAACCTGCACACTGAGATGACCAGTGTGTAAAATGGGGTAGACACAAAAGATCCTCAAGGGTCGAAGTGCCGCTGGGTTATTCCCGACCCCCTATCATAAGGTAAGATAAGATAGGTGACATCCACAGACAAGACAAATCGAAAACCATAGACCCGAGCCATTGTGGCCGTCTGCTTTGTGTTGCCATACATAACATGACAGTGTTCATCTTTAAAACGTCAAAGCTGAAAAAGTTGTAGCTTGATGTAGCCCACTGTACATAAGGTACACTGTACACTGTCGCTCTTAGCAATAAGGCCGCCTAAATTGTACTTCACTATTTCCTTTTTTATCTCATGTTTGTTGTTTTTTATTTGTGCAATTAAGTGTATTTTACTTACTTTACTTTACATTTACAGTATGTGAAATGACGAAAGCAATGGTAAACCACCCCATTAAATCAGCCACGAGAGTCGTTCTATGTGGTTTAATTCCTTAGAATGATCACGACCCTTCAGCAATGAGGGACACGACTTAGAAGAGAGTGATGAGTTTCTCTAATAACAGAACTACTCCATGACTATAAATTCTCGAACAGCGCCACGATTTAAGTTCCGTCGACGGTGCACGATTGTCTCCACAGCCAGCAATAAGAAAGCCAACAGCATGCCGTAGAGTAGCATCAGCAATGCTGGGTACACGTCTATGAGGCTGACGGAGGTGAAGACGCCGCCCCGAGATAAGCACCTTGGTTTCTTTGCGAACATCAGGCGTGCCTCGCGGTCGCTTAAGCCGTGCTCGCGAATTCTGTACAACCTGCGGAGAATAACACTAGGTTTAGATGGATAGATAGAAACACGTATATTTATTTAGCATATAGATAGGTTCACACTTCGCCTGCTTTTCGTATCAAATTTTCACTTAATGGGGTCTGCTGGAAGAGATCTCTCTTTGAGATAATTTTTTTTTTTTTTTTTTTTTCGTACTGATAATTGCTGTTGGTCCTAATGACCTTTACAGCTTCACCGGGTTTTTTGGGGCGAGCGCTAAATGCGCTCCAGCCTAGAGGAGGACTTAAAAACTACTATAAGAAGCGACTGCCTAAGGGCACCCAGGTGGGTACGGACCTCGGCTTAGGACGTCGCTGGGGACGGAGGGGTCGGGGAGAAGCGGCCTGGAATACGCCGATAGCGCGTGAAAGCGCCAGAAGCGGGTCGCCGCCCGCGCCGGCGCGGGCGGTATGAAGGTGCTGTGTGTGAACTACTATCGGGTGGCGGAGTGGCTTCCGCGATGGAGATCGCGGCGGCGCTTACTACTAGAGGGTTTGGGTGGTGGGAGCTTGCTCGAAGAAGCGTCGAGACGCTAACTTCATGTATTGAGCGATCGTGGGGAGTTCCAAATCGTGATGGAGGTCTACGTTACGTAGGTACCATGGAGCACCGGTTGCTCTACGCATGAACCTATTTTGGATAACCTGAAGGCGGCGAATGTGGCAAGAGTGCGCGAATGTCACGCTTGCGTACGTGAGGATCGGACGGAAAGAGATCTCTCTTTGAGATAAGTCACGCCCTTTGTGCTTTATATAGTTTGTCTGAGTTTGTTGTATATCATTTGTAAAGTATAGTAAAAGTAAAATACACTTTAGTGCACAAATAAAAAACAACAAACATGAGATAGAAAAGGAAATAGTCAAGTATAATTTAGGCGGCGTTATCGCTAAGAGCGATCTCTTCCAGGCAACCGTCGGGCAGAGGAAATGATATAGAGAAAGAGGTAATAAAGAGTTAATAATAATTTATTGTACACAAATACAGGAGAAGTGAAAACTACAGGAATTGTAGTGTTAAAGTACTTAAAGCGATCTCTTCCATGCAACCTCTGAAGTTAATTGGTCATTTAAGAGATTAGCGACAGTGTAGTATGAAGGTATGAAAAAGGTTACTATTACTTAATACACAGTAAATTTAGGTTTATACTCGTATAAGGTACACTTACAAGCACGCCTTAAATAACTATAATTGTAGCATAACATAGGTATTTTACACATAAAAGTGGATTGTTAATACTATTGGAGGAAGAAAGACCCGCTACTCATCCTCGGATCTGCCCTCCTCCCCAACGATATCTATAAATATCCAGGATAACTATCGCAAAGGATGACAAATCTACGAAAGATTGCCACGGCAGTGAATGTGTTAAGGAGAGCAGACGTGCAAACGGGCCACCAGATGGTGATGGTAAGTGTACACCATCACCCATAGACATATCACCAGACTGTATTATTATTAGAGGTTTTTTGATGCGCTGCTAACCTTGAGGAATTTGAGGATGGAGTGCCTGGTGTGCCGGTAATTACGCTGGCTCTCATATGCAAGCATTTCTGCTTTGCGGCAGAAATAGATAAAGGGGTGGTACCACACCACCCCAGGTGACTTTATACTTACTTTAAGTAAAAATTTTTACTATTATTGATCATGACATGCTTACATTTTATTATTTATTTTTTGTCAATGTATGATCATTACTGAAATAAATGAATATGAATATGATCCTGAGCATTAGATCTATCACCTACATTTCCGCAAAGTAACGCCTGATTCCATCAACTATAGGTACATAAAAATAAACCTACCCAATCTTAAATATCCCTTTGTATGGAGAGTCTTTTTGGCAGCTCAACCATGGCGTGTACGGTGGGACGTAGCCGATTTCTTGAAGACCACATTTTTCGTGTTCATGAAAATAGCTTTGAACTATTCGGTAACCAACTCCGGTATTCATATTGAAGGCAAATGGATGCTGTAAAACATAATCAACTACGTTTTAAATATACCTACATGTGGCGACGCACGGCGCGCACCACAACGATTAGTACCTGCTCACATCGGTGTAGAGCGCGCTATCGAAATTTTCCTGGAACTTCGTATATATACGGGTTCCAAACATCCATAGTTGGACCAGGGCATCTGGCACAACACCCCGCCTGGCGGAAGATCCCTTTTCCCTTTCGTACAACTGACATTACGTCATAACCACTGATCGGAGTAGGTAGGTAGGGCTCTTTCGTGTCAATGTCCTCAAAGGTTATATTAATATGGATATGATTTCGGGATCCCGTTTTAAGTTATCGAGCAAATGTTGTAAATTACTTTTATAAACCTCGCCCTTACTCGGCGGATTACGATTTTTTAAAAATTGTGAACTTACGAAGAAGTTAAAACACTACCATAGGTACACTAGCGCCATGAATCTTAAAAAAATAATATTTCGCCACCAATCTTAAATGTGTATCAAAACAAATATAACGTTAAAAATCTAAATAATATATTTATTCAATCCCGGGATTATTGGGCATACTTATCCATATTATGACCGTATGTGGCAAGTACCAAAAACAGCCCTACCTACTCCGATCATAGGTCATAACATTGCGCTTTCCTACACCTACCTACGTTTGTTTTATATTTCACATATTAGAATAAAAATATATGATAATTATGGTGACAAAGAAAAAAACCAACCTTTTGCAATTTTCTTACTCCTTCTTGGAGACTCAAAAACTTTGGCTTCGAACCCCAAGGTGCTATTTTAGTTTGGTAAATGGCTTTCCGTATCGGCTCAGTAGCAGTCTGAAGTGTAAATTTAGTACTAATTTAGAAACTATTCTACCGAATCATAGCTTACCAAACGCTTGTAGAAAGTATAGATGTTTTTACCATGAAAAAGTATCTATTGTATGGCGTATCTTCGACACCCAGCTCCAGCTTTGAATTCTTAAGATCAGAGAGTGTGCGGATTTTACTGGAACTAGATTGAAGTAGGACCACCACGCTGGCCGAGTATGAAGTGTACAGAAAGAGGAAGGCGAGAAATAAAATGAAAGTCACTAGTCGCCCGGTGGGCCCTGCAAACCAATATGAGTTATGTAGATCGACCGCTAATAAGAAAAAGTGTTACTTTTAAAATTACAACGTTTGTAGTTCTATTTCTATCCAATTTCAATTTAGTTTTCGTTCCAATTCTATTTGGACACCAAATCGCATTCTGCGGACGCATAACTCTACCACTGCCACCTTTCGATTTACTATCGATCGGGCAAAAGTACCTCAGGAGGAACTTATGTTCGATCGTTATATATGACAGTTGAAGCGTTTTGTTACCGTTCAACTGCGATTCAGTATAAACTAAACGTTTTAGTAGAATGTACAAATACGTTACTGTTCGGAACTTAACTGAAATTGGATCGTTAGTGGATAGTAGCATACGAAACACGTCATAACGTTTAGATTCTATTTAGTTACGTTGTATTTAGTGGAATTGATCTCTTGGTCCTTTCGCTCGACGAATTCCTAGGAATATCGGTTTTCCATGGTAAATACTTAGACAGGCACTAACCTTTCAATTCAATGGGGCTACCCTGCTGAGATACTGCACTGACAATTATCATGGCGATGTCGCCAAGATTTCTTGGCGTGGAATTTTCGCGCGGATTCTAGAAACATTAATACATTTTGTCACTTATTAAAGAAATGTGAGCGTCTGTGGCGTCGTGGTTAGGACGTCTGACTCCCATGCGGGAGGTCCAGCTTCGAAACCAGGCAATGTCATGTACCAATGAGTTTTCGGTTTTTTCAAAAGACATACGTACATTTACCGATTGCTCTGACGGTCAAGGAAAACATCGTACGGAAACCTGCACACAGATAACCAGTGAAATGGGGTAGGCAATGGCAAACCACCCCATTAAATTTGCCATGTGAGTCGTTCTGTGATTAATTCCTTAGAATGATCACGACACTCAACAAGATTTAGAAGAAGAAAAGAAATGTGAAAGTAGATTATAGATAGATACACTTTATTACAACAGAAATTGAATATAGGTACATACCACATGGTTCTCCTGTGTAGTCTCCCAATGGGCATTAATATAAAGAGTAAACATCAGTATCAGAGCCAAACATGCAGTACAACACCAAACTACAGCTCTGAACGGCAGCAGGAACAAATTGTTCTGATACGAGAGAGGTGGCTCTCGGAACACAAAAAACACGTTTGTTTCGATTGGAGATGTCAAAAAATATGCTTGTTCTACACGATCTGTCGTTAAAAACATAGCTGTTCCTGTGGAATTACAAAACATAAAGTAAAACATACTTTACTTCAAATTAATTTACCATATTGTAGGAACGTGCTTGATCACGTCGGTGTCACCAATTGTATTGTCTGGTGACCTGAAGTCCTGGTCCAACTATGGATGTTTGAAACTCGTATATATACGAAATCCCAGGAAAATTTCGATAGCGTGTTCTACACCGATGTGATTAGGTACTGTATCGTAGTGGCCGCGCGTCGTATGTCGTGCGTCGCCTCATACTCCCCCTCTAGACCGGAGGTCGATAGAAGGTTGCGTCGTGTTCATATCACGTCGGGGTCACCAAATGTAGGAACGCGCTGGATCACGTCGGGGTCACCAATTGTAGGAACGCGCTATGTGACGACATGGATGATGTACGAAAGGGAAAAGGGAAGATCTTCCACCAGTCGTTGTGCCTGGTGACCAGATGTTCTTGTCCAACTATGGATGTTTGGAACTCGTATATATACGAAGTCCCAGGAAAATTTCGATAGCGTGTTCTATACCGATGTGAGTAGGTACCTACTGTATCGTAGTGGCCGCGTGTCGTGCGTCGCCACAATATATTTAAGGCCCGACAGAAGTTCATTCCTACAATTTCAAGCCAAATTATCAGTTTAGTACCTACTCTATTTTTCTTAAGCCGAACACCCTCTAAATCACCTACTTATTTTTTTCAGGATATGGATACGTACCTACTGACCCTAAACTTGTATTGCTTTCTACAATTCTATAAATTAACATAGGTAATTAGACGAACCTGCAATATCAGCTTCACCTCGTATTAAGTTACCAATCATACCGTTCCAAGAACCGTTAACGAAATATCCCCAAGTATCAGTGAATACGTTGACTCTTGTAGCGTTTATGAAATCATACATAGGCTCGGCTATACGAAAGCAACATTTGGATAGAGTGTCAACTGTTATGTTTCTGAAAGGAAAATGATACGACTTAAGATTGTGTGAGCGTAGAATGACAAATTCGCAATAAAATCGCGATAAATTACGTATCCAATTACTACCATCCACACACATAATACCATGTAAATACACACGCACCATGCCATCACCCTCCCACACACTCAGTACCTCACATACACACTAATATCCTCATTCATACAAACAAACACATTCATACAACACAACACGCGCACACTGTTCCTTTCTTCGTCCGTGCAGTCACTGAGGGGCCAGCTGAAAATCAGCGCTGTGGCTTGCCTCAGCATTATGCTGAGCTGGTGTACCCTTTTTGGCGCTGTACCACACCGGATGTTTTGTGCTGCATGTATTAATCTTAGTATACTTCTGTATTGTGTTCTATATTCTGGTGTTTACAGTGCTAAATAAACTATTTCAATTCACAAAAAATAAGTATCAAAAGTGTATTCGTTTAAATAGAATAGGTACGAATATGTTACAACACTTACCTCATATCAGAAAGATCATATTGAGTTCTATTGTCAGTAATCACGAACGTAGTCACAATACGGTGCTTTGATAAGTTTTTTCGCCTCTCATATACCGAAGTATTAATTTCTTTCGATTTACGTAAGCCATTGGTAGTGGACCAGTTTCCAAAATTCTCTATTGACCATTTAGTTCCTGGACCAATTTTATATACTGAAAAAATAAATACATACACTATATATAACTAAGTTGCACGCTACCACAGACCAGTAGAAAACTAATTTCTTCTTAAAAATTCGCAAAAACCAATGCATTGGTCTTTAAAAATGTTGTGTGAATCATGTCATACTTACTCTGTAAAATACTTGGCTAGTATATTATGGAGGCAAGTTAGTTACTTACTCAAAAACAATTCGTAAAAATCGGTATTCACATGTTTGCTGATGACAATCTCAGAATCAATAAAAATATCAATATTTTTAAGTATTGAGGGTATTGATATGCTCTCGTTTATTGATTTTCCAACGAAAAGCCATCTGTGGTGATCTCGAAACATATTTTTCTTACAAGCCTGAAAAAATATTTCTTATAAGTAAATAAACTGATAAATAAATGAACGTTATTTCAGGCAAAACCCTACAATTGTACAAAATATAAAAAAATACATCATTATCATCATCAGCCTGTTAATGTCCCCACTGTTGGGGCACAGGCCTCCCCTTGCACAAGGGGGTACGGGCCATGATTCACCGAGCGGGCCTAGTGCTGATTGGTGGATTTCACACGCCTTCGGAAACTTTTTTATTTCCTCAGACATGCAGGTTTCCTCACGATGTTTTCATTCATCGTTAGAGCAGTCGGTAAATGTCCGTAAGACTACGAAAAAATTGGAAAAACTCATTGGTACATGGCATTGCATGGTTTTGAACCCGGACCTCCTGCATGGGAGTCCGGCGTCCTAGCCACTAGGCCACCGACGCTTTTAAATAATAGAACAAGAATACAAAATACAGAATACATTTTTTGTCAAATGTCAGTATTCTTGATTTTGGTAGGTAAGTATATATATATAAACAAAATTATGACCTGATGATCTTACCATAATTAGAACATTTCTCATGTTAGGGCAAGTTAAATCAGCTACGACAACTGCATCTTTAGACCCGAAATCAAATTTTTTTGTAGTTTCATGAATAAACCTTGCCGTTTTTGGCTTCTCCAAGTTTCGCAAACGAGCGATTAAATTAATTTTGTCTTCTGAAAATGGAGAATTACTATTAAAAAGTGCAAAATACCACATTCGTCAAGTGACAAAACCGATTTTCAAAATGCCTAATTATCAACACCAACAAAAACATTGCAAAATTACTGATTCACAGTACGACAAATTTGCAAAATAACAAATTCTCAAAATGACCAATTGACGACGAATGTTCCCTTCACACTTACAGATCGGGATATCAGTGGTCGGTCTGATTATAAAAAAGCCATTAGGCTCTCCGATCAGTTTTGGCGTCGCTGGGTGCGAGAGTATCTCTCAACTATCGATTTGCGCGTCGGGGAGATGGTCATAATCGTGGCCCCTAACCTTCCACGATGGATTTGGCCCAAGGGAAGGGTGACGGCCACTTTCCCAGGAGGAGATGGGTTGGTACGTGTGACGTTACCGCCGCTTCAGGTGGCATCTTTCAAAGACCAGTTAAGACGCTGGTGCGACTGCCGTTTAACTGAATTCAGTCTTCTTTGTTTCTTGTCGTAGCACTTAAGTTTTTTTTGTTCTCATTATGTCTACTAAAGTTTTCTTTTTTTGTGACTGTTACTGGCTATGCCAACTTTGTTTTATGTTCTGTTCTGTTTTTTTTATAACTTCATTGTCTGTCTTTCATATTTTTGCTTTTGTCTTATTCCTGTTGTCACAGTCCTCTTGTAAGCATCTACCACATCTATCATTTAAAATATCACTATTTCCACTAACGAACCTTCCAATTGGGAAATCACCAATTGCAATATATTCCTTTTGAATCAGAAATTCAAAACTTGTGTTATTGTTTTGCCGCGCGCGTCACGCTTGCACTCAGCACGGCCCCTAACTTGTTGGTAGGTACTCACGCGTCTTCCAGCAAACAATAGCCGCGACAGCCGTTGGACTTTCATAGGATTCGACGACATCAGCAATCAGATCCACTTCGCTTTTCGAACTTAAAATAGGAACGACTGTCCTTAATATAAGTAGAGTTAATAATAATAAAAATATGTTCATGATGTGATATCTGTAACGAAATGATGGTAGAAGAAATTCCTAAATCTGCGAGGATTGGTCCATCTAGATCTACTTTTAGTTCTACGATAGAACAAAATGGACAAAAAATATCCGGACAATTCTACTGTTCAGTATGATGTAATAATGGACAACGCTTATTACAATCCTATTTATTCTACCATATATTTATAAGGAGTATAAAATATATGAAATGAAATTTATATTACTATTTATCAAAAAACAAGCAATTGACATTGTGGCGGCAAAATATTCTGCCGTTTTATAAGCGACACGACACTGTCACAAATGTGGGCATTAACGTAACCTAATTGTAATAAATGATACCCGGGCGAAGCCGGGCTGGGTCGCTTAGAGAATTCTCTAAGTAGAACTTAGTGGATTTTATTGTCCATTTTGTTTTGTTTTGTTCTACCGTAGAACGAATAGTCAAAGCAGTAGAACTGTCCGTTTTTTTTTGTCCACTTTGTTCTATCGTAGAACTAGACGGTCTAACCCATCTGCGACGGAGAAAATTCAGTGAGTCTATTAAAAAGAAAGATTTCTAGACGTTCTCGTAGAGTATGTGAACCTTTCTGAGAATGGAATCTTGCATGTGATGATTTTATACTGATAAAGCCAGATACAGGGTGAGAAAGGTAACTTTTTATGCTTCAGGGACTAACACAAAGTACTACCCTTCGATTAAATCTCAACCTTCTACCCTGCGCTATTGACACATTTCAGATTCTCAAATTTTGACGTTCTGGGTATGTTGACCTGTGGTTGACCGTACTAATCAATGGTACTACTGATCTTAAGCGGAGATTATGGCACGTCTGATAAGCAAAAGTCGAATTCATTTTAATCCATCTCGTTCACTCACATAAACAAGAAAATTTGTATGAGCGTAACAACACATTCCGTAAGTCGCTCGACTTTGCATGCGAACGTACCTACCAGAAGATACTTACAGGTACAGTAGAGCGTTGGTGGCACAGTGGCTAGGACACCGGACTCCCAAGCGGGAGATCCGGGTTCGAAACCATGCAGTGCCATGTACCAATGAGTTTTTCGTATTTTTCGAAGCCTTACGGACATATACCGACTGCTCTAACGATGAAGGAAAACATCGTGAGGAAACCTGCACACTGAGATAACCAGTGTGTAAAATGGGGTAGGCACAAAAGATCCTCAAGGGTCGAAGTGCCGCTGGATTATTCCCGGCCCCCTATCATAAGATAAGATATAAATACAGTACCGAGATGTTAAATTGAAACAGATACGTGATTAGACTTAAATAATATACTGTTTCACGGTTTCTTTTTGTATTTTATTAATTACGACCGGTATCGTTTACACATCTTCAGGTATTTACTCGACATCATGGACACCACTAACACATTGTTTATAAAAATGAAAAACATTATTTAATCTTAAAAACAATACAATCTCGCTTAGATATTAACTATATAGATATTCTCACTTAGATATTCTTCAGGTATTAACCTGAAGATGTGTAAACGAAACCGGTCGTAATTAATAAAATACAATTAAAAAACCGTGAAACAGTATATTATATAAGTCTAATCGTGTACTACAAGTTTCACCAAGTACCAACAACCGCAAGTATTAACTAACCATTTGAAACAGATACCTACATTTTTTGATAGTGTTAAAATAAAATGGAAAACGAACGCGGCCGTAAGTAATCAATACTCATTATCACATCCATATTGTGGCACACCCCCTGTAGGTGACTATTACAAATTAAACTTCAAATTGCTGCCTCTGAGGGATTTAATTGCTGGTACCAACATATTATTAGCGATAGATACTAAACGTGTAGTCGGGAACTTCCCCCTACTATGATTAGTGATTACTATACGCCCATATACCCACTCCAGGTAGAACGTAGCACTTTACGTAGTAAATTATATATTCTATGGTAGTACTTAGCATAGATACTAATATTTATTCTGTGCTTCATAGGAAGTCATCAATTTTAACCATGTCCAGTTTTAGTACCTAATTTGTGTAACAGTAATAATGTAAACATTTATATTTTGTATGCCTTTTATCCACCAATCAGCACTGGGCACGCTCGGTGGATAATGGCTCGTACCCCCTTGTGCAAGGGGAGGCCTGTGCCCCAACAGTGGGAACATTAATTGGCTGATGATGATGATAAACACAAACACATTCATACAACACAACACGACACACACTGTTGCTTTCTTCGTCCGTGCAGTCACTGAGGGGCCAGCTGAAAATCAGCGCTGTGGCTTGCCTCAGCATTATGCTGAGCTGGTGTACCCTTTTTGGCACTGTACCGCACCGGATGTTCTGTGCTGCATGTACTTATTAATCTTTGTATACTTCTGTATTGTGTTCTATATTCTGGTGTTTACAGTGGTAAATAAACGTTTTCAATTTCAATTTTATGATGCCTTTTAAATAAGCTGAATACTGTTACATGTGCATAACTATAAAACCATTGTGCATTGTTAAATTGATTATACCCTGACCAGAACCTAAAAAACCCTCGCCATATTACGGAATTATTTGTACTATATATTTTTAGCGAACTCTATAACACCTACTCTTAGATTATCACCTATTTATAAAATTACCAATGGCGCCCTCTTGATAGGGTTGCTAGAGGCCAATTATCAAAAACATGTCACATGTCGATTATAAATATCACGTAAATTATCGACTGCTAAGGACCACTCGTTGCATGTCGATCACTAGGGCTCGATAAATATCGAAGGTGATAATGTATAATAGCAAAAAGTCCCGTCCTTCGATATCCATCATTTTTCTCGATATTTATTTGTGATATTTATATCACTTCGTGAGAATTGGCCTCATTGTCGGGGTATAAATGGGGTAGTTTACAATAACATACCAACTGGTCCAATAGGCGTAGGTACGCGTGCGCATTCGAGTTGCTATGTTATTGTAAACTACCCCATTTATACCCCGTACAGGAGGCCAATTCTCACGGAATATTTATTAAATTTATTTTTAAAGTAGGTAATACAAAAAGCTATAAGCTTTATTTTATAATAGGAAATCTGTAATTGGCAGTGTTTTTTATGGACTTTTTTGTTTTTAAATTAAAGTGCTGTGGATTTTGTAAAAAATAAATTTAAAAAAAGTTTTTCTATCTGCATCAATTTCTCTTTCGCATCTGTGATTTAGGAGTTTCTCCCGCGCTTTTGTCGCGTCCACACCAGCTTTTTTTCGTTGTCTTGCAAATTGTTTTACAGTAGAGCTTTTCAAGTAAGAATGGTGTTTTTTATTCGAAGAACGTCTACAAAATGTGATTAATGTGTGGGACAGTGAAGTAAAGTCAAATAAGACGCTGCACCCCGATCCGTACTTGGCTGGATTTTGAAGAGCCATACTGCGTCCGGGACGCCTTCTTTGGTTCGGATGGTGCAGAAGCGTGGAAGATTCTCCAAGATAGCATTGAAATGTGTCACACCAGCATTTTAATGAAGACTTGCAAGAGTTGTTTACATCAGACATGGCTGTATGGGCTCAGTTCCATTTGCCTTACTATGGATTTAAGGGAGATGCGTGCATAACTACCTATGTTCCCTAATAAAGTAATGTAGGTATTTGAAATTAATAAAATAGAAATGGTTTTCACATTTTTATTGTCTTAAGAGCTAGATGTTCATTTCTTAGCCTTAGCTTCCCGCGTCGCTTTCCTCTCTGCTGCTTTGGCGACTTGCTTTGCTGGCTTCAGGTTGCCCTTCTTACAAAACCGCTGGTTCCTCAGGAATTTGGGATCCATCTGAAAAGAAAAATACATTTTTTAATTACGGACATTGGGGTGCAGACTGATGATGACATGGTATGGTACAGTCAACCACAGGTCAACCGACCTAAAAAGTCGAAATTTGTAAATCTAAAGGCGCGTTCCAATTTGAGGCAGCTCGGGGTTGAGGCACGCACTGCTTGTTGCATTGCACTTTGCTCAAATGCGTACGTGGCTCGACCTGAAGCCGCCTCGAGCGCATGCATGCAAGCTAATATATTTAATTTTTAAATTGTAATAAGAATGGTTCAATAGCTAGGTGTAGACTGCAGAATAAATGTTGCTGGATCAATCTCAGCTGTGGAGTATATTTTTGTTGGACAATTAATGTACAGTCGACAGTAGATTAACCTACCCAAAATGCAATTTATAAATAAGAAATAAATCACATGGTGCAAGCATAAGGTTGAGATATAACCCAAAAAAATTGGCATATGGTGTACTTTAACCAGTAGTCGATTGTATAAGCTTTTAGTTCAGTTTATGTAGAAATTAGGAATTCCAACTGGAACGTAGCATCATAATTTGTAAATTTTCTAGCGTATTTCTTAAGTCCACATACATTTACTACTCAAAATATGTTTTATAAGCATTGCTTTCTTAATCACTTCGTCATATAAAAACTGAATAAGTACGTAATATAAAATACTTACACCTAGGGTAGACTCGTGCCTGAACTTCGTTGGCTTTTTGATGCCATTCCTATGGGCTTTGCGGCCTGAAAAAAATTGTAATGTGTTGAAAACAGAGCGCCGTGAAATATTGTACTGATCGTAAACAAACACTAAAACATACGAGTTTATCATCTAAAAATCATTCACATCCTCGTAATTTATCTTTTTGTAATGTAACGAATAAATAAACCAATTATAAATTTAATATAAGCCCAAAAATACGTACTTTGGTTATGATTTGTGTGGTTCTTTGACTTTGCCATTTTGTCGAATTCTGAGTCCTAGAAGAAAAAATACTTATGAAAATACATAAACACTTAAAGTGTCAGCTTCATAAAGAATCGTAACACCAGATAAAAATAAGGATTTCTTTGATAATTTCAGAAATAACGAAGTTTATACATGACTACTAACCAAAAATCGTTCAAGAAAAGACTGAAATGTCAACTATGTCACGTCAAATTGACAGTTTGACACTTTGTTTTTGGCCTTGGTTACTTGTACTTTGGCCAGAGATCAGTGTTGCCGAACTAAAGAACCTACAATACGGGAAACCGATGTTTCGTTAAAAATCTATCACTATGACAGAGGCGGCATGCGTGAAACAAAAATGGAATTTAATAAGTTTTGATAATTACTACAATTCTATCGTGCGATACATTATTGGCAATAAGTGCCACAACGGTGCTTAACGCATTCTTTTCCGTTTTCGTTTTTCCGTATTTGGCCCGGGTCAATTTATGAACGGTTTGGTGTTGCGACACGCTTTACTAACGTGGACTGGCTGGAAAATACTTCAAAATGCTTTTATCAACTTTCGAAGCTTGGCATTTGGTATTACTTATTTTTCAGATTTTGGGGTTTTCTTTCATCGTAGTTGGCAAAACGTTCCACCCAGAGCTACAAAAATAAATTAAATATATATAATTTGACTAAAAAGTAAAATAGCCATAGCCATATTATAAAAAGTATCAATATGTCAAATGACGTGACATTTGTCCAAGTCCAACATTTCATTTCTCATTTTCTTGCTGCAGTTTTCATAAGAAATTGTGTAGAAAAAATCTTGTGATTGTTGTCAGTAAACGAAGTGTTTTAACCGTTCACAATTAACCATGGTAGTGCTAGAAGGAGAAGCCGGAGACGCAAAGCACCCGCCCTCAGAGGAACCGGAGAAAGAAGTGAAGACACCGAATCTTTTAACATTAGAAAGTATCCTTTTTTCAAAATTTTACATGTTATAGGCTAACAAAACAATGTATTACACAGCAGCATCATCATTCCCTTAGAGCTGTTAAAGAATAACAATTTTGTCATTATGTCATTGGATTTGACCAGTTGACCATTTCTAACTTTAGATTTTAAATCCTTAACCATACATCAGTATTCCGCATCACGAAGGATGCTCAGCAGCAACACGGACTACGGCACGGTGACTTCCAACGCTACCGTGGCTATTGTTCGCGCCGCATTCGTCGCCTGCGTAAAGTGCTCAAAATACCACAGGTGTGTACTTCTTAGGGTCTTCTAGAAGAGAGCTGATATTATCTTATCTTATGATAAGGGGCCGGGATAACCCCAGCGGCACTTCGACCCATGAGGATCTTTTGTGCGTACCCCATTTTACACACTGGTCATCTCAGTGTGCAGGTTTCCTCACGGTGTTTTTCTTCATTGTTAGAGCAGTCGATAAATGTTCGTAAGTCTTCGAAAAATACGAAAAACTCACTGGTACATAGCACTGCACGGTTTCGAACCCGGACCTCCAGCATGGGAGTCCGGTGTCCTAGCCACTGTGCCACCGATGCTCTAAGAGAGCTGATGCTAATACATTGTCAAAGTTGTTTATCTGATGCCATGGCCATGCCACTATGCAAACAGAGGCCAGAGGAGCAATCAAGAAAAGCACTGAATGCAGAATGTCAAAATAATACAATTTTAATAGTTAGAATACAATCAAATAAATTCCTCTGTAATTTGGATTTTCTCAATATGGCATCACTTTTAAATATTTTGAATTGGTATTCAGTAGTCTTTTATCTACATTAAGCTGGTCCAACCACACCATCTAAGCCCCCACGTGAAGTATTTATCCACAGCATATAAGTTGAATAAAAATGGTGGTCATTCCGCACAGGTACATTGTCAAATGCTATGGTTATGCGCAGCCCCCTCTATTCACCACCATCCACCATTTTTATTCAACTTATTTGGGATGTATATTTGTCTTTAAATTCTAAAATTTAATATTACGTATTCATAGACAGGCAGCTAATGCTGGTGCTTCTATTTAGTGGGAAGCTTACTGATCCTGCACTGTTTTCATAAATTTGGAGTTTTCTTCATAATTTTTTAAGAAAAAGATAAAGACAACAGCTTAATGGTTGACTACCATTCACATCAACTACTAGCATTATATTATGGTTTACTTACTACTGTGCTGACACATTGACCTGAACTGGATCTTGGACTAGAACACAGAAAAGTGCTGTCCTGTGCAGTCTCAACCCAGTAGTCCACTCGGAGCACTCACAGAACCCTCGCAACTTCATCACTACATTTGTGTGATTAATTACTCTAAATTAGACATAACACTAATAATGAGCAATTTCCAGGGAGACCGCCGCCACTACCGTCGCCGTGACGTCACAACCACGCACCTGACGGCGACCAGCGCTGAGAACCGTCTGCTATGCGTGCCGCTGCTGCAAGCCGAGCGCGCGTGGGCGCACGCCATGCAACTTCGGCAGGAGGCCAACACGGAGCCGCGCAAGAGGTTCCATCTCATAGCAAGATTGAAGAAAGCCTGCGCGCACGCACAGTTATTGCTGCAGTTGTGCGAGGTTGGTATTTTGATTTTTTATTAATATAAAAACTCCAACCTTTGAACTCAAACTCGATCCTAATCATTGAATTACATGCGTCAAACTTATAACATCCCTCTTTAGGTCAGGGGTTAAAAAACATTTGGTAATGTTTTACAGTGATATGGATGTTTTGCCACTATTATGGTCCAGAGGTGGGATCGATCCAGCGAAGTATGCGATTGCGATGTAGTCTCGAATCCTTCCCTAAGCTATTGTGGTAGAGCAGTATTATGGCTTTTTAATTATTTTTTAATAAGACCAACTGTGCTAGTCTGGTGTAGACTACTAATATGCATCTATCCTCAGCAAAGCGGCACGTGTGACGCCCGCACGCAACTGGAAGCTGGCGCGTACGCAGCATGGCTCGGCGGAATACTGCTGGTGGAACTACAGCAGTGGCGGCCTGCGGCAGAGAGCTTGCAGCGCGCGCAGCTCGTGTTGGACAAGCTTTGCGCCGCACTTCCAGAGGACGAACGGGTCGTCTACAAGCAGAAGGTATAGTGTTACTGGTGAACTGCAGTTGTGGCCCATGGCAGAGAACTTTCAGCGCGTTTTTACGAAGTAACAACCCTTCACTTCACTCTTCTATTTATGGCAACTACCGATTTGCGGTAATTCTACCAGTGTCTATGTGTTCGATGAGTATTTACTATACAATTGTGTGATAGAGTGCTCCTATGATGTTAGAGTTAACAAGGCCTCTACGTGTTAATAATTATAATAACAAATAAATATTTTTCACACTGTCGATACTATCTTAGTATCGAGCTCGGTCTCTAACCATCGTAATTACCGTCACATGAGGCACTCCATCGAAGTATAGTTTTCAAGGTGAGCAGCACGTAAGAAGACCCTCGTAACATTTATAGTAAGGTGATGTTTATGGGCGACGGTGACCACTTGCCATCAGGTGGCCCATTTGCTCTCTCCTTGAGCTAATAAATAATCAACAGGACATAAAACGCAAAGTGTTGCGTAGATAGAGCTACTAGCACACTCCGTAAACAGAAAAGCAAAACGCAACGTCATTTTTTAATATATCACAAATTTCTCGTTATTTGGGTTTATTTAATTAATTTCTCAAAGCTATAATAAAATTGTGATGATATCATGGCATCGTATTTCAAAATAGCAGACCTAAAAAATCTTATGACAGCGTGGCGCGTCTGAAGGGTAAAAAAAGATTTGATGGAAAGGAACGTATGTTGATTGGCTACGTACTATTGTGCTAGTGGCGCCTCTAGTGGTAAAACATTGCAAGATTATTTCCTATTCTTATATGAAAAGCAACAAGTAAAACTTTAAGGAAATGTAATTCCATCAGGTTGAAGAGCTGAAGCCGAGCCTCCGCTACTGCGCGTACAACATCGGCGACCAGTCGGCGGCCGGCGACCTGGTGGCCATGCGCGGCCAAGGACTTATTGAGAACCTCGACTCGCTCATGGCTCAGGCTAAGTCAGTTTTACTCTTTAACCCCCACAATGGTGTTATAATACCATTTTATGTACCTATTCTATGTGATAAAGACATTCATTCATTCATAAATGATGCGATGTTTGTTTGTCTGAAGAATCATAACAACCGATGATGTGATAACGGGGATGAGAATTTTCTGATAAAAATTGGATCAGGGGTTTCCAAGTTGCTGGAGTATGTTTGATATCGATGGGATCTCTGGAATAGTTTGAGCTAAAATGTACCTGGCGATGAGCATGAACAAGGGGTGCTCCATAAAGGTGTCAATTTTTAATTGTTCCCACCCAACACGAAAATGCCTCGATTTTTCTTAGTAATGAAATCCAATAATCAGTACTGGTCTTCTAATATGATGGATCGTCTTCCTCGTATGGGATGGATTACACCCATACCACCTGCGTTAACGCTTGTCATACGAGGCGTCTAACGCAAGTAACTTGCTGGTGGTATTCCCTTCAAGGTACTCAGTTGTTAAATATCTTCGCTTCGGCGTTGATGTGTTTCGGTAGTGTTAATAAAGGAGCTGGTACTTAAACCCATGTGCTCCATCTTTGGCCTCATCGTCATTTACCACTGGGTGAGATTGAGGTCAAACGCTAAATAAATAAAAACATCTGAAGCCCATTGTGGGCGTTTTGGACCATCTCGCCACAACTGATAAAATAGTTACTAATTTTCTCTACTGGTGGTAAGGTACGGAACGACAGTGGAAACGTTTAGGTTGAACTATTCTTCTCTCGACAGGGAATCCCGCTCAGGCGTAATGCATGAGGTGGAATGGCGCGGTCGCCGCATGACAGTTCGCCCAGAGAAGGTGCGTCTCTTCCTCATTGCTCTGCAAGACCTCGACAAATCCGTCGCAAGCGCCGACAGCGCGCAGGCCAAGATCGACATCCTCGAAAACATCCTCATGGACTGCAAGGATGCCATCTCCGCCGTCAAGGACGAAATCAAAAACGATCCCAAGCTCAAAACAGCCTCCGAAACCCAACTCTCCAACATCAACTATCTACTTTCGTATCTGATGTTTCTCCGTCTCATACGCACCGTTGAGAGAAACAACCTGTTAGTGCAGCAAGCTGAGGAGGCGAGAAAGAATAACATCCAGATCGATGGCAAGAAGGTCCGGCCTCAAGATTTGACACGGCTGTACGAGATCATTCTCCAGAATTTCACCGAGCTCCAGCAGTTGCCTGGTTTCGAGAACGATGCTGCTTACCAGCAGGAAATTGAGACTCAGATGAAGGCGTATAGAGCTTTCCGGTGCTATTATATCGCCCAGGTCCTTACTGGATTGAGGCGCTTCAGAGAAGCGCTGGCAATGCTCGAAAGATGCAGCACATACACCGCTGAATCGATTGCCAATAAACTGACCGAAAAACAACTTCTTGAGAAATTGCAGGTGTTAAAGAAAGACATTGAGAGCTGCAAGTTTGAAGTCCATGCAGACTCTGTGCTAGAAGACGACGAGGATGACGAGGAAACCAAGTATACTTCCACCGGAAAGGCTTACAAGGACAAGAAACCTCTAGTAGACCGCTTGGATGAGTATCGGGAGGATACGCAGGTCCTTACTAAGAATCCTAACATTTACAAGATGCCACCTTCGATGGAGGCTATTCCATGCAAGCCATTGTTCTTCGATTTGGCGTGCAACTTCATAGAATTTCCAAATCTTGAGGATAAGACCGGCGCGGCTGATAACAGAAAGCAAGGCGCCGGTATTACTGGCCTTGTCAAAGGTTTCTTGGGTTGGGGCAAAAGTGACAAGTAATATTTGTGATTGGATTCGTACATTCTATCAGGATTTGTTTATCAAAAAATATATATCTAAAAGTAAAATGCACTATGGTGTTATTTATTAATTATTAGTACCTATTGGAGTTATTATTAATTTCAGACAATAGGGGATATAAATAAATCATGTATTTAAACAAAATACTTTACACAAATCAAAGTAGTCGTTCCGTTTGAAAAGTACAAAAATATAATAGTGTTTAACTTTGAAACAATATATTTTACAGTGTAACATTCGTGTAACACTTATATTTTACATAATCACATTGAACTTAATTGCGGTACTGTGCTAAAATTTAACACAACTGCTTTATCAACTACAAATTACTATACAGATGGCTAAATCAACATTAACAATTTCGATACAATGAAAGCAAGTCGACGTGTTCTTTACAATTGTCAGTTTACCAATTAAATATTTAATTCCTGTAAAAGTCTATGGCAGGAGTAGGTACTTTATTATCGTCAATAATCACTGATTATTTTACCTATTATTTCGAAAAAATTAGAAAGAGTTCAAGCATTTGAAAACACTGTTCCTGCGATAAAAAATGGTGGTAAACTATTAGCTGCGTATTGAATTGACTACGGGTCGTGCCGTGCCGGCCATAAGGAATAGCATCACCCCAACTCTTGTGTGTCGTACGAGGCGACTAAGAGTCTTAGTGGATACTATTCTAAACCTAGTAGACGGCGATAGGCTCACCACCTATCACGTTTGTCCACCAAATCTTACGGCGAAAAGTGGCAACTACCATGATGAAGGTAGTTCCTCCGTCTACCCCTTCGGGGATTATGGACGTGAGAGTTATAATAAAATATAACACGACTCCATAAAAGACGAAGACTATAAGTATACCTCGCGAGACGGCTCGCTCGTTCAGTGCGCGGATAAAGTCCATTCCCTAAATATAAAATGTGAAAGTGTACCCTTCGTTGTCACAACGCCGCGCTGACGGCATCGTTTGACGTAGCGGCGATAGCGCGGTTTGAATATTCAAAGAGCAAGACTGAGAGAATGGACTTTAATAGTAAACGCATTTTTAAACATATCTAGGGAAAATTAGCTACGCACCATCGGGCACGCATGATAATCAAGGAGAATAAAACACATAATAATCATTAATCAGTGATGACAAAGCTTGTTAAACTTTTTATCGTTATTATCTGTGTTATCTCTGGTGGTCGTAAGTGCGATGGCGTGTAGTTGGCTTAAGTGGTCGGACGATAGCATATTTTCTATCATTACATTAGGCAATCATCGTCAAATCTATATTTGAACGCAAACGAAATATGAACCCACCATTAATAATTACAGAAACAATGTTACTCCGTCATGCACATCTTCTAAAGAAAATATACAAAATTATAGGAACAAAGCTCCTACAAAAGCACAGTAATATTTAGACACTAGTTCAGTTGCCTAACTGAATAAGGCCCAGCGTTCATTAAGAAAGTGGCTGTGCGACGACATTTTTCGATAACAAATTAAACTGAACCTTAAAATCACTAAAATACGGTTCGAATTGCATGCTTGGGGCATAGAGTAGATATACAGAAGGTCCGCTCCGGGCGTCACGCGATTTTGATTACGTCACTCGACCGTAGCGTTAGGGCAGTTATAATAACCAGTAAGAAACAGCCTTGTGGAAAATATTTCTGGGAATACATTTCGCGCCTGAGTTCCTTTGATTCGCCCTGAGATCGTCTGTACGCAGAGCTCGTGTGTGCGTGAGCTGATTTCGCGCGATTGTATTGAACGGACCTTCTGTATATCTATTCTGTGTCTGGGATCACTTGCCGCCACCCCAATGATATTGGCACGCCATTTTGGACCGTATTTTAAGGACTTAAGGTTATGTTTAAATTGTTATTGAAGTAAGTCGCCACGACTCCACTCCGACAGTGTGCGCTGGGCCTAATCAAGCTTATCACCTGCCACATTCAAACACCACATTTTTTTAAAGTTGCACCGTTCACTTTTTAATCTCCAGCCTACGGAAGAATACAGTAAAAGAACGGCAGTATCACAATTAATAGCCACGGATTAATGAGGCGTTAGTGGAGGCCAATGCGCTGTGTCGTGCGCAATGCTATCACCAGGCGCCAGTAATTGGCCACAAGTTGGGCATACTTCCAGCTGAGACCCCATGTTTCTTCCGACCACCAACTCCTGTTGTTTCCCGATATCAGGCAGCAAAGTCACCAAATCTGGGAACACAGTTTCCAACTGTGAGCCTAAAGCCGAACGGCAGTGTTGGTAAAACTCGTCTGCACTTATAATGCTGTCGCGGAAAGCTCGTGAAGCTACTTTGAAGTCCTCGACCGCTGCAGCACCGCCCAAAGCTACGGCAAACTTCTTCACTAAAGCTCGATTTCGTTGCTCAAAGTCTGGTGGAGGTATGTATGTGTGCACTGGAACTGAAAACGTCTGTCCGGAGGAGTTTGTGAATGTCATTCCATCACAAGCGGGACGGGGATTGAAGCCCGGAGGGATGCTACCGTTGGGGATGTTTTTAACTTTAGCAGGATAACTTAGGTTAACTTTAGTAGGCACCGGGTCTCCCTTCGGATTCAGAGGTGGGTAGTCTTTAGCAGCGAGCGCGAAATCTCCATTGCCCCCGTTCCTCTTATCGTTGATGGTCACAGTTGTGGTTTCAATAGTCTTAATCTTTCTGTCAATTTCACTTTGTGTGTTGTTATTCACAGCAGCATTATAAGCGTCCTTGATCTGCTGTTTGCTGAACTTCTCATTTATACCGTTCACGTAACTCAGATCGGTGGTAGAGTCTTCCATTGCTAGGATGTTCGGTTTCTTTTTCTCCTTTTTATTCTGTTTGGTGTCCGTTTGGATTGTAGTAGGAGGCTGGGGTTGAGGCGAGGGTAGACTTTGGGCAAATTTTTTGGGTTTCGATTTTGTATTGATGGGTAAATTAGGAAAGTCTGCCACAGGATTGAATGAGCGTTCTTTGGGAGGCGACGGTTGAGGTTTGGTCGGTTTAGGTTTCTCTTTAGACTTGGAGATGTTGATCCACTGCGGCGGAGCGGATGGAGTGGCAGTGGACGACAGCGCTGGGAAAGCCTCCGAGCTAAGCTGCGATTTCTTCGACTGAGAATGTCCGTGGGTACTCTTGAGTGCTTGCATTTCTTGACTGTTGATCATAGTGACCTGAAAGTACGAAATTGAATTTTTAGCTACGAAAAAATTAGTTCACATAAAATAAATAGGATCTCTATTATGCGCCCTGTTAGCCTTTATTGTTTTGGGCTGCGTAGATAACATACATATATTCTGTATTACAGAAATCCTTTTTTTTTTTAATTCCGCAGTATTTTTGCCGCTTTTATATTTCTAGTCAAGTTATTGATGGCGCCTGATTTATTATTTCAACTGATTTATAAATTCTACTGAACCATACGAAGTCCACGTTCATTACCTTAGGCGGCTGCACAGTCCCAGCCCCAATGCTGGGATAGTCATCCTTGGCGATGCCCAGGGATGGGAAGTCGTCATCAGACATAGCTGCAGGTGGTTTCCGCTGCGGCTGTGTTTGCGGCTGCGGTATGGAGATCCGGTTGCCGCTCGTCTGGGTCAGACGGAAGTTGCTAGCGCTTGTCGGTTGACTGTGCAGTTGGATGGACACGCTGGGTTTGGCTGGAAGGCAAGTATAACATGTTCGTGCAATATATAATCTACGTTGCAGGGACTCTCTAAGGGAATTGTTATGGGAAATAAATATACTGACTGTCACGGGTCAATATATTATGTATGTACGCAAAAACCTAGTTGTTTCCGAAAAACTGTGATAACCATAATTTCAATACCAGAAACAAAAACATACTTGCAGTGCCACGCTTTAGACTTGTAAAGTAAACACATCATTTATGGGTCACTGTGTACGATTTTATAATAAGATAGTTGATACTGTAATAAATATGACAGAGAAAAAATTTAAGACCTACATAAGACGGGCCTTATGTAAACTGTATGCACTTACAGTTCCTTAGCAGCGTGGCGGCGGCCGGCGCGTTGGGGCGGGACTGGGCCGGCGTGGGAGAAGGGCCGGGCCCGCCGCCCAGCGTCGGGAAGTTCTTGTCCGTGCGTGCCAATCTGTCGCCACCTGTCGAAACGTGTCAAATACAGACACGGGCGTTTATAAGGGGAGGTTTAGGGGGTCCGGACCCCCCTCCCCCTTAGCATACGCGGAAAAAAATATTCGCAGAATATTCACCTTTTAATTTAATTTAATTTATTTATTAGGTAAACACAACAGATTACAACCATATAAATTACAGAAAAATCAATATAAAGTTATGAGCTAGGTCGTAACCCTTAACGTGTAAACACAGCATGGTTAGGAAGTGGAAAATTGATTGTTGTACAATATTGAGTTATAAAAAAAAATACTATTGAATGTAATGACTAAAAAACTTATGCCTATTTGAAAAATAAAAATAATAAAGTAAAAACTATAAAGTAGGTGCGCGGATAGCTCACTTGAGGCTCACTTTTGTATCGGTGTCTACTAATTTCTCACTTTTGTAATAATTTATTTAAAGCTACTTAGAGTAACTATAAATAAATTAATATAATGTTTAATGTTTATGTAATTTCTAATTGACTGAGATTGGCGTTTAGAATTCTGCCTTTTTCTGCGTGAAGTCACGAGCAAAAACTAGTTTTTTCTTTGTATCTTTGTACATTTTTGAACCCTTGGGGGCGTCCAAGACCATGTGAAAATAACTCACAACCACAACTCCGGTGTGGCTGCCAAAATGTCGTGTTCACATAGACTAGACTACTAGATTGTGTAAAAGTAAGCGGGACGTTTTGTTTAGTTTGACGGCCACCCCGGAATCGATGCTAGACCGGTTTGACCAGTTTTTAGTAATATATTCTGATTTCAGGACCGAAAACATCAATCTCTACAAAACCTGTAGCACTGTATAAGACCCTCGGGGTAACCTCGCCCGATTCCTATTCAAATCAAATCAAATAGTGTATTTGTTGATAGTAGGTGTGTGCATACAGAGTTCTTAAATTATAATATAGTATCACTACTTTCTACCACATGGTGTAGCATACAAATACTCGATAGAACCTTATAAATAGAAAAAAAGAAGAAAGTTAAATAATTAATAAACACAATAGTACCTAATCGATTTAATATAATATTCAATTTTATGTCAATTTCATATTTACCTTATTTACTACATTACCTAAACGAAAGTCAACCTTAATTATATTATTATTTGTCTTCTACGTATTCTTTTATGTCGTAGTAGCATTTCTGTTTAAGAATATTTGTTATTTGGTCTGTCTAAATTCTCCATAAGTCAATTTTTTTCTTAGACCTCAAGCACGTCTTCCAGGATTATTGGGTGGTCCCTAAATCCCTAAGTCCTAAATATTAAGGACATTTTGATGCAACTGAAGGACAGGGATATGTGCCATTAGCATAGCAACCATCCATCCTGATTCTGACTGCTCAACGTTGTACTACAAGGTGAGGATCGAAAGTTTCCGGCCTGACAAAGAAAAAGAACACTCAAGGTCATGAAACTATTTTTATTTTTCAATATTGTCTCCATCTATTTCATCACACTTTTCGGATCATTTCTGCTCAGCATAAAAATAGTCAGAAGTTTTGTCTTCAAAATGGGCGAAAACCGCAGCGGCCACTTCATCATCAGTGGAAAATCTTTGACCCCTTAAGTCTGACTTGTGTTTTAAGAATAAATAGTAATCACTGGGCGCCAAGTCAGGACTAGGATAAATGACAATTACAATGACGTATAATTTGTTTTTTTAGTCATCTAGAAATGTCTAGCCAGAAACTTTTGGACCGCACCTATATTTTTTATTCTGACCATATAACTGAGCTAAGAGCCTAAGCTGAGGGTCAGGTAATGTCGGAAGTACCTTTGTACGCGCGGTGCGGCGCGGAGGTAGACAGCAGCATGTTAGGCGGCGGCTGCGCGGCGGACAGGCTCGGGAACTGCTCCACGCTGCGGGTGTCGATGCGGGGAACCGGCGCTGGCATCGGCGGCGGCGGGCTCGGCGAGTCTCGTCGTTCCCTAACACAGAATCAGTTTTTTTTAATTGTAAGTAAGTAAAGTAAAAGTACACTTTATTGCAAAAATAGAAAACTACAAACACTAGATAGAAAAGGAAGTAATAAAGTACAATTAAAGTACCATAGTAGTATTAAGTAGTCAGTATTAATTTAAGTACATTAAAGTATATTTTTATGTCATACTTTGACTGTGATTTTAGTGTACATTTGAATTCTAATTTACAAGAATACGCTGCTTAAATGCTTTGATAATAGAACATAAAACGCAAAGCGTTGCGCAGATGGAGCCACTAGCACACTCCGTAAACAGAAAAGCAAAACGAAACGTCATTTTTGAAGATATCACAAACTTCTCGTTATTTGGGTTAATTTAATTTAATTTTTGTTTTTATGATATTAGTCAAATTGTGATGATGTCATGGCATCATATGGCCATTTCAAAATAGCAGACCTAAAAAATCTGTGAAGACAGCGTGGCGCGAGTCTGAAGGTTAAAAAAAAGATTTGGTGGAAAGGAACGTATCTACATGTTGATTGGCTACGTGCTTGTGCTAGTGGCGCCTCTAGTGGTAAAACATTGCAGGATTATCTCATATTGGCTAAATCGTAAAAGCGGATAATATTCTACGTCTCGAAAGTCAGAATTTAAAAGGAAGAAATAGTACTGACCTGGGCGCCCTCTCGCGGACGACGGGATGCGGCGTAATGTTGAACTGTAGTTCGAGCGTGCGGGCCTGCCGGGCGGCCCCGCGGTTCATGCCGCGCCCGTGAACCGTAGCCTTATGCGCTGCAATCACCATTCAATAAGTATCAAGATTCACAAAGTTCGAAATAACTCTGTATAAGGGTGAGTCTGCGTTGTACCACCCTTATATCATACCTATTTCTATCGCAAAGTAGCAATGCTTGGATTGATGTGATTTAGTTTGAAGGGTAGAGTCATTATTACCGGCGCATGAGGTATGACTGTCTGTATTTTATGTTGCCTGTTATCTGGTTAAATATTATAAACATAAGCGCGTTTTCAAGATAACGTATTTTAGGGCCCTGCCCTGATAGGATAACAGTTTGATAGCATCTTCTCTAGAAGAAAAGGTGTAGAAATAAAATGTGTTCCCCTCTCCTCTGTTTTCAGGTATTTTAAAACTAGCATAGGCTCCTTTGCTAGGTTTGCCAGGGTAGTATAGTATGTTCTAACCTTTGAGATCAAGAATAGAGCATAAGAACAGAGTTACTATAGCCCTTGACTATCATACCATAGCCGCACGATGTGCTAGGGGGCAGCGGTGCCTTGAGGTGAGCTATCTTATTTGATTCCACCCAATTACGCATGTGCGACGCGTAGTACAAGTTACGTCCGTCCGCGTCGCACAGGTGGCAATAGAGATGCTCTTGCGCATATAGTATACGTTTGTTACCTTTGAGATCAATCTCGCTCCTAAACACAGCGGTCAAGTGGTTCCCGGCGCAGTCGCCCTCCTCGCACAGATAGTGGTCGGAGCGGAAGTGCTGCGCCAACGCGGCGTGCGACGCGTAGTACAAGTTACGCCCGTCCGCGTCGCACAGGTGACAGTAGAGATGTTCTTTGCGCAAATGCCGGTACAACTCGTCAGAGTCCATGAAACGTTCCTCGCAGAACTCACAGAGCGGGTGGCCCCTGGAATTAAATTGGGTATTTGACTTTCTTTTTTATCACATTAATCAACTTACATGGATATTCTGAAGATGGGTCTGAAATTCGTTTTTCGATATCTCAACTGACACCTCAGATATTAATGGTTAAAGAGGCTTTAACACAAACACATAGACACTGGCAGAATTACTGCAATTCGGCAGTTGCCATAAATAAGAGTGAAGTGAAGTGAAGTTAGTTGTGGGGTGATGCTCTATCCCTTTTTAGCAAAAGTCTTTAATATATAGCTTGTATGGCGCTACAGTAGTCAACTGATATCTGCTACTTCTTTCTACCTTCTGATTTCTGATTGCCTGTAGCTATTGTATTTTGCAATGAATTTCAATTCTGTTTTCACATTTGACCATCAATTTATGTGTCTATTTTAATGTTTTAGAAATGCATTTAATCTTCGATACTTGTAATAATTATGTGTTTAATAAATTCAAAGTCTTAATGATTCTGCAAAAGAACATGAAAACTTCCCTCTTAAAAATGGAACAATATTTTTGGAATGAGACGTAGTGAGTGAACCTATTTCTTACCTATGGGATGTGTCATCCAGATCTCCTTTCCGTCGATGGTGGGCCAACTCTTGGCGGGTGTAGCACTTTCGCTCACTAGTAAATATCTAGAAATAAAGTGAAATCAGTCGTCAGTGGGTGTTCTTGTTTACTTGTTCTAAACATGGTGGGTTTTGATCAAGGTCCTGTACAGATTAGTTTTAACTTTCAGTAGCTACATAAAACTAGTAGTGTCTACTTGCAATTTATAAACTTTTGGAAAAATAAATAAATCTGGAAATGAAATATTCATCTTTCCCTGCTATATCCTGTTAATCTGATGATAATTCTTGTTAGAAAACATTGCTGGCAATTTAAATTATTTTCAAACAGTTTCTGGTCGTTTTTTAGTTCAAATTGGTAATAGAAAATGAATAAAACATACCCTCAAATGTTTAACACACAGATCACAGAAATATCTCTCATGGACCTTCCTCATATGGTCACTCAGCAAACCGAAGTTCCGAAACGGTGGTAGCTGATCACAGATCTTGCAGCAGTTCTCAAGCAGATCTTCATAGGCTTTTTTTATCTCCTCACTGCAGAACCCTATCTTAAACTGCCGTTCAAAGAGTCGGTCCGTGAACACTCTGTTACGAAGCTCTTTGTAAGTTTGGATGGATTCGGTGAACACAACCTGTGGGAATATAAAATAAATAATTGTACATTATAATTATTGACATGAAATCTATTTCATGTCTAACACACTCTCTTTGTATGTGAGTGACCTTGTGTCGAGTCACCGTAACGAAAATGTGTACTTTCAGCATACCATTAGCTCTTGAACTATTTAACCTATTAAAATGGAAGTTGTACCATTGGATAGAGTCATTTGGCGCCGTTCTAACGATACCTAACAATAACTGAAACATTGTTTCCTCGCTTCGCTACAGCTTGCGAAGTGGGTCCCTTTTTTGGCCATGAAAAATTACCGACTTATATTAAATTCTATATAACTTTGGAACTATTATATATATATATTATATATAGATATCGAAACACTTGAAACTGCGGTGTGATGAGCTTGAACTACGCTACTTAAAACCAGATATCGCTTCGCATCTGGTTTCAAAAGTTGAAAATAATTGACAAGTTTCATCAGTTGTGACCTCAAGCCTCACATAACATGCCGTGATATGAAAAAGAAGCGCAGCCGAATTCGACAAACACCCATGCCTAACGCAGAGCGGCAGAGCATCTATCGTTTGCGGCAAAAATCGCAACAATCGGACAACTACGAGTAAACTTGCGGCTTTTCGCGTGTTGGTCCAATATTGGAGTTGCAGAATAGATTCCATGTTACGGCAAATCTCTTCTGCATGGCAGGTTTTTTATTTATTAATTATTATGATAAAGGTGGTTCCTCTGTCTACCCCTGGTTTATGGATGTGATAGTTTAAACTATGCTATTAATTATTATTTTAGGTAAACCCTGACCAAGAGCTAAAAACCCCGGTCGAGGTAGTAGTAGTATTGGTAGTTTTATAATCTATAGAGTTTGCTATGAAAAATATAGTTCCATTTAATTTAGCAATATGCCGAGAGTTTTTAGTTCCTGGTCAGGGTTTAATACCCTTTAACTTTACATTACTTCTGAAGTATTCAGGTGTAATACCCAACACTAATGAAAATAGTATAAAACCATGGAACCAAGATGGAACTGCATACAGATCAAAAACAGCTAGGGTCCTACCCCATATGTCCCAGTGTCATACCCTAATACTAAACTAAACCTTCCCAAATGACAAGATTTCATCCTATTCTGATTTTTGTAGGATAGTAACAAAAAATGTGTCATTTCCAAGTATGCACCATTATCAGAATAAATATAAATTCTTTATCATAAAACAAATACCAATTAGGTATTTGCTTATATATTTCTACTTAGCTAGGATTTATGCATGATACGGCTATACATACAATCATATAAGATAACCTTTGATTCCAGAAAATTAGTTGACCATGCAATTACAGCCCAATTGAATGTAGGTAATTATCAATTTTTTTTACACATTATTTGTTTAACAAATTAGGTAGTTACCTCATTTTATTTATTGTTTCTTTATTTATTGTTTTAATATTATAGAAATAATAAAATATTAGAAATCAATTTGTTCAGTCAGCAAGAAGTATGTGAACACTTTTGAACCTTATTACCTTTTAATAAACTGAAAAGGTGATCAGATCAATTGGAACAGAACAACATTATGATAACAGTGCAGTTTATGCTCCTAAACCACGAATACTTTACCTAGTTAATTATTTGTATACCCATTAATGTACAAATACAGTACATTATGGGTACGCACTACTATCCAGCAACTTCAAACAGTTGACTGAACTGTCAAAGTCAACGTGCCCTACTCCTTCCACATATTCCCACCCACAGTACAGTTCGGCACAAAATTTGTATAACAAGTGAATTTCTGACTATTTGTAATCAATTTATTTCTAATAATACTAATTAATTTATGTCATGACATATATTTTATTTTTTTCTAATTTACAACTTTATTTTTACTCTGATTAATTGGAAATAAGTAAATATTTGCAACAGATTACATTTGAATATTTTTTTTGCCAACTGTGTCACCGCAGGGTTGGCGCAGGAGTGACGCGTCAGGAAGGGGAGGTGACTGCTTGAAGTTGCTGGATAGTAACTACTTGTTACTCATTTTGAAAACTCTTAAAATACACATGCAGAAATGTTATCAGTAAGATTAAATAGGCATAAAATTGCACAACACAACGTAAACGTGTGTTGCTCAATACAGGTACACGGGGATACGATGTGGAAGATGAAAGTTGATACAATCTCATTATCTATATCACTTACCCTTGAAAGATCTTGTCGACATATGGGGCACTCGTTTTGGAGGCAGAGCACTCGCATTCGGGTGGAGCACTCGAAACATACGGGATGATCGCACTCCCCAATAGAGTAATACAAGACATTCTTGAAACAGACCACGCAAGTGTTCGTGTCGTTCGCCTGGGACTCGGCCATGGTTCCCGATTAGTACAAGATGGGTTCTAGAACAAAGTACCTACACTTAGTAGATCCCCTTTTATATTTATATTACCTAAACAGACAAGAGTAAGAAATAAACACTGTGCCATACCTGCGTAGAGTAAAAGGACGAACAAAAATTTTTCAGCGCAGAGATGACAGCCACATGAAAAACGTAAAACTTAGTGTTGCCAATTCGCGCTATTAAATTTCTACTATTTAGAATTTATACTATATCCGTCCAAAAACAGTAGAAATTAAATAACGGCAACATTTACTGAAATAGTATGGAAAACGCATTGTAATTGGCAATGTGTCGGTATAATAATAAAGGCAACTTTCCATATATTGATGTCATATATGGAAAGTTGCCATTATTATAATACCGATACATTGTAACTACATTGTTGTCAAATGATTGTAATAAATATTATTGAATTTTGTATGATATATTATATGTCTCTATCTATCTTATAATTATAACCTTTTTTTTGTATTTAATTTCTACTCATTTTTGACGGATTGTACCTTTGTACCTTAGATTAGTGATAGATAATCTAAGCTTTGTACAGAAAGGATTTGGCAACCACAGAAAGAAAATATATATTGGTACCTCAGTGTTGCAAACAAGGATGTGTTCTCCCGATTCCCGTCATATATGAGCAACCCCTGATATTTTTTTATTATTGAAAATTCATTGCATTTATTGTTTTAAAATGAGAGATAATTATTTAATTAAATAAAGAGAAAAGACACGACAAGGCAAAGTAAGAAAAGGAGAGAGTCATTCTATTATCCATAACATTTAATTTTAAGGCTGATAGCTTTTGCTGCCGAAGCCTTGATAAATGACAAAAAATTATTGACATTTGTGACGGTTTGAATTTGAAGTTTGAATTTTGAATTGCAGTTTAGTTTCAAAGTGCGTTTGAAAGGACGAAAATTAAGTTTTTCATTGTTTTATTCCTTTTATAGTGTCATCAGAAATGTAAATAGAAGTGCTATCAACAATACTTGAATAGCGCAAATATGTTTTTCGAGGTAAGTGTCCAAATCAAAACAAGAAGTACATGCACTTTTGTTTGTTCCTACGGCTATTTTACGTTACGTTTATTTGTTATTTCTGACCGTCTTTGTTTTACTGTAGATTGAAAATACGCCTGAGTATATCAGAAAAGCTCGCCGCAAGGACGTGGTGAAGAAACAATCGCCGAAAGAGGAGTGTCCCCGTCTTGTATTGGCGCCTTTCGCCAGACCTCCGCAAGTGGTTTTCGATAATGTAATCCTCGGGTGTTCATGTGAACGGGAGTTAGAAATTATTAACCCGTCGAAACAAGTGCAACAGGTAAGTAAAATACACACACACACACCTAACGTCTAACGTCACACTATAGAATAGAGGTTGTTGGGCTCCTGTTTCCGCATTCAGACACAAAAGTGGTCCTGTAAGCGTGCCTACACTATAGAATTGCCTATCATGTACACCTGTTTGTTTCCATTTAAAATACCATATGCCATGAACACTTGAGGCACTCCATCGAAGTCCTCAAGGTTAGCAGAATATCGAAAATCCTCTAATAACCTCATAGAGATGTCTATGGGCGACGGTGACCACTTACCATCAGGTAGCCCACTTGTATTTGTATTTGTAAAAAAACTAATTAAGGAAATAAATTATTCTGAATCTAAAACAAGAATTCTAATTTATTTTTTCAGATCACACTTTGTCGTGCCCTGCCCCCTGGTCTCGTGATACATTTACCTGGAGAATGGCTTGTACTGAAGCCAGAGACCTGTTACTGCTTGACCATGTCTTGGACTCCAATGCAGCCGACAGCACTACGAGAAACCATTAGATTCACAGATGAAAGCAGGGGCAGATATGATGTTATCATTGTTCTCAAATCGGCTATGGTTTGTAATAATCCTATTACATAATTATAGCACAATGTGCCTCAGGCAGACGGGTGGGAGATAGGAGGATGAGCTTTTTAAAAAAATTATTAATACCATGTGTTGAATATAGTTTAGACAAGACTTAGACTAAAGGTTTAGGTCTAAGTTGAAATTCTTAGTGTAAGCACCACTTATATTATTAATATTTATAAACAGTATTTGCGGAGTCCTTAATTTCAAATTAGAGTAATTGCTGGCTTGCTTATCATATGATTAGTGACCAACCTTAGAGTAATTGATTAATTAACAATAACAATACTCCTAATTTTAATTTCATGATTTAGTGCAAATAACTAATTTAAATAAATACTGATGGTGGGAAAAATATGAACTGTGAAACTAAGAACTTATAACTAGACCCCGTTGTCTTGTCGCACTGACAAAACTATTGGGTAGATAGGGGTCAAAATGGCACTCCTTTGTATTTGTGGTGTTTTGGAATAAAAATATCTTAATAAATCTCAGTGCTGCCCATCGGAGCTTCATATATATTGAAAGCAGGAAGGCAGGATTAATATAAAGTTTTTTGAATTAATTGTGGAAAAATTCAAATAAACAGCCATTGACAACCTTATGCTTGTAGTTATATGTTCTCCTGTAAAAAAAGCTAAAAGGATAAAAGGACAGATCAATTTTTATATTTTTTATAACTTTGAACCCTAACTACCCAATCGTGACGTCACCGCGACAAGATAACGGGGTCTACTTATAACATTCTAACACTATGACATAGATACATCAGATATTGCCTATCTATAATAAATAATACTAATAAAATTTTAAAAATGTACTTTAGGATACTGCATCATTCTAGACCTATGACTTTCTTTCTTTTGTAATTAATATATTTCAACTTATCTCCTGTTACAGAATGTTAAAGGAAAAAGTAACCAGCCGAAAAGCTTCAAGACATCTCCAGGTAAAATAAAGAAAAAGTCTCATAAAAGGTCTCCAGTTGCAATCTACAAAAAGAAAGCTGAAGTCATTTACAATACTACAAATATAAAGAAATCTGTCTGTGTTAACCAGTATACAGATTACAGAGTATTTAAAACGTCTAACAAAGAAAACATATCCACTTTCAACGACTTCTCTTTGGAGTCTCAGCCGAAGAAATGTCCTTTCGATTCCCCGTCCAGTATCGATTTACACTTTGATACTTCCGAAATATTTGCCAACATGAGAAGGCCAAACTTTGAAAATAATATAATGCAGAATACATATGACAAATCATTCAACTCGAATGTCCAACAAAATGTACCTACATCAAATATTTTGAAACCATCTAACATGCAAAACTGTTCATCTTCTGATATATTTGATAACCTCACCTTTACTCCTCTGAAAGCCCTGCCGGGGAAATCTGAGAAATTAGACAAAGGCCCTAAAATAATACTTAGTATGAACTCTGACAGTGAGCTGGATGATAGCTTGAATGTAAAAACCGGTAACGAAAATGAAACACATTCAATAATATGCATAGCATCGACTCAACAAAATAACTGGTTGACCGTAAACCATCAACAGTTTGACAGTCAGTGCATAGAAACTCCCGCATTGCCAAATAAGAAAATTCCGAACACTTCATCTCCTAAAGAACTGAACAGCCCAAATTTCTCCATCAACACAGATTTCTCACGCATCAGTGATTTATCATTCCTCCCCCAACGGTTCTCTACAGAAAGAAAGATGCCAAAAATAAATAACGATACACATGAGATTCTAGATGATCTTAATACTAAATTTAGTTCTGATACATACACAAAAGAATCGCCCAACACACCAGTAGAACTCAACCAAATGTATGCGGAGTCAAGACCGCCACATTTCCTCATAAGGGATAACAGAATGTGTAGACAAGCACTCTTTAAAGAGCATCAACAGCAAAGAGAAGCATATGACAGGAATTATTTAAATCCCTATGAACTTAATGTTTGGCAAAATGTAATACATACTGATTTGAAGTCTTCACCTCGATCTATGTCGCCTCCCCTTCAGTCGATCCCTGAGGAGAGCAACCAATTATCGGATACCCAAACTCTCGACAAAACTGAGAGGCATAGGGATACCTTCGTTATTAATCGTACTTTTGACAAAATCTCTGATAGGAATTCAATATCTGCAAATAGTAAAACGACATGGTCAAAGAAGTCTGTTAGAGCTGAGCCGGAGCTTTGGAAAGTACCCGTGCCTCTGCCACGGAAGTCCTTAAAGCCAAAAGTTAGTATTGCCAGTAAAGACTCCTTGTGCAGCAAAGAGTCTAGTACATTCGACTGCAACAAAAGTGCTAATCAGAACGTATCCCTCAACCAAGTGGGAAATGTTTATTCCCAGTCATCCACAGTCGATCCATTTTTGTCTGCTTCCTACTTTTACGACGAAGAAGCGGTACATAAGTTAGAGCAAGAATTCAAAAGGTGGCTCAACTGTATACTGACTCCGCCCGCCGATCTAGACAGTAACGTGGAACAGAAAGTAGATGTCGGCAAAGCGTGGATTGAAAACAGAAATAAGGAAGTCCCAGCTGCTCCAACCAAAGAGCAAGTATGCAGTGTGTACCACAACAGTCACAGGCTGGACAGTCTGCGCAGAGCAGCCAAGGCTTTGCTGATGAGTCCAGAAATTGTCCATGTCTTCCAGAAGCTTAATGCACAAATAGAGAAGAAGCTAATAGCCATTCGCACAGACAGAAACTTGCATTTGGATGTGGGGCTTCAAAAAATTATAATGGAATTGTTATTGTGCTACAATCCGTTGTGGCTTCGCATTGGATTGGAAGCTATCTATGGCCTGGTATTACCTCTGAAATCTAACAGTGACATTGAAGGTTTGACTACATTCATTATTCAGAGGATGTTTAAGAACCCTCACCTCAAAAACAAACATTCCAAATCCAGCGCGCCAAACATGCTGCTGCCTGCGTACATGGAAGCCATCAAGAAGTTCACTTTGAAGAAATTTTTCATGCTGGTCTTCTTTTTGGATCAGGCTAAACAGAGGAGATTGATAACACACGACCCCTGCTTGTTTTGCAGAAATGCTATCTGCAAGGAAAGTAGAGAAATTGTGATACGTTTCACAAAGGAGGTGATTGCGGGCATAGGCGACATCACGAAGCACTTGCGGCCTCTCGGTTACGTCATTTGCCATAAGCAATCATTCTTAGACGAATACAAGTATGCAGTGCACAATATAGCCCTGGACATCAGGGACGGTGTCCGTCTGACAAAGGTCATGGAGATAATCTTGATGAAGAATGGCTTATTGAATCAGCTGAGAACTCCTCCAATATCGCGGTTGCAAAAGATTCATAATGTACAAGTTGCCATTAACGCTCTGAAGGAAGCAAATTTTGTTATCGATGGGGACATTACGGCTTATGATATAGCGGACGGCCATCGCGAGAAGACTCTGTCCCTCCTGTGGCAGTTGATCCACGTATTCCGCGCTCCACTATTTGAGAAGGCGGCAAACGTCATACAGACATGGTGGAGAAAGAAATACGAAGTAATTGTGGAGAAAATGAAGGAGGAAGAAAAATTGCGCCAGAAGCAGAGTAACGCAGCGTGCGTGATACAGTTTTGGTGGCGCCGCATCCAATACAATCGCCTGGTCGAGTGGCAAAAGGAGCAGTTCACCGTTGCTACGGTTATACTCCAGAAGTACTGCCGAATGTGGCTCTGCCGCACTCGCCTTCTGAGATTGAAGACGAGTGTTTTGAAAATAGAAGATTGGTACAGATCAATGAAAATGACGAGAGCAGCTAAGGAAACTCTTCGCGAGTTGAAGCTGCAAAGAGAGGCGCTGAGGCGAAAGTCTGCTGTCGTTATACAAAGCCATATCAGGCGTTGGTTGTGTGTCAAGCGGTACAACAAGACTGTAAAGAAAGTAGTGCTGATTCAGAACTTAATCCGTCGCCACCTTGCGAGAAAATGGTACATGCAGTTAAGAAAATCTGTGATATACATTCAGCAGAAATACAGAAGTAACTTGTTGATGAAAAAATACGTAAAAGAGTTGACCATAATGAAGAAGAGTGCAGTTGTTATACAAAGCTTTTACAGAATGGTGAAGCAACGCAGATTCTTCCGAAAACTCAATCGCTCTGTTCAAACAGTAGAAGATAAGTATATCGCTTTGCTTAGAATGAGAAGGGAAGTGGAGAAATATAAGAAATTGAAACGCACTGTTGTTCTAGTACAAGCACGGTACAGGGGCAAAAAGTGTCGTCTGGAATTTTTGAGACAGAGGAACTCCATCGTGAAAATACAGAGGAAGGTCAGAGCTCATCTACTTATGAAGAAGGAGAGAGCATATTTCTTGCAGCTAAAGAATGCGACTGTAATTCTTCAGAACCGTGTCAGAGCCCATCTTGCAATGAAAAAAGCGAGACAAGATTATATCGTTCAGCACAAGTCAGCAATTCTGATTCAGCGATATTTCAGGTCATATCTGCTTGCTAAATTGCAAAGACACTCATACATTCGATTGCGTAATGCAACAGTCGTCATTCAAAAACATTACAGAAGTTTATTAGCAATGCGCCAACAAAGATCAACATTTTTAACACAGAAGAATACCGCTATAGTAATTCAGAGATGGTACAGAGCGCAAGTTCTGATGAAAGTTTCAAAGAATAAGTACGATACTGTACGTGCAGCAGTGATTGCTGTCCAGCGCCGATTCAGAGCGAATATGAAAATGCGTGAACAAAGAGCAAGTTACTTGAAACTCAAGTCTGCTTGTGTAACCATTCAAAATGCTTACAGAGCTTACGTGCTCGGAAAAAGGGAAAGACAACGCTACCTTGAAAAGAAAATTTCTGTTAACAAGATTAAATCCTGGTTTAAAAATTGCAAAAAGACGAAAGAAGTAAAACAGCAATTCCAGCAATCAAAGCAAGCTTGTACAACAATCCAAAGAACCTATAGAGCGTACATTATTGGAAGAAAGCAGCGACAAGAATACATTAGAATAAAAACGTCTACTATTCGCATTCAGAAGTACTACAGAGCCTACATAGAAATGAAAACTGTAAGAACACAGTACATACAATTAAAAGCAGCCACTGTGACTATTCAGAGATTCTACAGATCGTACTTAGAGACGAAGCAACTTCGATATGCAAGGATGCTGAAGGCCTGCAGTACCATCCAGGGCTTCTACAGAGCTTATATTGCTGGCAAAAAACAAAGGGAAGACTATTTGAAATTAAAAACAGCTGCTGTAGTATTACAGACGAGTTACAGGGCTTTACTTGCAATGAGAAACGATAGAAAATCATATTTGAGAACTATTGCTGCTGCCATCACTATCCAGAGGAGATTTAGAGCTCATCGCCTAATGTTGGAGCAGAGATTCAAATACCAACAAATTGTGAAAGCCTCTGTCACCATTCAGAGATTTTTCAGGGCTTACATTGCCGGTAAAAAGCAAAGAATGGATTATGTCAATATGAAAACTTCTGCGACGGTTATTCAACAATGGTTCAGAAATATTACCGAGACACGGAAGATTCGAAGACAGTATCTACTGTACCGGAATACTGTTGTTATCATACAACTTCGATTCAGGGCTAAGGTGATCGCTCGCAAGATTCGACATTGCGAATCGGCTACCAAAATACAAATGTGGTATAGATCGGTACAAAAGCGTAATGAATGCCGCAATAGATATTTGAAAGTCAAGAGAACCGTTGTAGTTATTCAATCAATACTTCGAATGCACATTCTTCGAAAGAGATTCCAGGCAACGAAAAATGCTGCGTCGACTATTCAGAGGTATTACCGGTCTTACAGACAAACTGTATCTGAAAGACAAAGGTATTTGCAGCTAAGAACTTCTGTAATAACGCTGCAGTCCTATGTGAGACGTTTCATTGAAAGGAAGCGTTATTTGAGGATTCGATCAGCTGTGGTGACAATACAAGCAGTGTATAGATGGAAGAGAGAACTAAATCTGGTAAAACAGCGCAGAGACTCAGCAGCTGTGTGTATACAGAAGAATTTCAGACGATATTTGGCGCAGTCAAAGTATCAGCAATATCGGAAACAAGTGACATTCATACAGAAGCTATGGCGAGGAAAGTTGTTCACAAGGCTGATGCGGTGTGATTTCATGCAGAAGAGAAGGATAGTGGTGAAACTCCAGGCCGTGATGAGAGGGTATCTGGTACGGAAACAAGTGCAGCTCAAGAAAGAAGAGTTTATGAGGAAACGGGAAGAGCAGCGGCGGCACTGGGCTGCTTCGAAGATTCAGGTAAGTTCTCAAGTATTTTCAAAAGTCATGTTTTAGGTAATTTGGTTTTGTTGTTGCTCTGAATTATCATCAGTAATTCAGTAGTGTAAAATTTTCAAACCTTCCCTTCCCCTAAACCTTTTTTTTAGTATTTTCCGATCTCAGTGACCTATGCCCCACACCAAAATTTCTTTCTGCATCCGCCCTTGTGCGTCTCGAACATAACCAAAGAATCTGGGTTCACCAGAGTTACGAAGTAGGGACTCTGACTTTCTGTTGAAATCTGCAACAGTGTTCTTTATTCTTTAGACTTGGTCAAATAAAGTGGCGAGTGCCATTGTCCATTTTACTTTCACTCGCCACTGTACTTGACAAAGTGTAAACCAGACCTAAAGAATAGCACCACCCCAACTCCCCTGAATGTCTTACGAAGGGACTAAGGATCTTAGTGGCTACTATTTTACAACCAGTAGACGGTGGTAGGCTCGCCACAGATCACGTTTGTCCACCAACTAGTAAAGTGGGAACTACTTGTGATTGAAGGAAGTTATGACACTCTACCTCATGCTCTACCCCTTCGGAGATTATGGACGAGAGAGTTTATGTATGTTATGCACCAGACATGATTTCCTTCAGGCGCTGTTCCGCGGCCACAAAACCCGGTTGGCCGTGTCCCACGACCGCCGTATCACAATGATCCGTCGCCGATGGCGCGAGGGAGCGCTGGAGTCCGTCGGCAGAACTCTTAAAGAACGTCACGAGGAAGCCCTGGAGGTCTTCCGTAACTTATTGGACATCGAGAATGTTATTACTGCGTTCCGGTCTCTTGGTGAGCTTTTTTTTATAAGGAACTGCATTACTGGAACGGGTAAATAACTTTGAACAACCCTTGTCCCATAGATATCTCACTTGACACATATTGCAAGACGATACTTCACTCATACTGTACACTCGACAGTTTTCGATGCGCTACTAAGCCTGATGACTTAGGTCGAATATCTTATGTGCCGGTAATTATAATTACGCTGGCTCTTTTACATAGGATTACAGGAAGATAGCATTGTGAGCATTGCTGTTTTGCGGTGGCATGTACTTCCGCTGGCGACCCTCCATCATATGGCTTCTTTGGCATGCAAAATTTGAAATCGATATTTCAGTTCATTTTGTTCACTCACCTAGGACAAGCACAGTCTGAGCGTAACAATACGTTCCTTACCGCTCGATTTTGAATGTCGAATGCTCCAGAAGGCGCTTAGGTCTACAGATATTTCCGACGGGTTACACCTACCTAAATTAGTAATAAGTTATTACTATACTAAAATACGAAGCACAACTTACTGAATTTACTTAATGAGATATAGACACTTCATTAGCTTCTATTCTCTAACTGACGATAACTTTTCCTGACAGAATTACTGACGGAAGTGATGCCCATGATGTACGAAAGCATCGCTCCGTCCATCGTTCGCCGAGTGTACATCTACATATCAGTCACCAACCGGTCAATCTCCAGCGTGGAGGTCCTCAAGTCCGCGGCGGCTTTGCTCGTCAACCTGACGCGCTACCGGCTTACCGGCCCGAAAATATATGCGGTGAGTTTTTCATTCCATACACTCTATGGCATAGAGTAAGATTATACGCAGTGACGGAACCCCGAAATCTGTAAAGGAGGGTACGGTTTATCGATATAGTTTAGCGAGTGACACCCCAGAAATGGTGCCACTGTCCAATGTAATTCACTTTGGTAAATTCACAAGGAAACTATAACTACTACAGCTACTATTGTTTATAAATTATGATTTTTAAATATTTTAGAAAAAGGTTGAAAAATATTCCACGAGCAGGATTTGAACCTGCGATCATGCCGATCCGTGGTAATTTGAACCTGCGACCGTGCCGATCCGTGGCAATGCTCTAATTAATTGAGCTTTCGCAGGCTATCTCCTGCTTGCTGGAAAAAAAATCATTTCTTTTTTCATTTATGAAAAAAAAATTCTTGATATATAATATTATTTATTGATAGGGGGACATTAATATAGGCTGATGATGATGATTGATATGCTAAATTTCGTCAATAAAAAAATAAAAAAAGACCTATGAAAAGCCTTAGTCAAAAATTCCGCCCCGTGTCGACCCTGGCGCAAAGGTCCCATGACGCTCGCGGCATTGCCACGCTGAATCGCCACGGCCAACCTCTGCACCAAGAACGACCCGGAACGGGGGCCTCTCTCTCTCAGGCGACGGTCAACCTCTGCACCAAGAACGACCCGGAACGGGGGCCTCTCTCTCTCAGGCGACGGCCAACCTCTGCACCAAGAACGACCCGGAGCGGGGGCCTCTCTCTCTCTCAGGCGACGGCCGACCTCCCTGACAATTTTATGAAAATTTAAATAAATAAATTATGATTCCTTTCCACAGAGAGACAACATTCCAAAGACGCTCAAGTATATGCTGCGTTTCAGTAACAGCGAAACCCACTTGGTTTGCATACTGGCCACCTACCTCTGGCTGTTTTCCAAGTACGACGGCATTAGAGAGGTAAGGCAATTTTTTTATAAATAGTAGATTGGCCATGAACACCTCCCCCGCCAAAATAAATATAAAAGATGAAAAGATTTTCCGATTTTAGCAATCACCTCCAATTTTTTCCTGGGTGCGGATAATCCGCCTCTTGTCAAATTACAGCTGTCTATCAAGGATTTTCGGCGTTACGTCCATTTCCCCGAAGTTCCAGTCGGTGAAATCTTTTCACCTAAATGACCAATACCTAAATGTTTAAATCCTAAGTGTAACAACATCAAAAACATTTGGAAAAATGACAATACCTACCTATTTAATTCTATATATAACATTTCACAGGACTTAACAGAATTCCTGCACACACCGGAACACCACAAGATGCTACTGAACATAAAGGGCAATGTAAATAGACTTGTACGAATGGCGAGCAAAACCAGGAACAAACCGCCACAGCCGTCCAAATTCGCCTCCCATACAGGAAACCAGACCCTGAATTACAGCATCTGTAGTAGTAGCAGTAGAAATAGTTTGACATTGCCGGCTTTGGAGCCAGACTACGGAATCACGAGGGCTGACAGGCCTCGGTATTTCGAGGACCCTCAACAAGCCATCACTTGTCTATTTCAAACTTACGATTTGTGATGTTTATCTTAATATTTTTTATCTCAATTTATTTATCGGATGGGGTAATCGTAATCTCATATTATTTAGTTATCTTCCGATTCCGGGGTGGCCGAATTTAGTAATTTAAAACGTCCCGTTCACTCTTACATAATCTAGTATATGACGTGATAATTTCATTTAAGTTTAGCGGCTACAACGGAGTTGATTATAGTAGCTAATTCCCGTATTTTAGGAAATCTTGGTTCAAATCACAGAGGTGATTAAAGCCGTTCAAATAAAAGTGCCATAGTTTAGGATTTGAAGTGCTGCCATCTACAGAAGGCTACGACTAACTTTTTTGTTGTCTGTGGTAGAGTTTGGAACTAACTGGCCTCGTAGATGATTTTATTTACAACAGCGCCATCTTTCGTCGACAAAAAGATGATCTGTTTTGACACTTGTCTGACAGGCTTGTCATGTCAAAATAAAAGTTAGGTTATGTTTATCGCTTGCATTGTTTTCAACGCTATTTTTGTTCTGTCTGCATTTTCTGCGAATTGTTATGAATAAATAAGTACCATGGATGAATTTGTGAACTACATATTGATCCTGCTCGTGATACTGCCAGTAATATTGTTTATAAACATGTGGGCTGGCATCGGATGGGAGTTGTTCGTTAACAATTGATAAATTCGTTAGTTGCATTGACTGTGGCTTCTTCAAGAATTGTGCTGAACAAGTTAAGAAGAACGATGTGTTGACTAAACTTGAAACGCTTTATTCCTGAATAACCCACTGCAGACATAAATAGTTGTGATGGATGACTGAATTTTCTGTTTTATGTAACAATTATGTTAATATTAAGTTTTTCAGTTTAATACTAATGTTTTGGGAATAAATAATATAAAAGTAATATGTACTTAATGTTTTTATTGAATAACATAATAAGATAAAACTCTATACTTATTCACTAATATCAATATCACATTTCGTAGTGTCAAAATTCATAATACAAATTGATAAATGTAACAATTGATTCGTCATAAGATTTGCGTAATCTAGATTCTAATACAATGGTACTGATTCAGAGTTGCCACTCCCTGAAATATACCTATTTAACAAAGTATAAAAATCAGATAACTCCTTGATTTCCCCAACATTTCATAATTTCTTTGGTTATTTATTACATATTAAAATGGCATAGCTATAGTATCAAATGGTTTAAACCGGAACAGCCTATATCATAGTGTATTATCGATCGTGATACTGTTAAGTTACATACCTATTTAACAAAGTAAAAAATCAGATAACTCCTTGATTTTCCCAACATTTCTTTGGTTATTTATTATATATTAAATGGCATAGCTATAGCTTCAAATCAACAGAATTGTCAATCTATAAAAAGATGGTATAAACCGGAACATCCTATATCCTAGTGATCTTTCTCCTATTGGTTCAGATGACCTTGTTGTGTGGTTTTTCATGCCATCGTAGCCGGCTCTGATATTGCACCGGTGCGTTTCACTGGAGATCCCGGAGCCCTCCAATATGCGCGAGGCCGGCCATCGAGGGGGTTTTAGTGAGTAAAAATCTCACAACCCAATATCTCCCCCCAGGAGGATACCTTATGTTTATCACGGTTATAGTTCAAATACTCGACTCGGTCCATCAGGATCCCCCAACAAAATCCACCTCTATAATTTTTCTAAACTTAAGTACCTACCAATTCTAAACTATGCCACCCACACACCAGGAAAGTGACATCTAAAAACTTGCCTTAACTCAGTATCAGTAGTAAGACTGTCTATAAACCTAGAGATTTTTTAAATTAATAAATAACAAATAATTGTTAATGACTCATGAAAATTGTTTGGGCTGACTATTACTGCTAGTTGAGAATATGGCCAGATGCAAGAAGCGTACATACAAGTAACACCATCAATTAACACTCCAATGTCTGACCGTGAATCCGTCAGACATTGGAGTCAGTGGCTGTGGTAGGAATGACATATCTTTTATGTACTTCTGCAATTGATTGATAGAGTATGAGCTTTTAGAGCCCAAGATGCATAAAATAAACAAGTATATACAGAAAAAAACTCAGTACTAGCGTTCGCAGCGCGAGGCACTCACACACTCGCATGTCCCGCGCTGTCGTTGCTTGGGAGGCCTGGTTACAGGCCTGGTACAGTCGACCACAGGTCAACCTACCCAAAACGTCAAAATTTGTGAATCTGAAATGAACCATATTACGCGGACTAAGGTTGAGATTTAAACGAAGGTTTTTGACAGACGGTATACTTTAGCTAGTGGTTGACTGTACAAAGTATGTGGTTCAATTTTTTTTAATGAACTGGCATTCTGGACTCGGTAACGGACGGGATCTAATTGATATCGGTCCATCGGTAGTGAGCGCAGTTCTGTAGGAATGTAAACGTCACACGGCATGTGATTGTGTAGGTACCTCACCCTGCAAACGTACACTAGTTCTGAGATTCCGTTCTGTAGGTGTCGTGTTGTTGTATTTCGTGTCGTTGGCTCGACTCCCGACTAAATCTCGTTAGATAGCAACAGTTCCTCCATGCCCATGTGACCGCGATGCCTCCACACGCGATACCTCGCTATGTCTTTGCGCGTCACCATGCCCACCACCTGCGAAACAGTTCAGACACTCATCATCAGCCTATTACTGTCCCCACTGTCGGGGCACAGGCCTCCTCTTGTACAAGGGGGTACGGGCCATGATCCACCGAGTGGGCCCAGTGTTGATTGGTGGATCATTTTAATTTCCTCAGACATGCAGGTTTCCTCTCGCTGTTTTCCTTCACCGTTAGAGCGCCGGTAAAAGTACGTAAGTCTTCGAAAAAATCGGATAACTCATTGGTACATGGCATTGCATGGTTTCGAACCCGGACCTCCCGCATGGGAGTCCGACGTCCTAGCCACTAGACCGCCGACGCTCATTACACTCGGGAAGATAAAAAGTGGATGAAGAAAAAAATACGAGTCCTAATTTAGGACGCCTAAAATTACATTATGATTTTATATTTCCATTGCCCAGAAAATAGATATTTAACAGTTCTCTCATCACTTGATAGCAGCTCCCGCTCGCACTTATTATTCTACTTTTAGAAATTCTAAAACATAAAGCCCCTGTCCTCATCGATATATTGTCTTTGTATAGAACCCCTCCCCGTCCCTCCACGCTTCCACTACAAAACCTTTATAATACCTCTCTATAAAACTTTAATGTACCTAACAAATAAGTATATAGTGGAGGTCAGAAAGTGGGTACCACTTCCAAATTACACAATCACAAATGTCTCTAACTAAATAAGAGAGAAAAGAAAAAGAGTTGAGAAATTAAATTAATCCAAAATCCATTTTACAAAAACAAAATGACATTGAAATTAATGTATATTGACACTTATTATTTTTTGATTTTAAGTTGTAATCCAAATAACGAGAAATTTGTGATATCTTCGTTTTGCTTTTATGTTTACGGAGTGTGCTCGTGGCTCCATCTACGCAACACTTTGCGTTTTATGTCCAATACTTATGTTTATACATAATCTACATATGTAGCACATTTAAATAAATTCAGTATTTTCCGATAAATTTGCGATTGTGTAACTTGCAAGTGGTAACCATTTCCTGACCGCGACTGTACTGGCCATACCTCATTGACGTCATTAACAATAGGTAAGTGCCGCAGGCCGAGCGCTCGAAACAGACGGAACAGCCGCGGCAGCGACGCCCGGTGCGGTAGAGTGTACGGCGAAGGATTCATGAACGGACGCAGGTCTATCGTGCACGTCTTCTCCCAGTCAGATATGTCCAGCTGTTTATAAAAATATTACCGTCAATGGATTTCAGTCATCAATTAGTATACAACAAAAAATTTCAATGAAACAATCATGTCGATATCTTTAAAAAAGACGTCGCTATGGCGCTTTAAAAGTTTTTCTTATTATTTATTTTTATTTACTACTAAACCCGCATTTGACCTCGATCTCGGCTGATGGTAAGCGACGATGAGGTCGACGATGGAGCATGCGGGCCCAGTAAATGCCTATTCACTCTGGCCTTGAAGATCCCAAGGTTGTAGGTTTCGGGAAATACAGACGCCGGCAGGCTGTTCCATTCCTTAGCCGTTCGCATAATGAACGAAGAAGCAAATCGCTTCGTACGAGCAGATGGGATATCAACAACATAAGGATGGAACCCCTCCCTGCGCCTGGTAGTCCGAAGGCGGAATGGAGATGCTGGAATTAGGTCGTACAATTCCGATGCGCACTCTCCGAAATGTGTCCTATAAAATACCGATAGACAGGCAACCTTGCGCCGATGTTCCACACTTTGCAGTCTAGCTTCCACCAGCGATTCGTCACCTATAAAGCGCTTAGCGCGTTTCTCCAGTGAGTCAAGGGCAGCCAGTTGGTACTTAGCTGAGCCGTCCCACAGGTGGCAGCAGTACTCCATGCACGACCGGACTTGAGCTTGGTAAAGGTTTAAAAGCTGAACCGGCGTGAAGTACCGCCTAACCTTACTCAGGATGCCCAATTTTTTGGCTGCGGTCTTAGCTTTTGACTCAATGCATGCAGGTGCAAGGTTGCCTAATAGTAGTTTAGTCGTATGCAACGGCCACGTAATGATAGCGATTTTAACACGATAAATGTTTATGACACAATCAAAACGGATCGTTCGTGTGTTAAAATCGCCATTACGTGGGTTGCATACAATACTTTATTATCTTGGTATTTATGTTATTGTTGTAAATAAAATTCTCTTATATAACGTTATCCATAAACCTTGCACACCTACTACCACTTTCTCGAAATCATTTCCTCTGCCCGAATGTTGCCTGGAAGAGATAGCTCTTAGCGATAAACGATAACGGCGCTTGGCGTGGTCATGACATAATCTAAAAATTAGTATTATTAATTGATATATTTTTGTTTTGTTTTCAATTTCATTATGATTAGTTATTTTGTTTATTATTTTTATTGTTAATTTTATTGTAATTTTGAATGTAAATTATTGACGAACAAAAGTGTACAATTTGCACCAAATTGAAATAAAAAAAAAGAATTGAATAAGGCCGCCTAAATTGTACTTCACTATTTCCTTTTCTATCTCATGTTTGTTGTTTTATATTTGTGCAATAAAGTGTATTTTACGTTACTTTTACCTACTTTTTCTACGACCATGATTATTACCAGAAAATACAAACGATTACGGATAATTCCACAGTCGCCATGACAGTCCGTCAAAGTTCCGTCGACAAACAAAATAGTGCGAGATCCGTTCGATTTCTTGTCTCCATAGCCACTTCAGTAACTTCATATGGTATTAAACTTTCGTCGATCACTGTTATTTAATCTGCGATATAGGTATTTGAGAGTAATGAAGAAATATAAATGTCATTATATTGTATATTTTATTTTAACATACTCCGTATAGTGTATATAATTATAATCATATGCGCAAAATCGCTAAAATAATTTAAATGCATCAAAAGTTAATGTAAATAGTGTTATGAACGCGAGTAAGATATTCACTGTTATTAATTATTATCACGTATTCAGATGCAAACACAGATCAAAGATATAAATATTCCACGTCTGCTTGACACGCTATTGGTAACCATGGAAACCGTTTGACGTATTGTCAATATCGCGCAGGCGCGGGTGTCGAGTTTTTTAAATGGCTATAGTACCAAGCAATTCTAAAAAAAAAAAAATTTTTTTTTGTTCCTTTTTAATTTTTTGTAGGCTTTTTTTTTTGTTTTAAAATCTAAGTATTTTAATTTGTAGAGATTTTTGTAACGCACTCTTTGAAACAAATTGTTTTTATTGCATTTTCTTGCTTGTCATTAAATGACAAGCAAGACAATGCACACAATGTTTGCTGTGGTTACCTGTAATGGAATGTGCACTATGACATGTATTAGTGTAAGATATATATAATTGCTGAGTGTATCATTTGTTGGTAATCCAAATAAATAAAATAAAAATAAAAAAGTAGTTGGCCAGTGAAATGTAGTGCACTTAATACGAAATAGTTCTTGTATGCAGTGCCATAAAACAATGAAAAATTTACATAAGTCAATCGAAAACTGATATTTAATATTTCATTAAAACACTATTTTCACATGACCATGATGAATGAACCTTATACTTGAGATTGTTGTGTTGTACTTATCTATTGCTGTGAGTTTTTTTTAGCTGAACAATAATAATTGAACAAAAATTGTTCAAACATAGACCTTGATAGAGGTTTGAAGTACGTATGTGCAAAATATTAACTTATATGATCAAGCCGTGTTGTCACTAGAGCTTGACAACAAAACGTACAATTGGCGACTGTAGGCCCCGACGTTTCTTGTAAGTTACAATAAGTACCTAACTTAGTAATCTGTACTCACCTCTTCGACGGAGGGATAGCGCGGGTATTCTCTGCGGAACATGTTCATGTCCACATTGAAATTGGACCAGGTGGTGTTGGCGTTTTCGTTGTATAACTTGTTCTGTATCAACACGATGAGTTGAGACCGCAGGATCAGCCCGCGGAGACGCTTGTAT